>CM073737.1:44980384-46230384 GCA_037113605.1 Calophaca sinica
TTTCTTTATTGTATATTCTAAAAGCTTTAGATCTTTCGAATATCCCAAAAGATTCCTTTGTCAGCTTTTGAATCAAACTTACCAAGCTGATCCTTAGTATTTAAAATGTAACACGTGCAACCAAATGAATGAAAATATGATATGTTTGGTTTCCTTCCTTTCCACAGTTCATATGGAGTCTTCTTCAAAATAGGTCTAATAGAAATTCTATTTTGAATGTAACAAGCTGTGTTTACTACTTCTGCCCAAAAATATTTTGCAATATTAGCCTCATTGATCATGGTCCTGGCCATTTCTTGGGGGGACCTATTTTTCCTTTCTACAACACCATTTTGTTGAGGTGTTCTAGGAGAGGAGAAATTGTGGGAGATGTCGTTATCATCGCAAAATTTTTGAAAGCTTTCATTTTCAAATTCTCCCCCATGATCACTTCTAATAGAAGATATGCAAATTCCTTTTTCATTTTGAACTGTTTTGCAGAATACAGTAAATACCTTGTATGACTCATCTTTGTGAGCAAGGAATCTAACCCATGTCCATCTAGTAAAATCATCAACAATGACTAACCCATATTTCTTTCTAGTTAAAGAGGCTGTCCTTGTTGGACCAAAAAGATCAAGATGCAAAAGTTCAAGTGGTCTAGAGGTTGAAACAACATTTTTTGAATGAAAAGAAGTTTTAACTTGTTTTCCTCTTTGACATGCCTCACAGAGAGCATCAGATTGATACTTAAGATTTGGTAAGCCTCTGACAAGACTATGCTTGTTTAGTTTTGAGATTAATCTCAAATTGGCATGACCCAATCTCTTGTGCCAAATCCATTGTTCTTCATCAACAGACATGAGACACTTGACATCTTGTTTTGCAAGTTCAGAGAGATCAATTTTGTAAATATTTTGTTTCCTCTTAGCAGTAAAGAAAGTAGAGCCGTCTTTCTTGCTTTTTACTAGACATCCAGTTTCTGTAAAGATGACTTCATAACCATTGTCACATAATTGACTTATGCTCAATAAGTTATGTTTAAGTCCTTCAACATATAGTACATTATCAATAGAGGGAAGAGAGCCTTTACCAATGCGACCAATTTCAACTATTTTACCTTTCTGGTTTCCTCCGAAACCAACGAATCCAGCTTCTTTAGGCCTTAGTTCTTGGAACATATGCTTTTCTCCCATCATGTGACTCGAGCATCCACTGTCTAAGTACCAAGATAGGTGTGTTGACTTTGTTGCTAAGCATGTCTCTTCAACTTCTTCTTCTGAATCAAGGTCAGTGTCTGCCATGAGAGCGAGATTTGCTTCTACTTCATTATCTTCCTCAGATGAGGATGAATCTAGATCTTCCCATGTAGCCATGAGGCTCTTCTTCTTTTTCTTGAAAGAACTTCTTGTGGACTTCTCCTTAAGATTAGGACATTCGGACTTGAAATGTCCAGGCTTTTTACATTCATAGCAAATGACTTGAGCCTTGTCCTTGCTCTCTTTCTTATCCTTAGTATCTTTTTTCTGAAACTTCCTCCTGAAGTTTCTCTTCTTCCACATTCTTTGTATCTTCCTGGATATAAACGCGAGCTCATCTTCTGATGTGTCAACATCTCCTTCTGAAGCTTCATCTTCTGATTCTTCTGATTCTTCAGCCTGAAGGGCTTTGGAAGAACTGATTTTATGTTGAGAGACTTTCAAAGCAATAGACTTGCCCTTTTTGACCGGTTCTTCTTCATTTAGCTCAAGTTCATGAGCTTTCAACGAACTCATAAGATCTTCAAGTCGTAGGACATTTAGATCTTTTGCTTCCTGAATAGGTGTGACCTTGGGTCCCCACTACTTAGTCAAGCTTCTTAAGATCTTTCTAACATGGTCAGGTGTAGTGTAACTTTTTCCAAGGGCTTGTAACCCATGAACAAGTGTTTGAAATCTTCCGAACATGGTTTCAATGTTTTCACCATCTTCCATTTTGAATAACTCATATTGGCGAACCAACATGCTAGCTTTGGTTTCTCTTACTTGGGCAGAGCCTTCGTAAGATAAAACAAGTGAGTCCCAGATTTCTTTAGCAGTATCAAATTTGCCACATTTATCATATTCTTTTTCTGTCATAGCACAGATAAGAATGAATCTAGCCTTTTGATTGATTTGATATCTCTTTTTCTGTTCATCATTCCAATCTTCTCTGGCTATCGCAACACCACGCGGATTAGTAGGAGGAATGTAACCACTTTGAACTATATCCCACAACTCAAGTTGTTGTGTCTCAAAGAAAGCTTTTATCTTATCTTTCCAGTAATCAAATTTTTCTCCATCGAATAGAGGAGGACGGTTCATATGACCACCTTCAGTAGACATGTTCACAGTATAGGATCTTTTCTCTTAACACTGTTAAGTGCTCAACCAAGAGGCCGAGCTCTGATACCAACTGAACGTGAACACAAGAAGGGGGGTTGAATTGTGTTAAAAACTTTTCACAAACTATACGTAAAAACTTGAACACAAGTTGTTCAAAACTGTTTTGTATATTGGATGCAGAGAATTAAACAGGACCGGATGCAGAAATTTAAACAGTTTATAAAAACTTGTTTTACTGAGCAAGGTAAAGATAAATAATGTAAAGCAGTAAAGGATGAGACTCAGAGATTTATACTAGTTCACCACCAACTGGTAGCTATGTCTAGTCCCTTCGTTCCAGAAGGATTTTCCACTATAATCAACTGATTACAATTTCCTCAAGAGTATTCTTCTGTCACAAACTTGACAATACTCTCAACTTCTCAAAACGACTCAGTACAGTCAAGCCTTTGAGGAACAGAGCCTTAACTAGGCCAAATACAGTTTTACAAAAGAGATTATGCTTTTCATAACAATCAAAATAACTCTCACAGAGAGGATGAAAAGATTAAGCTCAAAATAGAATAACTTTCTAAAAGAAAGTATAAGATGCTGAGTTCAGTTCTATGTAGACCAGAAACTTGGCACGAAGCTTGATTGCACACTTGAGTAATATTGCTTTCAGAACGAAGTTCTTCACAGTTTTTCTAACATTTCTTCAATGAATACCTTGGGGTATTTATAGGAGTCTTCATGGGTATTACCGTTGCAGTAAAAATATCTCCTTTCCAGAATAACTTTCTAAAAGAAAGTATAAGACGCTGAGTTCAGTTCTATGTAGACCAGAAACTTGGCACGAAGCTTCATTGCACACTTGAGTAATATTGCTTTCAGAATGAAGTTTCTTCACAGTTTTTCTAACATTTCTTCAATGAATACCTTGGGGTATTTTTAGGAGTCTTCAAGGGTATTACCGTTGCAGTAAAAATATCTCCTTTCCATTGAGTGAGGTAATTTGAAATGTAGTCCTTTTCTTCCTTTCTAGAGAATATCAGAATAGTACACATTACCGTTTTAAATCTTATCTGCTATTTGCAATTGCCTTGTACGATTATTGTCTTATGCTAAAGGTGTCACCTTTGCTTCCTCGTACATCAAAATGAGCGCACAAAATCAAATTCAATTAGTTCCTGCAGTCCGAGGCTAAGAGCAAAACGTGATCACCACGTGCTTCATTAAAGAGATCGACGCCGCTCGTAATCGCAGGACTGACGTCGTAGCAATTGAGTGTTCCACGTGTCAAGAAGTCACCTTCTTTGGGCGCTTCTTTGTTAGCAAGACGCTGAAGTGAGTTCAGATGCTGACACTAGTGGATTGTATTCAATTCTTTTGTATATTTCTTCTTCTTCCTTGAGTGATTTGTACATATATAAATGAAGCTTTTGATACCTGTACACTCAAAGATATGTTAGAAGATAAATTGTTCTCTTGAGAAATATTTTGTTATCATCAAAATTAATGAGGGTCTAAACTTCTCAATCGTTTAGGTTCGAACACACCTTCATTCTGACACTAGTGGACGCTCGTTTAGGTTCCACTATAATCAACTGATTACAATTTTCTCAAGAGTATTCTTCTGTCACAAACTTGACAATACTCTCAACTTCTCAAAACGACTCAGTACAGTCAAGCCTTTGAGGAACAGAGCCTTAACTAGGCCAAATACAGTTTTACAAAAGAGATTATGCTTTTCATAACAATCAAAATAACTCTCACAGAGAGGATGAAAAGATTAAGCTCAAAACAGAATAACTTTCTAAAAGAAAGTATAAGACGCTGAGTTCAGTTCTATGTAGACTAGAAACTTGGCACGAAGCTTGATTGCACACTTGAGTAATATTGCTTTCAGAATGAAGTTTCTTCACAGTTTTTCTAACATTTCTTCAATGAATACCTTGGGGTATTTATAGGAGTCTTCAAGGGTATTACCGTTGCAGTAAAAATATCTCCTTTCCATTGAGTGAGGTAATTTGAAATGTAGTCCTTTTCTTCCTTTCTAGAGAATATCAGAATAGTACACATTACCGTTTTCGTACTATCTGCTATTTGCAATTGCCTTGTACGATTTTTGTCTTATGCTAAAGGTGTCACCTTTGCTTCCTCGTACATCAAAATGAGCGCACAAAATCAAATTCGAATTCCGTTCCAGAACAGTCTGAGGCTAAGAGCAAAAACATGATCACCACATGCTTCATTAAAGAGATCAGACACTCGCTCAGAACAGAGGACGGACGCTCGTAGCAATTGAGTGTTCCACGTGTCAAGAAGTCACATCACGGGACTTCTTTGTTAGCAAGACGCTGAAGTGAGTTCAGATGCTGACACTAGTGGATTGTATTCAATTCTTTTGTATATTTCTTCTTCTTCCTTGAGTGATTTGTACATATATAAATGAAGCTTTTGATACCTGTACACTCAAAGATATGTTAGAAGATAAATTGTTCTCTTGAGAAATATTTTGTTATCATCAAAATTAATGAGGGTCTAAACTTCTCAATCGTTTAGGTTCCAACACACCTTCATTCTTCCCTTTCCTTCATTTCCTCCCTCATGCGGCGCCGTGCCCCTCCCATCTCCATTCTCTTCTCTCTCCCAACCTCGTCTTCCCCCTTCGTCCTTCCCTTCCACTCCACCAAAACCCTAATTCTCCTCTCACCTCATCTCTTCCTCTCCCACAATCTTCTCCACTATTATCGCCTCCATCCTCTCCTCTTTCTCCCTAACCCTAGCGTTGTAACCCCATCCTCGTCCTCTCTCCTTTTCCCTCGTTCCCTTCCAACCCTAGGCCGCCGCGGCCTCTCCCTCAAATCTCTCCTTCCCTTTCCTTCTTCATCATTTGTTTTCCTTTTTCAAAAACAGATTTCGAAGATCCTCTCTCAAATTCTCTTCTGTCTCTCTTTTCTTCATCTGATCTCCTCTTAACCCTAATCTCTCATCACCCAGCCGCGGCCACACCAAACTCACTTAACCCTAAACCTCATGACCGCAACGCCCTCATCTTCAAACCCTAACCTATCAAAATCGAATCGAATCCACATGATTCGGTCATGAGATGCGCGTGATTAAAGGAAAGAAGAACCGTGAAGATCTCCACGAAAATCAGGGAGTATTTAATTTTTATTTCTTATCTTTGTATCCTTTTTAATGTTTGGATTCAATTACTGATTCGATTTTGTTTATGTTCGCAGGGCTATAAAATCCAAGGCATGCAAGGCGAATGGAGGAGGGGAACCCTAGAGAGAAAAAGCAAGAGACAGAGAGCAAGAGGGAGAGGCAGAAAGCGAACAAGACAGAGACAAGAAACAGGGAGAAAGAACCCGTGAGGCACCAAACCAAAGATCTAAACACCCTCTAGTTCTAGGTTTTCTTTTTTCCTCCATCCCTTGTTTGTAAATTTCCTGGGAAGCCGTAAAGCCCAGGTTCCCCCTTTTCTTCTTCATCTTCGCATTCTCTGTTCTTTTTTGTCACGGTTTGTATACTGGATTGAGGTGTATATAATTGTTGTTATTATTGTTATTATTGTTGTTGTTGTTATTGTTGTGGTTGCTGCCATTGTTGTTGCTGTCGTTATTGTGTTTGTTGCTGTTAACATTAGCACCTACAGTTCCACGGTTCAGATTGGAATTAGGTTTAGGGTTTGGCCTTTCAATGGGGCCAAACCCTAAATAGGGACCAAATTGCAAATATGTAATTAAGAAGGGTATAAATGCAAAAAGGGTTTTTTTTTTGAAATTTTGTTCCATTTTAGGGTTTGGTCTTCCAATGGGGCCAAACCCTTAGCAGGGACTTATTTGTAATTTATTTTCTTTTTTTTTATCTATTTCATAAATCATCATAAAGGAATGAAAGGTTAATGGGGGGTATAAAAGCAGAAAGGAGAAATTTTCATTCTCATCTACACGTTTTCTTAAATACGATTAGTTTTTATTTCCTAGTTTTTTTTTCTTATATTTATTATTTCTATTATATTAAAGAAGGAATAAATAATAATTTTTGTAGAATGGTTGAGTTTTCTTTTTACTAAGTTTCTTTTTATTATTTTTGTAATATGAGGGTTAATAAACTTGTATTTTTTTTTTAGAAAATTTGTTTGGGAATAATTCATTTAATGACAAGCAAGTATTTTTTAAAACAATTAAAGGGTACCATTTCATGGGCGTCTTAGGGGTGCTAAAACCTTCCCTATACGTAACCAACTCCCGAGCTCAAAATCTGGTTCAAAGATCTTCTTCTTTTTTTTATTAAATTCAAAAATATCCAAAAGATAGGTTTTCCAATATTTTCCTATAAAAATAAAATATTAGTGGCGGCTCCATTTAATTTTTTAGGGTGGTTGCTACATGATGAACATGCTTATATGATGAAATTATTTTCTTAAATGATACATGATTGTAATTCTCGTGTGAATAATGATGCTTTGTGGTTATAATCATTGTATTGTTGATCATTAACTATATTTGTGAATATGTTGTTAACGATTGTGATGATTGGGAAGTGTCGAGAGCATGTGAGTTTGGGATATCCGTCGTAACGACGTCAAACAATTACCAATTTTGAAATGAAACTTAAGAGGTATTTTATTAAAATCAAAGAGGCACTTAAAAGTTGATTTTTCTAAAAACTTAATTAGTAATGGATTAATGACCTTTTCTTTAAAAAGAATTAAGTGAGAGTTAGAATAATTAAAATAATTATTTTGAACCACTAGAGGAATTTCTCAACATAGTTCATTTTGTAACTAGTAGGAAATTTTTTTTAAGAAAAAGAATCTAGGGATATAAAGTGAGGTCTCTAGGCAAAAATGTGGGGTTCTAACTAAGGGAGTTGGAACACGAATAGATTATCTCGGACACTCTGTGCGAGTGATCCCGTTGTTGTGAATTAACTGTGATGATAGTGAAGCATTTCATGCATACATCGATGCCATAAGCGAGGTGTCGTAGAGTCGCCCAGACCTAGGCATGAGTACGTACCGACAGTTAAGCGGAAAAACAGGTGTGTGTTATCAGATGTGATGTTCTGGGCACAATCCCTACGGGGAACCCTTGCGAGGGTGGTGTGGTGATATTTCAGAATGATGTGCATTGGCATATAGACTAACAAATAGAGATTTGTGATGCACCTTTATTATGTTGATTATTTGTTGTGGTATTATGTTATGTTTTACATATACATATTGCTGTTCTATATGCTTGTTTAGGAAGATGACCTTGGCCGTGGTTCTTCAATTGATGAATGTAACCCAAACGATGACGACGATAGAGCTGGCCCCGTTGACCTTGTCGTCAATGACGACATTTGAGTTCCCTGACTCGGGAGCTCCGCACGCCTGGGAGGTAGACCACGCCTTCGACCAGGTGACGTATACAGGGAACGTGGTCGAGACGACACAGACAGATGGACAAGCTATGCACATTTTGATAGAGACACCTAAGCAATAGAGAGCATGCCCGAGATCCCACGTCGGACCATTATTCACAGTGAGCCTCCGGTTGTTGGTTCTGTGAGATGTGTTGTCCCTCTTAGGACAGTGCGGCGTGTGCGGCCCTGGAGGATGGATGTTAGAGCATCCACTTCTCACGCCGCTGTAGACTCTCTGGTTTCCCTTATAAGACCAGCATCTCCCTTAGGGTATACTCCTTCGTCTCCTATTCCCATCCTTAAGACTACGCCTTCGGTGGATCATTCTGTTTGCCCCCTACTGTGGCGACGCAGGATGCAGATCCAGAGGTTGGATCATAGATTCATCAGACGAGGAGGCCAATATCGGGGATGCATCTTCCGCTATCCCTACCGTCGATGCTATACCAGTGGCAGATGACGTGGTGGTGGATCCGATGATGGAGGACGAGGAGGAGGAGGAGGAGGAGGACCCCTCTAAGGAGGTTGACTTAGAGTCGCAGAGGTGCGAGTGGTGTGGTACCTTCCGCACCATGATGTCCTGTGAGCACACGCTCGCCCATTTTGAGGCTACGCGCAGGGATCGGTCAGCCGCTCTTGCTGCTTGAGCTGATGTGTCGATCAGCTTAGTGTCTCTTATTTTGGAGTATGTCTGTATTTTGTTTTGTATTTTGGAGTCTGACTGAGGCATCACTTTTGTAGCAGCCCTCCGCGCAGGTGTCTGCCGGGAGTACCTCAGGGGTATGAGTATCCTTGTAGGAAATTCATATGCCAGGTGTATTCCTATTTTGATGTTGTATTTTGATTTCCCTTGTATTAAAAACATCGAAAAATTGTACTGCTCTAGGGCTTTTATATATATATATATATATATATGTATTTTCAGACGCATTTCCAGTTATATTCTCTTTTGCATTTTAATTGTACATCATGTTTCAACAACGTTGTAATACTCTGACTTGTGGTTTGCGAAAGAGTTTTAAAAGAAAAAAAAATTACCCGTGTTTTTATGAAGCAAGAAGAGTATTATAACTTCGAAAATTATTCTGCATTTAGGGCTTTGTTTCGTTAAGTAGCACCCGAAAATCGGGGTGTTACACTTGGCCCACACAAGCACCCTCACTTCTTTCTAATACACACACACGTGTACAGGGAGAAAAAAAGAAAGGAAACAGAAGTAGAGAAAGAAAAGAAAAAGAAGAAAGAAAAGAGAAAAGGAAAAGAGAGGGGGAAGGGCGTGACGGAGGGGAAGAGAAGAAGGGAGGCAGGGTCGCAGCGGTCCCGACGCCCTGCGAGCACGACAACGAGAAGGGAGGTGGCGGCAAGCCACCATCAGCAACGAGAGGGAGAGACAGAGCGAGAGAGAGAGCGAGACAGGGAGAGGGACCGAAAGAGAGAGACAGAGACCGAGAGGGAGAAGAAGAAGGAAAAAATAGGGAAATGGAGGAAAGGAAGAAGAAGAAGCAAGGATTCAAGCTCCCATGGAGGTTAGGGCAAGATACAAGCATAGAAGATGTTGGAGCTCAAGCCCTTGAAATTGGGGATTTTATCTCCAATTTCATGGAACCCTAAATTTGAAATCTCCAATTCTTGATGTTGAATGTTTAATGAGAAGAAGTTATGATATTTTAGTGGGATTGGTTAAGGGTTGGCTGCTGTCCCCAACCCCCCACAAATATTCGTGTGATGCTTGCCCATTGTGAACTCCACAGAGCTCCAGTTGGGATGAAGTGTTAATGATTATGTGAGTTCCTTCAACCTCAAGTTGTGGGCTACCATAAGTCCCATATTAGGTTTTTTCCTTTTCCCTAAATGTTTTATGAATGTTTGATTCAAGTTAGGGCTTTGAAAAGCATGAGAAATACATGAGTTGAATAATTTTGAGTTGATGTTTGTTGGTGATTTTCACATGAGTTTGTATTGACTTGGTCATACGATTGATCAAAGATGCATGTTTTGGAATTGTGATGTTCAAATACATGTTAAGTTGATTCCTTAATTTTCTTGTAAATATCATTGGAGTTAGTTTAGATAGTTAAATGATGTATGGAATGAGTTTCCTTAGTTGCTATTTTACCTTATTGTAAACATGCATAGAAGTATAAGAATTGTGATAAAAATCACTTAAAAGACAAGAAAGATTCCTCATAAGAGGAGAGAAGCGGTATGATTAGCCTCGTGGGATGCCACTTGGGGGGTTAAGACGTCTAACCACCATATCGTAAGTTATGTTGATTGGGATCTATCGAACAACGCATTTGACAAAACCCAGTTACATAGATTCCTGGTTAAATATAAATTTGACCATACGGGAATAGCTAAACCGTGCTAAGCACAAAGTAAAAAAGAACTATATGGTCTTAATTAAAGTTGCATTGCATTTTATTTCAGCCGTGCTAAGCATATTGTAAAGAGGAACTATATGTTCTTATTTAAATTGTATTGCTTTTATGCCTCATTCATTTTCTTGGATGTAGTAAGTTACGAGGAGATGAACTATATGTCCTTATGCTAAATAGTCTTGCCATTATGTTTATGTTTGTTTGGGAGGAGTTTTCCATACGTAGCACACCGCATATAGCTGAAAACAACGGTAAATGTTTTAAATTAAAGTCTATGTTACTGAGTTTCCATACCTCGCTATGTTGGGGCGTTGTTTTCAGGTACAAGCTATTGGACAAGTTCAGAGCATTAAGTGGATGCTCGGTCTTACTTTGTTGCGAGACCTTTCGAGTTTGATACCGGATCACGAGTCGTCTTTTAATTCTTTAAGTCCTTGAACTAGTCTAGTTTGGTCTTGTACTGTACGAGTTTAGTATAAGTTTAAATTAGGGTTTGTAGCTGAAATTGAGTCATATTTATTATGAGCCTTTGTACCGTCTTCGATTTAGTTGTAATCTTGATGAATGTCTTTTATTATTAACCTTGTTTCATAATGCTCTATGTGATCAAAGAATTTATTTAGCCAAAGTCTTGTCTTTCAAAATGTTTATTGTGCATTATGTAAAGTGAAAACTTTTCCAAGTTTAACTTAAATTTTAGTTAATTTAGTAGGTAATACTCTGATTAGAATCTGGGCGTTACATCTAACTCTAACTAGTCCCCTCATGCAACATTAAGCCCTAGTACCAAAGATGTTGTAGAGACTTAATTTTTTTTCAAGTTCAATTAACCTCCGAATGTTTATTTTTGGAGGTTAGTTGTTATCAGCGTCCATAAGTTTGTTTGCAGGCGTTATGAAATTGACTGTATTTTAACTTCTGTTAGTTAATTAACACCCCGGATGTTAGCTTCAAAAAGACCTTCTAGAAGTTTATATTCGGACACCACTAAATAAATGGTCTTGATATTAACTGCTTGATATTGTAAATTGTTCGAAAATTAACTTCTGAAAGGCAGTTAGTTACCCACGAACTGGGTACATACCTTCCGAAAGTTAACTTATGGACAGAGGTATTTTTATTAAAAAAAATGACAAAACTCTATACGAGGTGTATCAGAAAAGGTGCTAATAGTAACCCTTTGTTATGTGGTTTCTATATTTTCGGGTTTTTGTTAGGTTTCCTATTTTCTTTTACTTCTTTTTGGTTCTTTGCTTTGGGAGGTTTTGAGATTTGAGTGGACTTCTGTATTGTATGTTCTTGTGAGTACTTCTAGTACTCTTGCTTATAATATTGATTTCTTTTTTCCTATAAAAATATAAAAATTCTACCCTACTTTCGATGTTAAGTTAAGTTCCGTAGTCATTGAACAATTACATTATGCAGTTATTTGGACAAAACATATAACTTTTTGGTTAAATTATACTTTCGGCCTCTTATCTTTATTTTAGATTTAGCTTTAGTCCCTCATTTATTTTATATTCAAAAATTGTCGCTTAACTTACAAACGTCATATCAATGTAGTCCTCTCCATTAACTCTGTCACTAATATCATTTATATTGTTTTATGTGGCTAACATTATATCATTTATTATTATTATTATTATTATTATTATTATTGTTATTATTATTATTATAAAACATATTATCAAATAATTAAAATCAAATTAAAAAATAAACCCATATTTTCATTCCTAAACAACAGGTTAAGATCAGAATTAGACATTATTTCTCAAATCAAAATCGAAAAACCCTTATCCCACCCTTAAACTTTTTTCTCTCCCATATGTTCATCATACGAGAGTGGATTCTCTCAAATTTTTTTCTCTCGTGTGCTTCAAATCCCACCCTTAAAACTTTTTTCTCTCCCATTTTTCATATTAAGATCCCATATCCCACCCTTATTTTTTTTTCACTCCCATTTTTCATATTAAAATCCCATACCCACCCCTTTTTTATTCAAGGGTCCAAATCCCACCCCCTGGAGGGTATCCGGATCCTTAACATATAAAAGAATAGTAAAAGAAAGACAACGAAATATATGTAGAAATATCACGTGTTTTATGATTTGTCGGTCTTTTTAAAAAAAATAAATAGTAAAATGTGGAAGGCAAAGATTGAAACTCTCGTACCAAGTTAAGTAAGCATCAGTCTTCTTACGTTTGAGCTATTTGTGTAGAAATCGCTTAAAGACAGTGACTAAAAGTAGGTGTAAATGTTGGAATTAAGTCCTTATTAATAACAACAACAAGAACAAGCATGCTCAAATCTCATAGAAGAAATACCTTAGGCAAAAGCTATAAAGACATACAAGCACGCTCAAAAAGAATAACATGTTCTCCACCCTTAGGATCTACGACATGATGGATTATCAAAGATTAGAAGAATACTTGGATTCATAACAATCAATCACCTGAAGCATAATAGAATGATCACGTACAACTAACGAGCAACTGAATCCATAGTAACGAACAGCGAGTATGTTAGCGGTGGCTTTATGGTTCTTCACAACCGAATCTTCTTGAGCTCTCTCACGAGACTTTAGGTTCTCTTCAGATGGGGAGAAATGAATGAATGACGGTGATTCGGTGTATCGGGGACCATAGCCTTCTTTATAGTGTGTTAAACCTAACAGGGTACCCATTATCCTCCCCTTATCGGGCCACACTAATATCTACTCATATAAGACACATATCAATTAAATTAGGAGTCTAATGAGCTTACTCTATTTTAACTTTATTTGATCACATAAAATATAGCTCCTTTACGATAAATAGCTAATATAATTATTAACGATATTAGCCCACATTAATTATTAGAATATAAAATTCTAACAATCTCTCACTTAGGCTGCATATTGTAATAATTATACCAGAACTTCTTATGGCGCATATCTGAATGCTATTTATCATTAGACTTCCTTCTTACAATCTGGTCCATCTCATGTATCAGTAATGAGACCACCGCGACTTTTGTCACTTCTGTAAATTGCGACTAAACTCCGACGATCACCACATCAACACATTTGATGACATAGATCAATAGGGATGAGTAACATGAAAATTACCTGGAATGTGATCTCAATCATGTCTATTTCCAACTGGTCCTACCTAAATCTTTGGTGAGATCAATTTTGCAAAATTTAATTCTGCAAAACAAAATCCTTGCTTTACTCAAAGATATAAATGTTCTTCCTGTTATGGATGCTATAGCTGCTGTAGATAATTATTTAAATAAGGTTGATGCTGTCGCTATTTCATCAGAGGCTAATGCTTCTGCCAGTGGCGTGGTTATTACTGATACTGCACCTGGCTCTTTGGTTGCTAAGGACCTACGAGTGATGGGTCGTTTCTGGGGGGATGCAGAGGATATTTCTGATGATGAAACTATAGACAGTGGGAAGGATAATACCCTGAAAGTATCTGAATATATAGGAGAGGACAACAGGGATTTTACTAATGTTATTTCTAAGTCTCAGAAGAAAAAGATGAGAAAGCAACAGCTAAAAGTTCAACGTAACTCTGGGTATAGAACTCGCTCTAAGAGTGATTCTTTATCTCCATTATGTTAAAAGTCATTTATTGGAATGTCCGGGGTCTTGGAAATCCAGACACCAGACTTGCTCTCAAGAATCTTTGCAGATTGCATAAACCCGATGTTCTGCTCATTGCTGAACCTTGGGTTGCTTTTAGTCAAATTCCAGTTGATTTTTTTCGCTCTTTAAATTTATCGCTTTTTGTAGAAAATGATAGAGGTGTTCTCCCATCTAATCTGTGGTGTTTCTCTTCCGTTGAGTATGCTCCTGTTGTTACTCAAAGGGCACATCAATTTGTTGCTTTTACGATTGACTATGCAGGTCAAGTTTTGAATTTAGTCTTTGCTTATGCCTCTACTAGTTACATTTTACGCAGGATTTATGGGTCGCTTACACTCCCTTCATGCTTCTCACTCGAACCCTGGTGCTATATTGGTGATTTTAATGTCGTTCTTGGTGCTCATGAGTGTCGTGGTGCGTGTAAGCCCTCACGGATCTCTTTGTTCTCGAGTTTGGTGCTTGGTCCGACAATGATCATCTTATCCATCTCCCTACGAGTGGGGCACAATATACCTGGTCTAATGGTAGACTGGGTCATCAATATAATGCCAAAAGGCTTGATAGGACTCTCTGTGATGATAATTGGATTGATTTCTGGACCTCTGTTGACTGTTGCACTCTTACAAGGGATCGGTCTGATCATTTCCCTTTGCTTCTTACTTTGAAGAAATCTGATCGTCAATTTGCTTCTTCCTTTAAATTCTTGCAAATGTGGGCTAGACATCCTGATTGCTTACCGGTCATCCAGAATATTTGGAAATCTCAGGTTCATGGTTGTCCTATGTATGTTCTTTCTCAAAAACTTAAAATTCTCAAAACCAAGCTCAGGGTTTGGAATAAGCAGGTTTTTGGTGATGTTCATTGTAAAGTCTCTAATGCTATGGCTGATTTAGACTCCATTCAATTAGATATTGACAGATCAAAGTGACTCGATGATCTCTTCAAGAGGAGAAGGAAGCTCAATTAATTTTGCAAAATGCTCTAGGTGTGGAAGATGATTTTTGGAGAGAAAAGGCTCGAATAAATTGGCATCTACAGGTGACAGTAAACACCGCTTTCTTTCATTGGTAGCCAAAATCGTGGGGACTACCAGAAAATATCTCATTATTAAGAATGGTGATGATCTTTTATCCGAGGCGCAGGATATCGAGGCACATATTTTAAATTATTATACGATCTTTTTGCATGGGTAATTCTTGTCGTTCTAATGATCTTATTGATAAAGTTATTCCTTCAATCAGGATCACATGTATAATGATTTGCTAACCAGGGTGCCATCCTTTGAGGAGGTTAAGCAAGCGGTTTTCTCTTTAAATGGTAACAGCGCTCCGGGGCCTGACGGTTTTGGGGGTTTCTTCTATCATACTTATTGGGATATTATTGCCGAGGATGTTTATGCTGCGGTTACTCAGTTTTTCAGGCACGGTTGGTTACTTCCTAACTTGAACTCTAATTTGGTGGTCCTTATTCCCAAAGTCTCTGGAGCTGATAGGATTGACCGCCTGGTCCGATAGCCCTAGCTAACTTTCAGTTTAAAATTATCACTAAGGTTTTGGCTGACAGGCTTTCAATTGTGGCTCCCAAGATCATTTCTGAGAATCAAAGGGGTTTTATAAAAGGTAGAAGTATTTCTGATTGTATTTGCACTGCTTCAGAAGCTGTTAATTTGCTTCATAAGCGATCCTTTGGAGGTCAGCTTGCTCTTAAGATTGACATTAAGAAGGCTTTTGATACTATAGACTGGGAGTTTCTTCTTAGAGTCTTGCAGGCTTTTGGTTTTGGTGATACTTTTTGCTCCTGGATCAGATTGATTTTAAATTCTGCTAAGCTCTCTATTTCTGTTAACGGTCATGCGGTTGGCTTTTTCAATTGTAAACGTGGTGTTAGACAGGGTGACCCTCTTTCTCCTCTCTTATTTTGCATTGCCGAAGAAGTCCTTAGCAGGGGTATTTCTATGCTCGTCAATGAAGGCAAGCTTCAGTTGATGACGGGTCCTCGAGGTTTCAGGATGCCTAGTCATGTTTTATATGCGGATGATGTTTTGATTTTCTGCAAGGCGACTAAAAAATCGATTTCCGGTCTGTTCTCTGACTATGAGGCTATTTCCGGTCAGGTTGTTAGCTCGGATAAATCTAAATTTTATGTGGGCAATGTCTCTCCTTCTCGTCAGGATGCTATTTCTAATCAGTTGGGATTTGCTTCAGGTACTTTTCCCTTCACTTATCTTGGTGTCCCCCTATTTAGAGGCACTCCTAGAAAATCTCATCTTATGCCTATTGCGGATAGAATCAAAACTAAGCTTGCGGCTTGGAAAGGTTCCTTATTGTCTATCATGGGTAGAGTGCAACCGTCAAATTGGTTATTCTCGGTATGATGGTTTATAGCTTTCGTGTTTACTCCTGGCCCTCGAGCTTGTTGTCTCTGGTTGATCGCTGGATTCGTAATTTTATTTGGTCCGAGATGTTAATCAGCGTAAGTTGGTCACCGCTGTTCGGGACAAAGTGACTAGACCGTCTTTGGAGGGAGGTTTAGGCATCCGCTCTATTAAGTCTATTAATAAAGCCGCATGTCAAGCTTGCTTGGGATTTCAAAGTTTCAGACCTATATTGGACCTCTCTGTTGAAAGCTAGAGCGGTTAAGAATAATAGACTTGTAACTTACCATATCTCTTCCTCTATTTGGCCAGGTATTAAAACCTGTTTACCCTTTATTGACGAGCATTCTTCCTGGAATATTGGGGATGGATCTAAAGTTAACTTTTGGAGGGATAAGTGGTTGTCTCAGCCAATTGTGGACCTTCTGAACCTTCCTCCTTATTTGCGCCCTTTGCTGCATGCGAAGGTGAAAGATTTTATTGTTGATGGAGCTTGGTCTATCCCGCACAATCTTGCTGCTAGAGCCTCTAGCGTTATGGCTGAGATAAAAGAGATAGCTATTCCAAAATTTCAGACATCAGACGCTATTATGTGGGGGCCTAATGAAAAAGGTATTTTATCTTTTAAAGATGCTTACTTGTTTTTTGAACCCATTCGTAATTCTTTGCCTTGGTGTAAGATTATTTGGAGAAGTGCTATCCCTCCTTCTAAGTCTTTCCTGCTTTGGAGATTAATTCACAATCGTTTGCCCACTGATGATAATCTGAGAAAAGGTGGTGTTACTGTGGTTTCAGTCTGTAGCCTATGTGGCAATAATTCGGAAAGTTCGTCCCACCTGTTCCATGGTTGTACCTTTGCCTTGTCTCTTTGGCGCTGGCTTGAAAGCATCCTCGGCATTCATATTGACTGCTCCTCAGTTGGTACTATTCTAGAGGTTTGTAATAGAACTTGGAGCTCCCAGGTTCTGGATGTTGTTGTAGCCTGTGTGGTGAACATAGTCTGGGCTATTTGGTTTTGCAGGAATAAGCTGAGATTCGATAATAAGGTGCTCCCTCGGGGATCTGTTATTAATCTCATTATTGCTAATGTCTATCTTGTTGGTAATTATAGCAAAGGCACTATGTTCCCATCTATAGAGGAGTTTTCCATTTTGAAAGCTTTCAAGATTCTGTGTCACCCCAGACCAGCTCCTATTATTAAAGAGATCTTTTGGATTCCCCTCAACCTTTGTTTTTAAATGCACATCGACGGCGTCGCTAAGGATTGCCCGCCCTCGCTTCTGTGGGGTATCTTTCGTGATTATAATGTAGCTATTGTGGGTTGTTTTTCCGCTAACTGGGTATTAAAAACTCTTTCGTGCGTAATTATTTGGCGCTATGTTCGCTATTGAGACCGCCATCGTAAGGGTTGGCATCACCTTTGGCCGAGTGTGATTCTCGCTGGTTATTGGTGCTTTTAAGAATCAAAGTATTGTGCCTTGGCGACTTAAGAATAGATGGAATAATCGCATTGCTCGACAAAGCATATGACTTTCCTTGTGTCTCATATCTTTCGTGAAGGGAATAATCACGCGGATCGCTTAGCCGCCATGGCCTTGGAATATCTGGCTTCATCCGTGGAATTCATCGCCTAAGTTTCTTTATGAAGATTTCTTTAATAATAGATTAGGTCGCCCTTGTTATAGATTCAAGTAATTGTGCCTTGCTTTTGGCTTGTTTGCTTTTTGCGCCTTTTCGTTATAATTGTATCACCTTGGGGTTGGGTTTTACTTTGTCTCCCCTTGATGTGCTGCATATGATTGTTAATGGCTTTGGTGCCAACATAGTTGGGATGAAAGCCATTATTGTGATGCCTGTGCATGTCAAGCTTTGTTTTATCTTTTTAGGCAGGTGTTTCTTTCTTACGGATCTCCATTTTGTTTCTGCTCATGGGTTTTGGTCTAGTCCCCCCATGTTTGTTTGTTTTTCCTTTTTTATTAATAAATTTTAGGCGGGGGTACTCTTTTTCCTTCTTGGTGTTTTTTCCCTAAGGAGGGTTTTGTTTTAACGAGGCCTCTCTCCTCTCTTTTGCCTAAAAAAAAAAAAAACAAAATCCTTAATGTGCAAATTAATTTTGCACACAAGATACAAATATGTTTATAAGGTATTCATAAACATAATCTTTATTTCTGCAGAAAATCTGAAATAACATAAAGTTTGTATCTCAGACATATAACACAAATAAAGACTCCCACTAAGCTAAGACAACCTTAGTGACAACACACCCATATAAGCAACATGCTCATGAAAAGCCTTAGGTGTCAAGCCCTTAGTTAGTGGATAGCTAGCATGAAATCAGCCTCTAAGTGCTCTATAGAAATTCTTTTATCCTGAATTCTTTATTTCAACAATGAACACCTTTATGTCAATAGACATTGTAAAATTCTTTATTATTGTTGAAGTATGATATGACTAACTTATCTGTCACACTATAACTTAAGTGGTATTTTAATACCTTTTACTATATGCAATTTAGTGACATGGATATTTCAGTCATATCCCATAATTTGATGTCCATAATATTAACATCTTGAATCTCAAAGTCAGAGTTCTTGATGATCTCTAATCTTTCAGATCTCTGATATGTGGGCATATAGACTTTTGTTCTCCTTAATGATCCTTATGGTTGCCTTTTGTAATAATTCAAACTAGAATTGCTCAAGTATTTGTCACATGATCCCACGATATACGTCGTTTTCTGATGCGTACAGATAATAGTGGAACTCCCTGTATTTCCTGAATTTTCAGATTTTCTTTTGGGTAAAAATTGAGACTAAAATTGTCTCCCTTAGTAACTGAGGTATCATCTGGTTTACTATATTTCATGTCGAATTTATTTAAACTTTATCGATATAGCTCTTTTGTGATAATCCAAGAATACCCCAAGAGCGATCTCTCAGAATTTTGGATTCCAAATACAAAAGAGACGTCCCCAAGATCCTTCATCTCTAAATTTTCGTTAGAGAATTTTTGGTTTCGCGCAATCAGCCTATATCGCCATTGACCAGATAAAATATCATCGACATATAACTGCATGAATATAAACTTACTCCCACTGACCTTGTAATACCCACGGTCATCCACAATACTCATCTCGAGACCAGATGAGACAATTACCTGACGAGACTTTTGTGGTATCACTAACGAGACAACTTCTTTAACCAATTGGTGGATTCTGTCAGTTTGCAAACCATCTTTGGGTCTATCGACACAAAGTATCTCGGTTGCACCATATACATTTGTTTCATTAATGTTGCCATTAAGAAACACCGTCTTGACATCCATATTATGTAGCTCCAAAGTTATAATGAGCAATGAGCGCTGTGATTGCCCAAAAAAAGTCTTTTAATAAAACCAAATAGAATAACTCTTTACAGTCAATCTTTTCTTTTATGGCTCCCGATGCTCTAGTTTTTGAGGGTGTTGACTTTGATCTTCATGAATAATTTCCTTAACTTGATTAGGAGAAAGAACAATAATGTCCTCATGAGGATTTAAATTTGCTACAATATAGCACCTGTATGAATTGGTTCAAGAATTAGAACCGTTTTTCCTCACTCAGTTTTGTTCTGTAACTTTATCTTTCCCCCAAACTCAATATCCTCAAAGAACTTTGTAGTGTTGAAACTCAAGTCCCACATCGGTGGGATTTTAGTTTGTTGGCTCCTTTGTAGTATATAAAAGGAGGCCAAGGTGTGATGTTTAAATCATCCCAAACATTTCTCTTCTTCCTCTTTTATTATTTCTTATACTCAACAAGAGTATTGTGAGAGTATTTGTGAGGTATTTTGTGAGAGGTATTCTTGTAATATTTTCCCACATAGTGAAATTCTTCTGGTCTTGCCCCGTGGTTTTTCCCTTATTTGTTGAGGGTTTTCCACGTAAATTTTGTGTGTTCATTTCCTTATTTTCTCGTCTCTTATTTTAGTTGTGTGACACTATTCCGATACTGCACTAACAAAGGGTATCAGAGCTCCAAGGTTGGTGATACTATTCCGCTGCAAGGCCACTCTAGGAAGGTGCTCTGCCTAGTATGCTCATGGTTGCAAAGATTGTCCGATCTTCCACATCGTAAAAGAATTGTTGCCGAAAATAGTGTGGTAGTGTGAAGTGCATGTCTAGGAAAAGTTCTCGCTAAGGAAAGACTTTGGTATTTAAGCTGTCCATTGGTGACCCACCTCTTTTCCTGGGAACTTACCTGGGTGTACTATTTACTGGCTACGCCACATACTATTCCAAGATACCGATACTATTCACGCATTACCTGCCATTATTCACACGTGTGGTTGTATACTTTACAAAGAATTGTTAACATATACCTGGATTTGTTTCCTGCATACGGATACGCATAATACCGTTTCACGATATCGCATTATTCACGGTGAAATAGTGTAATCCGGTTTCTGCCTGCGGTACAACCATGGCAAAGAAAATTTGAGATGAGAAGTTAATGGGAGTAATTTCTCCTCGTGGAAATTCAAGGTAGCTAGCTTCGAGAAAGGATAATTGCTTTAAGCAATCAAGGCACTCCAACTACGATACTGATGAAAAGTGGAAAGAGAAGGATGGTAATGTCGCCAATTTGCACCTAGCAAATGGCGGATTCGGGCTTTGTCAAGTGTCGCAGTAAAAAGACTGCAGCGAGATTTGGGATGTACTTCACAAATTGTACGAGGTTGTCACTCACACAAGAATATTCTTGAAGAGGAAACTCTACACTCTTCGAATGAGTGAATCCACATTGGTGACTGATCACATTAACACTCAACACGCTATTTGCTCACTCCACAAAGATCAGATTTCAAAATAGCGTAAAATGAACGTGCGTAACTTTTTACTTTAGAGTTTACCAGATTTCAGATGATCGACCATCATCAACATTACAAACAATAATGTTGGGCTGACACTCTTCACTTTGATGATGTTGCTGCGGCAATTTCAGAAGAATCCAGCGCAAGAATAAGGAGGAAAGGTCGTAAAGTTCAAGCAAGCGTAAGCTTTATCGATGACTTGCAGGCAGATCAATTTAACGTGGCCCAGTGGAGCCAAGATCATGGCAGATCAAAATCTCGAAGAAGAAAGAATCTCAAATGCTACAATCCTGTGGGCATGAGTAATCTAGAAGGAGTGTTGGAACAAGAAGAATGGAGAAGACTCTCAGAGCATCAACCTCTCAAGGTTGTGTTGCAAGTACCGTATGATGGAGAAATCTCGATAATGGAGCAAAGCAAGTCCTAAAGGTGGAAGGAAACTCAATGATGTTTGGATAAGTGGACTCCAAAGCGACGTGGCACATGACTTCACAATCGTGATTGGTTTTGTACTTATGAGCCTGGTCTCAGAGGGGATCCGTATTTATGGGAAATGATCACACCTTAGAAATTGTTGGAATCTGCATCTGTAATAAAGATGCAAGATGGTACCTGCTCAGAAGATACAAGGGGTACGATGTGAATGGCTTGAAAAGGAATCTATTGTCCACTCGGCAATTGGATGACCTGGTGCAAGATCCATATTGAAGGTGGAGTCTTGAAAGTAGTGAAGGGCAACCTTCAGGTGATGAAAGCGTAAAAGATCACAAGCAATCTATACATGCTTTTGTGAGATACGTTGCAAGAGGCGGAGGCATCAGTTGCATCAGCGAGCCACGAAGAATCAACGATGACGTGGCATCGCAGGCTAGCCATATGTCGTAACGCGTGGCTTGAAAGTTCTTGCGAACGCACCTCTTACCCGGCTCAAGACTCGGTAACTTTACCCTTCTGTGAGACACCGGTGACAAGTAGCAAAGATAGATTGAAATTTGCAAACGAGCTACCAAGCAAACGCATACTAGACTTGATACATTCTCGATGTGTGGAGTCGCTGAAACATCCATGGTGGAAGCAAAGTATTTGTATCATTCATTGATGACTACTCATGAGATTGTGTGTACCCAATCAAGAAGAAGTCGATGTGTTTCTAGTATTCAAGGAGTTCAAAGCACAAGTAGAGCTTGAAATCGGGAAGAAAATCAAGTGCTTGAGACGCATAAATGGAGGAGAATATGTAGATGGTAACTTTCATCATTCTGCAAGAGGTATTACGCAGACAATTCATCGCTGCACATACACCTCTCAAGAACGGTGTGCAGCAGAGCGGATGAACATGACTCTCCTAGAAAGAACAAGAGCTACGCCGAGAACATTGATTGGCCAAATCTTTAAGTGTAAGGCCAAACCGCAAGATGCGGATAAATCGACGCCATCAACAAATGTTGGTTCAAGTCACCAATGGAGATGTGGAAAGGAAAGTTCTAGAGATTATTCTTCTTTACATGTGTTTGGATGTCCTACAGACGTATGTACAAACTCCCAAGAAAGAACAAAATTGGATCCAAAATCCAGAAAATGTATATTCTGGGTTACTGACAATGTCAAGGGTATCGCTTACGTGACCCCACTACCCGCAAGCTTATTGTTACAGAGATGTAGTCTTTGCAGAAAATGAACCGCAAAGTGAGTTAAAAATGACAAAGATTTCCAAGGAGACTCTATAGTGCAGCTGGAGAAAGACTCAAGAAGATGATTCTTCCGGGTAACAGAGCACATAGAACAAGAACTTATGAGGTCAATGATTTGAAGGAGTTCACGATCAACACGCCGGATAACGGCACCATCATGGCACTCGCACTATGTTATGGCTCGCCATGATGTATACCGCCTTTTCGATCAAGAAGGTGAACCATCACCTCTTCAAGAAGCGTTGAATCAGCCTGCATGTTTTCAATGGACGACAAAGAATGCAGAAGAAATGGAAGCCCTACATAGAAATAAGACTTGGGAACTTGGTGAACTTCCAAAGGGCCTGAAGCCATCTGGGAACAAATGGGTGTTCAAAAATTAAACGAGACTACAATGATCAAGTGGAACTATCGTGCCGCACTCAGTAGTCAAAGGTTATGCTCGTAAAGAAGGGATAGACTTTGACGAGATATTTTCTCCAGCTTGTCGACTTACTACTATCGCAGTAGTGTTGGCAATGTGTGTCGCATTTGATTTACATCTTGAACAATTGGATGTAAAGACTGCTTTTCTTCATGGAGAGCTTGAAGAAGAAATTTATATGCTCCAAACCGTATATTTTAAAGAACAAGGAAAAGAAAACTTGGTTTCAGAGGGTTGACCAAATCTCAGACGGCCTAAAGCAAAGCGCCAGATGTTGGTACAAGAGATTTGATTCCTTCATAATTAGCCTTGGTTACAACAGATCGAGTTCAAACCATATCAGACGATTTTACAAGAGGTTTCATGATAATGATTTCATCATTTTGTCAGATGTGGATGACATGTTGGTGGTAGGCCCCAACAAAGATCAATCCAGAATTAAAGGCACAAAGCTTGGCTGTGAGTTTGATATGAAGGACTGGGACCAAGCAAACAAGATTTTAGGATGCAAATTCACCGAGACAAAATGATAGGAAGATTTGGCTTTCTCAAAAGAATTATCTAAGGAAGGTCTTGATGGCGCTCAACATGCAAGATCAGAAGCCATTTCTACCCCGCTCTCGTCAATTTTAAATTATCCTCAGTACGAGTCCTAGCAATGAAGCTGAGAGGATGGAAATGTCTCGAGCACCGTATGCATCACGGAAGCCTTATGTATGCCATGATATGTACTGCACTTACATTGCACAAGCAAAGGGGAGCGTTTGTCGCTTATGGCAAATCCAGGTAGAGAGCATTGAATATGTTAAGAGGATCCTTAGATACATCAAAGGAACCTCGATGTTGCATTATGTTACTGAGGATCGACCATTGTCGGGGTTATGTTGATTCAGATTTTGCGGTGTGATCTTGATAAAAGGAAATCTACCACCGGGTATGTATTCACAATTGCGGCGGGAGCGTGAGTCGGTTATCTGCTTGCATCGTTGTAGCTTTGTCTACTACTGTAGGCCGAGTACATGGCAGCTACCCAGGCTTGCAAGGAAGCTATCTCGATTAAAGGTTTAATGGAGGAACTCGGCACAAGCAACAAATGATTACCGTATTGTGACAGACAGAGTGCATTGCACATTGCAAGGAATCCAGCTTTTCATTCCAGGACAAAGCATATAGATACCCGGATCACTTTGTTCGTGAAGTGGTAGAGAAAGGAACCGTGGATATGCAAAAGATTCACACCAAAGATAACCTAGCAGATGTGATGACGGCTTGCCAATCAATGCCGATAAGTTTATTTGGTGTCGATCCTCCTATGGCCTATCGTAAACGTAGTTTACATGGAATGGCAAGACAGAAGAGTGGTGTGAAGATATGATTGACTCAATCAAAATCTTCAAGTGAGAATTGTTGAAACTCAAGTCCCACATCTGGTGGGATTTTAGTTTGTTGGCCTTTGTAGTATTAAAGGACGCCAAGGTGTGATGTTTAAATCATCCCAAACATTTCTCTTCTTCCTCTTTTATTATTTCTTATACTCAACAAGAGTATTGTGAGAGTATTTGTGAGGTATTTTGTGAGAGGTATTCTTGTAATATTTTCCCACATAGTGAAATTCTTCTGGTCTTGCCCCGTGGTTTTTCCCTTATTTGTTGAGGGTTTTCCACGTAAATTTTGTGTGTTCATTTCCTTATTTTCTCGTCTCTTATTTTAGTTGTGTGACACTATTCCGATACTCTGGTACCTAACATGTAGTTGCCATCTTAAAAATTTCTTTAACTTGGGATCAAAATTTATACCTCTCAATCTTTAGAAATTATAGATTATCATGTGAATATATGCCTTGACAGGAATTATTTTGATGATTGACAAAAGGATCTATAAGTGTGCAAAAAGCGGAAAAGAATTACCAAGAATTGAAGACTTTCAGTTTTGGGTATTTTTTTTCTAGAATTATTTGTGAGTAGTAGTTGAAGCTCTTAATTAAAATAATTCACACAAACACTTATTTGAAAATCAACTTTTTGGATTTTATCTAAAATGAATTATTATTTTTTATTATGTGAAAATATTTTTCTTTAAGTTTGAAAGCTCATAATTATTTCCATATTTTTTTTATCTCTCAAAACTATATTTGAATAGCAAGCATATAATATTTTTTTGGCATAGGATTTCATCGTGTACAGTTCAACGTGTACTAAAATGAGGATTCCAGTGCTTAACCTTTTCACTCTTTGACTCATTGACTCAAATATTTGACTCCAATTTTCCAAAGCTGAGGAAAAATGTGTTTCATGCTAAATGCAAGTTTGATTAACGCTGGTTTCATAATTTTGGAGCGTATGACACTGACATTCCAATGTTTAGCAGTTTGCTCTTTGACTCATATTAAAATCGTTAATTATGCCTCAGAAAGAAAAAGAAAGAAAGAGGCGATATTTTCAATAATAAAAGGGGCGTATATCACATTGTTTTCACAGACACTCTCTCTATATAATAGCCACAATGCACTCTCTCATTACGTACGGAGAACAGAAACATAACACATTTAAGCAATATTTTATTTTGTGCTGAAACTTTGCAAAAATATTTTCTATTATTTACACTCATTTGCTTATTTTATTAAGAGCCTTTTTACTCTACATAGTTTGAGTTGTAATATTTGTGCTTCAATTTGTTTATATCTACACTTTTGAGTGTATCTCTTCTTGACAATTTTTCTAATTATTATTGAGTAGGAATCCCAAGTGGTTCATAGAGAGATGATATCTCTTGAACTTATTACTCTGGTTTAGAGTTGTAAAATTTTCTAGCTGAACCTGATTTAAAAGCTAGTATCTTAGTGAAAATCCCTTAGTGCTTTGCTTTGGGGACAGGACGTAGGCCACATGGGTGTTTGGTAGCCGAACCTGTATAATTTGTTGTGTGCTCTTTTACTCCCTATCTCTTTATTTTTTAGTCAATTAAATTTCTGCACTTTATTTTATTGTTATTTATATCTTACTATTTACTTTATTTTTAACTCGTCTGCAATTTATTCCTTAAGTCATTTATCTATTTCCCATTAATATTTCAACAAGTTATATTTAGCTCTTATTTTTCCAAAAGTTTTTAAAAAATCACAGTTCACACACAATTCACCCCCTCTTGTGTTTGGAGTCACCTGACAACGAGTGGTATCAGAGTTGGGCTCTTGTATAGGACCAAACCATCTCAAGAGGATGACTTCAAACAGTTTTTGTAATGAGGGACATTCTATGAACAGACCCCCATCTTTCAATGGTGCAGGGTATGGCTATTGGAAGGAAAAAATGAAAATTTTCCTTGAAGCTGTAGACCTTGATGTTTGGGATGCAGTGGAAAACGGTCCTTTTTTTCCCACTCATTCTGTCAATAATGAGATGGTGAACAAACCAAGAACCCTTTGGACCGATGAGGAAAAGAAAAAGGTCCAATACAATTTAAAAGCCAAAAACATCATCACATCTGCTCTAAGTTACGATGAGTTCTATAGGGTCTCTGTAACACCCGTATTTTTTGCGATGCGTTATTTAGCGTTATTATAGTATATTTTGCCATATTTATGCTATAATAAGCAGTTTCTTATTCGCTAAGCAAGTGATTGAATTAAATCAAGATCAAATTAAAATTGAGAATTAATACTTTATATTAATTCATGGTTCGAATATCGTCGAAAAATTCTAATGAAGTTTCGTCGCATTTTGAATCATCGGGCTGTTTGGCCGCAGATAAAATTTTAAACGAACTCCGATTTCAATGGAAATCAAACCGTGACTTGTTGTGATTATTTGTGAGTGGTTGAGATTGTTTTTATTATTTATGATAATTTATTATCACGCAGTGAATTAATTTCTCGGTAAAATCAATTTTCCCGAATGTATCGGTAACGCGGTTACTTGACATCGTGTTTTTTTAGTACTCTTAAGACTCTAGGATTAGAGGATAATCATGAGAGATGGGAGATTTGATGAGTTAGACTTATTGATGGGATTAGAATCTTGCTTTATTGAGAGGTGTCACACTTTGTGTGGTTAGTTTTTTTTTATTACACTTTATTAGATTAGTTTTTAGCCATGTGTTTATTTTAAGTAATTAAAATTAATCCTCCCCTCCTATAATCAGCCCCAAACCTGCGACCCCCCACTCTCTACCCTCATTCCATTTGTTTCTTCTTCATCATAGTGAGAGAAAGTGCAAGGGCTCATCCATGGCTACCTTCCTCTCCATCTCTTGAGTTTGATTCTACCTCCATTTCTCTACACCTCTTGCTACCTATTTCTTCTTCTCTTCACTACTCACTAGTTCATCATCCAAGCAAGATTGAGAGCACCAACTTTCTCCCCAAAACAGCCCCTTGGCCGCGAGCACTAGGAGGGAGGAGGTAGTTGATTTTTTCTTGTCTTTGTTCTTGATTTTGTGTCCATTTAAATGATTGGTTATGATCAATGAGGGAAGTGAACACCAAGAATCCCTAATCTTGGAACACTAGGCGAAACCCTAAGGGGGAAAAGAGGGAATGGTGTGATCCTTAGTGAATCAAGGAAATTAATTGGTGATTCTAGCTTATTTGGTGTTGTTGTTGTTATTTTAGCTTTTGGTTTTGAACTAGAACTGTGATTAAGTAAATTTTTGATGAAAACCTATTCTTGAAAGCAGGTTAAATTAAGTTTGGTTGTGGTTAGGCTTTGGCTTTGTGTAATTTAGTTGTTGGTTGTGAAAATTGGCATAGGAATTGGTTGATTGATTTCTAAATTTGAAGTTTCGCATTTGTTCCTTATTTTTTTTATGATGACCGCGAGCTCTAGAGGGTGTATGGAAGGAAAATAGTTTTGCAAACTTGATTATAATGGTTGTATGGATATGTTTGTAGGCTTTGGAAATTTTAGGAAAATGTTTGATTGAATTTGGATTTATTTTGAGATTTTAAGGCTATGAAGCACATTAGGTAAGTTGGGTTTCTTGAGACCTAAGGAACCAAGTGGAGCCTTGATTCTAATATTTGAGAAAAAATTTAAAAAAATAATGATGTTTTATGTTATAAGTTTTCAAGAAAAAGATTTCTTAGTCTTTAAGGGTTTGATTCCTTAGTTAGTTAATGAATTTTCAATGTGTATGTAATTTATTAAAAACTAGTATTTTAATTAAGTTTCTAAGTGTAAGTGTTTTGGTTAGGAGAAGGGTTTTAAGTTGTGAGGGCCTTAAGTATTAGAACTAAGTCTTTAGTTTTATGCTAAGTTAGTTCCGTGGTGTTAGGACTTGAGAATCGGAATTCGTGCAGCGTGAATTCGGGACGTGCGTTGACACGTGACTTGGCGACTTTCGGTAAGGGCAACTTTTAGATATGTACAGGATTTAATTTTATTTTGTATATCGAAGAAGTCTGAGAACCTCAGGGTTCGAAGTGAGGGTCTCGTACCCCTTCGATTTTATTGTTTTAAGCTTTATATATGAATATTTAGTGGGTTTGTCTGCAAGAGGTTGGCGACTGCCCCCAACCCCCCACATTTGTTTGACTTGCTCTTTGCTAATTCCACCGAGTTGCAAAGGGACGAACTTGATTGATGTTGTTGTTTGCTGTGTTGTTGGTTTGTCACGTATTGATGGATTGTTGTGCGTGGATGAATTGAAAAGCATTGTGGTGTGTGTATGCTTAAAACATGATTAAGATATATGTTGTGGATTTTATTGGATAATTGATGTTATTGATTATGCCATGATTGAAATATCAAATGTGGTGATATGTTCATTGGGAGTGGTTAAAGGCATTGTTGAGTCGTGTCTTGTGGTAACGTCGACCTGTCTATCTCGGGTAGTGGAAATGCCCATGGCCAAAGGAATTCGGGAACGTCGTTAAAATTTTACCGTCGCAGGGAAAAGTGTCGGTCTGGTCCGTACAACCCGATATGCCTCTGGCGCATGGATTCCGAAATTAAAACTGAACTATCATGTAGTGAGTCAATAGGAACGGGTGCATCCTTATTGATTGTGCTGAATATTATTGTTACGTGTGTTATGCTTGTTGTGGTATATGTTGTTTTTGTGTTACCTTTTATTTCGAGAAGTTGACCTTTTCCCGTGGTTCCTTCAACTGGTGATGGCAACCCAGACGATGGCAAAGACCTTGGTGATCCCGGTGATGGTGACGTCGCCGGACATAGTGTTTGACTTTCTAGACTTGGAGACACCCTCGGCGATGGAGTTTGATCCCATCTCCCGTCGAGTTGTATATACTGGGGATGTAGTGCAGACCTTCAGGGTGGACGGACTTGTGTTAAAGCAGAAGACTTCCAGGAGGATAGTGAGTTTCCCGATTAGGATGACGCAGATCGTGCACGCGTGGCGTCGCACTCAGAGTGATCAGGTGTTACCAGCTTCTTCTTCGTCATCAGAGGAGTCATATGATATTCCTAGGAGGATTACGACACGTTACGCACCCTTGCATATAGGTGCCAGGATCAGAAGGACCGCTCGCAAGAGCATTGGCGTCAGACGTTGGACAGCCGGGGCTTCGACCTCACATGCGGCAGCTGCTACCCCGAGCCCTGTGGCAGAGTTTGATGCAGAGCCGACCTCCCCTTTGATCGTTAGGACCCCTACTCCTCCCGTGGATCCTTCCTGTATTTGTGGAGTATGTGGTGAGGTTGGTTGCAGCGGAGTTGATTTCATCGAGGAGGTCTTAGTTGAGGAGGACGAGCCCGAGGGAGTACCGGCACCTGTACCTTTTATTGACCTGACTGGCAAGGATGCTGATGATGACCCAATGGATGATGATGATGAGGAGGACCCATCTGAGGGTCTGGGTAGTGACTTCTAGCTAATGTGGTTTATCTACTTGTGTAGATGTTTTGGGTGTTTGAGAGGTCTGTCTGTGTTATAGATGTGGAGTGGTGACCAGTTAGTCTTTTGGGATAGACTTTTTATTGTACAGTTGGGTAGACTGGCGGTATACTTTTGGAGCAGCCCCCTACGTGGGTAACTGCCGAGAGTACCCCAGGAGTATGATAACTCTTGTGAGGGTCCTCATACTTTAGGTGTATTCTCTTTTGGACATGTTCATTACTCTTGTATTATATTTCGTACTGGTTATGACCCACTTTGGTGATGTATATATATATATATGTGTATGTATTTCAGTGCATGTGTCTTGTATCTTTAGATTGCATCATGTTTCTAAACGCTGTGGCTACTCTGCGTGTGTTTTGCGAAAGAAGTTGTTTTAAAAAAAATGTACCGTATTTTCCAAAGGACACAAGAGTAGTATTTTAAAAGTGCGTCGCATTTAGAGTTAAGTTCTTGTATGTGGCGCTTCAGAAATGAGGCGTTATAATAGTGGTATCAGAGTAGTTTGGTTCTAAACGAACTGTGTGTATAAGGAACACTAAGCTGGTCACCGTGTCGGGTTATTGGTCGTTAAGTGCTTGGTTGTGACGTATGGCTATTGTTTGTTGAGTGAAGCAATTGTGCTTATAATTGTTTAAATTGTTTCTTAATTGATGCAATGTGTGTTAGCACATGACTTGATTGTAGGGTTTTGATAGGTTTTTGGACCTATTAGGAATCTAATGCCACCTCGCAGAGATACTACAGCCGGACCTGATAACCCCAACATGGAGAGAGCAATTCAAGCGATGACTGAGATGGCAGCGGTAATGGCTCAACAATCGGCTGCTGCGACCCAACAAACTGCTGCTGTGACTTAACAGACTGCCGCCATGAACCAACATAATCTGCAATAACAGCAGAGGGCGGAATGAAGGGGCTAGAGGGCTAGCTGATTTCCGTAAGCACGACCCACCAAAGTTCTATGGTGAACCAGATCCGGACAAGGCAGATCTGTGGCTTTAGGAGATAGAGAAGATATTTGAAGCACTTCACTACCCTGACAATGTCAAGGTGGACTATGCGTCCTATTTACTGCTGGGAGATGCCGAGTACTGGTGGAAGGGCATCAAACAGATGCTGACGACTGAGCACCGGGAGATTAGTTGGGAGATCTTCCGCAGGAGGTTCTTGGAGAAGTATTTTCCAGAGACCGTACAAATGGAGAAGGAGCAAGAATTCCTTCATCTATACCAGGGCAACATGACGGTATCAGAGTATGCACGAGTTGCTTTCAAGGTATTTTAGTCCCTTTCGTGATCGAGCGGATCAGAGTTGGCTCAGCGAGAGATTTCAGAGGGGATTGAGATTCGATGTCCAGAAGTCGGTGGTGTATCTGAGAATTCGGAACTTGCAAGAGCTGATTGATAGATGTGTTGAGGTGGAGGGTATGAGGAACCGCAAGAGAAGGATTGGTACTGATGGACCCATCCAGCCTCAGAATCAGGGTCAGAGACATAATCAGAAAGGAAAGCAGCAGAAAAAGCCTTACAACCGGCCTCAGGGAAACAACAAGGGACAGTATCGTCCCATGGCTCAGAACTCAGGTGGTAAGAGTCAGACTAGGACTGGACTGGTTTGCTACCGTTGCGGAAAACCGGGGCATTATGCCAATGATTTCCCAGAAGAGGAAAATCTATGTTGCAACTGCAAACAACCAGGGCATTTCGCGAAGGACTACACGGCTTTGAAAGTGGAATCAAGCGTGAATACAGCGAAGGCTAAAGGAAAACGTCCAGCCGCCAAGAGAAGAGTTTTCTGCATGAGTGGTGAAGAGGCGGAGCAGACTGTTGATCTTATTCAGGGAGACTGTGAGATCGAGGGTAAATCCTTATCCGTTCTTTTTGATTCCGGCGCAACCCACTCATTTATTTCTTTGGATTGTGTGGACCATCTGAAATTATTTGTGACTGCCTTACCTTTCAAATTAGTAGTTACTACTCCAGCTGCTAAAACTTTGGTTGCCAACATTGCATGCCTTAATTGTGTGGTGGTTATTCAAGGTAGAAAATTTGTTGTTAATTTGATCTGTTTACCTCTAAAGGGTCTAGATGTTATCCTCGGGATGGATTGGTTGTCTTACCACCATGTCCTCTTAGACTGTGCCCGCAAGACAGTAGTCTTTCCTGATCTTGGAGTTTCCAATTACCTTTCTGCTAACCAAATTGGGGTTTCCTTGAAAGAGGGAACTTAGGAGTACATGTATCTCGCTAGTCTAGAGGCCTCTCTAGAGATTGATTTGAAGGATGTTCCAGAGGTGTGTGACTTTCCAGATGTTTTTCCTGATGATGTACCGGGTTTACTGCCAGTGAGGGAAATCGAGTTCTCCATCGATTTGCTTCTAGGAATGGGACCGATTTCGATAGCGCCTTATCGAATGTCTCCAGCAGAGATGAAGGAGCTGAAATCTCAGATTGAGCACTTAGAGTCGAAGCAGTTCATACGACCAAACATGTCACCGTGGGGAGCTCCAGTGTTGCTGGTAAAGAAGAAAGATGGACGATCAAGGTTGTGTGTAGATTACGTCAGCTCGACAAGGTTACTGTCAAGAATCGGTATCCGTTACCGCGTATCGATGACTTGATGGATCAACTACGAGGAGCTGCGATATTTTTCAAGATAGACTTGAAGTCGGGCTACCATCAGATTCGTGTGAAGGAAGAGGATATTCCCAAGACTGCTTTCAGAACTAGATATGGCCACTATGAGTATCTAGTGATGCCTTTTGGAGTGACGAACACACCAGCAATATTCATGGATTACATGAACAGGATTTTCCACCCATTCTTGGATCAGTTCGTGGTGGTATTTATAGACGATATCCTAATCTATTCGCGAAGCAGAGAAGAGCATGAAGAGCATCTACGCCAAGTGTTGCAGATTCTTCGAGAGAAGCAACTCTACGCCAATCTTTCCAAGTGTGAGTTCTGGCTTGAAGAGGTGAATTTTCTTGGGCATGTGATCACGAAGGACGGGATAGCATGGGAGCAACCGAAGACTATATCCGATATCCGAAGCTTTATTGGATTAGCAGGCTATTATCGGAGATTTATCGAAGGGTTCTCGAAGATCGTAGCGCCGCTTACACGACTCATGAGGAAGGATCAACCTTTTGCTTGGACCAAAGAGTACGAATCCAATTTCCAGAGGTTGAAGGAGCTTTTGACGACAGCACTTGGGTTAGTTTTGCCTCAATCGGAAGAACCTTACGAGGTTTACTACGATGCTTCACACCAGGGACTTGGATGTGTGCTGATGCAACATAGGAAGGTTGTGGCTTATGCTTCGAGACAGCTTAAGATTCACAGAGGAGCTACCCCACACATGACCTGGAACTTGCTGCAGTGGTGTTCCCGCTGAAGATTTGGAGACACTATTTGTACGGGAGCACGTTCACTATTTTTAGCGACCACAAGAGCTTGAGGTACTTGTTCGACCAGAAGGAACTCAACATGCGACAGCGGAGATGGACGAAATTTCTGAAGGACTACGACTTCACTTTGGAATATCATCCATTGAAGGCGAACGTTGTAGCAGATGCATTGAGCAGGAAGAGTGTGTTAGCCTCAGCAATGATGATTAAGGAGTTGGAGATGCTGGAGAATTTCCAAGACTTCAAGCTGAGCGTGGAATTGTCACCAGGGAAGCTGAAGTTCGGGATGGTCGCTATTTCTAGTGGACTTTTGGACGAGATCAGAGATCAACAGGCTAGTGATAAGCTACTGAAAGAGAAAAGAGAGCTGGTAGCGCGAGGGAAAGCGACAGAATTCGGGGTTAGAGCAGACAACATCCTTAGATGCAACAGACATGTTTGTGTACCTAATGTAGCTGAGCTGGGGAAGTTGATTCTCGACGAAGCGCACAAGAGCAGACTGAGTATTCATCCGGGAGTTAGTAAGATGTACTAAGATCTGAAGAAGCATTTTTGGTGGCTCGGAATGAAGAAGCAAGTGGCAGACTACGTGGCTTCTTGTTTGACATGTCAGAAAGCGAAGGTGGAACATCAACGACCAGCCAGAATGCTATAGTCACTTGACATACCAGAATGGAAATGGGATAGCATTTCCATGGACTTCGTTGTGAGTTTGCCTAGTACACAGAAGAAGCACGACTCGATTTGGGTAATCGTCGACCGATTGACCAAATCTGCTCATTTTCTACCGGTTAGATCGACTTTCAATGTGGAGAAACTGACAGAGATCTACTTAGTGGAGATTGTTCGGCTGCATGGTGTGCCTTCTGCCATCGTTTCTGATAGAGATCCGAAGTTCACATCTCATTTCTGGGGAGCACTATAGGAAGCCTTGGGGACTAAGCTCAAGCTTAGTTCAGCGTATCACCGTCAGACTGACGGTCAGATTGAGAGGACGCTCCAGACGCTCGAAGATTTACTGAGGGCATGAACGTTAGACCATAGAGGGAGTTGGGATGACGTTTTGCCGCTAGTGGAATTCACTTACAATAATAGTTACCATGCGAGCATTGGTATGACACCTTATGAAGCGTTGTATGGACGCAAGTGTCAGACGCCTCTTTGTTGGTATCAAGATGGTGAGAGCTCTATCGTGGGACCAGATCTGATACAGCAGACTACTTAGAAAATACGACAGATCAAAGAAAGGATGAAAGTGTCTCAGAGTCGACAGAAGAGTTATGCAGACCAAGGTCGTGGACCGCTAGAGTTTGCAGAAGGAAATCTTGTATTCCTCCGAGTCACACCTACGACTGGAGTTGGTCGAGCAATCAAATCCAAAAAGCTTACCCCTAAGTTCATTGGACCTTATCAAATTCTTCATCGTATAGGGCCAGTTGCATATCAGATAGCATTACCCCCATTCCTATATAATATTCACAACGTCTTTCACGTCTCGCAGTTGCGAAAGTATGTTTCCGATCCTTCTCACATTATCGAGCCTGATGTGATTCAACTGAAGGACGATTTGTCTTTTGAAGTATCTCCTGCAAGGATTGTCAACAGGAAGGTCAAGCAACTGAGGAACAAAGAGATTCAACTAGTCAGGTGGTTTGGAACCAGAAGACCGGAGACGCGACTTGGGAACTGGAACAGAAGATGAGAGAAAAGTATCCAGAACTTTTCTTGGTACGTATCTAGCCCGTAGTTTCGAGGAAGAAACTATTTTTAGTGGGGGAGTATTGTGACACCCGTATTTTTTGCGATGCGTTATTTAGCGTTATTATAGTATATTTTGCCATATTTATGCTATAATAAGCAGTTTCTTGTTCGATAAGCAAGTGATTGAATTAAATCAAGATCAAATTAAAATTGAGAATTAATAGTTTATATTAATTCAAGGCTCGAATATTGTCGAAAAATTCTTACAAAGTTTCGTCGCATTTTGAATCATCAGGCCGTTTGGCCGCAGATAAAATTTTAAACGAACTCCGATTTCGATGAAAATCGTATCGTGACTTATTGTGATTATTTGTGAGTGGTTGAGATTGTTTTTATTATTTATGATAATTTATTATCATGCAGTGAATTAATTTCTCGGTAAAATTAATTTTCGCGAATTTATCGGTAACGTGGTTACTCGACACCATTTTTTTTAGTACTCTTAAGACTCTAGGATTAGAGGGTAATCATGAGAGATGAGAGATTAGATGGGTTAGACTTATTGATGGGATTAGAATTTTGCTTTATTGAGATGTGTCACACTTTGTGTGGTTAGTTTTTTTTATTACACTTTATTACACTCTCTACCCTCATTCCATTTATTTCTTCTTCATCATAGTGAGAGAAAGTGCAAGGGCTCATTCATGGCTACCTTCCTCTCTATCTCCTGAGTTTGATTCTACCTCCATTTCTCTACACTTCTTGCTACCTATTTCTTCTTCTCTTCACTACTCTCTAGTTCATCATCCAAGCAAGATTGAGAGCACTAACTTTCTCCACAAAACAACCCCTTGGCCGCGAGCACTAGGAGGGAGGAGGTAGTTGATTTTTTCTGTCTTTGTTCTTGATTTTGTGTCCATTTAAATGCTTGGTTATGATCAATGAGGGAAGTGAACACCAAGAATCCCTAATCTTGGAACCCTAGGCAAAACCCTAAGGGGGGAAAAGAGGAAATGGTGTGATCCTTAGTGAATCAAGGAAATTAATTGGTGATTCTAGCTTATTTGGTGTTGTTGTTGTTATTTTAGCTTTTGGTTTTGAACTAGAACTTTGATTAAGTAAATTTTTGATGAAAACCTATTCTTGAAAGAAGGTTAAATTAAGTTTGGTTGTGGTTAGGCTTTGGCTTTGTGTAATTTAGTTGTTGGTTGTGAAAATTGGCATAGGAATTGGTTGATTGATTCTAAACTTGAAGTTTTGCATTTGTTCCTTTTTTTTTTTTGATGGCCACGAGCCCTAGAGGGTATACGGAAGGAAAATGGTTTTGCAAACTTGATTATAATGGTTGTATGGATATGTTTGTAGGTGTAACACCCCGTTCCCGGCGCGCTACTAAACTAGATATTACTGTTGGCATTTCAAATACTTTCGAAAATGGAATACGCTGCTGCATGGTTTTCAAAAATGTGAGTCTAATTTTTTTTTTCCTTTTTAGCTTCTATTAAGAAATTGGCAATCAGAGTATTGCAGCATTTTCGAAGACAGTGAATAAATCAAATACCATGTCCAATTCACAAAACCATACAAGGAAATTTATTTAAAATATACACATACGACATGTCAAGTCTTTAAACATAATACACTTATTACAACATTGTAATTAAAGCATCTGACAGCCTATAGCTGGTCGGAGCACTACAACGCTTACTAGTCCTCTAGTAAGTTGCAACAGAAACACAAGTAGGAATTCGGACCGGCTATCCTCAGGTACGCTTCTCTGCAGTCCCGAACACTCCTCTTCCTTCGTCATCTGGGTTACAATCATTGATTGAAAGAACCACGAGCAAGGGTCAACTTCTTGAAATATAACAAGTAGCATGTAACACCCCGTTTTCGGAGTGCTACAATGCAACCCAATCTAATGCTGAAAACATTTAATGCTCGTATGCTTTCAGTTAAAGAGTACTCTTATGTATTTCGCAATGGAAAATAGGAGTAATTAATTTTTTTTTTCATTTTCTTTCCTTTGAAACCCTTTTCAAAATGAGACATAGAGTACTACAGTTTTCTAAATGATGCCAATTCAGACTTTTGCAATTATCAGAGTATAATGCATCATAAAATAATACTTCACATAACATAGCCATTTCGCACTAAAGCGAGGTTTTCTAAAAAGAGTAATTACACAAATTACAACGACATTACCCTAAGCTAAGCTGGCCAACAACTATAACTCTTACTGAGAAACAGCTCAGCAATACCATAACACGAAGCACTCAGAGGAATCTTCCTCCATTGGCTCAATCTTCAATGCTCCCGAAGACTAAACCGCAATAGCGACTCACTCCATCTGGAAGTGACATCCATAAGGACATCCAATCCAACAACAGTGCAAGGGTAAATCCTTTGTCCACGAGTTTATCATAGGCTATATCGCATACAAACAATATATACATATATAATACAACAACATGCTTTTATAAACATATACATACTTAATAGACCGCACGCATCATCATGGTATATTAAGCATTGCATGTGAGCAAACAAAACAACCAACAGATCAACAATCAAGTCACTACAACATCAAACTATTGCATGTGAGCAGGCAATTTAACAACAGATTAATGATCAAGTCATCACAATATCCAATTCATCCAACAATTCATCACATATCATAAATGTGGTTATCTATGCATGTCAATGCAGTATGGCAAGTTGTGTATACACCTGCAGCCTTAATAGGTCAGCAGTATGACGGGGACTACTTTCCCAACGTCCAAACAAAATAGCCTCTGCTTAGGCGTGCCACTACTTTGGCTGGCCACTACTTTGGCGTGCCTCTACTTAGGCAATGCAGTGTCAACTTGCCTTTTGAAGTCTGTACGACTAATCAAATGCTACGAGTGACATGACAACTCATCTTTTGAAGTCTTTAAGACCAATCAAACGCTCCGAGTGTTGATGCTCAATGGTTAGTACGCATCTAAACAAATTCAACAATATGGCATGCTCACCATAGTGAACGCCCAAGTGATATCCAACAAATTCTACAATATGGCATGCTCACCGTAGTGAACGCCCGAGTGATATCCAACAAATTCTACAATATGGCATGCTCACCATAGTGAACGCCCGAGTGATATCCAACAAAATCTACAATATGGCATGCTCACCGTAGTGAACGCTCGAGTGATATCCAACAAATTCTACAATATGGGTGAGTGCCCGAGTAATGTTTTAATTAATCAATGCGGATCGACGAACCCTCACTCACTCAACTTAGTGGGTTTCCAAATCTCAATTAACTAAGAGTTCAACACAGGACACAAAGTCCGGGTGTTCAATTGCGGAACGCTAGTCCCAATCTTAGATCAGAACTCTAGGCACGTAATGCGGAACGCTAGGCTCAACTTTTAGGTTAAGATACTAGGCACGCCATACGGAACACTAGGTCCAATCTTTAATCAAGAAAAAGCGCACGCAAGCAGGACATTAAGTCCCAGCACAGGACACATGGCCCATATGCTCAATAGGAAAGGTTCCCTATGTTTTATTCTTTCGAAATCCCGAATCATGAAATCTCTTTCTCAGTTCTTGTATCACTCCTATGTATCTGAAAATACTTTTTAGTTCTAGGTCGTTGAAATCCTAGTTGTGCTAAATAACACACTGGAAGAATTCCCAGGCGCATCATTTAACTCAACCGCTTTCGCAAATTGTACTATTTATTTCAAGTTCTTTTCTCTACTATTATTCCATTGAAATTTCCTTGCAAGCTTTGGCTAGTTGTACTAAAACCCTCACGCTTACTTTTAAATCAAAATGCCCTTAACAATTTGTTTACGAAATCAAAATTCGGCTTGCGGAATCGCATCAGATTTACCGATGTAAATCGTCAACCAATAGCAGTCGATCAACGCATTGTTAATTAATCCATTATCAACAATAATATTTTTCATATTCCAATTCAATACCAAGTTCCAATGAAACCCAAGGTGATTCAAGGAACACAATACAACTCATAATGCCATGCAGGGCCAAGAACATGCTACATATTATCATCAATTTCAAGTCCAATTAAATCAATCAAGTATGATTTAAGTCACACAATACAATTCAGTCTTGCCACACAGGGCCAAATCAATACACATCAGTTCATGCTACAACATCTCAACAGCACATAGTAATACTACAAGTACTACCACACTATCAATCAACAATCAAGCAAACAACACACAAGGCAAAAAACCCAAACTCATTATTTAAAAATTTCCCTTACCTTGGGCGCTTTAACAATCCAAGCAAGGTAATTCAAAACCATCGTCAAGTCGCACCTCGCGCGTATCCTAACAACACAAGTTTCAATCAATTAAAACCAAAACTCAAGCCCTAATACCCCTAGGGCAGCCACGGCTATAAGGTTCCTAAGGCCTAAGAATTACTCACTTAATCCCATTTGGTTCACACCTAGTCACATGTGATGGAACAATTTCAAACCATGCAAGTTTTCAAGCTTTTTTAAAAGCTACACACTTAGAAAATACCAAAACACAAAACTTACCAATTGGAATAGTGTTTTACCAAATGAATAGTATTTTCCAAACGTTGGACATATTTTTAAGGTATCAAAACAAAGCAACAATTTGAGAAACAAAAGACTTTTGGTTTTAATTATAAACCTTTAACTATACTCCAAAATTTATCCCAAAATCAAACCTCCTTGTATAGTTTTACCAAATCCATTTTTTATACCCTTTTATAACACACTTAAGGCTTGAAATCAACTAAAATTTTACCTTAAAAATCTTTATCAATTTCGGCCAAATATAGATAAAAACATAACCAAGTTTTTCAATCCTATTTAAAACACTTAACATACTAAACTTTATGGATTCAAGCCATAACCAAAAACTAATTTCTTTACCACTTTAATACAACTAAAGACAAGTTAAAACTCACCCAAATCTTGTTCATAAATCACTATTTTTACTACTCCAAAACAGCCCCAAAATTTATTTCATTTCAACTTATTTTTCAAATCTTTAAACCTACAAATCTTTATAGATTTAAAGTCCTAATCAAAAACCAACTTTCAAATCACTTTGATACACTTAAGAACAAATAAAAACATCATCAAAACTATATTAATGGGCCACGGTTCCTGTAACGACCCGTTTCCGGACCGCTACCGAGCTCAATATACCGAGCTCGAGTTACCGAGCTCAACACACCGAGCTTAACTAAACCTGTATGAGATGTGTTTTAAAACGAAACTCTTGTGCCTTTTAAAAAGTACGGTCTATTTTTTTTTTATAAAACCAACTCGTGCACATCAGAGTAATTACAGCTTTTCGAAACATGGTGCAACTAAGACACAAGACTTAAATTCTAATAAAACATACATGCATAACATACATATATATATCACTCGAAATAATAATGTATACAAAATACAGAGTAGTAAATGTACAAAGAAAATACACCTAAGGTATGACGACTTCAAAGAGCAATCATACCCTGGGGTACTTCCGCAGACTTCCCACGCAGGTCGCTCCAAAAGTAAAACCACCAGTCTACCCTGAAACGACAAAACAATACTGCCCAACTGGTCACGACATACTACTCCAAAAGAAAAACAAGGTACAATCATCAAAAAAAACATCCATCACACATAAACAATCACGACAAGTAGAGGTCGTCACTCGGGTCCTCGTCGAGCTCCTCCTCGGCATCATCTGCTGTCGAGTTCCCTGCGCCCTCGACCTCGCCTGGGTAACCGTCATGGATTGAAGGCACCACGAGAAAGGGTCAACTTCTCAACAATACAAGATAAGCACGACATAAAGAAATAAGCAACACAATAATGTATCTCAATCACCACACGTGACTCGACCATCTCACTCTAGACTCGACACAACTCGCAAATCCATTTTCTCTCGACTCGACAATTTTTCCGGAATGCACACGCCGTACCGTATGTCGGAAGGTCCAGCCGAAGCCTTGGGATCCTCGCTCTCCCTAGGACAGTCAACTCAGGTCCCATAGCGTGGCGACGTCTAGTCAATCTCCCGTAAACAAAAGGGGACCTAGCACCCTTAGTTATCCGGGTCACGGCTCAAAAACGTCATACGACTCACCTAGCTCGCTCACTCGATGAACAATTCGCCGCATACGATATTCAAAGAGTTAAACACAAGATATTCAACCGCATGTCAAATAAAAAGAGCAAGCTCGACATGAAGAAACGCAATTCAACATGCAATACACAATTCACAACATATATTCAATCACATATTAAATACATGCAAAAACCCAATCATATCACAACATTTCAAGCTCGACACAAATCAGGGAATTCATTCACAATAACATATAAAATAAAGTCTTAATAATGTCTAAAAGTTGCCCTTACGCACAAAACATAAACAAGTCGAATATGAAGTGCCCTTACCGAACTCCAAGCTAATGCTGCTCGACAACGACCTCGACACGGCTGTCTTCAAGTGAGCTCGACAACGACTTCTCTTACTCCAAGCTAATGCTTCTCTTAATAGTAAGGAGAATTTTGGGGGCAAAATTCATAAAAGGTGGAGAGTAATGTAACATCCCAAATTCCCCAAGCCTAATTATTAGGAAATCCTAAGTGAAAACGAGATTTAATCCCTAAGGATTAAATATGGTTCATTGCCTTAATTTAGTAATTTAAAACCAATTAGGAACTAAGGGGTAAAATGGTAATTTTACCCAATGATTTAGGAATTTTGGTACTAAGTAATTAGGAGTAGCTTTAATTAATTAGAATTACTCAATATGTTATTAGGAACCAAAGGTTGAATTAAGAAGCTAATTAAGGGCTTGATTGCAATAGTTTTTAATTAATTTAAAACCCAAGGGACCACCATACACCACCTTTCATTTAAATCTACCCTAGCACCCCTTCTTTAACCCCAATACCCCCTCCCTTCACGTTTTCCAGCAGACACTAAAGAGAAGGGAACAGAATCAAAGAAAAAAAAAGAAAGAAGAAAGAAAGGGAAAGAAAGAAGGAGGGAGAGAAGAAGGGAAGGGCGTGCGTGGAAGAAGAAGAAGAAGAAGGGCCGCCAGACTCATATGCGCGACCGCCATGGAGGTGGTGGTACACCACCTTGCGTCGAGAGTGAGAGAGTGTGAGACGCGATGGGGAGAGAGAGGGGGAAAACGAGAGAGAGAGAACCGAGAGAGGAAATGAGCGATCGATGGGGGAGAAGGACGAAGGGTGGTGGTTGGTGGCTGGTGGTGGTGGCGCGGCGGTGAGAGAGAGTTAGGCCGAGGGAGAGAAAGAAAGAGGTGGAGGCCGAGAGTCAGAGAGAGAACTCGTGAGAGAGTGATTCAGAGAACATGGAACTCGAAAATGGTGGAGAAGATGGTTTCAGACTTGTTTGGGTTTGATTGAAGAAGTTGGAAGCTTCAAGGAAGTGCTTTAATGGAGGTTAAGGCTTAGAACAACAAGAAGAAGATATGCATGTGGGTTCTGAGTGATGACGATGATGATGCTGAACTCAAAATGAAGGAAGAAGGGAAAAGAGGACTTTTGGAATTGAAATCCCTAACTTGGGATTGCTCAGGTAACATAGACTTCCCCAAAACCTCCCTTAGAGTGTGCTAGGTTTTATTATTAATTTTATTAGTTCAATAATTAGCTTGTTAGTCATACTGAATGGTCTTGTATGGGGTTTGACTGAAATAGGGTTGGACGGCTGCCCCCAACCCCCCTAAACCAATGTTTGAAGTTTGTTCTGTGGTGAGCTCCATCGAGCCTCACTCGGATTATTTATGTGATTGTTATGTTTACTAAAATGAATGAATTAGATTCTGAAATGGCTCGACACCCGAGCTAGCCTATTTGTATGAGTTGGGCTCCAAGATACTTATTTTAGGTGCAATGAATGACATATGATGAATTTAATCTTTTGTGTGTTGTCCTAGGTGTGAGGATTATTGTTGATGTTGTTGTTGTTATATTACAGTTTAATAATAAGAATATTTATTCTGGAAATTTAAGTATGTAATCTAGAGAAACTATATATTCACTTACTATGTTGTTGTTTTTGTATGAACATGCGTGAATGTTGTATGTTGTCTGCATAAATATGTAACTAATGTAATATATAATATTGCATCCTCTGTGAATTGACAACGATCACATGCGTGTGTAGTCGATTACATTGTACTAATAAACAACGCATGCAACACACGTGACAATTCAATAGTGATTTGATACATTGTCTGTGATATGTGCGTATCTGTATGTTGTCGTATACGCATGTGTGCATATTAAACAACGGTGTTATAATTAAGTAATGTAGTGCGTACATAGCCTCTGTTTCTAGAACCAGTGGGTTAATCAACTTTAACGTATAGTAAGTTACTATATTGCTAACGTTGAATGATATGTGAACCAAAACACGATATAACAAGTTTTTACTAAAGATAACATAAGTACTACTTGTGGTGCTAGATAATGCTACTCTATTCTATACTGTGAATTAATAAAATTGCTAATGAGTTTGACACATGCTTACATAATGGCAATGTACAACTTATTGTTATATTATCTTTTGAGTGCATATGAATGTTTAGTTATGATGTGCTTGCCTATTTCCTTGGCTTGACTTTGATTTTTCTATGGTCTTGAAATTATGATTTGATTCTCCTATCCATTTGTGAAGGATGAAGGAATCGCTTACATTATAACATAGCATCCAAATCTTATGATAGTCTATGTCTGGAGAAATACCATGTTTTCCGTTAAAGGCTAGCTATCATGGGCCACATATATGTGGGTGAGACCCAAACTGTTTTAGTAAGTCCTTTCTATTTGAAAGGCTAGGATACGGTATTAGCGGTTTAAAGAGACGTCTAACCGTGGTCATCGAGCTCTGACTGCCGTATCAAAATTTTTAAACTGGTGTGGTTAAGTTGCTCACACTTAACTACCTAGTGAGTTTTCTTAAAAGATTGAGGATGCCTATGCTATGATGTATGACGAATAAAGTTTAATGTCATGTATTACGAATTACGTGATGTGGCATTGCGGGCTCACCAGTGGGGTAAGCCACTGGGCTGGACAATAAAGTCCAGTAACCCGGGTGTTGCGATAAAAGACTTACAAAGAGGCCCATTATGTTTGATTTGAATTATGTGATTGTATGTTATGCGTATGAATTATGTTACTTTGCAAATGAATGCTCTTGAAGCAAGTTATGTTTGAGTTTGACTGAATGAATGAAGATGATGTTAAGATTTGGCCATAGTATTAGTATATGTTAAGTATATGTTGTCAGGGAGGATTTTCCATACGTAGCACACGCGTATGGCTGGAAACAACGGTAAAATCATTTTTCTTCTATGTCTATGTTACTGAGTTTTATAAACTCACCGTTGGGGTGTTGTTTTCAGGTACACTTGATGGAGGAGGTCTAGAGCACGAAGGTGTTCGGTCTCGTCCTCGGCAAGACATTGAGTCACCGGATCATGAGTCAGAGTCCTTATCTCTAGGAGGAGTCCTTTGCAATTAGAAAATAATGTATAGGTTATAATTATTTTATCTTGTGGTCATTTTATGAAATGAGATGTAAATGAAAAAGTTATTCCGCTTTTGAAACTCTGATAGATATATGTGACATGTTTGGGACCTTGAAATATTTCTTTCCAAGTCAGACAGGTCTTAAACAAGGTTTTATTTATGTCTTAAGGTTGTTATATTTGAGAAAATCTAAAAGGTGAAGTTTTCAATCTTTAATTAGTAAGTAATCCCCTAATTAGAGTTAGGGTGTTGCACAAATCAGAGAGCAAAACCAAAATTATATGATTAAGCATCAATATGTAAAACGATTTTGCAAACAGAAATTAGAAGAGATGAAGGATCAAAAGAGAAAGAAATAGAACACAAAAACGAAATTAATATTAATAACCAACCTCAAGATCCTCTATGAAATCCTTAGCCAGTGAATTGATCAAAAAGAATTAGCCTTCCATTGAAGGTTTCATCACAAAACGAAAATTAAGAAAGCAAGAAGAGGTCCCGAAATAAAACAAAGGCTGAAAATTGCCAAAAACGGCTCAAGATTCTAAACGTAATAAAAATTATCCCTGACCTAGGACTCTAAATAATGAATTTATAATATCTCCTAGGTTTAACCTAACTAATCAGATGTTAAGACCAAAGAGAAGGGCCCAAAAGGGTTTAATTAGCCTAATAACAACTAATTACATGAGTGAATGGTCCAAAACCCGTAGTGCAACTCGCCAGCCTTAGTAAAGTGGATTTTTGACCTTCAAAACGGAAAAACTGGGCTTCGGTTCCAACATAAGAATTGTAGCTATGCTTCTTAGCTTTCCAACGCCACAAAGTATACTGAAATCGGACAAGTATAGCCCAAGTTATGGCCTGTAGAAGCGACATGGGTCAGGATGTAACAAAATCCGAAAATTAGCAAATAATTCCACTAAAGCCCAATCAAGACCCAAAGATATAAAACCATGTTAAAAAGTAGTTGTTGGGCAAAACACACAATTAAGAGCATGTTAACAATCAGACCACAGCCCCTTTGGCTAATGCAAGGCCCAAAAGGATTACTACCACACCAGCCCATCTTAAGGACTACGCCCCCTAGAGTTCTCTATGTCACAGCATGCTGCTAGATATGCCAAGTCATGATATTTCCTTTTGCATAGAATAAGTTAGTTACTAGATATTATGATAGATTTGATGACTTGTCATTCCGTTTTTAGATTCCTTTTGCCTACAAACCAGGAGTACCCTCTGATTGTAACAAACTCTGATTTGCATGCTTCTTGTAATGGCTATATATAGCCTTTCGAATGAATGAAATAGTAAGCTTGAAAATCAAATATCTATCTTCTTCTCTTATCAATTCTCAGGGGCTCCCTTAGCCATCAATTAAGGAAGAAACACCTAACAGAGCACCAAGTGCAAAGCTATAAAAGATGCATTAAAATGCATTGATCAAATTCCTCCACACTTAAGCTTTTGCACTCCGAGCAAAACTCATGGTCAAAATAAAGCAAAGATGCATTTCCAATGAATCCCAAGGATGCATAGTGGCAAGCAAAATGCTCATTCAAGGTTTCAAGGACTCATAGCAATCATGAACAACATCTTATTACTTTCAAAGCAAACAAGAGGATAGAATAACCAAGGAATGTATCAAAAGTGATAGAATCCTCACAGAAAAATATTTCTCTCAAACTCTCAAGTGTCTAGGCTAATGTTTACACTCAAATCACATCATGAAAGCTAGCACTACCATAGGTTTGACAAGACTCTAATATCCACACTTGAAACACATGCACACAAAGATCAAAAGGTCTTTATTAAGGTTATAATGGGGCTAAGGTCAAGGTGGGATAATTAAAAGGGTAACTACGCTATAAAATCAAAGAGGATAGAGGAGCAATGGAAAACAATTGCCAAATAATCATGGGGGGCAATTCAATCAAATTTCAATCCATTTTTCCATTTTCACATTTTTTTTTCACTTGCCAAATTCCCAATGAAGCACAACATTAGATATTCTATCACAACCACATTCTTGAGCCCCCCACACTTATGCAATATTTATTATTAAGATAATTCCAAAACAACAAAGCTCCTTTATCCCCTAAGATTGGGTCATATCATGATTTTCCACTTTTAGGCTTGTAATGAGTTATATAACAAAGAATGGGATAAATAGGCTCAAAGGGGCTAAACAAAGGGATAATTGCAAGGTAGACTTATTTGGCTAGTGGCTAAAAAGAACAAAAATTGCCTAGATCATTTCAATGCATGCATGTGAACAAGAGTTTCAACAAGAGTCAAGTCAAGTTCTAGAGTAACCAACAATCATGAGTAACATCACACAAGAAAGAAATAGAATGGGAAAATGTATTCCATCCATTATAAGGCCCAAACCTCACCAAGGAAAATGATTTATCACAAAAATGCACAATTTAATATTCCAATCCAACTTATCACACTAAGAATGCAAGGAAGTCATCCATATCATGCCACAAGACCTATAGTCCTAGAATAGTGAAATCACTCCCCACTCATATAAACCAAGAAATCCAATGAAAATGCATGCAATTTTTTTTTATAATAACAAAAAACTCAAAACAAAAAAACAAAAACAAAACTACGCTAAAAGATCCCCCCACACTTAAATCACACATTGTCCTCAATGTAAGCAACAAGTATAAAATAAGAGTAAGGAGTAAGGAAAGAAAACTCCCTCTTCAAGGTGGCTTTTACAAGTGGAGCTCTTCTACAGTCTCCTCTTCAAGTGCAGGGCTCTCATGGAAAAGCTTGAGGCGGTGTCCATTGTCTTTGAAGACTTTACTGGTGGCTTCACTTTTTATTCCCTTTGCATCATAAGGAAAAGTGCTAGTTGCAACAAAAGGGCCAATCCACTTGGATCGAAGCTTACCCGCCATGATTTTAAGGCGAAAATGGAACACATGAAAGTGTTTGATTTTCTTCTTCTTCACAACATCCTTCTTCTGCTTAATGGAGGGAAGTATCTTGGTGGATGGAGTTACATCAGAAGCTTGCAGTGTAGCAACATCATTTGTAACATTAACAGGCACAACCATGCAATTTGTAACATCAGAATGAGTATCTTCAACTAAGTCAGCAAGTACTTCTATTTGAAAAAGAGAAGGCTCTTCCATGGGATGCTTCACAACAGCACTAAAGATGTAAAATTTAACTATGCTATCTCCAAATTCGACGGAGAGTGTTCCAGTATGGACATCAATCCTGGTTTTTGCTGTTCTTAGGAATGGTCTGCCTAGGATGACAGGTGCTCTGCTGGATTGTGTCTCTCCCTCCATGTCCAGAATGTAAAAATCTGCAGGAAAAATCAAGTCATTAACTTTAACAAGCACATCCTCCACAAGTCCAGCAGGGTGAGCATTGCTCCTGTTTGCCAACTGAATTACAACACTTGTACTCTGCAAAGGTCCAAGAGCCAGAGAGTTAAAAATAGATGTAGGCATCACATTAATGGAAGCACATAAATCCAGCATGGCATTTTCAAATTTACTCTCGCCTATGGTATATGGAATAGTAAAAATTCCTGGATCCTTGCACTTTTGGGGCATCATGGGTTGTATGAGTGCAGAAACATTGTGACTCATGTTGACTTTTTCATTTCCCTTCAGCCTCCTCCTCCTTTTGTGTGTGCACAGCTCTTTGAAGAACTTAGCATATCTTGGAATCTGCTTAATCGCTTCAAGGAGAGGAATATTCACTTCAACCTTCCTAAATGTGTCCAAGATTTCCCTGTCCTTATCTGCCTCATCCATCTTCTTAGTTATCACAGCCCTTTGAGGAAAGGGAAGTGGTATAGGTTGTGCATCATCATCTTCATCAAGATGAGAAGTAGGTGCAGAAATTGGCTTATCATTTTTTCTGCTGCTGCCACTTGCATTTTCTGCTGGAGGAGGTTCTGGAGTGTTAACAGCTTTTCCAGATCTGAGAGTGATTGCACTGACATTTGCACTGACATTTGGATTCACTACTGGTTGAGCAGGCAAATTGCCCGACCCCTGAGACTGCATCTGATTAATGGAAGTTGCTAGCTGTCCGATTTTTGTCTCAAAATTCTGAATGGTTGAATCTATTCTCTGCTGAAATTGGAGATTTTGGACTGCCATTTGCTTAACAAGGTCTTCCAACGAATGTTCATATTTTTGCTGGGCTGGCAGTGGGGCAGGTTGTGGCCTAGGCTGCTGTGTAGAGGCATCACCCTATCTCAGGTTTGGATGGTTTCTCCAACTAGGGTTGTACCTATTGGAAGACAGATCATAGTTAGGTTGAGGCCTGTCATTGAATATATTTGCTGCATAGGCCTGAGGAGTATTAGCATTGTCACTCTCCTGCAATGTAGGACATGCATCTGTAGGGTGCTCTGCAGAGGTGCAAATACCACAAACTCTCGCTGCCTGAGTTTTAGTTACAGCTAACTTTTCCACCAATGAAACAAGTTTATTAAGCCTGGTCTCTAAGTTCTTGTGTTCAACAGCCTGTATCTCATTGACTCCTTTTGTCAAAGACTAATCAATTGTTTCGTAGTGAATCACGAGAATTAATGGACATGTTCTCAATCAGGCTTCTTGCATCTGCTGGGGTTTTATCCACAAGTGCTCCTCCGCTAGCAACATCCATGATGTTTCGGTCCATAGGCAGCAAGCCTTCATAAAAATACTGGATGAGCAGCTGTTCAGAAATCTGATGGTGAGGGCAGCTTGCACACAACTTTTTGAATCTCTCCCAGTATTCATGCAAAGATTCATTCGCAATCTGCCTGATGCCACATATTTCCTTTCTGATTGAAGCAGCTCTAGAGGCAGGGAAGAATTTCTCCAGAAACAACTTCTTCAATTCATTCCAGCTTGTCACAGAACCTGGTTGAAGGTAGTACAACCAGTCCTTGGCAGTGTCTTGCAATGAGAATGGGAAAGCCCTCAGCTTGATGTGGTCTTCTGGGACACCTTGAGGTTTCATGGTGGAGCATACAATATGGAACTCCTTAAGATGTTTGTGGGGATCTTCACCTGCAAGACCATGAAACTTAGGAAGCAAATGTATTAAGCCAGATTTAAGCTCAAAAGGCACCTCAACATCAGGGTATTCAATGCATAAATCATTATAAGTGACATCAGGTGCAACAAGTTCTCTTAATGTTCTAGCAGCCATTGTATCAGAATCAAAATCAGAATCAAAATTAAAATCAAAGAGAGTATGACTAAATAAGCTATAACTATCACTATCACCTACATGATCACTACCTATGTTATTACTAGTCATGCATCATAAACTAACAAATCAGAAAATATCAACATTGTCCTAATTGTTAAAACACTAAACAAATCGAGAAACCCTATCAAATAAAATCTAAAAAATCTAAAAATAGCACCAAAAATCTCTAAAAATCAAATAAACATTACACTAATTTTTTTGGATTTTTTTGAAAAAATGAAAAATAAAAAAAATAAAAAGTGGTCTAAACGATGGAATTTCGGATTTTTAGCCTCTACTCCCTATATCAGTCCTTGATATGGGACTTTGGATCCTTGATTTTTTCCGGATTTTCTGGCCAAATTTCGGAGCAATCCGAGCAAGTTGATCGAAAACTGATTTTTTTACTAATCAATGCCAAATCCGATGTTAAGACCTGAAACACAACAAAAAACACAAAACCAATTGTTAGAGACGTTAGTAGGGTCCTTTAATTGGCAACTATTGATCAGAGATCCCTAAGAACGCCAATTTGATCATTTATCGCGCACGGATCAAAATAATTAAAATAAGAATGTAGTAACAAGGCAGTTAACCTTAGTCGTCTCACAAGGATCTCTAATTAACAATGACCAATAGCAAGAACACGCAAAGAATGGAATGGAGGGGTTGTTTCGTGAAAACAGTTTTAATTAATAACAAAAATCACTTGATAACAACAACCAATCCACTGGTCACAGGAACTTTCACTTCGGATCTATCACAGGTTCGAAAGATTATTCTAATTCGTGTTCTAATCTTGTTTGATCACATAATTAACCAATCAAGCGGGTGATTAATCCTATACGAATTCCTACTGGATTAAGCATCACAGAATTCAATTGATTATAAATAAGGAACACGCGTCACAAACATATAATCAATTTAACAACCGAATTCATCAAACCTATAACTAAGCGTCATAGACCCTATTGATCTCTATTTGAACTAAACCAAAACAAGCGTTAAGTTTAATTCCAATCGTCTCAAATCAGAGAGCAAAACCGAAATTATATGATTAAGCATCAATATGTAAAACGATTTTGCAAACAGAAATTAGAAGAGATGAAGGATCAAAAGAGAAAGAAGTAGAACACAAAAATGAAATTAATATTAATAACCAACCTCAAGATCCTCTATGAAATCTTTAACCAGTGAATTGATCGAAAAGAATTAGCCTACCATTGAAGGTTTCATCACAAAACAAAAATTAAGAAAGCAAGAAGAGGTCTCGAAATAAAACAAAGGCTGAAAATTGCCAAAAACGGCTCAAGATTCTAAACATAATAAAAATAATCCCCGACCTAGGACTCTAACTAACGAATTAATAATGTCTCCTAGGTTTAACCTAACTAATCAGATGTTAAGACCAAAGAGAAGGGCCCAAAACGGTTTAATTAGCCCAATAATAACTAATTACATGAGTGAATGGTCCAAAACCCGTAGTGCAACTCGCCAGCCTTAGTAAAGTGGATTTTCGACCTTCAAAACGGCAGAACTGGGCTTCAGAGCCAACATAAGAATTGTAGCTCTGCTTCTTAGCTTTCCAACGCCACAAAGAGCACTGAAATCAGACAAGTATAGCCAAAGTTATGGCCTGTAGAAGTGACATGGGTCAGGATATAACAAAATCCGAATATTAGCAAATAATTCCACTAAAGCCCAATCAAGACCCAAAGATATAAAACCATGTTAAAAAGTAGTTGTTGGGCAAAACACACAATTAAGAACACCAAGTGCAAAACTATAAAAGATGCATTAAAATGCATTGATCAGATTGCTTATACTGTTGAATTGAGTTGCATTGTATTAAGCTTTTCAGGAATATTTATTTGATACGTGATTGAATAATTATTTGAGTTGTTTCTTGAATTATCGTATGCGGTGATTTATTCATTGTTGTGAGAGGTGTCGTGTCGTGACGTTTTTGAGCTTCGATCCGGGTAACTTAGGGTGCTAGGACCCCTTCGTTATTCGGCAGCCTAGCTAGACGTTGTAGCGTTAAGGAACCAGAGCTGAATGTCCTAGGGTGGTCGTGGAGCCCAAAACTACGGCTGGTATTCAGTGGATGGATCGGCGTTACTTTCCAAAATTGTCGAAAGTGTCTAGTGAGAGAGTTTGAGTGGCGTTCTGAAACCTGTGCTTTTGTCATTCCTTGCTTTATGCTTTACTATTGCTATGTTTATTGAGAAGTTGACCATTTCCCGTGGAGCCTTCAACCAATGATAGTTACCCAAGCGATGACGAAGAGCGTGCTGATACCGGCGATGAGGACATCGTCGGAGATTATCTTTGATTTTCCCGACATAGAGATGCCCACGGCGATGGAGTTTAACCCCCATCTCTCGTCGCATTGTTTATACTGGGGATGTTGTACAGAGCTTCTGAGAGGGTGGTATAGTAGTGAGACAGGAGACTTCGCAGCGCACAATGAGCTTCCCGATTCGGATGATGCAGGTGGTGGACGCTTGGTGAGCTATTCAGGGAGAGAGGAATATGCCAGCATCTTCTTCCTCGCCAGAGGGACCTCTCGAGATCCCGAGTCGTACTGCTTCCCGACTTGCTGCCCGAGGACGAGGGTCGAGGGTTCGATGGACCGCTCGCAAGAGCATGATTAGACGCGGGTCTGTAGGAGCATCTACTTCCAGGGCAGCTGTTATTCAGAGTTCTCCAGTAGGATCTGAGCCCGAGGCGGAGCCAGTTTCTCCCATGTTATTTAGGACCCCTACCCCACCGGGACACCTCTCACCTGTCTGCAGAGAGTGTGGTGAGGCTGGGTGTAGCGGCGCGGGATTCTTGGAGGAGGCGGTGGTAGCAGAGGACGTGCCGGAGGGTGTGCCTGCGACGGCACCTTTCATTGATTTGACTGGAGAGGACCCGATGGACAATGATGAGGAGGAGGAGGATCCATCTGAGGATCCGGATAGTTATCTGTAGTCATCGTGTTGTCTGAATGCCTATTTATGTTATTTTGGATGACTGTAGTTTTTGCTTTTGGTGTACAGTTTGTTTTGGTGACCAGACGGGCTTGGTGGATGTCTTTTGTGTACTACAGGGTAGATTGGTGGCATACTTTTGGAGCAGCCCCCTGCGTGGGTGTCTGCCGGGAGTACCCCCAGGGTATGATTGCTCTCCTGAGGGTCTTCATACCATATGTGTATTCTTTCGAACATCTTTATGCACTGTGTTTATTTTGTACGTACTGTTTACGCTGACGTGTTTATATATATATGTATGTATTTCCAATGCATGTATCTTGTGTCTTAGATTGCACCATGTTTCTAAATGTTGTGGCAACTCTGTGTGTACAATGCGTACTATACGGATATGATTGTTTTAAAAAAAAATAGACCGCATTTTCCAAAGGACACAAGAGTACCGTTTTAAAAACGCGTCGCATATAGGTTTATTTCTAGTTTAGTAACAGTCCGAAAACGGGTCGTTATAAAGTGCCCTTACCATTCCAAGTATTCGCGGTGTTGGGACATCAACAGAAACAAAACATCAAAACTCTCAAAATTATTAACATTAACAACAGCACCCACATCAACAAATAACAAGAAAAGAAAAGGGAATCTTCCTCCAAGACCATCCTAACGTTCACAGCTTCTCAAGGGAAAATTGGAAGGAAATGCAACTCTCGAAACTCTCCAAGTTTCTTAAGGTTTCTTACACACCCCAATCACCACACGATTTAGTATCACCTAAGGAAGAAATGGAAGAAGAATGGGGGTTTCCAGGCTGAATTTATTTGCGGTGCACAAGAGGAAAAAGAAGGAAGGAAACTAGGTTCTCTCTCTCTTTCTATACCCACATTAACATTCCAAGTGCAAAGACCTATATTCTCCCGCTTTCTCTTAGAAGTGGCCAACCAAGGGAATAAAAGGAAGGACAATAATTTCCTCAAGTTTGTCTGGCTAGTCTTAAATCAAGGAAAAAGGTTATTCCTTAAGGTAAGGTGAAGATAAGACTTGGTAAAATCTTAGGTACTACCCCATAAGGTTAGACAACTCGTCACGCACTAAACCACACTATATCTCCCACTAACCACTCTCACTAACCCTTAAGCTTCCATTTAACTGAGTCAAATGAGTTTCGCGTGAATTAAATTGTCAGAAGACATTTAATTAACGCTTGCAAGAAAATAATTGCGTATAATATTTTCCTTGAAAATATGAATACGCTCACAATAATAAACAATCACACAATCAATCACATATATTCACAGTAGTACAAAGGTAGATTACTGCGAAAACACAGATGTTAGTGGCAAACACGTCGCTTTCACAAAATCATAAAATATTTTGATTTTCAAATATAATACATATCAAAATACTTCAAACATCAATTATTTACGTGATCTATATCTAGGATCACTAATACGCCAAAGATCATATTAAACAATAATAGTAATAATAATAATAATAATAATAATAATAATAATAATAACAGCGTCTCCCGCAAACAATGTCGGAATCTTATCTTCTTATTTCCCGAAGGACTTAAGAGAGACGAGGTGACGATGGTCAACCAATCCTTTGGTCTCTGCAGCTTGCTCTTCTCACTACTGTCCTAGCAATTCACCTTGCGTCTCTGTAGTAGCCTGTTGAGCAACAACGACTATTGTCCCTGCTACAGCTTGGCCTATCTGAGTCCTCGGGTCTATCTCTCGAACTATCAGTTCCAACGGAAAGAATTACTCATTTCTGAAGTACTGGATTCCTACGAGGTCCTATAACCTAGTCAGAACCCCCACAACATTTTTGTGTCTCAGGACACATTGTTTCAATTAAGAAACATTTTCAAACAATTACAAGTAGAGTTATTCCACTTGAGGAACAAGCACACAAGGATAGTTTGACTCACAATAAGACACAGTTTGACCTCTAACAATTGTTCTCTACAAAACCCGACACTTGACCAGCTATAGTTTTCCCAACTCCCAGTCCGGTTAGAACCGAACCGCTCTGATACCACTATTGTAACACCCCGTTCCCGGAACGCTACTAAACGAGATATTACTGTTGGCATTTCAAATACTTTCGAAAATGGAATATGCTACTGCATGGTTTTAAAAAATGTGAGTCTAATTTTTTTTTTCTTTTCAGCTTCCTTTAAGAAATTGGCAATCAAAGTATTGCAGCATTTTCAAAGGCAGTGAATAAATCAAATACCATGTCCAATTCACAAAACCATACAAGGAAATTTATTTAAAACATACACATACGACATGTCAAGTCTTTAAACATAATACACTTATTACAACATTGTAATTAAAGCATCTGACAGCCTATAGTTGGTCGAAGCACTACAACGCTTACTAGTCCTCTAGTAAGTTGCAACAGAAACACAAGTAGGAAGTCGGACCGGCTATCCTCAGCTACGCTTCTCTGTAGTCCCGAACACTCCTCTTCCTTCATCATCTGGGTTACAATCATTGATTGAAAGAACCACTGGCAAGGGTCAACTTCTTAAAATATAACAAGTAGCACAGAATAGCAAATACGACAGCCATTTATATTATACAGACACAATATAATATAAAGCCACAAATCTCCAATGTATCTAACAACCATATCAATAGCAACAGAACAATCAATAATAATGCACCCAAGATCCTATTGAAGCAACTATATGCCAGTGCAGTTTTAATTCCAGAATCCATACCCCAGAGGCATATCGGGCTGTACGTACCAGACCGGCACTTTTCCCTGCGATGGTAAAATTTAACGACGTTCCTGAATTCCTTTGGCCATGGGCATTTCCACTAGCCAGGATAAACAGGTCGACGTTACCACAAGACACGACACAACAATGCCTTTAACCACCCTCAATGAACATATCACCACATTTGATATTTCAATCAAGGCATAATCAATAACATCAATTATCCAATAAAAATCCACAGCATATATCTTAATCATGTTTTAAGCAAACACACGCCACAATGCTTTTCAATCCAACCACGCACAATAATCCATCAATACGTCACAAACCAACAACACAACAAACAACAACATCAATCAAGTTCGTCCCTTTACAACTTGGTGGAGTTAGCAAAGAGGAAGTCAAACAAGTGTGGGGGTTGGGGGCAGTCGCCAATCTCTTGCAGACAAACCCACTAAATATTCATATATAAAGCTTAAAACAATAAAATCGAAGGGGTACGAGACCCTCACTTTGAACCCTGAGGTTCTCAGACTTCTTCGATATACAAAATAAAATTTAAAGTCCTAAGCTTGTCTAGAAGTAGCCCTTACACTTACTATACAAACATAAACACCAAGAATATGAAGTGCCCTTGCCAAAGGTCGCCAAGACACGTGTCAACACACGTCCCGAAGTCACGCCGCACAAACTCGGGTTTTCAAGTCCCAACACACAGAACAAGCTTAGCACAATCTAAGGACTGAGTCCTAATACCTTAAGGCTCTCATTGTAACGACCCGTTTCCGGAGCACTACTAAACTAAGACTTGACTCTAAATGCAATGAGCTTTTCTAAATAATACTCTTTTTCCCTTTTGGAAAATGCAGTATATTTTTTTTAAACAAAAGTATGTCGTAAAGCGCAATCAGAGTATCCATAGCATTTTAGAAACATGATGGAATTCTACCATGCAAAAGACCACTGAAACTAAGATACATTCTTATACACGATTTCCAGCGAAAGGATAGTTGTCAAGTTTTTACATATAGGAACCAATAAATAAATATGCACAAGCAGGAATATACTTAGAGTATGAAGACCCTAGTAAGAGCAGTCATACTTCTGAGGTACTCCCGGCAGTTACCCACGCAAGGGCTGCTCCAAAAGTAATAACCTCGACACCTGATTAGCAACTGCCACAAAGATCAAGCAAAACCGACAGACTGGTCACCATCCTAAAACTATATACAAAATAGATAGACATCATCAACTACACAAATCTCCTGGCGGTCCTCCTCCGTCTCCTTCATCAGGTCATTCACATCCTCGTCAGTCCACCTACGCGCAAAATCTCTAACACGCCTCCTGAATATACATCCCAGTCGAAAGTGGGGCTGAACTCTAGACCGAGGGAATTTCCATGTGCGGGAAGTCAAAGGTCACCTCCGACGACGTCGTCGTCACCGAAAACTCCACCACGTCCATCAGCGTCTGGGTTACCATCATCAGTTGAAGGAATCACGGGCAAGGGTTAACTTCTTAAATACACAAGTATAACATAACACAACAAATATATATACAATCCGTAAACATGCATGAATGCCCAGTCCATACAACTACATACCACTGTTTTCGGTCCCGAAAATGTCAAAGACACTGAATTCCTTCACGGTACTACTCAGGTCCAAAACTGCACTGAATCCCTTCACGGTACTATTCAGGCCTAGGACCGTATGAGTTCCTTCACGGTACTACTCAGGTCTAGAACTGTGTTGAATCCCTTCACGGTACTATTCAGGCCTAGGACTGTCCTGACGACACTGAATACCTTCACGATACTATTCAAGTCGAAGTTACGAAGTTACGACAATACTTCCCACAAACCCCAATGAACATACCATATGCATGATATTTCAATAAGGCATAAACAATAAATATTTAACCATCTATCATTAAAAATAGATATCAAATTCCAACAACAGTATAATTCCACAGAAATCCAGCATATAATCACTCAATTAATTCAGTCACCCAACAACACAAAATCACAATCAATTCAATAGCATCAATCACAGTTCATCCCTTTGCAACTCGATGGAGTTGGCAAAGAGGTAGTCAAACAAGTGTGGGGGGTTGAGGGCAGTCGCCAACCACTTTTTAGCCAAGCCCACGAACAATACAATATAACTTAAAGAAATAAAAACGAAGGGGTACAAGACCCTCACTTCGAACCCTGAGGTTCTCCGACTTCTCTGATATACAAAATAAGATATTAAAAATCCTATACATGTCTAAGAGTTGCCCTTACCAATAGACACAGCTCACGGGTCAAACACGTCACAATCCTAATTCTGCATGAACAGTCCTCAAGGATCCTAACAACACATCAAACCTTAGTACAAACCTAATTCACCCAAACACAATTCCCTAGGCTTAGATTTATTTCTAACCCCTAGGCTCTCAATCCCATAAACCTTTTTGATAAATCAAATACACTTGAAATAACAATCAAGTTGAAAAATATTTATTTTAAAGACTAAAAATTCATTTTCTTTGAAACCTTAAAATCACAAGTAAATACTATAACCAACTACTTTGATCCTATCATTATCAAGACTCCACTTTTGTTAAAGAAACGCAAAGATTTCTCTAACATAAGTGTTTCATAGTCTTTGCATGCCAAATCAGATTTCTAATACTACTAAACTCAAATTTATTTCATAACAATACTTAATTAAGGTTCCACTTGGCCTTAGGATTACAAAAGAATCCATTTTGCCTTAAATGTTTCATTGCCTCAAGTTCATAACAATTTCCAATCCAATTAAACTCTTTTCTAAAATTTTCTAAACTTGAAACACAATCAAATACAACTAATTTAAGCTAAGAACACAAAATAATTTTTCTTCTCCACACTAATAGAGCTCGCGGCCACATCCCTAAGTTTTAGAAAAAAATTGCAAACTCTCCAAATTTTAACAAAACAACATCACTCAATATTTCAATCTCTTTCAAGACATCCAATATTCCCAAAACAAAACCCATTACACAACTTAAATCCCCAATCAAAGCTTCCCAAGAACTCAAGGGTTTTTCTCAAAATTTTGACAATCCTTTTCTAAACATTTTTCCAATACTCAAACAATTCTTAAACACACTAATATAAGATAAAACATGACAATTTCTCCCTTTTCTTGACAAATACCAAATCAACAACAATAACAACACTTATTAAAGTCAAGACACAACAGTAATTTAAACCAAAGAACACAAAAATATTTCCCTCCCAAGCCCCTAAGAGCTCGCGGCCTCATTCCCCTTTTTCCGAAACAAATTTGCAAACTTTCAAACTAACTAAACAACATCATTCCATAATCCATTCCTTTCACAAAACAACCATTTTCTTACAAAACAAATGCCTAATTCAAGTTCAATATCAATTCAAGCCTCTTTCAAGAATGCAAGGGTTTCATAAAACCTTCTCAAACTTTGTTTCAAAATAAAATTGACAACTACAAAAGCATTAACAACATATAAGAAGCAAGAATCACAAAATAAATTCTCCCTCCAACCCTTGAGAGCTCGCGGCCAACACCCAAAAATTGGGAACAATTTGCAAAACTTCCCAAAACAATTTAACAATACCATTTCATATACTAATTAGTTCACAAAACAACAATTATTACCCAAGACAAAGCCTATTCCACACCCAACCTCACTTAACCCTTTTTCAAGAATAAGTGTTCATCAAGAAAATACTCAACCCAAGTGCTAGTTCTAAAACTATCAATTAAAACAACAACAACACCAAATAAGCTCAAATCACTAATTAATTTCTTTGATTCCCTCAAGATCACACCATCCCCCTTTGGGTTCCACCTAGGGTTCTGAGGATTAGGGATTTTGGTGCTGATATCTATCATAGTTCATAACCAAGCATAACAACTACCAAATAATCAAAGAATGAAGCAAAAGAACTACCTCCTCCTCCTAGGTGAAGCTCACGGCTTTGAGGGCTGAAATGGGGGAGAGAAATTTGTTTTTCAAACTTGCTTACAAAGTGGAATAGGTGATAGCAAAATGAAGGAGAAACTAGGAGCAAAGGAGGTGAAGAAATGGAGATGAAAATGATGTAAGAAGATGAAGGAAATGAGTACCATCGAAGTGACCTTGAGATTCTCTCTCAAAAATGGAGGAAAGATGAAAAAAATGAAGGTGGAATGGGGGGTTGGGGCGTTCAGCCTGATGAGGCTCAAAAGGAGAGGAAACAAAATTATTTTAATACAGTAAAGGAATAACTCTAATATATAACTTAGTGACCAAGTGAATTAATAAAATAAAACAAATGTGAGTGGGCAAATGAAAGGGGCCTCGGCCTGGTCAAGAAAAAAAAAGGAGAAGAAGAATTAGTAAACAAGTATAATACTTGGCTAGAATTAATTAGGAAAAGTAGAAAATGTTAATCACCCAAAAAGTAACACATCTCATCTAAAAGCAAGATATTAATCCCATCAAGGTCTAAAACATCTAATCTCTTATCTCTCATGATTACTCTCTAATCCTAGAGTCTTAAGGGTACTAAAAAAAATATACAGCATCGAGTAATCGCGTTACCGATTAATTCTTTCGCTGATTAATTTGCGAAAATTAATTTACTTAGAAATTAATTCACCGCGTGATAAAATATTATCATAAATAATAAAAAAAATCTAAAACATTCAAAAATAATCACAACAAGTCACGATTCGATTTTCATCGAAATCGGGGTTCATTTAAAATTTTATTTGCGGGCAAAATTGCCCGATGATTCAAAACGCGACGAAACTTCGTTAGAATTTTTTGACGATATTCGAACCATGAATTAATATAAAATATTAATTCTCAAATTCTATTTGATCTTGATTTAATTCAATCACTTACTTATCACACAAGAACTGGTTATTATAGCATAAATACGGCAAAATATACTATAATAACGTTAAATAACGTATCGCGAAAATACGGATGTTACAATACTCCCCCTCTAAAAATAGTTTTGTCCTCGAAACTACAAGTCAGGCACGAGCTAAGAAAACAAAACTGTGTACGGCTCTCGCATCTTCTCTTCTAGTTCCCAAGTTGCATCACCTGTCTTCTGTCCCAAATCACTTTGACTAGCTGAATCTCCTTGTTCCTCAGTTGCTTGGTCTTCCTGTCGACAATCTTTGCAGAGAATACGTCGAAATACGAGTCGCCTCTCAACTGGATCACGTCAGGTTCAATAACATAAGATGAGTCAAAAAGATATTGTGCAATCGCGAGACGTGAAAGACGTCACGAATATCAGACAGGAAAAGTGATAAAGCTATCTGATATGCAAATGGACCTATGTGACGAAGAATTTATAGGGTCCAATGAATTTAGGAGTAAGCTTTTTGGATTCGATCGCTCGACCAACTCCAGTCATCGGTGTGACTCGAAGGAATACATGCCCTCATTCTACAAATTCTAACGGTCGGTGACCCTGGTCTGCATAACTCTTCTGTTGACCCTGGGACGTTCTCATCCTTTCTCTGATCAATCGTACTTCCTCAGTAGTCTGTTGAATCGAATCTGGTCCCACAATAGAGATTTCACCGTCTGGATACCAGCAAAAGGCATTTGATGCTCGTGTGTATACAATGCTTCCCATGGTGTCATGCCAATGCTCACACTAGAAAGTTGGCGTAACGTTGCTTCTCTCGTACAATCTGCAGTACTGGTCGTAGATGCCCTTCATGTTCTCCTTTACCTCGTGAGTAGATCAAAATATCGTTCGTGAATACCATCGCGAACTGGTACCTTCTTCAACTCGGTCACTTGGCAACTTCTAAACTAGCAAGGGAATGTGAAATCCTGAGCTCCCTCTTCTAAGGAAACTCCGATGGAATTAACAGAAAGGTATTTAGAAACTTCAGGATTGGGAAAACTATGATTTTTCGGGCACAGTCCAAAAGGACATGGTGGTATGAAACCAATCCATCTCGAGAATAATGGTAAGGCTTTTTAAAAGGCATACAAATCAAATTAACAAGAACTTTTTACACTCAACAATCACTACACAACGAAAACATGCAGTGTTAGAGCTAAAATCTTAGCAGCTGGAGTAGCCACTACTAAGTCGGAAGATAAAACAGTCACAAGCAATGTCAATCAGCTCCCATAATCCAAGGAAACAAAAAAAAAGTGTGCGGCATTAGAATCGAAGTAGATGGGTAGAGAGTTACCCTCAATTCTGCAATTCCGCTGAGTCAGATCATCTGATTGCTCTGCTTCTTTGCCGCCCATACAAAAACTCTACCTGAAGTAGTCGAATGCTTCCCCTTCGCCTTTGCTACGTTCACACTCGGTTCCATCTTCGGAGCTTTGCAGTCTTTGGCAAAATGCCCTGGTTTGTCACAGTTGAAGCACACAATGTCTTTTTTTCCTGTGTAATTGTATGCATAATGCCCCGGTTTGCCGCAACGATAGCAAAACTATCCATCTCTACTCAGACTCCCACCACCTGAGTTCTGAGCCATAGGGCGATACTGCCCCTGGTTGTTCTCTTGAGGTCTCTTGTAAGGTTTCCCCTGCAGTTTCCCTTTCTGACCATTCCCCTGACCCTGATTTTGTGATCCGATAGGCCCGCCAGCACCATTCTTCCTCTTGCAATTCCTCACACCTTCCACCTCGATGCATCTATCAACCAACTCTTGGAAGTTCTGAATCCTCAGTGACACCACAGACTTCTGGATGTCGAACCTCAATCCCCGCTAAAATCTATTGCTCAACCAATTCTGATCTGCCCGGTCACGAAATGGACTGAAGTACCTCGAAAGTGACTCGAACTTGGCGACATACTCCGATACCGTCATGTTGCCCTGATGCAGACGAAGGAATTCTTGCTCTTTCTCCATCCGTGCAGTCTCTGGAAAGTACTTCTCCAAAAATCTCCTACGGAAGATCTCCCAACTAATCTCCTGACGTTCAGCCGTTAACATCTGTTTGACTCCCTTCCACCAGTACTCAGCATCTCCCAGCAGTAAGTAAGACACATAATTCACCTTAACATTCTTGGGACAGTCGAGCGCTTCAAAAATCTTCTCTATCTCCTGTAGCCACAAATCTGCCTTGTCCGGATCCGGTTTACCATAGAATTTTGGTGGATCATGCATACGAGACCCTCACTTCAAACCCTGAGGTTCTCAAACTTCTTCGATATACAAAATAAAATTTAAAGTCCTAAGCTTGGCTAGAAGTAGCCCTTACACTTACTATACAAATATAAACACCGAGAATGTGAAGTGCCCTTACCAAAGGTCGCCAATACACGTGTCAACGCACGTCCCGAACTCACGCCGCACGAACTCGGGTTTTCAAGTCCTAACACACAGAACAAGCTTAGCACAATCTAAGGACTGAGTCCTAATACCTTAAGGCTCTCATAACCCAAAATCCTTTTCCTAACCAAAACACTTGTACTAAAAACACACACTTTGAAATACTTGTTTTGAAGAATTACATACACTTTTAAAAACTAACAACAATTAAAAGAATACAATTTTAAAGACTAAGAATTATTTTCCTTTCAAGCTTAAAACATGAGACACATTATTTATCAAATTCTTTTCCTCAAATACTTAAGTCAAGGCTCCACTCGGTTTCTTGGGTCTCAAGGAACCCATTTTACCTTATGTGCTTCATAGCCTAAAAATCCAAAACAACTTCAAATTCCAATCAAACTCTTTCTAAATTTTTTTTCCCAAAACCTAACAACAATCCAATGCAATTAATATAAGCCAAAAACATCAAATCTCCTCCTCCAAACCTTTAGGAGTTCGCGGCCAACACCCAAAAATTGGAGACTAATTGTAAAACTTTCAAACCAATTTACAACACCATTTCACATGAAATTCCTTTCACAAAACAATAATTAATTTCCAAAACACAAGCCTAATTCATAGTCAATTCTAACTTCAAGAATCAAGGGTTTTTCACAAAAATTACTCAATCCAAGTTCCAAATTCAATCAAACATTTTCCAAAGTTTTCCAAAGTTTAAACACACATCAATTCAACTAATATAGACTTAAGAACACAAAATAATTTTCCCTCAAAACTCCTAAGTAGCTCGCGGCCATACCTCCTATTTTCAAACAAAATTTGCAAACCTATACTAATTCAAGACAACACCATTCCAAATCATTTATTTCTTTCACCAAAACAACCAATAACCTCAAAACATAACATTAATCAAATCCATTTACTCAAATCATGCTCTTCAAGAATACAAGGGTTTCATGAAATCCAATCTACCTTTGATTCAAATTAAATCTAACAACTACAATAACAATATTAGCACTTAGGAAGCAAGAAACACAACTAATTAAATTGATTCACATCAAGATCACACAACCCCTCTTTCCCTTAGGTTAGGGTTTTCAAGAATTTGGGGATTTAAGTGCTCATTTCTCTCATGAATCATGATCAAGTAAAATACAAGGCATTAAACAAGAACAAAGCAAGAAAATCACTACCTCCTCCACTATGGAGCTCGCGGCCTAGGGGCTGTTTATGGGGAAGGAAATGTGGCTCTCAACTTGCTTAAATGAAGAAGTAAATGGTAGTGAAGAGAAGAAGAAACAATGTGCAAGAAGTGTGGGAGGATGGAAGTGAACAAACTCAAGAAGCAAGGAGGAAGTTAGCCATGGAAGCTCTTGCACTTTCTCTCTCAAGAATGAGGAAGATGAAGTAAAATAAAATGTAGAGAGTGGGGAGGGGGCACGGGTTCAACTGGGAATAAAGGGGAGGAATTACAATTAATACAACAATTAATTAAAGAAAGGCTTAATAGGCTTTCCTCCACTTAAACAAAAAAAAAAGAAGAATAAGGGGTAGAATAAAAGGGGGTGGCAGCAGCCAGCTGCTCCAAAAAGGGGGTGGAATTAAAAAAAAAATTATTGAAAGATAAAAATGCTTGGTTAAGGATCAATTTAGGAAAAGTAGAAAATGCTAATCACCCAAAAAGTGACACCTACAACCAAAGTAATATGCTAGCCCATCAATGAGTCTAACCCATCTAATCTCTCATCTCTCGTGATTACCCTCTAATCCTAGAGTCTTAAAAGTGTTAAAAACACGGCGTTGAGTAATTGCGTTACCGATTAATTCTTTTGCCGAAAATCGTGAAAATTAATTTACTTAGAAATTTATTCACCGCGTGATAATAATTTATCATAAATAATAAAAACAATTGGAAACACTCAATCATAGTCACAACAAGTTACGTTTCGATTTTCATCGAAATCGGACTTCGTTTTAAATTTTAATACGGATAAAAATTACCCGGCGATTCAAAATACGACAAAACTTCGTTAGAGTTTTCCGACGATTTTTGAACCATGAATTAATATTAATATTAATTCTCAAATTTTATTTTGTGTTGATTTAATTCAATCACTTTCTTAGTCAACAAAAATACGCGTTACCGCGTCACACAGAAAACTTATAATAAGTATAATTAATGAATTCACCTTAAAAGCAGCATACGTCTACGATGTTTATTAATTTGAATTGACATCATAAATAATAGTTATTTATAATAATAAATTATTTAAAATAAATCAAAATAATTTTTCTTACTCTCAGTAAATCATTGAGGTGATCAATCTCTACGACTTACCTTCAAGTATCTGAGATTTTATTGTTAAAACAATTTTTCTTGAAAATTGGGGTGTTACACTACTACCCCCTTAAAATAGTTTCGTCCTCGAAACTACGTGTGTATTAAAATACGAAATTTACTTTACTCAAATCCATAAAATAATTTGCACACATAGGCTTTCACAGTATACATTTATATAAGTAGTACTATAATATTTATAGCTACATACATAATATTGCAATCATAGCGTAGCATGCAACAATAACAATCACACTCAATAACACTAAGTGTGTGTGTGTGTATATATATATATATATATCACATGGAATTACGCACGTAATATAATTTACTAGACAAAGAAGTCCTTACGATTCACCGACGCTTTATTCTAGAGCCACGCTCTATGCTTATTCCCGATCACGATCCCGATCACGAACACGAATACGGACACGGACACGAACTCGACAATAGCGCCATTACTAAGAAAATAATACTAACCTATTCACATGCAACCACGGTTACATATATCAAGAACACAAGAACCACTTAACCTTCAAAAGATTAAAAAAAAAATCTTTTCTCTAATCAAACCTTTTTCTAAAAAAAAAAATCCATTTCTTAAGAACAATACCAACACAAAGAACTAATAAAAACACAATTTCTTTCTTAAGACTCAACCATTCTCATGTACACTAAAGTTCCTCTGAGATTAGGTTCTCATTGTCTCAAAATCATTTAAACACACTTCAGTTCAAGTATAAAACCACATTAATAACTCTCTCTTATCTTTAAAATCCTTTTAAACCAAAGCTTTTTCTAAAAAATTTTACACACCAATAGCTAAGTGCTCAAAACTCGAAATCATTTTTCTCTTCCCAGAGAACTATATATAAAAAAATTTACACACTCACTCAAAAATTTCATAACTAAACTTTTAACTCTAAAACACTAGAATTTCATTTTCCTTTCAAACCCAAAGCAATTGTTGAACTTCTAGAATACCTAGTTAACAACACTAACAGGTAATCAAGGAAAATTTTAAAATTAATACCAAGACATTAAATACTCCCTCGGTTTTAAACAATAAAGTAGAATCTAAGAATTTTCTTCTTTGAAAGTTTTGCCAATCATGAAACTCGCACTAAAAGAAAAAAAAATCAAGAATTTTAAACACTTAATTTTCTAAGAATCCACCTTATTTAGGAACCACAGAGATTCCCTCAAACGTTAGGTGTTTCATTGTCTTAAAATACTAAGATAACACTTTACAAAATTTAACACAAATCAATTTTTTCAAAAATTCCTAAACTATGACACTAACTAAACTATGAAAGAGACAAGTTTGAAATCACAAAAATTTCTTCTTTTCTCCCTTTGAAGCTCTCGGTTTTAACAACAAAAATTCGGGGAAAATATTTAATTTTCTTTCAACAAAACTTTAATAACAAAATACTAAAACTTACTTATAAACTTCTAAGAAATCGAGCAAGAATTTTAAAAATAGAGTTTTCTAAAACTCTTCTCTAAATCATAGCTTGAATCAAGCTCAAGGAGAGCAAAACTAAATATTTTTCTTGAACAAAACATAAAATAACAACTAGTCACACATAAGTTTTTAACAAAAGGATTAACAATAAAACCTTTCTCTACCTTTCCTATATTACAACTAAACATAGAACCACCAAGGATTAAGTTAGAAAAATTTGAAATCAAACCTCACACATAATATATGTGGTCACGGGTTCATACTTCCAATTTAATAACACAACTTTCAAAATTTGTTCAGACACCACACACAAAAACTTGGTTTTTCCAAAAAAATAAGATCAAGACATTTCCCAACAAGGCAAGATACAATAAATAAAAACAACGTTCTTGAACTCAAGATTGATTAGAAATTTTGAAATTATCTTTTACAACAAAAGAAAATAAAACCTTCCCAAACTTTTACTACTAAATTATAATTTAACAAAAATCATTTAAAAACTTAAAACCATCTTCAACAAGGTTATTAACAACAATGCAGAAAAATTGGAAGCAAAAGAATTAAAATACTCACCTAGAACTTCCAAGTGCTCGCGGTGTTGGGACATCAACAGAAACAGAACGTTAAAACTCTCAAAATTATTAACATTAACAATAGCACCCATATCAACAAATAACAAGAAAAGAAAAGGAAATTTTCCTCCAAGACCATCCTAACGCTCACAGCTTCTCAAGAAAAAATTGGAAGGAAATGCAACTCTCGAAACTCTCCAAGTTTCTTAAGGTTTCTTACACACCCCAATCACCACACGATTTAGTATCACATAAGGAAGAAATGGAAGAAGAATGGGATCTCTAGGCTGAATTTATTCGCGGTGCACAAGAGGAAAAAGAAGGAAGGGAACTAGGTTCTCTTTCTATTTCTATACCCACATTAACATTCCAAGTCCAAAGACCTATCTTCTCCCACTTTCTCTTTGAAGTGGCCAACCAAGGGAATAAAAGGAAGGACAATAATTCCCTCAAGTTTGTCTAGCCAGTCTTAAATCAAGGAAAAAGGTTATTCCTTAAGGTAAGGTGAAGATAAGACTCGGTAAAATCTTAGGTACTACCCCATAAGGTTAGACAACTCGTCACGCACTAAACCACACTATATCTCCCACTAACAACTCTCACTAACCCTTAAGCTTCCATTTAACTGAGTCAAATGAGTTTCGCGTGAATTAAATTGTCAGAAGACATTTAATTAACGCTTGCTAGAAAATAATTGTGTATTATATTTTCCTTGGAAAATATGAATACGCTCACAGTAATAAACAATCACACAATCAATCACATATATTCACAGTAGTACAAAGGTAGATTACTGTGAAAACACAGATGTTAGTGGCAAACACGTCGCTTTTACAAAATCATAAAATATTTTGATTTTCAAATATAATATATATCAAAATACTTCAAACATCAATTATTTACGTGATCTATATCTAGGATCAGTAATACGCCAAAGATCATATTAAACAATAATAATAATAATAATAATAATAATAATAATAATAATAATAATAATAATAATAACAGCGTCTCCCGCAAACAATCTCGGAATCTTATCTTCTTATTTCCCGAAGGACTTAAGAGAGACGTGGTGACGATGGTCAACCAATCATTTGGTCTCTGCAGCTTACTCTTCTCACTGTTGTCCTAGCAATTCACCTTGCGTCTCTGTAGTAGCCTGTTGAGCAACAACGACTATTGTCCCTGCTACAGCTTGGCCTATCTGAGTCCTCAGGTCCATCTCTCGAACTATCAGTTCCAACGGGAAGAATTACTCGTTTCTGAAGTACTAGATTCCTACGAAGTCTGATAACCTAGTCAGAACCCCACAACAATTTTTGTGTCTCAGGACACATTGTTTCAATTAAGAAACAATTTCAAACAATTACAAGTAGAGTTACTCCACTTGAGGAACAAGCACACAAGCATAGTTTGACTCACAATAAGACACAATTTGACCTCTAATAATTGTTCTCTACAAAACCCGACACTTGACCAACTATAGTTTTCCCAACTCACAGTCCGGTTAGAACCGAACCGCTCTGATACCACTATTGTAACATCCCGTTCCCGGAATGCTACTAAACTAGATATTACTGTTGGCATTTCAAATACTTTCGAAAATCGAATACGCTGCTGCATGGTTTTAAAAAATGTGAGTCTAAATTTTTTTTCTTTTCAGCTTCTTTTAAGAAATTCGCAATCAGAGTATTGCAGCATTTTCGAAGGCAGTGAATAAATCAAATACCATGTCCAATTCACAAAACCATACAAGGAAATTTATTTAAAACATACACATACGACATGTCAAGTCTTTAAACATAATACACTTATTACAACATTGTAATTAAAGCATCTGACAGCCTATAGCTGGTCAGAGCACTACAACGCTTACTAGTCCTCTAGTAAGTTGCAATAGAAACACAAGTAGGAAGTCGGACCGGCTATCCTCAGCTACGCTTCTCTGCAGTCCCGAACACTCCTCTTCCTTCGTCACCTTGGTTACAATCATTGATTGAAAGAACCATGGGCAAGGGTCAACTTCTTAAAATATAACAAGTAGCACAAAATAGTAAATACGATAGCCATTTATATTATACAGACACAATATAATATAAAGCCACAAATCTCCAATGTATATAACAACCATATCAATAGCAACAAAATAATCAATAAGGTTGCACCCAAGATCCTATTAATGCAACTATATGCTAGTGCAGTTTTAATCCCGGAATCCATACTCCAGAGGCTTATCGGGCTGTACGTACCAGACCGACACTTTTCCTTGCGATGGTAAAATTTAACGACGTTCCTGAATTCCTTTGGCCATGGGCATTTCCACTACCCAGGATAGAAAGGTCGACGTTACTACAAGACACGACGCAACAATGTCATTAACCACCCCTAATGAACAAATCACCACATTTGATTTTCAATCATGGCGTAATCAAAAACATCAATTATCCAATAAAAATCCACAGCATATATCTTAATCATGTTTTAAGCATACACACGCCACAATGCTTTTCAATTCAACCACGCACAATAATCCATCAATACGTGACAAACCAACAACACAACAAACAACAACATCAATCAAGTTCGTCCCTTTGCAACTCGGTTGAGTTAGCAAAGAGGAAGTCAAACAAGTGTGGGGGGTTGGGAGCAGTCGCCAATCTCTTGCAACAAACCCACTAAATATTCATATATAAAGCTTAAAACAATAAAACCGAAGGGGTACTAGACCCTCACTTCGAACCCTGAGGTTCTCAAACTTCTTCGATATACAAAATAAAATTTAAAGTCCTAAGCTTGTCTAAAAGTAGCCCTTACACTTACTATACAAACATAAACACCGAGAATGTGAAGTGTCATTACCAAAGGTCGCCAAGACACGTGTCAACGCACGTCCTGAACTCACGTCGCACGAACTCGGGTTTTCAAGTCCTAACACACAGAACAAGCTTAACACAATCTAATGACTGAGTCCTAATACCTTAAGGCTCTCATAACCCAAAATCCTTTTCCTAACCAAAACACTTGTACTAAAAATACACACTTTGAAATACTTGTTTTGAAGAATTACATACACTTTTAAAAACTAACAACAATTAAAAGAATACAATTTTAAAGACTAAGAATTATTTTCCTTTCAAGCTTAAAACATGAGACACATTATTTATCAAATTCTTTTCCTCAAATACTTAAGTCAAGGCTCCACTCGGTTTCTTGGGTCTCAAGGAACCCATTTTACCTTATGTGCTTCATAGCCTAAAAATCCAAAACAACTTCAAAATCCAATCAAACTCTTTCTAAATTTTTTTCCCAAAACCTAACAACAATCCAATGCGATTAATATAAGCCAAAAACATCAAATCTCCTCCTCCAAACCCTCTAGGAGTTCGCGGCCAACACCCAAAAATTGGAGACTAATTGTAAAACTTTCAAACCAATTTACAACACCATTTCACATGAAATTCCTTTCACAAAGAAACAATTAATTTCTAAAACACAAGCCTAATTCATAGTCAATCCCAACTTCAAGAATCGAGGGTTTTTCACAAAAATTACTCAATCCAAGTTCAAAATTCAATCAAACATTTTCCAAAGTTTTCCAAAGTTTAAACACACATCAATTCAACTAATATAGACTTAAGAACACAAAATAATTTTCCCTCAAAACTCCTAAGTAGCTCGCGGCCATACCTCCTATTTTTAAACAAAATTTGCAAACCTATACTAATTCAAGACAACACCATTCCAAATCATTTATTTCTTTCACCAAAACAACCAATAACTTCAAAACATAACATTAATCAAATCCATTTACTCAAATCATGCTCTTCAAGAATGCAAGGGTTTCATGAAATCCTTTCTACCTTTGATTCAAATTAAATCTAACAACTACAATAACAATATTAGCACTTAGGAAGCAAGAAACACAACTAATTAAATTGATTCACATCAAGATCACACAACCCCTCTTTCCCTTAGGTTAGGGTTTTCAAGAATTTGAGGATTTAAGTGCTCATTTCTCTCATTGATCATGATCAAGTAAAATACAAGGCATTAAACAAGAACAAAGCAAGAAAATCACTACCTCCTCCACCTATGGAGCTCGCGGCCTAGGGGCTGTTTATGGGGAAGGAAATGTGGCTCTCAACTTGTTCAAATGAAGAAGTAAATGGTAGTGAAGAGAAGAAGAAACAAGGTGCAAGAAGTGTGGGAGGATGGAAGTGAACAAACTCAAGAAGCAAGGAGGAAGTTAGCCATGGAAGCTCTTGCAGTTTCTCTCTTAAGAATGAGGAAGATGAAGTAAAATAAAATGTAGAGAGTGGGGAGGAGGCTCGGGTTCAGCTGGGAATAAAGGGGAGGAATTACAATTAATACAACAATTAATTAAAGAAAGGCTTGATTGGCTTTCCTCCACTTAAACAAAAAAAAAAGAAGAATAAGGGGTAGAATAAAAGGGGCTGGCAGCAGCCAGCTGCTCCCAAAAGGGGGTGGAATTAAAAAAATTTATTGAAAGATATAAATGCTTGGTTTAGGAAAAGTAGAAAATGCTAATCACCCAAAAAGTGACACCTACAACCAAAGTAATATGTTAATCCCATCAATGAGTCTAACTCATCTAATCTCTCATCTCTCATGATTACCCTCTAATCCTAGAGTCTTAACAGTGCTAAAAATACGGCGTCGAGTAATTGCGTTACCGATTAATTCTTTCGCCGATTAAATCGTGAAAATTAATTTACTTAGAAATTAATTCACCGCGTGATAATAATTTATCATAAATAATAAAAACAATTGGAAACACTCAATCATAGTCACAACAAGTTACGTTTCGATTTTCATCGAAATCGGAGTTCGTTTTAAATTTTAATGCGGATAAAAATTATCCGGCAATTCAAAATACGACGAAACTTCGTTAGAGTTTTTCGACGATTTTTGAACCATGAATTAATATTAAATATTAATTCAATATTATTGAGTTAAATATTAATTTACTTATTGATTGTGCTGAATATTATTGTTACGTGTGTTATGCTTGTTGTGGTATATGCTGTTTTTGTGTTACCTTTTATTTCGAGAAGTTGACCATTTCCCGTGGTTCCTTCAACTGGTGATGGAAACCCAGACGATGGCGAAGACCTTGGTGATCCCGGTGATGGTGACGTCGTCGGACATAGTGTTTGACTTTCTAGACTTGGAGACATCTTCGGCGATGGAGTTTGATCCCATTTCTCGTCGAGTTGTATATACTGGGGATGTAGTGCAGACCTTCAGGGTGGACAGACTTGTGTTGAGGCAGAAGACTTCCAGGAGGACAGTGAGTTTCCCGATTAGGATGACGCAGATCGTGGACGCGTGGCGTCGCACTCAGAGTGATCAGGTGTTACCAGCTTCTTCTTCGTCACCAGAGGAGTCATCTGATATTCCTAGGAGGATTACGACACATTACGCACCCTTGCCTAGAGGTTCCAGGATCGGAAGGACCGCTCGCAAGAGCATTGGCGTTAGACGTTGGACAGCCAGGGCTTTGACCTCACGTTCAGCAGCTACTACCCCGAGCCCTGTGGCAGAGCCTGATGCAGAACCGACCTCCCCTTTGATCGTCAGGACCCCTACTCCTCCTGTGAATCCTTCCCCTATTTTTGGAGTATGTGGTGAGGTTAGTTGCAGCGGAGTGGATTTCATCGAGGAGGTCTTAGTTGAGGAGGACGACCCCGAGGGAGTACCGGCACCTGTACCTTTTATTGACCTGACTGGCGAGGATGATGATGATGACCCGATGGATGATGATGATGAGGAGGACCCATCTGAGGGTCTGGGTAGTGATTTCTAGCAGATGTAGTTTATCTGCTTGTGTAGATGTTTTGGGTGTCTGAGAGGTCTGTCTGTGTTATAGATGTGGAGTGGTGACCAGTTAGTCTTTTGGGATAGACTTTTTGCTGTACAATTGGGTAGACTGACGGTATACTTTTGGAGCAGCCCACTGCGTGGGTAACTGCCGAGAGTACCCCAGGAGTATGATCGCTCTTGTGAGAGTCCTCATACTTTAGGTGTATTCTCTTTTGGACATGTTCATTACTCTTGTATTATATTTCGTACTGGTTATAACCCACTTTGGTGATGTATATATATGTATGTATGTATTTCAGTGCATGCGTCTTGTATCTTTAGATTGCATCATGTTTCTAAACGCTGTGGCTACTCTGCGTGTGTTTTGCGAAAGAAGTTGTTTTTAAAAAAAAATGTACCGTATTTTCTAAAGGACACAAGAGTAGTATTTTAAAAGTGCGTCGCATTTAGAGTTAAGTTCTTGTCTGTGGCGCTTCAGAAATGGGGTGTTACAGTCTCAAACTGCCAGTCCGCTAAGGAAATGTGGGACACCCTCCAAGTGACCCATGAAGGTACTACCGAGGTCAAGAGGGCTCGAATGAACACATTAAACCATGAGTATGAGTTATTTGTGATGACCCCCGGTGAAAGCATACAAGATATGCAAAAACGATTTCCTCATATAATAAATCATCTCAGAACTCTTGGGAAATCCTTTACTAACGAAGATTTGAATAACAAAGTTCTTAGATGTCTAAACAAGAATTGACAACCCAAGGTCACTGCTATAATTGAATCTAGAGACTTATCTTCAATGACCTTGGCCATTCTATTTGAAAAATTGCAGGAACATGAACTTGAACTAAATTGACTCATGGAAAGCGAAGAAGCTGATAAGAAAAAGAAAGGGATTGCCCTCAAAGCAAGCATTGAGGAAGTTGACGATGACGAGTGTGATTTCCTTGAAGATGAAAATACTGAGGAAAACATGAGTCTAATGGTTCACAAATTCAAGAGGTTCATGAGACTGAGAAACAAAGGTAAGTTCCCAAGCTCTCAAAAGAAAAATGACGAAACAACTTCTTTTAATCCTACCTGCTACAAGTGTGGAAAGAAAGGTCACATAAAACCCGATTGTCCTCAAAACCAAAAGAGGAATGAGAAATTGGAAAAGAAATCACTAAAGGAGTCAAAGGGAAGAAGAGCTTACATTGCCTGGGATGATAATGATATGGATTCTACTGATGAATCTGAAAATGAAGAGGCTCACCTTAGTCTAATGGCAAATCATGATGAAGACGAGGTAAACTTTCATGACTCTGACACTCCTTTAACTTATGATGAATTACTTGCTGCTTGTGAAGAATTCAATAATGAAACGATTAGATTTGGAAAAATTGTTCTTTCTTCTAAGAAAACCATCTATTCTCTTGAATCAAAAATTGAAATTTTAAACAAAGAGATGGTGATTTTTAAAGAAAACCAAGTTGTTGTGATTGAAACTTCTCCTCCCATATCTTGCGAAAATAAAAAAAGATGAAGTTTTAAAATGCAATGAATGTAGTGTTTTGAAAAGTAAGGTTGAGGATTTAAATAATACTCTCGCAAAATTTACCATGGGAAGAGATAATCTAAACATTATTTTAGGAAACCAAAAAGGTACTTTTGGAAAAGCTGGTTTAGGTTATCGTCCAAAAATTCATGAAATTTTTTTTAAACTCTTCAATCACAACAAACCTTCAAGTAGTCCTTTCATTAAATATTTTCACTGTGGTAGAAAAGGTCACACTGCTTCCATTTGCAATATTAGGAAAAACCAGAATGTGATTGGTAAAAAGATGTGGATTCCAAAGGGCACCTTACCCAAAACTGTAACGCCCCGTTTCCGAAGCGCTACTAAGCTAGCATCCTGACATAAGTTTACATATTTCCGAAAGGCGAAATACTCTGCTTTGCACGTTTCCCCAAAATATGGTTCTTTTTTTTAAAAAACAACTCCTTTAATCAGAAAGCGGTCAGAGTATTGCAGCGACTTCTCGAAACATGGCAGTAAATAACTTAAGACACCAAGCAAACACATTAACTATACACATTTATTCTCAATCCATATATGGCAATACACGTCTGGAAACATAATAAGCATTTTATTGCAACACTGAAATACATGTCAATATCCTATAGCTGGTTGACTCGTTACACTCCTTACTAGACCACTAGTAAGTTCCACAACATAACATAGGTAGAAGGCTGGATGACTATCTTCAGCCGTTCCTCTCTGCAGTTCCAAATACTCCGCTTGCTCTGCTATCTGGGTTACATTCATCAATTGAAAGAACCACTGACAAGGGTCAACTTCTTAAAAATAAAGAGACAGATACACATATTCGACAGTACACTTGACAACAAAACATGTAATAACACGACATATTACAGGAAATAGCAAATCATAACAATAGGCAACAACAGTATGCACAGTTCTGAAGATGCAACTCAAGACTCAGCTGACGACTCATTTTCTCTCGACTCGACAAATTTTTCCGGAAGCAGACGCCGATCCATCCACTGAATACCAACCGTAGCTTTGGGATCTTCGCTCTCCCTATGACATTCAGCTCTGCTTCCTTAACACTGCGACGCCTAGCTAATCCACCATGAACGAAGGGGACCTAGCACCCTCATTTGTCCGGCTCACAGCTCAAAAACGTCTCGACGACTCGACAAAGCTCTCAGAATCGATGAACAATTCGCCGCATACGATATTCAAAGAGTGGTACGCAAGATTATTCGACCACATATCAAATAATAAGAGCATGCTTAATATGAAGAAACACAAACTTAAGTAATAAAAGCAGTTTGCATGGAGAAACGCAATTCAACAAGCAATATGCAATTCCCAACATGCATTTAATCTCATATTAAATAATTGCATAACTCAATAATATCAGCAGACATCACATGCTTGACACGCAAATCAAGGAATCCATCCCTCTGCAACTCGATGGAGTGGACAGAGAGGTACGACAAATGTGGGGGGTTGGGTTCAGGAGACCAACCGCAAAGTTTTCACCCACGATGACTCGGAAAATGGACGACCGAACGACAATAAAATAAACGAAGGGGTTTGGAAACCCTAACCTCGAACTCGGAGAGTTCTCAGACTTCTTCGTATTTAAATAAGCATTTAAATAACAAAAAGCCTAGAAATATCTAAAGTTGCCCTTACGCATAAATATATAAACAAATGATGGCCTCCTTGTTGTAGAAATTGGCCATTTGCTTGACTTCCAAATAAAAGAAACTGGTTGTGACTTTGTTTTTGTATTTTTGGATATAAGTGAACGAAATATGGGTAATGGAAGATGTGAATTTCGTGGAATTGGTGATAATGAAAACTGGAAATAGATTGAGAAGTTCTGAATAAAGAAAAGAACACAATTGCAAAGCAAACAACAAAAAAATGAGAAGATGGATGAATGGGGGGGGGGGCAGGGGCACCACCTTAGTCTAGTCCAAGACAAGGATAAGCCTATGAATGTGAGGATCACCACAAGAAGAGAATTTCTTGATAAGATCAATAAACTGGTCCAATCCAGAACCAAAGAGTATGAACTCAATTTTTGCTAAAATCTTTCTTCCTTTTATTGAGACTTGCACTCCCTTTATATAATGGAGAATGTTCTTGCTGTTACAAACAAAAGAAGAGACAAAGTCTTTTCCATTTAGAGTATAAGGAATCATAAGCTGAAATAATTAGCCTAATAAAAGGACATTACATCAGAATATTATGGCTGTTCTCATAGTCTAAATGGCGCCATTAAGGAGTGGGAAACAACTTCACATTTGTTGAATGCTCTTCATGACTAGGAAGGTTTCACAACCATACATTGAATGCAATTAAATGGATGGTCATATGCTTTATGGTGCTGATGGAGCATTAATCTCTTTGTCTCTTGTAACTCCCTTTGCCTTGATTGCTTTGAATTTCTTTGTCTTTCTTTGGCAGCAATGTTTATTGACTCATTCAAACTACACAAGAGTTATTGAGAGGTGTGGGACCCCCCTACTCTTTGTGCCACACAGCCACTTAAAGTGGATTAAACACACAAAAAAAAGAAAATAAATAACTTAGTGCCTTGGACCCAAATAAATCAATTGGTCACTTGCACTTTTATTCAAATAAAAGAAATAACTTGGCTGCATGTCATGCAAGTTGCGCCTCCTCCATGGCTTGTATGACAAGCATGGTTTTTGGTGCAATTACATCTTTGCCTTTGCTTGCAATTGTCTTAGTCATGAATTGGACTAAGCCTTCTTGGACCCTTCTTGGCATTGCCCTAGTCATTGGTCCTCCTAAGCTTTGAATGGCCTCTTGGTGATCCATGTCCTCATCATTCCCTCCCTCTTGAGGAGAATTCGACCTCGAATTGAAATCTTCATCACCTACATCAAATGGAGACAAGTCGAGAACGTTGAATGGCGCCTAACACCATACTCACCGGGAGGTCAACTTTATAAGCATTATCATTAACTTTGGCAATCACTTGAAAAGGCCCATCGCCCCTAGGCATTAACTTAGATTTCCTTTGTGAAGGAAACCTTTCTCTCCTCATATGGATCCAAACCCAATCTCCTGCTTCAAATGTAACCCGATTGCGACCCTTATTAGCACTTTTGGCATAGCTTTCATTTTTCTTCTCAATTTGCAACTTAACTTTCTCATGCAAACTTTTCACAAATTCAGCTTTTGCTTTGCCATCTTTATGCTTCAAAAGAGATGTGTTAGGTAAAGGTAATAGATCAAGAGGAGTTAAACGATTATAACCATACACAATCTCAAATGGGGAATGGTTTGTGGTACTATGGACAGCCCTATTATAAGCAAATTCAACATGTGGCAGCCATGTTTCCCACATTTTCAAATTTCTTGAAAGCACAACCCTTAAAAGAGTAGAGAGAGTTCTGTTTACTACCTCAGTTTACCCATCAGTTTGGGGATGACAAGTTGTAGAGAATAGTAACTTAGTTCCCACCTTACCCCACAAAGTTCTCCAGAAGTGGCTTAGAAATTTAGTGTCGTGATCCGACACTATAATTTTTGGCAGGCCATGTAGGCGCACCACTTCTTTGAAAAACAAATCAGCAATGTGGCAAGCATCATCCACCTTTTTGCATGGAATGAAGTGTGCCATCTTTGAGAACCTGTCCACAACAACAAAAATAGAATCTTTCCCGTTCTTTGTTCTAGGTAACCCTAAGACAAAGTCCATGGAAAGGTCAATCCAGGGATATTCAGGAACAGGCAATGGAGTATATAAACCATGGGGCATAACTTTGGATTTGGCCTTTTTGCAGACAATGCATCTTCCACAATATTTTTGCACATCAATTTTCATGTGAGGCCAATAGAAATGTTCTTGCAAAAATTCCAAAGTCTTAGGAACACCAAAATGTCCCATTAAGCCCCCCTCATGCGCCTCTTTGACTAAGAGTTCTCTAATGGATCCTTTTGGCACACACAACTTTTTTTCTTTAAATAAATAATCATTGTGCCTAAAAAATCCATTATGGGCAAGATGCACACATTCAAGATATTTACCAGAAAAATCAAGATCATGCTCATACAATTCCTTAATGTGCTCAAGACCAAAAATTTTAGTTTCAAGGGTAGAGTAATGCGTGCCTTCTTGATAATGCATCAGCCACAACGTTGGCTTTACCCTTCTTATGCTTAATCACATAAGGAAATTGCTCCAAAAATTCAACCCATTTAGCATGCCTCTTATTCAACTTACCTTGTCCTTTTAAATACTTCAAGGACTCATGATCACTATGAATGACAAATTCTTTTGGCGCAAGTAATGTTGCCACGTTTGCAATGCTCCTTACTAAGGCATACAATTCCTTATCATAAGTGGAGTAATTTAGGGCAGCCCTTTTAATTTCTCACTAAAATAAGCAATTGGATGACCTTCTTGCATCAAAACAGCCCCAATTCCAACATTGGAAGCATCACACTCAATTTCAAAAGATTTTGAAAAATTAGGCAATGCTAGAATTGGTGCTTGGGTGAGCTTTTCTTTAAGAATTGAAAAAGCTTGTTCTTGTTTCTCACCCCATTTAAAACCAATTTCCTTTTTAACAATTTCATTAAGAGGTGCAGCAATAGTACTAAAATCCTTAACAAACCTCCTATAGAAACTTGCTAAACCATGGAAACTTCTTACCTCTGTCACACTTTTAGGTCTCTTGGATTGCCTTCACCTTTGCTTCATCCACATGTACTCCTTGAGAGCTTATGACAAAGCCTAGAAAAACGACTTGATCCGTGCAAAACACACATTTTTCCAAGTTTGCATACAAGTTTTCTTTTCTTAGCACATTTAAAACAGCCCTTAGATGAATGCAATGGTCCTCTAAATTTTTGCTATATATCAAGATATCATCAAAATATACAACAACAAATTTTCCCAAAATTCCCTCAAAACATGGTTCATTAATCTCATGAAAGTGCTAGGTGCATTAGTTAATCCAAAAGGCATAACAAACCACTCATATAAACCATATTTAGTTTTGAAAGCAGTTTTCCATTCATCCCTTCCCTTATTCTAATTTGATGGTATCCACTTTTCAAATCAATTTTGGAAAACAAGCATGCACCAAACAGTTCATCAAGCAAGTCATCTAACCAAGGTATTGGATGCCTATACTTATGATAATATCATTAATGACCCTACAATCGGTGCACATTCTCCAACTACCATCTTTCTTAGGGACTAAAATAACAGGGACAAAGACATGGACTTAAACTTTCCCTTACCCAACCTTTACTTACCAATTCAGCCACTTGCTTTTGTATCTCTTGCATTTGTTGTGGGTTACTCCGGTAGGCTGGCCTATTAGGCAAAGTGGCGCTGGGATGAGATCAATGTGGTGCTCAATCCTCTCAAGGGTGGCAGCCCACTTGGTACCTCCTTAGGAAACAAATCCTCAAATTCCTGCAAAGAGAATTTATGCAATTTGGCAATTCTTGAGTGTTAGGTAAATTTTCCAAAGAAGGCCACCTCTTTGCTAAAAAGCAAATATAGGGCTGATTAGAGACAATAGCTTTTTTAACCTCCCCTTTGTCGCCATCAAATTTTCTTTCTTTTTTCATCAATCTTTTTTGTCACTCTTTTTCTCTCTTTTTCTTTGGCGATCTTTTTCTTTCTCTTCTTTTTCTTCTTTTTCTTTTTCACATTTTTCTCTCAATTTTTTTGATCATCTCTCACCTCACTTGGGCTCAAAGGAGCCAATACAATTCTTTTTCCATGATGAACAAAAATACTTGTTGGTATGCCCTTCATGGCTTGCCTTTTGTCAAATTGCCAAGGCCTTCCCAACAAGACATGGCTGGCCTCCATAGGAACTACATCACAAACAGCCACATCTTCATATTTTCCAATTGAAAAAGAAATTTCTACTTGTTCATCAACAATCATCTCAACATCATTAACAAGACATTGAAGCTTATATGGCTTGGGATGTGGTTTAGTTTCTAGTTGGAGTTTGGAAACTAACCTTGTGCTAGCAACATTTGTGCAACTCCCACCATCAATAATTAGGGAACATACCTTGCCTTGTATGAGGCATCTTGAGTGAAATATGTTCTCCCTTTGAGTCGCATCTTCCTCCTTTACCACGGCTTCCAACAACCTTTTTATCATAAGTAGCTCTCCACTTTGGGTATTTGGGCCTCCTCCTCACCACAATACTCTCCATACTCTTCAACCCTTTCATCTTCCTCCTCAACCTCCTCTACAATCATAATTCTCTTGGTAGGACATTGAGATGCAATGTGTCCTAAGCCTTGGCTCTTGAAACACTTAATGACCGGTTAGTTGAAACAACTTGAGAAGGACTAGTTGTAGTGTTTTTACCTTTGTGTCAGCCGGCTTCTTTGGATGATGAAGTACCTTCACTCTTAATATTGCTCTTCCAATTTTGAGGATTGGAAGTGGTAGTGCTTCTTCTTATCTGACCCTTCCTCTTGAGTTGTTGTTCTACCCTTGTGGCTTGATGTACCAAATCATCTAATTGAACATAGTGTTGTAGTTCCACTATGTCACTTATATCACGATTTAGGCCATGCAAGAACCTGGCCATGGTTGCTTTATCATCTTCCTCCACATTTGCTCTAACTTTTGCCACCTCCATCTCCTTGTAGTACTCATCAACACTTTTGTTGCCTTGGGTGAGTCATTTGTAATTTGTTGTGCAACTCTCTGTTGTAGTAAGATGGGATGAATCTCCTTCTCATGAGCCGCTTCATCTCCTCCCATGTGGCAATGGCTGGCTCATTGTGCCTTCTCCTCTCCTTTGTCAATTGGTCCCACCACACTAAGGCATAATCTGTAAATTCAATAGAAGCAACCTGCACCTTTTGAAGATCAGTTGTAATTATGTAACAGGAAAAAATTTGTTCAATTTTAGTTTCCCATTTCAAATACGTCTCCGGTCATTTTTCCCGACAAATTTTGGTACTTTTATTTTTATACCACCCAACCTATCTTCTCTAGGTTCATCACGTCTCCTTCTCCTCCGCTCCTCCTCATCACTATTATTTTGTCTGCTTTCTAATGCGTCAATTCTCTCATTTATACCTTCCACTTCCTCTTTCAAAAGTTCTCTCATTTTTGCCGTGAGGGCATCAAATAGCAAACGATTTTGAGGATCCATAACTCTGTCAGTTCTTTAGAGAAACCAAAGAAATTATCAATACAAGAAATCAATTCAAATAATAATCCACACACCCAATCGACTTGGAAAGGAAAGGTAAGAAACAAAAATTGAACACAAAGTTTGTGAGACTAGAACAAGAAAGAACTCACTCAAAAGAAAGAAATAAAATAAAAATTTGAGTGTAGCGAGAACGAAGAAACACAACTAGAATTCAAGATTTTTTTTTTTTATGAATTTTCGCAATTTTTTTTTAAAGAATTCAACTCAAAGATAAGAATAGAGAAACACAGGATTCTTTTGAACAAAGTCGAAACCTTGCTCTGATACCAAATGATGGCCTCCTTGTTGTAGAAATTGGTCATTTGCTTGACTTCCAAATAAAAGAAACTGGTTGTGACTTTGTTTTTGTATTTTTGGATATAAGTGAACGAAATATGGGTAATGGAAGATGTGAATTTCGTGGAATTGGTGATAATGAAAACTGGAAATAGATTGAGAAGTTCGAATAAAGAAAAGAACACAATTGCAAAGCAAACAACAACAAAAAATGAGAAGATGGATGAATGGGGGGCAGGGCACCACCTTAGTCTAATCCAAGACAAGGATAAGCCTATGAATGTGAGGATCACCACAAGAAGAGAATTTCTTGATAAGATCAATAAACTGGTCCAATCCGTAACCAAAGAGTATGAACTCAATTTTTGCTAAAATCTTTCTTCCTTTTATTGAGACTTGCACTCCCTTTATATAATGGAGAATGCTCTTGCTGTTACAAACAAAAGAAGAGACAAAGTCTTTTCCATTTAGAGTATAAGGAATCCTAAGCTGAAATAATTAGCCTAATAAAAGGACATTACATCAGAATATTATGGCTGTTCTCATAGTCTAAATGGCGCCATTAAGGAGTGGGAAACAACTTCACATTTGTTGAATGCTCTTCATGACTAGGAAGGTTTCACAACCATACATTGAATGCAATTAAATGGATGGCTGTTATGCTTTTATGGTCTTTGATGGAGCATTAATCTCTTTGTCTCTTGTAACTCCCTTTGCCTTAATTGCTTTGAATTTCTTTGTCTTTCTTTGGCAGCAAGGTTTATTGACTCATTCAAACTACACAAGAGTTATTGAGAGGTGTGGGCCCCCTACTCTTTGTGCCACACAGCCACTTAAAGTGGATTAAACACACAAAAAAAAGAAAATAAATAACTTAGTGCCTTGGACCCAAATAAATCAATTGGTCACTTGCACTTTTATTCAAATAAAAGAAATAACTTGGCTGCATGTTATGCAAGTTGCACCTCCTCCATGGCTTGTATGACAAGCATGGTTTTTGGTGCAATTACATCTTTGCCTTTGCTTGCAATTGTCTTAGTCATGAATTGGACTAAGCCTTCTTGGACCCTTCTTGCCATTGCCCTAGTCATTGGTCCTCCTAAGCTTTGAATGGCCTCTTGGTGATCCATGTCCTCATCAAACAAGCAATATGCAATTCGCAACATGCATTCAATCTCATATTAAATAATTGCATAACTCAATAATATCAGCAGACATCACATGCTTGACACGCAAATCAAGGAATCCATCCCTCTGCAACTCGATGGAGTGGACAGAGAGGTACGACAAATGTGGGGGGTTGGGTTCAGGAGACCAACCGCAAAGTTTTCACCCACGATGACTCGGAAAATGGACGACCGAACGACAATAAAATAAACGAAGGGGTTTGGAAACCCTAACCTCGAACTCGGAGAGTTCTCAGACTTCTTCGTATTTAAATAAGCATTTAAATAACAAAAAGCCTAGAAATATCTAAAGTTGCCCTTACGCATAAATATATAAACAAATGATGGCCTCCTTGTTGTAGAAATTGGCCATTTGCTTGACTTCCAAATAAAAGAAACTGGTTGTGACTTTGTTTTTGTATTTTTGGATATAAGTGAACGAAATATGGGTAATGGAATATGTGAATTTCGTGGAATTGGTGATAATGAAAACTGGAAATAGATTGAGAAGTTCTGAATAAAGAAAAGAACACAATTGCAAAGCAAACAACAAAAAAATGAGAAGATGGATGAATGGGGGGGGGCAGGGGCACCACCTTAGTCTAGTCCAAGACAAGGATAAGCCTATGAATGTGAGGATCACCACAAGAAGAGAATTTCTTGATAAGATCAATAAACTGGTCCAATCCAGAACCAAAGAGTATGAACTCAATTTTTGCTAAAATGTTTCTTCCTTTTATTGAGACTTGCACTCCCTTTATATAATGGAGAATGCTCTTGCTGTTACAAACAAAAGAAGAGACAAAGTCTTTTCCATTTAGAGTATAAGGAATCCTAAGCTGAAATAATTAGCCTAATAAAAGGACATTACATCAGAATATTATGGCTGTTCTCATAGTCTAAATGGCGCCATTAAGGAGTGGGAAACAACTTCACATTTGTTGAATGCTCTTCATGACTAGGAAGGTTTCACAACCATACATTGAATGCAATTAAATGGATGGCTGTTATGCTTTTATGGTGCTGATGGAGCATTAATCTCTTTGTCTCTTGTAACTCCCTTTGCCTTAATTGCTTTGAATTTCTTTGTCTTTCTTTGGCAGCAAGGTTTATTGACTCATTCAAACTACACAAGAGTTATTGAGAGGTGTGGGCCCCCTACTCTTTGTGCCACACAGCCACTTAAAGTGGATTAAACACACAAAAAAAAGAAAATAAATAACTTAGTGCCTTGGACCCAAATAAATCAATTGGTCACTTGCACTTTTATTCAAATAAAAGAAATAACTTGGCTGCATGTTATGCAAGTTGCACCTCCTCCATGGCTTGTATGACAAGCATGGTTTTTGGTGCAATTACATCTTTGCCTTTGCTTGCAATTGTCTTAGTCATGAATTGGACTAAGCCTTCTTGGACCCTTCTTGCCATTGCCCTAGTCATTGGTCCTCCTAAGCTTTGAATGGCCTCTTGGTGATCCATGTCCTCATCAAACAAGCAATATGCAATTCGCAACATGCATTCAATCTCATATTAAATAATTGCATAACTCAATAATATCAGCAGACATCACATGCTTGACACGCAAATCAAGGAATCCATCCCTCTGCAACTCGATGGAGTTGACAGAGAGGTACGACAAATGTGGGGGGTTGGGTTCAGGAGACCAACCGCAAAGTTTTCACCCACGATGACTCGGAAAATGGACGACCGCACGACAATAAAATAAACGAAGGGGTTCGGAAACCCTAACCTCGAACTCGGAGAGTTCTCAGACTTCTTCGTATTTAAATAAGCATTTAAATAACAAAAAGCCTAGAAATATCTAAAGTTGCCCTTACGCATAAATATATAAACAATAACTCTAGAATGTGAAGCGCCCTTACACATAAACATGTAAAATATAACCCTAGATATGTCTAGAAGCAACCCTTACCGAACTCCAAGCTGCGCGTATCCACGTATTCCTTGATTCCTACACCGCACGAACAATCCTCGAGATCCTAACAACACACTGAAACTTAGTACAATTCTAGTTCACCTAAAAATAATTCCCTAGGCTTAGACTCAATTCTAACCCCTAGGTTTTCAAACCCAAAAATCTTTATAAAAAGATATACATACTTGAAACACAAGAAATTTGAAATTAAATATTTTTAAAGACTAAATTCATTTTTCCTAAATTCTTGAAACATGAAACAATACTAAAATCAATTCCTTTTCATAACCATATGGAATCAAGGCTCAACTTGGTTTTAGGACCACAAAGGACCCAATTCACCTAAGTGCCTCATTGCCTTAAAATTGAAACATTCCCAAACCAAATCAAACTCTTTCCAAATTTTTCCAAAGCTTATACAACAATCCAACACTCTTAACTTTTACAAAAACAAAACCATTGACCCAATTAAATGACCCTGTCATGGCTTTTCCAAGCACTCGAGGGTTTTCAAAATTAAACATTTTCTTTGATCAACACCAAAATTGACAACAACAATAACTAAGATCAAGCTTTGAACAAAACAAAAATCTTCCCGTAACCTCATTAAAACCCATGGCCTTGATGGCCAAGTTATTTGGGAAGGATTTTTCTTTTGGTTCCAAGCCAAAATCATCCAAACAATTCCAAAGGATATAATATAATACATCAATTTCATAGTTTCATAACTAACTTCTAATTTCCCCCAAGTTGTAAAGTTAGGGTTCATGGAAAAATTGGGGAAAATCCAAAATCAATAATGAAAGATGAAATTGCTTATGCTAATTCACAATTTCTACTATCCAATTGCACGAGTACAACAGAATCTGAGATTATCAAAACAAATTTCTACTTTTCCCCAAATTTGGAAAAGTTAGGGTTTATGTAAAATTGGAGAAAATACAGATTTGTTGGAAATCTTTACAATCAACCATCAATACCCCTTCTTCTTCCCACACCAACAAAACAACAAGTAATAACATGAAAAAAAAAACAAAAGAATCTCACCCAACACACCTAGGGAGCCACGGTTAGGAGAACAAAGGAGCAAGAGGAAGTTGGCCTTCTTTTTTCTCCATCTCCAACACTTATTACCTAAGAATGAAGATGAGAAAAATTAAATAGGATGGGCTGGATGATGGGGGGGCCACGGCTGGAATGTGGGAAAGAAGGAAGAGGTAAAACTTGGCTCATTCTCTTCACTTATACCAACCCTTAGGGTGTCTTAGGAGAAATGAAATGAAAGTGGGTTATGGGGTGTGAGAGGGAGTTACGCTGATACCATAAGGAGAAGGGAAGGAAAGAAAAAAAAATGAAATGGGATGGAGAAAGGAAGGTCACGAGCAGGGAAGAAAAAAAAATGAAGAAGGAATGGGTTTCTCTCTTGTTTATCCACACTTGCACACTTGAAAAGAAACAATTAGAACAATGAGGAAATGAGGATGGGGGCTACGGCCTGCACCAGGGAAAGAAAAGTGGGCTTGCCCCCTTTTTTCTACACCAACTCAATGAATACTTTTTGAGAAGAGAAATAAAAATGAAGGGGTAGAAATGGGGAGTCTCGCTTGATTTTTTTGGTTACAATCGAGAAATAAAAACAAAAGAAACCAACAAACAAAAAGGCAACTAAGGCCTCAGGAATGTAATGCCAAGCGCATCTGCCAAAAGAAGCCTCTCCAAGTCAGCAGGCGCCTCCCCGATCATAACGCTATCCACATTACTCCTAGAACCCATCTTGGCAAGAAGATCTGCACACTGATTACCCTCCCGAAGGATGTGATGAAGCTGGATATCCCAGTCACGATTCAACAATCTCTTGAGAAGAGCAAGCTCATTTCCATACATATGAAATTTAGGGTCCCCCTCCTGAATTAACTTCAACGCAGTCAAAGAATCTGTATAACAAACGACTTTCTTGAACCCTTTTTCCCAACACAAGCTTATTCCGTGGAACAAGGCCATTAGCTCCGCATGAAGGATATTAGAGTGCCCAACTGAGCCATAAAAACCACCCAAAAACATTCCCATGTGATCCCGAATAAGGCCACCAAACCCAGCCAAACCCGGATTAGTGATTGCACTGCCGTCTACATTTAAAGCCACGTACCCCAAAGCAGGCTTCTCCCAGGATACCTCTCTAGGCGACGTCCTCAACCTTGCACCAGCACCTCCAGCATGGTGTTTTGATAATCATAGTCTTGTGGAAGTTGTGGTGTGCAAGAAATGTTGTAGTGTTTGAGAATGAACAAATTCCAGCTTTCGGCATCAGTGCTCAAGCCTTAACTCTTAAATAAAAGGGGAGGAATTAAAATTAATTTTAATTAAAATAAACACTTGGTTAAAAATACAATTAGGATAAGTATATAAAAATATTAACTACCCCAAAAGTGACACCTACATCCTAAAGTAAGATGTTAATCCCATCAACTAGTCTAAAATATCTAATCTCTCTCTCCTCATGATTACCCTCTAATCCTAGAGTCTTAAGAGTACTAAAAAAAACACGGTGTCGAGTAACCGCGTTACCGATAAATTCGCGAGAATTAATTTACTTAGAAATAAATTCACCGCATGATAATAAATTATCATAAATAATAAAAACAATCTCAAACACTCAAAAACAATCACAACAAGTCATGATTCGATTTTCATCGAAATCGGAGTTCATTTAAAATTTTATTGACGAGTAAAGCTACCCGGTGATCCAAAACAAGGCGAAACTTCGTTATAATATTTCGACGATTTTTGAACCATGAATCAATATAAAATATTAATTCTTAAATTTAATTTTATCTTGATTTAATTCAATCATTTTCTTAGTCAACAAAAATACGCGTTACCGCGTCAGACAGAAAACTTATATAGAATTTAAATTGATGAATTCACATTAATGCAACATACGTCTACGTTGTCTATTAATTTGAATTGACATCATGAATAATATTTATTTATAATAAATAAATTATTCAAAATAGCTCAAAATAATTTCCTGTACTCTCAGAAAATCATCGAGGTGATCAATCTCTCTGACTTATTTATCGAGTATTCCGGATTTTATTGTTAAAATCACTTTTCTTAAAAATTTGGGATGTTACAATACCATCCCCCTTAAAATAGTTTCGTCCTCGAAACTACACGGATAGTAAAATATGGAAAATTACTTTACCCAAAACCATAAAATATTTTGCACACAAGGCACTCATAATACATATTAATAATATTTTTAGCTACATAGTATAGCAGGCAATAATAGCAATCACAACACATATACATTTAGCACACCGCAAGGTAAGCATAGTTAGTAAACGAAAAATCCCTTGTGGCTAACTGATGCATCTTCCCAGCTCACGACATCTGCTCGTTCATGATCACGATCACGCTTCCGAACACGGTACAGCTACGGCTTCGCGCCATTATCACGAGAATAATTCTAATCTATTTGCGGCAATCATAGTTACACATACCAAAAATTCAAAAACCTTTTAAAACTTCAGAAGATTGAACTTCATTTTTTTTCCCAATCCAAACATTTTTTTCTAAAGGAAACATCAATTTCTTGGGAGTCTCACTCGTACAAGAAACTAATAAAACACAATTTCATTTTGTCAAGACTCAACCGTTCCCATGGACACTGAAGTCCCCTTGAGATTAGGTTCTCATTGTCCCAAAATCACTACACACACTTGCTCAAAACTTTTCTAATTGAATTTTCAACTCCAAACACAAAACAAAAGAAGATTCATTTTCTTTTTCCGAAATTCAAGTAGTTACTAAGCCTTTGAAACGCCTAGTTACAAATACTATCAGTCACGCAAGTGAAATTTTAAAATATTACTAAAACATCAGTTTCCCTAGGGTCCACACAATGAAATAGTATCTAAGAGTTTCGTCAGAGTTTTTGAAGTCATAAAACTTACACTACGAATTTCAAGAATTTCAAACGCGCAATCCCCTAAGACTCCACCTTGTTTAGGAATACAAGGATTCCCCGTAACGTTAGGTGTTTCATTGTCTCGAAATACCAAAATAATATTTTACAAAAATCTAACTTAACCAAACTTTTCCTACTAAGTTATGATTTAATAGAATCATTTAAAACTTGGACTATTTTCAATAAAACCAACACTAGCAGACATGCTAAATTTACTTCTAAGTTTCCAAGGAAACAAACAAGGACTTATTGAAATTAAAGTTTTCTAGTAACCTTCTCCAAAAATCTTTCTTAAAACCATTCTTACTCACACAGGGACTTATAGTAAAAAGGTTTAACACCAAACTACTATCCTTTGCACAAAAGAAACCAAAAATCATTTTAAAGCTGTCATTACAAAATCAGAATTTTAGCAAAATCATAAAAAAAAGACTTAAAACTACTGTCAACTAGTCATTAACAAGGATACAAGCATTAAAACGAAAGAACTAATACACTCACTCAAAACCTTCCAGGAATCCGTGGTTTGGAGGTAGGGAGGGACAGGAGGATTGCTATGATCACCAACCATAAAATTGCCCACAACTTCACCCAAGGATACAGAGGATATAAGGAATAATCCTCACTCGACATCTCTTAGAGCTTTGGCTTAACTAAGGAATGGAAGGAAATGATTTCCAAGTTTCTCACACACTCCAACTGCCACAAGGTCTAGCACTATTAAGGGGGATCGAATAGGATGGGACCCTTGGAACTGGATTTGCCCGCAATGGACAAGGGAAAAGAGGAAGGAACTAAGTTCTTTCTGTCTTTCTATGCCCATACTAAACCCATAATGCAACTAATTATTGCCTCTCGCTTTCCCTAAACTTAGGGTTACCTAAGAAAGGAATCGGAAAATGGTGGGGATCCTCTGAACAGAACTTGTTCGTGACATACAATAGGAGAAAAGGAAAGGAATCTACGTCCAACACTAAGACCAATAATGCAAATTGAATTATTCTCCCCCTTTTTTTCTAAAACGATTGGTGCGAATTCAAAAGAAAGGAGGGGAAAGATTCACAAAATTTTTGGTCCAATGTCTTCATCACTCACTAGCACTATAGCTAAAACAGAATATTTCCTTCTGCACCCTTTTATAAGTGCATGGTCGGCCAAGTAAATACAAGGAAAGATGAAGATAAATTATTCCACTTTGCTTGGCTCTCCTCTTAAAGGAAAATTTCGTGTTCTAGAACTCAGAATAAGGTCTGGTAAAATAATTTTGGGTACTACCCACTGCTAGCTAGGCAACCTGTCTCATACTAAAGCTATCACCCGTAACTCTCACTAATCTTCCAGCTCCCATCCAACGGAGTCAAATGGTTCCCGCGTAAATTAAGTTGTCATAAGACAATTAATCTGCGCTTGCTAGAAAGTAGTCGCGTTTAATATTTCCATTGGAAATCTTAATGCGCTCACACAAATATCAAACACACAATCAATTACATACATTCACAGCAGTGCTAAGGTAGACTACTGCGAAACACAGACGTTAGTGACAAACGGGTCTCATTCACAAAATTTATAAAACACATTTTAGTCTTTAAACATACTATATACCAAAATACTTCATACATGAAACTCTTAGGTGATCTATATCTAGGATCACTAGTACTTCAAAGGTTCAGACTAAATATTACATGTAACGTCTCCTACGAAAAATCCTTCTTCCAAACTTCTGTCCACATGTTGCTCCTTATTGTTACGCTTCCCGAGGCAAAATCCTCAAATGACGAGCTCTCTCCTCTGTTCAACGAGTATATGCATCCTATCGGAGTCAAGTGTTGAACATCCACCTTACCTGCAGCTGATTCCATCTTTAGGTCTCGACAATTCTTAGCGTAATGCCCCGACTTCTTACAGTTAAAACATAGTTTCTCCTTTCTGAGTCGGCACTCACTGGCATAGTGTCCTAAGCCTCCGCAACGATAACAGAGTATTCCCACTTTGGCCTGTTCCCCTTTTGGCTCTGCCGTGTGCATTGTCAGTTCAGCCTTAGGTACTCGACAGTCCCTAGTAATGTGCCCAGGCTTCTTGCAGTTGAAGCACAAACCTTCCCTCTCAGTACAGCTGCTCGCATAATGCCCTGGCTTTCCGCAGCGGTAACAAATCACGCCGGCGCTAATCCGACTCTCGCCTTTTGCGTTTTGAGCCATCGGACGGTTCTGTCCCTTGTTGTTGTTCTCTTGAGGTCGATCGTACGGATTCTTTCGCTGCTTTCCCTTCTGATCCTGTTTTTGTTCCTGATCCTGAGGTCGAATAGGTCCAGCAGTAATATGTCCTGATCCGTTGCAACTAGAGCACAACTTGTAATCCCTTGCAGGACAATTGACGGCATAATGTCCCTGCTCCCCACAGCGGTAGCAAGCTTGTTCCCCTTTGTTCTGGTCTCCTTCGCCTGAACTCCGAGTAGTCTGAATCCTCTGATCCATCTCTGGCTTATCTGCTTCAACAGGAACAACCATTCATTAATGAGATATTAGATTTCCACGAGGTCTGACAACCTAATAAAAATCCCACAACAGGTTTGGTGTGTCACAGCACACATTGTTCTCAATTAAGAACAATCCAGCAATTGCAAGTAGAGTTAATCCACTTGAGGAACAACCACACAAGCATAGTTCGACTTACAACAAAACACATTTGACTCCCAACAAGTTAACTTCTATCCTCCTGATACTTGACCAGCTATAGTTTGCCCAACTCATAGTCCGGTTAGAACCGAACCGCTCTGATACCACTATTGTAATGCCCCGTTTCCGAAGCGCTACTAAGCTAGCATCCTGACATAAGTTTACATATTTCCGAAAGGCGGAATACTCTGCTTTGCACGTTTCCCTAAAATATGGTTCTTTTTTTTTTAAAACAACTCCTTTAATCAGAAAGCGGTCAGAGTATTGCAGCGACTTCTCGAAACATGGCAGTAAATAACTTAAGACACCAAGCAAACACATTAACTATACACATTTATTCTCAATCCATATATGGCAATACAGGTCTAGAAACATAATAAGCATTTTATTGCAACACTGAAATACATGTCAATATCCTATAGCTGGTCGACTCGTTACACTCCTTACTAGACCACTAGTAAGTTCCACAACATAACACAGGTAGAAGGCTGGATGACAATCTTCAGCCGTTCCTCTCTGCAGTTCCAAATCCTCCGCTTGCTCTGCTGTCTGGGTTACATTCATCAATTGAAAGAACCACTGGCAAGGGTCAACTTCTTAAAAATAAAGAGACAGATACACATATTCGACAATACACTTGACAACAAAACATGTAATAACACGACATATTACAGGAAATAGCAAATCATAACAATAGGCAACAATAGTATGCACAGTTCCGAAGATGCAACTCAAGACTCTCTCAAGACTCAGCTCACGACTCATTTTCTCTCGACTCGACAAATTTTTCCGGAAGCAGACGCCGATCCATCCACTGAATACCAGCCGTAGCTTTGGGATCTTCGCTCTCCCTAGGACATTCAGAGCCGGTTCCTTAACGCTGCGACGCCTAGCTAATCCACCATGAACGAAGGGGACCTAGCACCCTCAGTTGTCTGGCTCACAGCTCAAAAACGTCTCGACGACTCGACAAAGCTCTCAGACTCGATGAATAATTCACCGCATACGATATTCAAAGAGTGGTACGCAAGATTATTCGACCGCATATCAAATAATAAGAGCATGCTTAATATGAAGAAACGCAATTCAACAACTTAAGCAATAAAAGCAATTTGCATGGAGAAGCGCAATTCAACAAGCAATACGCAATTTGCAGCATGCATTCAATCTCATATTAAATAATTGCATAACTCAATAATATCAGCAGACATCACATGCTTGACACGCAAATCAAGGAATTCATCCCTCTGCAACTCGATGGAGTGGACATAGAGGTACGACAAATGTGGGGGGTTGGGTTCAGGAGACCAACCGAAAAGTTTCACCCACGATTACTCGGAAAATGGACGACCGCACGACAATAAAATAAATGAAGGGGTTTGGAAACCCTAACCTCGAACTCGGAGAGTTCTCAGACTTCTTCGTATTTAAATAAGCATTTAAATAACAAAAAGCCTAGAAATATCTAAAGTTGCCCTTACGCAAAAATACATAAACAATAACTCTAGAATGTGAAGCGCCCTTTGTAACACCTGAGGACGAGACCTCGACCAAGACCTTGTGTCGAGACCCCATGACTAGATCGTTTGCCGAGATCTTTTGTCGAGCTGATGAGACCACGTGCACTAGCTGCTGAGCTGAGGAGGTCGGGTGTCGAGTTGATGAAGTCGCGTACCGAGCTGATGAGGACGCAAGTCGAGCTGAGGAGACCACGTTTACGAACTCGTGTTAGAACCTTGTACGCTTGCACGAGCACTCTTGTCGACATCGTGTCGAGATGACACCTCGTATTCTTTCGAACGTTATTCAGCGTTATTATTATATTGTTTGTAATTATTACATTGTCGGCTTGCCGTTGACCGACAGAGTAGAGGGTAATTATGAGAGGAACGATTAAACGGGTAGATGATTATTGGGATTGGCATCTTATAGCTGGAGTTACGATTATGCCCTTCCAAATTGTATTCACGATCGATTTTCCCTCAAACACTCATTTCTCTTTTCTTCTTTCTTCTTCCTTCCTTCGCCTGTGTTTCGTTGTTTTCTTCAAAAAAAAATCTCCATCGATTTAAACCGTGAGTTCCATCGAGATTCTGCACAAGCTTTCTTCATCAATCTTGTTCATCATCAACTTCTCGACCCATATCTCGCCGCTCGATCACCGCTGAGGTATGAAGAATGTATTTTTCTTTTCATCCGTGTACTCTTGTTTAGCGCTAATTCTTCTTCCATTTTTAACCGCTTTATGCTTTCAAATCATGTCAAATTGATGGGTTTTCTTCTTCACAATATTACCTATCTTTCTAACCGATTAATTGGGCTTGTAAAACAAATTTATTCCTCTGTTTTTCTCGCACCAGCGGTGCCGAAACCTCCATTTTTGGTTCGTTTCGATTTTTTTTGTTTCTCATTCGTTGCTTCTGGTTATTGTTGTTGTCGATCTATCTGTTGAAGCATCAGATAACTTTTCATGAAATTTTGATCGAAATCCCTAACGTTGTGTTAGAGGAAAAATATATTTCAGTTCTTGAGTTTCATATTTTCTAGGTTGTGGTTGAGTTTGGGAAGAGAGCTAGATGTATTGGAAACCATAGATCGATCTAAATTGTGTTTGTTTTAGGAAGTCGATTCAGAGATCGAGTGATTTCCGAATCAAGGTGTACGGAAAGCGAATCCAAGGACGTGGAAGCAGCGGAATCCAGATCGAGGACGGTACGTGTCGAAGTCGTTGTCGAGCTCTTTGAAGACAGCTGTGTCGAGGTCGTTGTCGAGCAGCATTAACTTGGAGTTCGGTAAGGGCAACTCCTAGATATCTCTAAGGCTTTATTTTATAAGTCCTTATGTAAGGGCGCTTCACATTAATATTTTCGTAGTATGCTAGCATAAGGGCATTTCATATTCTACGTGGTTATGTTATTGTGTATGGATTTCCTGATTTGTGTCGAGCTTGAAATGTTGTGATATGATTGAGTTTTTGCATGTATTTAATATGTGATTGAATATATGTCGTGAATTGTGTATTGCATGTTGAATTGCGTTTCTTCATGTCGAGCTTGCTCTTTTATTTGACATGCGGTTGAATATCTTGTGTTTAACTCTTTGAATATCGTATGCGAATTGTTCATCGAGTGAAGCGAGCTAGGTGAGTCGTGATGACGTTTTGAGCCGTGACCGGATAATCGAGGGTGCTAGGTCCCCTTTTTGTTTACGGAGATTGACTAGACGCCGCCACGCTATGGGACCTGAGTTGATCATTCTAGGGAGAGCGAGGATCCCAAGGCTTCTGGCTGGACTTTCCGACATACGATGCAGCGTGTGCATTCGGAAAAATTGTCGAGTCGAGAGAAAATGGATTTGCGAAGTTGTGTCGAGTTTAGAGTGAGATGGTCGAGTCACGTCGGTGAATGTTATACTTTCTTTGTTTGCTTATATTTTTATGTCGAGCTTATCTTGAATTGTTGAGAAGTTGACCCTTTCCCGTGGTGCCTTCAATCCATGACGGTTACCCAGGCGATGTCGAGGGCGCAGTAACTCGGCGAGAGATGATGCCGAGGAGGAGCTCGACGAGGACCCGAGTGACGACCTCTATCCGCCGTCGTGATTGTTTGTTTATTGGATATTTGTTTTCCGAGGACTGCATTTGTTTTTCTTTGTGTTCGAGGTCGTGACCAGTTTGGGCGATGTTGTTTTGTTGCTACTGAGGTAGACTGGTGGTCTTACTTTTGGAGCAGCCCTGCGTGGAGTCTGGAAGTACCCCAGGTATGATTACTCTTTTGAAGTCGTTGTACCTTAGGTGTATTTTCTTTACACATTTGCTACTCAGTATTTTGTATACATTATTATTTCGAGTGATATATATATGTGTATGTTATGCATGTATGTTTTATTAGAATTTAAGTCTTGTGTCTTAGTTGCACCATGTTTCAAAAGTCAGTAATTACTCGATGTGCACGAGTTGGTTTTATAAATAAATAAAAAATATATCGTATTTTTAAAAGGCACAAGAGTTTTGTTTTTAAAACACATCTCATATAGGTTTATGTTGAGCTCGGTGTGTTGAGCTCGGTAACTCGAGCTCGGTATATTGAGCTCGGTAGGGGTCCGCAAACGGGTCGTTACCTTTGTTGGTATCGAGCAATTGATTCGACCGAAAGTGCATAGGAATTTGGACTGGTCACTATGTCGGGTTATGTGTTGGGTACCTAGTTGTATTATGTTGATTGCTGTTTGATTAAGTGAAGCACTTATTGCTTGAGAAATTGTTTGAACTGTTTCTTGATTGAAGCAGTGTGTTTTAACACATCCTTGTTGTGAGATTCTGACAGGTTTTGAACTTTGTGGAATCTAATGCCACCTCGTGAGGAATACGACATCCGCAACCGAGAACGCCGACATGGAACGAGCTATTCAAGCTATGACCGAGATGGCGGCAGCCATGGCTCAACAATCACCGCCGCAACTCAACAGCTAACGCGATGGCTCAACAGACGGCAATTAACTCGGCAGAACTTGCAAAGAACAAAGAACGAGCGTAACGAAATGTCAAGCGAGAGGATTGGCCGACTTCAGGAAGCATGATCCACCGAAGTTCTACGGTGAGCCAAATCGGATAAAGTTGATCTTTGGATGCAAGAGATCGAGAAGATCTTTGAGGCACTTCATTGCCCGGACAACGTGAAGGTCGACTATGCCACCTACTTACTGCTAGGAGACGCAGAGTATTGGTGGAGAGGAGTGAAGCAAACGGTTATAGCAGAACATCGCGAGATGACCTGGGAGCTTTTTCGTGAAAGGTTCTTGGACAAGTACTTCCTGACATCGCACGAGCCGAGAAGGAGCAGGAATTTCTTCAACTGCAGCAAGGCAACTCGACAGTGTCCGAGTATGCAGCCAAGTTCGAGTCGTTGGCGAGGTATTTCAGTCCATTTCGTGATCGAGTTGACCAGAGATGGTTGAGTGAGAGATTCCAACGGGGATTGAGATTCGACATTCAGAAGTCAGTGGTGTCGCTGAGGATCCGAAACCTCCAAGAGCTGATTGATCGATGTGTCGAGGTAGAAGGAGTAAGAAGCCACAAGAAGAAGACTGTTGTGGGCGGACCGGTGAGACCCCAGAGTGCGGGGCAGAGATTTGCACAGAAAGGGAAACAACCGCAGAAGAAGCCTTACGACCGACCTCAGGGGAACAACAACAGGACAAGATCGTCCGATGACCCAAGTACCGAGGAGCGGAGGTCGGACCCGTTGTCGAGGTGATTTGCTACCGATGTGGAAAGCCGACATTACGCGAGTAATCAGACTCGTAAGGAGGAGGTGTGTTTCAACCGCAAGAAGCCAGGGCATTTTGCTAAGGATTGTCCTACACCTAAAGCTGAACCGACGATGCTTGCGCAAAGGCCAAAGGAAAGCGTCAAGTGGCTAAAGGCGTAGTTTTCTGCATGAGTGGCGAGGAAGCGGTCGAGTGATGATCTTATCCAAGGTGAATGTGAGATCGAGGGTAAATCCTTATCCGTTCTTTTTGATTCGGTGCAACCCATTCCTTTATTTCTTCCGATTGTGTGAACCATTTGAACTTGACTGTGATCGCTTTACCGCTTAAATTAGTAGTTACAACCCCACCGCTAAAACCTTAGTCACAAACACTTTGCATGTCTTAATTGTGTAGTGATTATTCGAGTAGAAAGTTTGTGGTCAATTTGGTTTGTTTGCCTCTTAAGGGCTTACATGTTATCCTCGGGATGGATTGGTTGTCACACCACCATGTCCTTTTGGACTGTGCCCAGTAAAGCGTAATTTTTCCGCACCTTGGAGTCTCCAATTATCTTTCGCCGAGCGTATTGGAGTTTCTTTGAAAAGAAGGAACTAGGGAATACATGTATCTAGCTAGTTCGGAAGTTTTCCAACGATCGACGTGAAGAATGTACGGTGGTGTGTGACTTTGAGGACGTTTTTCCAAGACGTGCGGGGTTACCACCAAGACGAGGTCGAGTTCTCCATCGACCGATTCCAGGAACAGGACCGATTTCCAAAGCGCCATACGTGATGTCTCCGCCGAGATGAAAGAGTCAAGTCCCGGATCGAACACTTGGAGTCGAAGCAATTCATACGACCGAGCGTGTCACCGTGGGGAGCTCCAGTGTTGTTGGTTAAGAAGAAGGATGGACGATCAAGGCTGTGCGTGGACTATCGCGAGCTCAACAAGGTTACCGTGAAGAACCGTTATCCGTTACCACGTATTGACGACTTGATGGACCAACTTCGTGGAGCGGCGATCTTTTCCAAGATAGACTTGAAGTCGGGCTACCATCAGATTCGCGTGAAGGAGGAAGATGTCGCCAAAACAGCTTTCAGGACTAGATACGGTCACTACGAGTATTTGGTGATGCCGTTTGGAGTGACGAATGCGCCAGCTGTGTTTATGGCCTACATGAACAGGATTTTCCATTCGTTTTTGGATCAGTTCGTTGTAGTGTTCATCGACGACATATTGATTTACTCGAGGAACCGAGAAGAGCACGCAGAACACCTATGTCGAGTACTGCAGATATTACGAGATAAGCAACTCTATGCCAACCTGTCGAAGTGTGAATTTTGGCTTGAAGAGGTGAATTTTCTTGGTCACGTGATTTCCGGAGAAGCGGATACCGTGGATCCAACTAAGATTGAAGTCGTGCTAGCGTGGGAACAAAGAAGGCGATTCTGAGATCGGGAGTTTTGTCGGCTTAGCAAGCTATTACCGAAGATTCATTGAAGGTTTCTCGAAGATTGTCGCGCTCTTACACGATCGACGAGGAAGGATCAACCTTTGCTTGGACCGAGGAGTGTGAAGCCGATTTTCAACGATCAAGGAGCTTTTGACGGCAGCTTTGTCTTTGATTTTGCCTCAACCCGAAGAGCCTTTCGAGGTGTATTGTGATGCGTCACACCAGGGATTGGGATGCGTGCTGATGCAACATCGGAAGGTGGTCGCGTATGCTTCAAGACAGCTTAAGATTCACGAGAGGAACTACCCTACTCACGACTTGGAGCTGGCAGCAGTAGTTTTTGCGCTGAAGATATGGAGGCACTACCTTTATGGGAGCACTCTTACTGTTTTCAGCGATCACAAGAGCTTGAAGTACCTGTTCGACCAGAAAGAACTCAACATGCGTCAACGTAGATGGACAGAATTTCTCAAGGACTACGACTTTACGTTGGAATACCATCCCGGTAAGGCTAACGTAGTAGCAGATGCGTTGAGTAGGAAGAGCGTTTTAACCTCGGTATTGATGATCAAGGAGTTGGAGATGCTCGAGAAGTTCCGAGACTTGAAGTTGAGTGTCGAAGTTTCACCGGGGAAGCTGAGATTTGGTATGCTTACCATCTCTAACAGATTGTTGGACGAGATCCGAGACCAGCAAGTTCATGACGAGCTTATGCAAGAGAAGATTCAGTTGATAGCGCAAGGGAAGGCGACAGAATTTCAGGTCGGAGCGGACGACATCTTGAGGTGCAATGGCCGAGTGTGCGTGCCTAACGTATCCGAGCTGAGGAAGTTGATTCTCGACGAAGCGCATAAGAGCAACTTTAGTATTCATCCCGGAGTTACGAAGATGTATCAAGACTTGAAGAAGCATTTTTGGTGGTCCGGAATGAAGAAGCAAGTGGTCGAGTACGTAGCTTCATGTTTAACGTGTCAGAAAGCGAAGGTGGAGCACCAACGACCTGCAGGAATGCTACAATCGCTTGACGTACGGATGGAAATGGGACAAGATTTCCATGGATTTCGTTGTAGGTTTGCCGAAGACGCAGAAGAAGAATGATTCGATTTGGGTGATCGTCGACCGATTGACCAAATCGCTCATTTCTTACCAAAGGAGGTCGACATACAACGTGGAAAAGCTGACCGAGATCTACATCGCGGAGATAGTACGACTTCATGGAATACCCTCTTCGATCGTGTCGGACCGAGATCCGAAGTTCACGTCTCATTTTTGGAGGGAATTGCAAGGAGCGATGGGAACCGAGCTCAGGCTTAGCTCGGCATATCATCCACAGACTGACGGTCAGACTGAGAGAACGATCCAATCGCTTGAAGATTTGTTGCGAGCTTGTACGTTAGATCACCGAGGAAGTTGGGACGACGTCTTACCATTGGTGGAATTCACCTACAATAACAGCTTCCATGCGAGTATTGGGATGGCACCTTTTGAAGCGCTGTATGGACGGAAATGTCAGACGCCTCTTTGTTGGTACCAGGACGGCGAGCGAACTGTCGTAGGACCAGATATGATCCAGCAGACTACCGAGAAGATCCGTTTGATCAGAGATCGGATGCGAACATCTCAAAGTCGACAGAAGAGTTATGCAGACCAACGCCGCCGCCCACTCGAGTTGGAGGAAGGAGAACATGTATTTCTTAGAGTCACCCCCACTCCTGGAGTTGGTCGAGCGATCAAATCCAAGAAACTTACCCCTAAATTCATTGGACCTTACCAGATTCTTCGTCGTATTGGTCCAGTGGCATATCGATTGCCTTGCCACCATTCTTGTCGAACATCCACGACGTCTTCCACGTCTCACAATTACGGAAGTATGTTTCCGACCCTTCTCATGTCATCGAACCGGATGTGATTCAACTGAAGGACCACCTATCTTTTGAAGCGTCACCTGAAGGATCGTTGATCGGAAAGCCAAACAAATATGAACAAAGAGATCCAACTTGTCAAGGTTGTGTGGGATCAAAAGACGGGTGATGCGACTGGGAGCTGGAGGAGAAGATGAAGACTCGAGACTGAACTTTTCTGAGGTAAGAATCTTATTTGCAATTTCGAGGACGAAATTTTTTTAGAGGGAGAGATTGTAACACCTGAGGACGAGATCGACATTGTATTAGGACGACGTATCGAGACCTCGACCAAGACCTTGTGTCGAGACCCCATGACTAGATCGTTTGCCGAGATCTTTTGTTGAGCTGATGAGACCACGTGCACTAGCCGGCCGAAATGAGGAGGTCGGGTGTCGAGTTGATGAAGTCGCGCATCGAGCCGATGAGGACGCAAGTCGAGCCGAGGAGACCGCGCTCTTAACTCGTGTTAGACCCTTGTACGTTTGCACGAGCACTCTTGTCGACATCGTGTCGAGATGACACCTCGTATTCTTTCGAACGTTATTCAGCGTTATTATTATATTGTTTGTAATTATTACATTGTCGGCTTGCCGTTGACCGGCAGTAGAGGTAATTATGAGAGGAACGATTAAACGGGTAGATGATTATTGGGATTGGCATCTTATAGCCGAGTTACGATTATGCCCTTCCACCGTATTCACGATCGATTTTCCCTCAAACACTCATTTCTTTTCTTCTTTCTTCTTCCTTCCTTCTCGCCTGTGTTTCGTTGTTTTCTTCAAAAAAAATCTCCATCGACGAAACCGTGAGTTCCATCGAGATTCTCGACAAGCTTTCTTCATCAATCTTGTTCATCATCAACTTCGACCCATATCTCGCCTGGCTCGATCACCGCTGAGGTATGAAGAATGTATTTTTCTTTTCATCCTGTACTCTTGTTTAGCGCTAATTCTTCTTCCATTTTTTACCAGGTTTATGCTTTCAAATCATGTCAAATTGATAGGTGTTCTTCTTTACAATATTTCCTATCTTTCTAACCGATTAATTGGGCTTGTAAAACAAATTTATTCCTCTGTTTTTCTCGCAATCAGCAGCGTCGAAACCTCCATTTTTGGTTCGTTTCGATTTTTTGTTTCTCATTCGTTGCTTCCTGGTTATTGTTGTTGTCGATCTATCCGCTGAAGCATCGATAACTTTTCATGAAATTTTGATCGAAATCCCTAACTTTGTGTTAGAGGAAAAATATATTTCAGTTCTTTAGTTTTATATTTTTCTGGGTTTGGACTGAGTTTGGGGAAGAGAGAGCTAGATGTATTGGAAACCATAGATCGATCTAAATTGTGTTTGTTTTAGGAAGTCTGATTCCCGAGATCGAGTGATTTCCGAATCGAGGTGTACGGGAAAGCGAATCCAAGGACGTGGAAGCAGCGGAATCCAGATCGAGGACGGTACGTGTCGAAGTCGTTGTCGAGCTCTTTGAAGACAGCTGTGTCGAGGTCGTTGTCGAGCAGCATTAACTTGGAGTTCGGTAAGGGCAACTCCTAGATATCTCTAAGGCTTTATTTTATAAGTCCTTATGTAAGGGCGCTTCACATTAATATTTTCGTAGTATGCTAGCATAAGGGCATTTCATATTCTACGTGGTTATGTTATTGTGTATGGATTTCCTGATTTGTGTCGAGCTTGAAATGTTGTGATATGATTGAGTTTTTGCATGTATTTAATATGTGATTGAATATATGTCGTGAATTGTGTATTGCATGTTGAATTGCGTTTCTTCATGTCGAGCTTGCTCTTTTATTTGACATGCGGTTGAATATCTTGTGTTTAACTCTTTGAATATCGTGATGCGAATTGTTCATCGAGTGAGCGAGCTAGGTGAGTCGTATGACGCTTTTTGAGCCGTGACCCTTGATAATCGAGGGTGCTAGGTCCCCTTTTTGTTTACGGGAGATTGACTAGACGTCGCCACGCTATGGGACCTGAGTTGACTGTCCTAGGGAGAGCGAGGATCCCAAGGCTTCGGCTGGACTTTCCGACATACGGTACGGCGTGTGCATTCCGGAAAAATTGTCGAGTCGAGAGAAAATGGATTTGCGAGTTGTGTCGAGTTTAGAGTGAGATGGTCGAGTCACGTCGGTGAATGTTATATTTTGCTGTTTGCTTATATTTTTATGTCGAGCTTATCTTGAATTGTTGAGAAGTTGACCCTTTCCCGTGGTGCCTTCAATCCATGACGGTTACCCAGGCGATGTCGAGGGCGCAGGTAACTCGACAGTAGATGATGCCGAGGAGGAGCTCGACGAGGACCCGAGTGACGACCTCTATCTGTCGTGATTGTTTGTTTATTGGATATTTGTTTTCCGAGGACTGCATTTGTTTTTCTTTGTGTTCGAGGTCGTGACCAGTTTGGGCGATGTTGTTTTGTTGCTACTGGTGGTAGACTGGTGGTCTTACTTTTGGAGCAGCTGCGTGGGAGTCTCTGGAAGTACCCCCAGTATGATTACTCTTTTGAAGTCGTTGTACCTTAGGTGTATTTTCTTTACACATTTGCTACTCTGTATTTTGTATACATTATTATTTCGAGTGATATATATATGTGTATGTTATGCATGTATGTTTTATTAGAATTTAAGTCTTGTGTCTTAGTTGCACCATGTTTCGAAAAGCTGTAATTACTCTGATGTGCACGAGTTGGTTTTATAAAAAAAAAAATATATCGTATTTTTAAAAGGCACAAGAGTTTTGTTTTTAAAACACATCTCATATAGGTTTATGTTGAGCTCGGTGTGTTGAGCTCGGTAACTCGAGCTCGGTATATTGAGCTCGGTAGCGGTCCGGAAACGGGTCGTTACACCCTTACACATAAACATGTAAAATATAACCCTAGATATGTCTAGAAGCAGCCCTTACCGAACTCCAAGCTGCGCGTATCCACGTATTCCTTGATTCCAACACCGCACGAACAATCCTCGAGATCCTAACAACACACTTAAACTTAGTACAATTCTAGTTCACCCAAAAATAATTCCCTAGGCTTAGACTCAATTCTAACCCCAAGGTTTTCAAACCCAAAAATCTTTATAAAAAGATATACATACTTGAAACACAAGAAATTTGAAATTAAATATTTTTAAAGACTAAATTCATTTTTCCTAAATTCTTGAAACATGAAACAATACTAAAATCAATTCCTTTTCATAACCATATGGAATCAAGGCTCAACTTAGTTTTAGGACCACAAATGACCCAATTCACCTAAGTGCCTCATTGCCTTAAAATTGAAACATTTCCAAACCAAATCAAACTCTTTCCAAATTTTTCCAAAGCTTATACAACAATCCAACACTCTTAACTTTTACAAAAACAAAACCATTGACCCAATTAAATGACCCTGTCATGGCTTTTCCAAGCACTCGAGGGTTTTCAAAATTAAACATTTTCTTTGATCAACACCAAAATTGACAACAACAATAATTAAGATCAAGCTTTGAACAAAACAAAAATCTTCCCGTAACCTCATTAAAACCCATGGCCTTGATGGCCAAGCTATTTGGGAAGGATTTTTCTTTGGGTTCCAAGCCAAAATCATCCAAACAATTCCAAAGGATATAATATAATACATCAATTTCATAGTTTCATAACTAACTTCTAATTTCCCCCAAGTTGTAAAGTTAGGGTTCATGGAAAAATTGGGAAAAATCCAAAATCAATAATGAAAGATGAAATTGCTTATGCTAATTCACAATTTCTACCATCCAATTGCAAGAGTACAACACAATCTGAGATTATTAAAACAAATTTCTACTTTTCCCCAAATTTGGAAAAGTTAGGGTTTATGTAAAATTGGAGAAAATACAGATTTGTTGGAAATCTTTACAATCAACCATCAATACCCCTTCTTCTTCCCACACCAACAAAACAACAAGTAATAACATGAAAAAAAAAAACAAAAGAATCTCACCCAACACACCTAGGGAGCCACAGTTAGGAGAACAAAGGAGCAAGAGGAAGTTGGCCTTCTTTTTTCTCCATCTCCAACACTTATTACCTAAGAATGAAGATGAGAAAAATTAAATAGGATGGGCTGGATGATGGGGGTGCCACGGCTGGAATGTGGGAAAGAATGAAGAGGTAAAACTTGGCTCATTCTCTTCACTTATACCAACCCTTAGGGTGTCTTAGGAGAAATGAAATGAAAGTGGGTTATGGGGTGTGAGAGGGAGTTACGCTGATACCATAAGGAGAAGGGAAGGAAAGAAAAAAAAATGAAATGGGATGGGATGGAGAAAGGAAGGTCACGAGCAGGGAAGAAAAAAAAAATGAAGAAGGAATGGGTTTCTCTCTTGTTTATCCACACTTGCACACTTGAAAAGAAACAATTAGAACAACGAGGAAATGAGGATGGGGGCTACGGCCTGCACCAGGGAAAGAAAAGTGGGCTTGCCCCCCTTTTTTCTACACCAACTCAATGAATACTTTTTGAGAAGAGAAATAAAAATGAAGGGGTAGAAATGGGGAGTCTCGCTTGATTTAAATAAAAGGGGCGGAATTAAAATTAATTTTAATTAAAATAAACACTTGGTTAAAAATACAATTAGGATAATTATATAAAAATATTAACCACCCCAAAAGTGACACCTACATCCTAAAGTAAGATGCTAATCTCATCAACTAATCTAAAATATCTAATCTCTCTCTCCTCATAATTACCCTCTAATCCTAGAGTTTTAAGAATACTAAAAAAAACACGGTGTCGAGTAACCGTGTTACCGATAAATTCGCGAGAATTAATTTACTTAGAAATTAATTCACCGCGTGATAATAAATTATCATAAATAATAAAAACAATCTCAAACACTCAAAAAAAATCACAACAAGTCACGATTCGATTTTCATCGAAATCGGAGTTCATTTAAAATTTTATTGACGAGTAAAGCTACCCGGTGATCCAAAACACAGCGAAACTTCGTTAGAATATTTCGACGATTTTTGAACCATGAATCAATATAAAATATTAATTCTTAAATTTAATTTTATCTTGATTTAATTCAATCACTTTCTTAGTCAATACGATTTTTGAACCATGAATCAATATAAAATATTAATTCTTAAATTTAATTTTATCTTGATTTAATTCAATCACTTTCTTAGTCAATAAAAATACGCGTTATCGCGTCAGACAGAAAACTTATATAGAATTTAAATTGATGAATTCACGTTAATGCAACATACGTCTACATTGTCTATTAATTTGAATTGACATCATGCATAATATTTATTTATAATAAATAAATTATTCAAAATAGATCAAAATAATTTCTCGTACTCTCGGTAAATCATCGAGGTGATCAATCTCTCTGACTTATTTATCGAGTATTCCGGATTTTATTGTTAAAATAACTTTTCTTAAAAATTTGGGATGTTACAAAAACTAACTCACCTGGACCCAAGATGGCTTGGGTACCAAAAGTTAAAACTTGATTTTAATTTGTAGGTGTGCTTGAAAGCCAAAGATTCAAATTGGTATCTTGATAGTGGCTGTTCAAAGCACATGACAGGAGACAAAAGCAAGTTCTCCTCTTTGGAACCCAAAAATAATGGTTACGTTTGTTATGGTTGTTGACAAGTGACTCCAAACACAAGAGGGGGGTGAATTGTGTGTGAACTGTGCTTTCAAAAACTTTTGGAGAAATAAGTGCTAATTATGAGTTGCGGAAATATTAATATGAAATAGATAAATCACTTGAAGAATAAATTGCAAACGAGTTAAAAATAAAGTAAATAGTAAGATATAAATAACAATAAAATAAAGTACAGAAATTTAATTGACTGAAAAGTAGAGAGATAAGGAGTAAAAAAGCACACAACAAATTATCCAGGTTCGCCACTTAACACCCCCTCGTAGCCTACGCCCCGTCCCCAAAGCAAACCACTATGGGATTTTCACTAAGACACTAGCTTTTAAATCGAGTTCAGCTAGAAACCTTTACAACTCTAAACTGTGAGCAATACGCTCAAGAGATATCACCTCTCTATGAACACCTTGGGATTCCTACCCAAAAATAAAAGATTTTCACAAATAAAATGAGACGAAAAAGATACACTCAATAGTGCAGATATAACAAATTGAAGCTCAAATAATACAACTCAAATTTTGTAGAATAAAAGACTCTCAGAAAATTGTGCTCAAATAAGTGTGAGTGATGAAAAATATTTGACAGAGTTTTTGGCACAAAAATTAAGCAACTGCGTTGTTATTGTTGTGTTGTAAGAAAGAGCACACAGCGTTGTTTATTTATAGACCGACCGAGGAGCGTTTGCTGCTATGCGTTTTGATTTGTCCGTTGGAATTTGTCCGCTATGCGTTGAACATGAAAGAATTGAAAACACGGAGACGGCTCGGCATACGACCTCTCAAGACAGCTCGGACGACCTCGACAAAGCTCTCGGCATACGACCTCACGAAGACACTCGGCAGACGACCTCGCCACACACTCGACAGACGACCTCGACCACGGCTCGGCAAAGACCTCGGCACCACGACCTCGGCACCGCGACTCTGCATACGACCTCCTCATCAGCTCGGCTCTCATAGCTCGGCACGCGACCTCATCAGCTCGACACGAGACCTCGGTACGCGACCTCATAAGCTCGACACCCGACTTCCTCAGAGCTCAACATCCGACTTCCTCCTCAGCTCGACATCCGATTTCCTCAGAGCTCGACACGCGACTTCCTCCTAAGCTCGACATCCGACATCCGACTTCCTCAGAGCTCGACACGCGACTTCCTCCTCAGCTCGACATCCGACACGAGATATGCATGTCAAAATATTTTGTGCGTGTGTGATTTAATTTTAATTGAGAGCTTTTTATTACTACTTACAAATTGTCTTAATAAAGATAAATAAATACCCAGAACCCAAAGACTTGAGAAACAATCATTCTTGATACGCGTCTTGGTATTCTTTTCCACATTTTGCACGGTTGACTATTTGCAAGACTCCCTTTTGTCAATCATCAAAATCATCCTGTCAAGGCATGTATTCACAGACTCCCCCTTTTTGATGATGACAAACATCTCATGGAGGGTTTTTTAGTAAAAATATAATCATGATATAACAATGAGATATAAGCAAGGTTTTTCAATAAAAGATATCAGAGTTTAAGCACGTATTTTAGAAAAACTCCCCCTCACAATATTAAAAAAGATATCGAGTTTAGTAGCATTTTGGCATTTTGGTGAAGAACTCCCTCACAATATGCATGGAATAAACCACTCCCCTGAATCATATAACTCTCCCCTTTTGGCAACATCAAAAAGCGGAAAGATAAAGGGAAAGGCATGTAAAACGTATGCATATACGTGTAACTAGATGGCGAAAAATAATAGAGTATCAAGGGTTCAATGAAGCATAATTGTTTGCAGTTAACATAACCTGCACAAACTTTTATTTTAGCGATTATAGGAAGGACGGTTGCATTTCTCCACTTTTAGTCTTGGTCACCCACCCTGCATAAAAATGTTAGCACACTCCAACGCCCAAGTTAGAACTTATTCATAATAAAATGCACTCACACGCAGTCATTCAATGCATGATTGATCTAAAATTCCTAACTCGGTTCTTATAAAAAAGAAGCTTTCTTTAGGCAAAGGTTTAGTAAAAATATCTGCAAGTTGTTTAGATGTTTCCACAAACTCAATCACACAATCTCCTTTTTGAACATGATCTCTAATAAAATGGTGCCTAATCTCTATGTGTTTAGTCCGGGAGTGATAAACCGGGTTTTTCGTGAGGTTTATGGCACTAGTATTGTCGCACTTAATTGGAACAGTTTTCAGATTAATCCCATAATCATTCAACTGTTGTTTCATCCAAATAATTTGTGCACAACAACTGCCTGCTGCAACGTATTCCGCTTCAGCAGTGGACAAAGCCACACTGGCTTGTTTCTTACTATGCCATGAAACCAAGGCATTCCCAAGTAAGTGACATGTCCCACTAGTGCTTTTTCGGTCCATTTTGCAACCCGCAAAATCAGAATCCGAGTACCCAATAAGTGTGCAGTCAGCACCTTTGGGGTACCATAAACCCATGGTTTGTGTGCGGTGAGATATCTCATGATGCTTTACCGCTAAGAGATGTGATTCCTTAGGATTTGCTTGAAAACGTGCACACATACAAACACTAGACATAATATCCGGACGACTAGCGGTGAGATAGAGAAGAGATCCTATCATACCTCTATACTTACTTACTTGACCGACTTACCACCTTCATCTTTGTCAAGATAGCATGATGTGCTCATGGGAGTTGAGATTTCTTTTGCATCGGTCATTCCAAATTTCTTGAGTAAATCCTTGCAATATTTGGATTGATTGATGAATATTCCTTCCTTTGTTTGTTTGATTTGAAGTCCAAGGAAGTAATTTAGCTCTCCCATCATTGACATTTCAAATTCACTTTGCATGATATCGTAAAATTCCTTACACAAGGATTCATTAGTAGCACCAAATATTATATCATCGACATAAATTTGAACAAGTAAAATGTCATGATTTTTGTGTTTAATGAAAAGAGTGGTATCAACTTTTCCTCTTTCAAAACCTTTTTCAAGTAAATATTTGCTCAACCTCTCGTACCAAGCTCTCGGAGCTTGTTTTAAACCATATAAAGCCTTTTTCAATTTGAAAACATGATTTGGAAATTCAAAATTTACAAAACCGGGAGGTTGATCAACATATACTTCTTCTTGAATAAAGCCATTAAGAAATGCACTTTTAACATCCATTTGAAAAAGTTTGAAATCCATGATGCATGCAAATGCGAGAAGCATGCGAATAGCTTCTAATCTAGCCACGGGTGCATAGGTTTCATCGAAATCTATGCCCTCTTGTTGATTATAGCCTTTTGCAACAAGTCTAGCTTTATTTCTAACAATGATACCGTTTTCATCAAGCTTGTTGCGAAAGACCCATTTGGTCCCAATGACTAGGTGATCTTTAGGCCTAGGGACAAGTTCCCAAACATCATTTCTCTCAAATTGATTTAATTCCTCTTGCATAGCAAAGGTCCAATGCTCATCAAAGATGGCTTCATTGACGTCATTTGGTTCAATTTGAGAGACAAAGGCCATATGATGACATGCATGATTAAGAGAGTTTCGAGTCGTTACCCCTTTTGAGATATCACCTATTATGTTGTCAAGAGGATGGTTCTTTGAGACTCTCCATTCCTTTGGAAGATTTGAGTGAGAGAGTTCTTGAGAGGGTTGAGGCAAGGACTCTTGATCCTCCTTTTGAACTTTTGATCTCTCTTGTTCCTCTAAATAGGTATCTCCAAATACTTGCAAGATCATCAACACTTTCTTCTCTGAAGATTTGGGGTTAGATTCATCAAAAGAAACATGCAATGATTCTTCAACAGTCCAAGTTCTTTTATTAAAAATTCAAAAGCTTTACTAGAAGTGGAATATCCAAGAAATAAACCTTCATCGACTTTAGCATCAAATTTACCAAGGTTATTCTTACCATTGTTTAGGACAAAACACTTGCATCCGAAACGTGAAGGTGGGAAATGTTGGGCTTCCTTCCTTTGTAGAGTTCATACGGTGTTTGCTTAAGGATCGGCCTTATAAGAACTCGATTCATCACATAGCAAGCGGTGCTCACTGGCGTCTGCCCAAAAGTACTTAGGAAGGTTAGTCTCATTGAGCATCGTCCTCGCTAGCTCTTCAAGAGACCGATTTTTCCTTTCAACCACTCCATTTTGTTGCGGTGTCCTTGGAGCGAGAAAAGTTGTGATCAATGCCATTTTCTGTGCAAAATGCTTCAAATGCTTCATTCTCAAATTCCCACCATGATCACTTGAATGGAAGCAATGTTAAGTCCCTTCTCATTTTGTATAACCTTTGCAAGTTTTGAAAAGCATTAAAAGCATCATTTTTGTGAGAAATAAATAAAGTCCATGTATAGCGAGAATAGTCGTCACAATAACAAGAGCATAGTAATTGCCACCAAAGCTTTTAGTTCTAGAAGGGCCAAATAAATCCATATGTAAAAGTTGTAAAGGCCGGTTTGTAGAAACAATATTTTTAGATTTGAAAGATGCCTTTACTTGTTTTCCTTTTTGACATGCATCACAAAGTTTATCTTTTTCAAAACGAAGCTTTGGTAAGCCAATTACTAAGTCTTTTCGAACCAATTTATTAAGATGATCCATGTGAATATGAGCCATTCTTCTATGCCATAGCCAAGATTCATTCTCTTTACTAAAAAGACAGCATGCATCATTTGAAGGTAGTTCATCTAAATTAACCATATAGATATTTCCAATTCTAGATCCAACGAAAACTGTACTTTTATTAAAAGAATTTACGACCATGCATTTTGAAGAATCAAATATAACATTATTGCCTTTGTCAGAAAGTTGACTAATACTTAGCAAGTTATGTTTCAAACCTTCCACATACAAGACATTCTCTATAATGGGATTATGACTCTTACCAATAGAACCAATCCCAAGAATTTTACCTTTGTTGTTGTCACCATACCGGACATAACCACTATTCTTAGGTACCAATGAGGAGAACTTGCTTTTGTCTCCTGTCATGTGCTTTGAACAGCCGCTATCAAGATACCAATTTAAGTCCTTGGCTTTCAAGCACACCTACAACAACAAATCATATTTTAACCTTTGGTACCCAAACCATCTTGGGTCCATATGAGTTAGTCTTGGGCAAGGTGCCCTTTGGAATCCACATATTTTTGCCAACTACATTTTTATTCTTTCTAATATTGCAAATAGAGGCAGTGTGACCATTTCTACCACAAAGTGAAAGCATTTAATGAAAGGACTACTTGAGGGTTTGTTGTGATTGAAGAGTTTAAAAGATTTTTCATGAATTTTTGGATGATAACCTAAACCAGCTTTTCCAAAAGTACCTTTTTGGTTTCCTAACATAATGTTTAGATTATCTCTTCCCATCGTAAATTTTGCAAGAGTGTTATTTAAATCCTTAACCTTATTTTTCAAAACACTACACTCATTGCATTTTAAAACTTCATCCTTTTTATTTTCACAAGATATGGGAGGAGAAGTTTCAATCACAAAGAACTTGTTTTTCTTTAAGAATCACTATCTCTTTGTTTAAAATTTCAATTTTTGATTCAAGAGAAGAGATGGTTTTCTTAGAAGAAAGAACAATTTTTCCAAGTTTAATCGTTTCATTATTTAATTCTTCACAAGCAATAAGCAGCTCATCATAAGTTAAAGGAGATTCGAGTTCAAGAGCATTTACCTCATCCTCCTCGTGTTTTGCCATGAGACATAAGTTGGCCTCGGTAGTACCTTCATGGGTCAATAGAAGGGTGTCCCACATTTCTTTAGCAGCCTTGCAATTTGAGACCCTATAGAACTCATCGTAGCTTAAAGCAGAAGTGATGATGTTCTTAGCTTTCAAATTGTATTGGACCTTTTTCTTATCATCTTCGGTCCAAAGTGATCTTGGTTTGTCTACCACCGCATCATTAATTGATTGAGTGGGGACAAATGGACCATTTTCCACAAAGATCCCAAATATCAAGATCAACACCCTCAAGAAAGATTTGCATTCTATCCTTCCAATAACCATACCCTCACCATTGAAAAATGGGGTCTGTTTCATGGAAGTTCCCTCGTTATTGTTTGAAGTCATTCTCTTGAGACGGTTAAGTCCTTTATACAAGAGTCTAGCTCTGATGCCACTTGTTGACAAGTGACTCCAAACACAAGAGGGGGTGAATTGTGTGTGAACTGTGCTTTCAAAAACTTTTGGAGAAATAAGTGCTAATTATGAGTTGCGGAAATATTAATGTGAAATAGATAAATCACTTGAAGAATAAATTGCAAATGAGTTAAAAATAAAGTAAATAGTAAGATATAAATAACAATAAAATAAAGTACAGAAATTTAATTGACTGAAAAGTAGAGAGATAAGGAGTAAAAAAGCACACAACAAATTATCCAGGTTCGGCCACTTAACACCCCTGTGGCCTACGTCCTGTCCCCAAAGCAAACCACTATGGGATTTTCACTAAGACACTAGCTTTTAAATCAGGTTCAGCTAGAAACCTTTACAACTCTAAACCAGAGCAATACGTTCAAGAGATATCACCTCTCTATGAACACCTTGGGATTCCTACCCAAAAATAAATGATTTTCACAAATAAAATGAGACGAAAAAGATACACTCAATAGTGCAGATATAACAAATTGAAGCTCAAATAATACAACTCAAATTTTGTAGAATAAAAAGACTCTCAGAAAATTGTGCTCAAATAAGTGTGAGTGATGAAAAATATTTGACAGAGTTTTTGGCACAAAAATTAAGCACTGCGTTGTTATTGTTGTGTTGTAAGAAAGAGCACAGCGTTGTTTATTTATAGACCGACCGAGGAGCGTTTGCCCGTTGCGTTTTGATTTGTCCGTTGGAAGATTTGACCGTTGCAGGATGATAATTAAAAGGATTTGTCGTTCTGACATTTAAAAAAGATTTGTCCGCTCGTCGATTTGTCCGTTGGAATTTGTCCGCTATGCTGAACATGAAAGAATTGAAAACACTGAGACGGCTCGGCATACGACCTCAAGACAGCTCGGCCAGACGACCTCGACAAAGCTCGGCATACGACCTCAAGACGGCTCGGCCAGACGACCTCGCCACCGCGGCTCGACAGACGACCTCGACCACGGCTCGGCAAAGACCTCGGCACCACGACCTCGGCACCGCGGCTCTGCATCACGACCTCCTCATCCTCGGCTCGGCTCTCGTAGCTCGGCCGCGACCTCATCACTCGACCACGAGACCTCGATGCAGCGACCTCATAAGCTCGACACCCGACTTCCTCAGAGCTCAACATCCGACTTCCTCCTCAGCTCGACATCCGATTTCCTCAGAGCTCGACACGCGACTTCCTCCTAAGCTCGACATCCGACATCCGACTTCCTCAGAGCTCGACACGCGACTTCCTCCTCAGCTCGACATCCGACACGAGATATGCATGTCAAAATATTTTGTGCGTGTGTGATTTAATTTTAATTGAGAGCTTTTTATTACTACTTACAAATTGTCTTAATAAAGATAAATAAATACCCAGAACCCAAAGACTTGAGAAACAATCATTCTTGATACGCGTCTTGGTATTCTTTTCCACATTTTGCACGGTTGACTATTTGCAAGACTCCCTTTTGTCAATCATCAAAATCATCCTGTCAAGGCATGTATTCACAATGGTGATAACAATAAAAGTAAAATTCTTGGGATTGATACTATTGGTAAGAGTCCTAATCCCATTATAGAGAATGTCTTGTATGTGGAAGGTTTGAAACATAACTTGCTAAGTATTAGTCAACTTTGTGACAAAGACAATAATGTTGTATTTGATTCTTCAAAATGCATAGTCATAAATTCTCTTAATAAAAGTACTGCTTTTGTTGGATCTAGAATTGAAAATATATGTATGGTTAATTTGGATGAACTACCTTCAAATGATGCATGTTGTCTTTTTAGTAAAGAGGATGAATCTTGGCTATGACATAGAAAAATGACTCATATTCACATGGATCATCTTAATAAATTGGTTCGTAAAGACTTAGTAATTGGTTTGCCAAAGATTCGTTTTGAAAAAGTTAAACTTTGTGATGCATGTCAAAAGGGAAAACAAGTAAAGGCCTCTTTCAAATCTAAAAATATTGTTTCTACAAACCGGCCTTTACAACTTTTACATATGGATTTATTTGGCCCTTCTAGAACTATGAGCTTTGGTGGCAATTACAATGCTCTTGTTATTGCGGATGACTATTCTTGCTATACATGGACTTTATTTATTTCTCACAAAAATGATGACTTTAATGCTTTTCGAAAACTTGCTAAGGTTATCCAAAATGAGAAGGGACTTAACGTTGCTTCCATTCGAAGTGATCATGATGGGGAGTTTGAGAATGAAGCATTTGAAGCATTTTGCACTGAAAATGGAATTGATCAAAACTTTTCTGCGCCAAGGACACCGCAACAAAATGGAGTAGTTGAAAGGAAAAATCGGTCTCTTGAAGAGCTAGCGAGGACGATGCTCAATGAGACTAACATTCATAAGTACTTTTGGGCAGACGCCGTGAGCAATGTGATGAATCGAGTTCTTATAAGGCCTATCCTTAAACAAACACCTTATGAACTCTCCAATGAGTGCTCATTTTCGCCTCATTGCCTTCCATAAGCACTTTTAGTTTCAGCAAAGAAATTTACGACATAAATTTGGTCATCCGAAATAACACCCTTAAAGGTCTCTGAAATATTATACTTTATGATCATCAGACTTATGCGGCTGGAACGATCCTACTTCCCATACTTGATTCTCACTTCATAGATATCAAATTGAGTGAGGGAAAATGAGTTTCTCCATTTTTATGCTGAGTCTAGATCCAAAACTTTCTTTATTGTTCTACTTTTAATCCTAAAAGTCTAAACTTTTAATGATTAAATTGAATTCAAAACCGCAGATAGACAAATTATACTAGTTCAAAGAGAACAAAAGTATTAAAATATACTCACGAAAATACCCAATGCAACATTAACATTAAGTCTTTAGACAGCGATATTAATTGCTAGTGGTATTTTGTTGTAATGATCAAACACTGTCGATAGGTCCTGTCAAACAATGGTTGTCTTTGGACATCTCATTGCTCACATAGAGAAATTATCCTTATAATCGCCATGTGTTTACCATCACAGGTGTGAATGCAACCCGGCCAAATATTAACCTTCCTTTGGGCTGACTAATACTCGCATGGATACACACCCACACAACATCGGTTGACACGTCAAATTAAAATAATTAATAAGACATGCTCAATTATTCTTTATCTGTAAATTAAAGACCCAAACAAGATACCAAGCACACCATTAATCCCCAATCTTTGGATTATAAGGACTAAATGCAAGCAGTACTCTCAACGCAACAATCAAACATTGGCGATAAGTCTTGTCAAGCAATGGTTGCCTTTGGGCATCCCAATTGCTCACATGGATAAATTGTCTTTATAATCACCACACATTTATCATCGCAGACATAGAATTATGCGACTAAGTTGCACCTTCCTTTGGGCCGACAACAACTCGCATGAATAACTCCACGCTACATTTTTTGTAAATTTAATTGAACTAATCTACGCAACAGAGGTTACTTTGGCATCAATCAACCCAATTAAAGATACTAGACAATTATTAATTAAAAATGGGAGGGCCTTAGTTTACATAAATTCCACACCTAGGTGTAGGAATATCCATAACTGTATGTTTACAACACCACACATCAGTCAAAAGACTACTTAGCAGTTCTAAAGCGAGAGAAGTATCTCACACATCACCGCCTAGTGGTGTTGTTGGCCGCTCAATGGCTCAAATACGACAAGATGACGAACCGATACCACTGCCCAGTGGCCTGCTGAAATCGGCACCACCGCCGAGTGGTACCCTTCATTGCCCAACGGTTGGGAGGCGAAGTTCTAACTACGTGCGACGTTTAGCATGTAAAACATACATAACATACATGCATACATGCATACACTTCATACATCGCATACATAATGCATATAAGATACGGTGGTATGGTTATGACCTCCTAAATACAAGATAATTAAATAACTAATTATTACAATTCTTCAGCCCATGAACAAGCTTCTCAAGCTTCTCCCACTGACATCCTCATATGGTGTTGTCCCATTTTCGTCTTTCTCGATCAATTATAATATTTAAAAAATAAATAAATAAACAGAAAGTCACGACACACATGACGTATTTAAAATAAATTAAAGTTACGACGCATAGGTCGTATTTTAAAATGAATAAACAACACCAAAATCTAAGGCCATAACCATACACCACCACAAAATATTTTAACAACAAATAATAATAATAACATTTATTAACAAATATTATTATTATTATCTTTAAATATACCAAATTATGATAACAAAAATAATAACTTTTTATTATTATCAATCCCGTTCAAAAACTAGTATACGCGTTATGAACATATGCTCGGACAAATATATAAAATCATAAAGGATCTGAGATTAATTTGGAGTAAAGTCAATGGGTATCGTACTGGATTCAATCACTTATTGAATTCAAATATGTCAACCAAAATCCATATAATCTCATCCAAATTCCGTACAGGATCCAATTAGATAAATAATATCCCTGTTTTGAAATTAAAAAAAAATCAATACTTATTAGCAAATCAATTTGGTATCGCAAGACCAAAACCAGATATGCAATGAAAATACATGCACTGAAACGAAAATATGATATTGCATCTCCAAAGAAGAAAAGAAAAACTTTCTTTCCCAAAAAAACTTCATCATCATTCATGATTTCCAGAAAAAATGTGCAGAGGCCATGTTTCAAAAGTCATGCGCACAGGAAAAAACTTATGGAAAACAAAGCCCTAAGCATAAATCATAGACCGTAATCCTAATAAGCCAACAATGAAGATTACTTTGATACCATGTGTTGGAATTAAGTCCTTATTAATAACAGCAACAAGAACAAGCATGCTCAAATCCCATAGAAGAAATACCTTAAGCAGAAGCTATAAAGACATATAAGCATGCTCAACAAGAACAACATGTTCTCTACCCTTAGGATCTACGACATGTTGGATTATCAAGGATTAGAAGAATACCTGAATCCATAACAATCAATCACCTGAAGCAGAATAGAATGATCACGTACAACCAACGAACAACTGAATCCATAGTAACAAACAACGAGCACGTTAGCGGTGGCTTTATGGTTCTTCCTCAACCGAATCTTCTTGAGCTCTCTCACGAGACTTTAGGTTCTCTTCAGATGGGGAGGAGAGAATTGATGACGGCGATTCAGTGTATTGAGGACCATAATCTTCTTTATAGTGTGTTAAACCTAACATGGTACTCATTATCCCTTTATCGGGCCACACTAACATCTACTCATATAAGGTCCATATCAATTAAATTAGGAGTCTAATGAGCTTACTCTATTTTAACTTTATTTGATCACATAAAATATAGCTCATTTACGATAAATAGCTAATATAATTATTAATGATATTAGCCCACATTAATTATTGGAATATAAAATTTCAACAGTAAAAAGTGTACTTGAGGTACATGAAGGAGTAATTTTTATAGTTGAAGAAATTAAACTCTAGTACCGTCATTCCAATAAACAAGAAAAAAAGTGTAAACAAATTAGTTAATAAAAAAATATTTTTAGAATGTTGAAATTCATCACATGTAATGGAAGCATGTGTTGGTTAAAATGGTCTTGCAGCTTCTTCCATCATCTTCTTTACTCTGGTCAACTTCTCAATCTCCCCAAGAGCCTGAAATAAGTGGAAAATTATAAGTACAACAATGATATAAAGCCTCAAAGTGTGAAAAGATTTAGTCAAAACTAGCAGATGGAGTCGTGCTCAGCACGAGTACGACAAAATTAATAGGAAATAATTTTTCTATATAAAAAATGGAGATGTTGCTACATGACGCAATGTGAATAACTAAACTAAGTGTAGTTATTTTTTCTTAAATAAAAAATAACAGAAGATGAAGATGCTGCCACGTGATGCAATGTGAATAACGAAACTAAGTGTAATTAGTTTTCTTATATAGATAATAGAATAGATTTGTGAAGAAGATAATAGTTGGATAAGTCAAAATGGTAGAAACCACTCATCCATCCAGGAGTCAGCAACAATGCCAAATCATTATAGCTAACATTATGATATCTAATCTAGTACATTCCTCAGAAGAAAAAGTTAGTACGACATTCTTCAAATCAAAGCTAAAAATTTATAACCTCCAAAGTCATGTGTTCTCTTGTAATGTCATCTAAGTTGTCATAACCCAACCGAGAAGCTATTTCTGTCAAAAAGAAAGAAGCTGTTAGGAATTGAGGCATACATGTTAAACCAACCCCACCTCCATTTGCTGACAAAAAATGTAAAACAGCTTGGAAAGGTTATATACTTTGAAGTGAAATAATTGCATCAGCTGTAGCATATCCATCTTTACACTTACTGTATAGAGCAGCAAGTTCATTCATTACCTGATATCATTTATCAGAGACATTAACAATTAGTACATAGATTCACTTCAAGTAGAAGTTTGTAAAAATATAATATCATTGAACTTTTTAAAAGTAAGGAATCAACCTCTGGGTAAGATCCTGAAGTAGATATCTCTAATGAAGCAAATTGACTCTGGTCTTCAATTACATCCCTAGCCACAATGTCTAAAGGCACATCTATCCACAATGAAATCCCATGTCTCAAAAGTGCCCTATGTCAAATTAAGAGCATGTCAAGACAATATTGAAGTTAAAATGGAGTTTGGCATATTCATTATTATTTACTAAAGGTAAGAAAAGTGAGCTAAAATAGCCTGCAGTTATAAATAAATCCATACAGATTAGTTGAATTTTGAACAGCACCATTTCCAGCACAAACTACTAGTCGACCCATGGATGACAATTGCTTCAATACTTCAGTCTGCAGAATTTGACATGCAAATCATAAGTAATCTATATACTAATTCATCAGAGATGATTGGTGTATATGAGCATCTTTATCCTGAAATTTAAGAGAAAATAACATGTCAGCTCAGCTAGTTAGAAGAAATTAGTTTGTTAGGATCACACTGTTCTGATGCAGAGATGACCTACCAATAGGAACACAAAGAAACATGAAGTAAGTCTAATACAATCACCTCAGACTCATAGAAGCCCTTTTCATCACTCTGTCTGGTGGATTTTGCAGCTGATGCACCACCTATAGCTTCTTCCACCAAATTGTCGCTGAATAGAGTACATAAACATCATGTTTAGCCAAAAATTGGAAGCTACCTTTTATCTGAAACCTTTTATCAGAGAATAAAACAAACAAAAAGACACCTGTCAAAATAATAATATCGTAATACATCAGCTAGCAGCTTTCCCAAATTGGTTTTAAGAGAGCTTTTCATGCCTTCAACGAAATAAATAGACATGGGAAGTTAATCAGGTCGAGTCAAACAAAATAAGTCAGAAACATCGAAAGCCATTATTAATTATTTGCATTATTAAAAGCTATTCTTACCAACAAGAAATATGGAGGACCCTTTCAGCTCAGGGGATACATCTGCTGCTTTCTTCTGAATCAAAGCTTAATAGTTAAAAATGAGTACTTTCATTCATTTCAGGTTTTTCAGCCACGAGAAAATCACCTCAGTTACTTGTCAATCTCATGGACATTATAGTGTAAACCATTCCAAAGTAACTAAATAAATAGATAGAAAAAATCCTTCACACTACACTACACTACAATTGGATCGTGGCCAATTAATTAAAAGCAAGAGTAACCCAGTTAGTTATATATGCTTGTGAGTTCAACAAGAAGGGCAATCTCACCTTCACCGCAAGAGATAACTCCGTGGCGGCAACCTTAGTCACTGAAGCTAAGTGAGCAGGAAAGGAAAGGAAAAGAAAATTAAAATGACTGACAGAGTAAGAACATTAATTTTAAAAGTTTTGCAATATTATCCAATCATATCTCTCACCATGTAGATACATGTATGTTTGTTGAGATATGTTAGGAAGTTATATAACAAAGTGGCACAATGAAATTTAGTTGCCTAAAGAGTCAATTTCTGCATTATTATAACTCATAAAGGGATCCATCCGGCGGAGTTCAATTCCGAAACCAAATCCACGTTGTTATTATTATTGTAAAAAACACCTTTATTCCTAGTGAAACGTAAGCTTGAAATTTTGGAAATTGATGCGAAGATACATGCTTAGCTTACCGTACAGGGAAGCAAATATCAATCAATTACAAGCGAGCGAGGGAAGTTAAATTTCAGTTGAGAAAAGAAAAAGCAGTGAAATAGAAAGACAAGAGACTTACAATTGGTGGAGGGTGGCCTGCGGCTGCGGAAGGGATAGGGATAAGGAGAGGAAAGTGGAAGTGGAAGTGGAAGAAGGGGGTTGTTTGTTCGAAATGGCAGAGTATTGCTCATGTGGCTCAACATACTTCTTCCTTCAAATCAATTATCTATCTATCTCTATCGTCTCTATTCTTATTTTATCTTGGGCATACCTGCAACTTAACCAAAATTATTATTATTATTAGACTTCTGGCCAACTATCACATAAAAGGAATTGAAAAAGAAAATAATAAACAAACCCAACGACTTTAAATAAATAAATAAAAGGCTAAATAGTACTTTTGGTCCCTTAACTTTATTTTAGTTTTCGTTTTGGTCTCTTAACTATTATATTTTTTATTTTGGTCCCTTAACTTGATAACCATGTACAACGTTAGTCCCTTTAGTCAGTTTTCGTTGAACGTTGTCCAAATAATCCTAGGTGGCAAACGGTTGTCCTATGTGTCCTAGGTGACTCAGATCATGACCACTAAGCTGACTCAGATCATCTTCTTCCCCAAACCTGACCACCCCAAACCCTAACTCCTCTTCTCTCCATCCTTCCTCCGTGAGTCACGACGGCCTCTCAGGCGCCATTTGTGTGTGTGTAAATTTGGGAAAATTTCAGAGATTTATTTTATGGAAATTTACAACGCTACACTTGATTTTTTTCCAGTTTTTATCAAAGTGAAGCTCGCATTTTTCAAGCGTCTGTGTAGTGTACAGTACCTCTGCTTCTTCTTGCTCTTCATGGTGGTGTGCATCAAATCTGTGGTGGAGGTGGTGGATGCGTGGTGCTGGTGGTGTTTCGCGGCGGTGGCGTGGTGTTTCATCTCCCCCACTTTTTTTTTTCTGGTTTAGTAATATTAAAAATATTAAATATTTGATAGTAAAATAATATTAAAAAAATGAGTCAGATGCCACATATGATACATGCTTGCCATATAGGATATTATAGACGGCGTTCAACGAAAACTGACGAAAAGGACTAACGTTGTATACGTTTATCAAGTTAAGGGACCAAAATGAAAAATATAATAGTTAAGGACCAAAATAAAAACTAAATTAAAGTTAAGGGACCAAAAGTGTATTTTAGCCTAAATAAAACTTCTATAAAAACTTCAAAAAAAAAATTGTGAATGAATTTCAATGGCCATTGTTCCCCGATGGCCCATCTTGTACGTGGGTCGAGTCAATGGCAAAGCCGTCAAGGGGCTAAACCGACCCACCCTAGATCCATGAACACCCTCTCTTGAACATTCACCCAAAGGCCACTCTCATGTCATCTTTTTTGTTCACAATTGGTTGATACAAATCTTTTATAATGATTGCCACATGATCTCGACCATCCACGTGTTCATAAGAGTATAATTGGTTTCACATCCTACATATTGAAGGCCCCAAAGTTGTAGGGCTGGAAATGAGTCGAGCTGAGTCGAAAAGTTAGTTCAGCTCGAAACTCGACTCGAGTTTGATATTTTTTTGGGCTCGAACTCGACTCGATTCAACCTTGTAAATAGCTCAGTTCGGCTTGTTAGCTCGAATCACATAAACAAAAAGTCATAATAAATTTTTTTGCTTTAACAATTTACTGGTTTTTAGATAAATTGATTGTCTAATTGAAAAATAAAAAAATAATTGCAGCCTATGCAAAAAAGATTCATAAAAAATAGAGAGAGAAGTAAATCCAAAAGATAGAGAAATCATACCGAGAGAGAAGGGGACTGACTTCTAGGTAAATAATAATAATAACCAAAAGTTTGATAAGAAAAAAAAAATCTAAAATCCTAGAGCACCCTTCTATCTCGTAATTCCCATAGAACCCATGTGGAATTTGACTAGCATACAAAAAAATGGCATCCACTTCCGATGTTAGCTCTTTATTATTAATAAATGATTATTTGCTTTTGAGTCTTGACGGAAAAACAATACATGTTATCGGTATAATTTCGTTGTCCTTGAGCATATAACAATCTTATAAATCTCTTTATTGAACGTGAACACAAGAAGGAAGTTGAGTTGTGTTGAAAACTTTTCGCAAACTTTAAGTTAAAACACGCTTGAAAACAAGTTTGTTTGAAAAACGTTTGTAATCGGATGCTAAGAAAGTACCGGATGCTTTAGTTAGAACAGTGAAAACTTGTTTTTCTTCGCAAGACAGAAATAAAAATAAAGCAATAGAGAATAAGACCCAGAGATTTATACTAGTTCACCACCAACCTGGTAGCTACGTCTAGCCCCTTCGTTCCTGAAGGATTTTCAACTATAATCACACTGATTACAACTTTTCTTAAGAGTATTCTACTGTCACAAACTTGACAATACTCTTAACTTCTCAAAACGACTCAGTACGTTCGAGCCTTTAAGAAAACAACCTATAACAAGGCAATACAAGTTTCACAAAGAAGTTTTGAATACAATCAAATAACTCTCAATAAGAGAGGATGAAAAACTTAAGCTCAAAAGAATAACTTTCTAGAAGAAAGAATAAGACGCTGAAGTTCAGGTTCTGGTTCGCAGAGTTCTTGACACAAAAACTTTGGTTGCTCACTTGTATAATAACTTTGTAATTCTGTCTAGCAGTTTTCTTCAATGGGGAGGTTGGAATATTTATAGATTTCTTCAAGAATATTACCGTTGCAGTAGAAATCAGCTCCAAATCATTGAATGAGGTAATTTTTAAAATGTCATTTATTCCCTTTTTAGAGAATATCAGAATATGACACTTTAAGACCGTTTGTACTATTTGCTTTTCAATCATTTGCAGCCTAGCACGCAGTGTACGAATTTTGTTTTATCCCAAAGGTGTCACATTTAATTCCTCATACATAAATTTGAGCGCATAAATCAGATTTGAATTTATTCCAGGAAGCTGAGGTGGTGAGCAGAAAGGATAAACGTGACTAACATGTGTTTCATTAAGGAATTAGATGCATGCTGAAAAGGCAAAGGACACTCGCTGGAGTGCTTAAGTTCTACGTGTCATAGTATTTGAAAAACCGGACGCTCGCTAGAGGAAATATATAAGATTCTTAGAGTGAACCGGATGCAGACACGGCATATATGTACTCATTTTCTAGTGAACTTCTTCTTCTTGCTTGAATGATATTATAAAATATGAATGATTTTAATTCCTACACACTTCAAGACTTATCAGAAGTTAAATTGTTCTCACACAGATACTTTGTTATTATCAAAATTATTGAGAGTCTAAACTTGTCAATCGTTTAGGTTCCAACATTTATTATTTATAAATGATTACTTTGTTTTTGAGTAACAACGGGAAAATACTACATGTTATCGGTATAATTTCATTGTCTTTGAGTACATAATAATTTTATAAATCTCTTTATTATTTATGAATGGTTATTTTGCTTTTGAATCCCGAATGGAAACATTACATGTTATCGGTATAACTTTATTGTCTTTCAGCATATATCAATTTTATAATATTTTTTATTTATAAATTATTATTTTGCTTTTTGAGTTGGCGGGGAAATAATAGATGTTACCAATGCAATTTCATTGTCTTTGAGCACATAACAAATTTAGAAATCTCTTTATTACTTATAAATGATTATTTTTCTTTTGAGTCCCGATGAAGAAACATTAATGTTATCGGTATATGTAACATCCCAATTTTTGAGAAATATTGTTTTAATAACAAAATCCCGAATACTTGAAGGTAAGTCATGGAGACTCATCACCTCAATGATTTACTGAGAGTATGAGGAACTGTTTGATTTATTTTAAATGATTGATTTACTTTAGATAACTATTACTTACGGTGTAAATTCAAATTAATGGACAGCGTAGATGTATGCTGCTTTTAATATGAATTCATCGACAAAGTCTTTTTATAAGTTTATTGTTAGACGCGTTGACGTGTATTTTTGTTGACTAAGAAAGTGATTAATCAAGATAAAATTATATTTGAGAATTAATATTTAATATTAATTCATAGTTCAAAACTCGTCGAATAATTCTAACGAATTTTTGCCGTATTTTGAATTGCCGGGTAATTTTTTTATCCACAATAAAATTTAAAACGAATTTCGATTTCGATGAAAATCGAATCGTGACTTGCTGTGACAGTGTTTGAGTGTTTTTAATTGTTTTTATAATTATAGATAATTTATTTATCATGCAATGAATTAATTTTCCAATAAATTAATTTACGCGATTAATCGGTGAGCGAACTATCGCTAACACGATTACTCGACGCTGTAATTTTTGGGACGCCGAGACTCATTTGACTAAATGAGTCATGCTTTGACTAGAGTGGGTAATGGGGAGTATGGGCTTTGATTTAGGTGTCACCTTTTGATTGTTTTTAGCATAATATCCTACCTAATTTTTATGACAAAGCATGGTAAAACCCCTAAGTTAAGGAGAGCCTAGCATTTATTTGGACCAAAATTTATGCCTTCTTTCCCTATTTTCTTGCATTAGCCGAAGCCCCCCCCCCCAACTCTCACATAGGGGTGAGCAATGGTCAGTTTTGGTTGGTTTCGGGTGAGAAAATCTCAGTCCATCAATAGCCGATCGACACGTAATGAAAACCATCTCCGTCTGTTTCGGCTAACGGATTAATCGGGTATCAGGTAACACAAAGAGCGGGTTGTTCGGGTGGCTTGGTGCGAGTCACCAAAAGAATCAACAGAGAACCAAGACTAAAAATGATGAAAGAGATAAGAGAGGGAGGAAATCTCCCACGGCTGTCGTCGTTTAGCACGATCTTCTCCGGTGAAGCTCTGTTGTCGAGTTGCCCCAACACGCGGCGGATCTCTGTTGTAGGTCGTGGCCAACCGCAAGCTTCTGTCGCCGATTCACGACCTTTTATCTCTGTAGAACGCATCAGACTACTGTTGTGGAGAAGAGGACCAAGTGAAGAGGAAAAGGTAGTTCCACCACACAGTCTGACTTGGGGAGTTGAGGGGGTGCTTCTCCGAGAAAGACGGGTCGACCAGCAGAGGAGGGAGATTTTGGATATTGTACAAGAGTGATAAGGATTTGAAATGCTCCGAGAAAGACTCGAAATTGGAGAAAACTCGAACCCTCTTAAACCACACTAAGGTTTTTTACCCAAACTTTCCGGCCACAAGCTTTCATGTAATAATATAATATAACATCCACAAAAAATAAAAGACATATATTATATAATAATAGAATTAAAAATGCAATATAAATAAAGCATGGAAATTTGTCAAGTTTGATGTCAGGTACAGTGTTTGCATTGAGCCTTGTGTCTCAGAATGACATACCTTCCAATATAATCAAATAAATATCTTTTCAATATAATCAATACTATTTTTTTTTTTACTAAAAAATACGGCTTAACCATTAAATTTGTAATATTTAACATGTAAATGATCCAAAAATAAAAATATATCACATCAAAATAATTATTTTGAAGTCATATTTGGTTCTTTTTTTTTTTTAGGCAAATGAGAGGAGAGAGGCCTCGTTAAAACCTTCTGATGCAAAGCCCTCCTTAGGGAAAAAACACCAAGAAGGAAAAAGAGTATCCCTGCCTAAAATTTATTAATAAAAAGGAAAAACAAACAAACATGGGGGGACTAGACCAAAACCCATGAGCAGAAACAAAATGAAGATCCGCAAGAAAGAAACACCCGTCTAAAAAGATAAAACAAATCTTGACATGCACAGGCATCACAATAATGGCTTTCATCCCAACTAAGTTGGCACCAAAGCCATTAACAATCATATGCAGCACATCAAGGAAAGACAAAGTAAAACCCAACCCCAAGGTGAGGCAATTATAACTAAAGACTGCAAAAAGCAAACAAGCCAAAAGCAAGGCACAATTACTTGAATCTATAACAAGGACGACCCAATCTATTATTAAAGAAATATTCATAAAGAAACTTAGGCAGCGAATTCCACCAGATGAAGCCAGAGATACCAAGGCCATGAGCCGCTAAACGATCCGCGCAGTTATTCCCTTCACGAAAAATATGAGACACAAGGAAAGTCATATGCTTTGTCAGAGCAATGCAGTTATTCCATCTATTCTTAAGACGCCAAGGCACAATACTTTGATTCTTAAAAGCGCCAACAACCAACTGCGAATCGCACTCTAGCCAAAGGTGATGCCAACCCTTCTGATAGGCAGTCTCAATAGCGAACATAGCGCCAAATAATTACACTGAAAAGAGTTTTTAATACCCAGTTAGCGGAAAAACAACCCACAATAGCTGCATTATAATCATGAAAGATACCCCCACAGAAGGTGGCCCTGGCAACCCTTCGCAAAGACTGCTTGTATTGCATTTAAAAAACAAAGGTTGAGGGGGAATCCAAAAAACCTTTTTAATAATAGGAGCTGGTCTGGGGTGACACAGAATCTTGAAAGCTTTCAAAATAGAAAACTCCTCTATAGATGGGAACATAGTGCCTTTGCTATAATTACCAGCAAGATAAACATTAGCAATAATGAGATTAATAACAGATCCTCGAGGGAGCACCTTATTATCAAATCTCAGCTTATTCCTGCAAAACCAAATAGCCCAGACTATGTTCACCACACAGGCTACAACAACATCCAAAACCTGGGAGCTCCAAGTTCTATTACAAACCTCAATAATAGTACCAACTGAGGAACAATCAATATGAATGCCGAGGATGCTTTCAAGCCAGCGCCAAAGAGACAAGGCAAAAGTACAACCATGGAACAGGTGGGACGAACTTTCCGAATTATTGCCACATAGGCTACAGACTGAAACCACAGTAACACCACCTTTTCTCAGATTATCATCGATTGGCGGGCGATTGTGAATTAATCTCCAAAGCAAGAAAGACTTAGAAGGAGGGATAGCACTTCTCCAAATAATCTTACACCAAGGCAAAGAATTACGAATGGGTTCAAAAAACAAGTAAGCATCTTTAAAAGATAAAATACCTTTTTCATTAGGCCCCCACATAATAGCGTCTGATGTCTGAAGTTTCGGAATAACTATCTCTTTTATCTCAGCCATAACGCTAGAGGCTCTAGCAGCAATAATAATATGTAAAAGAGAACAAGACAACAAGTCACGTTCTTGGTTTTGTGTTTTGTTTTTCAGTCGGATTCAGGTGCCGATGGTTGAAATTATTGAAGCCCGGGCCCGACCACATACACCCGCATCTAACCTGTTTGTTATGCCCGATCATACATTTACCCGAATTAATCCACCCGTTCCACAATATTTGAAATCGGTTAAGCCGGATTCGGGTGGGTGTTCTATTCTTGATCACCTCTCACATATGCACACTTTCATTTATTCTTCTTTCTTAAGTTAATAAGGGTGAGATCTTTCGGAGAGCCATGTATTATTATTTTCTTTTGATCAAAATTTCTTTTCCCTTCTCCTTTATTTCTTGACAGTCGTAGCCTTCCCCCATTTGACCATCCATTTTTATTTTATTCTTCTTCTTCTTTTTAACTAGGTGTCATATTATTGTTTGTTTAGAAACAAATATCCTACCTAAGGCTTGTACTAAGGTATGGCTTCCTTCCATAAATCAAACAAAGCCAAGCATTCATAAAATATTTTTTTATTCCTCCCTCCTTTCCTTTGGTGACCGTCAGCCCTTCCCCCTCAAATACACACATAGATAGTTTATGATGATGATCAGGAGAAAAATAACAAATTCTTTTCCCTCATTTTGTTGAGCCCTAAGCCATGACCAAAAAGGGGGAAAGAGGAATGGATTGTTTCTTGTGATTCTAGACTTTTGTTGTTATTTAGTTGTTGTTGTTGTTGATTCATGGTTTTCAAAGAGATGATTTTAGAAAATGTTGTTCAAAATCTCTTGATAATGAGGATCTCAAACTTGAGTAAACCTAAGTGTTTCCAAGAGAAGAGCTTGAGTCAAGTAAAGGTGTGTTAGTTTATTACTTGTTATTGTTCTCCTAAAGCCATGTGTAACACCCCGTTTTCGGAGCGCTACTGTGCAACCCAATCTAATGCTGAAAACATTTAATGCTTGTATTGCTTTCAGTTAAATAGTACTCTTATGTATTTCGCAATGGAAAAATAGGAGTAAATTTTTCTTTTTCATTTTCTTTCCTTTGAAACCCTTTTCAAAATGAGACATAGAGTACTATAGTTTTCTAAATGATGCCAATTCAAACTTTTGCAATTATCAGAGTATAATGCATCACAAAATAATACTTCACATAACATAATCATTTCGCACTAAGGCGAGGTTCTCTGAAAAGAGTAATTACAAGACAATGAGTAATTACACAAACACACAATACCCTAAGCTAAGCTGGCCAACAACTACAACTCTTACTGAGAAACCGTTCAGCAAGATCAAACACGAAGTACTCAGAGGAATCTTCCTCCACTGGCTCAATCTTCAATGCTCCTGAAAGACGAAGCTGCAACAGCTACCAAACTCCATCTGGAAGTGACATCCATAAGGACATCCAATCCAACAACAGTGCAAGGGTAAATCCTTTGTCCACGAGTTTATCATAAGCTATGTCGCATGCAAACAATATATACATATATAATACAACAACATGCTTTTATATACATATACGTACTTAATAGACCGAACACAATCAGCATGGTATATCAAGCATTGCATGTGAGCAAACAAAACAGCCAACAGATCAACAATCAAGTCACGACAATGTCAACCATTGCATGTGAGCATACAATTCTATCAATAGGTCAGTGATCAAGTCATCACAACATAATTCAATCAACAATTCATCACATATCGTAATGTGGTTAGACATGCATGCCAATGCAGTATGACTAGTTTGTGTATACACCTGCAGCCTTAAACAAGGTCAGCAGTGACGAGGAACTTTATTTTCCAACGTCCAAATCAACTCCCCTACCAAGGGTATTGCCACAAAGGCTTGCCACAAAGGCTTTCTGCCACGCGGGCATAAGGTGACAACTCATCCTTTTGAAGTCCTGAAGACAATCAAACGCTCCGAGTGTCGATGCTCAATGGTCAGTATGCATCCAAACAAATTCTTCAATATGGCATGCTCACTGTAGGGAGCGCCTGAGTAATGTTTTAATTAATCAATGCGGATCGACGACACCTCAACTCACTCACTCTACTTAGTGAATTTTCATGCTTCCAATTCTTATATTACCTAGGCGAGGTTGTACCAAAATAAATCACTCATTTAGCTTTGGGTCATTGGAACCTGAGTTTCATCAAATTCTTTATCTAGCATGGTTCCATTTCTACTTATCTATAAGCTTAGGCTAGTCATACTACAACCCTCATGCTTATTTTTAAGCCAAAATACCTTTAACAATTACTTGAGTGCAAACACAGGACACAAAGTCCGGGTGTTCAATTGCGGAACGCTAGTCTTAATCTCAGATCAGAACTCTAGGCACGTAATGCGGAACACTAGGCTCAATTTTTAGATTGAGATACTAGGCACGCCATACGGAACACTAGGTCCAATCCTAAACCAAGAAAATGCGCACGCAAGTAGGACATTAAGTCCCAGCACAAGACACATAGTCCATATGCTCAATAGGAACACTAGGTTCCCTATGTTTTAATCTTTCAAAAACTCGATCTTTGAACTCTCTTTCTCTATTCTTATATTACTCCTATGTATCTAAAAATACTCATTAACTCTAGGTAGTTGAAACCCTAGTTGAGCTAAATAATACGCTAGGATAATTCCCAAACACTTTACTTAACTCAACCGTTTTCAAAATTTACAACGTTTTCTTTTTAAAAGAACCTCTTAAACCACTTCTAACCCTCTGATCCATAAAGCTGTTTGTACACCGACTTATTTTAGAAAAATACCCTTAGTTTACCATGAAAACATTTCTCGGCTCATGGAATCGCATCAGACTTACCGTTGTAAGTCGCCAACCAATAACAGTCGATCAACTCATTATTAATTAACCCATTATCCTCAACAATATAATCCAAATTCCAATCAATTCCAAGTTCCAATAAATCCAACATGATTCAAGGAAAACAACACAAATCATAATGCCACGCAGGGCCAAGAACATGCTACAGCATTTCATATAGCACCTAACAATTCAGTAAGCTACAACATGCTACATACTTCCATCAATTTCAAGTCCAATCAAATTAATCCAACATGGTTTAAGTCACACAATACTATTCAGTCTTGCCACACAGGGCCAAATCAATACACAATAATTCATGCTACAACATCTCAACAACACATAGTAATACTACAAGTACTACCACACAATTTAATCAAACATCAAGCCAACCAACACACAAGGCGCAAAGCCCAAACTCATTATATAAGAATTTTCCTTACCTTGGGCGCTTTAACAATCCAAGCAAGCTAAATTCAAAACCATCGTCAAGTCGCACCTCGCGCGTACCCTAAGCACGAACCTTAACAACACAAACTTAACAAAATTAGAACCAAAAACCCAAGTCCTACGACTCTAGGGCAGCCACGGTTTTAGTCCTAAAAAAGGCCTAAAATCTTTCCAACTTAACCTATTTGGATCACACCTAATCATATGCCATGAAACAATTTCAAACCATGCAAGTTTTCAAGCTTTTACAAAAGCTACACACTTAGAAAAATGGCTAAACCAAAATTTACCAATTGGAATAGTGTTTTACCAAATGAATAGTATTTTTGCAAACTTTGAACCACTTTTTAAAACACTAAAACATGTCACAAAATTTTAGAAATAAATTCAATACAAGTTCAAAACAATTCTTAAGACATAAACCAAATCTTTTCCCAAAATCATACTTCTTTGAATTGTTTTGCTAAATCAAATCACTACGCACTTTTCACAACATCTTTTAGGTTGAAATCAAATTAAAATCATACCCTAACTCTTCTCATAGGTCACGGTTTTAAGACCACAAAACAAACTCAAGGTTTTCAAACTTTTAACTCCTAAATCATTACAACTTTTGTTTAATCAAAACTTCCTATCATAACCCAATTTCCATACCACTTTAATACAATTAAAAACAAGTCCAAACTCATTAAATCATGCCTAAAAGCTACTGTTTTTAGGAACTATAAACAGCCCCAAAATTTAATTGTTTTCAACTTTATAAAACAACTTGTTTTCCAAGTAAACATCAAAGTCTAACCATCTATAATTTAAACAAGTTTTTCACAACCACTTTGCACTAAAACAAGTCACATCTTTTCTCTAAATACAAGTTAAAACATCATCAAAAGCTTGCTCTTAAATCACGATTTTTGGAGGCCCAAAACAGCCCCTAAATTCATTCTATTTCAAACCACACAAGTTGCTAAAAATGCTAAATCTCATTACTACATCTTAACACAAGTTAATCATGAATTTTAAGCAACAAAGCTTGATTAAAAACAAACATAAACAGCCCTTAATGGCCACGGTTACCAGCCCCAAAGTTCACCAATTTGATTTTACAAAAACTTGCTTGTTATGCATATAAGACTAGTTTCAAGCATACCACTTAAAACCCATCAAAGAACTAACTCTAAATCAAACAAAATCAAACCAAAACAACGTTGAACAGCCCCTAATTTCGTTCAGCCCCAAAATTTAGGTTTTCACAAATTTTAAAAACCAAGAACAAGCCTAATCTAGGTGGAAAATAAGGGGTTAAGGAACTAGTCATGCTAATCTAGCAAAATCTAACACCTTTAAGCAAAAACAACTCCTAAAATCATGAAAGGCACAATCATGGCAGCCATGAGAAGAGGAAATTGATCAAGAACACTTACCAACAAGATTAGAGATGATGGATCAAGGATTAAGAACAAGAGAAGAAAGATTGAACTCAAAATCACAAGTTTCTTCAAGTTTCCTCACACTTCCTCTTTCTAACTTTTTCTTAAGCTTCTCTCTAATGGAAGAAATGAGAAGGCTGAAACCCATATGGAGAGGGCAGCCACGAAAATTAGAAGGACAAGGATGGAATGGATTTGTCTTAATTGGTTACAAACTAACCATTAAGTTTGGAAACTAACCATGTAACTACCTACCATTTACTTCCTTAACCAATAAGAATGCTCCATTCAAAATGGTGTGCTACAAATCATGTGGCTTGCACCCAATTGGTCCACCTACAGCCCACAATCTTGCTCACTAAGTAAGGGTTTCGTTACGACGCGTTATCGATCAATCGGGTGCGCGGCGTTACGCGTATAATAGGTTTTAATACTAAAATCTCCCAAAAATAATTCTAATTATAACCCCACACCCAAAAATCACAAATTTTCCTCGTAGCATAAGAAAAGTACCCACGTATTTCGTTTTCTCGAAATGCGAACCAAAACGTCGCAATTAGGCAGTCTCTGGCCATAGAAAATACACTAAATATTTTCTGATGCCCAAAAATTCTAGAAAAATTACAATAAATCCTAAATATTGGAAAATACTAAGATCTCAAATTTTATAAAATTTAGATCACGTTTGGGCATGTTTCAGTTAGAAACACACACAATAGCCTATCTACGGCAGTATTCAACAAAATTCTCGCAGCGTAGTAAAAACTATAAATTAGTGAGGATCACTAATTTCAATTTCTCTTATCATATAGACATTATTCAAATAATAAAATTATCAAAACAAAATCTTTAAAATAATAGTCATATTAAATATGACATAAAACAGACAATTAATACAATAACTAAACCATGAAAAAAAATCAAACTATAACTTGAAAATATTTATTAATCCAGAAAATTATTTCTCATACAATAAAATAATTTTTCTCAATCAAATGGCCATTTTTCACATTTTTAGGATTAATTCATATTAAAAACAGTATACGTCTACACTGTCTGTTAATCTGAATTAACTACTAAAACAGTAAATCGTTTACAATAAATCTTGGTAGTTCTTCGTACTTTTAACAAACCATTGAGGTCATGACTCTCTACGATTTATTTTCAAGTAGTTGGAACTACAAAATAATTTTCATAAAAATTGGGATGTTACACCATGAAAAATCTACACTGACATATGTTTAGTGTTTTGGTCATAACGTTTTCCACACATATCCTTTTTTGTTGATTCTTGATTTTCTAGAAACTAGACTCATTTCTCTACAGTTTTCGCACAATAATCACTGGATTGGGTTGAGTATTCCTATTTAAAATTTTATTACAAGATGACAGACAGACTGACTGCTGCCCTGTTCTTGACACTCGAGTCTTATTTTGTAAACTGCACCGAATGGCTAATGATTTTTTAAATTAAAATTAACTTTCAAATACTAGACACTCCAAGCTTTCCAGGGAGTGGTCATTTGCTCAAATCCGATGTCGTTTGCTATATAAATAAAATCAGTGAATTTAGAGTACATATTTGAGTTTTCATACATTTGAGATATTGCAAAGTTTTGATCAAGTTGTTTTGATTTTGGATCTTAATGATAAGGAACAAGTCTACGGCTTGAATCCTTAGAAAGATAGATGAAGTTTCTTTTCAAAAAAATTTAGTGTTTAACTGTTGAAAGTTTTCTAAAAAGTGTTTAGTACTTTCAAGCCTAGTTTTACCTCTTTGAGTGTGGGTATGATTTGAAGAGTGTTGGTTAGGATTAGGGTGGTGGAAGCCGTAGGGGTACTTGTAACACCCAAGTGTATGCCTAAGTTCATGAACATTTGTGAGTTACATGAATTGTGTGAATTGCTTGTTTAATTTAATTTCATGTTATAAATAAACAAGTTAATTTGAAATAACTAGACTTAATTTTTAATATGTGGGATTGTGCTGGGAATAAATTTGTGGTTAATTTAATTGTCTAATTGTTTTACAGTAATACTAATTAACAAAGAAATAAATATGTTGAGTATGGAATATGTTAGGAAATAAGAGAAAGTCAAGGTAGGATAAAGAGGTAAAAGATGAGGGGATTAGTAAGGGTAGAACAGTCTTTTTCCTAAGCCACCACATAAGCACAACACAACACAATGCCATACGGGTCATTCATTCAAACAACTCAGCTGAAACAAAGCTTGAAAAACAGAAATGGATTCCATGAGAGAGAGTGAGTCGCAAATGAGAGAAGAGGAGAGAACTAGAATTCCTTCCATTGCATGTTGCTAGAAATTTCACTATTCTCCTCCATTTTCAATTTCCCTTCCATTGATACTAGTTTTAACAAGCCATAAACCTCTGTATTCAGCTGCTGTCCAGAATCACTCAAGGGTTGGGAGTAGTTTTGGTCTGAGTCTTGTGTGCTTTGGGTCGATTGGAAGGAAGCTAGAATCGGAATATTCGGTTTTCGAGTTACACGGCAACTAGGTGAGTTCTAGGGTTTTGCTTGTGTTTGTTTCTGAATAAATTGTATGAATGTTTCTGAGCTGGTTGTATTGGAATTCTCTGGTTGTGTTGTTGAATTTTGATGATATGTTGTGCAAATTTTTGTGTGGAAGTTTTGAAATTGGAACCATTCTGGATACCTATTCTGTTTCGGGTAGGCTGGGGACACTGGTTAGTCCGAAAATTTTATAGTTTAGCATTCCTGAAAATAGATTAAATGACGGTCATTTTGGCTTTTGTTTGGTCTCAATTGGAGTAGTATAGCTCAAGTTATAGACCCCACAAGTTAGGGTAAAATTGTGGAGGCTGTCTGGATGTAGGTTCGGTTCTTTTGAAACTGGGACCATTCTGCTTATCTAAAAATTTTGGGGCTTACCTTGTTCAAAAATAGACTTAATTACGGTCATTTTGGCACTGGTTTGGTTAAATTTGGAATAGTATATCTCAAGTTATGAGTGTCCCAAGTTAGGTCAAATTTCTGAAGTCAAACTGAGCATAGGTTCAGTATTTCGGTTATTTGTGTTGTCAAACGAACTTATTTTTGAATGAATCCAATTTCTTTGAAAAGTAGACAAAATTTGCTACCATTTAGGCTCAAGTTTCGTGTTATTTGAGTTTGTCTTGGTCATTTTAGAAGGCTCTCAACTTAGGACACAGCTACTGTCCTATTTTGTAAACCTACTGTCTTGTTTCAAAAAAAAAAAAACTGTACTTTTTGGTACATCATTCCAAAATTCTAAATACATAGTTAGAAAATAGACCTCTTAGCTTTCTGTAGGTGGGTCGTTTGTCAAATTCCGATATCATTTGATAGGGCAAATAAATTGTCGAAGTTTATGTATATGTGCTGAAAGTTTCTGTATAATGTTTGTGCATGATTTTGTTCACCGTGTGAGATGACTATGTATCCTATACATAAGGGAAAATAAACTGATTAAAGAATGGAGGGTGTACTCAGGGTCGGTGTCATGAACTGCTCCCGGGGTCTTCATGGTTTAGTTACTCGTTATTTACTAGTGTCGGATTCCCTCACAGTGTACGCGGTAGCATTTATATTATGTAAGTCTATCACGTTAGGAGGGATGCACCCTAGGCTAAAATTTAAAATTTAACAACTGAGAACATTATGGTAAGGGGTCGCGAGAACTCACTGAGATTAAGTAATCTCATCCATCATTGTTGTTGATTTTTCAGATTCACAGGTGAAGGATTCAGGTAATTCAAGCAAGGGCAAGAGTCCTGCTAGCTGAGGTTATCATATCATGATCAGTTCATGTTTCAGTGTTATGTATCATGGAGACTGTATTTAGTCTTATTTAGTGTCATGTATCGGTCTCGAACCGCTTTATGTGTTAGGGGTTTGTGCACTTAGGGATATTTGTATCTTCTCGGCTAAGTGATGTGTAATATCAAAAAAAAAAAAAACTTCATGTTATTTTGTATGACTGAGACATCACTGGTTGTGAAACTTTATGTAATTCTCTTATGAGATTATCCATTCCATTTGTGCACCTCTGATTTTACTAAAGGGTAATGTTCCATGTTTGTATGGTCGACTACGAACCTGGGATGTTACATTTTTGGTATCAGAGCAGTTCGACCTTGTCGGGCTTAGATTAGTATGTAATTGTGTTTGTGTTTTAAGTGTTCTGTTATACTTCTTCTTATTATGCTAAGAGATATTGAGACTGATCAACTCAATGCTTGGTGCATTTTATGCAGAATTATGGCTGGACGCCCGAGACGCAACACTAGACCTAGAACACCGGCTCCTGAGGCTCCTATTCCTGAATGGGTGCAGCAATTCATGCAGAATATGCAAGCACAAAACCAGATGAATCAACAGATGAACCAACAGATGCTTAATAACCAACAGGCAATGATTCAGCAAATGATTCAGGCACAACAAAACCAACCTCCCCCTCCTCCTCCGTTTGTGCCACAGCCACCTGAGGACCCTAATAAGATGTACTTCCTGTTTCAGAAATCAAATCCTCCGAGTTTCAATGGTACTGAAGGACCGATGCAGGCACGGTATTGGGTGGATGCTTTAGAGAAGAAATTCAGGACCTTGCAGTGTTCTGATGAGCAAAAGGTTTTATTTGCTTCAGATGTGATGAGTGGCAAAGCGGAGACTTGGTGGCAAAATGCCTACGAGTTCATGACTAGTCAAGGGACTCCCATCATTTGGGAGAATTTTAAGAAGATGTTTTTGGACCAGTTCTTTCCAAAAAATATGAGATTGAAGAAAGAAGAGGAATTTATCGCTTTGAAGCAGGGTAACATGTCAGTTAGTGAATATGCCTCCACTTTTGAGGAGTTGTCACAATTCTACCAGTTGGCTAGGCATGCTGTGGATGAAGAATGGAAGATTAATAGATTCAAAAGAGGTTTACGTGCAGATATTGCCCAAGGTTTAAGTTCTTTCTCTGCCACCAGCTATGCAGCGTTAGTTGAACAGTCTTACATTGCAGAGGAAGATTTGAAGAAAATGTATGATGAACGCCAAGAGTTTTGGCAAGGCAAAAAGAAGGGGTCTGGAACTTCAACCTCTAACTTGAAACCAAAAGGTGATATCAACAAAGGAAAGTCAGTTCAGCAATTAGGGGGTCCTAAGTTTAATGCATGTAATCGTTGTGGAAGATTTCACAAAGTGGAATGCCGCACTGGGAGTACAGATTTCTTTTATTGCAAGGAGCCAGGTCATTATGCTAAAGATTGTCCTAAGAGGCCTAAGGGAAAGAGTTCAGTTCCAACCACTCAGGGGAGAGTATTTGCTTTGAATTCCAGCAGAGTTGCAGCCACTGCCAACATTCTTCAGGGTACGGGTTTTCTTTTTCAGAGTCCCATAGTTATTCTATTTGATTCTGGTGCATCTCATTCTTTTATTGCTCAAGATTGTGCCGAGAGGCTCCATCTGGCCTTAACATCCTTACCACACCCCATTGAAATTCACACACCCGCCGAGGGCAGTGTTTCCACCCAGTCGCTTTGTGAGGATTGCGTTGTAAACATCGGTGATAAATCGTTCCTTATCAGCTTAGTGTGTTTGCCCCTTAAAGGCATGAACATCATTCTTGGTATGGATTGGCTCACTAAACACCATGTCACGCTTGATTGTCACAACAGAATAATTAGTTTTGCGTCTGAGACAGTGGAACTTTCCAAGGTCAGTATTGAATCATCACTTTCATCAGTATTTCTAAATCTTTGTATGTCTCCCGGGATTGAGGGTTGTTTCCTCTATATGTCATCGATTTCCGGTCACGGTGTTCATCTACCTTCCATTCCTGTGGTTAATGAGTATCTAGATGTGTTTCCGGATGAAGTATCTTCACTACCTCCTGATCGTGAGGTAGAGTTCTCTATTGAGCTAGTTCTGGGTGCCGGACCTATCTCGATTGCTCCGTATCGTATGTCTCCATTAGAGTTGAAGGAGTTGAAGGTTCAGCTTGAGGATTTGATTGCTAAGAAATTCATTCGCCCGAGCGCATCACCTTGGGGTGCACCTGTTCTGCTAGTAAAGAAGAAAGACGGCACTATGCGGTTATGTATTGACTACAGACAGTTGAACAAAGTAACGGTGAAGAACAAGTATCCATTGCCTAGAATTGATGATTTATTAGATCAGTTGAGAAGTGCATCAGTGTTTTCCAAGATTGATTTAAGGTCAGGTTACCACCAAATCAAGGTTTGGGCGTTGGATATCCCGAAGACAGCATTCCGAACTCGTTATGGTCATTACGAGTTCGTAGTAATGCCTTTTGGATTGACTAATGCTCTGGCAATCTTCATGGACTATATGAACAGGATTTTCAGACCATATCTTGATAAATTTGTGGCTGTATTCATCGATGATATCCTGGTTTACTCACAAAATGAAGAGGATCATGCAGAACATTTGAGAATTGTATTGGATACTCTCCGGGCAAAGCGTCTGTATGCTAAACCGGAAAAGTGTGAGTTTTGGCTGCCAGAGATTAAATTTTTAGGACATGTTATCTCTCGGGAAGGTGTTGCGGTTGACCCAAGTAAAGTTGAAGCAGTTTTGAATTGGGAACGCCCAACAGCTTTGAGATTAGGAGTTTTCTTGGATTGGCTGGATATTACCGACGGTTCATTCAAGGATTCTCGCAATTAGTGATTCCACTCACTCGCTTAACTCGTAAAGGACAACCGTTTGTGTGGGACATTAGCTGCGAAGAATGCTTTTTGGAACTTAAAGCTCGGCTAACATCGGCCCCAATCCTTATCATTCCTGACCCAGCCGAAGGGTTCCAGATTTTCAGTGATGCATCCGGTAAGGGTTTAGGATGTGTGTTGATGCAGAAAGGTCAAGTTGTTGCTTATGCTTCTAGACATTTAAAGGCCCATGAGGAGAATTACCCCACTCATGATTTAGAGTTGGCAGCTATTGTGTTTGCTTTAAAGATTTGGCGGCACTATCTCTACGGTTCACAGTTTGAAGTATTCAGTGACCACAAGAGTTTAAAGTATCTTTTCGATCAGAAGGAGCTGAATATGAGACAGCGCAGATGGGTTGAATTCTTAAAGGATTATGATTTCGAATTGAAGTATCATCCAGGTAAGGCTAATGTAGTGGCTGACACCTTGAGCAGAAAGTCACTGCACATGTCTTCCTTGATGATGCGTGAGATGGCACTATTAGAATCATTTCGAGATCTTAATCTTCGAGTTAAGGCGAAAAAGGGACAACTGACGTTGAACCAAGTTCAGATTACTAGTGCATTGAGGAGGGCAATCAGGCAAGCACAGGATTATGATGAAGAGTTACAGTCCACACGTCACCAGCCAGACTTCACAGAGGATAATGATGGGATTGTTTGTTTCAGAAATCGGATCTATGTTCTAGCTAATGATGAAATCAAAAGAAAAGTTTTGGAAGAGGCTCATAAGAGTAAATTCTCAGTGCATCCTGGCAACACCAAGATGTATCGAGATCTTAAGGAAATGTATTGGTGGCCGGTGATGAAATCAGATATCGTGGAGTTTGTTTCTCGATGTTTGACCTGTTAGAAGGTTAAGATCGAGCATCAAAAGCCATCAGGTCAATTACAACCATTGGACATTCCCGAGTGGAAATGGGAAAGTGTTTCAATGGATTTTGTGATGGGCTTACCCCTCTCACGAAATGGCCATGACTCCATCTGGGTTGTAGTCGACAGATTAACGAAATCTGCTCATTTCATTCCTGTCCGTTCCAACTACAAAACATCAAAGTTAGCAGAATTGTACCTGAAGGATATAGTTCGACTTCACGGGATACCAGTTAGTATTGTGTCAGATCGAGATCCAAAGTTCACATCTCGATTTTGGAGAGCTTTGAACATGGCCTTGGGTTCCCAGCTCAACATCAGTTCAGCTTACCATCCTCAGACCGACGGTCAGACAGAGAGAACCATTCAGACATTGGAAGATATGCTACGGGCGTGTGTTTTGGATAGTGGTGGTAGATGGGAGGATCATCTTCCACTAGTGGAATTTTCTTATAACAACAGTTACCATTCGAGTATCGGCATGGCTCCGTATGAAGCCCTATATGGACGCAAATGTCGAACTCCTTTATGTTGGTGGGACATTGGGGAGAAAAGGTTGATTGGGCCAGACTTGGCCAGAGAGACTACAGATAAAATCAGACAGATTAGAGAAAGAATCAAAACCGCTCAGAGTCGGCAAAAGAATTATGCAGATAAGAGGAGGAAACCTTTAGAGTTCGAGGTCGGTGATCATGTGTTCCTTAGGGTTATACCATCCCTAGGTATTAGTCGTGCACTGCGTACAAAGAAGCTCAGCCCCCGCTTTATCGGTCCATTCCAAATCCTGGAGCGGATCGGACCTGGTACCTATAGAATTGCTTTACCTCCATCTTTATCAAACCTTCATGATGTGTTTCACGTATCCCAGCTGAGAAAGTATATCCATGACCCTACACAACCGTTAGCTTTTGAAACGGTTGATATGCATTCAGACCTTACATTTCAACTCTATCCAGTCAGAGTTTTAGATTTTGAGAGAAGGAAGCTTAGATCAAGGACCATTCCGATGGTAAAAGTCCTTTGGGACGTAGATTCACCCGAGGAAGCTACTTGGGAGCTTGAGGAGGAGATGCGCTCTCGTTATCCGTATTTGTTTTCATGAGGTAAGATTTAAGCAATATCGAGGACGAAATTTTTTTTCAAGTTGGGGTGTAATGTAACACCCAGTGTATGCCTAAGTTCATGAACATTTGTGAGTTACATGAATTGTGTGAATTGCTTGTTTAATTTAATTTCATGTTATAAATAAACAAGTTAATTTGAAATAACCAGACTTAATTTTTAATATGTGGGATTGTGCTGGGAATAAATTTGTGGTTAATTTAATTGTCTAATAGTTTTACAGTAATACTAATTAACATAGAAATAAGTATGTTGAGTATGGAATATGTTAGGAAATAAGAGAAAGTCAAGGTAGGATAAAGAGGTAAAAGATGAGGGGATTAGTAAGGGTAGAACAGTCTTTTTCCTAAGCCACCACATAAGCACAACACAACACAATGCCATACGGGTCGTTCATTCAAACAACTCAGCTGAAACAAAGCTTGAAAAACAGAAATGGATTCCATGAGAGAGAGAGTGAGTCGCAAATGAGAGAAGAGGAGAGAACTAGAATTCCTTCCATTGCATATTGCTAGAAATTTCACTATTCTCCTCCATTTTCAATTTCGCTTCCATTGATACTAGTTTTAACAAGCCATAAACCTCTGTATTTAGTTGCTGTCCAGAATCACTCAAGGGTTGGGAGTAGTTTTGGTCTGAGTCTTGTGTGCTTTGGGTCGATTGGAAGGAAGCTAGAATCGGAATATTCGGTTTTCGAGTTACACGGCAACTAGGTGAGTTCTAGGGTTTTGCTTGTGTTTGTTTCTGAATAAATTTTATGAATGTTTCTGAGCTGGTTGTATTGGAATTCTCTGGTTGTGTTGTTGAATTTTGATGATATGTTGTGCAAATTTTTGTGTGGAAGTTTTGAAATTGGAACCATTCTGGATACCTATTCTGTTTCAGGTAGGCTGGGGACACTGGTTAGTACGAAAATTTTATAGTTTAGCATTCCTGAAAATAGATTAAATGACGGTCATTTTGGCTTTTGTTTGGTCTCAATTGGAGTAGTATAGCTCAAGTTATAGACCCCACAAGTTAGGGTAAAATTGTGGAGGCTGTCTGGATGTAGGTTCGGTTCTTTTGAAACTGGGACCATTCTGCTTATCTAAAAATTTTGGGGCTTACCTTGTTCAAAAATAGACTTAATTACGGTCATTTTGGCACTGGTTTGGTTAAATTTGGAATAGTATATCTCAAGTTATGAGTGTCCCAAGTTAGGTCAAATTTCTGAAGTCAAACTGAGCATAGGTTCAGTATTTCGGTTATTTGTGTTGTCAAACGAACTTATTTTTGAATGAATCCAATTTCTTTGGAAAGCAGACAAAATTTGCTACCATTTAGGCTCAAGTTTCGTGTTATTTGAGTTTGTCTTGGTCATTTTAGAAGGCTCCCAACTTAGGACACAGCTACTGTCCTATTTTGTAAACCTACTGTCTTGTTTCAAAAAAAAAAAACTGTACTTTTTGGTACATCATTCCAAAATTCTAAATACATAGTTAGAAAATAGACCTCTTAGCTTTCTGTAGGTGGGTCGTTTGTCAAATTCCGATATCGTTTGATAGGGCAAATAAATTGTCGAAGTTTATGTATATGTCTTTGAAAGTTTCAGTATAATGTTTGTGCATGATTTTGTTCACTGTGAGATGACTATGTATCCTATACATAAGGGAAAATAAACTGATTAAAGAATGGAGGGTGTACTCGGGTCGGTGTCATGAACTGCTCGGGGTCTTCATGGTTTAGTTACTCGTTATTTACGAGTGTCGGATTCCCTCACGATTAATGGCGGTAGCATTTATATTATGTAAGTCTATCACGTTAGGAGGGATGCACCCTAGGCTAAAATTTAAAATTTAACAACTGAGAACATTATGGTAAGGGGTCGCGAGAACTCACTGAGATTAAGTAATCTCATCCCTCATTGTTGTTGATTTTTCAGATTCACAGGTGAAGGATTCAGGTAATTCAAGCAAGGGCAAGAGTCCTGCTAGCTGAGGTTATCAGATCATGATCAGTTCATGTTCTAGTGTTATGTATCATGGAGACTGTATTTAGTCTTATTTAGTGTCATGTATCGGTCTCGAACCGCTTTATGTTTTAGGGGTTTGTGCACTTAGGGATATTTGTATCTTCTCGGCTAAGTGATGTGTAATATCAAAAAAAAAAAAAAACTTCATGTTATTTTGTATGACTGAGACATCACTGGCTGTGAAACTTTATGTAATTCTCTTATGAGATTATCCATTCCGTTTGTGCACCTCTGATTTTACTAAAGGGTAATGTTCCATGTTTGTATGGTCGACTACGAACCTGGGATGTTACAGTACTCCTAGGATTGAGGATCTAGTTTTATTCCTAAACCTTAAGTAATTGTTTGGCTAGGGTCGTGTGTACGGGGTTGTGATCGGGTTCGCAGTAGAGATCGTGAGTGCGACGTTGACGAGGAAGGAAAGCATTTAGGTAAGAGCTTCTTCTAGATATATTGTTTTGATATGTAAATGTTGATATGTAGTTATGTTTTATGTGATTGTGTTGTAAATTTATGTGTATTTCAAAAGTTTAATATGAGAATTATTGAAAATTAATTCTATTAGAAAATTAATTTAATTGTGATAAGTTTGACTTGGTCTAATTACTTTACCTTATCTTATCTTTGACATGGTCTTGCCCACTAACACCACTATTTTAAAATATCAGATTTTCTCCTTTTTCTAACTGCTCTATCCCTTTATACATGAGAACGTGGCCCTTGTTTTCTGAATAGAAAAAACTTCTTCTTTGTCTTGTGTTTCCTCTTGGGTTACATATTCTTGTTACCAATGGTGATTTTCTTTGATACGATCGCCGACTTTAGGAAAATCGCATTTGTCTGCCAGGGGATTTCTTGTGATAAGCGGATAAATCCTTAAGGAAAGTCTCACCGACGCCTCAGGTTATTATGACCGTTTATTTGTTTAGTAGGTTCCGGTTATTCGCGGGATCATCTTGTTCGAGAGGGATCATGATTGGGGTTGCTGACCAAAATTAAACAACAATCTTAAGGATTTAATTCTATTTAGAAATTAGAAATCGTACCTGTATCAAGGCGCTGAAATGGTGAACCCTAGATTCTCAAATTTAGCCTCACGCAATTGTTGATAAACAAACGAGAAGAGGAGGAGCGACCAAATGAGAACACGGTGAAAGTCTGATAGGTTGCTGAACTCACAGTAGTGCTACCAGTGGGGTGCTCGTGGTTGAGCGCAACAGATCTGATGTTTAAGGTGCAGAGGCGCGGTCGAAAGTTACGTTTCATCCACCTTGCCTCCTTCTTTGACGAGGAACACAAGGGTTGCAGGAGTCTTCTCTCTTGGTGCGTATGTGTTCTTTCTATGAGGAGAGTGAATTTCGTGATTACGTTGGCAACGAACAAGGCGGTAATTTTTGGTCCATCAGGTGGCAACACCTCCATCTGTCCTTCAATATAAGCCGAGGTTAGGGTGCACGGCACAGAACCAGAGCTACTCAAAGAAAGGTTTCTGCTGCAAAATGCTGACAAAATCACCGCCATTGACCCCCTGTATTGCGTTGCTGATAGTTGCTTAATTTGCAAACAGTGAAAATTAATATCATGACTCTCAAAGCAGAAAGGTAAAATGTCTGGGGAGTAACTCTGGTTTGAGGCATAAAGGAGCCAGGTAAGTCTCCTTATTTTTGCTTGTTTTGGTTGATTGAACGAGACAATATACATGGTATTTTGATGCTGTGATTAGATGAAATCTTGGCACCGTATGTGAATTGTTTAAATGCTCCTAAGACCATTTTTATATAATTCTCCTGTGAACTAATGTGTTTATGATACTGTTTTGTCACTGAAATGACATGAAAATTATCATATCCTTTGCTTGTGGGTATTATAAGAAGCCACTAATTATATGTTTTCTGTTTCTGGATTATTAACGCCCAACAGTTATCCTTGTGTGATTAGATTTTGAAATATTGTGTGTATTCCCATACCATACCATATTAGATTGATTGCAATTAGATTCAAATATTTACAAATTGGTTGGCCCAGTACTTATTAAGCAAGACTTGGTTGAGACCAATGTGAATGCCCTGAAATTTATTATGTTTTGAAGTGGTGTGAATTACTTGATAATTCTGCCAAGAAAAGGGACATGAGAATATATTATCAGACAGCTGGTAATCCTCTCATTGATTGAGGTTTCATGTGGTGAGATGTCTCTGGAGAATACTTATCCAACTGATTAGTATATGGAAGTGCATAATCAAATATGAAGTGCAGTAAATTGGGATTGATATTTTTTTCCCTCCTTCCAGTTTATTATGTGACAATGACTGTAAATTTTTCTAACCCCCACTCCCCATTTTAATTTCGTTTTATATATGTTTATGGGAATGCATGCAGCTGCCAAGAGTGGCTGAAGATGCAGCAAGTGACCTTGAACTCACTTTGATGATTGCATATGTGTGATTCTTGCTTAAAAGTGTGGCCTTTAGTGTTTGCATGTGCAATCCAAACATGAATCTTGAAGGGATGAGGGTTCTCACAACTTTCTGGGTTCATAATGATGTTAAAGTGTTAGATGGTTGGTCATTTACATTTTTAGCATGCTTACATGATTAGAAATGAATTTATGTTGTTACATGTAAGTAAATTTGAATTCTGGAAATATTGAAAATATAATTCTGGAAAGCAAGAGATGCATGGTTGATGGTGCATGTTCACAAGTGTTCTTCCATGTTCATATGAAATTGTTGTGGTAACCTTCCTTGATCATCAAGCCACGAAATTCTTGATGAATTTGGTGTTTGCGGTCTTTTATTTTATGGAATATCAGACTGGGTAAATACTTGTTAATATTTGGAATAGTAAGTGAGAGATTTATTAAAGTTTTGAAATGCTTGATTGAGAGGAATTACATATTCCATTTGTTCTCTACGAGAGATGCTTGTTGAAAGTAAATATGTTTGTTATCACTTGATACCATTGTATATCATATTGTCTTAGCAGCCCGATTGACTCACATGCTTTGTCGATAATTGATTGGGGTATCATTCTGCATGTGTATATATATTAAAGTGATGCTTAATCACAATGACATACAATCTGAGGTCACTCCTTGACATGTGTATATTTTGTGAGCTTTATGATTTGAAAAGTTTTTTTTTTATTATGAGAAGTCATAAAAGTATTTACACTTTTGAGTGTATTGTCATGAGACAATATTAGGAGACTTACGTTATGTATATATGAATGAGTTAAGCAAGCACAATTTTGTTTGTTGAAGATCATAAGGAAGTGTAATAGTATAATGCTATCACAAATATATTGAAAAACTTCTTAAGAAGTTTGGACACTTCAATGTTAAATTATTGTGTATCCCTTATGGCACTAACACTCATTTGAAGAAAAATTTAGTGGCAACGTCATTGATAAATACGAGAATTTCCAAATTATGGAAGTTTATTGCAGTATCAATTTATTAAGTTTATTATGGAAGTATTTTGTGGTGCTTGTTGGACCCATAAAAATATCTAAGAGATACTGTAAATTATGGTATTGTATATAGTGGATATCCATTGTATTGGAATATACAATGACGTAGTGAGATTTGGTTCCTATGAGAATAAATCTACAAGTGGATTTATTTTATCCTTAATAGAAATGTTGTCGCTTAGTAGTCATCTAAGCAAACCTGTTATAAATCTATTATGGAAACTGAGTTTATTACTTTAAAGTCAGTAATATATGAGATTGATTGATTAAGAGACGTCTTAGTCAATATTTCTTGATGGAAGAAACTTGTGTCTTCCATATTTATGTGTTATAATTGTGTAAAGTAGCTACATTATGAGAAGGTTGTATCCTTAATTTATATGAAGTCAGAAGTGAACTTAATTGATCCTCTGACAAAGCCCTTGGGAAGAAATTAATTTGTGAAACATCGAGAGGAATGAGACTTAAGCCAATTGAAATTAACAAGTGATGGGAACCCGTCCTTTGTGATTGGAGATCCCATAAAGAAGGTTTAATGTGGTAAAAACAAGTCACTTGTTAATTCTGCTACCACTAAAAATTAATTTTATTTTTTGTCTCTTTCCTATGGTGTCTTTGAGAAAGTGTTAGATACTACATTATTGAGAAGGTGAGCTTATAAAGCTTTTAATGAATTTCATATCCCTTATAGGTGGTGTATGATTTGTAGCATACACTTGATAAAATCACCTATATGAGTGTCAAGTGGGGCCGCTTGCATGAGATCCTGGCGAGATCTCTAGAGCACTCAAGAATACCGGGCACGCGCATGGCCTACTAGCCCAAAATGGCGTCAACAACAAGAATTGTGAGGGTGTAGTGTGATTGGTAGACCTTTAACATACATGAAGTGTCTTGGGTTCCATAGCTTGCTACACCAATTCACTGTGTGTTAAGTCTTATCAGTCTAGGCCTGGTTCCATAGCTTGCTACACAGGTCCGATGTATTACATCCATGATGTTAAACCCAGGAAATTTTTCAAAAATGTTTCTTAAATTTTTTTTTAAACTTTTGAAATATGTGGGGTATTGTTGTAAATTTATGTGTATTTCAAAAGTTTTAATGTGAGAATTATTGAAAATTAATTTTATTAGGAAATTAATTTAATTGTGATAAGTTTGACTTGGTCTAATTACTTTACCTTATCTTATCTTTGACCTGGTCTTGCCCACTAACACCATTATTTTAAAATATCAAATTTTCTCTTTTTTCTAACTGCTCTATCCCTTTATACATGAGAACGTGACCCTTGTTTTCTGAATAGAAAAAACTTCTTCTTTGTCTTATGTTTCCTCTTAGGTTGCATCTTCCTGTTACCTATGGTGATTTTTGCTGTTCTGATACCACGGCTTGACCGGGAAGAGCCTGTTGTACCCTTGGGGATTTGCGCATAGTAGGCGGATAAATCCTTAAGGGCAGTCTCACCGACGCCTCAGGTTATTATGATTGTTTATTTGTTTTGTAGGTTCCGGTGTTCATCTTGTTCGCGGGATCATCTTGTTCGTGCGGGATCATGATTGGGGTTGCTGGCCAAAATTAAACAACAGATTGTGTGTAAGGGTATCATCCAAAAAGTATATATTATTGGTGTATGAGTGCGTAAATTAATTATGTGGTATTTGTTGATGATGTTGACGTGATAAACATGCTTATGCTATGAGATTGTGTTAAATAATGCATGATTATAATTCTTGTGTAAATGATGATGCTTTGTGATTATAATCATTGTATTATTGATCATTACCTGCATTTGTGAATATGTTGTTAATGACTGTGATGATTGGGAAGTGCCGAGAGCACGTGAGTTTGGGGTATCCGTCATAACGACGTTAAATAACTTAATGATTTTGAAATGAAAATTAAGAGGTATTTTATTAAAATCAAAGAGGCGCTTAAAAGTGGATTTTTCTAAAAATCCTTATTAGTAATGAACTAATCACCTTTTCTTTAAAAGAATAAAGTGAGAGTTAGAATAATTAAAATAATTATTTTGAACTACTAGTGGATATCTCGAAATGAACCATTTTGTAACTAGTAGGAAATTACTAAGAAAAAGAACTTAGGATTATGAAGTGAGATCTCGAGACGAAAATATGGGGTTCTAACTAGGGGAGTTAGCACAAGAGTAGATTATCTCGGACACTCCGTGCGAGTGATCCCGTCATAGTGCAATAACTGTGATGAAAGGTGAAGCATTTCATGCATACATCGATGCCAGAAGCGAGGTGTCGTAGAGTCGCCCTGACCTAGGCATGAGTACGTACCGACAGTCAAGCGGAAAAACGGGCGTGTGTCATCAGATGTGATGTTCTGGGCACAATCCATGTGGGGACCCTTGCGAGGGTGGTGTGGTAGTATTCCAGAATCATGTGCATTATCATATAGACTAACCAATAGAGATCTGTGGTGCACCTTTATTGTATTGATTATTTGCTGTGATATTATGTCATGTTTTACATATACATATTGCTGTTATATATGTTTGTTTGGGAAGATGACCCTTGCCCGTGGTTCTTTCAATTAATGAATGTAACCCAAATGATGAAGATTGTGGAGTGTTCGAGACTGCTGACGAGTGTAGCTGAGGATAGTCCTATATGGATGTCTGCTTTGTGTAGCTGTATGGTAAACTTACTAGAGGGTCTAGTAAGAGTAGTACTGTGATGACGAGCTATAGGGTGTTTAATGTATTAATTTCAATGTTGTATTAAATATACTATGTTTCCAAAGACTTGAATCTTTTTGTGTGAAATGAGTAAATAAGGCTATTTGCATGGTTGCTGCAAATTTGATTAAAGTGTTTTATTTATTCATCACTTTTCGAAAATGCTGCAATACTCTGATTGTGATTTTGAAAGAGGTTTGACAAGAAAAGAGAAAATTTTAGACCCATATTTTCTAAAAACCATGCAAACAGAGTATTGTCTCCAAAATTATTTCAACATTTTTATGTTATATTAGATCAGTAGCGCTGTGAAAATCAAGGTGTTACAGTATAATTTTATTGTCTTCCAACATATATCAATTTTATAATTTTTTAATTATTTATAAATGATTTTTTTGCTTTGTGAATTCCTACGGGGAAACATAATATGTTAGTATAATTTTATTGTCTTTGAGCATATAACAATTTTGTAAAACTCTATTATTTATAAATGATTATTTTAGTTTTAAATCCCGACAGAAAAATATTACGTGTTGTCGATATAATTATTTTTGCTGTTTGAATACTCTCAATCTTTCTACATTTTTAGAGAACTAAAACTACTAAATATGTTTGTCATAATTTAAAAATTTATTTTTACAAACAAGTGTATTTAAAAAATGCGTGAAAATAGATTGACCCGTGCAAATACACGTACCTTTCTAGTTACTTTAGGAAAGAGGAAGGAAAATATGATGATTCTAGGGTGGGTTTTGTCATTATTTGTTTAGGCATAAAGGGCTTGCTTGTGTGAGCCCAATACAGATAGATGTTGTCCTTATTATTTCCCAAGCAACATCAATGTCTCATGGTCTGTCTCATTTTACTAGCCCAACATAAGTTTAACTAGTGTGTTTGACACGCACGGGTAAACGGGTAAGCTATGCTATTGAAGTTATTATATTGAATAATAAGTAAATTATGGGTAGTTCAAGTGGTGAGACACAAGGATGCTTCTGTATACTTAAGTATTAGATCACAGGTTCGATTAATTGTGGGAGGCGAAAGAAATACCACATGGGGTAATAGATATTCCTATGAGTGACATCCCCAAACCTATAAAAAGAGTAAGGGAGGGGTGTTACACTTACAATATAGTTTTACTTTAAATTTAATACTAATAGATTTTCTTAGATATTAATATGTTTTCGTGCAAATATTCATTCATGTGTGATGTAATTTTACTTGTGCGTTATAGTCATGATTGTGACTGTAAAAATTAGGAAATAAAAATTAGAAATAATATATATACATATATATATATATGTTGTAAATACAAAAGAAAGTAAAGAGATAAGACAATAGAAATATAGACTCAAAGACCGGTTCTTCGGGAACCAGGATTTAAAGGCTAGTTCTTCAGGAACTAGCTATAATCTTTGTATTGATAATCTGATCAAGTGTGTACAAGGACAAACCTAATAGCCCTATTTATAGAGAATGAGCTACTAGTTATGGACCAAATTAAGGGATATGGTAAAGATATAATGAGATAACAAATTGATATAGTCATCCATCAAATCAACATATTTATAACACTTCCCCTTGGATGGCTATACACTATGAACATGCCTCGTTAAAACCTTGCTAAGAAAAACCCAGTGGGATAAAAACTTAGCGAAGGAAAAAGAGTACAATATTCATAGTGAGGAAAACCGATTCATCAAATATATAATAATAAAATATATGTCAAGATATCACAATATCTAAATATACAAGAAACAATGTACAATTCAAAATTGTCGAGCCATATAACCATCCAATAAATTATGAATTGTATAATATATAATTGTAAATTTATTAATCAATGCATGTTATCATCATATGTATCCAATTATATAACATATAATTGACATTTAAAAATATCAGAATAAATAAACTAATATTTTGCACTCACACCATGCTTTCAAACATAATATATTCAAATGTTTCAGCTCTTGTATATATTTAAATAATATATATTATTATAACTACTAGTTAAAAAATAATCAAATAATTTAATTAACAACAGTAAGTGACACTAAATTTTCAAGTGATAATTAAAATTAACTTCAAAAGATTTGTTTTGCAATACCTTAAAATTTTTACTCGTATATATCTCATATAATAGTGTAGCAAAATAGCGACGCCTTTTGTTTCTCAATTAATTATTTTTACATAATAATTAAAATATTTCCTTTCAAATGATTAGTACATAAGATAATATATATCACCCAAAAAATAATAATAACTTGCAAACCAATCATATCTGAGCATTAAAAGAAAAGAGTAACTATCTTTAGCACGAGAATGACAAAAATAATCATCAGGTAAAAGGATTCTATGATCCTTTAATAAGTATCCATGTGTATTTTCAATAATACATCGCATCATAGTTGAACTGTGATGACTAAGACGATCATGTCAAAGCATAAAAAGTTGTAAGATCTGACCACTTCTGGTGCATATAATTTAACTCTGTCATCCTTACTTTTATAAAATATAATCCAACAGGAAATCTTAAAATTTCTCTAATATGAACTTTTAAAACAATAGAGATATTTCAAATCTCTCTCATTTTTTTGGTTTCAACATGATACTTATTGCGATGTATATCTTTGAAACTTAGTAGATTTCTTCGAGATCTACTAAAATATAATGCATCATCAACGGATAATTTTGTTCTATTTGAGGATATATCACATGCTCTTTTGGAGCCTTCGATCATATTTGCAATACCAGATATAATATCAACATTAATTTCAGCTAATATTAATTGCATAAAATATTTCTTAATACAAATAATTGTGTAGGTTTTACCACTGTCTACTAAATATTGGTACTTCAAGACCAAAAAGAGACTCTAGTTTGTGCATTGATCGTTTTTAACAGTTATGCGTGGATCCAATATTGGTCCTTCGAGACCAATTTCACAATTACTTGAAATTTTGTATCGGTACTTCAAGACCAATTTCACATTTACTTGGAATCTTATATTGGTACTTCGAGACCAATTTCAGAATCACTTAAAATTTTTTATTGGTACTTCAGGACCAATTAACGATCAATCTATATTTTAAATTACTTGAAATCATGTATTGGTACTTCGGGACCAATAAAAGACAATAGTGTTTGGCTATTCATTTATTTTGGTACTTCAAGACCAATTGCGAGGCAAATCTTGCAAACATTGAAGAATAGCGTTTTTTTAATCTTAGCGTAAAAAGATATGTATACATAAATTCTTACCTTAAAAAGAAGCATACATAAATTGCTACACCATTGAAGACTTGATCGTGCTTGGTAGCAATTGATGTGAACACTACTTGGTAGATACTACACCTGAATGTATTCTTCAGTTTTCATTTGGTGTTGAGAAAAGTTATTTCATTGTTTCTTCTAAGGACGTAAGATTTCTTGCACTTATACCTGTGTCTTTATGAATTTCAAGCAAACAATTCAACATTTCATTTTATGAATTAACTAATAAAAAAATTTCTCCATTTTTTTAAATAAAAAATAGACATAACAAAATACATATTATTTGTAAGAACAAGATCAAATGCATAATTTTCATAATCAAAATTTGAAAATTAACATAAATTTAAAAATATGAATTTGAAATTTAAAATACATAATTACCATATTAAATGTCATATTTTTATAGCAACAAATTTTGAACAATTAATTAAAGTATTATATCAGAAAATTAATATCTTTATATAGCAACAAAATTTCCAAAATATAATTAAAGATCACATCTGTAACACCTTACTTTCATTAACTTGAAAATAGGATAATTATCATTAGGTACATTAATCCCAACTAAGTTTTTCAAACTTAAGTCCAACATTAAGTCCAGAAACCACAAAAGGCTAAAACTCAAATACATAAGTTTCATGATGGTACGACACCAATACATAATTCTAGAAATTACATCTCCAAGGTGTTACTTAAAACTACTACAATAAACAAGGTTCCGAGAGCAAGCCGCTGTCAACCTTCCTTTAGTACCTGTGCATCTGTAAAATAATTAAATAAAGGAGTGGGGTGAGATAATAATCTCAGTGAATCCTCCCTTCGACTCCTCACCATTAACTCATACAATTTACTATCAGTCAAGAATTGATATCACATATTTATGCAATGCATATTCTTACTATGAATTTCTAATTCATCTTTGGCTCGTATTCATGGGTAGCGTTGTATGCTTACGTCCATACAACCCCATAAATACGCTTTCGATATGGTGGTTAGACGTCTTAACCGTCTGAGGGCGTCCCACACGACTAACCATATTGATCACCTCCTTTTTGAGGCATCTTAGTGTCTTTTAGGGAATTTAATTCACCAACTATATCCTTAAATGCATGCCTTATTCAAAAATAGGAATACAATCAGGTACTACTCTAACTTCACATGCAACTGAACATATTCATGTGAAAGATACATTTCATATTCAACAGGAAACATATATCATGCTCAATCAAGGAAATTATATTAAGACAAGACTCACTTCCATTAGAGCTCCATGGAGCTCCCAATGGTCAAAACATCAATTTCACAATTTATGGGGGGTTTTGGGTACAACATTAATCCCCTTAATCAGTCCCCAATAATACATGCATAGCTATTTAACACTAAAAACGGTAGAAGTAGGAGGGATTTGGGAAATCCTAACCTAGGGTTCAAGGGTTTTCTTCAAGGGAACCCTAATGTGGGACTTATGGGTGCCCATCACCTAGGAGAAGGAAGAACTCACCACAACTCCTGAGATTCAAGCTCAAAGGTTGATGTTCAGCTCCTTTTTCTTCCTCCTTCACGTTCTTCTTCTTCTCCTTCAAGCTTGCCTTCTAGGGATTTCTTCCAACTCTCCAAACCAAAAGTAAATACTCCCCAACTTGGATTTCAAGCTAAGATTGATGATGAATCTAGCATGAATCCATGTTTTCCCCTTAAAAATGTGAACCCTAGGTGTTTAATCCCCTCTCCTCCTTCTCTCTATCGCGTTCTCTCTCTAACTCTCTCTCAAAATCGCGTTCTGTTATTTTTCTGCTGAGTTTTTCTGTTATACTGCTGCTGTGAATCGATTCACAGTCTAGGTGAATCGATTCACTCAGTGTAAATATGACAGGAATCGCAGCTTTAAGTGAATGAATCGATTCTTGCAGCTCCCAGATTCGATTCACAGGGAACTGACTTTTGTGAATCGATCACGCTTCGATTCACAGAGAGTCAACTTTTGTGAATCGATTCACTCTTCGATTCACTGCAAGCCTAATCGAGTCCCAGCAAACGCGCAGCCCTGAATCGATTCACAGGGCCTGGGAATCGATTCACACTGGGCAAAAATCAACAAACACAATATTCACATATTCAATTTTGACAATCAATGAAGAAAATCACTTAAAGTTCATCATTAAGCCATACTAAGCTTATGCACACACAACAAACCAAGCTTGAGGAATTGGGGTGTTACACCACTACCCACCTTTTAAAAAATTTTGTCCTCAAAATTGGATAAACTTACATACCTATTGAAAAAGTTGCGGATATAGGCTTCGCATCTCATCTTCAAGTTCCCAAGTGGCTTCTTCGGGAGTGGATCCTTCCCAGATCACCTTGACCAAAGGGATAGTCTTATTCCTGAGTGCCTTGGAAGCTCGGTCCACTATTTGGGCCGGTTCGGGCTGGTACGTGCAATCTGATCTCAGTTGTATAGACTCATGGTCTATAGAGTGGAATGGATCTGGAATGTATTTCTTAAGTTGAGACACATGAAAAACATTGTGGAGAGTTGACAACGAAGGAGGTAAGGCAATTTGGTAAGCGACAGGACCAATTCGACTGAGGATTTGGAAAGGACCCACATACCGAGGGGTCAACTTTTTGACCCTAAGAGCCCTACCAATACCTACAGTGGGAGTAACTTTCAGGAATACATGTTCTCCTTCATCAAATTCAAGGGGTTTGAGCCTACGATCTGCATAACTTTTCTGCCTACTCTGAGCAGTCTTTATCTTCTCCCTAATCATACGAATCTTATCAGTGGTTTCTTGAACAAGGTCGGGGCCTAACAATTGTTTCTCCCCCACTTCAAACCAACATAGAGGAGTCCTACACTTGCGACCATAGAGGGCCTCGTACGGTGCCATTCCTATGCTAGAGTGATAGCTGTTGTTGTATGACAACTCAATTAATGACAAGTACTTGCTCCAACTACCGCCATCCTCTAAAACACAGGCTCTGAGCATATCCTCTAAAGTTTGAATGGTTCTCTCCGACTAGCCATCTGTCTGGGGATGGTAGGCTGTACTAAGACTTAACCTCGTCCCCAAGGCTTGATGAAGTGCCTTCCAAAACCGAGAGGTGAACTTTGGATCCCTATCAGAGACAATGTTAGCTGGAACTCCATGGAGTCTAACAATCTCTCTGATGTAGATCTCAGCTAACCGGGCGGTTTTGTAAGTGGACTTTATGGGGAGAAAATGAGCAGATTTGGTTAATCTGTCCACTATGACCCATATAGAGTCATATCCTAACTGAGTGTAGGGTAACCCTCCCACGAAGTCCATTGCTATACTATCCCACTTCCACTCGGGAATTTCTAAGGGTTGGAGAAAACCTGAAGGCTTTTGGTGTTCTATCTTGGTTTTCTGACAAACCAAGCATTGAGCTACAAATTCTGCCACATCATTTCTCATGCCTGGCCACCAATACCTCTGTCTAAGGTCCTGATACATCTTGGTGGAGCCAGGGTGTACCGAGAATCCACTCTTGTGGGCTTCTCCTAGAACCTGCTGCTTAATGGAATTATCCTTTGGTATGCAGATTCTCTGATGGAACAATAAGGTGCCATCCTCGGCTTCAGAAAAACCGGGGCGGTGTTTGCTAGATTGCAACTCTACATCTAGGCTCTGGGCAAGTCTAATTTGTTCCCTAAAATTGCAGTAAATTTCTAGATGGTAAAGCATGAGACTATTCACTGATGGGAAAATTCCAAGATTAAGGTCCCTAAAAGACTCCAACAACTCCATTTCTTTTATCATCAGTGAAGACACATGCAAGGATTTCCTACTCAAGGCATCAGCGACCACATTTGCTTGGCCCGGATGGTACTTCAACTCAAAGTCATAATCTTTTAGGAACTCAACCCATCTTCTCTGTCTCATGTTAAGTTCCTTCTGATCAAAAAAGTATTTCAAGCTCTTATGATCACTAAACACTTCAAACTGAGCACCATACATATAGTGTCGCCAAATCTTTAGAGCAAAGACAATGGCTGCGAGCTCTAAGTCATGAGTAGGGTAGTTCTCCTCATGGGGCCTTAACTGCCTAGATGCATAGGCTACAACTTGTCGATTCTGCATGAGAACACATCCTAACCCTTTCTTAGAGGCATCACTATAAACTTCAAATCCCAATGCTGGGTCAGGGATAATCAAGACCGGGGTGGAAGTCAACTTGATCTTAAGCTCTAGGAAACTACTCTCATAGCTCTTAGTCGACACAAAAGGCTCCCCCTTTCGGGTTAACCTTGTTAGGGGAAGTACTATCTGCGAAAATCCCTTAATGAACCTTCGGTAGTAACCGGCTAATCCTAGAAAGCTCCTAACTTCTGTGACCGTGGTTGGTCGTTCCCAACTAAGGACTGCTTCTACTTTACTAGGATCAACCGACACTCCCGCTTTAGAAATCACATGACCAAGAAACTTAACTTCACTGAGCCAAAACTCACATTTCTCAGGTTTTGCGAAGAGGCTCTTTTCCCTAAGGGTACTTAGAACAATCCTAAGGTGTTCCTCATGCTCTCGAGGATTCTTAGAATAAACTAGGATATCGTCTATGAAGACCACTACAAACTTGTCAAGGAAAGGCCTAAAAATTCGGTTCATGTAGTCCATAAATACGGCTGGAGCATTGGTCAGACCAAAAGGCATAACCAAATATTCATAGTGCCCGTATCTAGTCCTAAATGCCGTCTTTGGAACATCCTCTACCTTAACTCTAATTTGGTGATAACCAGATCTTAGATCAATCTTAGAGAAAACCGAAGCTCCCCTAAGTTGATCTAACAAGTCATCTATCCGGGGCAAGGGGTATCTATTCTTCACTGTGATCTTATTAATTTTCCGGTAATCAATACATAACCTCATACTCCCATCTTTCTTCTTTACCAAAAGGACAGGTGCGCCCCAAGGTGACACACTAGGTCTAATAAACTGCTTAGCAATCAAATCTTCCAACTGTGTTTTTAGTTCCCTCAACTCCAAGGGTGACATCCTATAAGGTGCTATGGAGATTGGTCCCGTTCCGGGAACCAGTTCTATTGAGAACTCCACTTCTCTCTCAGGGGGTAAGGTCGCTACCTCGCTAGGAAACACATCTAAGAATTCGTTCACTATAGGGATAGTGTCCAGATCTAGGTTAACCTCTACAGTTGAAGAAAGTAAGATCATATATCCTGCAAGACCTTCCACTAGACAGCGACTCAATAGAAGATCATTTCTCTGTGTAACATTACTTGACTCTTTCATAATAGAATGCACATTTGGAAACTCAATCGTTTTACAGAAACAGTTCAAAACAACTTGATTGGCGGAAAGCCAATCCATACCCAGGATAATGTCCATTCCCTTAAGAGGTAGACACACAAGGCTTACTAAAAACATTCTCCCTTGAATTAGGAGAGGGCAATTCTCACATATCAAGGAAGTAGAAATGCTACCTTCGGTGGGTGTATACACATGCAACGGGAATTGTAAAGAGGTAAGACACAACCCCAGCCTTTGAACACATGTACAAGAGATAAAGGAATGTGTTGCTCCCGAATCAAACAAAACAACTAGAGGTTCATCCTGAAAGAAACAAGTACCTTTGATCAAATTTTCTGCTCCCTTTGCTTTCTGGGCGTCAAGAGTAAAGACTCTCCCTTGGTTAGGATCACCAGACTTGGCTCCTTTTCCCTTAGTGTATTGGGGGCACTCCTTAGCCATGTGCCCTGGTTGGTGACAAACAAAGCAAACATTCTTGTCCTTCATGCACTCTCCCTGATGCACCTTTCCACAGTTCGAACAGGCATGATAAGCAGACTCGGAGGTTTGAGCCTGCTTTCCCTTGAAAAGATTTCCCTTCGGTCTCACACGTTGAGCGCTCTTATCCTCATCCTTCTTTTTGTTCTTATCTTGCCACCTCGTTTGCCTATCCTCATACATCCTCTTCAAGCTTGCTTCAGCCACGTAGCTCTGATGGACTACCTTGGCGAATTCGGTGAATTCAGTTTGTGAAATGTTGTTCTGGATGTCTGGCCTTAGTCCCCACTTGAACTGCTTGATTTTCCAGTTATCATTCGGAGCAAATTGAGCAACAGATGAGTACCTTACCAACTCCTCAAACTTGTTCACATATTCTGAAACAGTAGATTTTCCTTGCTGAAGTTGGACTAATTCTCTATCCATCATATCTTTCACAGTCTGTGGAAAGTACTTCTCCAAGAAGATCCTCTGAAAGTTCACCCAAGTTAGTGGTGTCCCTTGAGCCACCATATAGGCTCGGGCCCCCTTCCACCAGTTTTTAGCATCCTCTATGAGCACATGAGTAGCTAGCTCGACCTTTTGCTCCTCGGTACAATGAACAACCTTAAAACTCTTCTTTACGGCTTCCAGCCAGTGTTGGGATGCCATGGCTTCTGTTTTTCCATTGAAGGTTGGTGGCTTCGTCTTGAGGAACTTAAGGAATTTCCGGTCTAATTCCTCCTCTTGCGGGGGAGGTTGGGCTTGGTGCTGCTGTTGTTGGGCTAACTGAGCCGCAAGATTGTTAGTTGCAATTCTCTGATTCTGGATAGCCCGCAATATCCCTTGTAGCCAAGCATTCTCTTGTCCTGGTGGATTCGGAGGTATCGCAGCATGCTCTGATCCTGGTGGATTCTGAGGCATTGTAGCATTCCTCCTGGGTCTCCCGCGCCTTCCAGAACCTGAAGCCATAATTCTGCATAGAATGCACCAAGCATTGAGTTGATCAAGCTCAATATATCTCATAGCATACTAAGTAGAAAAACAACAGCAGACTCAAGAAATTCACAAAACTATTCCTAGCAATCCCTACAGTCCGATTAGAATCGAACTGCTCTGATACCATAATGTAACACCTTACTTTCATTAACTTGAAAATAGGATAATTATCATTAGGTACATTAATCCCAACTAAGTTTTTCAAACTTAAGTCCAACATTAAGTCCAGAAACCACAAAAGGCTAAAACTCAAATACATAAGTTTCATGATGGTACGACACCAATACATAATTCTAGAAATTACATCTTCAAGGTGTTACTTAAAACTACTACAATAAACAAGGTTCCGAGAGCAAGCCGCTGTCAACCTTCCTTTAGTACCTGTGCATCTGTAAAATAATTAAATAAAGGAGTGGGGTGAGATAATAATCTCAGTGAATCCTCCCTTCGACTCCTCACCATCAACTCATACAATTTACTATCAGTCAAGAATTGATATCACATATTTATGCAATGCATATTCTTACTATGAATTTCTAATTCATCTTTGGCTCGTATTCATGGGTAGCGTTGTATGCTTACGTCAATACAACCCCATAAATACGCTTTCGATATGGTGGTTAGACGTCTTAACCGTCCGAGGGCGTCCCACACGGCTAACCATATCGATCACCTCCTTTTCGAGGCATCTTAGTGTCTTTTAGGGAATTTAATTCACCAACTATATCCTTAAATGCATGCCTTATTCAAAAATAGGAATACAATCAGGTACTACTCTAACTTCACATGCAACTGAACATATTCATGTCAAAGATACATTTCATATTCAACAGGAAACATATATCATGCTCAATCAAGGAAATTATATTAAGACAAGACTCACTTCCATTAGAGCTCCATGGAGCTCCCAATGGTCAAAACATCAATTTCACAATTTATGGGGGGTTTTGGGTACAACATTAATCCCCTTAATCAGTCCCCAATAATACATGCATAGCTATTTAACACTAAAAACGGTAGAAGTAGGAGGGATTTGGGAAATCCTAACCTTGAACCCTTACCCTTAGGGTTCAAGGGTTTTCTTCAAGGGAACCCTAATGTGGGACTTATGGGTGCCCATCACCTAGGAGAAGGAAGAACTCACCACAACTCCTGAGATTCAAGCTCAAAGGTTGATGTTCAGCTCCTTTTTCTTCCTCCTTCACGTTCTTCTTCTTCTCCTTCAAGCTTGCCTTCTAGGGATTTCTTCCAACTCTCCAAACCAAAAGTAAATACTCCCCAACTTGGATTTCAAGCTAAGATTGATGATGAATCTAGCATGAATCCATGTTTTCCCCTTAAAAATGTGAACCCTAGGTGTTTAATCCCCTCTCCTCCTTCTCTCTATCACATTCTCTCTCTAACTCTCTCTCAAAATCGCGTTCTGTTCTTTTTCTGCTGAGTTTTTCTGTTATACTGCAGCTGTGAATCGATTCACAGTCTAGGTGAATCGATTCACTCAGTGTAAATATGACAGGAATCGCAGCTTTAAGTGAATGAATCGATTCCTGCAGCTCCCAGATTCGATTCACAGGGAACTGACTTTTGTGAATCGATTCACGCTTCGATTCACAGAGAGTCAACTTTTGTGAATCGATTCACTCTTCGATTCACTGCAAGCCTAATCGAGTCCCAAAGAAACTCAGACTGAATCGATTCACAGGGCCTGGGAATCGATTCACACTGGGCAAAAATCAACAAACACAATATTCACATATTCAATTTTGACAATCAATGAAGAAAATCACTTAAAGTTCATCATTAAGCCATACTAAGCTTATGCACACACAACAAACCAAGCTTGAGGAATTGGGGTGTTACAACATCTTTATATAAAACAAGGATAAGGATTCTAAAAATATATGAATCACAATAACAAGAATTACAATATATCACATACACAAAGATCCAAATTTATATGAAAACAAGTAAACAAATCAATGATAATATCTTTTGCAAAGAACACATGTTTTTGCAAATGGTTAGACTAGTTTTTCAAGAACTAGAATTTAACGACTATTTTTTAAGAACTATGATTCAAAGGTTAATTCTTCGGGAATTAACATGTAAAGATCTCATCTTTAATATGAAAATAGGCAACGAGATTCAAATGTTAGTTCTTCAGGAACTATCTTGGAAAGATATAATCAATAATTTTTTTTTCACTTTTCTTTTGTTTCAAACTGTATTAGGATCAAATCTAGTTCTTCTGGAACATATGTAGCGCTAAAATAATCGTGTTGTTCTTCGGGAGCTATACGCAGCACTAAAAAATTATGAGGTTCTTCAGGAACTATATGTAGTGATAAAAAAATTGTAAGGTTCTTCAGGAACTTCTCGTAGCACTAAAAAATTTTAAAGTTCTTCATGAACCAATCTCGTGCTATAAAGTTCTTCAGGAACTTTTGTATGCAATACAAAATTTCATTCATAGTCTAAAAGTCTAGTTTTTCAAAAACTATTCCACAAATTTTCATATAATGATGACCTAGAAAACTTATAGTTTTGTGCAATCCTATAGGGATGCTTGAATATGAAATTCTTCTAGAATTCTATCAAGATTCTTATACACAATATGATAGTCATATACTTAGACAATATGAGAATAAAATTTCCATGAAAAAACCTAAATAACATGAAAAACAAAAATATTAGAAAAATATGATCTTCCAAAGAGTGTGAGAAAGAAAACAAGTTCTTTCAATAAAACCTCTTTAAGCAATCACTCGTATGGTAGAGTTTCGTGCTGATAACGTGTTGTAAATACAAAAGAAAGTAGAGAGATAAGACAATAGAAATATAGACTCAAAGACCGGTTCTTCAGGAACCAGGATTTAAAGGCTAGTTTTTCAGGAATAAGCTATAATCTTTGTATTGATAATCTGATCAAGTGTGTACAAGGACAAACCTAATAGCCCTATTTATAGAGAATGGGCTACTAGTTATGGACCAAATTAAGGGATATGGTAAAGATATAATGAGATAACAAATTGATATAGTCATCCATCAAATCAACATATTTATAACAATATATATATATATAATAGTTATTCAATATTTTATATGTCAAAAAATATTAATAAATGGCCTGTTATATGCACGGTATATACTTAAAAAAATATATGTAAAAAAGACTATGAAAAATTTCATAAGAAATGTATCTAAAGTACACATAAAATGTTCAAAAGGAATTTGTTTTAAAAAATTATAAAAAAGATTTCAATTTTGTTAAGGGAAATATAATGAATTTAAATAGGAATTCATTAAATTTCTAAAAAAAATTCAAACAATATAATACGAATGACAATCTAAATATTAAGGTAGTGTTTGGTTGGAGGGAAATCGAGGGGAGGTGTAACATCCCAATTTTTATGAAAATTATTTTACAGTTTCCGACTACTTAAAAATAAATCATAGAGATTGATCACCTCAATGGTTTGTTAAAAGTACGAAGAACTACAAGGATTTATTGTAAACAATTTACTGTTTTAGTAATTAATTCAGATTAAGAGACAGTGTAGACGTATATTGTTTTTAATATGAATTAATCTTGAAAAATGTGAAAAATTGTTGTTTGATTAAAGAAAATTATTTTTTTGAAAGAGAAATAATTTTCAGGATTTAATAGATATTTTTAAGTCACAGTTTGGATTTTCGATGTTTAGTTATTTGTTAAATTGTCTGTTTTATGTCATATTTAATATGACTTTTATTTTAAAGATTTTTTCCTTGATAATTTTCTTGTTTGAATAATATCTAGATGATAAGAGAAATTGAAATTAGTGATCGTCACTAATTTACAGTTTTTATTGCGCTGCAAGAATTTTGTTGAATTCTGCCGTAACTAGGCTATTGAGTGAGTTTCTAACTGAAACATGTCAAAATGTGATCCAAATTTTATAAAATTTGAGATCTTAGTATTTTCCAATATTTAGGATTTATTGGAATTTTTCTGGAATTTTTGGGCATCAGAAAATATTAGTGTATTGTCTACGCCTATAACTGCATTACAGTCGCGTTTTAGCTCGTAAATTGAGAAAACGACATTCATAGAAATACTTCTAATATTTTTAGGGACATTTTAGTATATTAATAAATTTTGATTATATATTAGATTTATTTTGGAGTTTTTGGTTCAAAAACCTTAATATACACGTAATGCTGCGCACCCGATTGAGTGAGAACGCGACGAAACGAAATATCTTGATATTTTGGCTGAGGGGAGATGTATCCAGCAACTAGGGGAGCTGAATACTCATCCTTAGAAGGTTCCATGACAAGTGTAGGCATAGGATTGATGGTTTTGTAATTGTAGTTAGATAGTGTAGTTAGTTTGTATCTAGTTTGGTTAATTCCTAACTAAATGAACAAATTTATTCCATCCTTGTCCCTCAAAATTTCGTGGCTGCCCTCTCCATATTGGCTTCAGCCCATTCATTTCCTCCATTGTTGAAAGCTTGAGAAAAAAAATCCTAGAAAGAGAAAATTGATTTAGGTGCTTAATCATGTGATTTTGGAAGCTAAATCCTAATCCTTTCTCCTTCCTTCTTGTTCAATCATCTCCATCATTGTGGTAAGCTTATTTTCCTTTTCTTCATGGCTGCCATGGTTGGGTTTTCATGGTATTAGTGTTGTTCCTCATGATTTTAGTGTTGATTTTTGAAGGAAATTGGAGTTTAAGCTTGCAACCTTCAATCCTTGTTCTTAATCCTTGATCAACCATCATCAATCTTGTTGGTAAGTGTTCTTGTTCACTTTCCTCTTCTCATGGCTGCCATGTATGAGTCCTCCATAATTTTAGTGTTGTTTTCTTTAGAAAGTGTTAGATTTGCTAGATTAACATGTTTAGCCTTTTGATCCTTTACTTTCTTCCATGATTAAACATGATTAGAGTTTTTAAAATTTGGGAAACCCTAACCCTTGACCCTGGCCGAATTCATGGGCTGTTGTGGGGGCTTGATCTTGATTTGTTTTTGTTGAGTTAGAGTTAGTTCTTGGAGGGTTTTTGATGTTATGTTTGGAACTATTCTTATATGCATGTTTTAACAAGTTTTGAGAAGATTAATTGGTTAAAGTTTGGGGATGGAAACCGTGGCTGAGTTATGAGTTTTTGAGGATGTTTTAATTTGTTTTTAAAGTGTTTTAATTGTTTAAGAATTTGGTTTTTGCTTATGGCTTTGAATCTATAAAGGTTTGTATGTTTAAAGCTTTGAAAAATGGTTTGAATTAAATTAAATTTGGGGCTGTTTTGGGGCTTCCAAAACAGTGGCTTATGATCAAGTTTTGAGTAATTTTTAACTTGTTTTTAATTGTATTTAAGTGGTAAAGAAGTTTGGTTTTGGTAAGAAGTTTTGATTAGGCAAAGTTTGTAAGATTTTGATGTTAAAAGATTTGAAAACTTGGAGTTGTTTTTGGAAGCTTAAAACCGTGGCACTTTGATGGAATTTGGAGCATGTTCTTAACTTGTTTTTAAGCTTAAATATGTTGTAAAAAGTGGTTAGTAATTTGGTTTAGCAAAACTGTTCAAAGAAGCATGATTTTGGGAAAAGAATTGGTTTATGTTTCAAGAATTGTTTTGAACTTGCAATGAAATTGTTTCTAAAATTTTGTGACATGTTTTAGTTCTTTAAAAAGTGGTTCAAAATTGGTAAAAACACTATTCAAAGTGGTAAAACACTATTCTAATTGGTAAATTTTGGTTTAGGTATTTTTCTAAGTGTGTAGCTTTTGTAAAAGTTTGAAAACTTGCATGATTTGAGTATGTGTCATGGCATATGGCTAGACTGAACCTATTAGGGATTAAGTTGAGTAATTCCTAGGTTTAAGGAACCCTAAACCCGTGGCTGCCCTAGGGGTTTAGAACTTGAGTAGTAGTTCTAATTGATTGAAACTTGCGTTGTTAAGGTTCATGCGCGGAACAACTTGATGATAATTTGGAATTACCTTGCTTGGATTGTTAAAGCATCTAATGTAAGGGAAATTCTTACATAATGAGTTTGGGCTTTTCGCCTTGTGTGTTGTTCGGCTTGATTGATTGATTGATTGTGTGGTAGTACTTGTATTATTACTATATGTTGTCTGGAATGCTGTAGCATGTTGTAGCATACTGAATTATATTGTTTGAAATGCTGTAGCATGTTCTTGGCCCTGCGTGGTATTATGATTTGTATTATTTTTCCATGAATCATGTTGGATTTAATTGGAACTTGATATTGATTGGAATATGCAAGATATTGTTGTTGATAATGGATTAATGAATAATGCGTTGATCGACTGTTATTGGTTTGACGACTTACAACGGTAAGTCTGATGCAATTCCATGAGCCGAGGAATGTTTTTGAGGTAAACTAAAGGTATCTTCTAAAATAAGTCGGCGTACAAACACGCTTTATGGATCAGAGGGTTATAGTTGTTTAAGAGGATCTTTTTAAAAGAAAACATTGTATATTTTGAAAACGGTTGAGTTAAGTAATGTGTTTAGGAATTATCCTAGCGTATTATTTAGCACAACTAGGATTTCAACGACCTAGAGCTAAAAAGTATTTTCAGATAAATGGGAGTGATACAAGAACTGAGAAAGAGATTTCAAAGATCGAGATTACGAAAGAATAAATCATAGGGAACCTAGTGTTCCTATTGAGCATATAGGCCATGTGTCCTGTGCTGGGACTTAATGTCCTGCTTGCGTGCACATTTTCTTGATTAAGGATTAGACCTAGTGTTCCGTATGGCGTTCCTAGTACCTCAACCTAAAAATTGAGCCCAATGTTCCGCATTACGTGCCTAGAATTTTAATCTAAGATTGAGATTAGCATTCCGCAGTTGAACACCTGGACTTAGTGTCCTATGTTTGAACTCTAAGGGGTATTTCTCATCATCTCAGTTTACTGCGTGATGAAGAATACCCGAGCATTACTTGAGTAGTATGGGATGCTCATTGTGGTACTCAAACTTTGAGTTCCCTCCACCCTTTGAATGTGAAACATAGTTGATTGTCGATCCGCATTGATTAATTAAAATATTACTCGGGCGCTCCCTACGGTGAGCATGCCATATTGAAGAATTTGTTTGGATGCATACTGACCATTGAGCATCGACACTCGAAGCGTTTGATTTCTCCTAAAGACTTCAAAAGATGAGTTGTAATTTCACTCGGAGGGTTTGATTTGTCCTAAAGACTTCAAAAGACGAGTTGTCATTTCACTCGGAGCATTTGATTTGTCTTAAAGACTTCAAATGACGAGTTGCCACTGCATTGCCTAATGTGTGGCTATATTGTTTGGACCCTAGGAAAATTCCTCGTCTACTACTGACCTATTAAGGTTGCAGGTGTATACACAAACTTGTTCATAATGCATTGGCATGCATGGCTAACCACATTTATGATATGTGATGATTGTTTGATGAAACTGATATCGTGATGACTTGATCATTGATCTGTTGACAAAATTGTCTGCTCACATGCAATTATTTGATATTGTGGTGACTTGATTGTTGATTTGTTGGTTGATTTGTCTGTTCACATGCAATGCTTGATATACCATGGTGATGCATGCGGTCTATTAAGTATGTATATGTATATAGAGGCATGTTATTATATTATATATGTATATTGTTTGCATGCGATATAGCCTATGATAAACTCGTGGACAAAGAATTTACCCTTGCACTGTTGTTGGATTGGATATCCTTATGGATGTCACTTCCAGATGGAGTTCCACAGCTGCTGCAGTTTCGTCTTTCCAGGAGCGTTGAAGATTGAGCCAGTGGGGAAAGATTCCTCTGAGTGTTTCGTGTGTTGATCTTGCTGAACTGTTGCTCAGTAAGAGTTATAGTTGTTGGCCAGCTTAGCTTAGGGTTTTGTCGTTATTATTTGCATAATTGCCCATTGTTTTGTAATAACTCTTTCCAGAAAACCTCGTTTCAGTGCGAAACGATTATGTTATGTTTTATGTTATGTGAAGTATTAATTGTGATGCATTATACTCTGATATTTGCAAAAGACTGATTTTGCATTATTTAGAAAATTGTACTACTCTTTATGTCTCATTTTTGAAAAGGGTTTCAAAGAGAAGGAAAAAAAAGATTAAGAAAAAAATTACTCCTATTTTCCATTGCGAAATACATAAGAGTACTTTTTAACTGAAAGCATGAAGCATCAAATGTTTTCAGCATTAGATTGAGTTGCACAGTAGCGCTCCGGAAACGGGGTGTTACAGGAGGGGAGGGGAGGAGAGCAAAATCCCTCCTAACTCAATTTTTGCTCCCCTCCAATGTTGGGTTTTTTGGAGGGGAGGGGAGGGAAGCTTAAATCATATTAAATAAAATTACTTAAATAACCCTATATTAAGTGTAACATAAATGATTATAAGGATATATAAGTAAATTAATCCATTTCCTCCATTAAAATCCCTTCCCTCCCCTCGTTTGAAACATACTTTATTATAAATAATGAAGATGGATAATAATATTTTTCATTTAATTTAATTTCTATTTTTATGAGATATAAATGTTCGCCAATATAACTATTAACTAATAGCTGAAATTTACTCAATTAATTGGAAAAGCCAAACTTTTGTAGGAATTTAAAATAAGAAATAAAGTTAAAATATAACTTATATAAAAATATTATTAGTATGAAAGGATAATGACACGTGCTACACACGGTGTATATTAAAAACTTTAGTAATAAATATTAAAAATTATATTGACGTGTGATTTCTATTAAAATATTCATCTATTGTAATTTGGATATTGAATCTTTTTCCATGTAAAATGTCCAATCTCCATATGATCTACTTTTATCATATAATTTAGATATTAATAGACTTCTGATGTAAAAATTAATGTGAGTTAATGTAAAATAGTCTATCACTCTATTAGATATAAATAATAACAAATAGGAATATTTACTAATAGAAAATTTTTTATTTATAATATGATGGTCTGTGCTCCGCAGTGGCAGATCCAGAAATTTTCTTTGGTGGGGGCAAAGAAATAATCCATCATGTAAGTTTCAGTACTAATCATAAATAATACTAGTGGTGTTCAAATTCAAACCAATCTAAAGAAAAACCGATCCAAAAAAATGGAAAACCGCAAAAAACTGATATTTCTTGGATTTGTTAGGGCTGTTTTTTTGTCAATCGCGCAGTTCGGTTCGATTTGCAGTTGGCTTACCTAGAACCGAACCAATCCAAACCGAACTGCACGTTGTTAAAAAAGTAAATTCAAAGTGAATTTGAAGTAAATCCACTCTTTAAATATTTGATAAACTGAAACCTAACCAAATCAAAGTAAATATTTTATTTAAATATTTTCAAAAAAAAATCAATTCTTTACAAAATCAACTCTAAATATGTTATTTGACGTAATATAAATAATTAATATGTAATACTCGATAAAAAGATAAAACTGAATCATTCGATATAATTCAAACCGCATTTAATCGGATCAGATAAGTTCGGATTTTTTTTTAAGGAAGCCATCCAAACCGAACCGAACCACATATTGTTTTAATCTTTGGATCGGATGACTTTTTGCTTCAAAATCGAATAAAACTGCACTGGGAGCACCCTTAAATAATACATTTAGGAATCCTTAAACATATCAGGACTAACGGGTCTCAATTAAACAGTCAATCTCAAGGTTTGAATTACACATGTCGATTACATAGTTAATTTCAAGGTTCGGATTATACATGTGGCTCTATTGTGCTTTACAAGTAAGGTTAGGAATCAGGCTTGGTTTAGGAATTTGAATTTCAAAGGCTGCACCTACTTGGCATTGATTATAGCGGCTCAACTTTCCCATTCTACTTGAACTATTTTAAGCAGTTAAAATATTGGTCATAAATGTAATAAATGTCATTAACGTATTTCAAAATATTAGCCCTTTTATGTTGGAGCAATCTGGACCTGCAGAATTACCTATAATATTTCATTTATGGTGTTCAATAATCACAATTAACTAATGTTGTTCAAAATATTTCCCTGTCTTGTTCGAAAGGACAGGCTTTGAAGTTCCAACGTTGGTGCAAGATCAAGCTATTCCAGTCATTCTCTCGGGGCATCATGCCTATTATTTTTATGTTGCTTTCTTTTTTTTTCTTTTGAGAAAATTTTATGTTGCTCTCTTCTTTGTTTTATTACTTCATGCTATAACTTTGTTTTTTTTTAATTGGGTTCTTTAATGAGAAATTTTTTACACATTGTTCTGAAGTGAACATAGAGATTACAAAATAATGGATACCCCACGGTGAAGGTCGGAGGAAGAACGTGGTGGTCACGGTGATGCTCCGAGTTCCAGTGGAAGACGTCGGTGGTGGTCACCTGCAAGCACTCCGACGCTCAAGTCAGTGTATAAATGAGGTGGGTGAAGAGGCTAGAATGAGAGTTACCTGATTTGGTAGTAGTGATATGCTTATATAGCCTTGGAATGAAGCTTGTCATGGAAGCTATGTGAATTTGGGCCCGCCTTTAATTGTGGCCCATTAAGTTGAGTTTGGGCCGGATTTAGATCCGGAACAGTTGCCCCCAAGTCGGTTGCTCATGTAATGTGGAGCCGACTTGTAAGCAGTCGTTGTCCTGCATGTTAGGCGAAAAAATACAAGATGTGCACGATGTAAACATGTGTTTTGATTGTGTTGCCCCCATACTGACCTAGCTGGTGTGTTGGGGATATGCATTCGGGAGTGAATCCCATTGCGAGTTTGTTGTAACTATTTTTAAATTGGCATCAAATGCCGTTCTGGTTCAGAAAACCGAAGTGATAAGTATAAAACATGAAAATGTATACCTCGTCGAAAGACTGAGATATGATGTCGAGATGTTGTCCTCCTTATCCGAGCTTAAGAGCTTGGCGGGGAAACCTGTTGTGTTGCCGAGATTCAGTCTCAACCAAGCGCAGAAGCTTGGAGGAAGAACCTGGTCTTGCTGATGTCGAAGTGGTTTTCTCAAGTAGACATGCAATTGCTTATGCAATCCGGGAAAATAAGATGAAGATGTGCCCCAGTGAGGGATGCATCGTAATAGCTTCCTTTCTGGTAATAAGAAATTAAAGATTGAGAATATGAAGGCTGCATGTTATGTAGCCATGTTAAAGAACCTCCAGAATTCTTGATGCTTCAGTTCTGAATTTGTCACTGTCTATGTGCACCTGGAAGATATTTCTGCAGCAACAGTAATTAAAGAGTTGAAATTGTATAAGTCAGTAATTAAAGAGTAGAGCAGTAATTTTAAGCACAAGGCATCACAAGCACAGGATGCATGTGATGGTTCCTGTAACGTTGATAAGAAACTCTAGCACCAAAAACCTTGTTTGGCTAATTAACAATTATATGCAAATGATGAGGCATTGTGTTCTTTCATTATGTTGGTTTAGACATTTATTGATGGCAGCAAGCTGGTTGCTGCTTGTCATAAAACCTTGATAGATGCATAAAGAATCTCATCGACCTTTCAACATTATTTTCCATAATTGGTGGCTGCAACCTGACATGGGTATATCAGCATGTTATATAAAACAAAATTTGAAAAACAAATCCAGATTCAGCATATATGTAGGTGTTGATGTTGAGTGTAAGTCACATCTCAAATATTGAGTGCTTTGCTCTCATAGAAAAGGTATTGATGCTAGTGTATTCCTTTGCATACTTGATGTGATTAAAGAGTGGAAACTTCACATCAAGTGCTCTGGATAAATGAAAGTACCAATGCCTCCAAACCTGTGCACATTGAGCATGCCTCTCACATCTTGGTTCATATTCTTGGTTGAGAAAATTATATCATCCAAAAATGTATGAGAATGCCTCTCGCTATGACTTGTCTTAGATTGGCATCAAGTGCTGTTTAGAGCATGAAGACGTCTAAATCATCGGCTGCTCGATATTAGAGAGAACGTACTTGTAAAGCTGAATGCATGGATCTTGCATTGTGTAACGACCCACCATTTACCACCGGGTGAGCCCAGTTGGCATTTAGCGAACCGTTACTTTAAGAGGTCTTCTCCACCCCCACTTTGGATTTTAATCCAAATTTAGTGGAGTTTTTGCCTCCCCAAGGGTTCGAACCTTGCACGTAAGGGTTAAATACAAGGTTTTTGGACCCTTGGTATCACCACTCAACCTTGTATTTAACCCCTACGTGCAAGGTTCGAACCCTTGGGGAGGCAAAAACTCCACTAAATTTGGATTAAAATCCAAAGGGGGTGGAGAAGACCTCTTAAAGTAACGGTTCGCTAAATGCCAACTGGGCTCACCCGGTGGTAAATGGTGGGTCGTTACACATTGCTGAAGCCAAATTGTTAAGATTTTCTCTCAACCAAGCATGGGAGCTCGGAGGGAGGATCTCGACGTTGTTGAAGTCGATATGAGATTGTTTCTTTGCTGATGTCATTTGCTCGGAGAAATAGCCCGACCATAGAGTTTTTCCTCTACCCCGGTGGTCAGAGTAAATATCATAACCTCGGGTGGACAGGATCACGACATGACCCTCATCGTCTTGATGGCTAGGCAAGTCGGAGGGCCTATTGAACTCCTCGATGGCGAGTGGTGCTGAAGTGTCGAACTCGCTCTCAACCATGTGCAAGAGCTCGGAGGAGAATTCGACTTCGTCGAGGCATGAGGCCAAGAAAATGGGATTCACTCTCTCCCAAGCTGAAGAGCTTGGTGGGGAATCTGACTTCGTTGAGGCACGAGGCCGAGAAAATGGGATTCACTCTCTCCCAAGCTGAAGAGCTTGGTGGGGAATCTGACTTTGTTGAAGCCGAGGTGTCGAGATTCACTCTCAACCAAGCGTGGGAACTCGAAGGGGGAATCTAGCGTTGCCGAAGCCGATGTAGTTATGTGAAACTATTTACTTTGCTGATTTAGGCTGTAAATGATCCCTGTCTAAGAGAAACGTTGCATAACTACCTCTTGAAAATCATTAGCAGTTATTTGAAAGTTGTCTATAATAAATAATAGACTCTCAAAATATATGAGGTGTTAGACTTCGGTTCCTTGTAGTTGCTGAATTTTCTTTAACTCCAGCTCTCATTTGAAGTATACTTCACTCCTTAAGGTGGAGTATCCGTGTTGTAAATTATATTTCGTGGAATATATCACTGCGTAAAAACATATTTTACCCATTAGGGATTGCTCTGCCGTTATCGACATTGAACCTTCAGCAGGCATGTCCGAGATAATCTTGTTATTTCACGCTGTGATAGAAATAATTCTGAATTTTCAGAACTGGACTTTAGTGGAGATAGGCTTTAGCTTGCGTAGCATGTAAAAACTAATAGCTAGCCATCTCTAATAGAATCCAATAACCGGAATTACCACTTGATTGATAAACAATTTTAGCTCCATGATTTACTGTCAGGGCTGAGATTGAAGCTTTTTTTGCTATTGTAATTGATAGGCTGCCATTAGATTTGGCTGAAAATAAAGATTTGGTGGCGAGTTATTAGGGAAATGCTCTTTAGAGGCATTCCCATAATGAAGAGTTTCAGATTCTTCCAGTTGCGAATCAAAGTGGGCCATCAGCAGGATCTTTAACTGAAGAGAATCAAAGATGTTGAGGAACCTTGATATAGCAGTTTCAACAACAGACTTTGCCAAAATACTGGTGAGCTGGCTCATGAGCTGCAGGCTTTAAATTTCACTGCACCATATTTGGTGATGTTGTTGCTGCATGTTTTCAAATATTGTTCCATCGCAAAGATTTTTAAAAAGAGACAATACTTGCAATGAGTTGGCTTGATTAAATATGCAGGAAGTGATGTTGTTGCAGCAAGTGATTATTTCCACCAAGTTCAGAAGTTTAAGAATGGGGGAAGCATCTTAAGTAGAAACTTTCAAGCACTTGACATAAAATCTGTCAAAGACTAGATGTTTACACATCATTGATAATTGTTACTAGATCTTCTTTGACCCCAGTTCTTCAACCGGAATAGACTTCACCCCTTGATTACGAACTTTGTTGATCAAGTTGGATAAGCTAATACTGGAAAAATTGAACTTGATCTTGTGAGGAATTTCAAGTTTGGTATTGAAGGTATTATTTTGTGTTCATCTTGCAAACTTATATGCCCCTGAATTGCAGGTAATGTCCCTGCATACTTTGGAAAAGATTTTCCAGTAAGTGGAACTTAAACAGAAATATGGAGCTTCAGTTCAAAAGTCTCTTGGTGACTTAGGAGGATTATGAGTCAGCATTGGCTCCCTGTTGTCACTTCTTAAAACAAAATTCATAGAGCATGCATATATTGTTATAAAAGTGATATGTGTTGTGTTAGTGGGAGTGAGTGTGAAAAGATTGGATACTTCTTTCTATTGCAGAATTTAAACTTTCCAACTTTTTCCAGATTTCCAACGAGCGGTAATATGCTTTGAATACACATGTGAAATAGGAACCTGAAAAAGTTCTAACAGAATAAAGTACAAGTATCTGATAGAATATTGGCTAATCACAGAATAAAGTACAAGTAAAGAACAACAATTTCTAAGAACCATATATAACAGGTAAGCAAGAATGGCTCTTCACCATTAGAAACCTGTACTATTGGATTTTAACAGCTCCTTATATTATTTAAGTGAGAACACAAAAATGTCTTGGTGGCTGTATGCTTTGTGCACCTCAAGCATGATACATGAAAGTATATTATAGACATTACTACCATGATTTCTGTATCTAGTATGGTCAGAAACATACCAAAAGTATTGGCAAAGGTGCTTGTAAAATATTTTGGAGCGATTGCTTTGAATTTCAACATTAAGCTGAAATGTTGTGCCATCCGTAGTGGGACAGCTATAAATTCCCTGTTCAAAATTTACTGAGCATGAATGTACCATTTGCTTTGCTTAGACTCATTCAAAATTCTGAAGAAAGGCTGTATCGCCATATGAGAGCATCCAATGTGGATGTGGACTTTGCTTGGACTCATTTAGAATTCTGAAGAAAGGCTGTATCACCATATGAGAGTGTAACACTCGTAATTTTTACGATGCGTTAATGAGCGTTATTTATTGTATTTTGTCGTATTTATGCTATAATAAGCAATTTCTTGTTCTCTAAGTAAGTGAATTAATTAAATCAAGATCAAATTATATTTGAGAGTTAATATTTTATATTAATTCACAGTTCGAATATCGTCAAAAAATTCTAACGAAGTTTCGTCGCGTTTCGAATCGCCGGGCAGTTTTGCCACAGATAAAATTCTAAACGAACTCCGATTTCGATGAAAATCGAAACATAACTTGTTGGGACTATTTTTGAGTGTTTGACATGATTTTTATTATTTATAATTAAATATTATCACGCGATGAATTAATTTCTCATTAAATTAATTTTTTGCGAATTTATTGGTAACACGGGTTTTTCGACACCGTGTTTTAGCAACCCTTAGACTCTAGAATTAGAGGGTAATCATGAGATGTGTGAGATTAGATGGGTAGGACTTATTGATGTGATTAGCATCTCATAAAGTTGCTAGGTGTCATATTTTGTGTGATTAGTTTTTTTTTTTCCTACTTTTCCTAAACCATTACTAACCAAGCATTGTTTTAATTGAAAAAAATAAAATATCCCTCCCCTTATTTCAGCCCTAGGCTGAGCCCTCCCTCTCTCTACCCTTCATATCTTCTTCTTCTTCATTTCTTGAGAGAGAAGCTCTCCACCTCCATGGATGCTTCCTTCACAAAACCTTGATCCACTTCATTTTCTACCTCCATTCTTGTGCTAGTTCTCCTTCTACAACATCATCACTACCTAGCTCACCACCAAGCTTTTGAAGAAGCATTTCTTTCCCCCTCTAACAGCCCCTTGGCCGCGACCTCATAGGAGGAGGAGGTGGTGGTTCTTTTCTCTTTTCTTTGTTGTTTTCATGCTTTATGTTGTGTTGATTTTGCTTGATTGTGATCATAAGAGGAGATGAACACTTCAACCTCTATCCCTTGGAACCCTAGGCGTGACCTAAGCGAGAAGAAGAGGGCTTGGTGTGATCCTTGGTGAATCAAGTGATTAATGGGTTAAATAAGCCTCTTTGATGTTGTTGTTGTTGTATTTGTTCATAGTTTGGGATTTACTTGTTGATTAAGTTATTTTATGGCTTGAACCTATTCTTGAAGTGGCAAAAAATGTGGGTTTTGATGGTTAAGACATGTGATTAATTGTTGTTTCTAGCTTGCTATGTGTTAACCTTGTTGTTGTAGTTGATAGTTTTGTGATAGCATGTTTAACTTGTTGTTTCATGATTTATGCCTATTCTTTAAGTTGGGGAAATGTGGGTTTTGGTTGTTGAATCATGTGTTTAAAAGTTAAATTAAATGTTTTGGGTGTTTTAATTGCCATTGGAGTAGTGATGCATGATTAAGTGTAAGAGTTGGTTTATGTTTTGTGCAAAATTGGTTCTTGAAAGACTAGAATGACATGTAGGACCCGATTAAGTTGTTCTTTAAATTCTTAGCATGATTATGGCCATGATTTAAATGGTTTTGGGATCCTTGAAATTAGTCTAATTGAAAGAACTCTTTGAGAACTCTTGTTTTTGGAAAAAGTTTTAGAACATATCCTTAAATGTGCTTGAGTTATGTCTTGTGTTAACTTGATGTTTATTGCCTTGTAGTATGATCGAAAATGATTTGGAAGTAATTTGTGGTTTGTGAAAGAAGTTTTTGTAAATTTTTTTGAGAGAAAAAGAGATTGTGGCCGAGAGGCCCTAGGGGGTTTTGGAAGGAAAATTTCTTGATGTGAACTTGTCCAAATGCTTGAATGAGTATGTGTTTTAGGCCTTGAAGATTTGTAAAAGTGGTTTATTGCTTGATGTTACCTTGAAGTTCAAGTAAGATAATATTTCTAAATTGTTATGTGTGATGTTACCTTTTCAAGAAAAGCATTTAGTTCCAAATCTTATTTTTTTCTAAGTAGCTAGTGACTCAAGTGTTTAAGTGAATTGTTGGTTAGAAAAGGGTTAAACATGAGACCTTAAGTTTAGTTTAGAATTTATAGAATTGTGCTAAGTTATTTGTGGTGATAGGCGTTATGATTCCGGACACCGAGCGACGTGGACTTGAGGATTGCGGTGCCCCGTTAGCAAACATCTGTGGTAAGGGCAACATTAGAGATTGATAGGAATTTAATTTCAAGTATTTATGCGAAGAAGTCTGAGAACCTCAGGGTTCGAAGTAAGGGTCTTGTACCCCTTCGTTTTACTGCTTTTTGATATACTGATTATTTAGTGGTCTTGTCTGCAAGTGGTTGGCAGCTGTCCCCAACCCCCCACACTTGTTTGATTGCCTCTCTGCTAACTCCATTGAGTTGCAGAGGGATAAATTGAGTTGTTTGACTGTCGTTGTTTGCTGAGTTATGATTGTTGAGATGAATTGCTTATACTGCTGAACTGTTCGCACTGTTTTGAGCTTGGCGTAAATATTATTTGATATGCGGTCTAATGATTATTCAATTGTTTCCTGAATTATCGTATGCGGCGATTTATTCATTGGAGTGCGAGAGTTTGGTCGAGTCGTCGAGTGTCGTGACGTTTTTGAGCTTTGATCCAATTAACCTAGAGTGCTAAGATCCCCTAAACGGCTCCGGCTGGTTTTTCGGCAGATTAGCTAGGCGTCGTAGCGTCAAGGAACCTGAGCTGAATGTTCTAGGGTGAGCGGAGAGCCCAAGGCTACGGCTGACGTTCAGTGGATGGATCGGCGTTACATTCCGGAAAATTGTCAAAGTGTCATGAGCGTTGAGTCTTGAGCGGAGTCTTATGTTGCGTCTTGAGAACTGTGATATGTTTGTTTTGCTGATTGTTATGTGTTGTTATTTCATGATTTATTGAGAAGTTGACCCTTTTCCGTGGTACCTTCGACCCGTGATAGTTACCCAGGTCATGGCGAAGAGTGTACCGATACCGGCGATGAGGACGTCACCAGAGATCTTCTTTGATTTCCCAGACTTGGAGCTACCCGCGGCGATGGAGTTCGACCCCATCTCACGTCGCGTTGTATATACCGGGGATGTTGTTCAGAGTTTCAGAGAGGATGGTGTTGTGGTGAGAGAGGAGACTTCACGACACACGGTGAGCTTTCCGATCCGGATGTTGCAGATAGTGGACGCCTGGCGTACTATGGAGAGAGAGGGGATTGCACCAGCTTCGTCTTCTTCACCAGAGGGACCTCCCGAGGTCTCGAGGCATACTACTTCCTATTTTGCTTCCCGAGGTCGAGGATGAGGGCCGAGGATTAGAGTGACATTCGACGCGGGACTGCAGGACGTCTACTTCCAGAGCCGCGGCTATCCTGACTCCTCCAGTAGAGCCGGCTTCCCCTCCTGTTGTTAGGACCTCCACTCCACTAGCGGATCCACCTCCCGTCTGTAGGGTATGCGGCGAGGCTGATTGTCTTGGGGCGAGATCTAATGAGGACGATATGGTCGGGGAGTATGTGCCTAGTGATGTACCCGAGGATGTGCCTACTGCGGCACCTTTTATCGACTTGACTGGAGAAGACTCGATGGATGAGGAGGAGGATCCATCAGAGGATCCGGGTAGTTATCTGTAGTTGTCATGTTGTCTGACTGTTGTTTATGTTATTTTGGATGACTGTAGTATTTACTTTTGGTGTACAGTTAGTTTGGTGACCAGTCGGGCTCGAAATTTTTTTGTACTACAGGGTAGACTGGCGGTTTACTTTTGGAGCAGCCCCCCTGCGTGGGTGTCTGCCGGGAGTACCCCCGGGTATGACTACTCTTATAAGGGTCTTCATACCATAGGTGTATTCTCTGTACATTTCTACACTGTTTTCTTTTGCATGTACTGTATATGATGACTTGTCTATATATGCATGTATGTATTCCCAGTGCATGTGTCTTGTGTCCTAGATTGCTCCATGTTCGAAACGCTGTAGTTACTCTGTGCGTGCTTGCGGATGACATTGCTTTTAAAAAAAAATGTACCGCATTTTCGGAAGGACACCAGAGTATCGTTTTAAAAATGCATCGCATACAGGTTTAGTTCTAGTTTAGTAGCGGTTCGGAAACGGGTCGTTACAGAGAGCATCCAATGTGGATGTGGAATTCTTCAAATCCAAGTATAATAAATATCACCCATTTCAGTGATGTTAAACCCCTTACAGTGATGGGGATTCTGGTATTCTTAGATGTGGCAGACATTTCCATTCCTCTACTTGATGTCGAAGTCATCTTGACCGGGAAGAGCGGCACATTTTGGTATCCTTGCCATGCTCCATGTACTGGCAGTGTCAGCCACTCTATTCATTTTCAGCTTATTAGGAATTGCACTCCCACCTTATTTGATCTGAGATAGCTGCAGCAACTATATGGATGCCTACAAAGGGTGGAGCTCCCTGACGTCGGGTTATACGGATTTCGTTGTCCAGGAGATCGGACTTGGTGTCAATCAATAGAGTCAGCTCGGAGATTTAATTTGCGGGAGCAAAGAAGATAATGCCGATATCTGAATAAGTTTAGCGCTTCATCGGCTGCCTCCGTCTTTTTCGACATCGGCGCTCGAATTGATCAAGAACGAATATTAGTTAAGGAGATGACAGGCTTAACTCACCTCGGATTAGAGGGGATCATCGGCATAATCATCGCTGTGATGCTGCCTAAGTGTCGAGGTAGGTGAGGGTTGAGATCGGAGCCCCAGAACCGAGGTCCTTCCCTTCCCTGTGTATTTCCTCTGTAAACGATTTGAGTCATCGTCTCCCACGACCTCGACGGTGGAATCCGAATTTGCTCCAAGTTTCCCTTGGATGCTTCGATATCTTAACATCGGTGAATGATGATTGTTCATCCTGCTCGAGCTTTATCAGCTACCTCGTGTTTGTTGACTTCAGTGCTTGAATTCACTATAGGCAGAACATATTAGATCAAAAATAACGAAAGGGTTGAACCTTACCTCAGATTTGTCAAAATCGTGAATGCTCTTCCGCTTCACCGAACTCGTTCTTCACATAGAATTGACTCAATCCCGCGCTTCGGGTTAGGCATGTGCTTGCCCTCAATCCTTGATGCTTCGATTTCAATCCTACGCTGGACCATTTCCGTTTGACCAAGGTTGAGAACGAGCGAATTCTTTTTCTCGTGGTTCTCAAGAACATGGATCTTGGTTTGGCACAAGAACTAATCCACTCCAAAATGCTCAGAGGTGACGATTACCATCATGGCTCTCGAATTTCTTTGTTACCTCGCTTCCATTGATCGGTCCCGAACTTTCTCAAGAACTCACAAAACACGAGGACACTATGTCTTCGAAGAACATTGAGGAAATCATTGATGTGAGATGTTTATCGATCTGATCGTGAATCATTATCGCTGTGTCAGCCACCATCTCCACACCATCGCAAGCAAATATGAAATCGTGAATCTTAATTTGATGCAGTTGGTTCAGAACCGAGATGACGGAGACGATGATTATCGTTCGTGAATCATGGACCTTGATTTGACTGTGAATCTTTTATCGCTGTAGCGATCATAAGAATTTTCGATCTAAAACAGATCCAAACCTCACAGAACAGATTAAACGAGAATGAAAAAGCCTAAACCAGTCGAGATTCTAGATCTGAAAAATCCATGCTCATTGTTCCTTTGAATTCTTGACCTAGAAAACTTTGGATCTGGATCGGATTCTTGCTCTGGTTTCTTCGAAAAGAATTCCTCGCCAGAAATACAGTGCAATATCCCACCGAAACGAAAGAACACGCATCCAAGAAGAGAAAACTTCCATCTGAATGTTCTCACCACCGTGAACGTGAAACAGAACGCGAATGATTTTTTCGTTCCCACAGACGGCGCCAATGTTCTAAAGTGAACATAGAGATTACAAAAGAATGGATACCTCATGGTGAAGGTCAGAGGAAAAACGTGGTGGTCACGGTGATGCTCCGAGCTCCGGTGGAAGACGTCGGTGGTGGTCACCTGCAAGCACTCTGACACCCAAGTCAGTGTATGAATGAGGTGGGTGAAGAGGTTAGAATGAGAGTTACCTGATTTGGTAGTGGTGATAGGCTTATATAGCCTTGGAATGAAGCTTATCATGGAAGCTATGTGAATTTGGGCTCGCCTTTAACTGTGGCCCATTAAGTTGAGTTTGGGCCGGATTTAGATCCGGAACACACATTAATTTATGCTGGAAGGCAACTAACTTTGTTAGAGTTTTAGCATGCATTGCATTCCACCATGTCGCTCGAAAATTTACTTATATTTCAGTCCTAGGATGTATTGAGTTCTGTTTTTAGTGTTTGCATGATAATAATTATGATTTTCAAAAGGAAATTTGATACGCTAGCGAGCCAGGACCAGGAACAAGTGAGCACAACCGGCGTAGGTGATTCCAGTAGGACCAAAAGGAGGTCAAGCAGAGAGAAGGCCCAACCAAGCTGGACGGATGATTATATAGTTGAATAAATAGAAAAATAAATTGTGTAGAAATAAAGAAAGAGAAATGGTTATTAGACATAGGGTCGCGCTAAATGGACACCCAAATTGGGACACCCCATTTGGACACCGTATGTCCGTACATGTACGGACAAGATTTTTTTTTTCAAAAAATATTTTTTTTCCAATTTTTTTTCAAAAAATAATTATTATAAAAATGGTTAATGCGGTGCAAATAAGTGATTAATATAGTTCACTAACTGGTTAATGAGTTTCTCTGATGTCAAATTTCACTTGTATCCATTAATTGTAAGTGGTTAATGCTGCGCAAATAAGTGGTTAATACAGTTCACTAACTGGTTAATGGCTAATCTGATGCCACCGGTTGCACTTGCACCCATTAACCACTTGTGGTTAATACAGACACAGAGTAGTTGTTAACTAATTAGTGAACTGCATTAACCACTTATTTGCATAGCATTAACCACTTTCACAATTGGTTAACAAGGTTGATATTAGTGGTTAATGTAGCATTGAAAGTGATTAATACAATATTGGAAGTGGTTAATGGGTGCAAGTGCACTTGTTGACATAAGTGATTAACAGAATTGACATTAGTGGTTAATACAGTATTGAAAGTGGTTAATGAGTGCAGTTTGACAAATTAGCATCAGAGTAGTACATTAACCAGTTAGTGAACTGCATTAGCCACTTACATGAACTGCATTAATCACTTTGGTAGTAAATTTGTAAAAAGTGAATAAAAAATTTGAAAAAAAATTCCCTACGTAGTCCGTACGATTCCGTACATGTCCGTATCATACAGACATACGATGTCGTCCGTACGAGTGTCGTATTTGATTCTTCATTTATCATTTTCCTTAGACGTAGGCATGTTATGTGTGTAGCAATTCTGTTACCCTTGTGTAAGGATCAATAGCCACTTGGTAGTAGATCCAAGTAATTAGGATATGATGAAAAGTGTATAAAATCAAAAAAATATGGAGGAAGAAAAGGAGAAAAGCTTGGACAAATTCTCGTGTCAATTATTCCCTTCTCATTTAAAGGAATCCTTCTTTTATCCAATTGCATCAAAATTGCTTTGGACGGAGTTCTTTCATGTTGTGTTGCATTGTTATAGCAAGTTCACATCGTCACATGTTATTCCTTGAGTTTAGAAAACCATTGTACGACTTCAAAATGCAAAGGATGACATCTATATACTCTTTGTTATGTTTGGTAGTGGACCAGGCCGACCCAGGCCAGTGGCCCTTTGCTTCTGAGCGACCTGCGACGATTAGAATGGTCGATGAATAGAGCTTTGAGGCTAGCAAAATGCCTTCGCCAACATGGCCCGACATTAGGGGGCTGCAGACCGGGCCGACCTATGTTAGCGGCCCTTTGCGGCCGAACGAGCTCCTGTAATGTAACACCCCGAAATCCAGGCGCTACTTACGAGATAAAAACCACCAAGTATGAAATAGTTTGATACTGTTCGCTAGAAATCACGGTAAATTTTTTTTTTTATATAAAACCCTTTCGCAATTAACATGACAGAGTAAATACAGCATTGACAGAACATGGCATACAAAGAGAATAAAAGGAAATACGTCTGGAATACATATATAAAATCCTGAGGCAATACATCCTACAAGGTTTTACAAAATACAACATCAAAATAGGAATACATCTGACATATGAATTTCCTATAAGAAATACTCATACATCTGAGGTACTCCCGGCAGACACCTACGCAGAGGGCTGCTCCAAAAGTAGAGCCTCACTCGACTACTAAACTACTACAAGTACAGACATAATCCCAAAATACAACAGATAGACTCCGACATAAGAAACACTAAGCTGATCAACACGCTAACTCAAGCAGCAGGGGCGGCTGTGTGATCTCGGTCCGCCTCAAAATGAACTACCAAGGGCGATGCCTGCCACTCATAGAGGCCCTCCTCCTCCTCCTCATCCTCCACCATCGAATCCTCCTCCATATCGTCTACCACGGGCGTAATGACGTTGTCGTCACCAATGGCGTCGACAGTAGGGATATCGAGAGGTGCATCCCTAGTACTATCCTCCTCGTCAGATGAATCTATGATCCAACCTCCGGATCCACACCCTACCTGGCCACAGCGAGGGCATACAGATCTAGCAGGGGAACTCGACGGGTCTACAGCGGCGTGAGAAGAGGGTGCTCCGACGTCCATCCTCCTGGGTCGCATGCGCCGTACAAATCTAAGGGGAGTAGCGCGTAACGCTGGATCCGTAGTCCGAGGCTCGCTGTGAAAAGTGGTCCGGCGTGGAATCTCGGACATGCCCTCTGAAGCTGAGGTGTCTCCATCAGGGTGTGCGTCTATCCAAGCAGCTACTATGCGCGCGAAGGGCACCGAAAACCGCATCACTCGGCGCGTGATCCCTATGTGTGTAGCCTGTCCGTCGGTATGCATCGTCTCGACCACGTTCCCTGTGTACGTCACCTGGCCTGAGGCGTGGTCTACCTCCCAGGCGAACGGGGCTCCCGAGTCCGGGAACTCAAATGTCGTCATGGACGACATGACTAGAGGGGTCAGCTCGATCGTCGTCATCGTCTGGGTTACATTCATTAATTGAAAGAACCACGGGCAAGGGTCAACTTCTTAACAAGACATAAATAATGACAACATATACGAATAGGCAAGCATAATACAATATCATAACGAATAGTCCACAAAATAAGATGCACCACAAATCCCTATTTGTCAGTCTATATGCCAATGCACATGATTTCGGAATATCACCTCGCAGGGCCTTAGGAGCTCGAGTCCGCTACCAGGCTTTCTCAAACGCTATTCCCCGCAGGATTTGTGCCCGAGCAATCCCCTCGATGATACAACGCCCGCTTTTTCCGCTTTAATCGCCGATGCGTTTCGCACTCAGGTCCGGGCGACTCTACGACACCTCTCTTCCGCATCGATGTATGCATGAACAAGCAACTCTATCATCATAGTTAGTTTACCTCGACGGGATCACTCACTGAGTGTCCGAGATCATCTATTCTTGTACTAACTCCTTAATTAGAACCCCATATTTTCGGCTCAAGATCTCCCTTTATAGTCCTAAGTCTCTTTTCTTTAGAAAATCTCCTACTAGTTATGAAATGATTTATGTTGGAAATCCACTAATAGTTCAAAATAATTAATTTAATTATTCTAACTCTCACTTAATTCTTTTTAATGAAAATGTGGTTAGTCCATTACTAATTAGGGTTTTAGAAAGATCTATTTTTAAGTGTCTCTTTGATTTTAATAAAATGTCTCTTAGTTTTTATTTCAAAATCCAAGATTTATTTGACGTTGATGCGATTTCAGAATTCCAACTCACGTGTTTCTGCACTTCCCCAAATTATCACAGTCATTTAACAATATATTCTCAAATATAGTCAATGATCACAACACAATAATCATAATCACAAGGCATCATTCGAGAAAATCATTCCATCACATTGTTCATCATATTGTCACATACTTAATTTATGCATTCACATATTACTAATATACACACTTAAAGATGTTCTTACACATAAGCATATGGAACATAAGCATGTAAAATACAAGCATATAAAACATATGAAACATAAGCATGTAAAATACAAGCATATAAAGCATGTAAAATACAAGCACATAAGCATAATCCTTAACAATATCTAAGAGTTGCCCTTACCGTAGACGCTTTCCTTCCAACGCACGATTTTGCTCTACAAGTTTACTTTCTCACACCTTCAACCAGTCAAGTTATTTAGCTAAGTTAGAAACCCAACCTAGTGTCCTAATCCCTACCCTATGGCCACGGTTCTACAAGGAAAGAGCAAGGAGAGTTTGTTTCTCAAAAAAAAGTGTAGGATCACTTAATAAAAAAAACATTCTTTATTATCAAGAAAACAAGGAATCAAATGAAGAATTTGTCTCCTTCTCCAAGTGGAGCTCACGGCCTCAAGGCCATAAAATGCCTAGCTCATTCTTTCTTATTTTAAATATCCATTCCCTTTATCAACAAATTATGATAAGAGAATGAAAGTAGTACGAAACTTGTCATGGGTTACATCCTTTCATCAAGTAGATGTTTCACCCATTCAAAGTGAGGCTCTCTTTTAGATCATAGCCCAAACAATGGAGTTTTAAAATATACATATTTTTCTTTACTCATGGTATTCAAGAAGGTAAGGAGGAAATTTTTTATTCTTACTCCCAAAATGGAGAAAGGGGCGGTCAACAAGAAGTAACAAGAAAATATTTTGTTGTTTCAAAAACCGTTTTATTACTATATTACAAATGATGTAGTAGAGTTCTTTTCTCCAAGGTTCAAAATTTTATTAACTCATTTACAAAACTTTGATAGTAATATTAACCAATATGTTAGTTTTTAGAACTACAAAACCTAAGTCACAACTTCAAGAAATGCTCTCAAGCCTTTACATAGACCATTCATGACACATATATATATGTATCCATCTATGTTCTTGGCTTCTCATCAAGCTTGAAATGAAAAGAAAACACATGCTTAAGTAACTAGAACTATGGAAGGAAAATGGCAATACAAGTAGTATAAAATCTTTCTTTTGCTTTGGAAGAACTTAAGTAGGGATCATGGCCAACTACTAGTGATATAAAGTGAGCTTAAGAAGGAAGAAGAATGGTATTTCTCACCCAAGGGAGCTGCTGGTTGCAGCTTGAAAAAAAGAGAGCAAGTGCAGAATTTTTTGAACCAAAACAACTTCAATACTCTCTCCAACTACCTCACTTCTTCCACTATTTTTTTCTCAACTTAATGAAGTGAATGATCTGAAGTTGTTGACCTTATATAGGCCTTGAGGGCTCGCAAAAACTGAAGTGGAAATGGGCAGAATTTTTACTTGCTCAAGTGGTTAAAGACTAGTTAAAAGATTTCATGGTTATTACCCTTGAGTTCCTCATTTTGTGCTTAGTAAATGACACAAGAAAAGTGATGGATTTGGTCACTTAAATGAGCTGATTTCCAGCCAGCAAAAGAGGAGATTTTTGATGTTAAAAAAGAAGGAGATTTGGTGTTGAAGTGATCTTAGGAGATGGTAGGAAAAAGCTAGGAAAAGGTAGGAAATCATCATGCATGAAATCAAGATTTTGGTGAATGATTTAGGAGTGAAATTCTCCTCCAATCAGCTGCATAATTTCGACCATGATGGGCTGAAAAAGAGGAGGAAATCTTGGCCAAATCCATGGGTGCAAGCTAGCACAAAGACCTTACTAACTCTTACCATAAATAGAACTAAACTTTAACATTTTTGGTAGGTTAATCACATCACTATCTTTTTGTGTCATGACTTAAAATCTACCACAATATAATCCTTTTTTTTTATCTTCTGAATTTCGCCCCTCCCTCAAGGTTCTCTCAGCTTCCAGTTTCGTCGCATGTTCGGTTTCACGTGTCTCGCGTCTCCGGCGCGTAGAAAATACATTATTATTAAAAATTAAGTAAAATTGCCAAAAAAATTCAAATAAATCAGAAATATTATAAAACATCAAATTTCCAAATATTTAAATATTCGGGTCGAATTAGAGTTTTCAATCGGGCAAAAACTTACCCGGGTAGTTCAAAACGCGACCGGAAAACGGTGGAATTTTGAACTGAAAATTTAACTGTGACTTAATATAATATATTAAGTCCCAAATATAATTTCATTTTAGTTAAATTCATCCACTTGATTAACAGCACACAAAATATTAATTATGCATATTAATGCGTAATACAGGGAATTACAGTACAATAGCGATAATTAAGTCGTAGTAAAACTACCGGTGTTACATGTAACGTTTGGCTTGCTAGGCGATCTCGACCTAGGAAAGGGGAATGACACCAATTAGCAAATAAAGAGGGTTGTTGGAACCTAAACGATTGAGAAGTTTAGACTCTCATTAATTTTGATGATAACAAAATATTCACAAGAGAACAATTTATATGTTCTAACAATTCTTAAAGTGTGCAGATACTAATATTACATATATTTCTAAGCCACTTAAACAAGAAGGAAGAAGCTCTCAAGAGAAGGATACACTTCATGTGTCAGCATCCGGCTCATCCTAGTAAACTGTCTTCATGAGCGTCTGAAATTATCCTTTTGTGACACTAGTCTTATCCATTTGCTTTGAGCGTCCGATCTTCCATTCTGAACGAGCGTCTGAACTTCATTTTATATCACGTGTTGGTCACGTTATTGCTCTTACTCTTAGAAGGTTCTAGAACGGATTTCGAATTTGATCTTATGCGCCAAAATTGTTGTACGAGGTATCAAAGGTGACACCTTTAGCTACAAGACAAAAATCGTACAAGCAATTGTGAAAAGCAAGGTAGTACGAAAACGGTAATATGTACTACTGAGATAATTCTCTGGAAAGGAAGATAGAGACAGCTTTTTGAAATCACCTCACTCAATGGAAAGGAGCCATTTTTACTATAACGGTAATATCCTTTAGAACTCCTATAAATACCCCAAGGTATCCATTGAAGAAACTGCCGAAATTTGAAACTGCCGAAACTGTACAAGAGTATATTGCTTCATTTACTGAGAACAAGCACTGTTGCTATACACTACAAAGAGTCAATACTCTGAAAGCACTGCTTCTGTGAGTCATCAAGTTTCGAGCCAAGTCTCCGGACTACAAGAACTGAACTCAGCGTCCGACACTTTCTTTTTGAAAGCATTTCTATATTGAGCTTAATTTTTATCCCCTCTGTGAGGGTTATTTATACTTGTATTCAATTTAACTTGTAAAAGTTGTTTTGGCCTAGTTAAGGCTGTTCCCTCAAAGGCTCGACTGTACTGAGTCGTTTTGAGAAGTTGAGAGTATTGTCAAAGTTGTGACAGTAGAATACTCTTGAGGAAATTGTAATCAGATTGATTATAGTGGAAAATCCTTCAGGAACGAAGGGACTAGACGTAGCTACCAGTTTGGTAGTGAACTAGTATAAATCTTTGTGTCTCTTGCATTACTGCTTTCTATTTATCTTTATCTTGCTCTGATAAAAATAAGTTTTCACAAATCAAGCCAAAGTCCAGGTTTATTTTCAAAGATCCGTTTAACAAACTGTTTTGAAAAACCTGTGTTCTAAGTGTTTTAAACTTAAAGTTTGCGAAAACTTTTCAACGCAATTCAACCCCCCTTCTTGTGTTCACGTTCAAGGGTGCCGACTGATTCCTGTTCATAGTACTCAGTCAGTACCCTGCCAACTGTGGTTCTAGTATGTCGTGTTAGAGACCGTACGAACGCCGCCCCCTCCTTTTCAGTAATTGTCGAAAGAATGTTCCCTCATGCGCTCTAGATATTTCCCTAAGAATACGATGTAACCCTAGGAGGACACGTGTTAAGGTTCTGAGAATTGTATAAATAGGATGAATAACCTCATGCTTCACCTTCTAGCCTTTGGCATCCTTGTAGCTAAAGGACCGGAACTACCTAGTTCTCATACAAGAACATTTTAGCACTGTAACACCTGAGGACGAGATCAACATCGTCTTAGGACGACGTATCGAGACCTCGCGTCGAGATCTTGTGTCGAGATCCCGTGCCAAGATCGTTTGTCGAGGTCATTTACCGAGCTGAGGAGACCGCGTGCACTAGCTGCTGAGCTGAGGAGGTCGGGTGTCGAGTTGATGAAGTCGCGTACCGAGTTGATGAGGTCGCATGTCGAACTGAGGAGGCCGCGTGCACGAACTCGTGTTAGAGCCTTGTGCGCTTGCACGAGCACCCTTGTCGACATCGTGTCGAGATGATAACTCGTATTCTTACGAACGTTATTCAGCGTTATTATTATATTGTTTGTAATAATTATATTGTCGGCTTGCCGTTCTCGTCGCTGTGTTGTAGATCTGAACCGATAGAGTAGAGGGTAATTATGAGAGAGTAGTGATTAGACGGGTAGATTGATTGATGGGATTGGCATCTTATAGCTGAAGTTACGATTATACCCCTTCTCTCACCAGCTGTATACCACGATCGGTTCCCTCAGATACTCATTTCTCTTTTCTTCTTTCTTCTTCCTTCCTTCTGCTCTGAGTTCCTTGTTTTTCTCCAAAATTTCCATCGACGAAACCTTGAGTTCCATCGAGATTCTGCACAAACTTTCTTCATCAATCTTGTTCATCATCATCTTCTCGACCTATATCTCACCATCTCGACCACCATCTGAGGTAAGGAAAAACAAATTTTTCTCTTCTTCATGTTACTATTTAGCGCCATTTCTTCTTTCCATTTTAGCCAGTTTTATGCTTCCAAATCATGTCAAACTGATGGGTTTTCTTCTTCATGATATTACCTCCCTTTCTAACCGATTAATTGGGCTTGTAAAACAAATTTTCTTCCTCTGTTTTTCTGCAATCGGCAGTGCCCAGAAACCCTTCCTTTTTGGTTTGTTTCGATTTCTTATTTTAGTTTGCCGATCGTTGCTTCTGGTTGTTGTTGTTGTCGATCTATCTGTTGTAGCATCAGATAACCTTTTTCATGAACTTTTGATCGAAAACCCTAACTTTGTGTTAGAGGAAAAATATATTTAAGTTCTTGAGTTTTTATATTTTCTGGGTTGTGGTTAAGATTGGGATGAGAGCTAAGTGTTATTAGAACCCATAGATCGAACTGAGTTGTGCTTGTTTTAGGAAGTCTGATTCCCGAGATCGTGTGATTTCCGAATCGAGGTGTACGGGAAAGCGAATCCAAGGACGTGGAAGCAGCGGAATCCAGATCGAGAACTGTACGTGTCGAGGTCGATTGAGGACGGTACGTGTCGAAGTCGTTGTCGAGCTCGTTGAAGACAGCCGTGTCGAGATCGATTGAGGACGGTACGTGTCGAAGTCGTTGTAGAGCTCGTTGAAGACAGCCGTGTCGAGATCGAGTAAGAGAAGTCGTTGTCGAGCTCTTTGAAGACAAATTGTCGAGGTCGTTGTCGGCAAAGATTAACTTGGAGTTCGGTAAGGGCGCTTCACATTAATACTTTCATAGTATGCTAGCGTAAGGGCACTTCATATTCTACGTGTTTATGTTATTGTGTATGTGTCGAGCTTGGAATATTGAGATATGATTGGGTTTTTGCATGTAATTAATATGTGATTGAATATATCAGTGAATTGTGTATTGCATGTTGAATTGCGTTTCTTCATGTCGAGCTTGCTCTTTTTATTTGACATGCGGTTGAATATCTTGTGTTTAACTCTTTGAATATCGTATGCGCTAATTGTTCATCGAGTAAGCGAGCTAGGTGAGTCGTATGACGCTTTTGAGCCGTGACCGGATAACTAAGGGTGCTAGGTCCCCTTTGTTTACGGGAGATTGACTAGACGCCGCCACGCTATGGGACCTGAGTTGACTGTCCTAGGGAGAGCGAGGATCCCAAGGCTTCGGCTGGACTTTCCGACATACGGTACGGCGTGTGCATTCCGGAAAAATTGTCGAGTCGAGAGAAAATGGATTGCGAGTTGTGTCGAGTTAGAGTGAGATGGTCGAGTCACGTCGGTGAATGTTATACTTTGCTGTTTGCTTATATCCTTTATGTCGTGCTTATCTTGAATTGTTGAGAAGTTGACCCTTTCCCGTGGTGCCTTCAATCCATGACGGTTACCCAGGCGATGTCGAGGGCGCAGGGAACTCGACAGCAGATGATGCCGAGGAGGAGCTCGACGAGGACCCGAGTGACGACCTCTATTTGTCGTGATCGATTATGTTGTTGGATGTTTTTTTTTGATGACTGTACTTCGTTTTCCTTTTGTGTTCGGTGGTCGTGACCAGTTTGGGCCGGTTATGTTTTGTTGCTACAGGGTAGACTGGTGGTCTTACTTTTGGAGCAAATACTGCGTGGGAGTTCGCCGAAGTACCCCAGGTATGATTGCTCCTTTGAAGTCGTCATACCTTAGGTGTATTTTCTTTATACATTTGCTACTCTGTATTTTGTATACATTATTATTTCGAGTTATATATATATATGTATGTTATGCATGTATGTTTTATTAGAATTTAAGTCTTGTGTCTTAGTTGCACCATGATTCGAAAAGCTGTAATTACTCGATGTGCACGAGTTGGTTTTATAAAAAAATAGACCGTACTTTTAAAAGGCACAAGAGTTTCGCTTTAAAACACATCTCATACAGTTTAGTTGAGCTCGGTGTGTTGAGCTCGGTAACTCGAGCTCGGTATATTGAGCTCGGTAGCGGTCCTAAATGGGTCGTTACATTGTTGGTATCGAGCAGCTTCGCTCGACCGAGCTGTGCATAGGAATTTGGACTGGTCACTATGTCGGGTTATGTGTGTTGGGTACCTAGTTGTATTATGTTGATTGTTGTTTGATTAAGTGAAGCACTTATTGCTTGAAAAATTGTTTGAACTGTTTTTTGATTGAAGCAGTGTGTTTTAACACATCCTTGTTGTGAGATTCTCGAGTGGTTTTGAACTTTGTGGAATCTAATGCCACCTCGTAGGAATACGACACCAGAATCGAGAACGTCGACATGGAACGAGCAATTCAAGCTATGGCCGAGATGGCGGCAGCCATGGCTCAACAATCACCGCCAGAACTCAACAGGCTAACGCGATGGCTCAACAGACGGCAGCGTTAACTCAGCAGAACTTACAGCAACAGCAACGAGCAGAGCGAAATGCTGAAGCGAGAGGATTGGCAGACTTTAGGAAGCATGATCCACCGAAGTTTTACGGTGAGCCAAATCCAGATAAAGCTGATCTTTGGATGCAAGAGATCGAGAAGATTTTCGAGGCACTCCATTGCCCGGACAACGTGAAGGTCGACTATGCTACCTACTTACTGCTAGGAGACGCAGAGTATTGGTGGAGGGGAGTGAAGCAAACGTTTATAGCGGAACGTCGCGAGATGAACTGGGAGCTTTTCCGTGAAAGGTTCTTGGACAAGTACTTCCCAGATACTGCACGAGCCGAGAAGGAGCAAGAATTTCTTCAATTGCAGCAAGGCAACTCGACAGTGTCCGAGTATGCGGCCAAGTTCGAGTCGTTGGCGAGGTATTTCAGTCCATTTCGTGATCGAGCTGACCAAAGATGGTTGAGTGAGAGATTCCAACGGGGATTGAGATTCGACATTCAGAAGTCAGTGGTGTCGTTGAGGATCCGAAACCTCCAAGAGCTGATTGATCGCTGTGTCGAGGTAGAAGGAGTGAGAAGCCACAAGAAGAAGACTGTTGTAGGCGGGCCGGTGAGACCCCAGAGTGCGAGGCGGTTTGCACGTAGCGGAAACAACCGCAGAAGAAGCCTTACGACCAGACCTCGTGGGAACAACAACAGGGACGATGTCGTCCGATGACCCAGGAGCGAGGAGTGGAGGTCGACCGGCGTCGAGGTGACTTGCTATCGTTAGGAAAGCCGACATTACGCGAGTAATCGTACTCGAAGGAGGAGGTGTGTTTCAACCGCAAGAAGCCAGGGCATTTTGCCAAGGATTGTCCCATACCCAAAGTCAACCGACTATGCTTGCAAAGCGCCAAAGGGAAGCGTCAAGTGGCTAAAGGCGAGTTTTCTGCATGAGTGGCGAGGAAGCGGTCGGTGAAGATCTTATTCAAGGTGAATGTGAGATCGAGGGTAAATCCTTATCCGTTCTTTTTGATTCGTGCAACCCATTCCTTTATTTCTTCTCGATTGTGTGAACCATTTGAGCTTGACTGCGGATCGCTTTACCGCTTAAATTGGTAGTTACAACCCCACCGCTAAAACGTTAGTCACAAACACCGCATGTCTTAATTGTGTAGTGGTTATTCGAGTAGAAAGTTTGTGGTCAATTTGGTTTGTTTGCCTCTTAAGGGCCTAGATGTCATTCTCGGGATGGATTGGTTGTCACACCACCATGTCCTCTTGGACTGTGCCAGTAAACCGTAATTTTTCCTGCACCTTGGAGTCTCCAATTATCTTTCGCCGAACGTATTGGAGTTTCTTTGAAAGAAGGAACTAGGGAATACATGTATCCGCTAGTTCTAAGTTTTCCAGCCAGATCGACGTGAAGAATGTACCCGGTGGTGTGTGACTTTGAGGACATTTTTCCGAAGACGTGCTGTGGTTACCACCAAGACGAGTTCGAGTTCTCCATCGACCGATTCCAGGGACAGACCGATTTCCAAAGCGCCATACAGGATGTCTCCCGCCGAGATGAAAGAGTCAAGTCCCGGATCGAACACTCGAGTCAAAGCAATTCATACGACCGAGCGTGTCACCGTGGGGAGCTCCGGTGTTGTTGGTTAAGAAGAAGGATGGACGATCAAGGTCGTGCGTGGACTATCGCGAGCTCAACAAGGTTACCGTGTGAAGAACCGCACCCGTTACCACGTATTGGCGACTTGATGGATCAACTTCGTGGAGCGGCGATCTTTTCCAAGATAGACTTGAAGTCGGGCTACCATCGATTCGCGTGAAGGAGGAAGATGTTCCCAAAACAGCTTTCCGGGACTAGATACGGTCACTACGAGTACTTGGTGATGCCGTTTGGAGTGACGAATCGCCACCGTGTTTATGGACTACATGAATAGGATTTTCCATTCGTTCTTGGATCAGTTTGTTGTAGTGTTCATCGACGACATACTGATCTACTCGAGGAACCGAGAAGAGCACGCAGAACACTTATGTCGAGTACTGCAGATATTACGAGATAAGCAACTCTATGCCAACCTGTCGAAGTGTGAATTTTGGCTCGAAGAGGTGAATTTTCTTGGTCACGTGATTTCCAAAGAAGGGATAGCTGTGGATCCAACTAAGATTGAAGCTGTGTTAGCATGGGAACAGCCGAAGACGGTTACCGAGGTCAGAAGTTTTGTCGGCTTAGCAGGCTATTACCGAAGATTCATTGAAGGTTTCTCGAAGATTGTCGCGCCTCTTACACGACTGACGAGGAAGGATCAACCTTTTGCCTGGACCGAGGAGTGCGAAGCCAGTTTTCAAAGACTGAAGGAGCTTTTGACGACAATACTGCGGCCGATTTTGCCCCAAACCGTAAGAGCCTTTCGAGGTGTATTGTGATGCGTCACACCAGGGATTCGGGATGCGTCGATTCAACATCGGAAGGTGGTCGCAGATGCTTCAAGACAATTTAAGATTCACGAGAGGAACTACCCTACTCACGACTTGAGCCGGGCTGAGTAGTTTTTGCGAAGATATGGAGACACTACCTTTATGGGAGCACTTCTTCGCTTTCAGCGATCACAAGAGCTTGAAGTACTGTTCGACCGTAAAGAGCTCAACATGCGTCGGCGTAGATGGACGTAATTTCTCAAGGACTACGACTTTACGTTGGAATACCATCCCGTAAGGCTAACGTGGTAGCGTATGCATTGAGCAGAAGAGCGTTTAACCTCGGCAATGATGATCAAGGAGTTGGAGATGCTCGAGAAGTTCCGAGACTTGAAGTTGAGTGTCGAGTTTCACCGGGAAGTCGAGATTTGGTATGCTTACCATTTCTAATGATTGTTGGGCGAGATCCGAGACCAGCAAGTTCATGACGAGCTTCGCAAGAGAAGGTTCGATTGATAAGCGCAAGGGAAGACGACAGAATTCCAAGTCGGAGCGGACGACATCTTGAGATGCAATGGCCGAGTATGTGTACCTAACGTATCCGAGCTGAGAAAGTTGATTCTCGACGAAGCGCATAAGAGCAACTTTAGTATTCATCCAGGAGTTACGAAGATGTATCAAGACTTGAAGAAGCATTTTTGGTGGTCCGGAATGAAGAAGCAAGGGGCCGAGTACGGAGCTTCGTGGTTAACGGGTCAGAAACCGAAGGTGGAGCACCAACGCCCTGCGGGAATGCTACAATCGCTTGACGTACCAGTATGGAAATGGGATAGTATTTCCATGGATTTTGTTGTAGGTTTGCCGAAGACGCAGAAGAAGAATGATTCGATTTGGGTGATCGTCGACCGATTGACCAAATCTGCTCATTTCTTACCAGTGAGGTCGACATACAACGTGGAAAAGCTGACCGAGATCTACATCGCGGAGATAGTACGACTTCATGGTATACACTCTTCGATCGTGTCGGACCGAGATCCGAAGTTCACGTCTCATTTTTGGAGGGAATTGCAAGAAGCGATGGGAACCGAGCTCAGGCTTAGCTCGGCATATCATCCACGCATCGACGGCCGACTGAGAGAACGATCCAATCACTTGAAGATTTGTTGCGAGCGTGTACCTTAGATCACCGAGGAAGTTAGGACGACGTCTTACCATTGGTGGAGTTTACCTACAATAACAGTTTCCATGCGAGTATTGGAATGGCACCTTTTGAAGCGCTGTATGGACGGAAATGTCAGACGCCTCTTTGTTGGTACCAGGACGGCGAACGTTCTGTTGTAGGACCAGATATGATCCAGCAGACTACCGAGAAGATCCGTTTGATCAGAGATAGGATGCGAACATCTCAAAGTCGACAGAAGAGTTATGCAGACCAACGACGTCGACCACTCGAGTTCGAGGAAGGAGAACATGTATTTCTTAGAGTCACCCCCACTACTGGAGTTGGTCGAGCGATCAAATCCAAGAAACTTACCCCTAAATTTATTGGACCTTATCAGATTCTTCGTCAGATTGGTCGATGGCATATCGATTGCCTCGCCACCATTCTTGTCGAACATTCACGACGTCTTCCACGCCTCACAATCGCGAAGTATATTTCCGACCCTCTCATGTCATCGAACCGGATGTGATTCAACCGAAGGGCGACCTATCTTTTGAAGCATCACCGGAAGGATCGTTGATCGGAAAGCCAAACAGTGCGGAACAAAGAGATTCAACTCGTCAAAGTTGTGTGGGATCGAAGACGGGAGATGCAACTGGGAGCTGGAGGAGAAGATGAAGACTCGATTACCCTGAACTTTTCCGAGGTAAGAATCTTATTTGCAATTTCGGGGACGAAATTTTTTTAGAGGGAGAGATTGTAACACCTGAGGACGAGATCGACATCGTCTTAGGACGACGTATCGAGACCTCGCGTCGAGATCTTGTGTCGAGATCCCGTGCCAAGATCGTTTGCCGAGGTCATTTACCGAGCTGAGGAGACCGCGTGCACTAGCTGCTGAGCTGAGGAGGTCGGGTGTCGAGTTGATGAAGTCGCGTACCGAGTTGATGAGGTCGCATGTCGAACTGAGGAGGCCGCGTGCACGAACTCGTGTTAGAGCCTTGTGCGCTTGCACGAGCACCCTTGTCGACATCGTGTCGAGATGATACCTCGTATTCTTACGAACGTTATTCAGCGTTATTATTATATTGTTTGTAATAATTATATTGTCGGCTTGCCGTTCTCGTCGCTGTGTTGTAGATCTGAACCGATAGAGTAGAGGGTAATTATGAGAGAGTAGCGATTAGACGGGTAGATTGATTGATGGGATTGGCATCTTATAGCTGAAGTTACGATTATACCCCTTCTCTCACCAGCTGTATACCACGATCGGTTCCCTCAGATACTCATTTCTCTTTTCTTCTTTCTTCTTCCTTCCTTCTGCTCTGAGTTCCTTGTTTTTCTCCAAAATTTCCATCGACGAAACCTTGAGTTCCATCGAGATTCTGCACAAACTTTCTTCATCAATCTTGTTCATCATCATCTTCTCGACCTATATCTCACCATCTCGACCACCATCTGAGGTAAGGAAAAACAGATTTTTCTCTTCTTCATGTTACTGTTTAGCGCCATTTCTTCTTTCCATTTTAGCCAGTTTTATGCTTCCAAATCATGTCAAACTGATGGGTTTTCTTCTTCATGATATTACCTCCCTTTCTAACCGATTAATTGGGCTTGTAAAACAAATTTTCTTCCTCTGTTTTTCTGCAATCGGCAGTGCCCAGAAACCCTTCCTTTTTGGTTTGTTTCGATTTCTTATTTTAGTTTGTCGATCGTTGCTTCTGGTTGTTGTTGTTGTCGATCTATCTGTTGTAGCATCAGATAACCTTTTTCATGAACTTTTGATCGAAAACCCTAACTTTGTGTTAGAGGAAAAATATATTTAAGTTCTTGAGTTTTTATATTTTCTGGGTTGTGGTTAAGATTGGGATGAGAGCTAAGTGTTATTAGAACCCATAGATCGAACTAAGTTGTGCTTGTTTTAGGAAGTCTGATTCCCGAGATCGTGTGATTTCCGATTCGAGGTGTACGGGAAAGCGAATCCAAGGACGTGGAAGCAGCGGAATCCAGATCGAGAACTGTACGTGTCGAGGTCGATTGAGGACGGTACGTGTCAAAGTCGTTGTCGAGCTCGTTGAAGACAGCCGTGTTGAGATCGATTGAGGACGGTACGTGTCGAAGTCGTTGTCGAGCTCGTTGAAGACAGCCGTGTCGAGATCGAGTAAGAGAAGTCGTTGTCGAGCTCTTTGAAGACAGCCGTGTCGAGGTCGTTGTCGAGCAGCATTAACTTGGAGTTCGGTAAGGGCGCTTCACATTAATACTTTCATAGTATGCTAGCGTAAGGGCACTTCATATTCTACGTGTTTATGTTATTGTGTATGTGTCGAGCTTGGAATATTGAGATATGATTGGGTTTTTGCATGTAATTAATATGTGATTGAATATATCTTTGTGAATTGTGTATTGCATGTTGAATTGCGTTTCTTCATGTCGAGCTTGCTCTTTTTATTTGACATGCGGTTGGATAACTTGTGTTTAACTCTTTGATTATCGTATCGGGCGAATTGTTCATCGAGTGGCGAGCTAGGTGAGTCGTATGACGTTTTGAGCCGTGACCCGGATAACTAAGGGTGCTAGGTCCCCTTTTGTTTACGGGAGATTGACTAGACGTCGCCACGCTATGGGACCTGAGTTGACTGTCCTAGGGAGAGCGAGGATCCCAAGGCTTCGGCTGGACTTTCCGACATACGGTATGGCGTGTGCATTCCGGAAAAATTGTCGAGTCGAGAGAAAATGGATTGCGAGTTGTGTCGAGTTAGAGTGAGATGGTCGAGTCACGTCGGTGAATGTTATACTTTGCTGTTTGCTTATATCCTTTATGTCGTGCTTATCTTGAATTGTTGAGAAGTTGACCCTTTCCCGTGGTGCCTTCAATCCATGACGGTTACCCAGGCGATGTCGAGGGCGCAGGGAACTCGGCAGCAGATGATGCCGAGGAGGAGCTCGACGAGGACCCGAGTGACGACCTCTATTTGTCGTGATCGATTATGTTGTTGGATGTTTTTTTTTTATGACTGTACTTGTTTTTCTTTTGTGTTCGGTGGTCGTGACCAGTTTGGGCCGGTTATGTTTTGTTGCTACAGGGTAGACTGGTGGTCTTACTTTTGGAGCAGCCCCCTGCGTGGGAGTCTGCCGGAAGTACCCCCAGGGTATGATTGCTCTTTTGAAGTCGTCATACCTTAGGTGTATTTTCTTTATACATTTGCTACTCTGTATTTTGTATACATTATTATTTCGAGTGATATATATATATGTATGTTATGCATGTATGTTTTATTAGAATTTAAGTCTTGTGTCTTAGTTGCACCATGTTTCGAAAAGCTGTAATTACTCTGATGTGCACGAGTTAGTTTTATAAAAAAAAATAGACCGTACTTTTTAAAAGGCACAAGAGTTTCGTTTTAAAACACATCTCATACAGGTTTAGTTGAGCTCGGTGTGTTGAGCTCGGTAACTCGAGCTCGGTATATTGACCTCGGTAGCGGTCCGGAAACGGGTCGTTACAGGCACCCACTGTGGGATGACGATAAAACTAACCTACATCCCCACATCCCCACTCTTCCTCGCTTCGCCCAGCGGAGCATCGCCTTAGTTATCTTCCACTTCCCGGTTGAATGGTGAGATGCTGGAACGACGGTTCTTTGGACAATAAGGACGAGGCGAGCAACCCGGTCTTACAGCAGCTCACAGCGAGGAGCAACTCAGGAGGCTGAATCCCACCGACTACCACCCCGGGGTTCCAACCCTTCTCCGAGGAGATTCAAGAGGTGGTGGTCCCGGTTACCTTGCGCGAGCCAGTCATCGTTGTGGTGGGACTGGAGACCCGTTTGGTCACGTGGCCGCATTCTAAATCCATATGTTTATCAGCGGAGGGGATGATGCTATTAGCTGCAAGATGTTTGCTGGAACCTTAAAGGGGGTGGCCTTGAAGTGGTTCATCAACTTACCTTCTCGGTCCATCTCCAACTTTGAGGACATGGCCTCGAAATTCGTGGCCCAGTTCCCAGCACACAAAAGCAAACAGATGGTGGTTGCTGATTTATTTGATGTGAAGAAGAGATCGACTGAAACCCTCAAGAGCTACTTGGCTCGCTTCAACAATGCGACTATCCAAGTGGAGGAGCCGGACGAAAAGCTTTTCGTAACGGTGTTCGTTAAGGGTTTGAGCACTGGGACCTTTAGCGAAGCCTTCATTTTGAGATCAGGGCACGAGCTAAAAAAACATATCGAAGTCGAAAAGGCTGCAGCCGAAAGAACCGCTCGAGATGAAAAAGGTCGTGGCAGCCAATCGCACCGTCAGGATGGTATAAGAAATCTCCACAAGGGCAACTACGGAGACCGCAGCCACCCCCAGCGCTCTACGATACCCCTCAAAAACTTTGGGATGGCCCTCTCAATCCCTTTTATGCGTAACGAGCTCAGATTCTCAAGGAGGTAATGGCAATAGACCTCATCAACAGACCGCCTCCCACTCCCCACCAGATGGGAAGGCAGGTGATCAGTGCATTTTAATGCACTCTTTATAGCTTTGCATTTGGTGTTTTTGATTGTGTTCTGTACCTAATATCTAAGTCTTAGCACATTTCTAGACTTTGGGTCTTAATTGAGCAGTATAGTAATTTATTGGTTAACTTTTGTGTTTACTGCATATTGACCCCTGTCTACTCTGCAGGCCATAACTTTGGCTACAGTTATCCGATTGAGGCGTACGAGCATGCGTTGGAAAGCTAAGGAACAGAGCTACAATTATTCTGTTGGGCTCGAAACCAAATTCTATGGTCTTCAATGTCAAAACTGCGAATTACGGACGTAGTAAAATGTAAAACGGGTTTTGGGCCTAATTTTGGTCGTTTATCGGGCTTTTATCTTATAACCCGTTAAGGGATTTAGGTTAGTCTTTGAGCTGAGACTTAAAAAGAACTAATCAGCCGTTTTATGCTATCTTACGTTTTATTTTTACAAACTGTTGTGCCCTAGCCGTCATGGAAGCCTAAGCTCCTAAGTTGATTCATCGGTGAAAGGTTGTCGTTACAGATTTTGAGGTTCGGTGTCTAATGTTTAATACAATTTCGTTTTAATTTCTTTAATTCCATCTCTATCAATTTCGAATTTGGTTTGAATGTATGCAATTGATTCAGTTCGTTTTCTGCTTAGTTAATTGTTCTGTCTTCATTGTGAAATGCGATTCAGTTGTGTATGAACGCTTGATTATATGCATCTGTTTCGTAACTTTTATTATTTCGAATTAGTTGACTGCTTAAATTAATTGATTCGAGTAGAAATTGATAGAGGGTTGATTAGAATTCTGTTATGATATTGGTTGCGTTTTAAGAAGGCGCTTGTTCGCTCCCGTGACCGATTGAACCCGCTGTTTTGGCGCTTGCTTGAAACGGTGTGAATTCGTATAAACTAATTAACGCTTGTTTAGTTAGTTTATGTCAACTGTGAATCTGAATTTGAATGAATTGTTGTTATTTAGAACCTGTGATAAATCCAAGACGAGCACCCGGAAACCGGTGAATCAACTGTCTCTCTAATCTGATAATTCTCTCAACAGAAATTGTTTTCGCAAAACCCCCCCTTTTCGTTATTGTTGATTTTTGTACCTCCTAAATTTGGTAATTTTGGTGTTAGAGGTTCTCGTGAGACGACCAAGGTCTCTTGCCTTGAATACTATAAGTAAATCTTTTAATTATTTTGACCCGCGTACGACCGCTGATCAGCAGGGCGGGCAATACTACACTTATCACCGAGCAAGGGGGCATGACATGGAGGATTGCATGGTTCTCAAGTCCAAAATTGAGGCGCTGATCAGAGAGGGATCGTTGGCAAAGTATGTGAAGGGGTACCGACAGGACAATGGAAAACAAGGCGGTCAAAGGAAAAGATCTCCCGCAGATCCCCCAGCGTCTCACCAAATACCTCGCCAAGACCAAACAAGAAGACTGATAATGGAAAGAAGCCGATGGACGATCATGAGTGCACCGAGAAGAGGTCAATTGGAATAATCGTCGGCAGTTTTACTAGAGGCGGAGCCACGAAGTCGGCCAGGAAGCGGTACGCTAGGTCCTTCATGTACGTCCACGACCTAGAACCACTAGCCGAGCATGATTTCTCCCCAATCACCTTTTCGAAGGAAGACTTTAAGGGTGTTGATCCCCACGAGGTTGACTCGGTCGTTGTGTCTATCACGACAGCGGGGTATGAGGCCAAACGAGTCTTGATCGATGGGGGCAATTCTGCAATGTCCTATATTGGCATGTGTTCAAGCAGTTGAACCTATCGAAAAGGTCCTCAAGATTCACACTGGCACTTTGGTCGGATTCTCAGGAGAACAGGTCAAAGTTTGGGGTTACGTGGACTTATGGACCACGTTCGGCATGGGTGCGGATGCCAAAGCTATCTACGTACAGTATATGGTCATCCAAGCTAAGTCCTCATATAATGTAATTATGGGCCGACCAGCGCTTATTGCATTAGGAGCTGTGGTATCTTACAGTTGTTTGGCCATAAAGTACCCACTGAACGGGGGAAGGGTGGGTATCTTGCGTGCGCATCAAAAATTAGCCCGCAAATGTTATGAAGATAGTTTGAAACCTTAAAAGGAGGAGAAGAGGGGAAATGTAGGATCCGTGGTGGCCAACCACCAAGATTCTAACTACTTGGGTCTGGAAACCAGAGAGTTCTCGGAGGACAAGGAGAAGAGACGCCTGAGGCCGGTCGAGGAAGGAAAAAGAGTTCAAGTAGGAGTCTAGCCTAAACAGATGGCCAAGATAGGAGAAGCTCTCGACGCAAAGCTGGAGCGTGAATTGGTAGATTATCTACGAGCTAATGCAGATGTGTTCGCTTGGACTGCCACGGACATGCCCGACATTGATCCCGAGATAATATGTTATAGATTATCGGTAGACCCAGGCGCACGGCCGATCGCCCAGCGCAAGAGGAGGTTGGGCAATAACAAGAAACAAGCCATGATCGAGGAAACTCAGAAGTCACTCAGTGCGAACTTCATCCGAGAAGTAGAGTACCCGATTTGGCTGGCTAACGTGGTGATGGTCAAGAAGTCCAGTGGTAAGTGGAGGATGTGTACTGATTACACTGATTTTAACAGATCCTGCCCTAAAGAATCCTATCCCTTGCCCAATGTGGATTAATTGGTGGATGGAGCTTCAGGTTATCGACTATTGAGCTTCATGGACGCCTACTCCGGATACAACTAGATCTTGATGCATCCAGATGATGAAGAAAAGACGACCTTCATGACCGATCGAGCAAATTACTGCTACCGAGTGATTCCTTTTGGGTTGAAAAATGCAGGTGCGACCTATCAAATGCTCATGGATCGGGTTTTGGAGTCTGAAAAAGGGCGGACCATTGAAGTATACATTGACGATATGGTGGTGAAGTCGACGGAGGTGCGAGACCATATCAAGGACCTTGAAGGGATTTTTCGTCTCTTAAAAAGGTACAATATTAAACTTAATCCTGAAAAATGTTCATTTGGGGTGCAGTTGGACATTTTCAGGGTTTTATGCTCACCTAGAGAGGGATCGAGTCCAACCCAGAGAAGCGTAAGGCAATAATAGACATGGAAGTCCGAGCACCCCAAAGGAAGTTCAGCGACTGACCGGACGAATTATCGCTTTGACGAGAATCATGTGTAGGGCGGCCGATAAGAATATCCCATTCTTTCAACTCCTAAGGAAGAATGAGAAATTTCAATGGACCGACGCATGTGAGGAGGCATTCGAGGTTAAAGGAGTTTCTGACATCCCCTCCTGTTTTGGTCCGATCGACCCAAGGAAAATTGCTGGTTCTGTATTTGGCCATCTCCGAGTAGGCATGCAGCTTGGTCTTGATCTAAGAGGAAGATAAAGAGCAAACACCTGTCTACTTCACAAGTAGAGTCCTTCAGAGGGCAGAGGCCAGATACCAAAAAATCGAGAAGGTGGCTTTGGCCTTAGTTACCTCGACCAGAAAACTGTGCAATTGTCATTCGAACAGATTGTCTTATCTGACAGGTGCTTCAAAAGCCAGATCTCGCAGGCCAAATGGTGGGGTAGTCGGTTGAATTATCCGAATTTGATATCACTTATGAACCTCGGGGAGCTATCAAGGCACAGGTGCTGGCCGATTTCGCTGTTGAGTTAGCCCCGAGAAGCGAGCATGAGACCCCCGGGATCAGTCATCGATGGATACTCTCAGTAGACGATTCCTCCAACCTCAAAAGAAGCGGGGTAGGAATTACTCTTGAAAGCCCAGATGGAGTTTTGCTTGAGCAGTCCTTGCACTTTTCATTCAAAGCCAGTAACAACCAAGCCGAGTACGAAGCCCTAATAGTGGGAATGATTTTGGCTACCGAAATGGGGGTCCACGAACTCTCGGTTCGGAGTGACTCTCAACTAGTCTCCGGGAAGGTCCTCGGGAATTTCCAAGCCAAGGATCCGTAGTGTAACATCCCAATTTTTATGAAAATTATTTTACAGTTCCAACTACTTGAAAATAAATCATGGAATTGATCACCTCAATGGTTTGTTAAAAGTACGAAGAACTACAAATATTAGTCGTAAACAATTTACTGTTTAGTAATTAATTCAGATTAAGAGACAGTGTAGACGTATACTGTTTTAAATATGAATTAATCTTGAAAAATGTGAAAAAATTGTTGTTTGATTAAAGAAAATTATTTTATTGAATGAAAAATAATTTTAGGACTTAATAGACATTTTTAAGTCACATTTTGAATTTTTATTGTTAAGTTATTGTATTAATTGTCTGTTTTATGTCATATTTAATATGACTATTATTTTAGAGATTTTGTCTTGATAATTTTATTGTTTGAATAATATCTAGATGATAAGAGAAATTGAAATTAGTGATCCTTACTACTTTACATTTTTTATTACGCTGCGAGAATTCTGTTGAATTCTACCGTTAGGAGGCTTGTTTTCCAAACGTGATCTAAATTTTATAAAATTTGAGATTTTAGCATTTTCCGATATTTGGAATTTATTGGAATTTTTCTGGAATTTTTGGACATCAGAAAATATTTAGTGCATTATCTGTGCCCAGAAACTGCCTAATTGCAACGTTTTGGTTCGTAATTCGAGGAAACGAAATACGTGAGTGCTTTTCTCATGCCATGAGGAACATTTTGGCTAAATGGTAATTTTTGGGTGTGGACTTGTTTTTAGAATTATTTTCAAAGTTTTAGGTACAAAAACCCTAATAAACTCAAAACGCCGCGCACCCGATTGAGCGAGAACGCGACGAAACCAAAATATCTTGATATTTTAGTTAAGGGGCGGTTCACCCAGCTACTAGGGGGGCTGAACATGATCTTGGAAGGATTATTTGACAAGTGTTAGCTTATGATTGGTTAGCTAGTAAATTGTAGGTAGTTAGTTAAGTTGGTTTAGAACTAGTTTGGTTAGTTTGGAACTAAATGAACAATTTTCTTCCACCCTTGTCCCTCCTCCATTTCGTGGCTGACCTCCTTCATTGGAAACCATCTTCATCATTCTTTCATTTTTGGAAAGCTTGGGAAGAATTTTAGTGAGAGAAAGTGTAGAGAAACTTGAAAATTTTGTGATTTTGGAAGCTTAATCTTCATCCTTTCTTCTTCCTTCTTGATCAATCATCCTCATCTTGGTTGGTAAGATTCCTAACCCATTTCCTTTTCTCCATGGCTGCCATGGATGAGTTTTTATGGTTTTAGTGTTGCCTCTCACAATTTTGGTGTTGATTCTTGAAGGAAATTTGATGTTTAAGCTTACAAACTTCCATCCTTTCTTCTTAATCCTTGATCCATCATCTCTAATCTTGTTGGTAAGTGTTCTTGATCACTTTCCTCTTCTCATGGCTGCCATGAGTTTTTCATGATTTTAGAGTTGTTTTGCTTAGAAGGTGTTAGATCTTTATGTTTTAGCTTGTCTATTTCATAGATCCATCAATTTCTTCCATGATTTGGGAACCCTAACCCTTGACCCTTGCCAAACCTATGGGGCTGATTAAGGGACTTGTTTTGGAGTTAGATCTAGCAAGGTTTTAACTTAGTATACTTAGATCTAGTCATATATGCATGTTAAGCAAGTTTTCATGAAATAAATTTGGTTGAAAATGGGGGCTGGAACCGTGGCCTCAAACATGATTTTGGAGGATGTTTTAAATTGTTTTTAAAGTGTTGTAAGTGTTGAATAAGTTGGCTTAAGGTTAAAGGAATTAAGTGTAGTGAATTTGCATGATTTAGTCTTAAAAGTGAAGTTGTAAATAAAAACTTTTACACCTCTTTTATGTTTTGAAAAACAGCAAACTTTGTGTTCTTAAATGGATTTTATGAACTTGTTTTTATGGCTTAAAGGTAGTACAATTAGTAGATCCTAGCTTATGAGTTAAAGGCTAACAAGTTTGCATGATTTAGATTATAGAAAATGAAGTTTATAGATCAAATTCTTGTCTTGCTTTTGGGCTTTCAAAACCGTGGCCTTCAAGGAAGTTTTGTCACTTGTTCTTGACTTGTTTTATGCCTAAGATTGTTGTAAAACATGGTTAGTAAATTGATTTAGCAAAGTCTTTCAAAGAAGCTTGATTTTAGTAAATGATTTGGGTTATGTTTCAAGTATTGTTTTGGACTTATAATAAAATTGTTTCTAAAATTTTGTGACATTTTTAGCGTTTTAAAAAGTGATTCAAAGTTGGCAAAATACTATTTATTTGGGCAAAACACTATTCCAATTGGTAAAATTTGATTTAAGCTTGTTCTAAGTGTGTAGAGTTAGTAAAAGTTTGAAAACTTGCATGACTTAGACTTGTTGCATGACATATGACTAGGTGTGATCCAAATAGGATTAAGGGAGTAATTCTTAGGCCTTTTAGGGACCTAATCCCGTGGCTTCCCTAGGGGCATTAGATTGAGTTTTTAGTTCTAATTGATTGAAACTTGCGTTGTTAGGGTATGAGCGAGGTGCTACTTGACTATAGTTTCGAATTACCCTGCTTGGATTGTTAAAGCGCCCAAGGTAAGGGAAATTATTATATAATGAGTTCGGGCTTTTCGCCTTGTGTGTTGTTTGATTGTTAATTAACTGTGTGGTAGTACTTGTAGTATGACTATGTGTTGTTTGGAATGCTGTAGCATGTCTTTGGCCCCGCGTGGCAAGACCGAATTGTATTGTGTGAGTTAAATCATGTTTGATTGATTTGATTGGACTTGAAATTGATGAATGTATGTAGCATGTTGTAGCATACTGAATTATTATGTGCTGTATGAAATGTTGTAGCACGCTCTTGGCGCTGTGTGGCATTATGATTTGTATTGCTTGCCTTAAATCATGTTGGATTTAATTGGAACTTGGAATTGATCTGGAATATGAAAAATATTGTTGATGATAATGGATTAATTAATAATGTATTGATCGACTGTTATTAGTTTGACGACTTACAACGGTAAGTCTGATACGATTCCATGAGTCGAGAAATGTTTTCGAGGTAAACTAAAGGTATCTTCTAAAATAAGTCGGTGTACAAACATGCTTTACGGATTAGAGGGTTAGGAGTTGTCTAAGAGGTTCTTTTAAAAAGAAAACATTGTAAATTTTGAAAATGGTTGGGTTAAATAATGTGGTTGGGAATTATCCTAGGGTATTATTTAGCATAATAAGGGTTTCAATGACCTAAAGCTAAAAAGTATTGTCAAATAAATAAGACTGATACAAGGACTGAGAAAGAGATTTCAAAGATCGAGATTTTGAAAGATTAAAATATAGGGAACCTAGTGTTCCTATTGAGCATATGGGCCATGTGTCCTGTGCTGGGACTTAATGTCCTGCTTGCGTGCGCATTTTCTTGATTAAGGATTAGACCTAGTGTTTCGTATGGCGTGCCTAGTACCTCAACCTAAAAATTGAGCCCAGTGTTCCGCATTACGTGCCTAGAATTTTAATCTAAGATTGAGATTAGCGTTCCGCAGTTGAACACCTGGACCTAGTGTCCTATGTTTGAACTCTAAGGGGTATTTCTCATCATCTCAGTTTACTGCGTGATGAAGAATACCCGAGCATTACTTGAGTAGTATGGGATGCTCATTGTGGTGCTCAAACTTTGAGTTCCCTCCACCCTTTTGAATGTGAAACATAGTTGATTATCGATCCACATTGATTAATTAAAACATTACTCGGGCGCTCCCTACGGTGAGCATGCCATATTGAAGAATTTGTTTGGATGCATACTGACCATTGAGCATCAACACTCGGAGCATTTGATTGTCTTAAGGACTTCAAAAGGATGAGTTGTCACTTCATGCCCGTGTGGCAACAATGCCTAATGTGTGGCAAGCCTAATGTGTGGCTATACCCTTGGTAGGGGAATTTGATTCGGACGTTGGGAAATAAAGTTCCTCGTCACTACTGACCTTATGTAAGGCTGCAAGTGTATACACAAACTTGTTCATAATGCATTGGCATGCATGGCTAACCACATTTATGATATGTGATGATTTGTTTGATGAAATTGATATTGTGATGAGTTGATCGTTGATTTGTTGATAGAATTGTTGTTCACATGCAATTGTTTGATATTGTGGTGACTTGATTGTTGATCTGTCGATAGAATTGTCTGCTCGCATGCAATTGTTTGATACTGTTGTGCCTTGATTGTTATCGGTTAGTTGATTTATCTGTTCACATGCAAATGCTTGATATACCATGATGATGTATGCAGTCTATTAAGTATGTATATGTATATTAAAGCATGTCGTTGTATTATATATGTATATATTGTTTGCATGTGACATAGCCTATGATAAACTCGTGGACAAAGGATTTACCCTTGCACTGTTGTTGGATTAGATATCCTTATGGATGTCACTTCCAGATGGAGCTCTATAGCTGCTGCAGTTTTGTCTTTCCAGGAGCGTTGGAGATTGAGCTTGTGGTGGAAGATTCCTCTGAATGTTTGTGTTTTGATCTTACTGAATTGTTTCTTAGTAAGAGTTATAGTTGTTGGCTAGCTTAGGTTAGGGTTTTGTCGTTGTTATTTGCATGATTACCCGTTGTTTTGTAATTACTATTTTCATAAAACCTCGCCTCAGTGCGAAACGATTGTGTTATGTTTTATGTTATGTGAAGTATTATTTTGTGATGCGTTATACTCTGATATTTACACATGTCTGAATTTGCATTATTTAGAAAATTGTAGTATTCTTTATGTCTCATTTTTTAAAAAGGTTTTCAAAGGGAAGAAAAAGAAAATGAAAAAAAATTACTCCTATTTTCCATTGCGAAATACGTAAGAGTATTTTTTTACTGAAAGCGTACAAGCATCAAATGTTTTCAGCATTAGATTGGGTTGCATAGTAGCGCTCCGGAAACGGGGTGTTACACGTAGCTTGCCAAATACTTAGAAAAAGTAAACGGCCTCAAGGGGAAATTTTCATCCTTTGAATTGACCTATATTCCTAGAGAGTAGAATAGCCGAGCAGATATTTCGTCAAAGTTAGCGAGCACGAACAGACTGGGGGACCGATTGTATAAGCGTGGGTTTTCACTTCCCCTCCTTCGGTGCTTGGACAGGGAGCAGGCTGAGTATGTGGTTGCTGAAGTTCACGAGGAAGCGTGCGACACACACTTTGGAGGAAGAGCCCTGGCAGCAAAGGTTTCAAGGGCAGGTTACTACTGGTTAACCATGGTTGGAGATTGCATGGCATATGTTTGAAAATGTGACAAGTGTCAGCGTTATGCAGACATGCACCGAGCACCACATCTCGATCACCAGTCGGTCACTTTCCGTTGGTCGTTCTACATGTGGGCCGACATTCTCGCTTCCGCTTCGTCCACCACTGCTCGCGCAGGGCCTTCGCTCTAAGGCGGGACGATCCCCTACCGATTCTCGGGTTCTTTACTCATTTTAATTCAATTAGATGTAAATGAACCATAACTATGTAGTCCTATTCCTAATAGATTGATCCCCAAATAACATATCCAAATTATAAGAAATCCTATAGAGGCCACTATTGAAGAATTTACACCTTCCAATTTTTTTATTTTTTCTAGTATGTAAAAAAATCGGTGATGATATTTTGGGACCTTTCCCCTTAGCTCTGGGCCAGAACAAATTCTTAGTAGTTGCGGTAGACTAATTTACTAAGTTGGTCGAGGCCGAGCCGGTGACCACTATCACGGCTGAACGGATTAGAAAGTTTTATTGGAAGAGGCTGATATGTCGATTCGGACTCCCAGGTGTGATTGTCTCGGACAACGGGACACAATTCGCTAGCTCGATTGAGGATTTTTGAGCACGATGGAAGATCAACCTGGTTTTCGCATCTGTCGAATGTAACACCTGAGGACGAGATCGACATCGTATTAGGACGACGTATCGAGACCTCGACCAAGACCTTGTGTCGAGATCCCGTGCCAAGATCGTTTGCCGAGGTCATTTGCCGAGCTGAGGAGACCACGTACACTAGCTGCTGAACTGAGGAGATCGCGTGTCGAGTTGATGAAGTCGCGTACCGAGCTGATGAGGACGCATGTCGAGCTGAGGAGACCGCGTTCACGAACTCGTGTTAGAACCTTGTGCGCTTGCACGAGCACCCTAATCGACATCGTGTCGAGATGATACCTCGTATTCTTTCGAACGTTATTCAGCGTTATTATTATATTGTTTATAATAATTATTTTGTCGGCTTGCCGTTCTAGTCGTGTGTCTAGACCGTTGACCGACAGAGTAGAGAGTAATTTTGAGAGGAACGATTAGACGGGTAGATGATTGATGGGATTGGCATCTTATAGCTGAAGTTACGATTATACCCTTCTCTCACCAGCTGTATTCACGATCGGTTTTCCCTCAAACACTCATTTCTCTTTTCTTCTTTCTTCTTCCTTCCTTCTGCTCTGAGTTTCGTTGTTTTTCTCCAAAAATCTCCATCGATTTAAACCGTGAGTTCCATCGAGATCTGCACAAGCTTTCTTCATCAATCTTGTTCATCATCATCTTCTCGACATATCTCGCCTGTTCGACCATCACCATTGAGGTATGAAGAACAGATTTTTCTTTTTCTCTGTGCTACTGTTTAGCGCTACTTTTCCTTCCATTTTTAGCCAGTTTTATGCTTCCAAATCATGTCAAATTGATGGGTTTTCTTCTTCACAATATTACCTATCTTTCTAACCGATTAATTGGGCTTGTAAAACAAATTTTCTTCCTCTGTTTTTCTGCAATCGGCAGTGCCCAGAAACCCCCATTTTTGGTTTGTTTCGATTTCTTGTTTTCGTTTGTTGCTTCTGGTTGTTGTTGTTGTCGATCTATCTGTTGAAGCATCAGATAACTTTTTCATGAACTTTTGATCGAAATCCCTAACTTTGTGTTAGAGGAAAAATATATTTCAGTTCTTGAGTTTTATATTTTTAAGGTTGTAGTTAAGTTTGGGAAGAGAGCTAAGTGTATTAGAACCCATATATCGAATCGAGTTGTGTTTGTTTTAGGAAGTCGATTCAGAGATCGAGTGATTTCGAATCGAGGTGTGCGGAAAGCGAATCCAAGGGCGGGGAAGCGGTGGGATCCGGATCGAAGCTGTGCGTGTCGAGGTCGGGAGAAGCGTGCGTGTCGAGCTCGTTGAAGACAACCGTGTCGAGATCGAGTAAGAGAAGTCGTTGTCGAGCTCATTTGAAGACACCGTGTCGAGGTCGTTGTCGGCGGCATTAACTTGGAGTACGGTAAGGGCGCTTCACATTAATACTTTCGTAGTATGCTAGCGTAAGGGCAACTCCTAGATATCTCTAAGACTTTATTTTTATTGTTGTATTTATGTATGGACTCCTTGATTGGTGTCGAGATTGGAATGTTGTGATATGATTGAGTTTTTGCATGTAATTGATATGTGATTGAATATATGTTGTGAATGGTGTATTGCTGTCGAATTGCGTTTCTTCATGCAGAATGTTTTATTGCTTAAATGTCGAATTGTGTTTTCTTCATGTTAAGCATGCTCTCTTTATTTGATATGTGATCAAGTAAGTTGTGTTACTCTTTGACATGCGGCGAGCTAATCATCGAGTGAGAGAGCTAAAGTCGTATGGCGTTTTGAGCCGGACCCAGATAATCGAGGTGCTAGGTCCCCTTTTTGTTTATGGTGGATTGGCTGGCGTCGCATTATCGGTTTGGGGTTGGACCTGCCGATTAATGCATGGTATCGGTTTGGGGTTGGACTGCCGTTTACCTATTACGTCGATTTGGGGATGGACCTGTGACGATATTAGGAATAAGAGTCGAGTCGAGTCTAGAGTGAGATGGTCGAGTCACGTGTGGTGATTGAGATATATTATTCTTGTTTGCTTATATCCTTTATGTCGAGCTTATCTTGAATTGTTGAGAAGTTGACCCTTTCGTGGTGCCTTCAATCCATGACGGTTACCCGAGCGATGTCGAGCGCGAGGAACTTCGGCGATAGATGATGCCGAGGAGGAGCTCGACGAGGACCCGAGTGACGACTGTACTTGTCGTGATTGATTGTTTGTTCGGCGTATTTCTTTTGATGACTGCACCTTGTTTTCTTTTGGAGTAGTATGTCGTGACCCGATTTGGCGGTGTTGTTTTGTTGCTCTGAGGTAGGCTGGTGGTCTTACTTTTGGAGCGACCCTGCGTGGAGTCTGCCGGAAGTCCCCCCAGGGTATGATTGCTCTTTTGAAGTCGTCGTACCTTAGGTGTATTTTCTTTGCACATTTGCTACTCTGTATTTTGTATACATTATTATTTCGAAGTGATATATATATATATATATATGTTATGCATGTATGTTTTATTAGAATTTAAGTCTTGTGTCTTAGTTGCACCATGTTTCGAAAAGCCGTAATTACTCTGATGTGCCCGAGTTGGTTTTATAAAAAAAAAAATATATATCGTATTTTTAAAAGGCACAAGAGTTTTGTTTTTAAAACACATCTCATATAAGTTTATGTTGAGCTTGGTGTGTTGAGCTCGGTAACTCGAGCTCGGTATATTGAGCTCGGTAGCGGTCGGAAGCAGTCGTTACATTGTTAGTATCAAAGCGATTCAGTTCGACCGAGTGTGCATAAAATTTGACCGTCACCGTGTCGGGTTATGTGTGTTGGGTACTTAGTTGTATATGTTGATTGCTTTGTTTGATTAAGTGAAGCACTTATTGCTTGAGAAATTGTTTGAACTGTTTCTTGATTGAAGCGGTGTGTTTTAACACATCCTTGTTGTGAGATTCGACGGGGTTTTGAACTTTGTGGAATCTAATGCCACCTCGTAGGAATACGACAAGCTGCAGCGAACGTCGACATGGAACGAGCAATTCAAGCTATGGCCGAGATGGCGGCAGCCATGGCTCAACAATCACCGGCTGCAACTCAACAGCTAACGCGATGGCTCAGCAGACGGCGGCGTTAACTTCAGTGAACTTGCGACAGCGACAAAGAAGCGAGCGAAATCTTTGAAGCTAGAGGATTGGCGGACTTCAGAAGCATGATCCACCGAAGTTCTACGGTGAGCCAAATCCAGATAAAGGCGATCTTTGGATGCAAGAGATCGAGAAGATCTTCGAGGCACTTCATTGCGGACAACGTGAAGGTCGACTATGCCACCTACTTACCGCTAGAGACGCAGAGTATTGGTGGAGGAGTGAAGCAAACATTTATAAGCGAACGTCGCGAGATGACACAGGAACTTTTTCGTGAAAGGTTCTTGGACAAGTACTTCCCAGATCTTGCACGCAGCGAGAAGGAGCGAGAATTTCTTCAAGCTGCGGCAAGGCAACTCGGCGGTGTCCGAGTATGCAGCCAAGTTCGAGTCGTTGGCGAGGTATTTGATCCATTTCGTGATCGAGTTGACGAGAGATGGTTGAGTGAGAGATTCCAACCGATTGAGATTCGACATTCGAAGTCGGTGGTGTCGGCGAGGATCGAAACCTCAAGAGGCGATTGATCGATGTGTCGAGGTAGAAGGAGTAAAGCCACAAGAAGAAGACTGCTGTGGGCGGACTGAGACCCCAGTGCGGGCGTAGATTTGCACGTAAAGGGAAACAACCGCAGAAGAAGCCTTACGACCGACCTCGTGGGAACGACAACAGGGACGATGTCGTCCGATGACCCAGTACCAAGCGGAGGGACGCCGGTGTCGAGGTGACTTGTTTCGCTGTGGAAAGACGGGACATTACGCCAATAACTGTACTCAGAAGGAGGGGGTATGCTACAACTGTAAGAAGCCAGGGCATTTTGCCAAGGATTGTCCTACACCTAAAGCTGAACCGACTATGCTTGCGGCAAAGGCCAAAGGGAAGCGTCAGGTAGCTAAAGGCAGAGTTTTCTGCATGAGTGGCGAGGAAGCGAGCAGCCGATGATCTTATCCAAGGTGAATGTGAGATCGAGGGTAAATCCTTATCATTCTCTTTGATTCGTGCAACCCATTCCTTTATTTCTTCGATTGTGTGAACCATTTGAACTTATTGTGGCGCTTTACCGTTTAAATTAGTAGTTACAACCCGGTGCTAAAACCTTAGTCACAAACACCGCATGTCTTAATTGTGTAGTGGTTATTGAGTAGAAAGTTTGTGGTCAATTTGGTTTGTTTGCCTCTTAAGGGCTTAGATGTCATTCTCGGGATGGATTGGTTGTTACACCACCATGTCCTTTTGGGTGTGCCGTAAAGCTGTAATTTTCCAGACCTTGGAGTCTCCAATTATCTTCTGCCGAGCGTATTGGAGTTTCTTTGAAAGAAGGAACTAGGGAATACATGTATCCGCTAGTTCGGAAGTTTTCCAGCGGTCGGCGTGAAGAATGTTCGGTGGTGTGTGACTTTGAGGGCGTTTTCAGAAGGCGTGCCAGGGTTACCACCAAGACGAGAGGTCGAAGTTCTCCATCGACCGATTCCAGGAACAGACCGATTTCCAAAGCGCCATACAGATGTCTCCCGCCGAGATGAAAGAACTGAAGTCCCAGATCGAACACTTGGAGTCGAAGCAATTCATACGACCGAGCGTGTCACCGTGGGGAGCTCCAGTGTTGTTGGTTAAGAAGAAGGATGGACGATCAAGGCTGTGCGTGGACTATCGCGAGCTCAACAAGGTTACTGTGAAGAACTGTTATCCGTTACCACGTATTGACGACTTGATGGATCAACTTCGTGGAGCGGCGATCTTTTCCAAGATAGACTTGAAGTCGGGCTACCATCAGATTCGCGTGAAGGAGGAAGATGTCGCCAAAACAGCTTTCAGGACTAGATACGGTCACTACGAGTACTTGGTGATGCCGTTTGGAGTGACGAATGCGACAGCTGTGTTTATGGATTAGATGAACAGGATTTTCCATTCGTTTTTGGATCAGTTCGTTGTAGTGTTCATCGACGACATACTGATTTACTCGAGGAACCGAGAAGAGCACGCAGAACACCTATGTCGAGTACTGCAGATATTACGAGATAAGCAACTCTATGCCAACCTGTCGAAGTGTGAATTTTGGCTTGAAGAGGTGAATTTTCTTGGTCACGTGATTTCCAAAGAAGGGATAGCTGTGGATCCAACTAAGATTGAGGCTGTGTTAACGTGGGAACAGTAGAAGGCGATTCTGAGATCGGGAGTTTTGTCGGCTTAGCGAGGATATTACCAAGATTCATTGAAGGTTTCTCGAAGATTGTCGCGCCTCTTACACGGCGACGAGGAAGGATCAACCTTTTGCCTGGGCCGAGGAGTGTGAAGCCGATTTCAAAGGCGAAGGAGCTTTTGACGGCAGCGCTGTCTGATTTTGCCTCAACCGAAAAGCCTTTCGAGGTGTATTGTGATGCGTCACACCAGGGATTGGGATGCGTCTTGATGCAACATCGGAAGGTGGTCGCGTATGCTTCAAGACGACTTAAGATTCACGAGAGGAACTACCCTACTCACGACTTGGAGCTAGCGGCTGATAGTTTTTCTTACCGAAGATATGGAGGCACTACCTTTATGGGAGCACTCTTCTTTGTTTTCAGCGATCACAAGAGCTTGAAGTACTGTTCGACCGTAAAGAACTCAACATGCGTCGGCGAAGATGGACGAGAATTTCTCAAGGACTACGACTTTACGTTGGAATACCATCCGGTAAGGCTAACATAGTAGCGGATCGTTGAGCGGGAAGAGCGTTTTAACCTCGGCAATGATGATCAAGGAGTTGGAGATGCTCGAGAAGTTCGAGACTTGAAGTTGAGTGTCGAAGTTTCACCGGGGAAGCCGAGATTTGGTATGCTTACCATTTCTAACAGATCGTTGGTCGAGATCCGAGACCGCAAGTTCATGACGAGCTTCGCAAGAGAAGATTCATTGATAAGCGCAAGGGAAGGCGACAATTTCACGTCGGGCGGGCGACATCTTGAGGTGCAATGGCGAGTGTGCGTACCTAACGATCCGAGCCGAAAGTTGATTCTCGACGAAGCGCGCATAAGAGCAACTTTAGTATTCACCCAGGAGTTCTGAAGATGTATCAAGACTTGAAGAAGCATTTTTGGTGGTCCTGAATGAAGAAGCAAGTGGCGAGTCGTAACTCGTGTTTGGCGTGTCGAAAGCGAAGGTGGAGCACCAACGACCTGCGGGAATGCTACAATCGCTGACGTGCCAGTTTGGAAATGGGATAGTATTTCCATGGATTTCATTGTAGGTTTGCGAAGACGCAGAAGAAGAATGATTCGATTTGGGTGATCGTCGACCGATTGACCAAATCAGCTCATTTCTTACCAGTGAGGTCGACATACAATGTGGAAAAACTGACCGAGATCTACATCGCGGAGATAGTATGACTTCATGGAATACCCTCTTCGATCGTGTCGGACCCAGATCCGAAGTTCACATCTCATTTTTGGAGGGAATTGCAAGGAGCGATGGGAGCGAGCTCGTGCTTAGCTCGGCATATCATCCACAGACTGACGGTCAGACTGAGAGAACGATCCAATCACTTGAAGATTTGTTGCGAGCTTGTACGTTAGATCACCGAGGAAGTTGGGACGACGTCTTACCATTGGTGGAGTTCACCTACAATAACAGTTTCCATGCGAGTATTGGAATGGCACCTTTTGAAGCACTATATGGACGTAAATGTCAGACGCCTCTTTGTTGGTACCAGGACGGCGAGCGAATCGTCAGAGACCAGATATGATCCAAATAGACTACCGAGAAGCTCCGTTTGACCAGAGATCGGATGCGACCATCTCAAAGTCGACAGAAGAGTTATGCAGACCAACGACGTCGACCACTCGAGTTCGAGGAAGGAGAACATGTATTTCTTAGAGTCACCCCACTCATCGAGTTGGTCGAGCGATCAAATCCAAGAAACTTACCCTAAATTTATTGGACCTTATCGATTCTTCGTCGTATTGGTCGGTGGCATATCAGATTGCCTTGCCACCATTCTTGTCGAACATCCACGACGTCTTCCACGTCTCACAATTGCGGAAGTATATTTCCGACCCCTCTCATGTCATCGAACCGGATGTGATTCAACTGAAGGACGACCTATCTTTTGAAGCGTCACCAGCAAGGATCGTTGATCGGAAAGCCAAACAGTTGCGGAACAAAGAGATTCAACTTGTCAAAGTTGTGTGGGATCAGAAGACGGGAGATGCAACTTGGGAGCTGGAGGAGAAGATGAAGACTCAGTACCCTGAACTTTTCCGAGGTAAGAATCTTATTTACAATTTCGAGGACGAAATTTTTTTAGAGGGAGAGATTGTAACACCTGAGGACGAGATCGACATCGTATTAGGACGACGTATCGAGACCTCGACCAAGACCTTGTGTCGAGATCCCGTGCCAAGATCGTTTGCCGAGGTCATTTGCCGAGCTGAGGAGACCACGTACACTAGCTGCTGAACTGAGGAGATCGCGTGTCGAGTTGATGAAGTCGCGTACCGAGCTGATGAGGACGCATGTCGAGCTGAGGAGACCGCGTTCACGAACTCGTGTTAGAACCTTGTGCGCTTGCACGAGCACCCTAATCGACATCGTGTCGAGATGATACCTCGTATTCTTTCGAACGTTATTCAGCGTTATTATTATATTGTTTATAATAATTATTTTGTCGGCTTGCCGTTCTCGTCGTGTGTCTAGACCGTTGACCGACAGAGTAGAGAGTAATTATGAGAGGAACGATTAGACGGGTAGATGATTGATGGGATTGGCATCTTATAGCTGAAGTTACGATTATACCCTTCTCTCACCAGCTGTATTCACGATCGGTTTTCCCTCAAACACTCATTTCTCTTTTCTTCTTTCTTCTTCCTTCCTTCTGCTCTGAGTTTCGTTGTTTTTCTCCAAAAATCTCCATCGACGAAACCGTGAGTTCCATCGAGATTCTGCACAAGCTTTCTTCATCAACCTTGTTCATCATCATCTTCTCGACATATCTCGCCTGTTCGACCATCACCATTGAGGTATGAAGAACAGATTTTTCTTTTTCTCTGTGCTACTGTTTAGCGCTACTTTTCCTTCCATTTTTAGCCAGTTTTTATGCTTCCAAATCATGTCAAATTGATGGGTTTTCTTCTTCACAATATTACCTATCTTTCTAACCGATTAATTGGGCTTGTAAAACAAATTTTCTTCCTCTGTTTTTCTGCAATCGGCAGTGCCCAGAAACCCCCATTTTTGGTTTGTTTCGATTTCTTGTTTTCGTTTGTTGCTTCTGGTTGTTGTTGTTGTCGATCTATCTGTTGAAGCATCAGATAACCTTTTCATGAACTTTTGATCGAAATCCCTAACTTTGTGTTGGAGGAAAAATATATTTCAGTTCTTGAGTTTTATATTTTTCTGGGTTGTGGTTAAGTTTGGGAAGAGAGCTAAGTGTATTAGAACCCATAGATCGAACTGAGTTGTGTTTGTTTTAGGAAGTCTGATTCCCGAGATCGAGTGATTTCCGAATCGAGGTGTACGGGAAAGCGAATCCAAGGACGGGGAAGCAGTGGGATCCAGATCGAGAACTGTATGTGTCGAGGTCGACTGAGAAGCGTACGTGTCGAGCTCGTTGAAGACAACCGTGTCGAGATCGAGTAAGAGAAGTCGTTGTCGAGCTCATTTGAAGACAGCTGTGTCGAGGTCGTTGTCGAGCAAAGATTAACTGGAGTACGGTAAGGCGCTTCACATTAATACTTTCGTAGTATGCTAGCGTAAAGCGGCAACTCCTAGATATCTCTAAGACTTTATTTTTATTGTTGTATTTATGTATGGACTCCTTGATTGGTGTCGAGATTGGAATGTTGTGATATGATTGAGTTTTTGCATGTAATTGATATGTGATTGAATATATGTTGTGAATGGTGTATTCTTTGTCAGTGCGTTTCTTCATGCAGAATGTTTTATTGCTTAAATGTCGAATTGTGTTTTCTTCATGTTAAGCATGCTCTCTTTATTTGATATGTGATCAAGTAAGTTGTGTTACTCTTTGACATGCGGCGAGCTAATCATCGAGTGAGAGAGCTAGGGTGTCGTATGACGTTTTTGAGCCGACCCGGATAATCGAGGGTGCTAGGTCCCCTTTTTGTTTATAGTGGATTGGCTAGGCGTCGCATTATCGGTTTGGGGTTGGACCTTTGATTAATGCATGGTATCGGTTTGGGGTTGGACTGCCGTTTACCTATTACGTCGATTTGGGGATGGACTGCCGACGATATTCCTAATAAGAGTCGAGTCGAGTCTAGAGTGAGATGGTCGAGTCACGTGTGGTGATTGAGATATATTATTGCTTTGTTTGCTTATATCCTTTATGTCGAGCTTATCTTGAATTGTTGAGAAGTTGACCTTTCCGTGGTGCCTTCAATCCATGACGGTTACCCAGGCGATGTCGAGGGCGCAGGAACTTCGACAGTAGATGATGCCGAGGACGAGCTCGACGAGGACCCGAGTGACGACTGCATTTGTCGTGATTGATTGTTTGTTCGACGTATTTCTTTTGATGGCATTACCTTGTTTTCTTTTGGAGTAGTATGTCGTGACCAGTTTAGGCGGTGTTGTTTTGTTGCTCTGAGGTAGACTGGTGGTCTTACTTTTGGAGCGACCCCTGCGTGGGAGTCTGCCGGAAGTACCCCCAGGGTATGATTGCTCTTTTGAAGTCGTCGTACCTTAGGTGTATTTTCTTTGCACATTTGCTACTCTGTATTTTGTATACATTATTATTTCGAAGTGATATATATATATATGTATGTTATGCATGTATGTTTTATTAGAATTTAAGTCTTGTGTCTTAGTTGCACCATGTTTCGAAAAGCTGTAATTACTCTGATGTGCACGAGTTGGTTTTATAAAAAAATATATATATATATCGTATTTTTAAAAGGCACAAGAGTTTTGTTTTTAAAACACATCTCATATAGGTTTATGTTGAGCTTGGTGTGTTGAGCTCGGTAACTCGAGCTCGGTATATTGAGCTCGGTAGCGGTCCGGAAACGGGTCGTTACATTGTTGGTATCAGCGCTTGATTCTCGACCGAAAGTGCATAGGAATTTGACCGTCACCGTGTCGGGTTATGTGTGTTGGGTACTTAGTTGTATATGTTGATTCTTTGTTTGATTAAGTGAAGCACTTATTGCTTGAGATATTGTTTGCACAGTTTCTTGATTGATGCAGTGTGTTTTACCACTTCCTTGTTGTGAGATTCTGACTGGGTTTTGAACTTTGTGGAATCTAATGCCACCTCGTAGGAATACGACAGCTGTAACCGAGAACGTCGACATGGAACGAGCAATTCAAGCTATGGCCGAGATGGCGGCAGCCATGGCTCAACAATCACCGCCGCAACTCAACAGCTAACGCGATGGCTCAACAGACGGCAGCGTTAACTCAAAGAACTTGCAAAGAATAAAGAACGAGCGAACGAAATGTCAAGCTAGAGGATTGGCGGACTTCAGAAGCATGATCCACCTGTTCTACGGGGAGCCAGATCCAGATAAAGCTGATCTTTGGATGCAAGAGATCGAGAAGATCTTCGAGGCACTTCATTGCCGGACAACGTGAAGGTCGACTATGCTACCTACTTACTGCTAGAGACGCAGAGTATTGGTGGAGGGGAGTGAAGCAAACATTTATAAGCGGAACGTCGCGAGATGACCTGGGAACTTTTTCGTGAAAGGTTCTTGGACAAGTACTTCCCGACATCGCACGAGCCGAGAAGGAGCGGGAATTTCTTCAATTGCAGCAAGCGCAACTCGGCAGTGTCCGAGTATGCGACCAAGTTCGAGTCGTTGGCGAGGTATTTCAGTCCATTTCGTGATCGAGTTGACCAGAGATGGTTGAGTGAGAGATTCCAACTGATTGAGATTCGACATTCGAAGTCGGTGGTGTCGCCGAGGATCGAAACCTCCAAGAGTGATTGATCGATGTGTCGAGGTAGAAGGAGTAAAGCCACAAGAAGAAGACTGGCGGGCGACCGTGAGACCCCAGTGCGGGGCGTAGATTTGCACCTGAAAGGGAAACAACCGCAGAAGAAGCCTTACGACCAGACCTCGGGGAACGACAACAGGGGACGATGTCGTCAGATGACCCAGTCTGCAGAAGCGGAGGACAGACCGGTGTCGAGGTGACTTGTTTCCGTTGTGGAAAGACGGGACATTACGCCAATAACTGTACTCAGAAGGAGGGGGTGTGCTACAACTGTAAGAAGCCAGGGCATTTTGCCAAGGATTGTCCTACACCTAAAGCTGAACCGACTATGCTTGCGGCAAGGGCCAAAGGAAAGCGTCAGGTGGCTAAAGGCAGAGTTTTCTGCATGAGTGGCGAGGAAGCAGAACGAGCTGATGATCTTATCCAAGGTGAATGTGAGATCGAGGGTAAATCCTTATCTGTTCTCTTTGATTCGGGTGCAACCCATTCCTTTATTTCTTCTGATTGTGTGAACCATTTGAACTTGACTGTGACTGCTTTACCGTTTAAATTAGTAGTTACAACCCCAGCTGCTAAAACCTTAGTCACAAACACTGCATGTCTTAATTGTGTAGTGGTTATTCAGAGTAGAAAGTTTGTGGTCAATTTGGTTTGTTTGCCTCTTAAGGGCTTAGATGTCATTCTCGGGATGGATTGGTTGTCACACCACCATGTCCTTTGGATCGTGCCCGTAAAGCGTAATTTTTCCAGACCTTGGAGTCTCCAATTATCTTTACGCCGAGCGTGTTGGAGTTTCTTTGAAAGAAGGAACTAGGGAATACATGTATCCGCTAGTTCGGAAGTTTTCCAGTAGATCGGCGTGAAGAATGTTCCGGTGGTGTGTGACTTTGAGGGCGTTTTCAGAAGGCGTGCCAGGGTTACCACCCGACGAGAGGTCGAGTTCTCCATCGACCGATTCCAGAAACAGGCCGATTTCCAAAGCGCCATACAGGATGTCTCCCGCCGAGATGAAAGAACTGAAGTCCCGGATCGAACACTTGGAGTCGAAGCAATTCATACGACCGAGCCGTGTCACCGTGGGGAGCTCCGGTGTTGTTGGTTAAGAAGAAGGATGGGCGATCAAGGCGTGCGTGGACTATCGCGAGCTCAACAAGGTTACCGTGAAGAATCGTTATCCGTTACCACGTATTGGCGACTTGATGGATCAACTTCGTGGAGCGGCGATCTTTCCAAGATAGACTTGAAGTCGGGCTACCATCGATTCGCGTGAAGGAGGAAGATGTCGCCAAAACAGCTTTTCAGGACTAGATACGGTCACTACGAGTACTTGGTGATGCCGTTTGGAGTGGCGAATCGGCAAATGTGTTTATGGATTAGATGAACAGGATTTTCCATTCGCTTTTGGATCGATTCGTTGTAGTGTTCATCGACGACATCTTGATTTACTCGAGGAACCGAGAAGAGCACGCAGAACACCTATGTCGAGTCTTTGCAGATATTACGAGATAAGCAACTCTATGCCAACCTGTCGAAGTGTGAATTTTGGCTTGAAGAGGTGAATTTTCTTGGTCACGTGATTTCCAAAGAAGGGATAGTGTGGATCCAACTAAGATTGAGGTGTGTTAAGCGTGGGAACAGTAGAAGGCGATTCTGAGATCGGGGAGTTTTGTCGGCTTAGCGAGGATATTACCAAGATTCATTGAAGGTTTCTCGAAGATTGTCGCGCCTCTTACACGATCGAGGAAGGATCAACCTTTGCCTGGACCGAGGAGTGTGAAGCCGCTTCAAAGGCGAAGGAGCTTTTGGCGGCGGCGCTGTCTTTGATTTTGCCTCAACCCGAAAAGCTTTCGAGGTGTATTGTGATGCGTCACACCAGGGATTGGGATGCGTCTTGATGCAACATCGGAAGGTGGTCGCGTATGCTTCAAGACGACTTAAGATTCACGAGAGGAACTACCCTACTCACGACTTGGAGCTAGCGACTGATAGTTTTTGGCGAAGATATGGAGGCACTACCTTTATGGGAGCACTTTATCGCTTTCAGCGATCACAAGAGCTTGAAGTACTGTTCGACCGTAAAGAACTCAACATGCGTCGGCGAAGATGGACGAAATTTCAAGGACTACGACTTTACGTTGGAATACCATCCCGTAAGGCTAACGTAGTAGCGGATGCGTTGAGCGGGAAGAGCGTTTTAACCTCGGCAATGATGATCAAGGAGTTGGAGATGCTCGAGAAGTTCCGAGACTTGAAGTTGAGTGTCGAAGTTTCACCGGAAGCTGAGATTTGGTATGCTTACCATTTCTATTGCATCGTTGGTCGAGATCCGAGACCAGCAAGTTCATGACGAGCTTCGCAAGAGAAGATTCAGTTGATAGCGCAAGGGAAGGCGGCGGAATTTCACGTCGGGCGGGCGACATCTTGAGGTGCAATGGCCGAGTGTGTGCGTACTAACGTATCCGAGCCGAGAAAGTTGATTCTCGACGGCGCATAAGAGCAACTTTAGTATTCACCCAGGAGTTACGAAGATGTATCAAGACTTGAAGAAGCATTTTTGGTGGTCGGAATGAAGAAGCAAGTGGCCGAGCACGTAGCCGTGTTTGGCGTGTCGAAGCGAAGGTGGAGCACCAACGACCTGCGGGAATGCTACAATCGCTTGACGTACCAGTTTGGAAATGGGACAGTATTTCCATGGACTTCGTTGTAGGTTTGCCGAAGACGCAAAAGAAGAATGATTCGATTTGGGTGATCGTCGACCGATTGACCAAATCTGCTCATTTCTTACCGGTGAGGTCGACATACAACGTGGAAAAGCTGACCGAGATCTACATCGCGGAGATAGTACGACTTCATGGAATACCCTCTTCGATCGTGTCGGACCGAGATCCGAAGTTCACATCTCATTTTTGGAGGGAATTGCAAGGAGCGATGGGAACCGAGCTCAGGCTTAGCTCGGCATATCATCCACGCATCGACGGTCGATCGAGAGAACGATCCAATCACTTGAAGATTTGTTGCGAGCTTATGCGTTAGATCACCGAGGAAGTTGGGACGACGCCTTACCATTGGTGGAGTTCACCTACAATAACAGTCTCCATGCGAGCATTGGAATGGCACCTTTTGAAGCACTATATGGACGTAAATGTCATACGCCTCTTTGTTGGTACCAGGACGGCGAGCGAATCGTCAGTAGGACCGGATATGATCCAGCGGACTACCGAGAAGATCCGTTTGATCGAGAGATCGGATGCGAACATCTCAAAGTCGACGGAAGAGTTATGCGGACCAACGGCGTCGACCACTCGAGTTCGAGGAAGGAGAACATGTATTTCTTAGAGTCACCCCCACTCATCGGAGTTGGTCGAGCGATCAAATCCAAGAAACTTACCCCTAAATTTATTGGACCTTATCGATTCTTCGTCGTATTGGTCGATGGCATATCGATTGCCTTGCCACCATTCTTGTCGAACATCCACGACGTCTTCCACGTCTCACAATTGCGGAAGTATGTTTCCGACCCTCTCATGTCATCGAACCGGATGTGATTCAACTGAAGGACGACCTATCTTTTGAAGCGTCACCAGCAAGGATCGTTGATCGGAAAGCCAAACAGTTGCGGAACAAAGAGATTCAACTTGTCAAAGTTGTGTGGGATCAGAAGACGGGAGATGCAACTTGGGAGCTGGAGGAGAAGATGAAGACTCAGTACCCTGAACTTTTCCGAGGTAAGAATCTTATTTACAATTTCGAGGACGAAATTTTTTTAGAGGGAGAGATTGTAACACCTGAGGACGAGATCGACATCGTATTAGGACGACGTATCGAAACCTCGACCAAGACCTTGTGTCGAGATCCCGTACAAGATCGCTTGCCGAGGTCATTTGCCGAGCTGAGGAGACCACGTACACTAGCTGCTGAACTGAGGAGATCGCGTGTCGAGTTGATGAAGTCGCGTACCGAGCTGATGAGGACGCATGTCGAGCTGAGGAGACCGCGTTCACGAACTCGTGTTAGAACCTTGTGCGCTTGCACGAGCACCCTAATCGACATCGTGTCGAGATGATACCTCGTATTCTTTCGAACGTTATTCAGCGTTATTATTATATTGTTTATAATAATTATTTTGTCGGCTTGCCGTTCTCGTCGTGTGTCTAGACCGTTGACCGACAGAGTAGAGAGTAATTATGAGAGGAACGATTAGACGGGTAGATGATTGATGGGATTGGCATCTTATAGCTGAAGTTACGATTATACCCTTCTCTCACCAGCTGTATTCACGATCGGTTTTCCCTCAAACACTCATTTCTCTTTTCTTCTTTCTTCTTCCTTCCTTCTGCTCTGAGTTTCGTTGTTTTTCTCCAAAAATCTCCATCGACGAAACCGTGAGTTCCATCGAGATTCTGCACAAGCTTTCTTCATCAACCTTGTTCATCATCATCTTCTCGACATATCTCGCCTGTTCGACCATCACCATTGAGGTATGAAGAACATATTTTTCTTTTTCTCTGTGCTACTGTTTAGCGCTACTTTTCCTTCCATTTTTAGCCAGTTTTTATGCTTCCAAATCATGTCAAATTGATGGGTTTTCTTCTTCACAATATTACCTATCTTTCTAACCGATTAATTGGGCTTGTAAAACAAATTTTCTTCCTCTGTTTTTCTGCAATCGGCAGTGCCCAGAAACCCCCATTTTTGGTTTGTTTCGATTTCTTGTTTTCGTTTGTTGCTTCTGGTTGTTGTTGTTGTCGATCTATCTGTTGAAGCATCAGATAACCTTTTCATGAACTTTTGATCGAAATCCCTAACTTTGTGTTGGAGGAAAAATATATTTCAGTTCTTGAGTTTTATATTTTTCTGGGTTGTAGTTAAGTTTGGGAAGAGAGCTAAGTGTATTAGAACCCATAGATCGAACTGAGTTGTGTTTGTTTTAGGAAGTCTGATTCCCGAGATCGAGTGATTTCCGAATCGAGGTGTACGGGAAAGCGAATCCAAGGACGGGGAAGCAGTGGGATCCAGATCGAGAACTGTACGTGTCGAGGTCGACTGAGAAGCGTACGTGTCGAGCTCGTTGAAGACAACCGTGTCGAGATCGAGTAAGAGAAGTCGTTGTCGAGCTCATTTGAAGACAGCTGTGTCGAGGTCGTTGTCGAGCAGCATTAACTTGGAGTACGGTAAGGGCGCTTCACATTAATACTTTCGTAGTATGCTAGCGTAAGGGCAACTCCTAGATATCTCTAAGACTTTATTTTTATTGTTGTATTTATGTATGGACTCCTTGATTGGTGTCGAGATTGGAATGTTGTGATATGATTGAGTTTTTGCATGTAATTGATATGTGATTGAATATATGTTGTGAATGGTGTATTGCTGTCGAATTGCGTTTCTTCATGCAGAATGTTTTATTGCTTAAATGTCGAATTGTGTTTTCTTCATGTTAAGCATGCTCTCTTTATTTGATATGTGATCAAGTAAGTTGTGTTACTCTTTGACATGCGGCGAGCTAATCATCGAGTGAGAGAGCTAGGGAGTCGTATGACGTTTTTGAGCCGGACCCAGATAACTGAGGGTGCTAGGTCCCCTTTTTGTTTATGGTGGATTGGCTAGGCGTCGCATTATCAGTTTGGGGTTGGACCTGCTGATTAATGCATGGTATCGGTTTGGGGTTGGACCTGCCGTTTACCTATTACGTCAGTTTGGGGATGGACCTGCTGACGATATTCTGGAATAAGAGTCGAGTCGAGTCTAGAGTGAGATGGTCGAGTCACATGTGGTGATTGAGATATATTATTGCTGTTTGCTTATATCCTTTATGTCGAGCTTATCTTGAATTGTTGAGAAGTTGACCCTTTCCCCTGGTGCCTTCAATCCATGACTGCTACCCGTGCGATGTCGGGGGCGCAGGGAACTCGACAGTAGATGATGCCGAGGAGGAGCTCGACGAGGACCCGAGTGACGACCTGTACTTGTCGTGATTGATTGTTTGTTCGACGTATTTCTTTTGATGACTGTACCTTGTTTCTTTTGGAGTAGTATGTCGTGACCAGTTTGGGCAGTGTTGTTTTGTTGCTACAGGGTAGACTGGTGGTCTTACTTTTGGAGCAGCCCCCTGCGTGGGAGTCTGCCGGAAGTACCCCCAGGGTATGATTGCTCTTTTGAAGTCGTCGTACCTTAGGTGTATTTTCTTTGCACATTTGCTACTCTGTATTTTGTATACATTATTATTTCGAAGTGATATATATATATATATGTATGTTATGCATGTATGTTTTATTAGAATTTAAGTCTTGTGTCTTAGTTGCACCATGTTTCGAAAAGCTGTAATTACTCTGATGTGCACGAGTTGGTTTTATAAAAAAAAATATATATCGTATTTTTAAAAGGCACAAGAGTTTTGTTTTTAAAACACATCTCATATAGGTTTATGTTGAGCTTGGTGTGTTGAGCTCGGTAACTCGAGCTCGGTATATTGAGCTCGGTAGCGGTCCGGAAACGGGTCGTTACATCGAACACCCCCAGAGCAACGGTCAGGCTGAGTCAGCTAACAAGGTAATTCAAAAGAAGAGGTTGGAAGAGGCCAAAGGAGCTTGGGCAGAGGAACTCCCACAAGTCTTATGCTCATACCACACCACACCCCACTCTACTACCCAAGAAACTCCTTTTCGTTTGGTCTATAGGACTGATGCCATAATTTCGGTCGAAATAATGGAACCAAGTCTGAGGATCCTCTTCGGGAACCCAGAGCAGAATGAAGCGGACATTCGAGCAAATCTGGACCATCTGCAGAAACATAAAAACCTTTCCATAACTGTTTCAATGCTTTCAATGGCTATAAATTCAACATTTTTTGGACGTCGTAGGGTTACCCTAGTTGTTGATCACCTCTCCAAAAACCCTAAAATCATTTTTCACTCTCCCTTGATCCATTTTCCTTCATTTTTGGTGACTTGGGAGCTTTGGCCTATTCTTCCTCAAGGGATACCACAAGTTGAGTCAGAAACAACCACTCTCTTGCTACCAACAACCTTGATTTCGTGCATTCCAGGTATGGGGGTATAGGGCTAATTATATACGGGATGAGGGATTAGAATGGCCTAGGCAACATGCTTTTGCCAGGTTGTGGTATCAATTGTCCCGTGGCGGAGGCCCAGGTGGGGTCAAGTCACAGTCGACACGTGGCGCTTAGGCTGTTACGATTAAGTAGAAAGGGTTGCTCCCTGACTAACAGGTATAGCTTTTGGCCTAGTGGTAAGCGCTCGATCCAACAATTGGTATCAGAGCCAAGGTCACGTGTTTGATTCCCAGCAGGAGCAATTGCTGAGAGGGAGATTGTTGTCGGGTTGTGGCATCAATTGTCCCGTGGCGGAGGCCTAGGTGGGGTCAAGTCACAGTCGGCACGTGGCGCTTAGGATGTTACGATTAAGTAGAAAGGGTTGCGCCCTGACTAACAGCTATAGCTTTTGGCCTAGTGGTAAGCGCTCGATCCAACACATGCTTGTATGAGGAATTGTTATTTTTGCCATATCCTTTGTAATTTCTATGAGAATGCTTGTTAGAATGATACTTATGCGAAAAAACCATGTTTTAGATTGTTGGTGTAAGCCCTAGTGACCAATCTATTTTGTATAGAATATTATTTGTTTCATGACTTTAGTCATATATTTAATATATGTAAAGGCATCATTTATTATGTTATTAGTGTATAGCATAATAAAGTCCTTAGAATAGACAGTTCGTTAAATGGAACATCAAATATGATTTGATCGTGAGACCCCATTGAACTATAGAACACCATTCTTAAAGTATCCGTAGTCGAAGTATTATTGTTAACTAGGACGTCAATAATACATAGAGACTATTGTATAAGTAGACTGATGACCACATCTCACGGGTCATGGATATGTGATATCAAGTCGGCACACATGTATAAATATTAGGAGTAATATTTATACTGGATTGACCCCTATGAGGACGCTTCATAATAGTTATGTAAGTGTCATAGGCGCTCCTCATGGTGACCATAGTGAAGTAGTCCTTCGACTTGAAGTCACTACGATTCCTACATGAGGAGTTGTAGGCTTTAATGCTATCAAATGCCATCTGTAACATGATGATCATAAAGGTAGTACTTGGGCCTACAATGAATCATGTTGAGGGGTGTGAGTGATGTAGACAGGATTCGTCCCTCCAACTTAATATGAGTAATGTCTCGGGCCCTTCGATAGAGTATGATGTGAAAATATGCGTGCCCACGCCGAGATTGATCAATATGGGATATTGGGCTCATTTCGTGATTACACGTTTGCTTGGAGATTGAGGAACATATGATTGGACTTAGCGAGGATGACACATTTATGTCTCGTGTTCAATCGAGACATATGGGCGAAGGGATGTTGGCTTCACAGTGATTTTGGTTGCGGTAAAGTTATGATTGGATCACCGATATTCTCATGGGTTGGATAGCAGTGATGCATTGCTAGATGCCGCTCACTGTTTATGATATTTGATATTATCTTAAATATTGGATATTAATATAATGTTTAATATCATTGCCAACTCAGTGGGAACCTACAGGGTCACACGCATAGAGTGGATATTCGGAGCAAATAAATTAAATGTGATTGAATCCATGCCAATAATTGATTAAATTAAATATGATTTAATTCAGTCAATGATTAATTAATTAAATATTAATGGTAATGATTTATTAATTAAATATGATTTAATTAATAAATAGTAATAGTTGATTAATTAAATATGATTTAATTAATTGATGACGAATTTAATTAAATATGATTTAATTAAATAAGGCATGAAATAGGCTTGTAATGTATAAGACCTGACGAGGGAGGTGCAAGACTAATTTTGAGGGGTGCGAATAGCAAGTGCTAATGTGCCTATAAATAGGACATTAGCTTCCCTCATTATATGATGATAAACTTGAGGCACATGAGATGTGATGGTCAGAGCTCTCCTTCTAAGCCGTCTGCTAGCACCGACGCACTTGGCTCCGGATATTGCTCGCGTGGACTGAGTAGAGGTGTTGCTCACCTGCAACGCTTGGTGATTGAGAAAACACGCTTCAAGAGGTAAACACAATATCTTGGCAAGGGGATTTTCCGCTCTTGAGATTGGTTTTAAAAGAATTTTTAAAAGTCTATCTCTTGATTCCCCAACATAGACATATAGGTTAGTATGCGTGACTAGAATCCTTGATTGGCATGCTTGGATTTTGTGATTGAATTGACCATTTTGCAGTTTCTATGCTGTTTCGTGTTTTAACCGATTAAAACTAATGAGTTTAACCAATTAAACATCATAGGTGTAACGACCCGTTTCCGGACCGCTACCGAGCTCAATATACCGAGCTCGAGTTACCGAGCTCAACACACCTAGCTCAACTAAACCTGTATGAGATGTGTTTTAAAACGAAACTCTTGTGCCTTTTAAAAAGTACGGTCTATTTTTTTTTATAAAACCAGCTCGTGCACATCAGAGTAATTACAGCTTTTCGAAACATGGTGCAACTAAGACACAAGACTTAAATTCTAATAAAACATACATGCATAACATACATATATATATATCACTCGAAATAATAATGTATACAAAATACAGAGTAGCAAATGTGCAAAGAAAATACACCTAAGGTACGACGACTTCAAAAGAGCAATCATACCACTGGGGTACTTCCGGAACTCCCACGCAGGGGTCGCTCCAAAAGTAAGACCACCAGTCTACCCCAAACGACAAAACAATATCGCCTAACCGGGTCACGACATACTACTCCAAAAGAAAAACAAGGTACAGTCATCAAAAAAACATCCATCACACATAAACAATCACGACAAGTAGAGGTCGTCACTCGGGTCCTCGTCGAGCTCCTCCTCGGCATCATCTGCTGTCGAGTTCCCTGCGCCCTCGACCTCACCTGGGTAACCGTCATGGATTGAAGGCACCACGGGAAAGGGTCAACTTCTCAACAATTCAAGATAAGCACAACATAAAGGATATAAGCAAACAGCAAAGTATAACATTCACCGACGTGACTCGACCATCTCACTCTAACTCGACACAACTCGCAAATCCATTTTCTCTCGACTCGACAATTTTTCCGGAATGCACACGCCCGTCAGATGTCGGAAGGTCCAGCCGAAGCCTTGGGATCCTCGCTCTCCCTAGGGCCGGTCAACTCAGTCCCATAGCGTGGCGACGTCTAGTCAATCTCCGTAAACAAAGGGGACCTAGCACCCTTAGTTATCCGGTCACGGCTCAAAAACGTCATACGACTCACCTAGCTCGCTCACTCGATGAACAATTCGCCGCATACGATATTCAAAGAGTTAAACACAAGATATTCAACCGCATGTCAAATAAAAGAGCAAGCTCGACATGAAGAAACGCAATTCAACATGCAATACACAATTCACAGCATATATTCAATCACATATTAAATACATGCAAAAACCCAATCATATCACAACATTTCAAGCTCGACACAAATCAGGGAATTCATTCACAATAACATATAAAATAAAGTCTTAATAATGTCTAAAAGTTGCCCTTACGCACAAAACATAAACAAGTCGAATATGAAGTGCCCTTACCGAACTCCAAGTTAATGCTGCTCGACAACGACCTCGACACGGCTGTCTTCAAGTGAGCTCGACAACGACTTCTCTTACTCGATCTCGACACGGCTGTCTTCAACGAGCTCGACAACGACTTTTCTGACTCGATCTCGACACGTACGCTTCTCAGTCGACCTCGACACGTACACTTCTCAGTCGACCTCGACACGTACAGTTCTCGATCTGGATCCCACTGCTTCCACGTCCTCGGATTCGCTCTCCCGTACACCTCGAATCGGAAATCACACGATCTCGGGAATCAGACTTCCTAAAACAAGCACAACTCAGTTCGATCTATGGGTTCTAATACACTTAGCTCTCATCCCAAACTTAACCACAACCCAGAAAATATAAAAACTCAAGAACTTAAATATATTTTTCCTCTAACACAAAGTTAGGGTTTTCGATCAAAAGTTCATGAAAAAGGTTATCTGATGCTACAACAGATAATCGACAACGACAACAACCAGAAGCAACAACGAAAAACAAGAAATCGAAACAAACCAAAAATGAAGGGTTTCTGGGCACTGCCCATTTCAGAAATCAGAGAAAGAAATTTGTTCTACAAGCTCCAATAATCGGTTAGAAAGGTAGGTAATATCGTAAAGAAGAAAACCCATTAGTTTGACATGATTTGGAAGCATAAAAACTAGCTAAAATGGAAAGAAGAAATGGCGCTAAACAGTAACATGAAGAAGAGAAAAATCTGTTCTTCCATACCTCAGATGGTGGTCGAGATGGTGAGATATAGGTCGAGAAGATGATGAGGAACAAGGTTGATGAAGAAAATTTATGCAGAAGCTCGATGGAACTCAAGGTTCTTTGATGGAGATTTTGGAGAAAAACAAGGAACTCAGAGCAGAAGGAAGGAAGAAGAAAGAAGAAAAGAGAAAGTGAGTGTTTGAGGGAACTGGTCGTGGTATACAGCTGGTGAGAGAAGGGGTATAATCGTAACTTCAGCTATAAGATGCCAATCCCATCAATCAATCTACCCGTCTAATCGCTACTCTCTCATAATTACCCTCTACTCTATTGGTTCAGATCTACAACACAGCGACGAGAACGGCAAGCCGACAATGTAATAATTACAAACAATATATAATAACGCTGAATAACGTTCGTAAGAATACGAGTTATCATCTCGACACGATGTCGACAAGGGTGCTCGTGCAAGCGCACAAGGCTCTAACACGAGTTCGTGCACGCGGCCTCCTCAGCTCGGTACGCGACCTCATCAACTCGACACGCGACCTCGGCTCGGCTGACTAGTGCCGCGCGATCTCCTCAGCTCGGCAAATGACCTCGGCAAAGGATCTTGGCACGGGATCTCGACACAAGGTCTTGGTACGAGGTCTCGACACGAGATCTCGACGCGAGGTCTCGATCCGACGTCCTAATACGAGGTCGATCTCGTCCTCAGGTGTTACAATAGGGAAGAAGAAAGTGTTTAGTTAATCGATTAAACCTTAGATGTTAGTCGATAAAATGTGTTATAACCGATTAAGAGTTAATTTCAACTAATTAGATAAAGAACCAGGACTGTTAATCGGTTAGAATAAAGCCATTAATCGATTAGAGTATATACCAGAGGCAGATTAGGATTAATTCATTACCTTTTTGGATGAATAGGCATATAATTCGTGATTTGGTACATGAGATCAATGGTTTAACACCAATAATACATGATAATGCCAGTTTACACCTTAAGGATAGAATTAATGGAGGATTTAGAGAGTTTTGGTGATTTCTGAATAGTTAATTGATTAGGTTATGCAGGATAATTGATTAGGCTGAGAAACCTAGAAACTGAATTGGGACAATGAAGAGTTAACCAATTAAGCTTGGTAAGGGTAGCCGATTTAGTGGACATTAACTGGATAGAAGTAGGGGTATAATTGATTATAAGTTGAGGATGGTAGTTCCTTGAGCAAATGTACCATATAACCGATTAAGAATTTGGTGTTAACCGATTATAGGTCGAGATAGAATCTTGCTAAGTGTATGATAAAGTGTAACCGATTAAATATAGACCTTAACCGATTAGGATGCAAATCCTAATCGATAAGAAAGAGATCCTAATTGATTAGAAAGGGATCCTAACCGATTAATTGCATGGGTTAACCGATTAGAACCCGAAAGATAGACCCTTTAGCTAACCTTACTTGGTATATTATTGTATGGTTGCATTCGAGTTGAGATGTCGTTCATGGTGTTCGAGGCCGTTGTCCTTGCATGATGTTGGTTAGCGTTGGGGGGGGCAACGTTGAAATGACGTAGTGGAGGCCACAATGGGTGTTCGCTCGGCCTTGGGGGTTTGATTCGGTAGCGGGGGGGTTATAGAAAGGCAGGGCCTAGCTACTTGCTGCTGGGGACTCGTTGATAGAGTCACCCTGACGAACCACTTCGTGTTATCATGAATGGTGAGAGTATCTCGGTGGAGTCCACCTGCACGGTATACTCCTAAGGCAAGCTAGATATGAACTCCCATTCGCTTCCTGAGTTGTAGATGTTATGGATCTACATGGCATACAGTGTAGATGGAGTTACTGTGCACGAGCATATGCATTCATTGCATTTGACTTATGATACCTGTGTTAACCTCTTGCAATCATGTCATGAATCTATATATTTTCTTGTCCTGTATATGAATTTTTTTTATACTCACCCAAATTGCTCACGTGGTTTTGAGCAGAGGAAGAGACGATCGCCAGCGAAGCTGCACTAGAGGAGATGTTAGCTGAGGACAATGCTCAGTAGTTATCTTATGTATACCGATGTATCTAATTAGGGGTTGATATGCTCTGATTAGATGTGACATCGGGGATTTTATGAGTTTTGGGTCACTACAACGGAAAATGGAATCAACAACGCTTATTTTTTGCCTTCCCTGGCACTTAAAAGCGTTACCTATTCACTCGCTAATGATTGTGTTTCGAAAAGATAACATTTGGGAAGCGCTAGCAAAATTGGGAATAGCTAGCGCTTCTTTGAAAAAGCGCTATCTATTATCGAGAATAGCTAGCACTTCTTCAAGGAAGCGTTATCTATTCTCAGTATTAGACAACGCTTTTTCTGGAAAAGCGTTGTCTAATTCTGAGAATAGATAGTGCTTCTTTGAAGAAAAGCTAGTTATTTGACTTTTTTTTCCTTTAATTTTTAGTATTATGCTGCATGCAAATTTTGATTGCTAGAGGCTAATAACTATTCAAGCTGAGAACATTTTAAGGTTTAAAATGTATATGAACAATGAAGCTGAGAACATGAATCAAAAAACAACTATGATATCAATTTATATTTAAAATGTCCAATATTTGAAAGAAATTTTTAACAAAATTTTGGCATAATCTCCCCTAAAATATTGACATCCAAAATAACATACATGCATGTATATATAACAAAACAGTACTATCCAAAACAAAGCCTCATATGGGCCAACATCATATCACATACTACTACATAGAACAACACAAAGATCATATGCGTAAAACAAACTTTTTTGCCACATAGGAGCACCACTCTTACTTTAATTTAAGAATTTGAGAATCAGAGTATGACTGGTATCTATAGTCGGGAAAGTACTGCGAAATGAAAAATAAATCATATTAGAATTAAAGTGGAAGAATGATCAAATGTAAGCATAATTATATTGTGTAAAGTAGAACAAATTGCATACCTCCTTTGGGATTTCCATTTGGTCGTGAACAATAATATCCTTCATATACTTCATAACGTATTACCCACAATTATTGCTGTTTGGTTGCTTGGGGCACTATAAAATTAAAAATATTAAATCAATATAGTTTTAATTTTTTAAATTAAGTGACTGCATAAGTATTTTGATAAATACCTTTATTATCCACTTGGTTGTGGTGGATGATTTAGAAAATCGAGACTTGGGTTTTCCATCAAGTCCTCGATGAATCATTAAAGCCCTGAATGCAAAAACAAACATCATTCATTTTGCATCATCAAAACTCAAAATTCATAGCACACAAAACTCAAATAAGCACAATCGGATAAGCATAATTTAACACTATATATTGATACTTACTGATCATACGTATCCTTCATTTTTCTGCGGCAGCTCAAATCATTTTGCATGGGATCTAAATAGTACATAGTGTTTTTATTGAGATTGATCGCTAGCAATACCCATTGACCCCTACAAAAAAGTTGATTAAGGAAATCCTAATTAGCAAGCAATCACATTTCACAAAAATTAGCATCACGTTAAGTAAGTCATGCATATATATGATTAAATTAAATGACTCATCCTGTCTTACACGATGAAAAAAACAAGGTCTCATACTCAGTGTTTGCTAATGCCTAGTGTAACACCCCAATTTTTAAGAAAAATTGTTTTATCAATAAAGCCCTGAGTACTTGATGTTGGAATCAAGTGGATTCAGAAACAATGACCCTTAATTGTTTTGATGATAGCAAATAATGATAAGAATAATTTATCCTCTGATGTGTTTGTTAGTATGCAAAAACTAGTGAGTAAGTCACTATTCATCAGATGGAACTGTCTCAGAAAGCTTTGGCTCTGTGCATAATTCACCCTCTGGTACACTCTCTTAAGTCTGGCATGAAGACACTGGTGAGAGTTGATGACATCAGCGTCTTGTGGCTATGCTCTATTGACAATGCTCTGGTAGTCAACCCTTTGGTGAGATGGTCTGGTAGACCATGCTCTGGTGAGACCAAGCTCTGGTAGGACTCCACTATTGGAATCCTACGTTTGGTACTTCAAAGCTAGGGTATAAGAAAGCCTAAGTGAAACTACTCTATGAAGAACTTGCCTTTGGTACAAGAGTATCTCAATAACAAGCATCATCTGGTAGAAGATGCCTCTGGTAGACAACCAGATTGAGTGAAGCATTAAAGACCTTAATAAGCATTAAAGGATCCTCATTGATGACTCTTTTTAATGTACAACGAATCAAAGGCCAAATGGAATGTCAACGGATATAATCATCATTTTGTCTTGCTCTAAAATTATCTCAATTTCAAAAAGGATCACAAGGGACAAGATATTTTATTTGACAGATGTGTCAGTGTGCGGAAGGAAAGTTGAAAATGACACGACTCACTAAAAGTCACAAAAACCGGATCTCAAGTTTTGTCCATTGGTGAAAGACCTATTATGTCACAACGGCACTATTTGAAACACTAGCTATATATACTTTATTCAAATCACTGAAGAAGGTTAACGAACTGAATCATTTTTACGAGACAATGAGCAACCAAGAAAGTTTTCAAGTCTCTGAGACCAAATGAACAACACTCAAAAGTTTTATCGTTTCATTTAGAAAGTTATCTTTGTGCTTAACGCTTTCATTGTAAATCCTTTCTTACTGATAGTTTGATAATATTATTTCAAATTATTTTTAAACACTTGTATTTGGCCCAGTAGTCGCTATATTTCCTTAGAGACTTGACTGTACTAAGTTGTTCTAAGAAGTTGAGAGTATAGCCTGTTTGACAATAGTATACTCTTGAGTTATAATCACTTAATTATAGTGGAGAAATCCTTCATTGTGGTGAAGGGATTAGACATAGCTACCAGGTGGTAGTGAACTAGTATAAATCACTGTGTCCTACTCTATCTCTTCTCTTTATTGCTTCTTCTTGTTATCTTTGTTTAAAGAGTTGGTTTGAAAAAGGATTTTAGAAACATAAGTATTTTGGAAAAGATTTCTAAAACCCAATTCAAACCCCCCTTTCTTGTGTTTTTGTCACGTTCAATTGGTATCAGAGCTCGGCCTCTTAGATGAGTACTTAACTGTCATAGAGGAAAATATCATATACTTTATCTATGGCAAACAATGAAGCTAGTGGTCATGTTAACCGTCATTCTTTGTTCACTGGAACAAATTATGACTACTGGAAAGATAAAGTTAAAACCTTTTTTGAGTCACAACAACTTGAACTTTGGGATATGGTTCAAAAATCATATACTGAACCAGTTGATGCTAAGAGAGTTCCCATTCCTAGGGATAAGTGGGATCCTATAACATCCGTAATTTTTGCGATAAGCATTTAACGTTATTTTAGTGTAATTTATCGTATTTATGCTATAATAAGCAGTTTTTTTGTTCGGTAAGTAAGTGATTGAATTAAATCAAGATAAAATTAAATTTGAGAATTAATATTTTATATTAATTCATGGTTCAAAAATCGTCAAAAAATTCTAATGAAGTTTCACCGAATTTTGAATCACCGGATAGTTTTTATTCGCAATAAAATTTTAAACGAACTCCGATTTCGATGAAAATTGAATCGTAACTTGTTGTGATTATGATTGAGTGTTTTCAATAGTTTTTATTATTTATGATTAAATATTATCACGCGGTGAATTAGTTTCTAGGTAAATTAATTTTCGCTAATAAATCGGTGAAAGAATTAATCGGTAACGCAATTACTAGACGCCGTATTTTTAGTACACTCAAGACTCTAGGATTACGGGGTAATCATGAGAAGAAAGGGATTAGATGTTTAGACTTGTGATTAGATTAGGATCTTGCTTTTAGTGATTATGTGTCACACTTTTGGAGGTTAATTAGGTGATGCTTTTTCTAATTTATTCTTAACCAAGTATTAGACTTGTTTTTAATTAATTTTTTTCTCCTCCCTCCTTGCCTTATCAGGCCGCGACCCCCTTCCTTATTCTCACCCTCATTTCATTTCCTTTCACTTTGTTTTTGGGAGAGAAACTCAAGCTCCAACAATGGCTTCCATCTCCCTCTTCTTCCTGGCATGATTTCACCTCCTTTCTTCAACTTCCATTGATCCTAGCTTCTTCTTCTTCTTCTTGTTATCCTCTTCTTAACCTTGTAAGTAAGCATGAGAGCAAACTTTTCCTTGCCCTTCCTTGAGCTCAAAACTGTGAGCCCTATTTTAGGAGTAGGAGTTGTTTTTTTTTGCTTCTTTCTTGTTTAAATACTTTGTCTATGGCTTAATTTTGATCATGAGTTAGATGATCAAAGCTTCCCCCAAATTTTGGGAACCATAGGCCAAATTTTCTAAGGGGAAGGGGCTTTGTGATTTCTCAAGTGAATCTTGCAATTGATTAGGGGTTATTACTCTTGATATTTGTTGTTGTTGTTGTTAATTTTGGTTTTGATCAAAGGAAATTTCAATTTTTGGGAAACCCTTGATGCTTGAAGAGCAATGATAGGGTAATGTGGTTAAGTAATGGTTTTGTTTTGGAAAACTTTGAATGTTTTTGGAAAGGAAATTAGGTGTTTAATGATGTGGGATAGTTGATTTGAAAATTTTACAATTTGTCCCATATTTTGGGTGTTGGCCGAGAGCTCATAGGGAGCTTGGGAAGAAATTTTTTTTGATGCTTTTGACTTGAATCAATTGTATTGGATTGTGTTCAAGTTTTGGAAAATCTTTGGAAAGAGTTTGATTGAACTTTTGGAAGTTGCTTGGGCTTTAAGCAATGATACACTTAGGTGAAAGGGATTCTTTGTAATCCTAAGGCCAAGTGGAGCCTTAATCAAATATTTTTATGAAATGAATTTGGTTTTAGTATTGTTTCATGTTTCAAAAACAAAAGAAAAGGATTTTCGTCTTTAACATAGTTATTTTTCAATTTGTGTATTGTTTCATGTATGTGTTTTTTTTTTATTAAAAAGAATTGTGGGATGGAGTAACCTAGGGGTTAGGATCGAACCAATACCTAGGGAATTATTTTGGGTGAATTAGAATTGTACTAAGGTTTGGTGTGCTGTTTAGGATCCTTGAGGATTTGCTCGTGCTGAGTAGAATTGTGGCGTGTTTTGACACGTGAGCTATTGACCTTTGGTGAGGGCTACTTCTAGACATATATAGAGTTTGGATATTTAAATTTTAAGATGTTGACTATGTTTTGTATGCTTATGTTTTATCAGTATTGATATGCGATTGTGAACTGTCGTGAGTCTGCATTGTTGGATTGCTGAATTGATTATATGATATATATAGAAATATGTTTTATCATGTGGAAATGATATACTGTGGTGTGGCATTGGATAATTGAATATTTATTTGATTATACCTGGTTGAGACATCATATGCATGATATGTTCATTGGAGTTCGGTGGATTGCATTGTCATGCATTGTGGTATAACTTCAACCTGAATATCCTGGGGTGATGGATTGCCTCATGGCCAAAGGAATTTAGGGATGTCATTAATTTATCCATCGCATGGGAAAGTGTCGGCTCTGGTACGTATAGAATGACTGACCATAGCGTATGGAATTTCGGAATCATAAACAGTGGCATGTAGTCACATTTCCAGCATTCATGTATTCTCATAGAGTTGTATGTTATGTATATTGTGTTATCTGCTTTTATTTTAAGAAGTCGACCCTTGCCCGTGGTTTCTTCAATTGATGATGGTAACGCAGACGATGGCGAATGCGGTGGAGATCCCGGCGATGACGACGTCGTCGGAGGTGATCTTTGACTTCCCAGACATGGAGATTCCCTCGGCTATGGAGTTCAACCCCACATCCAGCCGAGTTGTATATAGAGGGGACGTAGTGGAGACCTTTCGCGTAGATGGACTGGCTGTTTGGCAGAAAATCTCTTGGCGTACCATTAGCTTTCCTATCATGATTGATCAGATTGTGGATGGCTGGTGTCGCACATAGTAGGATCGAGTGATACCACTACTTCGACTACTTCGGCTGACGAGTCTTTCGAGATTCCTAAGAGGACAACTTATCGTTACGATCCCATTCCTGGGGGTGCTAAGGTTAGGAGGACCGCTCGTAAGAGCGTCGGCATGAGACATTGGGCTTTTGGGAGATTCTACTTCGCGTGTGGCGGCAGACTCACCTAGCCCAGTAGCGGATCCGGAGCCCGAGCTGGAGGATGTTCCGACTCCACCCTTGTGTATCAGGACACCCACTCCACTTGTGGATCCTTCTTCTATTTGTCGGATGTGTAGTGAGGCTAGCTGTTGTGGCGTGGGATAGATTGACGATGTACTGGTGGAGGAGGTTAGACCAGATGGAGTACCTGCTTCTGTGCCTTTTGTTGATTTGATCGGGGATGATGAGACGACCTAATGGAGGTGGAGGATGAGGAGGACCCGTCAGAGGACCTGGGTAGTGAGGTGTAGTTGGTGTAGTTGTTGACGTCTGTTAGTTTTTGTATATAGCTTTGGTTGGTGACCAGTCTGTCTGACTTGTTAGTCTTTTGTGGTTGTAGTTAGGTTTGAGGATTTCTTTTGGAGCAGCCCCCTGCATGGGTAACTGTCAAAAGTATGATCGCTCTTGTTAGGGTTTTCATACTTTAGGTGTATTCCTCCATGTGTATATTTATTTACTACTGTTTTCCTGAACACCTTATCCGTTGTATATTTTTTTGGAAAATTGTATATATGTATATATGAATGTTCAGTTGCATAGTCTTTTACATGGTAGAATTCCCATCATGATTCTAAAACGCTGTTGATACCCTGATTGTGTTTTGCGAAAGACATTTATTTTTTTAAGTAAAAATTTACCGCATTTTCCAAAGGACAAGAAAAGTACTATTTTGCAAAGATCGTTGCATATAGAGTTTAAATTCTAGTTTAGTAGCGCTTCAGAAATAAGGTGTTACAGATCTTGAACAAAAGAAAGCATATCAACTGAATCAAAAAGCAAGATATTTCCTTATCTATACTATTTCTGAAAAAGAATATGAGAAGTGTGGAAAGAATGCCACTGCTAAAGATATTTGGGACTCATTGGCTTTGTCCTATGAGGGTAATGCCCAAGTAAGAAAAACAAAGGCTAACATTCTTGTTAGAAGTACGAACTCTTCAAGATGGAAGAGGGAGAAGACATCGAAACAATGTTTCACGCCTAAAAGTTCTTGATAAAAGCTACACTGCTGCTGATCACGTGAAGAAAATAGTGAGAAGCCTGCCCAAGCAATAGAGACCCAAGGTCACGACTATACCAAGGACCTAAATGACTTGCATCTAGAAGACCTTCTCAGTTCTCTGAGAGCTCAAGAGCTTGAGCTAAATGAAGAAGAACCTCTAAAGAAATCAAAGTCTATTATTGGATTCAAGTGGATTCAGAAACCATGATCCTTAATTGTTTTGATGATAACAAATAGTTAATAGAACAATTTATCCTTTGATGTGTTTGTTAGTGTGCAGAAGTCACTATTCGTCAGAAGGAATTATCTCAGAAGACTAAGTAAAAATGTGTATTTCACTCTCAGTTTCATAAATCTGAGTCTGGCATTAATCCTCTGAAAATTGATGACGTCATTGTCTGATAGCCTCACTCTGTCTTGGTCAACGCTCTGTTATTAATCAATGCTCTGATAGACCATGCTCTAGTGAGACCATGCTCTGTCTTGGTCAACGCTCTGTTTTTAGTCAACGCTCAACAGACTATGAATAGACTACTCAGTGGAAACATTCGCCTGTTCTTCAAGACTATGTTATATGAAAGGCCAACAAATTCTAAACTGAAGAACATGTCTCTGTTTCAAGCTCATTCTGATGAACAGAGTATCTCAGTTACAAGCATCGTCTGTTTGACAGATGCTCTGATCGAAAATCAGACTGAGTCCATTAAAGGCTACTTCAAGTATTAAAGAGACCACGTTGATGAGTATTTTAATGTACGAGGAATCAAAGGCCAAAGGGAATGTCAACAGATATAATCATCAGAAAACTTGCTCAAGAAGTGTCTTATTTTCAAAAAGATCATAAGGGACAAGATCATGCAAAAGTCTGTTGTGTCAGTATGCAAGAGCAAAGTGAAAAGTGACGTGCCTTGCTAAAAGCCACAAAAAGGGGATCTGAAGTTTTGTCCATTGGTGAAAAGAGTTGTTAGGTCACAACGGCACTATTCACAACCTAGGTTAACGAAATTGAAACGCTGTGAATCAAAGTGAGCAACCAAGAAATTATTCCAAGTATCTGAGATCACATTGAACAAGTACTTAAACGTTTTACTCTTTCAGTTTGAAAGTTATTCTTTGTGCTTGATTTTTTTATCGTATATCCTCTCTACTGAGAGTTATTTGATATTGTTTCAAACTACCTTTGAACACTGTATTTAGCCCAGTAGCGGCAGCATTCCTTAGAGGCATGACTGTACTAAGTCGTTCTAAGAAATTGTGAGTATAGCCAGTTTGGCAGTAGTATACTCTCAAGTGTAATCAGGTTGATTATAGTGGAGAAATCCTTCAAGTGTGTGAAGGGACTAGACGTAGCTATCAGGTGATAGTGAACTAGAATAAATCACTGTGTCATTCTCTTCTCTTCTCTTTACTTGTTTTCATTACTATTTTGTTAAAGAGTTGTTTTGAAAAGGTTTTAAAAAATACATAAGTTTTAAGAAAAGATTTCTAAAACCCAGTTCATTACCCCCTTCTTGTGTTTTTGCCACGTTCAATTGGTACCAGAGCTCGGCCTCTTAGTTGAGCACTTAACAGTGTAAGAGGAAAAGATCTTATTTTTTATACATGGCAAGCAACGAAGCCGGTGGTCATGTTAACCATCCTCCTTTGTTCACTAGAACAAACTACGACTACCGGAAGGATAAAGTGAAAACCTTCTTCGAGTCTCAACAACTCGAACTATAGGATATGGTTAAAAAACAATATACTGAACCAGTTGATTCCAAGACTAAACCATTTCTAGGGACAAATGGGAAGATGAACAAAAGAAAGCTTATCAACTACATCAGAAAGCAAGATATTACCTTATATGTGGTATTTCTGAGAAGGAATATGATAAATGCGGAAAGAATGAAACTGCCAAAGAAATTTAGGACTCATTGGCTTTGGCCTATAAGGGTACTTCCCAAGTGCAAGAAACCAAGGCTAATATCTTGGTTAGACAATATGAACTCTTCAAAATGGAAGAGGGTGAAAGCATTGAAACTAGGTTTGGAAGATTCCAAACACTAGTTCATGGTCTAAAGGTTCTTAAGAAAAGCTATACCACTGCTGATCACGTAAAGAAAATCTTAAGAAGCCAGCCAAAGAAGTGGAGACCTAGGTTCACGGCTATTCAAGAACCAAGGACCTGAATGTCTTGCGTCTTGAAGATCTTCTGAGTTCCTTGAGAGCTCATGAGCTTGAGCTAGATGAAAAAAACTCCTAAGAAATCAAAGTCCATTGTTTTCAAATCTACAAACAAAGCATTCCTCCTGCAAAGCACTTCAAGCTGAACTAGAAGCAGACGAAGGATCCTCTAATGAGAGTGGTGGAGACACAGACGAAGAAATTTCCTTAATATCAAGGAAAATTCAACGTATGTAGAAAAACAAAGGAAGGTTCAGGAAGCAGTTCCACAAGAAGGACTGAAGGGATAAGAAGGACTACAAGGACAAAAGCTAAGTTACTTGCTACGGGTGCAAAAAGCATGGACATTTCAAGTCTAAATGTCCACAACTCGAGAAAGAGAAACCAAGGAAAGGTGGTTTCAAAGGAAAGAAGAAGAAAGGTCTCATGGCAACATGGGATGATTCTGATTCATCATCGTCTGATGATGATGAGGAACAAGCAAACATAGCTCTGATGGCTACCATAGGGTCAGACAGTGAAGAAGAAGATGAAGAGGTAGATTCTAACCCATCTTTTGATATTGAAATAGCTTTTGATGAACTATTAGATGAGTCTTCTAAGCTCAACATTGAGTATAAATCTTTGAAAAAGAAATTCTCAAAACTTTCAAAAGAATTTCAAATACTCAATGAGGAGAATGAGAAGCTCAAAGCTGAAACACCCAAGGACAAGATTGTATATGTTGCAGATTTGCTTAGCAGCAGAGTTGAAACACCACTCCTGGTACTTAGACAGTGGTTGCTCACGTCACATGACGGGAGAAAGGCATATGTTCCAAGAACTCCAACTTAAAGAAAGTGGAACGTTGGGTTTCGGAGGAAACCAAAAAGGTAAAATCATTGGAAGTGGAAAAGTTGGTGAGAAATTTCTACCTTCAATTGATAATGTTTTACTTGTTGATGGCCTGAAGCATAACCTACTAAGTGTAAGTCAATTATGCGATAGTGGTTATGATGTTGGCTTTAGTGATAATGCCTGTATAGTCAAGAGCAAGAAAGACGGCTCCATTTTCTTTAAAGCAAAGAGAAAGAACAATATTTATAAAATAAAACTTTCTGGGTTGGCAAATCAAAATGTAAAATACTTTTTGTCAGTTGGTGAAGAGCAATGGACTTGGCACAAAAGATTGGGTCATGCTAGCTTGAGGTTAATCTCAAAGCTTAACAAGAAAGAACTTGTTAGAGGCTTACCAAATCTTAGGTATCAATCTGATGCTCTTTGTGAAGCATGCCAAAAAGGAAAACAAACAAAATCTTCTTTTGTATCCAAAAATATTGTTTCCACCTCAAGGCCACTTGAGCTTTTGCAATTAGATTTATTTGGACCAACTGGAACTGCATCTTTGTCTGGAAAGAAATATGGCATAGTAATTATTGATGACTATACTAGATGGACATGGGTAAAATTCCTAGTTCACAAGGATGAGTCATTTGCAATGTTTTTTGTTTTCTAAAAACAAGTGCAAAATGAAAAAGGTTTTTGTATTACAACAATTAGAAGTGATCATGGTGGAGAATTTGAAAATGAATCATTTCAAAACTACTGTGATGAGCATGACATCTCTCACAATTTTTCATCCCCTAGAACACCACAACAAAATGGTGTTGTAAAAAGGAAAAATAGATCCCTTCAAGAAATGGCAAGAACCATGATTCACAAAAATAATATTTCAAAGCAATTTTGGGCAGAAGCAGTAAACACTGCATGTTATATTCAAAATAGAATCTATATTAGACCTATCTTGAATAAGACTCCTTATGAATTGTGGAAAGGAAGAAAACCCAACATTTCATATTTTCATCAATTTGGGTGTGATTGCTTTGTTTTCAATACAAATGACAGTCTTGAAAAATTCGATTCAAAATCACACAAAGCTATCTTTTTAGGATATTCTGAACGCTCTAAAGCTTACAGAGTATACAACAAAGAAACATTAATTGTTGATGAATCTATGCATGTGAGATTTGATGACAAGAAGCCTGACAAAGAAATGTCATAGCTAGATGAGGTCTTTGCAGATTTACAGATAAGCAAAGAAACAGACTGGAAGTTCAAACCTCATCACCCAAAGGACCAGATCATTGGTGAACCAAGTGATAGAGTTAGAACAAGATCATCTCTTAGAGAACACTCTGACTTTGCGTTGCTGTCAGAAATAGAGCCCAAGACAATTGATGAAGCACTAACAGACAATGGATGGATACTTGCTATGCAAGAAGAGCTCAACAATTTCAGAGAAATGATGTTTGGAAGCTTTTGCCTCCTCCTGAGGATAAGCAAGCCATTGGAACTAAGTGGGTTTTTGAAACAAACTTGATGAAGATGACAAAGTGGTAAGAAACAAGGCTAGACTTGTTGCACAAGGGTATTCACAAGAGGAAGGTATAGATTATACTGAAACCTTTGCTCCTATAGCTAGACTTGAAGCAATTAGAATATTATTATCATATGCTACACATCATGACATTACTTTATATCAAATGGATGTAAAAAGTGCTTTTTTAAATGGTTTTATAAGTGAGGAAGTGTTTGTAAAACAGCCACCTGGATTTGAAGATATTGCTTATCCAGAGCATGTCTTCAAACTTAAAAAGGCTCTCTGTGGTCTTAAACAAGCCCCTAGAGCTTAGTATGACGACTGAGTTCCTTTTTAATGTCAAATGATTTTGAAAGAGGACAGGTGGATACTACACTCTTTAGAATATCATGTAAAAAGCATTTTATTATAGTTCAAATATATGTTGATCATATTATCTTTGGTGCTACTAATGAATCTCTTTGTGAAGAATTCTCTAAGCTTATGCAGAATGAGTTTGAAATGAGTATGATGGGAGAATTAAAATTCTTCCTTGGTATTTAAATCTAGCAATGTCAAGATAGAACCTATATCCATCAGACTAAATATGTGAAAGAACTCTTAAAGAAGTTCAAGCTTGAGGAAACCAAACCTATGAGCACACCAATGCATCCAACGTGTGCCTCGGCAAAGATGAATCTAGTAAAACGGTAGATCAAAAGGTATATAGAGGTATGATTGGTTCACTCCTTTATCTTATTGCCTCAAGGCCTCATGTTATGTTTAGTATGTGCTTATGTGCAAGATTCCAATCTGATCCTAGAGAATCTCACTTAATTGCTGTTAAGAGAATCTTTAGGTATCTAAAAAGAACTACTAACCTTGGTCTGCTTTATAAGAATTCAGAAAATTACAAATTAGTAGGTTTCTGTGATGCTGACTTTGTTGGAGATAGAATTGAAAGAAAAAGTACAAGTGGTGGCTGCCAATTTCTAGGAGCAAACCTTATCTCATGGTCCAGCAAAAGGCAAAGCACAATTGCACTATCAACAGCAAAAGCTGAGTACATATCTGCTTCAAGCAGTAGCTCACAACTTCTATGGATGAAGTATCAGCTTAAGGACTATCAGATTAAAGAGAGTAATATTCCTATATACTGTGATAATACCTCTGCAATATGTTTGACTAAAAATCCTATTTTGCATTCACGTGCTAAACATATTGAAATTAAACATCACTTCATTAGAGACTATGTTCAGAAAGGGATACTTGAAATTAAATTTATTGATACTGACCATCAATTGGAAGATATCTTTACAAAACCTCTTGCTGAAGATAGATTCAATTTTATAAGAAAGAACTTAAATTTTCATCTTATAAAGGAATAAGTGTTTAATTTGAATATATTTGCCTCTGTTTTTGGGCCTTTGAAATGCCTGCCTCTGTTTTCACATATGCCTCTATTTTATGTGTTCGACTATTATACATATATGCCTCTGTTTTTAAGTTGCCTCTGTTTTATATCTATTCATTATTTACAATTTTATTAATTATTAATTAATTATTATTTACATCATCTGTTTGTGGTAACGACTCATATTAATGTGAGTCTGTTTTAAGTTCCCTCTGGGAATCTTGTGTACACGTGTCTCTCTGAGACTGGTTGATGTGTTAGTGGCTGAGATTTACTCTCACTGAGTCATTATTGTTTTTACTGCCCGAGGACAGTTTTACTGCGCCTCTTTAAAACTGTGCGTGACATGTTTCATTTTTGAAATGTCAATTTTTTTTTCTTTTATTTTGAAAACTGAACAAGGCGGTTTGCCTTCCTCAACACGTTTTAGATAACTCACTCCACTTACTCACCCACTACCCACTCTATCTTTTTTCTGAGAAGCCTCACACTTGAAACCTTAAACCCTGTTCTCGCTACGTGCTCTCTGCTTCTACTACTCTCTTCTGCAATGGACGCTTCACTACTACCAGTTGTGTATGGTCCTGAACCTGAACCTCTACCTACTTTGACGAATGCAGAACAATATCAACTGAAAGTGATGTGCGAATCAGATGTGAACTTCAAAGATCTTGCTGATAATGGGTACGACTTCAAAATCGATTTTGTTGATATGGGCATTGTTAATTTCTTCTACATGGAGAACTATCCCATCTACCACGAGCTGGTGAGGGAGTTCTGGAGATTTGCCAGAACCAAGGACAACACCATCTACAACTATATGTAAAAGAGACACATAGTAATTACACAGGACTTGATCTCTGACGTTATCAAGTGCCCTAACTCTGGAAGAAGACTCACAAACAACTGGGAAGATGAGTATGGTGGAATGGAAACCATCAACTCTACTATCTAGGAGAACCTTGGAAGTTCAAAGGCTGTGGACATGAAGAACAGGTTTCAGGTGCTTTTCAAGATCATCAAGAGTTGCATTCTGTTGGAACCTAAACGATTGAGAAGTTTAGACCCTCATTAATTTTGATGATAACAAAGTAATTCTCAAGAGAACAATTTATCTTCTAACATATCTTTGAGTGTACAGGTATCAAAGCTTCATATATATGTACAAAACACTCAAGGAAGAAGAAGAAGAAGAAATTCTCAAAAAGAGTTGAATACAATCCACTCGTGTCAACATCCGAACTCACTTCAGCGTCTTGTTAACAGCAAGCATCCAGTAGTGTTACTCTTTGACACGTGGAATACTCAAATTGCTGCGAGCGTCCGTCCTCTGTTCTGAGTGAGCGTCTGATCACTTTAATGAAGCACGTGATGATCACGTTTTTGCTCTTAGCCTCAGACTGTTTTGGAACGGAATTCGAATTTGATTTTATGCGCTCATTTTGATGTACGAGGAAGAAAAGGTGACACCTTTAGCATAAGACAAAAATCGTACAAGGCAATTGCAAATTACAGATAGTACGAAAACGGTAATGTGTACTATTCTGATATTCTCTGGAAAGAAAGAAAAGGACTACATTTCAAATTACCTCACTCAATGGAAAGGAGACATTTTTACTGCAACGGTAATACCCTTGAAGACTCCTATAAATACCCCAAGGTATTCATTGAAGACAAGTTGGAAAAACTGTGAAGAAACTTTATTCTGAAAACAATATTACTCAAGTGAGCAATCAAGTTTCGTGCCAAGTTTCTAGTCTACATAGAACTGAACTCAGCGTCTTATACTTTCTGTTAGAAAGCTATTCTGTTTTGAGCTTAATCTTTTCATCCTCTCTGTGAGAATTATTTTGATTGTATTCAAAAGTATAATCTGTTTTGTAAACTGTATTTTAGCCTTGTGAAGGCTTTGTTCCTCAAAGGCTCGACTATACTGAGTCGTTTTGAGAAGTTGAGAGTATTGTCAAGTTTGTGACAGAAGAATACTCTTGAGGAAAATTGTAATCAGTTGATTATAGTGAAAAATCCTTCAGGAACGAAGGGACTAGACGTAGCTACCAATCGGTGGTGAACTAGTATAAATCTCTGAGTCTCATCCTTTACTGCTTTACATTTATCTTTACCTTGCTCAGTAAAACAAGTTTTTATAAACTGTTTAATTTCTGCATCCGTTCCGGTTTAATTCTCTGCATCTGATATACAAACAGTTTTGAAAAACCTGTGTTGAAGTTTTTACGTATAGTTTGCGAAAAGTTTTTTAACATAATTCAACCCCCTTCTTGTGTTCACGTTCAGTTGGTACCAGAGCTCGGCCTCTTGGTTGAGCATTTAACAGTGTTAAGAGAAAAGATCCTATCCTGTGAACATGTCTACTGAAGGTGGTCATATGAACCGTCCTCCTCTATTCGATGGAGAAAAATTTGATTACTGGAAAGATAAGATAAAAGCTTTCTTTGAGACACAACAACTTGAGTTGTGGGATATAGTTCAAAGTGGTTACATTCCTCCCACTAATCCTCGTGGTGTTGCTATAGCCAGAGAAGATTGGAATGCTGAGTAGAAAAAGAGATATCAAATCAATCAAAAGGCTAGATTCATTCTTATCTGTGCTATGAAAGAAAAAGAATATGATAAATGTGGCAAATTTGATACTGCCAAAGAAATATGGGACTCACTTGTTTTATCTTACGAAGGCTCTGCCCAAGTAAGAGAAACCAAAGCTAGCATGTTGGTTCGCCAATACGAGTTATTCAAAATGGAAGATGGTGAAAGCATTGAAACCATGTTTGGAAGATTTTAAACACTTGTTCATGGGTTATAGGCCCTTGGAAAAAGTTACACTACACCTGACCATGTTAGAAAGATCTTAAGAAGCTTGACTAAGTAGTGGAGACCCAAGGTCACTGCTATTCAGGAAGCAAAAGATCTAAATGTCCTACGACTTGAAGATCTTATGAGTTCGTTGAAAGCTCATGAACTTGAGCTAAATGAAGAAGAACCTGTCAAAAAGGGCAAGTCTATTGCTTTGAAAGTCGCTCAACATAAAGCCAGTTCTTCCAAAGCCCTTCAGGCTGAAGAAGAAGAATTAGAAGATGAAGCTTCAGAATGATATGTTGACACATCAGAAGATGAGCTCACGTTTATATCCAGAAATATACAAAGAATGTGGAAGAAGAGAAACTTCAGGAGGAAGTTTCAGAAGAAAGATACTAAGGACAAGAAGGAAAGCAAGGACAAGGCTCAAGTCATTTGCTATGAATGTAAAAAGCCTGGACATTTCAAGTCCGAATGTCCTAATCTTAAGGAGAAGCCCACAAGAAGTTCTTTCAAGAAAAAGATGAAGAGCCTCATGGCTACATGGGAAGATCTAGATTTATCCTCATCTGAGGAAGATAATGAAGTAGAAGCAAATCTTGCTCTCATGGCTGACACTGACCTTGATTCAGAAGAAAAAGTTGAAGAGGTAATAGTATATGATTCCTACTCTGAACTTTAACTTGCATTCGATGATCTTCTTAAGGACTCTGCCACCCTCTCTGTTGAGTATAAGAATTTGAAAAAGAAATTTTCAAAATTATCACAAGACTTTCAAGCTTTAAATAAAGAAAAATCTGTACTCAATAAAGAGAATCAAGTTTAAAATCGAAAATCAGCAATCGATGGATAACCAAATACCTGACCGCTAACAAGCAACTGTAGTCGAGAGCTCTCAAGCTGAAAGCTCTAAAGTTACAGGCAATCCTAAATGCAAATCAAATGATTATGAATATGCTTTTCAAAAGTTTCTTGCAGAGAGTGTAACTCGTAGCAAACAAGCTTCAATGAGTTGGCGTGTCAGTAAAACGACAACTCATGGTCTTGGTTATATATCAGATGAACCTTTTTTAGAAAATGATTCAGCATCTAATAAATCCAATAATCATAGTAAATGCTTGCATTGTACTTACTGCAATAAACCTGGTCATTTGAAAAGTACATGTACTGTTTTTAAAACTGTGAAGGATAAGCTTCCTTCAAGAACTAACAAGAAAGGACCCAAAAAGATATGGGTACCTAAAGATAAAATAGTCTATGTTGCAGACATGCTTAGCAACAAAGTCAACACACCTATCTTGGTACTTAGACAGTGGATGCTCGCGTCACATGACGGGAGAAAAGCATATGTTCCAAGAACTAAGGCCTAAAGAAGCTGGATTTGTTGGTTTCGAAGGAAACCAGCAAGGTAAAATAGTTGGAATTGGTCGCATTGGTAAAGGCTCTCTTCCCTCTATTGATAATGTACTATATGTTGAAGGACTCAAACATAACTTATTGAGCATAAGTCAATTATGTGACAATGGTTATGAAGTCATCTTTACAGAAACTGGATGTCTAGTAAAAAGCAAGAAAGACGGCTCTACTTTCTTTACTACTAAGAAGAAACAAAATATTTACAAAATTGATCTCTCTGAACTTGCAAAACAAGATGTCAAGTGTCTCATGTCTGTTGACGAAGAACAATGGATTTGGCACAAGAGATTGGGTCATGCCAATTTGAGATTAATCTCGAAATTAAACAAGCACAGTCTTGTCAGAGGCTTACCAAATCTTAAGTATCAATCCGATGCTCTTTGTGAGGCATGTCAAAGAGGAAAACAAGTTAAAACTTCTTTTCATTCAAAAAATGTTGTTTCAACCTCTAGACCACTTGAGCTTTTGCATCTTGATCTTTTTGGTCCAACAAGGATAGCCTCTTTAACTGGAAAGAAATATGGGTTAGTCATTGTTGATGATTTTACTAGATGGACATGGGTTAGATTCCTTGCTCACAAAGATGAGTCATACAAGGTATTTACTGTATTCTGCAAAACAGTTCAAAATGAAAAAAGAATTTGCATTTCTTCTATTAGAAGTGATCATGGGGGAGAATTTGAAAATGAAAGCTTTCAAAAAATTTGCGATGATAACAGCATCTCCCACAATTTCTCCTCTACTAGAACACCTCAACAAAATGGTGTTGTAGAAAGGAAGAATAGGTCCCTCCAAGAAATGGCCAGGACCATGATCAATGAGGCTAATATTGCAAAACATTTTTGCGCAGAAGCAGTAAACAGAACTGGTTACATTCAAAATAGAATTTCTATTAGACCTATTTTGAAGAAGACTCCATATGAACTGTGGAAAGGAAGGAAACCAAACATATCATATTTTCATTCATTTGGATGTACGTGTTACATTTTAAATACTAAGGATCAGCTTGGTAAGTTTGATTCAAAAGCTGACAAAGGAATCTTTTTGGGATATTCTGAAAGATCTAAAGCTTTTAGAATATACAATAAAGAAACTATGACAGTGGAAGAATCCATTCATGTCAAATTTGATGACAAGAAGCCTGACACAGCCATGTCAGAGCTAGATGAATTATTTTCAGAATTAAATATAGGTAATACTACAAATAGTGAACCTACATCTTCATCGTCCGGTGGTGACCAGACACAAGAATCTTCAGAAGCTGAATTCAGAAAGAGCTGGAAATACAAAGCCAATCATCCTAAAGATCAAATCATAGGAAAACCTGGAGATAGAGTAAGAACCAGATCCTCTTTTAAAGAGCATGCAGATATGGCACTACTCTCAGAAATGGAACCTAAAACAATTGATCAAGCATTGAAAGATGAAGGTTGGATTCTGGCCATGCAAGAAGAGTTGAATCAGTTCCAAAGAAACGATGTATGGAAGCTGGTTACTTTACCAGAAGATAAGCAAGCTATTGGTACTAAATGGGTATTTAGAAACAAGCTTGATGAAGATGGAAAGGTTGTGAGAAACAAGGCAAGATTGGTTGCTCAAGGTTACTCACAGGAAGAAGGTATTGATTTTACTGAAACATTTGCACCTGTTGCAAGGTTAGAAGCTATACGCATCTTACTTTCATTTGCTGCACATCATGATATAACTCTTTATCAAATGGATGTGAAAAGTGCTTTCTTGAATGGTTTTATAACTGAGGAAGTCTTTGTAAAACAACCTCCTGGATTCGAAGACATTGAATTTCCATAACATGTCTTCAAGCTTAAAAAGGCCATGTATGGTCTTAAGCAAGCTCCCAGAGCTTGGTATGAAAGACTGAGTACATTTTTGATGAAAAATGGCTTTACCAGAGGTCTAGTAGACACTACTCTTTTTAGAAAAACAGCAAACAAGCACTTTATAATTGTTCAAATATATGTTGATGACATTATTTTTGGAGCTACTAATGAAAGCCTTTGCAAAGAATTTTCTAAGCTAATGCAGGCTGAATTCGAGATGAGCATGATGGGTGAACTGAAGTTTTTCCTTGGAATTCAAATCAAACAATGCAATGATGGTATATATATATACATCAAAGCAAATATATCAAGGAATTGCTAAAGAAATTCAAAATGGTGGATTGCAAACCTATGTGTACCCCTATGCATCCCACATGCATTCTTGGTAAAGATGAAACTGGTAAAAGGGTAGATCAGAAGATGTAAGAGGTATGATTGGATCTCTGCTTTATCTTACAGCTTCAAGACCTGATATTATGTTCAGCGTCTGTCTGTGTGCTAGATTTCAATCAGATCCTAGAGAATCACACTTGAGTGCTGTTAAAAGAATCTTTAGATATTTGCAAGGATCTACTAATCTTGGTTTGCTTTATAAGAAATCAAAAGATTACAAGTTAGTAGGTTTACGTGATGCTTGACTTTCTTGGAGACCGAATTAAAAGAAAAAGCACAAGTGGAGCCTGCCAATTCCTTAGAGCAAATGTTGTATCTTGGTCAAGCAAAAGGCAAAGCACGATTGCACTCTCAACAAAGGTTGAATATATTTCAGCGAGAAGTTGCAGCTCTCAACTTCTGTGGATGAAATATCAACTTGAAGATTATCTGATAAAAGAGAGTAACATTCCTATCTTTTGTGATAATACTTCTGCAATCTATCTTACTAAAAATCCCATATTGCATTCACGAGCCAAGCACATTGAGATTAAGCATCATTTTATAAGAGACTATGTTCAGAAGGGTATTCTCGAAATAAAATTTGTAGACACTGATCATTAGTGGGCTGACATATTTACAAAACCCCTTGTGAAGATAGATTCAATTTTATAAGAAGAAATTTAAATTTTCATCTTATAGAAGAATGATTAATCTCAGCATTAGATAATATGCACAATATCAGCATCTGGTATGACATAAGCATGTATATGAATAAGCATCTTATTTGTCATGTGCATCATAACTCATCGTCTGGTGAATCGGTTGCTGCGTCCGAGCACACCCACACATGTCACACGTGTTAAGGACTTAAGCGTCTCATCACATCTACTCAATCATAATTATTTATGTCTTTCGATAAAATCTTTTTACTTGATCTTACTTTTCTTTTGGCGTCTGCATTTAATGAAAAGGCGAATCTTCATTTTCTTTTCTTTTTGATTTAATTTTTGTGTGGAAATACGAAGCGATTTTTTGAAAAAGGACTGTACCATTTTCTATCAACTTTCCCACTACTCCACATTTTTTGCTCCATCACTTCACTCTGCGTTTTCTTGCAAAACTGTTCTTTTTCTCTCTCTCTCTCTGTGTGATTTCGAACCCTAAAACATCCATCACCCTCTCTGCAACTGCTACAATTCTCGACAAAAAGGTTGGACAATACACTGCTGCCTTCGATGTCTTCTCTGAGGCAAAACTCATGAATGAGAACCGGATTGATTTTGAGAACACCAAGCTATACGGTTTTGATTTTGAAGAAGGTCTGGAGAAATTGGGCTGGAAAAATTACTTCATCTGGGAACCAGTCGACGTACTGAGCTATGCTATTAAGGAGTTCTGGGGGAACGCTTACTTACTTCCAGGAGAAATCATAGAAGGACACGTCAGAGGCTTCAAGCTACGCTTCACCATCAACTCTATTGCTCAGACGATCAAGTGCCCTTGTGAAGGAATCAGTTATCATGCTAACTGGGTTGACGCGTACAGAGGACTGGAAAACGTCAACGAAGCCCTGTTTGAAAACTACCGTGAATTAAAGAATAAGAACATTACTCCCACTGCCAATGACTTGAAAAGCCACTACAGAGTACTGCACAAAATCATCGCTAAGAGCGTGATTTTGAAGGCTGGCTGATGCGTTCAATATAGCATATAGTTTAGTGTTAGTTTTGCATTGCATCTTAGTCATTTTAGTAGTTCTAACTCATGTTTTTCATGCATTCTGGTTGAATTAGATAATGCACTTGGTTTTGGTTCAATTGTACAGAAAGGAAGGTTATTGGCCTAGGAAAATGGAGCTAAATCACTTGGACGGATGATGATACCAACTCGAAGGCCAAGATACCAAAATAGGGCAAGAATTAAAGAAACACGGCCTGCCCACGCCTGGTGGCACGGCCGTGCCTGTGTTGATGGTGAGAAATATCAAATTGGAGAAACAGAAGAAAACACGGGCTAGCCATGCCCCATGGCACGCCCGTGTCGGGGCTTCCTTCTGCACTTATATGTTTTCAGCGCAGCACGGCCAGGCCGTGCCAGGCTCCACGACCGTGCTGCGACTCATCCCAGACTTTGTAATTTTACGTTTTTGATTTGTTTCGAAGAGTTTTTCAGCCCTTTTGATCCGAAACTATAAATAGGCTTTCAAAACTTTAGCCTAGGGTTCTGAACTATTTTTGGAGATTGAAAGAAAACACGTTTTGACGTTCGAAGAAATTGAGGAATCAATGGAATCTCATCGAACTCTCTCATCTCCTTGGATTAGTTTCTCTTCTTCCATGAGGAACTTAACCTCTTAGACTAGGGTAAGATGAATTTTGTGGATATTTTTATGTAATCGAATTCAGAATTTCAATGCAAGTTTTATTTATGTTATTTGATCCATTATCTCTTTTCTTACTGCAATACGATAATTGATCCCTATTGAGTTGAACTAGGGTTTTAGCATCAATTGGAAAATTGGGGTTTTAGACTTGCTTTGGGATCATTGGACATGCTTAATAGGGTTATAGGAATATAATTCTTGTGGTATGAGTTTGTATGAATCTTCAATCTTTATGCTTGATTTAATTAATTTGTATCTAAGAAATTAGGACTTGTTAATTTGGTCAAAGGGGTTGATAGGAAAGGGATTTTCATTAACCTAATCTTGTGGATTTAAACCTCAAATATATTATAATTGCTTGCATTGGATTCGAATTCAAGAACATAAAGGTAGAATCAAAAGGATTCGAGCCCTAGTCACTTTTATTTCTCCTTAATATCCAAATACTTTTCTCGCAATTTACTATATCTGCCTTTGACACAAGTTACGAATTCTTCAAAAACATCACATTGGTTCAATAGTTCAAATTATTACAAAGTTTGTTAAGTTAAATAATTAGTTACAATCCCTGTGGATTCGATCTTTTTATTACTTGACGACGAATCGTACACTTGCGATTTGCTTAACACTGGCTCAAGCGACATAGTGAACTACGAGCAAAAGTTCATTATGAGAAAGCTATATAGATAAGTACATACTACCAGATTGCAAAGTGCGTAGTGTGAAGAGTAAGGTACAGTCATCCCAAAAGTAGTAAACATGTGAGGCTAACCCGCTGCCTCTACTAAACAAAACAGCAAAACACAACATAACATAAGCATCAAGACTCCTGGCCAACATACAACCAAATGCCTTAGCGAGGGGGAAACTGAGAGCTCCCACTCTGAGATCCCGAACGCCTCAGAAACAACCATCAGCAATCATGAGCTGTCATGTGGCGAGAGGGACCAGATGTCGCTCCTCTCCCACGACTCTGTCATCCACGGTGGCTAGACTCGCTATGATGGCTAACAGGTCGCACCGGCATCGGCTGAGGAGGCATCGGTGGATAATCTCCGTAACCAAAACCTGGTGGAAACCTTGGCGCCTGCCACATCTGCTGAAAAGGTAGTCTCTGACATATCCTGAAGTCTTCGGAGAAGCTACCTATAGGAATACCTGGAAGCCTGAAATAGATGGAGATGGTACTCGTATAGACACTGCCTGACGCACATGGTCAATCTCCCACCCCATGCCGTCGAAATCATGGTACTGAATCCCAAGGTCACCCCATACGGGGATCCGAGGGGGAAGCAGCATCGACGGGCGCATCGGCATAAACTGCTCCCTCGGGTGCTGCTGCGGTAGCATCTTCCTCCTCAATAAAGTCTAACACAACAATAATGCATATACACACAAGCATACAAACACAGGGAGGTAAGCATAACACGATCATCAAAAAGCGGGAAATGCATAAGTAGAATGAATGATTAATAATCCATAAAAACAAGCACATATAAACAAATATGACCTGGCTACCCTCTTCCATATATCCCATGTCTCTCAATGAATCAATGAGTTGTGCACTTTGGCATCTTTTCTTTTTTATTGTCACTGTACTCCCCATTTCCGTTAGGAATACTTATTGGCGAACCCCATTTTCGTTAGGTTGCTGTCCCCCTTTTTCGTTAGGGACTCCCGTCTCCCTTTTCCGATAGAGCACGGGGCGACACTAGCCTAATCCACGAGGTATTCCCATTTTCCATTAGGAATCCTCCTCCCCTTTTTTCTGATAGGGACGTCCGTTTCCCCTTTTTTTTGATAGGGAACGGAGTGGATCTAACCTATTCGGCGAGATACCCCCATTTTCGTTAGGGATTCTCTCCACATCACATTCTCGTCAAGAATGGAGTGGTTACTAATGCAATATCATATGCATGCATCCAACACCTCATAATCATATGCCTCACATCATATTATGCACACATTCCCAAAATATCCCACAATCATGTTCATGCATGTCGACGAGCTATACTTAATCATTTAAACATGCTAAGGCAATAGACAACACATTTCCACACATACAGTACAATTAACTATGCTAACCTAAGCATGTTACAACTCACATAGAGCACATATATCACATCTCACAGGTAAACATATTATCGGGCAATCACATTTAATAATAAAATAATCCTATGTTAGTTGATGGGTCTACCACGCCTATCCTTAGATGTGGTACACCTAACCCCTATCCTTAGGTGTTACTGACATCAACCCCTAGTAGGGCTTAGGCCACCCTACACATGCCAAACAATCATATCTACTATACAGAACCTAATGAAAGTGCATTCTCTCTCCCACCTAGTATTTGGAGTACTCAGAAGCAAACTGGACACTGAGAAGGAATCACGAACTCACCAACAATCACATCAACACTCCTACTCTATGTTCGGGTTCATCTAACCACAAGGAATAAGTCCAGAGTCACCAAATAGTATCTCCAAACACGCCAGAACAATTCACAGTTAACCGGAAACACAGAAACGCACTCGGATTAGAATTAGGGCAACTAATAGATTAACTAAAAGGATAAAGGATTCACGGCCAGGGGTTGTTCCCAAAGTCTAGAGACTCAAACTTACCAACAACTAACTCCCAGCAAGCTTTCACAGACAACCGGTACTCGAACGATCGCTAAAACCCTAAAATATGAAGAACAGTTAACGAGGGACAATCCAAAACTAAAAGAGTCCATGAAATAAGAACCTAAACATAGAGAACAGAGGCCATGGTCTCTGCCTCGTGGCCTAAGGAATCTCCTCAGGGAGTTCCGGCAAAACCCTAAGTCGTTCGGTACTCGAACGGTCAAACTAGGTCCAAAACACAGTCTGATTAGGGCTAATAACTAGAATCAATCCAAGAACCAAGAAGAACAAACTGAACCTTAGTTGAACAGTAGAGGGTGTTAGAATTACCTCGACGAAACGGCGATCGGAGATAAGCCCTAACAAGCCCAAATGGTAATAGACAAGTTTGCACCGTCGGATTGATGAACGGATGAGCAAGATTGATTTAGATCAAGGCCACAAAGTTGAGAACCTTGAAAATGGAGTTTTCTAGTTGAAGAGGATGCTCTGGTCATGATATAACAGAAAGAATGGAAAGAAACGGATTTAAGAGCATCAAATAGGCTTAAATAGAAGATTAGGTGTCACAGGTGCGCACCAAGCACGCCCCGAGCGCGCCTCACGCGCGGCCTGTCAGGCCTCCCTGCCTGTGTGCGCTCCAAACGAGCTTCAAGCGCGCCCCACGTGCACCATGCAGATGGGATTGCTTCGTCCTGAAGTAGTCGCTTGCATGCGTGCCACGTGTCACGTTCCCTTTGGCTCACACGCCACGTGTCACAAACGGATAAAGATCTGATGGTCCATCGTAGTCTACCCCAAGTGCACTCCACGCGCTTCAAGTGTGCTCCAAGTGCGCTTCACGTGCACTCCTACGCTTCGACCCGTTTTAGCGCAATTTCTTTGATTCTGATGTCCGTGCGATCCAAAACTCGATACCCTAACAGTTAAACATGATTATAACATATGAGGACATCAAATGGACTCAAGAATCAAGATTCAAAGTCTCATTTACTCGTCCGAAAACTCACACTCGACTAAGGGCACGAACACAGGAAACCATAGTTCTGATTCCGATCGTTTTTAAACTTTACCAGGCATCTAAGACTCATATCAAAACCTTATCAAACATTATTCTAACCTCAAATAACATATTAAACCTCAACTCATACTTTCTCACAAGCACAAAATGCGAGCACACCGCCGAAAGGTTAAGCATGCAGTCAAAACACACAAATCCCTACCTAAGGCACACAAGTACACTTAGACACACATAAACACGCACTAAGCAAGATTAGAAAAATGAGGATGTTACACTACCACCCCCTTAAAAGAGATTTCGTCCCCAAAATCATGCACCTAAAAATAAATGAGGGTACTGTTGACGAATCTCACTCTCACGCTCCCAAGTCATGTCACTTGTCACATCATCCCATAGAACCTTAACTAAAGGAATAATTTTACCACGAAGTTCCTTCATCCTCCTTTCTAAAATCCGTATAGGCAACGCTTCGTACTCTAAGTTCTTTTTCAATTGTATTGACTCGGATTCAAGCACATGTGATGGATCGAAAAAATATTTGCGAAGTTGTGAAACATGAAAAACATCGTGAAGTCTGGAAAGATTAGGTGGTAAGGCTATATGATAAGCTACTAGGCCAATCTTACGGAGAATTTGGAAAGGTACAATGAATTTAGGGGGTTAGCTTTCTAGATTTGATGGCTCTGCCAATTCCAGTTCTAGGTGTCACTCTCAGAAAAACATGGTCTCATTCCTAGAATTCTAAAGGTCTCCTCCTTCTATCGCTATAACTCTTCTGCCTATCCTGTGATGCTTTCATCTTCTCCCTAATCTTCCTGACTTGTTCTGTGCTTTGTTGTACTAACTCTGAACTTAATACTTGAGTATCTCCTATTTTAAACCAACACAAAGGGGTCCTACACTTCCTTCCATACAGTGTTTCAAAAGGTGCCATACCTATACTCGAGTGAAAACTGTTGCTATAGGTAAACTCTACTAAAGGCAAGAATTCATCCCAACTTCTTACGTGCTCCAACACACAAGCTCTCAACAAATCTTCTAGGGATTGGATCGTTCGTTCTGACTGACCATCCGTTTGAGGATGATAAGCTGAACTCAATCTCAATTTGGTTCCTAAAGCTCGTTGCAATTCGTTCCAGAATCTAGAGGTAAATCTAGGATCTCTATCACTGACGATGCTCGAAGGAACACCATGCTATCTAACAATCTCCTTGATGTATATCTGAGCCAATCTCTCCAAAGGATACTTCTCTCCGATCAGAATAAAATGAGAACTCTTGGTCAACCGATCAATAATTACCCAAGTTGCATCAAACTTCTTAGGCGTCCTTGGTAAACTTAGTACGAAATCCATTGCTATCCCATCCCACTTTCACACGGGATTATCCAATGATTGCAACAATCCTGCCGGCATCCTATGTTCAATGTTCGCTTTCTGACACACTAGACAACACATGACGAAGTTTGCTACGTCTTTCTTCATACCAAGCCATCAAAACATCTTCTTCAAATCCTGATACATCTTAGCAGTGCCCAAATGAAAACTAAGCTTGTTCTTATGGGGTTCTTCTAGAATCATTCTCCGATGTTCCGAGTCATGCAGGACACAAACTCGGTCTCCAAATCTCATCACTCCATCTGTCTTGATATTAAACTCCGAAGTCTCACCTTCCTTCATTGAATCCTTAATCTTGATCAACTATTCATCAAGCCCTTGCTTTGCCTTCAACTCTTGCAGAAATTCATTGGTCACCACTATCTATCCTAAGCACATCTTGTTCTTATACAACTGCACACCTGATGGGACCACCACTCCTCTGCTGATCTTTCTCTCTCTATCCATACTCTCCAGCTCCATACACTGTTCTACTAGATCTGGAAACCTCGTCAACTTCAAAGGACTCACAGTCTGTCATATCTCATACTTCAGTCCATCCTGAAACCTCTGGTACATCCACAGCTCCCTAGGATACAAGCGATAGAACTCTGAATACTTCAGTAATGCCTCAAACCGTGTAGCATAATCACCTATAGTCATATTTCCCTGTTTCAAACTCTCAAAATCCTTTTCCTTCTCCTTGCGGTTCAACCTTGGAAAGAACTTCTCCAGGAAACTCTCCTTAAACAATTCCCAGTTCACTATACTTCCCTGCTCTTCCAACAACCTTTTCTTACCCCTCCACCAAGACTCAACATTGCCAAAGCAAAAGATACCTTCCTCTCCTCACGGGTGTTCATAGCCACGAAGATCTTCTCAATCTCCTGAATCCACTTCTCAGCTCCTTCGAGGTTAAACTCCCCGTCAAACTTTGGAGGATTTGCCTTCAGAAAAACTGTCATACCATTGTCATCACTCCTTTCTTCCCTCCTAGTCTAAGCAACATGCAGAAACTGGGTATTCTGTTGTGCTTGCTGAAGCATAGCAACTGCCAACTCCGTAACGGATCTCAAGGTCTCATCAAAATCATGACCTCCTCTAACTCTCGAGGTCTCTCCATGCCCATGACGTGCCTCATTCACTCTCTCACGCGTACCTCTGCCGCGACGAGCCATGAAGACCTGAAAAAGAAATCATTAGCTCGAGGTTCCCTAAGATATAAAGAATCATAGAAATATATGCCATATATCTTACGAATTGATAACTGGTCACCTTTATTTAAGGCAATAAAGAAAACACAGACCTCTACCCAACTTCTAAAAATAGTCATATTCGGTGGGAATACGACTAGACTCAGCCAGAATTAACAACCTAAATAACTCATAGTCCAGTTAGGGCCGAACTAGGCTCTGTTACCACAAATGTAACACCCCGCAGTCCTATTCATGCTTTATTCTAATAATTAGCCAAACTCGCGTGATTAACGGGTTTAGAAATACGAAGGAATTTAAATCGCAACACGTATAAGACTACGACGCGCTATAGTGAAATAATGCTAAGTGTGTCACATGCAGATATATAGATAAGTACATACTATCAGAGTGCAAAGTGCGTAATGTGAAGAGTAAGGGTACAGTCATCCCAAAAGTAGTAAACCTGTGAGGCTAACCCGCTGCCTCTACTAAACAAAACAGTAAAACACAACATAACATAAGCATTAAGACTCCTGGCCAACAAACAACCAAACGCCTCAGCGAGGGGGAAACTGAGAGCTCCCACTCTGAGATCCCAAACGCCTTAGGAATAACCGTATGTAATCGTGATCTATTATGTCGCGAGAGGGACCAGATGTCGCTCCTCTCCCACGCCTCTGATGTCCACGATGGCTAGACTCACTATGATGGCTAACAGGTCGCATCGGCATCGGCTGAGGAGGCATCGGTGGATAACCTTCGTAACCAAAACCTGATGGAAACCCTGACGCCTGCCACATCTGCTGAAAAACTAGTCTCTGACATATCCTAAAGTCTTCGGAGAAGCTAGCTATTGGAAGACCTGGAACCCTGAAATAGATGGAGATGGTACCCGTATAGATCACTGCCTGACGCACATGGTCAATCTCCTACCCCATGCCATCGAAATCATGGTATTGAATCTCAAGGTCACCCCATACGGGGATCCGAGGGCGAAGTACCATCGACGGGTGCATCAGCATAAACTGCTCCATCGGGTGCTGCTACGGCTGCATCTTCCTCCTCAACAAAGTCTAACACAACAATAATGCATATACGCACAACCATACAAACACAGGGGGGTAAGAATAACACAATCATCAAAAAGCGGGAAATGCATAAGTAGAATGAATGATTGACAATCCATACAAACAAGCATATATAAACAAATATGACCTGGCTACCTTCTTCCACATATCCCATGTCTCTCAATGAATCAATAAGTTATGCGCTTCGGCATCTTTTCTTTCTATTGTCACTGTACTCCCCATTTTTGTTAGGAATACTTATTGGCGAACCCCCTTTCCGTTAGGTTGCCGTCCCCCTTTTCCGTTAGGGAATCCCGTCTCGCTTTTTCGATAGAGCACGGGGCGACACTAGCCTAGTCCACGAGGTATTCTCCTTTTCTGTTAGGAATCGTCCTCCCCCTTTTCTGATAGGGACGTCCGTTTCCCCCTTTTCCGATAGGGAACGGAGTGGATCAAACCTATTTGGCGTGATATCCCCCATTTTCGTTAGGGATTCTCTCCACATCACATTCTCGTCAAAAATGGAGTGGTTACTAATGCAATATCATATGCATGCATCCAACACCTCATAATCATATGCCTCACATCATATTATGCACACATTCCCAAAATATCCCACAATCATGTTCATGCATGTCGACGGGCTATACTTAATCATTTAAACATGCTAAGGCAACAGGCAATACATTTCCACACATACTGTACAATTAACCATGCTAACCTAAGCATGTTACTACACACATAGAGCACATATATCACATCTCATAGTTAACATATTATCGAGCAATCACATTTAATAATAAAATAATCCTATGTTAGTTGATGGGTCTACCACGCCTATCCTTAGATGTGGCACACCGTAACCCCTATCCTTAGGTGTTACTGACATCAACCCCTAGTAGGGCATAGGTCACCCTACACATGCCAAACAGTCATATCTACTATATAGAGCCCAATGAAAGTGCATTCTCTCTCCCACCTGGTATTCGGAGTACTCAAAAGCAAACTGGACACTGAGATGGAATCACGAACCATCCAACAATCACATCAATACTCCAAATCTGTGTGCGAGTTCAACCAACCACAAGGAATAAGTCCAGAGTTACCAAACAGTATCACTGAACACGTCAGAACAATTCACAGTTAACCGGAAACAGAGAAACGCACTCGGATTGGAATTAGGGAAACTAATAGATTAACTAAAAGGCTAAGGGAGTCATGGACAGGGGATGTTCCCCAAGTCCAGAGACTCAAACTTACCAACAACCAACTCCCAGCAAGCTTTCACAGACAACTGGTACCCGAACGATCGCCAAAACCCTAAAATATGAAGAACAGTTAACAAGGGACAATCCAAAACCAAAGGAGTCCACGAAATCAAAACCTAAACATAGAGAACAGAGGTCGTGGTCTCTGCCTCGTGGCCTAAGGAATCTCCTCCTGGAGTTCCGGCAAAACGCTAGCTCATTCGGTACCCGAACGGTCAAACCGGGGTCCAAAACACAGTCTGATTAGGGCTAAGAACTAGAATCAATCCAAGAACCAAGAAGAACAACCTGAACCTTAGTTGAACAGTAGAGGGTGTTAGAATTACCTCGACGAAACGGCGATCGGAGATAAGCCCTAACAAGCCCGAACGGTAATAGACGAGTTCGCACCGTCGGATTGATGAACGGATGAACAAGATTGATTTAGATCAAGGCCACAAAGCTTGAGGACCTTGAAAATGGTGTTTTTTGGTTGAAGAGGATGCTTTGGTCGTGATATAGCAGAAAAATGGAAAGAAACGGATTTAAGAGCATAAAATAGGCTTAAATAGAAGATTAGGTGTCATGGGTACGCTCCAAGGCCTATCAGGCCTCCCTGACTCTGCGCGCTCCAAACGCGCTTCAAGCGCGCCCCACGTGCACCATGCAGATGGGGTTGCTTCGTCCTAAAGTAGTCGCTTACATGTGCACCACGTGTCGTGTTCCCATTGGCTCACACGCCATGTGTCACGAACGGATAAATATCTGATGGTCCACCATAGTCTAGCGTGCGTCATGCGCGCCCTAAGTGCGCTCCACGTGCTTCAAGTGCGCTCCAAGTACGCTTCACGCGTACTCCTGCACTTCGGCCCGTTCTAGCGCGATTTCTTCGATTCTGATGTCCGTGCTATCCAGAACTCGATACCCTAACACTTAAACATGATTTATAACATATAAGGACATCAAATGGACTCAAGAATCAAGATTCAAAGTCTTATTTACTCGTCCGGAAACTCATACTTGACTAAGGGTACGAACACACAAAACCCTAGTTCTGATTCCGATCTTTCTCAAACTTTACCAGGCTTCTAAGACTCATACCAAAACCTTATCAAATACTATTCCAATCTCAAATAACATATTAAACCTCAACACATACTCTCTCACAAGCACAAAAAGCGAGCACACCGCCGAAAGGTCAAGCATGCTGTCAAAACACACAAATCCCTACCTAGGGCACACAAGTACACTTAGACACACATAAACACGCACTAAGCAAGATTAGAAAAATGAGGATGTTACAACTTGGACAGTGGGTGGTCACGACACATGACGGGAAAAAGACATATGTTCCAAGAGCTGCAATATAAAGAAAGTGGAACAGTTGGTTTCGGTGGAAACCAGAAAGGTAAATTCATTGGCATCAGAAGGGTTGGTGAGAAATTTCTACCTTCTATTGATAATGTTTTACTTGTTGATGGCCTTAAGCACAATCTACTTAGCATAAGTCAATTATGTGATAGTGGTTATGATGTTGGCTTTAGTGAAAATGTCTGTATAGTTAAAAACAAGAAAGATGGTTATGATGTTTGGCTTTAGTTAAAAACAAAAAAGGAAACAAACAAAATCTTCATTTCAATCTAAAAATGTTGTTTCCACTTCAAGGCCACTTGAACTTTTATATTATTGATGACTATACCATATAGACATGGGTAAAATTCCTTGTCCACAAGGATGAGTCTTTTAAGATGTTTTCTGTCTTCTGCAAACAAGTGCAAAATGAAAAAGGCTTTCGTGTTACAACTATTAGAAATGATCATGATGGCAAATTTGAAAATGATTTATTTCAAAACTTTTGTGAAGAACATGGCATTTCTCACAATATTTCTTCTCCTAGAACACCACAACAAAATGGTGTTGTAGAAAGGAAAAACATATCTCTTCAAGAGATGGCCAGAACCATGATTAATGAAACAAAAATTGCAATGCACTTTTGGGCAAAAGCAGTAAACACTGCATGTTACATCCAAAATAGAATCTACATTAGACCTATTTTGAATAAGACTCTTTATTATTTGTGGAAAGGAAGAAAACCAACATTTCATATTTTCATCAATTTGGATGTGACTGCTTTGTCCTAAATACAAAGGACAGTCTTGGTAAATTTGATTCTAAAGCACAAAAAGGTATCTTTTTGGGATACTCTAAACGCTCTAAAGGCTATAGAGTATACAACAAAGAAACTCTAATTGTTGATAAATCAATGCATGTAAGGTTTGATGACAAAAAGCCTGACACTGAAATGTCAGAGCTAGATGAGATTTTTGCAGATATGCAAATAAATCATGGAATAGATGCCAATGTATCTGGTGGTAACTCTGTTGTTGCCTCTAGTCACGCATCTAGTGACCAGACTCAGGCAGAGTCAAGAGAATTGGAAGTTCAAGACTCATCACCCAAATGACCAAATCATTGGTGAACCAAGTGACAGAGTCAGAACTAGATCATCTCTCAAAGAACACTCTGATCTTGCACTGTTGTCAGAAATAGAACCAATGACAATTGATGAAGCCCTAACAGACGATGGATGGATACTTGCTATGCAAGAAGAGCTGAATCAATTTCAGAGGAATGATGTGTGGAAGCTAGTACCTCCACCAGAAGATAAGCAAGCCATTGGAACCAAGTGGGTTTTTAGAAACAAACTTGATAAAGATGGTAAAATGGTCAGAAACAAAGCAAGGTTAGTTGCTCAAAGGTATTCCCAAGAGGAAGGTATTGACTATACTGAAACTTTTTGCACCTGTAGCTAGACTAGAAGCAATTAGAATTTTATTATCATTTGCTGCACACCATGGCATTATATATCAGATGGATGTAAAGAGTGCATTTCTAAATGGTTTCATAAGTGAGAAAGTATTTGTAAAACAACCACCTGGTTTTGAAGATGTTGCTTTTCCAGAGCATGCTTCAAACTTAAAAAGGCTCTATATGGTCTTAAGCAAGCTTCAAGAGCTTGGTATGATAGACTTAGCTCCTTTTTACTGTCAAATGGTTTTGAAAGAGGACAGGTGGATACTACACTCTTTAGAAAATCATCTAAGAAGCATTTCATATTAGTTCAAATATATGTAGATGACGTTATCTTTGGTTCTACTAATGAATCTCTTTGCAAGGAATTCTCTAAGCTTATGCAGAATGAGTTTGAGATGTATGATGGGAGAATTGAAGTTCTTCCTTGGTATTCAAATCAAACAATGTCAAGATGAAACTTATATCTATCAGATAAAATATGTGAAAGAACTCTTGAAGAAGTTCAAGCTAGAGGAAACCAAACCAATGAGCACACCAATGCATCCTACCTGTACTCTAAGCAAAGATGAATCAAGTAAAAAGGTAGACTAAAAAGTATACAGAGGTATGATAGGTTCACTCCTTTATCTAACTGCCTCAAGACCTGATATAATGTTTAGTGGGTGCTTATGTGCAAGATTCCAATATGATCCTAGAGAATCTCATTTAACTGTTGTTAAGAGAATCTTTAAGTATCTTAAAGGAACTACTAACCTTGGTTTGCTATATAAGAAATCAGATGATTACAAGTTAGTATGTTTCTGTGATGCTGACTTTGCTGGAGATAGAATTGAAAGAAAAAGCACAAATGATGGCTGTCAATTTCTTGGAGCCAACCTTATCTCATGGTCCAGCAAAAGACAAAGAACAATAGCATTTTCAATAGTAGAAGTAGAGTATATTTCTGCAGCAAGCTGTAGCTCACAACTTCTATGGATGAAGTATCAGCTTGAGGATTATCAGACAAAACAGAGTAACATTCCTATCTTCTGTGATAATACCTCTGCTATATGTTTGACTAAGAATCCTATTTTACATTCTAGATCTAAACATATTGAAATTAAACATCATTTCATTAGAGACTATGTTCAGAAAGGGATTCTTGAAATTAAATTTATAGATACTATCATCAATGGCCAGATAGCTTTACAAAACCCCTTGCTGAAGATAGATTGAATTTTATAAGGAAAAACTTGAATTTTCATCTTATAAAGGAATTATTGTTTAAATTGAATATATTTTCCTCTGGTATGTATGCCTCTGATGTACTTGCATCTGATAACTTGCTTGCTTCTGATATCATTTATTGCATCTGGTGATCATATTTGCCTCTGTTATCACATGTTGTGTAACGCCTGATATTTAATTATTTATTTAATTAAATATTTTCGAATATTTTTCCGATTAAGTTTTTGAAGTTGTGAAATATTGATTTAAGTGGTGTTGGTTTTAGTTGGATTAATTTAGTTGAATTAAGTTGTAGAATGATATCAGATTGATACTATTATTTGTTATGGGCTTATTTTAATGTTAGAAGTAGTAAAAAAACGGGTGTTACAAGAACCTTTCTAATTTGAGCTTGATAATCTTTGAATATGTTTTTTTTTAAATAAATGAATAGAGCGCATATTTGGGCAAGACCTTGTGTGTAGAATTATTATTTTTATTTTTTTTAACTTACCTTTTGGGCCAACATTCATTGGGCCTTACACAACCTTTTTTTATGACATGAGGGGAGTGAAACCCCTTGGCTTAGGCGCACCATTCAGCCACTTCCACCATAGGAATTATTCTTTTTTTTCTCCTTCATATTCTTTCTAAACCCTAGCGCCCAAAATAGAGAAGAGGTGGCTACCCAAGTTTGTTTCTACCAATTTCGGCCACACAAAACTTAGAGGCAACCTTGTTTTCTTTTTTGCCATCCATTGAAGGAGGTTGGGCAAGTCATCAAGGGTTTGGGAGGAGATACGTAAAGTTGCCGGCAAGGAAGAATCTAGGAGTCAATCGGAGAGTTAGAGCAACCTTCAATCCAAGGTAAGGGTGGGGTTCCGACTTCTAATGGGTTGTATGATAAGTAGTAAGGGGGAGATTATTTTCGGTTGGGGATACTTGAGGGATAGGTTAAGGGGTTAACCTTAGACTCCATTATTTGAAAAATGATTGAAGTGTAGGCAAAACAAATCATTTATATATATATATTACTTGCTGTTTTAATTGATTAGATGATTAAAAAGTTGTTTTATGGCGGTATGAATACTAAGAAAATTCTGTTTTAATGTTTGAGGTGTTGTCGTGTTATTGAGTGATTAAATTCATATGCCATTAGTTCTAAGTGATGATTAGTAATGATTGGATCGATGAATTGTGCTTAGAAATTATGTAAAGGATTAAGATAGATGCTGTTTTTAAAAGCTAATATTAGTTAAAAATTTTAGAATAATTTATTTCACTTCAAATTGCATTTAAATGGTGATTTTCTTTGGTGAAATGTAGATTGATTCCTTGCTGTTTCATTTCTGTTTTATGCAGAATTTTAGTGTGCAGATTTTACTGTTCTACCTTGCTGTTTTCTGCGAAAATTGCATTGTTCTGCAGTATTTCTGTTGACAAGTGACTCCAAACACAAGAGGGGGGTGAATTGTGTGTGAACGGTGCTTTCAAAAACTTTTGGAGAAATAAGTGCTAATTATGAGTTGCGGAAATATTAATGTGAAATAGATAAATCACTTGAAGAATAAATTGCAAACGAGTTAAAAATAAAGTAAATAGTAAGATATAAATAATAATAAAATAAAGTACAGAAATGTAATTGACTGAAAAGTAGAGAGATAAGGAGTAAAAAAGCACACAACAAATTATCCAGTTTCGGCCACCTAACACCCGTGTGCCCTACGTCCTGCTCCCAAAGCAACCCACTATGGGATTTTCACTAAGACACTAGCTTTTAAATCAGGTTCAGCTAGAAACCTTTACAACTCTAAACCAGAGCAATATGTTCAAGAGATATCACCTCTCTATGAACACCTTGGGATTCCTACCCAAAAATAAATGAATTTCACAAATAAAATGAGACTAAAAAGATACACTCAATAGAGCAGATATAACAAATTGAAGGTCAAATAATACAACTCAAATTATGTAGAATAAAAGGCTCTCAGAAAATTGTGCTCAAATAAGTGTGAGTGATGAAAAATATTTGACAGAGTTTTTGGCACAAAAATGAAGCACTGGGTTGTTGTATTTTTACAAAGCTCACAAGTCAGGTTTATATAGGCAATGGAGGAGCGTCGAAATGACCGCTGCAGGATTTGTCTGATGCAAAGATTTTGCCCGCTATGCTTTGATTTGTCGTTGCAGAAAATCTGCCGCTATGCGTTTGAAATAAAGAAATTGAAAACACGGAGACGGCTCGGCATACGACCTCACGAAGACTCGGCCAGACGACCTCGCCACACCGCGGCTCGACAGACGACCTCGACACGCGGCTCGGCATACGACCTTTGAACAGCTCGGTAAAGACCTCGGCACCACGACCTCATCACCGACACGGATCATCACCGGCTCGGCCGCGACAAGAGCTCATCACGCGACCTCGATGCAGCGACCTCATAAGCTCGACACACCACTCCTCGGACGCGACCTCATCATCTCGACACGCGACTTCCTCCTCGATTCGACATACGACTTCCTCGTAGCTCGACACGCCGACTTCCTCCTCACCGACATCCGACTTCCTCATTTCGACATCCGACACGAGATATGCATGTCAAAATATTTTGTGCGTGTGTGATTTAATTTTAATTGAGAGCTTTTTATTACTACTTACAAATTGTCTTAATAAAGATAAATAAATACCCAGAACCCAAAGACTTGAGAAACAATCATTCTTGATACGCGTCTTGGTATTCTTTTCCACTTTTTGCACGGTTGACTATTTGCAAGACTCCCTTTTGTCAATCATCAAAATCATCCTGTCAAGGCATGTATTCACAGACTCCCCCTTTTTGATGATGACAAACATCTCATGGAGGGTTTTTTAGTAAAAATATAATCATGATATAGCAATGAGATATAAGCAAGGTTTTTCAATAAAAGATATCAGAGTTTAAGCACGTATTTTAGAAAAACTCCCCCTCACAATAGGCAATACTTAAAAGATCACTCCCCCTGAATCATGCATTCATGTAACTCTCCCCCTTTTGGCAACATCAAAAAGCGGGAAAGACAAATAAAGCAAGGCATATATTCACGATTAAACAAACATATTTTGATAGTTACGTGATACCAAGCTTGGTGTGTGACAGATGAGCTGGTTGGACATGATTAGCTAGTTGCATAAGACAAATGCGTCACCCACTCATTATTCCGTACTTAAAGAAAATGGAAGGGGAAAAGACCTGCATAAACTCGTTAGCACACTCAAACGCCCAAGTTAGAATTTATTCAAAAAGAAAATGCAATCACAGGCAGTCACTCAATGCATGATTGGTCTAAAATTCCCAATTCAGTTCTAATAAAAAAGAAAGTTTCCTTAGGCAAAGGTTTAGTAAAAATATCTGCAAGTTGTCTAGATGTTTCCACAAACTCAATCATGCAATCACCTTTTTGAACATGATCTCTAATAAAATGGTGCCTAATCTCTATGTGTTTGGTCCGGGAGTGATAAACCGGGTTTTTCGTGAGGTTTATGGCACTAGTATTGTCGCACTTAATTGGAACAGTTTTCAGATTAATCCCATAATCATTCAACTGTTGTTTCATCCAAATAATTTGTGCACAACAACTGCCTGCTGCAACGTATTCCGCTTCAGCAGTGGACAAAGCCACACTGGCTTGTTTCTTACTATGCCATGAGACCAAGGCATTCCCAAGTAAGTGACATGTCCCACTAGTGCTTTTTCGGTCCATTTTGCAACCCGCAAAATCGTAATCCGAGTACCCAATAAGTGTGCAACAAGACCTTTGGGGTACCATAAACCCATGGTTTGTGTGCGGTGAGATATCTCATGATGCTTTACCGCTAAGAGATGTGATTCCTTAGGATTTGCTTGAAAACGTGCACACATACAAACACTAGACATAATATCCTGACGACTAGCGGTGAGATAGAGAAGAGATCCTATCATACCTCTATACTTACTTACTACGACCGACTTACCACCTTCATCTTTGTCAAGATAGCATGATGTGCTCATGGGAGTTGAGATTTCTTTGGCGTTGCTCATTCCAAATCTTTTAAGCAACTCCTTGCAATATTTGGATTGATTTATAAAAATTCCTTCTTTTGTTTGTTTGATTTGAAGTCCAAGGAAGTAATTTAGCTCTCCCATCATTGACATTTCAAATTCACTTTGCATGATATCGTAAAATTCCTTACACAAGGATTCATTAGTAGCACCAAATATTATATCATCGACATAAATTTGAACAAGTAAAATGTCATGCTTTTGTGTTTAATGAAAAGAGTGGTATCAACTTTTCCTCTTTCAAAACCTTTTTCAAGTAAATATTTGCTCAACTCTCGTACCAAGCTCTCGAGCTTGTTTTAAACCATATAAAGCCTTTTTCAATTTGAAAACATGATTTGGAAATTCAAAATTTTCAAAACCGGAGGTTGATCAACATATACTTCTTCTTGAATAAAGCCATTAAGAAATGCACTTTTAACATCCATTTGAAAAAGTTTGAAATCCATGATGCATGCAAATGTGAGAAGCATGCGAATAGCTTCTAATCTAGCCACGGGTGCATAGGTTTCATCGAAATCTATGCCCTCTTGTTGGTTATAGCCTTTTGCAACAAGTCTAGCTTTATTTCTAACAATGATACCGTTTTCATCAAGCTTATTGCGAAAGACCCATTTGGTCCCAATGACTAGGTGATCTTTAGGCCTAGGGAAAAGTTCCCAAACATCATTTCTCTCAAATTGATTTAATTCCTCTTGCATAGCAAGGGTCCAATACTCATCAAAGATGGCTTCATTGACGCTATTTGGTTCAATTTGAGAGACAAAGGCCATATGATGACATGCATGATTAAGAGAGTTTGAGTCGTTACCCTTTTGAGATATCTGCTATTATGTTGTCAAGAGGTTTGTTCTTTGATACCTTCCATTCCTTTGGAAGATTTGAGTGAGAGAGTTCTTGAGAGGGTTGAGGCAAGGACTCTTGATCCTCCTTTGAACTTTTGATCTATCTTGTTCCTCTAAATAGGAATCTCCAAATACTTCGCAAGATCATCAACACTTTCTTCTATCAAGATTTGGGGTTAGATTCATCAAAAGAAACATGCATGCATTCTTCAACAGTCCAAGTTCTTTTATTAAAAATTCGAAAAGCTTTACTAGAAGTGGAATATCCAAGAAATAAACCTTCATCAGCTTTAGCATCAAATTTACCAAGGTTATTCTTACCATTGTTTAGGACAAAACACTTGCATCCGAAAACGTGAAGGTGGGAAATGTTGGGCTTCCTTCCTTTGTAGAGTTCATACGGTGTTTGCTTAAGGATCGGCCTTATAAGAACTCGATTCATCACATAGCAAGCGGTGCTCATGGCATCTGCCCAAAAGTACTTAGGAAGGTTAGTCTCATTGAGCATCGTCCTCGCTAGCTCTTCAAGAGACCGATTTTTCCTTTCAACCACTCCATTTTGTTGCGGTGTCCTTGGAGCAGAAAAGTTGTGATCAATGCCATTTTACGTGCAAAATGCTTCAAATGCTTCATTCTCAAATTCCCCACCATGATCACTTGAATGGAAGCAATGTTAAGTCCCTTCTCATTTTGTATAACCTTTGCAAGTTTTGAAAAGCATTAAAAGCATCATTTTTGTGAGAAATAAATAAAGTCCATGTATAGCGAGAATAGTCGTCCACAATAACAAGAGCATAGTAATTGCCACCAAAGCTTTTAGTTCTAGAAGGGCCAAATAAATCCATATGTAAAAGTTGTAAAGGCCGGTTTGTAGAAACAATATTTTTAGATTTGAAAGATGCCTTTATTTGTTTTCCTTTTGACATGCATCACAAAGTTTATCTTTTTCAAAACGAGCTTTGGTAAGCCAATTACTAAGTCCTTTCGAACTAACTTATTAAGATGATCCATGTGAATATGAGCCATTCTCCTATGCCATAGCCAAGATTCATCCTCTTTACTAATAAGACAACATGCATCATTTGAAGGTATTTTATCTAAATCAAGCATATAGATATTTCCAATTCTAGGTCCAATTACAATAACATTTTCATTTATAGAATCCATGACCATGCATTTTGAAGAATCGAAAACCACTTTGTTTCCTTTATCACAAAGTTGACTAATGCTTAGCAAATTATGCTTCAAACCATCCACATACAAAACATTTTCAATAGTGGGATTAGGACTCTTACCAATAGAACCAATCCCAAGAATTTTACCTTTGTTGTTGTCACCATACCAGACATAACCACTATTCTTAGGTACCAATGAGGAGAACTTGCTTTTGTCTCCTGTCATGTGCTTTGAACAGTCGCTATCAAGATACCAATTTAAGTCCTTGGCTTTCAAGCACACCTACAACAACAAATCATATTTTAACCTTTGGTACCCAAACCATCTTGGGTCCATATGAGTTAGTCTTGGGCAAGGTGCCCTTTGGAATCCACATCTTTTTGCCAACTACATTTTTATTCTTTCTAATATTGCAAATAGAGGCAGGGTGACCATTTCTACCACAGTGAAAGCATTTAATGAAAGGACTACTTGAGGGTTTGTTGTGATTGAAGAGTTTAAAAGATTTTTCATGAATTTTTGGATGATAACCTAAACCAGCTTTTCCAAAAGTACCTTTTTGATTTCCTAACATAATGTTTAGATTATCTCTTCCCATCGTAAATTTTGCAAGAGTGTTATTTAAATCCTTAACCTTATTTTTCAAAACACTACACTCATTGCATTTTAAAACTTCATCCTTTTTATTTTCACAAGATATGGGAGGAGAAGTTTCAATCACAGTAACTTGTTTTTCTTTAAGAATCACTATCTCTTTGTTTAAAATTTCAATTTTTGATTCAAGAGAAGAGATGGTTTTCTTAGAAGAAAGAACAATTTTTCCAAGTTTAATCGTTTCATTATTGAATTCTTCACAAGCAGCAAGTAATTCATCATAAGTTAAAGAAGAGTCAGGATCATAAAAATTTACCTCATCTTCATCATGATTTGCCATTAGACTAAGGTGAGCCTCTTCATTTTCAGATTCATCGAGAAGATTCCATCTCATTCTCATCCCAGGCAATGTAAGCTCTTCTTCCCTTCGAATCCTTTGGTGGTTTCTTTTGAAATTTCTCATTCCTCGTTTGGTTTTGAGGACAATCGGGTTTTATGTGACCTTTCTTTCCACACTTGTAGCAGGTAAGATCAAAAGAAGTTGTTTCATCACTTTTCTTTTTAGAGGTTGGGAACTTACCTTTGTTTCGAGTCTCATGAACCTTTTGAATTTGCGAACCATTAGACTCATGTTTTCCTCATTATTTTCATCTTCAAGGAAATCACATTCGTCATCGTCAGTTTCCTCAATGCTTGCTTTGAGGGCGAGCCCTTTCTTTTTCTTATCAGCTTCTTCGCTTTCCATGAGACGATTTAGTTCAATTTCATGTTCCTGCAATTTTCCAAACAAAGTAGCCAAGGTCATAGAAGATAAGTCTCTAGATTCAGCTATAGCAGTGACCTTGGGTTGCCAATTCCTGTTTAGACATCTAAGAACTTTGTTAATCAAATCTTCATTACTGAAGACTTTCCCAAGAGCTCTGAGATGGTTTATTATATGGATGAACCTTTTTTGAATATCTTGTATGTTTTCACTTGGTTTCATCCTAAATAACTCATACTCATGGGTTAATGTGTTCATTCGAGCCCTCTTGACCTCGGTAGTACCTTCATAGGTCAATAGAAGGGTGTCCCACATTTCTTTAGCAATCTTGCAATTTGAGACCCTATAGAACTCATCGTAGCTTAAAGCAGAAGTGATGATGTTCTTAGCCTTCAAATTGTATTGGACCTTTTTCTTATCATCTTCGGTCCAAAGTGATCTTGGTTTGTCTACCACTGCATCATTAATTGATTGAGTGGGGACAAATGGACCATTTTCCACAGCATCCCAAATATCAAGATCAACACCCTCAAGAAAGATTTGCATTCTATCCTTCCAATAACCATACCCCTCACCATTGAAAAATGGGGGTCTGTTCATGGAAGTTCCCTCGTAATTGTTTGAAGTCATTCTCTTGAGACGGTTAAGTCCTTTATACAAGATTCTAGCTCTGATGCCACTTGTTGACAAGTGACTCCAAACACAAGAGGGGGGTGAATTGTGTGTGAATGGTGCTTTCAAAAACTTTTGGAGAAATAAGTGCTAATTATGAGTTGCGGAAATATTAATGTGAAATAGATAAATCACTTGAAGAATAAATTGCAAACGAGTTAAAAATAAAGTAAATAGTAAGATATAAATAATAATAAAATAAAGTACAGAAATTTAATTGACTGAAAAGTAGAGAGATAAGGAGTAAAAAAAACACACAACAAATTATCCAGGTTCGGCCACCTAACACCCCTGTGGCCTACGTCCTGTCCCCAAAGCAAACCACTATGGGATTTTCACTAAGACACTAGCTTTTAAATCAGGTTCAGCTAGAAACCTTTACAACTCTAAACCAGAGCAATATGTTCAAGAGATATCACCTCTCTATGAACACCTTGGGATTCCTACCCAAAAATAAATGATTTTCACAAATAAAATGAGACGAAAAAGATACACTCAATAGTGCAGATATAACAAATTGAAGCTCAAATAATACAACTCAAATTATGTAGAATAAAAGGCTCTCAGAAAATTGTGCTCAAATAAGTGTGAGTGATGAAAAATATTTGACAGAGTTTTTGGCACAAAAATTAAGCACTGCGTTGTTGTATTTTTTTACAAAGCTCACAAGCTGTGTTTATATAGGCAATGGAGGAGCGTCGAAATGACCGTTGCAGGATTTGTCTGATGCAGCATTTTGCCCGTTGCGTTTTGATTTGTCGTTGCAGGAAAATCTGCCCGTTGCGTTTTGAAATAAAGAAATTGAAAACACGGAGACGGCTCGGCATACGACCTCTGAAGACAGCTCGGCAGACGACCTCGCCACACAGCTCGACAGACGACCTCGACACAGCTCGGCATACGACCTTTGAACAGCTCGGTAAAAGACCTCGGCACACGACCTCATCAGCTCGACACGGATCATCAGCTCGGCACGCGACAAGAGCTCATCACGCGACCTCGGTACGCGACCTCATAAGCTCGACACACGACCTCGGTACGCGACCTCATCATCTCGACACGCGACTTCCTCCTCAGTTCGACATACGACTTCCTCAGAGCTCGACACGCGACTTCCTCCTCAGCTCGACATCCGACTTCCTCAGCTCGACATCCGACACGAGATATGCATGTCAAAATATTTTGTGCGTGTGTGATTTAATTTTAATTGAGAGCTTTTTATTACTACTTACAAATTGTCTTAATAAAGATAAATAAATACCCAGAACCCAAAGACTTGAGAAACAATCATTCTTGATACGCGTCTTGGTATTCTTTTCCACTTTTTGCACGGTTGACTATTTGCAAGACTCCCTTTTGTCAATCATCAAAATCATCCTGTCAAGGCATGTATTCACAATTTCCAGTTGTTGTTAATTCTGTTTTATGCTGGATTTTACTGTCTGCGAAAATTGCATTGTTCTGCAGTATTTCCAGTTGTTGTTAATTCTGTTTTATGCTGGATTTTACTGTCTGCGAAAATGGCATTGTTTCTGCAGTATTTTCAGTTGTTGTTATTTCTGTTTTATGCAGAATTTTAGTGTACAGATTTTACTGTTTCTATCTTGCTGTTTTCTGCGAAAATTTGTACTGTTTCTGCAGTACTTTCAGTTGTTGTTATTTCTGTTTTATGCAGAATTTTAGTATGCAGATTTTACTGTTTCTATCTTGCTGTTTTCTGCGAAAATTGCTCCTCCTACATTGTTTCTTATTAGTGTTGTTTCCTGTTTTTATGAGGGAATTGCTGTACACAAAAATTGATATTTTCCTGCTGTATTTTTAAGGTCTTTGTTCTTTGTGAAAATTGTTGCCTTTCTGCAGAATTTGCGTAGTTGTTGTTCCGCTCTTTATGCAGACTTTTGGTTGCAAATAATTACGCTTGATGTTCTTTGTTGTTGTGTTGTCGAACTTCATAATTATTGATGCATATATAGCATGTCATGTTGGGAGCTTATGCTCGTTAAGTTGGCCTGGATTGGCAATTTTCGAGTTGGGAGTTTTGCTCAGTAAATTTTAAGTTGGGAGTTTTGCTCGTATATTTTAAGTTGGGATTCTCGCTCCAATGGTACCACATGCATGTGCATTGTAACGAGTCGCATTCCGTGTTGCATATTTAAGTTGTTGTGTTGATCGATTCGATGATAGTTGTTGTTTGAAAGTTGTGAAGTGGTGATTTTATATAATCTGATTCTAATATATTATTTATCATACACTCGATTATATAGTTCGATATCTCACCCTTCGCTTGAATGTTACCCTCCGCTGGTAACGTGCAGGTAATCAAAAATGAAGGCCGCTTACCTCCATTAGTTAGAGTCGGTGTCGCCGCCCGATACGTAGCACTTCGGGGAATGAACACATGATTTTCTTTATTGTTGAATTTTTTATGTTGTTGAATTTACAAGTTGTTTACCTTAAAAGACATGATGTCTTTAGGTTTTTGAATTAGACGAGATGTTATGGTATCCTTGATTGAATCTATGAATCATTTGCGTAGTAATGAAAATTGTTTGATTTTTAAAGACTAATAGGTTGTTATCGGTTCATCCGAAATTTTACGTGCTATGTATCCGAACTATAAATGATTGCATGTCGTTGTTTTAAGTTGAAAGTGTAACATTCCATATGCTTGATGGGAATTTTGCAACTCGATTTTTATATTATTCGTTGGGTAGAAATGGGGTGTTACATTAGTGGTATCGAGCGAGGTTGGTCCGTCCGCCAAGTTGTTAGTCGTAGTTTTGTTTAACAATCGAGTATTGTTAATTAGTTCTAACCTTTGTTTATGTTATAGTGACAAGTTGAGATGGTGGAAGGAACGATCTTTGCAATTCTTCTTGCTTTACAAGCAATGACTCGGGCTTTGCAAAATCACCGAATCTTGGCGAGAATCTTTGGATCTCGTAGTTTGGCGACTTTTCAGAGGGAGAATCCGCCTACCTTCAAGGGTAAGTATGATCCTGATGGAGCGTTGGATTGGTTGAAAGAGATGGAGAGAATCTTCCGTGTGATGGACTGCACTCCGGCACAGAAGGTTCGATATGGGACTCATATGCTAGCAGTCGAGGCTGATGACTGGTGGCTAGAGACTCGTCAGAGGTTGGAAGCTGCAGGTGAAGGTATCACTTGGGATGTGTTCCGAAGGGAGTTCCTGAGGAAGTATTATCCAGAGGATGTTCGTGGTAAGAAGGAAATTGAGTTTCTTGAGCTGAAGCAAGGAAATATGTCGGTTACTGAATATGCTGCAAAGTTTGTTGAGTTGGCTAAGTTTTATCCGCACTATAGCGGGACAACTGCTGAGTTTTCAAAGTGCATCAAGTTTGAGAACGGGTTGCACCCAGAAATCAAGAAGGCAGTTGGATACCAAAAGATTCGTGTCTTCTCTGATTTGATTGACAGCTGCAGGATTTATGAAGAGGATAACAATGCTCATTATAAGATCATTAATGAGAGGAAGAGCAAGCGCCAACAGAATCGTAGCAAGCCTTATGATGCTCCAGCTGGTAAAGGTAAGCAAAGTGGCCGATGGTAAAGAGGACTAGTGGGGAGATGCTCTGGTGTGGTTTGTTTCAAATGTGGGAAACCTGGCCATAAGAGTAATGTGTGTCTTCTTTGAGGTAAAGAGGTGTTTCCGCTGTGGCAAGATCGGGCATATAATATCTGAATGCAAGCATAAAGAGATGATTTGTTTCAACCGTGGTGAAGAAGGACACATTGGTAGTCGATGTCGAAACCAAAGAAAGCGCAAACTAGTGGAAAAGTGTTCGCTTTGGTGGGACTCAGCAGCTAATGAGAGACAGACTCATCGAGGTACATGTTTTATTAATAGTACTCCTTTAATTACTATTATTGATACCGGTGCTACTCATTGCTTTATTCTTTCTTGATTGCGTTAAAAGATCGGGTCTTACGTTGTCTTCTATGAATGGAGAGATGGTCGTCGAGACTCCAAATAAGGGATCGGTGACCACTTCTCTTGTGTGTTTAAAGTGTCCTTTGTCGATTTTCGACCGAGACTTTCTTTGTTGATTTGGTTTGTTTGCCGTTAAGTGGGATGGATGTGATCTTAGGCATGAATTGGTTAGAATATAACTATGTTCATATCAATTGTTATAGCAAGTCCGTGAGGTTTTCTACTCCGAAGAGGAGGAAGGCTGGGTTGTTGTCTCTTAGCGATTAGAGGCGGTTGATGCAAGAGGAAGCTCAGGTGTTCTCGTTGATGGCGTCGTTATCTATTGAGAACCAAGCTATAATTGAGGAGTTACGGTAGTGCGCGAATTTCTGAAGTTTTCTCGATGAAATTCCCGATGTACCACCGTAAAGAGAAGTTGAATTCGCTATTGATCTTGTACAGTACCAGGCCAGGTTTCTATGGCACCATACAGATGTCCGCATCTGAATTGTCGAATTAAAGAAGCAATTGGAAGATTTACTTGAAAAGAAGTTTGTAAGACCAAGTGTGTCGCCGTGGGGAGCTCCAAAGGCTACTAGTAAAGAAGAAAGATGGGAGTATGAGGCTTTGTGTTGATTATAGACAATTGAATAAAGTAACGATTAAGAACAAGTATCCGCTTCCAAGAATAGATGACTTGATGGATCAATTGGTGGGTGCTCGTGTGTTTAGCAAGATTGACTTGAGGTCGGGTTATCATCGATTAAGGTGAAGGATGAAGATGTTGAAAGACGGCCTTGAGGCGATAGGGACATTATGAGTATACGGTGATGCCTTTCGTGTTACTAATGCGCCGAGTATTCATGGAGTACATGAACCGTGATCTTTCATTCTTATTTGGATCGGTTTGTGGTGGTATTCATTGATGACATTTTGATTTACTCTAAATCGGAAGAAGAACATGCAGAACACTTAAGACTAGTATTGCAAGTTTTGAAGGAGAAGAAGCTATATGCAAAGTCGTCTAAATGTGCCTTTTGGTTAAAGGAGGTTAGTTTTCTTGGTCATGTTATTTCGGGTAGTGGCATTCTTTGTGGATCCATCTAAAGTAGATGCCGTGTTGCAATGGGAAACTCCAAAATCGGCTCTGGAGATTAGAAGCTTTTTGGGACTAGTAGCTACTATAGAAGGTTTATCGAAGGTTTTCTAAGTTGGCACTTCCATTGACTAAGTTGACTTGTAAGGGTAAAGCTTTTGTGTGGGACGTTCAATGTGAAGAAAGTTTCTGAGAATTGAAGAAGAGATTGACGTCGGCTCGGCTTTGACACTACCTAATCCAGGAGAATCTTTTGTGGTATATTGTGATGCTTCTAAAATGGGTTTAGGAGGTGTACTTATGCAGAATGATAAGGTGGTTGCTTATGCGTCGAGGCAGTTGAGGACTCATGAAAAGAACTATCTTACGCATGATTTAGAGCTTGCTGCAGTTGTTTTTGTGCTGAAGATTTGGAGACATTATCTCTATGGTTCTAGATTTGAAGTCTTTAGTGACCACAAGAGTTTAAAATATCTATTTGATCAGAAGGAATTGAACATGAGACAACGAAGATGGTTGGAGTTGTTAAAAGATTATGACTTCGGCTTGAATTATCACCCAGGTAAAGCTAATGTTGTGGTCGATGCCTTAAGCCGAAAGACTTTACATATGTCGGCAATGATGGTTAAGGAGTTGGAATTGATTGAGCAGTTCGAGAGATATGAGTCTAGTTTGCAGTGACACCGCAGAGTGTTATGTTGGGAATGTTGAAGATTAACAATGATTTTTAGGACAATCAAAGAAGCTCAGAAGTTAGACGTGAAATTAGTAGATTCGATGGTCGGAATCGATCAATCTGAGAATAATGATTTCAAGTTAGACGCGCAAGGTGTGTTGAGATTCCGTAATCGAATTTGTATTCCTGATGATGCGGAAATGAAGAAAGTAATTCTTGAGGAGAGTCATAGAAGCAATTTGAGTATTCATCCGGGAGCCACAAAGATGTATCAAGATTTGAAGAAGTTGTTTTGGTGGCCTGGGATGAAGCGTGATGTGGCGCAGTTCGTGTATGCATGTTTAACTTGTCAGAAGTCGAAAGTTGAACATCAGAAGCCTGCAGGATTGATGCAACCGTTGGAAGTTCCAGAGTGGAAATGGGATAGCATTTCAATGGACTTTGTGACGGGATTACCTAATACTTCAAGGGGACATGATTCGATTTGGGTGATTGTTGATAGGCTTACGAAGTCGGCTCATTTTATTCCTATTAACATCGCTTTCGGTATCGGTCGCGTAGATTTATACCAAAGGTAATTGTAAAGATGCATGGTGTTCCTTTGTGTATTGTGTCGGATAGAGATCCGAGGTTTACTTCTGATTTTTGGAAGAGTCTGGCGGCGTTGGGTTCCAAGTTGAGGTTGAGTTCACGTATCACCCTCAGACGGATGGATGAGCAGAGGACTATTCACCATTAGAGGATTTGTTGAGGGCATGTGTTCTTGGCGAGGGAGGTTCGTGGGACACTTATCTTCCGTTAATAGAGTTCACTTATAATACGATTACCATTCGAGTATTGGAATGGCACCTTTTGAAGCGTTGTATGGTCGGAGATGTAGAACTCCTTTATGTTGGCATGAATCTGGGGAAAGTGTAGTGCTTGGACCTGAAATTGTTCGAGAGACTACGGAGAAGGTGAAGCTAATTCGAGAAAAGATGAAAACTTCTCAAAGTAGATGTAAGAGTTATCATGACAAGCGAAGGAAAGATTTGGAATTTCAAGTCGGGTGATCATGTGTTTTTGAGAGTCACGCCGTGACCGGTGTTGGCGTGCATTGAAGTCTAAGAAGCTCACACTCGCTTTATTGGTCCGTATCAGATTTCGGACAGAGTTGGAAATGTTGCTTATAGAGTGGCTTTACCGCCTAACCTTTCGAATTTGCATGACGTGTTTCATGTGTCACAACTCCGGAAGTACATTTCAGATCCATCTCATGTGATTCATATGGATGATGTGCAAGTACGGGATAATCTTACTATGGAAACGATGCCCGTACGGATCGCAGATCGTGAAATGAAGACTCTAAGAGGCAAGGAGATTGCTTTGGTGAAAGTAGTCTGGTTAGGGGCTGCCGGAGAAAGCATGACGTGGGAGTTGGAGAGCAAGATGCGGAATCCTATCCCGAGTTGTTCGAACCAGGTAAATTTTCGAGGACGAAAATATTTTAAATGGGGGAGAGTTGTAACGCCTGATATTTAATTATTTATTTAATTAAATATTTTCGAATATTTTTCCGATTAAGTTTTCGAAGTTGTGAAATATTGATTTAAGTGGTGTTGGTTTTAGTTGGATTAATTTAGTTGAATTAAGTTGTAGAATGATATCAGATTGATACTATTATTTGTTATGGGCTTATTTTAATGTTAGAAGTAGTAGAAAAGCAGGTGTTACAAGAACCTTTCTAATTTGAGCTTGACAATCTTTGAATATGTTTTTAAATAAATGAATAGAGCGCATATTTGGGCAAGACCTTGTGTGTAGAATTATTTTTTTTAACTTACCTTTTGGGCCAACATTCATTGGGCCTTACACAACCTTTTTATGACATGAGGAGTGAAACCCTTGGCTTAGGCGCACCATTCAGCCACTTACACCATAGGAATTATTCTTTTTTTCTCCTTCATATTCTTTCTAAACCCTAGCGCCCAAAATAGAGAAGAGGTGGCTACCCAAGTTTGTTTCTACCAATTTCGGCCACACAAAACTTAGAGGCAACCTTGTTTTCTTTTTCGCCATCCATTGAAGGAGGTTGGGCAAGTCATCAAGGGTTTGGGAGGAGATACGTAAAGTTGCCGGCAAGGAAGAATCTAGGAGTCAATCGGAGAGTTAGAGCAACCTTCAATCCAAGGTAAGGGTGGGGTTCCGACTTCTAATGGGTTGTATGATAAGTAGTAAGGGGGAGATTATTTTCGGATGGGGATACTTGAGGGATAGGTGAAGGGGTTAACCTTAGACTCCATTATTTGAAAAATGATTGAAGTGTAGGCAAAACAAATCATTTATATATATATATTACTTGCTGTTTTAATTGATTAGATGATTAAAAAGTTGTTTTATGGCCGTATGAATACTAAGAAAATTCTGTTTTAATGTTTGAGGTGTTGTCGTGTTATTGAGTGATTAAATTCATATGCCATTAGTTCTAAGTGATGATTAGTAATGATTGGATCGATGAATTGTGCTTAGAAATTATGTAAAGGATTAAGATAGATGCTGTTTTTAAAAGCTAATATTAGTTAAAAATTTTAGAATAATTTATTTCACTTCAAATTGCATTTAAATGGTAGTTTTCTTTGGTGAAATGTAGATTGATTCCTTGCTGTCTCATTTCTGTTTTATGCAGAATTTTAGTGTGCAGATTTTACTGTTCTACCTTGCTGTTTTCTGCGAAAATTGCATTGTTCTGCAGTATTTCCAGTTGTTGTTAATTCCGTTTTATGCTGGATTTTACTGTCTGCGAAAATGGCATTGTTTTTGCAGTATTTTCAGTTGTTGTTTTTCTGTTTTATGCAGAATTTTAGTGTGCAGATTTTACTGTTTCTATCTTGCTGTTTTCTGCGAAAATTTGTACTGTTTCTGCAGTACTTTCAGTTGTTGTTATTTCTGTTTTATGCAGAATTTTAGTATGCAGATTTTACTGTTTCTATCTTGCTGTTTTCTGCGAAAATTGCTCCTCCTACATTGTTTCTTATTAGTGTTGTTTCCTGTTTTTATGAGGGAATTGCTGTACACAAAAATTGATATTTTCCTGCTGTATTTTTAAGGTCTTTGTTCTTCTTTGTGAAAATTGTTGCCTTTTCTGCAGAATTTGCGTAGTTGTTGTTCTGCTCTTTATGCAGACTTTTGGTTGCAAATAATTACGCTTCTTTATTCTTTGTTGTTGTGTTGTCGAACTTCATAATTATTGATGCATATATAGCATGTCATGTTGGGAGCTTATGCTCTGTTAAGTTGGCCTGGATTGGCAATTTTCGAGTTGGGAGTTTTGCTCAGTAAATTTTAAGTTGGGAGTTTTGCTCAGTATATTTTAAGTTGGGAGTTCTGCTCCAATGGTACCACATGCATGTGCATTGTAACGAGTCGCATTCCGTGTTGCATATTTAAGTTGTTGTGTTGATCAATTCGATGATAGTTGTTGTTTGAAAGTTGTGAAGTGGTGATTTTATATAATCTGATTCTAATATATTATTTATCATACACTCGATTATATAGTTCGATATCTCACCCTTCGCTTGAATGTTACCCTCTGTTGGTAACGTGCGGTAATCAAAATGAAGGCCGCTTACCTCCATTAGTTAGAGTCGGTGTCGCCGCTCACGATACGTAGCATTCGAGGGAATGAACACATGATTTTCTTTATTGTTGAATTTTATTATGTTGTTGAATTTACAAGTTGTTTACCTTAAAAGACATGATGTCTTTAAGTTGTTTGAATTGGACGAGATGTTATGGTATCCTTCAGTTGAATCTATGAATCCGCTGCGTAGTAATGAAAATTGTTTGATTTTTAAAGACTAATAGGTTGTTATCGGTTCATCCGAAATTTTACGTGCTATGTATCCGAACTATAAATGATTGCATGTCGTTGTTTTAAGTTGAAAGTGTAACATTCCATATGCTTGATGGGAATTTTGCAACTCTGATTTTTATATTATTCGTTGGGTAGAAATGGGGTGTTACATGTTGCGTCAGGTGATTGCATGTGTCTCTGATACCATGCTGTCTCTATTTATTTTTATATCCTCTGTTGCTACTCATGCATCTGGTACATTGTTTATATTTGCATGCGTCTGGTGCATTCACTACCTGTTCCTTCTGGGAATATTGGTGTACACTTGTCTCTCTGAGACTGGTTGATATGTTAGTGGCTGAGAATTTCTCTTTTCTGAGTCATTATTGTTTTTACTGCCTGAGGATAGTTTTACTGCGCCTCTTTTAAATGTGATTGATGTAACACCCCGATTTTCAGAGCGCTATGATTTAATACAACTCTTTTATAGTCAAAATATTTTTGTTGATAATACTCTGCTTGCATGGTTTTCAAAAATGAGGATCTAATTTTTTTTTCCTTTTCAAACTTCTTTTAAAATTAACAATCAGAGTATTGCAGCATTTTTGAAACGTGATGTATAAATTAAAACACTAAAATCAAATCACAAATCACAATACCCATGCAATTAAATTTAAATAAATCATTTTGCACAAAGATGATTCAAACTTTGAAAACATAATATTCTTAATACAACTTGAATTTAATACAGTAAATACTCCTATAGCAAGTCAGCACGCTACGACACTCACTAGACTCTCTAGCAAGATTTGCAAAACAGTAACACAAAGCAAACGACTGAATAGAACACTCCTCAGCAATGTTCGTCAGTATTCTCGATCGCTCTGCAGCCTCTATTATCTGGGTTACATTCATTAAATTTGGAGAACCACCGGCAAGGGTCATCATTCCAGACAAAACATATATAACAACAACAATATATATATATACAAGCTAAATCATATTATCACAGTACAACAACAACACGTCAAAGCATTATGGCATGAAGCATTTCCACAATACATACAACAAGGATGCACATAATTCCCTATTGGTAAATCTACATGTCATTGCACATGGTTCTGAAATATAACACTTACCCATATCAACGAGCATTATTGACACTGGTCCCACAGGATTACTTCAGGTCATAATCTAAATACAACCAGGTCCCACAGGATTGCTTCAGGTTGGAGCACACTTACCCATACCAATGGGCATACCTGGTCTCGTAGGATTTCTACAGGTTGGAGCTCTTAAATCTTCCCACAGGAATAAAATATGCATGACAATGCACAACCAACAAATCAATTCACCAAATCACAACACCACTTCAACAACTCATTAATCATCAAGTACAAATATTTCACAACAAAATCACACTTAATTAAATTAAATAATGGAAGATGCCCTTACACTTAAAGCTTTACTTCTAAGTAATCGTCAGATACACAGTCACATTTCGCCTACGAACGTACTCACGATCTTCACAATCCTAAAATAACACACTAGGATTTAGAATCAATTCTTGAACCTTTAAAACTACACCTAGGTCATGGTTTCATAAACAAACTCTAGGATACAAAATTCTAAAATTCTTCTAATTTAAAACTCACACTTAAGACACTAATACCTTAAAATTAAACAACTTACTCAAAACTTTTCACAACTATAACTTATCAAAACTTTTATTTTTTTTAAATTAACCAAAACCAATTCTTTTTAATCCCAATCAAGGATTTAACTTCTAAAATACCTAATCATCAAACTACTAGCATTTAAATCAAATAAAAGTGTGAAAATTAATTCCAAAACCTTAAGAAACCACACGGTTTCTTCAACTAAAATAACACCAATATTTTTCTTACTTTCAAAACCTTTTTTAACAATAAATCAACATCAAAACTAAAGATTTTATCATTAAAATTTGTAAGACTCCACCATCTTTGAGAAACACAAAAATTTCTCTAAGATTTAGGTGTTTCATAGTCTTAAATTTCTAAAACAATTCTTAAACAACTTAAATTAAACCCAAACTTTTCCAAAAGCTTCTAAATTACTACAACAACAAAACCATAAAAGAAATCAAGGTTTTAAACACAAAAATCTTCTTCTTTTTCTCTCCTAACCTCACGGTTTCTAACAAAAACTTTGGGGAACAATTTTAATTTTTCTTTTAACCAAATCTTTAACAACAACAACTCTAAAACAACAATCAAAACCCTAAAAAATTAAATCAAATAATTCCAAGTAAAATTTTCCCAAAATCTTCCTCTAGGTTATAGCCAAAACAAAGCTCAAGGAGAAGGAAAATCTTCCATTTTTTTTCACTTGATCAAAACAATAACAACAGCTACAAATCACTTAGGAAATCAAAGAAATCTTTCCCTAAACTTTCTCATTTGATCATAGCTTTAGGAGCTCTCTTGAGAAAGGAAAGATTAACCCTTTGTTTTACTCCAAAATCATTACCCTTTTTAATCATCAAAATTTAGAAGAAAAAGAACAAAATCTTACCCCCACAAAAGCTTGAAGCTCACGGCCTCAATGAGGAAAAAGAGGAAGGAATTTGCTTTTCAAAGGTTGATCAATTCTCACACACTCACACACACTAAATCTCTCAAGATTCAAGCAAAGATTAGGTCTAGAATTTGAAGGAGAGCTCACGGCTCCAAGGAGAAAAAGAAAGGAATTTTTTCTAGCTTTTTAACTTACCAACACCAAAACTTTCATCTAAGTAAAAAAAATAAAATAAAAGGAAGTGTGTAAAAGGGAGGGAGGTGGCCGGCCAAAGGTCTAGAGAAACAATGAAAAATGTCTCATCAAAAACACTTGGTTCATATTGATTCAAAGAAAGTAATCTTATCTTAGTCAAAGATATTAATTTAACAACCAATCATATTAAACCATCTTAAACCACCTACATCTAAACCAATTAAAACTAACCACTTTTCACCTAAGCTTTATGATTCACCTCCCTAATTAAATTTTAACCACATAAATTCTCATGACTCATCTTGATCATGATTACTCTTAATGCAAAATGTTCCGATAGGAAAATTCCAAGTGTCACAATTTTACTTCGTCATGTAAATTAATTTACCGAGAAATCAATTTACCGCGTGACTAAGAAATTATCTGTAAATAGTTTCTTCACCAATAAATTATAAATCTAATTTAATACAATCACATAATATCACAATAAGTCATGATTCGATTTTCATCGAAATCAGAATTCATTAGAAATTTTATTGCAGATATAAAATTATCCGACAGTTCAAAATACTGCGAAACTCCACTTAGAATTTTTCGATGAATTTTGAACCATGAATTAATACTAAATATTAATTCTCAAATATTATTTTATCTTGATAAATTTCATTCACTTTTATTAACAATAAAAATACACGTCACCACATCAAACAGAAAATTCCTAGAAAATCTATTGATGAATTCATATTAAAAGCAGCATACGTCTGCGCTGTCAATTAATTTGAATTATCATCAAATTTAAAAATCATTAAAATAATTTTACATAGTTCCTCATACTCTCAGTAAGTTATTGAGGTGATCAATCTCTACAACTTATCTTCAAGTATTCATGATTATATTGCTAAAACAATTTTCTTAAAAATTGGGGTGTCACAATTGATGCGTTTCTTTTTGAAACGACAGTTTTTATTTTACATTTAAATTCATTTTAAAAACTGCTAGAAGGCGGTTTACTTTCTCAAACACGTTTATACCCACTCACTACACTTCACTCACCAACTACCCGCTCTATCTCTCTGAGAAGTCATTCACCTTGAACCCTAGCCCCCTCTCGCATTCCTCTGCTCTCTTCTTCTCTCTGAAATCTCTCTGCAAATGGTTGAACAACAACAACAAGTGGTTGCTCCCCAGAATGTCCCTGTGCCAACTGTGGATATTGACCCCAAGGATCTCATTATCATAGCAAAAGCTCTAGTCGACCTCAACGAATTGGCTGACAATGATTATGACTTCAGAACTCACTTCATCAATATGGGTTGGAGAGAGTTCTTCTACATTGAGTCGAAGGACATCTACCCAGAGCTGGTCAAGGAGTATTGGAGGTTTACTAGGATTGCAAATGGAATCATCATGAGCCATGTTCAAGGAAGGGAGATTGTGGTGAATCGGAGCCTGATTGGTCAAGCTATCAACTGTCCAAACAAAGGAATAGAGATTACCCCTAACTGGGAACAAGATTTTGGTGGAGAAGCCTGGTGCTACGAAGGCTGTGGATATGAAGAACTACTTTAGGGTGCTCTTCAAGATCATCAAGAGCAATATAATGCCAAAAGCTGGCTCAGTGGACATCGTGAGCTCTGATCACAAATTTGTGATGTGGCATTATGACTTACATACTGTTGTTAACCTCCTAAGCATCATCTTCAATTTTCTAAGAAGAGCTATCACTTTCTCTAGAGGTGGGAAAAATAGGAATATACCCTATGGTAGGGTTATTTCTGCTATACTGGAAGGGCATGGTGTAATCAAGGATCTGCAAGCACGAGACACTGAAGAAGCTGGACTTAGGCTTCATAAGTGTTCTGCCCCCCATTTTTTACAGTAACAATTTGAAGAGGATGAAGCTTTTAACAACTGAGTTGATTGCTCAAGTTACTAAGGAGGAAGAAGAAGCAGCTAAGGCTAAAGAGAGGAAGAAAGGGAAGAGAGTTAAATATGTTGATGTTGGTCCCTCTCAACTTACTAAGAGAATCACCAGGAGCTCTGTTGGGGATCTCTATCTCTTCACACGCACCTCCTCTAATTGCCCCAGTTCGTCCTCCTTGTATGCCTTCTTTGCTGAATGAAGAACAAGAAGAAAAGAAAGAAGACATAGTAGAATTTTTGGCTAAGACTCAAGTGGAATGTACTAAATTCCATGAAGACCTAAAACCAAAAAGGCTTCAAGAGGAAGCCTCTACAGAGGCACCTTAACATGCTTCCTCTAGTTCTGATGTTGCCTCTGGTTCTGATGCTGCCTCTGGTGCAAGAAGGAGAAGGCTAGTCAAGACAAGTGAAGTACTTGTAAAGAAAACCAAGGTACTTGACAATGCTAATAAAATTTTTGAATCTGTTTATGCTGATCCTGTTGGTGCCTCTAGGGAAACCTAAACCCCTCAACCAACCACTGCCACTCAAACCACATTACCTTCTGTCTCATCTTCTAATGAATCAGAAGATGATATGCCCTTAAGGCAGAGAATGAGAACTACTACACTTGTTCCTGCACTTAAACAACCTACTTTTGTTCCATAACAAACAGATCCTATTCTTCCACCACAACCCAAACCTACCTCTCCACCTCAAACAGAAACCACTCCTAATTCACAACAAGTTGAAACTCAAACAGAATCACAACATGAGTCTCAACCTGATCTTAATCTTTCAACTCAACTAAAACCAATTTCTCCACCCCAAACAGAATCTGAACCTATCACCCAGGAAACCCAAACACTTGAACCTGGCTCTAATACAATACTAGATATTCAACCTTTAGCTACTTTTAAACCTATTTCACCCCCTTCGACACAACCAATCTCACCACCACCATCACCCACACACCACACTGAACCTGAAACCATAACAAATTCAATCCTAGAAGATGAAATCATCATCATTTCTAAGATTGCCTCTGAAGTAGTTCGAAACCTTGAATCTGAACCTACTTCTCCAGATTCACACTCTACCCAAGCCTCACCTTCAAGCCTCATCATTTCCTCTTAGACTCAAACCTAACCACCCACTGCTACCCTAAACCAGACCCAAACCCAAACTCTCTCTGCTAACCTAAACTAGATCCAACCAATTCCTGTAAACTAGACTCAAACCATCCCTCTGTACCGAGGTCCAACTTGCTCTCTACCTCTGCCAGTCCATCATATCTTTCCTACCTTTCAGAGACATATGAATCAACAACATTAACTGGTTGAAATAGAACAACAAATAGTCAAGGACCATGATATGTCTACTCATACTTGGTTAGCTTTAGAAAACTATTATGCTGAATGGTACAATGTGGCTGAATGGTTTGAAAGTCACAAGCAGCAGCAACTTCAGCTCACAAGAAGGCTCTTGGCTGCTCCAGCTTAGAGAAGGACTCCTCTTCCACCTCCAACATTTTGGGAACCTGAACCTGAACCTACACCTGTTGTCCCAGAAACACCTCCTCCTACATCTTCATCTGGTTTGGTTGCACAATCATCTACCTCTGCTCAATCAAGTCATTTTGATCGCATTGAGGTTCCAAGGGATGTACTGGACAGGATGGTTGAAATCAACAAAGAGTTCAAGCAGTTCATGGTCACCTCAAGCAAGAAGTAGGAAGAACTTGCTGACATATTGAAACAGCTCCTTGAGAAAGTCACTAAGCCTTAGACTGCCTTAGGATTTTTCCCCTTTTACTTTAGCCATTTTCTTTGTTTTTTGTCTCAGTTGTTTCGTATTTTTACAATGTAATTTTGTACAATTTTGAGTTAAATGACAAAGTTATATCTTGTTACTTACAGTTTTTTAACCTTTATCATTCTTTATTTTTCAATATTTCGTTTTGACAATGATGTTCTTTATATCTTTAACCATTTTGTCTGATGACAAAAGGGGGAGAAGAAAATAGAGAAGTTTATGGAGAGTAATTGATGAACTTAATGTATCAAGCAAGAATTAAAAAGAAATACCATGCATCTGCACTTTGATATGTCATTTGAATGATTGAATATAAGCATGCATCTGATGTGACATTACACTTAGAAAATATTTATATGCGCTTAATTCTGGAGGAGCCTCTAAAAATCTCTTAAATAAATATTTTTCTAATGGAATATTGTTCATCAATCTATGTGTTTGTCATCATCAAAAAGGGGGAGATTGTTAGAATCATGTGGATTCAGAAACATTGACCCTTAATTATTTTGATGATAACAAATAATGATGAGAACAATTTATCCTCTGATGTGTTTGTTAGTGTGCAGAAACTAGTGAGTAAGTCACTATTCATTAGATGGAACTGTCTCAGAAAGCTTTGGCTCTGTGGGTAATTCACCCTCTGGTACACTCTCTTAAGTCTGGCAAGAAGACTCTGGTGAGAGTTTATGACGTCAGCGTCTTGTGGCTATGTTCTGTTGACAATGCCCTGATAGTCAGCCCTCTGGTGAGATGGTCTGGCAGACCATGCTCTGGTGAGACCAAGCTCTGGTAGGACTGCATTATTAGAATCCTACATCTGGTACTTCAAAGCACTGGTATAAGAAAGCCTAAGTGAAACTACTCTATGAAGAACTTGCCTCTAGTACAAGAGTATCTCAGTAACAACCATCATCTGGTAGAAGATGCCTCCGGTAGACAACCAGATTGAGTGAAGCATTAAAGACCTTATCAAGCATTAAAGGATCCTCATTGATGACTCTTTTTATTGTACGAGGAATCAAGGGCCAAAAGGAATGTCAACAGATATAATCGTCATTCTGTCTTGCTCTGAAAGTATCTCAATTTCAAAAAGGATCACAAGGGACAAGATATTTTATTTGACAGTTGTGTCAGTGTATGGAAGGAAAGTTGAAAATGACACGACTCACTAAAAGCCACAAAAAGTGGATCTCAAGTTTTGTCTATTGGTGAAAGACCTGTTAGGTCACAACGACACTATTTGAAACCCTAGCTATATATACCTTATTCAAATCACTGTTAACGAACTGAATCATTTTTACGAGATAGTGAGGAACCAAGAAATTTTCCATGTCTCTGAGACCAAGTGAATAGCACTCAAAAGTTTTATCCTTTCATTTAGAAAGTTATCTTTGTGCTTAAAGCTTTCGTTGTAAATCCTCTCTCGCTGAAAGTTTGATTATATTATTTCAAAGTATTTTTGAACACTTGTATTTAGCCCAATAGACAGCGTAGATGTATGCTGCTTTTAATGTGAAATCACCGACAGATTTTTTTGTGAGATTTCTGTTTGACGTGGTGACACATATTTTGCTGTTAATAAAGTGAATGAAATTTACCAAGATGAATGATAATTGAGAATTAATATTTAATATTAATTCATGGTTCAAATCTCGTCGAAATATTCTAATGGAGTTTCGTCTCATTTTGAATCGCCGGGTAAGTTTTACCCGAGAGAAAATTCTAACAAATCTCGATTTCGACAAAAATCGAATCGCGGCTTGGTGTGATTGTATGTAATTTTATTAGAGCGAGTTTATAATTTATTGGTGAAGAAATTATTCGAGAATAATTTCTTAGTCTGGCGTTGAATTAATTTCTTAGTAAATTAATTTACGCCATTAATCGATGAGCAAACTATCGGTAACGCGATCACTCGACGCCGTGATTTTGTGACGCCGAGACTCATTTGACCAAGACTCAAAATTGACTTAGGTTTGTTGAGAGGAAGCATGGGTTAGTGATGAGGTGTCATTAATTTAGTGGTTAAATGGTGGATATCCTACCTAATGACATGGCCTAGGTATGACTTATGTGATGACTTATTTTGGCCGGTTCACCAAACTATTAGAGGGGGGAAGAAAAGTCTCTCATTTTGTGAAGTGTTGGTGAGTTTTTGGTGCTTTAAAACCTAAGCTACTTTCTCCTCCATTTTCTTGAAGAAGCTGTGAGCTTCCCTCCTTCAAACCTTTCCATTACCTTGATTTTTCTTCTCCTAAATTGTGCTAAGATCTTGAGCTTGAGTGTGAGGGTTTTGATCAAGAGTTTCCCCTCCTTTTTCTTGGCAAAACCGTGGCTATACTTTGAGTTTTTCGGTGAGATTTTAACTCTTTTGCTTCTATTTTTCTTATAGTTTGTTGATGATGATTTTGAGTGATCAAATGTTGGATTTTTTCCCTCTCCTCAAGAGCTTCAAAGCCGTGACTTAGAGAGAGTTTTGAGGAAAAATTTACTTTGATTCACTTTTTGTTTTGTTGTTTTTGTTGTTGATGATTTTGATGATGATGATCAAAGAAAGAAAATGAAATTTTCCTCCTCCTTGGTAGCCCTTGAGGTCGTGACCTAAAAGGGAAAAAGGAGAAAGATTTCAAGTTTTAAAACTTTGTTTTCTTCATGATTTTTTTTGTTGTTGTTATTGTTGTTGTCGTTGTTTAAGAGTTTTTGGAGAAAGTTTGATGTAGTTTTATCTTTGATTCAAGTTGTTTTGAAGAGTTAAGACAATGAACACCAAAATCTTAAAGAAATCTTTGTATTTTTAAAGGATGTGGAGTCTTAAGAAATTTTGTGACCAAATCTTTAGATTTGTCTTACTTTTGTTGTTGAAAAATTCTGAAAGATGAGAAAAATTTGGGGTTGATGTTTTTGTTACAAAACCGTGAGGTAATTAGGATTTTGATGTTGATTTTAAAACTTTTATTTGATCAAAATGTTAGTAGTTTAAAAACTGTGTGTTTTGGAAGTTAGATCCATGAAATTGTTTGAAAAAGAGATGGTTTTTGGTTGATTAAAAGATTAAATATTTTTAGAGTTAAAGTTGTAAAGGTTTCCAAAAAGGTTTTAAGAAGTATAAGTTTAGATTTTGGTGCTTGAAAGAAAAGGAGTAGTTTTGATAAATTAGAAATTATAGTTGTGAGATCGACAAGTTTCAATTCTTTACATACTAACCTTTGTGATTGAGTATTTTGAAGTGATGTTTTTTGTGTTGGGTGTTGAGTTTCTAAAATCTTTGTTTTAAACATTGTTTAATTAGTCGGAGTGTGGGTAGTAAGTTAGATATTTTAGAGTGGTGTACCCTAGTTGTGGTGGCCTTTGTGTCGTGGCCTTAATAGGTAGTATTTGTGGCTTAGAGTAGTCTCTTAACTTTAGTGTTTGATGATTTAGGGTTATGGTGATCGTGTTGTCGGCGAGGAGTGGTTTGTTCGTTGACGATACCGATAGCAAAGCTTATGCGCAATGGCGTCTAAGGTCAGTGAATTTTTCAATTTGTGTTTTATATGTGTTTGTGTTTATGTGGAAAGTTGTTTTGAAGTTGATGTCCTTGAGAAACTTGTTTTGGTGATGTTTTTATAATTCTTATAAGGTTATGTTTTGGTGAATTGAGTTGTTGTTGTTGATATGTTGTGATTATTGAAAAGCATCTGCGTGGTGCCAAAGAATCTGTGTTGCGGTAGTTAAAAGCATTTGAGTGGTGCGAACGCATCTGCATGGTGCTAGAGCATCTGTGTGGTGCGAAAACATCTCCGGGTGGTAGAACATCTGCGCGGTGGACCCATTGGCATGGGAAAATAAGTCGTTTCCATTATTACTCATTGGTATGGGTTGGCTTTGATTGGAGATTTCTGAATTATCTGTATTGGCATATAGACTAACCAATAGGGATAAGTGGTATATTCCTTATTGTACTAATTGATTTGTGTGTCAGTATGTCGTGAATGATTATGAGCTGTTGATATGCCGTGATTTGCAAATTATATGCACTGTTGTTATTATATGTTTATTTTCGAAAGATGACCCTTTCTATTTGGGTATTCTCATGGATGCCTCTCCAGATGATGATGCAAGCTAGAAATTTGTAGTCATTGAAGGGCGGCAAGCGATTCGGAGGAGGACTTGACACAAATATATTTCTTTGGAGTCATATTCAAGAGAATTACTGTGCGATACAGTAAAAGTTGTATGGCTGACCTGCTATAGGAATCTTTGGTGTATTTCTTTCAAGTTGTATTTTGTATAATGAATCATTCGAAAACCCGGATCGTCTTCATATAAATGATTATAATGATTTTACTTCATGGTTATTGTGATTTTGGTTATTGTGTTTTATTTGTACATCACGCTTCAAAAACGCTGTGATACTCTGATTGCTGTTTTGAGGAAGTTTGAAAAGGAAAGAAAAAATATAGACGCACATTTTGCAAAAACCATACAAGCAAAGTATTACATTTTCAAAAGCATTTTAACTATTAAAGAAAATATCAGATTAGTGGCGCTCCAAAAATCGGGGTATTACACAAAGCGTTTGGTTATATATGATTTAACCGCGATAAGGTCAAATTGCAAATTGTGCTCTGTGGGCACAAGAACACAAACCTCTGAGTTCGTCCTTTTGGGATCAGTATCTCATAATACACATACCTTAAATTAAAACATATACAAATTAATGGATTAATAATAACAACAATATTTAGGTGAAAGAATAAGAAAAAAACGTATTGTTTAAAGTTAACTGTAGTACCTGATATATACAATAATAATAATAATTTGATTGAACCACGCGCCATAAGTAAAAATTTCAGATAGTTCATCTTTGGCACTGAGATCTATGCTGAATTCTTCTTTATGCCCCAAAACTACTGGAGAAATTGTTATAGGCAGTGTTGCTCCATCACCAGTTTATTATTAGCATGAACTTGAAGAAACGTAAAAAATATTGTAACAGGAGTTGAGATTTGCCCTAATTCTTTGTTGGAGATGTAACTGACCCAACTGTTTGCTGCTTCCCCTTGCCCTTAACCTTGTCCTTATCACTGGCTTTGGATTGTATGGGTACCTAAATATTTTGCATTAATTTCAGTAAGATACATAGTTACTGACCACGTAATTTAATAAACATACGATAATGAATCATGTTTATTAAAAAATAACACGTCACTTAGTCTTACAAATTGTTGCGGCCATGCCACAAAGGTACCTAGTGCCTCTCCCACATAGTTGATAACTATATCCTCAAGTGGAATTGGCTATAGTGCTTCCGCCTCGTGAGCAATGTCATCTCTAACTTTCACATGATCGGGAGGTAATGGACGATTGTGCAACGTAACACTTAAATCAGTGTAACAAATGCCCTTACCAACTGGTCTAAACGAGAACGGCAAAAACAAGGAACACTCTACGATGCCCTGAACCATTAATAAACAAAATATTAGACATGATAAATCAATGATGCAATACGTACAAGTAACGACAACAGTTTCTAATAATTTATTACCTCAGATGACTTAAGAATGCATCTATCCATGGGTAAACTAGGCTCGTGCATCGCCACTGGTTCCATTACCTCCACCGGTTCCTTAAGTAATCAAGATCCACAATAGTATTAAATTAGAATATTTGTATACTTCAATTTGAATTTCTAACAAAATTTTGGCAAAGTCTCCCTTAAAATATGGACATTCCAAAATTTATCTAATACTTGTAACAATAAAAAATATCATACACCAGCCAGCACAAGTCACTATACAAGTCTATCTAGTATGCAACATAGCCTCTAGACCAATGTTGTGAAACACGTAAATCGGACTTGGAACGGAAAGAGGGTGAAAACTCGTAACTCGGAGAATTGTAACACGACTCGTAAGATTCTAACAAATAGTAAGATCGTGACTCGGACTAGAATCGTAATGTAGAATCGTAGAATCGTAACCTCTAAAATATGAAAAAAATATGAAAATATGAAAAATCAAAGTATAACAAATAACAAATTTGAAACAGAACCAAATCTGAAACAGAAACATAGCCAAATTTGAACTAAATTATAACAAAACATAGCCAAATCCATAAGTGCAAATCATAACAAAACATTCATCATCATAACATAAGATCGAAAACATAACAAACAACTCAAGTTCAAAAACAAACGCACAACTTTATAATTAATCCTACTCCAGCAGAAACTACAATTCTAAATATCTAGGATAATAGCATTCAATCCAATTTCAAGAAAGTCATCCTCCATATGATCTTCATTCTCATCGATTGCATCTTCTTCACATTCCTCATCATCATCAATAGCATTAGGAATCTCCAAATCATCTCCAAGTGTCGGTTCTTGAATGCCAACACCACTAACATCTTCTTCAACATGATCAAAGTCATCCTCAATTGAAGGATCCAAATCTAAATTTTCATCATTCTCCACAAGCCATTCATCATCAGAAGAAAGTTCATCAATGCTATAATCCTTTGCTTTCCTAGCTTTCTTTTTGTTGTTGATTTTTGAATTGACCATCACAAAGACCACATCATTCATGGTCTTTTGCATTAAGCGATTTCTCTTCTTGGTATGAACCTAAATAATTATAAAATCAATTAAAACATAATACCCTCTAAAAATCAGAAATCAGAAATCAATTGTAAATCAGAATCATACCCTCTCAAAAGCACTCCAATTGCGCTCACAACCGGATGAACTACATGTCAAACTTAGCACCCTAATGGCAAACCTTTGCATTTCTGGATATTCATCGCCATAAGACTCCCACCATTGTGCCGGAGTTTTGGTCTTAAGTGCACACATAGCTACTGCACTACCAAAAAACCCCATTTTACCTTTGAAATGCTCAAGCTGACCATCAATGATACTTATTTGGTCCCTATCTCCCACCAACCTTTCCAAACAATCATATAGTCCTTTCTTTACTTCATAATCAGCTTTAAAATTTGGACCATAATGCAATATGGGGTTAAGGTAATAGCCCGCAAAGATGCAAGTGGCCTATGCAATTGTCTATCCCATCTTTGGTCAATGATTTCCCATAAGGGAGTGTAGCTAAGAAATGAAAAACAATCATAATTAATGGTTTTATAATCAAACGAAGTCTAAAATAAATTATTGTAAAACTTAAAAACAAGCAACTAACAAGTGAGAAGTATTACCTCCGACTAACTTCTTTGAAGGCATTTCGTATCCTCTCTTTAGCAAGATCCATTTCTTCATAAATGAATCCCATGGCTGGCTTCTCATCGAAATCCACCAAACGTAGCACTCTAATTAGGGGATAGGCACCCCTCAAACAGTTCACAACATTGTTCCAAAATCCCTTAGTATCAAGAATCTGATTTTCAATAAATACTCCATCCTTAGACTTTGCAAAGACACTTGATTTCCATTGTTGAGATGTGAACATTCTTATCAGCTCTCTCCTCTTATCATTCAAGCATCCCAAAGTTAGATAAGAAGTAGCAAAACGAGTTGCTCCAGGTCTTATAAAGTCTCCACCTTTAGTGAAGTGATGCAATAAAGTCATAATGCCAGTTCTTGAATAGATATAAGTAGTAATTTTTTTACCGGCTGCGATTGTATCTTTGTGGAGGGGAAGCTTCTTCTCGAAATCCTCAAGCATCAAGTCGATGCAATGAGCTGCACAAGGTGTCCAATACAGGCTCTTTCTCTTCTGCATCAACAAATCACCAGCTGCCTTGTAATTTGCTGCATTGTCTGTAACAATTTGAACAACGTTTTCTGCCCCAATCTCCTCAACAACATCATCCATCATCTTGAAAATTTTATCAGCTGTCTTGCATATGTCAGTTGCATCAATAGACTTGAGAAAAATAGTTCCTTTCGGACTATTTACCAGAAAATTCAATATAGTCCTCCTCCTTCGATCGGTCTATTCATCGGTCATAATGGTGCATCCCATTTTCTTCCAATAAGCCCTATGTTCTTCCAAAACCAGATTTGTTGCTTCTACTTTTTTCTTCAACAAAGGCACCCTAATTTCATGGTAGGATGGTGGCTTGAATCCTAAACATGTCGGGCAATGGCACCACACATATTTTGAAATTCTTCACTATTTGCCACATTGAAAGGAATGGCGTTGTTGTAGAAAAAAGAAGCAATCTCCATGCGTGCATCCTCCCTCACAGATTTTTTGAAAATGCTGTTGATAGTAGACTGAGTTGCCCTTTTCTTGAAAAGGTTTGCAGAAGGATTACCATCCTCTTGAATTTTTCTTTTCCCAACATCATCGGGTGATTCAGAAGTGCCAATAGTTTCTTCAAACTCTCTTGCTTCTGTCTTTTTAACAAGACTTGCTTGCAATTTGGTAGCAATATCCAACATTTGTTTCTTAACATCATCTGGAACACCAATACAGGCTCCAACATCTTTCGCTGTTCCTGCCAAATGATGTTTCATCCGATAAACACCTCCTGTAATCAACTTCTCACAGTATTTGCATTTTACTTTTTTTCTGTCTCCATCAACCGAAACACAGTGATTCCATGCCAAGTTAGTCCTCATTCCAGCTGCTTTTTTATTCAACATCTTAGAAATTCCACCATCAGTTCCACTTCCACTTATTGGAGTTGAACCTGAACCAGTTCCACTTCCACCAACAGGAGTTGAAGACATTTTTGTTCTTCAAAACAGAAAGCATAAAAATAGAAGTTATAACAAAGATAGAGAGTTCGCATAAAAAAAAGAGGGAGAAGGAGGAGAAAAAAAAAGAACAAAAACAGAGACTCAAATAAAGTAGAATAACAAAGGTAGAGTCGCAAAATAGGAACTCACGGTGAACAAAACAGAAAGCATAAAAATAGAAGTTATAAATAACAAAGAAAGAGGCAGAGAACAGAGGTAGAGTCGTGTAACGACCCGTTTCCGGACCGCTACCGAGCTCAATATACCGAGCTCGAGTTACCGAGCTCAACACACCAAGCTCAACATAAACCTATATGAGATGTGTTTTAAAAACAAAACTCTTGTGCCTTTTAAAAATACGATATATTTTTTTTATAAAACCAACTCGTGCACATCAGAGTAATTACAGCTTTTCGAAACATGGTGCAACTAAGACACAAGACTTAAATTCTAATAAAACATACATGCATAACACACATATATATATCACTCGAAATAATAATGTATACAAAATACAGAGTAGCAATGTATAAAGAAAATACACCTAAGGTACGACGACTTCAAAAGAGCAATCATACTGGGGTACTTCCAAGCAGACTCCCACGCGGGTCGCTCCAAAAGTAAGACCACCACACCCTCAAACAACAAAACAACACCGCCTAAACTGGTCACGACCTCGAACACAAAAGAAAACAAGTACAGTCCTCGGAAAAACAAACATCCAACAAACAAACAATCACGACAGATAGAGGTCGTCACTCGGGTCCTCGTCGAGCTCCTCCTCGGCATCATCTATCGCCGAGTTCCTCGCGCCTCGACATCGCCTGGTAACCGCCATGGATTGAAGGCACCACGGGAAAGTGGTCAACTTCTCAACAATTCAAGATAAGCTCGACATAAAAATATAAGCAAACAAAGCAAAGTATAACATTCACCGACGTGACTCGACCATCTCACTCTAACTCGACACAACTCGCAAATCCATTTTCTCTCGACTCGACAATTTTTCCCGAATGCACCGCCCGTGCCGTATGTCGGAAGAAGTCCGGTAAAGCCTTGGGATCTCGCTCTCCCTAGGGCGGTCGACTTCGGGTCCCATAGCGTGGCGGCGTCTAGTCAATCTCCAGTAAACAAGGGGACCTAGCACCCTCGATTATCCGGGTCACGGCTCAAAAACGTCATACGACTCACCTAGCTCGCTCACTCGATGAACAATTCGCCGCATACGATATTCAAAGAGTTAAACACAAGATATTCAACCGCATGTCAAATAAAAAGAGCAAGCTCGACATGAAGAAACGCAATTCAACATGCAATACACAATTCACGACATATATTCAATCACATATTAAATACATGCAAAAACTCAATCATATCACAACATTTCAAGCTCGACACAAATCAGGAAATCCATACACAATAACATAACCACGTAGAATATGAAATGCCCTTACGCTAGCATACTACGAAAGTATTAATGTGAAGCGCCTCACCGAACTCAAGTTAATGCCGCCGACAACGACCTCGACACAAATTGTCTTCAAATGAGTTCGACAACGACTTTCTCTTACTCGATCTCGACACGGCCGTCTTGATCGACCTCGACACGCACGCTTCTCGCCGACCTCGACACGCATAGCCTCGATCCGATTCCGCCGCTTCCACGCCCTTGGATTCGCTTCCGCACACCTCGATTCGAAAATCACCCGATCTCTGAATCGACTTCCTAAAACAAACACAACTCGATCGATCTATGGTTTCTAATACACTTAGCTCTCTTCCCAAACTTAACCACAACCCAAAATATAAAACTCAAGAACTTGAAATATATTTTTCCTCTAACACAAAGTTAGGGATTTTCGATCAAAAATTCATGAAAAAGTTATCCGATGCTTCAACAGATAGATCGACAACAACAACAAACTAAGCAACAAACGAAAAACAAGAAATCGAAATAGATCGAAAATGAAGAGTTTAAGGCACGATCATTGCAGAAAAACAGAGGAAGAAAATTTGTTTTACAAGCCCAATTAATCGGTTAGAAAGATAGGTAATATTGTGAAGAAGAAAACCCATCAGTTTGACATGATTTGGAAGCATAAACTGCTAAAAATGGAAGAAGAAATAGCGCTAAACAAAGAGTACGAGAGAAAAAGAAAAATCTGTTCTTCATACCTCAATGGTGATGGTCGAACAAAGTAGATATGGGTCGAGAAGATGATGATGAACAAGGTTGATGAAGAAAGCATGCAGAATCTCGATGGAACTCACGGTTTCGTCGATGGAAATTCTGGAGAAAACAACGAAACTCGTGAGCGCGAAGGAAGGAAGAAGAAAGAAGAAAAGAGAAAGAATGAGTGTTTGAGGGAATCGGCCGTGGTATACACCGTGGTGAGAAGGGTATAATCGTAACTCCGGCTATAAGATGCCAATCCCATCAATCATCTACCCGCTTAATCGTTCTCTCATAATTACCTTCTACTCGCTTGGCCAACGGTCTAGACACGACGAGAACGGTCAAGCCGACAATATAATTATTACAAACAATATAATAATAGCGTGAATAACGCTCGAAAGAGAACGAGGTGTCATCTCGACACGATGTCGACAAGGGTGCTCGTGCAAGCGCACAAGGCTCTAACACGAGTTCGGGAACGCGGCCGCCTCAGTACGACAAGCGTCCTCATCAGCTCGGTACGCGACTTCATCAACTCGACACGCGACCTCCTCAGTTCAGCACGTAGTGTACGTGGTCTCTCATTTCGGCAAATGATCTCGAAACGATCTTGTGCGGGATCTCGACCCAAGGTCTTGGTCGAGGCCCCGTTACGCCGTCCTAATACGATGTCGATCTCGTCCTCAGGTGTTACAATCTCTCCTCTAAAAAATTTCGTCCTCGAAATTGCAAATAAGATTCTTACCTCGTAAAAGTTCAGTGGTAATCGAAGTCTTCATCTTCTCCTCCAGCTCCCAAGTTGCATCTCCCGCCTTCGATCCCACACAACTTTGACAAGTTGAATCTCTTTGTTCCGCATATCGCTTGGCTTTCCGATCAACGATCCTTGCCGTAACGCTCAAAAGATAAGTCGCCCTTCGCTTGAATCACATCCGGTTCGATGACATGAGAGGGGTCGGAAACATACTTCCGTAATTGTGAGACGTGAAAGACATCATGAATGTTTGACAAGAATGGTGGCAAGGCAATCTGATATGCCACTGGACCAATACGACGAAGAACCTGGTAAGGTCCAATAAATTTAGGGGTAAGTTTCTTGGATTTGATCGCTCGACCAACTCCAGTAGTGGGGGTGACTCTAAGAAATACATGTTCTCCTTCCTCGAACTTGAGTGGTCGACGTCGTTGGTCTGCATAACTCTTCTGTCGACTTTGAGATGTTCGCATCCGATCTCTGATCAAACGGATTTTCTCGGTAGTCTGCTGGATCATATCTGGTCCTACGACAGTTCGCTCGCCGTCCTGGTACCAACAAAGAGGCGTCTGACATTTCCTACCATACTGGCGCTTCAAAGGTGCCATTCCAATACTCGCATGGAAGTCGTTATTGTAGGTGAACTCCACCAATGGTAAGACGTCGTCCCAACTTCCTCGGTGATCTAACGCATAAGCTCGCAACAAATCTTCAAGTGATTGGATCGTTTCTCTCGCCGACCGCCACCATGGATGATATGCCGAGCTAAGCTCGAGCTCTGCCTCCCATCGCCTCTGCAATTCCTCTCCAAAATGAGACGTGAACTTGGATCTCGGTCCGACACGATCGAAGAGGGTATTCCATGAAGTCGCACTATCTCCGCAATGTAGATCTCTGGCCACTTTTCCACGTTGTATGTCGACTCACCGGTAAGAAATGAGCGATTTGGTCAATCGGTCGACGATCACCCAAATCGAATCATTCTTCTTCCGGCCTTCAAACCTACAACGAAATCTATGGAAATACTGTCCCATTTCCATACCGGGTACGCCGTTTATCAGAGCATTCCTGCGGTCGTTGGTGCTCCACCTTCGCTTTACGACACGTCAAACACGGTTACGTGCTCGACCACTTGCTTCTTCATTCCGGACCACCAAAAATGCTTCTTCAAGTCTTGATACATCTTCGTAACTCCTGGATGAATACTAAAGTTGCTCTTATGCGCGCTTCGTCGAGAATCAACTTCCTCACTCGGATACGTTAGGTACGCACACTCTCGGCCATTGCACCTCAAGATGTCGCCCGCTCCGACGTGAAATTCGTCGCCTTTCCTTGCGCTTATCAATCGACCTTCTTGCGTATTCGTCATGAACTTGCTGGTCTCGGATCTCGCCCAACAATCTGTTAGAAATGGTAAGCATACCAAATCTCGCCTTCCGGTGAAACTTCGACACTCAACTTCAAGTCTCTAACTTCTCGAGCATCTCCAACTCCTCGATCATCATTGCCGAGGTTAAAACGCTCTTCCCGCTCAATGCATCCGCTACTACGTTAGCCTTACCGGATGGTATTCCAACGTAAAGTCGTAGTCCTTGAGAAATTTCGCCCATCTACGCCGACGCATGTTGAGCTCTTTCTGGTCGAACAGTACTTCAAGCTCTTGTGATCGGCTGAAAACGATAAGAGTGCTCCCATAAAGGTAGTGTCTCCATATCTTCGGCCAAGAAAAACCATCTGCCGCTAGCTCCAAGTCGTGAGTAGGGTAGTTCCTCTCGTGAATCTTAAGTCGCCTTGAAGCATACGCGACCACCTTCCGATGTTGCATCAAGACGCATCCCAATCCCTGGTGTGACGCATCACAATACACCTCGTAAGGCTCTTCTCGTTGAGGCAAAATCAACACAGCGCCGCCGTCAAAAAGCTCCTTCAGCCGTTGAAAACCGCTTCACACTCCTGGCCCAGGCAAAAGGTTGGTCCTTCCTCGTCACCGTAAGAGGCGCGACAATCTTCGAGAAACCTTCAATGAATCTTCTAATATCCTCGCTAAGCCGACAAAACTCCCGATCTCAGAATCGCCTTCTACTGTTCCCACGCTAGCACCGCCAATCTTAGTTGGATCCACGCCTATCCCTTCTTTGGAAATCACATGGCCAAGAAAATTCATCTCTTCAAGCCAAAATTCACACTTCGACAGGTTCGCATAGAGTCGCTTATCTCGTAATATCCGCAGATCGACATAGGTGTTCTCTGCGTGCTCTTCCTGCCTCGAGTAAATCAATATGTCGCCGATGAACACTACAACGAACTGATCCAAAAACGAATGGAAAATCCTGCTCATGTAGTCCATAAACACACCGGGCGATTCGCTACTCCAAACGGCATCACCAAGTACTCGTAGTGACCGTATCTAGTCCTGAAAGTCGCTTGGCGACATCTTCCTCCTTCACGCGAATCGATGGTAGCCCGACTTCAAGTCTATCTTGAAAAGATCGCCGCTCCACGGTTGATCCATCAAGTCGTCAATACGTGGTAACGGATAATCTGCTTCTTCACAAGAACCTTGTTGAGTTCGCGATAGTCCACGCACGCCTTGATCGCCCATCCTTCTTCTTAACCAACAACACCGAGCTCCCCACGGTGACACGCTCGGTCGTATGAATTGCTTCGACTCCAAGTGTTCGATCCGGGACTTCACTCTTTCATCTCGGCAGAGACATCCTCGTATGGCGCTTTGGAAATCGGCCCCGCTCCTGGAATCAGTCGATGGAGAACTCGACCTCTGCAGACCGTGGTAACCCTGGCACGCCTTCTGAAAACGCCCTCAAAGTCACACACCATCGAACATTCTTCACGCCGATCTGGGAAAACTTCCGAACTAGCCAGATACATGTATTCCCTAGTTCCTTCTTTCAAAGAAACTCCAATACGTTCGGCGAAAGATAATTGGAGACTCCAAGGTCCGGAAAAATTACGCTTTACCACACCCAAAAGGACATGGTGGTGTGACAACCAATCCATCCCGAGAATGACATCTAAGCCTTTAAGAGGCAAACAAACCAAATTGACCACAAACTTTCTACTCTGAATAATCACTACACAATTAAGACATGCAGTGTTTGTGACTAAGGTTTTAGCAGCTGGGGTTGTAACTACTAATTTAAACGGTAAAGCAGTCACAATCAAGTTCAAATGGTTCACACAATCAGAAGAAATAAAGGAATGGGTTGCACCCGAATCAAAAAGAACGGATAAGGATTTACCCTCGATCTCACATTCACCTTGGATAAGATCATCACCGACCGCTTCCTCGCCACTCATGCGTAAAACTCGCCTTTAGCCACTGACGCTTCCTTTGGCTCTCGCCGCAAGCATAGTCGGTTCACTTTGGGTATAGGACAATCCTTGGCAAAATGCCCTGGCTTCTTGCAGCTTGAAACACACCTCCTCCTTCGAGTACAATACTCGCGTAATGTCCCGCTTTCCACATCGATAGCAAGTCACCTCGACACCGGCCTCGCTCCACTCGCTCCTGGTCATCTGACGATCATCGTCCCCCGTTGTCGTTCCCCGAGGTCGGTCGTCACGCTTCTTCTGCGGTTGTTTCTTTCTGTGCAAATCTCGCCCGCACTCTGGGATCTCACCGGTCCACCCACAACTTCTTCAGTGGCTCCTCACTCCTTCTACCTCGACACGATCAATCAACTCTTCGAGGTTTCGGATCCTCAACGACACTATCGACTTTAATGTCGAATCTCAATCCCCGCTGGAATCTCTCACTCAACCATCTCTGGTCAACTCGATCACGAAATGGATCAAATACCTCGCCAACGACTCGAACTTGGTCGCATACTTCGGACACGTCGAGTTGCCTTCTGCCGCAGCTGAAGAAATTCTTGCTCCTTCTCGGCTCGTGCGATGTCAGGAAGTACTTGTCCAAGAACCTTTCACGAAAAAGCTCCCAGGTCATCTCGCGGACGCCCGCTATAAATGTTTGCTTCACCTCTCCACCAATACTCTGCGTCTCTAGCGGTAGGTAGGTGGCATAGTCGACCTTCACGCTGTCCCGCAATGAAGTGCCTCGAAGATCTTCTCGATCTCTTGCATCCAAAGATCAGCTTTATCCGGATTTGGCTCACCGTAGAACTTCTGTGGATCATGCTTCCTAAAGTCCGCCAATCCTCTCGCTTCAAAGATTTCGCTCGCCGTTCTGTTGCTGCAAGTTCTCACGAAGTTAACGCCGCCGTCTGGCTGAGCCATCGCGTTAGCCTGTTGAGTTGCAGCGGTGATTGTTGAGCCATGGCTGCCGCCATCTCGGCCATAGCTTGAATTGCTCGTTCCATGTCGACGCTTCTCGGTTGCAGATGTCGATTCCTACGAGGTGGCATTAGATTCCACAAAGTTCAAAACCACTGTCGGAATCTCGTAACAAAGATGTGTTAAAACACACCGCTTCAATCAAGAAACAGCTCAAACAATTTTTCAAGCAATAAGTGCTTCACTTAGTCAAACAAAGAATCAACATATACAACTAGGTACCCAACACACATAACCCGACATAGTGACTACCCAAATCTCCTATGCACACTTCTACGTAACCGAATCAAGCTCGATACCAACAATGTAACGACCCGTTTCCGGACCGCTACCGAGCTCAATATACCGAGCTCGAGTTACCGAGCTCAACACACCAAGCTCAACATAAACCTATATGAGATGTGTTTTAAAAACAAAACTCTTGTGCCTTTTAAAAATACGATATATTTTTTTTTATAAAACCAACTCGTGCACATCAGAGTAATTACAGCTTTTCGAAACATGGTGCAACTAAGACACAAAACTTAAATTCTAATAAAACATACATGCATAACACACATATATATATATCACTCGAAATAATAATGTATACAAAATACAGAGTAGCAATGTATAAAGAAAATACACCTAAGGTACGACGACTTCAAAAGAGCAATCATACCCTGGGGGTACTTCCGGCAGACTCCCACGCAGGGGGCTGCTCCAAAAGTAAGACCACCAGTCTACCCTGAAACAACAAAACAACACTGCCCAAACTGGTCACGACCTCGAACACAAAAGAAAAACAAGTACAGTCCTCAGAAAAACAAACATCCAACAAACAAACAATCACGACAGATAGAGGTTGTCACTCGGGTCCTCGTCGAGCTCCTCCTCGGCATCATCTACTGTCGAGTTCCCTGCGCCCTCGACATCGCCTGGGTAACCGTCATGGATTGAAGGCACCACGGGAAAGGGTCAACTTCTCAACAATTCAAGATAAGCTCGACATAAAAATATAAGCAAACAAAGAAAGTATAACATTCACCGACGTGACTCGACCATCTCACTCTAACTCGACACACAACTCGCAAATCCATTTTCTCTCGACTCGACAATTTTTCCTAATGCACACGCTGCATCAGATGTCGGAAAGTCCAAAAGCCTTGGGATCCTCGCTCTCCCTAGGACAATAACTCAGTCCCATAGCGTGGCGGCGTGTAGTCAATCTCCGTAAACAAAAGGGGACCTAGCACCTCGCTATCCGGTCACGGCTCAAACGCGTCATACGACTCACCTAGCTCGCTCACTCGATGAACAATTCGCCGCATACGATATTCAAAGAGTTAAACACAAGATATTCAACCGCATGTCAAATAAAAAGAGCAAGCTCGACATGAAGAAACGCAATTCAACATGCAATACACAATTCACGACATATATTCAATCACATATTAAATACATGCAAAAACTCAATCATATCACAACATTTCAAGCTCGACACAAATCAGGAAATCCATACACAATAACATAACCACGTAGAATATGAAATGCCCTTACGCTAGCATACTACGAAAGTATTAATGTGAAGCGCCCTTACCGAACTCCAAGTTAATGCTGCTCGACAACGACCTCGACACAGCTGTCTTCAAATGAGTTCGACAACGACTTCTCTTACTCGATCTCGACACGGCTGTCTTCGATCGACCTCGACACGTACGCTTCTCAGTCGACCTCGACACGTACAGTTCTCGATCTGGATTCCGCTGCTTCCACGTCCTTGGATTCGCTTTCCCGTACACCTCGATTCGAAAATCACCCGATCTCGGGAATCAGACTTCCTAAAACAAACACAACTCAGATCGATCTATGGTTTCTAATACACTTAGCTCTCTTCCCAAACTTAACCACAACCCAGAAAATATAAAACTCAAGAACTTGAAATATATTTTTCCTCTAACACAAAGTTAGGGATTTTCGATCAAAAATTCATGAAAAAGTTATCTGATGCTTCAACAGATAGATCGACAACAACAACAACCAGAAGCAACAAAAGAAAAACAAGAAATCGAAATAGACCGAAAATGAAGAGTTTCTGGGCACTGCCGATTGCAGAAAAACAGAGGAAGAAAATTTGTTTTACAAGCCCAATTAATCGGTTAGAAAGATAGGTAATATTGTGAAGAAGAAAACCCATCAGTTTGACATGATTTGGAAGCATAAAACTGGCTAAAAATGGAAGAAGAAATAGCGCTAAACAAAGCAGAGAAAAAGAAAAATCTGCTTCTTCATACCTCAATGGTGATGGTCGAACAAAGTAGATATGGGTCGAGAAGATGATGATGAACAAGGTTGATGAAGAAAGCTCATGCGTAATCTCGATGGAACTCACGGTTTAGCCGATGGAAATTCGAGAAAACAACGAAACTCGTGAGCGAAGGAAGGAAGAAGAAAGAAGAAAAGAGAAAGAATGAGTGTTTGAGGGAATCGGTCGTGGTATACACTGGTGAGAAGGGGTATAATCGTAACTCCAGCTATAAGATGCCAATCCCATCAATCATCTACCCGCTTAATCGCTCCTCATAATTACCTTCTACTCGCCGGTCAACGGTCTAGACACCACGGCGAACGGTCAAGCCGACAATATAATTATTACAAACAATATAATAATAGCGTCAATAACGTTCGAAAGAATACGAGGTGTCATCTCGACACGATGTCGACAAGGGTGCTCGTGCAAACGCACAAGGCTCTAACACGAGTTCGTGAACGCGGCCTCCTCAAATACGCGCCCTCATCAGCCAGACGCGACTTCATCAACTCGACACGCGACCTCCTCAGCTCAGCAGCTAGTGCACGTGGTCTCCTCAGCTCGGCAAATGATCTCGGCAAACGATCTTGGCACGGGATCTCGACACAAGGTCTTGGTCGAGGTCTCGATACGTCGTCCTAATACGATGTCGATCTCGTCCTCAGGTGTTACACGTTCCAGGACGTAGAATCGCACGATTCTACGAGTCGAGATGCCCTGAACGAGCCAACTCGGAACTAGGATCGCCGCCGTGTAGAAACGGCCTAGAATCGTCGTCCTAGAACGTAGAATTGTGGCTCGCCGCGCCGTTCCGTTTCTGCGCAGACCGGATGAAGAAGACGGGTCTCTTCTTTAATCGGGTTATAAAAAGGGGCTAGGGTATCGATTTAAAAACAAGACCCGCGTGGTTAAAAAACGACCCATGTTTGACCTGCGTGTTTAAAAAAAAGGAGGCCCAATCCGCTTGTTTGACCCCGTGTAAAAAAAAAAACGGCCCAATCAGCTTGTTTTGACCTAAGTAAGTATACGAGCTCCTTTTTACCGTCTTCAACAGTATTCGACGTTGCTCTTCTTTTTACCATCTTCAATCTGCTTGTTTTTGACCCTCCTTCAGCCATTGTTTTTTCACTGTGAGTTCCTATTCCTATGTTGCATCATTTCTTTGTTTACTTATATCTATTTGAGTCTCTGTTTTTGTTCTTTTCTTTCATCCTTCTCCCTCTGTTTTTTTTATGCGACTTGTAACACCTGAGGACGAGATCGACATCGTATTAGGACGACGTATCGAGACCTCGACCAAGACCTTGTGTCGAGATCCCGTGCCAAGATCGTTTGCCGAGATCATTTGCCGAGCTGAGGAGACCACGTGCACTAGCTGCTGAGCTGAGGAGGTCGCGTGTCGAGTTGATGAAGTCGCGCATCGAAATGATGAGGGCGCATGTCGAGCTGAGGAGGCCGCGTTCACGAACTCGTGTTAGAGCCTTGTGCGTTTGCACGAGCACCCTTGTCGACATCGTGTCGAGATGACACCTCGTATTCTTTCGAACGCGTTATTGACGCTATTATTATATTGTTTGTAATAATTATATTGTCGGCCGACCGCTCGCCGTGGTGTCTAGACCGTTGACCGACAGAGTAGAAGGTAATTATGAGAGGAACGATTAAACGGGTAGATGATTGATGGGATTGGCATCTTATAGCTGGAGTTACGATTATACCCCTTCTCTCACCAAATTTGTATACCACGACCGATTCCCTCAAACACTCATTCTTTCTCTTTTCTTCTTTCTTCTTCCTTCCTTCTGCTCTGAGTTTCGTTGTTTTCTCCAGAATTTCCATCGACGAAACCGTGAGTTCCATCGAGATTCTGCACAAGCTTTCTTCATCAACCTTGTTCATCATCATCTTCTCGACCCATATCTCGCCTGTTCGACCATCACCATTGAGGTATGAAGAACAGATTTTTCTTTTTCTCTGTGCTACTGTTTAGCGCTATTTCTTCTTCCATTTTTAGCCAGTTTTATGCTTCCAAATCATGTCAAACTGATGGGTTTTCTTCTTCACAATATTACCTATCTTTCTAACCGATTAATTGGGCTTGTAAAACAAATTTTCTTCCTCTGTTTTTCTGCAATCGGCAGTGCCCAGAAACTCTTCATTTTCGGTCTATTTCGATTTCTTGTTTTTCTTTTGTTGCTTCTGGTTGTTGTTGTTGTCGATCTATCTGTTGAAGCATCAGATAACTTTTTCATGAATTTTTGATCGAAAATCCCTAACTTTGTGTTAGAGGAAAAATATATTTCAAGTTCTTGAGTTTTATATTTTCTGGGTTGTGGTTAAGTTTGGGAAGAGAGCTAAGTGTATTAGAAACCATAGATCGATCCGAGTTGTGTTTGTTTTAGGAAGTCCGATTCAGAGATCGGGTGATTTTCGAATCGAGGTGTACGGAAAGCGAATCCAAGGACGTGGAAGCGCTGAATCCAGATCGAGAATCACGACGTGTCGAGGTCGACTGAGAAGCGTACGTGTCGAGGTCGATCGAAGACAGCCGTGTCGAGATCGAGTAAGAGAAGTCGTTGTCGAACTCATTTGAAGACAGCTGTGTCGAGGTCGTTGTCAGCAGCATTAACTTGGAGTTCGGTAAGGGCGCTTCACATTAATACTTTCGTAGTATGCTAGCGTAAGGGCATTTCATATTCTACGTGGTTATGTTATTGTGTATGGATTTCCTGATTTGTGTCGAGCTTGAAATGTTGTGATATGATTGAGTTTTTGCATGTATTTAATATGTGATTGAATATATGTCGTGAATTGTGTATTGCATGTTGAATTGCGTTTCTTCATGTCGAGCTTGCTCTTTTTATTTGACATGCGGTTGAATATCTTGTGTTTAACTCTTTGAATATCGTGATGCGCTTAATTGTTCATCGAGTGAGCGAGCTAGGTGAGTCGTATGACGTTTGAGCCGTGACCGGATAATCGAGGGTGCTAGGTCCCTTTGTTTACTGGAGATTGACTAGACGCCGCCACGCTTACGGGACCCGAGCCGATCGGCCCTAGGGGAGAGCGAGATCCCAAGGCTTTGGCCGACTTTCCGACATACGGTGCAGCGTGTGCATTCGGAAAAATTGTCGAGTCGAGAGAAAATGGATTTGCGAGTTGTGTCGAGTTAGAGTGAGATGGTCGAGTCACGTCGGTGAATGTTATACTTTCTTTGTTTGCTTATATTTTTATGTCGAGCTTATCTTGAATTGTTGAGAAGTTGACCCTTTCCGTGGTGCCTTCAATCCATGACGGTTACCCAGCGATGTCGAGGGCGCAGGAACTCGGCGATAGATGATGCCGAGGAGGAGCTCGACGAGGACCCGAGTGACGACCTCTATCTGGTCGTGATTGTTTGTTTGTTGGATGTTTGTTTTTCCGAGGACCACTTGTTTTTCTTTTGTGTTCGAGGTCGTGACCGCTGGCGGCAAAGGTTGTTTTGTTGTTTCAGGTAGACTGGTGGTCTTACTTTTGGAGCACTGCGTGAAGTCTGTAGGAAGTACCCCAGGTATGATTGCTCTTTTGAAGTCGTCATTACCTTAGGTGTATTTTCTTTATACATTGCTACTCTGTATTTTGTATACATTATTATTTCGAGTGATATATATATGTGTGTTATGCATGTATGTTTTATTAGAATTTAAGTCTTGTGTCTTAGTTGCACCATGTTTCAAAAGTCAGAATTACTCTGATGTGCACGAGTTGGTTTTATAAAAAAAATATATCGTATTTTTAAAAGGCACAAGAGTTTTGTTTTTAAAACACATCTCATATAGGTTTATGTTGAGCTTGGTGTGTTGAGCTCGGTAACTCGAGCTCGGTATATTGAGCTCGGTAGCGGTCCGGAAACGGGTCGTTACATTGTTGGTATCAGAGCAGTTCGGTTCTGACCGAGCTGTGCATAGGAGATTTGGACTGGTCACTATGTCGGGTTATGTGTGTTGGGTACCTAGTTGTATATGTTGATTGCTGTTTGACTAAGTGAAGCACTTATTGCTTGAAAAATTGTTTGAACTGTTTCTTGATTGAAGCAGTGTGTTTTAACACATCTTTGTTCTGAGATTCTGACAGGGTTTTGAACTTTGTGGAATCTAATGCCACCTCGTAGGAATACGACATCTGCAACCGAGAACGTCGACATGGAACGAGCAATTCAAGCTATGACCGAGATGGCGGCAGCCATGGCTCAACAATCAGCTGCTGCAACTCAACAGGCTAACGCGATGGCTCAACAGACGGCAGCGTTAACTCAGCAGAACTTGCGAAGAACAAAGAACGAGCGAAATCTAAATGTCGGGCGAGAGGATTCGCGCATTTTAGGAAGCATGATCCAACCGGGTTCTACTGCGAGCCAAATCCGGATAAAGTCGATCTTTGGATGCAAGAGATCGAGAAGATCTTCGAGGCACTTCATTGCCCGGACAACGTGAAGGTCGACTATGCCACCTACCTACTGCTAGGAGACGCAGAGTATTGGTGGAGAGGAGTGAAGCAAACATTTATAGCGGAACGTCACGAGATGACCTGGGAGCTTTTTCGTGAAAGGTTCTTGGACAAGTACTTCCTGATCATCGCACGAGCCGAGAAGGAGCAAGAATTTCTTCAATCGCAGAAGGCAACTCGACAAAGGTCCGAGTATGCGGCCAAGTTCGAAGTCGTTGGCGAGGTATTTCACCATTTCATGATCGAGTTGACCAGAGATGGTTGAGTGAGAGATTCCAACGGATTGAGATTCGACATTCGTAAGTCGATGAGTGTCGCTGAGGATCCGAAACCTCCAAGAGTTGATTGATCGTTGTGTCGAGGTAGAAGGAGTGAGGAGCCACAAGAAGAAGACTGCTGTGGGTGGACCGGTGAGATCCCGTGAGTGCGGCGTAGATTTGCACGTAAAGGGAAACAACCGCAGAAGAAGCCGTGACGACCGACCTCGGGGAGAACGACAACAGGGGACAGATCGTCCGATGACCCAGGAGCGAGGAGTGGAGGTCGACCGTGTCGAGGTGACTTGCTATCGATGTGGAAAGTCGGGACATTACGCGAGTAGTGTACTCGTAAGGAGGAGGTGTGTTTCAACCGCAAGAAGCCAGGCATTTTGCCAAGGATTGTCCTATACCCAAAGTCGAACCGACTATGCTTGCGGCAAGAGCCAAAGGGAAGCGTCAGTGGCTAAAGGCGTAGTTTTCTGCATGAGTGGCGAGGAAGCGGTCGAGCCGATGATCTTATCCAAGGTGAATGTGAGATCGAGGTAAATCCTTATCCGTTCTTTTTGATTCGTGCAACCCATTCCTTTATTTCTTCGATTGTGTGAACCATTTGAACTTGATTGTGATCGCTTTTGCTTAAATTAGTAGTTACAACCCGGTACTAAAACCTTAGTCACAAACACCGCATGTCTTAATTGTGTAGTGATTATTCGTGAGTAGAAAGTTTGTGGTCAATTTGGTTTGTTTGCCTCTTAAAGGCTTAGATGTCATTCTCGGATGGATTGGTTGTCACACCACCATGTCCTTTTGGGTGTGCCGTAAAGCTGTAATTTTTCCGCACTGGAGTCTCCAATTATCTTTCTCGCCAAACGTATTGGAGTTTCTTTGAAAGAAGGAACTAGGGAATACATGTATCTGGCTAGTTGGAAGTTTTCCAGCAGATCGACGTGAAGAATGTTCCAGGTGTGTGACTTTGAGGACGCGTTTTCCGAAGACGTGCCAGGGTTACCACCAGTACGAGAGGTCGAGTTCTCCATCGACCTGATTCCAGGAGCAGGACCGATTTCCAAAGCGCCATACAGGATGTCTCCTGCCGAGATGAAAGAGCTGAAGTCCCAGATCGAACACTTGGAGTCGAAGCAATTCATACGACCGAGCGTGTCACCGTGGGGAGCTCCAGTGTTGTTGGTTAAGAAGAAGGATGGACGATCAAGACTGTTCGTGGACTATCGCGAACTCAACAAGGTTACTGTGAAGAACCGTTATCCGTTACCACGTATTGACGACTTGATGGATCAACTTCGTGGAGCGGCGATCTTTTCCAAGATAGACTTGAAGTCGGGCTACCATCAGATTCGCGTGAAGGAGGAAGATGTCGCCAAAACAGCTTTCAGGACTAGATACGGTCACTACGAGTACTTGGTGATGCCGTTTGGAGTGACGAATGCGCCAGCTGTGTTTATGGACTACATGAACAGGATTTTCCATTCGCTTTGGATCGATTCGTTGTAGTGTTCATCGACGACATATTGATTTACTCGAGGAACCGAGAAGAGCACGCAGAACACCTATGTCGAGTAATCGCAGATATTACGAGATAAGCAACTCTATGCCAACCTGTCAAGTGTGAATTTTGGCTTGAAGAGATGAATTTTCTTGGCCATGTGATTTCCAAAGAAGGGATAGCCGTGGATCCAACTAAGATTGCGGTGCTAGCGTGGGAACAACAAGACTGATTCTGAGATCAGGAGTTTTGTCGGCTTAGCGAGGATATTACCGAAGATTCATTGAAGGTTTCTCGAAGATTGTCGCGCCTCTTTACGATCGACGAGGAAGGACCAACCTTTGCCTGGACCGAGGAGTGTGAAGCCGCTCAACGGCCAAGGAGCTTTTGACAGCAGCGCTGTGTTGATTTTGCCTCAACCAGAAGAGCCTTATGAGGTGTATTGTGATGCGTCACACCAGGGATTGGGATGCGTGCTGATGCAACATCGGAAGGTGGTCGCGTATGCTTCAAGACAACTTAAGATTCACGAGAGGAACTACCCTACTCACGACTTGGAGCTGGCAGCAGAGTTTTTGGCTTGAAGATATGGAGACACTACCTTTATGGGAGCACTCTTCAAGCTTTCGGCGATCACAAGAGCTTGAAGTACTGCTCGACCAGAAAGAGCTCAACATGCGTCGGCGTAGATGGACCAATTTCTCAAGGACTACGACTTTACGTTGGAATACCATCCGGTAAGGCTAACGTAGTAGCGGATGCATTGAGCGGGAAGAGCGCTTTAACCCTCGGCAATGATGATCAAGGAGTTGGAGATGCTCGAGAAGTTCCGAGACTTGAAGTTGAGTGTCGAAGTTTCACCGAAGCCGAGATTTGGTATGCTTACCATTTCTAACAGATTGTTGGGCGAGATCCGAGACCGGCAAGTTCATGACGAGCTTCGCAAGAGAAGATTGATAAGCGCAAGGGAAGGCGAAAATTTCACGTCGGAGCGGACGACATCTTGAGGTGCAATGGCCGAGTGTGCGTACCTAACGTGATCCGAGCCGAGGAAGTTGATTCTCGACGAAGCGCGCATAAGAGCAACTTTAGTATTCATCCCGGAGTTACGAAGATGTATCAAGACTTGAAGAAGCATTTTTGGTGGTCCTAATGAAGAAGCAAGTGGCCGAGCACGTAGCTTCGTGTTTGGCGTGTCGAAGCCGAAGGTGGAGCACCAACGACTGCGGGAATGCTACAATCGCTGACGCATCAAAGATGGAAATGGGATAGTATTTCCATGGATTTCGTTGTAGGTTTGCGAAGACGCAGAAGAAGAATGATTCGATTTGGGTGATCGTCGGACCGATTGACCAAATCTACTCATTTCTTACCAAAGGTGGTCGACATACAACGTGGAAAAGCCGACCGAGATCTACATTGCGGAGATAGTACGACTTCATGGAATACCTCTTCGATCGTGTCGGACCGAGATCCGAAGTTCACGTCTCATTTTTGGAGGGAATTGCAAGGAGCGATGGGAACCGAGCTCGAGCTTAGCTCGGCATATCATCCACGCATCGACGGTCGACCGAGAGAACGATCCAATCACTTGAAGATTTGTTGCGAGCTTGTGCGTTAGATCACCGAGGAAGTTGGGACGACGCCTTACCATTGGTGGAGTTCACCTACAATAACGACTTCCATGCGAGTATTGGAATGGCACCTTTGAAGCGCCAGATGGCCGGAAATGTCGACGCCTCTTTGTTGGTACCAGGGCGGCGAGCGAACCGTCAGAGACCAGTATATGATCCAGCGGACTACCGAAAATCCGTTTGATCGTAGATCGGATGCGAACATCTCAAAGTCGACAGAAGAGTTATGCAGACCAACGACGTCGACCACTCAAGTTCGAGGAAGGAGAACATGTATTTCTTAGAGTCACCCCCACTACTGGAGTTGGTCGAGCGATCAAATCCAAGAAACTTACCCCTAAATTTATTGGACCTTACCAGGTTCTTCGTCGTATTGGTCCAGTGGCATATCAGATTGCCTTGCCACCATTCTTGTCAAACATTCATGATGTCTTTCACGTCTCACAATTACGGAAGTATGTTTCCGACCCCTCTCATGTCATCGAACCGGATGTGATTCAACTGAAGGACGACTTATCTTTTGAAGCGTTACCAGCAAGGATCGTTGATCGGAAAGCCAAACAGTTGCGGAACAAAGAGATTCAACTTGTCAAAGTTGTGTGGGATCAGAAGACGGGAGATGCAACTTGGGAGCTGGAGGAGAAGATGAAGACTCAGTACCCTGAACTTTTCTGAGGTAAGAATCTTATTTGCAATTTCGAGGACGAAATTTTTTTAGAGGGAGAGATTGTAACACCTGAGGACGAGATCGACATCGTATTAGGACGACGTATCGAGACCTCGACCAAGACCTTGTGTCGAGATCCCGTGCCAAGATCGTTTGCCGAGATCATTTGCCGAGCTGAGGAGACCACGTGCACTAGCCGAGCGGTGAGGTCGCGTGTCGAAGTTGATGAAGTCGCGCATCGAGTGATGAGGGACGCATGTCGAAATGAGGAGGCCGCGTTCACGAACTCGTGTTAGAGCCTTGTGCGTTTGCACGAGCACCCTTGTCGACATCGTGTCGAGATGACACCTCGTATTCTTTCGACGCGTTATTCAGCCGCTATTATTATATTGTTTGTAATAATTATATTGTCGGCTTGACCGCTTCGCCGTGTGTCTAGACCGTTGGCCAAGCGAGTAGAAGGTAATTATGAGAGGAACGATTAAACGGGTAGATGATTGATGGGATTGGCATCTTATAGCTGGAGTTACGATTATACCCTTTCTCACCAAATGTATACCACGACCGATTCCCTCAAACACTCATTCTTTCTCTTTTCTTCTTTCTTCCTTCCTTCGCTCTGAGTTTCGTTGTTTTCTCCGTAATTTCCATCGACGAAACCGTGAGTTCCATCGAGATTCTCGCAAGCTTTCTTCATCAACCTTGTTCATCATCATCTTCTCGACCCATATCTACTTTGCTCGACCATCACCATTGAGGTATGAAGAACATATTTTTCTTTTTCTCTGTGCTACTGTTTAGCGCTATTTCTTCTTCCATTTTTAGCCAGTTTTATGCTTCCAAATCATGTCAAACTGATGGGTTTTCTTCTTCACAATATTACCTATCTTTCTAACCGACTAATTGGGCTTGTAAAACAAATTTTCTTCCTCTGCTTTTTCAAGATCAGCGTGCCGTAAACTCTTCATTTTCGGTCTATTTCGATTTCTTGTTTTTCGTTTGTTGCTTCTGGTTGTTGTTGTTGTCGATCTATCTGTTGAAGCATCAGATAACTTTTTCATGAATTTTTGATCGAAAATCCCTAACTTTGTGTTAGAGGAAAAATATATTTCAAGTTCTTGAGTTTTATATTTTCTGGGTTGTGGTTAAGTTTGGGAAGAGAGCTAAGTGTATTAGAAACCATAGATCGATCTGAGTTGTGTTTGTTTTAGGAAGTCTGATTCCCGAGATCGGGTGATTTTCGAATCGAGGTGTACGGGAAAGCGAATCCAAGGACGTGGAAGCAATGAATCCGTGATCGAGAATCAGACGTGTCGAGGTCGACCGAGAAGCGACGCGGTCGAGGTCGATCGAAGACAGCCGTGTCGAGATCGAGTAAGAGAAGTCGCTTGTCGAACTCATTTCAAGACAAATTGTCGAGGTCGTTGTCGCCGGATTAACTTGGAGTTCGGTAAGGCGCTTCACATTAATACTTTCGTAGTATGCTAGCGTAAGGGCATTTCATATTCTACGTGGTTATGTTATTGTGTATGGATTTCCGATTTGTGTCGAGCTTGAAATGTTGTGATATGATTGAGTTTTTGCATGTATTTAATATGTGATTGAATATATGTCGTGAATTGTGTATTGCATGTTGAATTGCGTTTCTTCATGTCGAGCTTGCTCTTTTTATTTGACATGCGGTTGAATATCTTGTGTTTAACTCTTTGAATATCGTGATGCGCGAATTGTTCATCGAGTGAAGCGAGCTAGGTGAGTCGTATGGCGTTTTTGAGCCGTGACCCGGATAATCGAGGGTGCTAGGTCCCCTTTTGTTTACGGGAGATTGACTAGACGTCGCCACGCTATATGGGACCCGAGCCGATTGTCCTAGGGAGAGCGAGGATCCCAAGGCTTTGCTGGACTTTCCGACATACTGATGCAGCGTGTGCATTCCGAAAAATTGTCGAGTCGAGAGAAAATGGATTTGCGAGTTGTGTCGAGTTAGAGTGAGATGGTCGAAGTCACGTCGGTGAATGTTATACTTTCTTTGTTTGCTTATATTTTTATGTCGAGCTTATCTTGAATTGTTGAGAAGTTGACCCTTTCCGTGGTGCCTTCAATCCATGACGGTTACCCAGGCGATGTCGAGGGCGCAGGAACTCGGCGATAGATGATGCCGGAGGAGCTCGACGAGGACCCGAGTGACGACCTCTATCTGTCGTGATTGTTTGTTTGTTGGATGTTTGTTTTTCTGAGGACTGTACTTGTTTTTCTTTTGTGTTCGAGGTCGTGACCAGTTTGGGCAGTGTTGTTTTGTTGTTTCAGGGTAGACTGGTGGTCTTACTTTTGGAGCAGCCCCCTGCGTGGGAGTCTGCCGGAAGTACCCCCAGGGTATGATTGCTCTTTTGAAGTCGTCGTACCTTAGGTGTATTTTCTTTATACATTGCTACTCTGTATTTTGTATACATTATTATTTCGAGTGATATATATATGTGTGTTATGCATGTATGTTTTATTAGAATTTAAGTCTTGTGTCTTAGTTGCACCATGTTTTCAAAAGTCATAATTACTACGATGTGCACGAGTTGGTTTTATAAAAAAAAATATATCGTATTTTTAAAAGGCACAAGAGTTTTGTTTTTAAAACACATCTCATATAGGTTTATGTTGAGCTTGGTGTGTTGAGCTCGGTAACTCGAGCTCGGTATATTGAGCTCGGTAGCGGTCTGGAAACGGGTCGTTACAGAACGCGATTCTAACAACACTGCTCTAGACAAGTATACTTAGTAACCAATTAACAAATACTTAATCCACCAAACAAGCCTTTGAAGTAATTTGATTTATCACCTTGCGTGACTTAAGAGTGCAACTATCTCTAGCGCTAACGGGTTGATGCACATCTACCGGTCCCTTGCCCTGATGCACCTTTTTCAATTCTTGGACCTCCCGACAGAGTTGGGCTACCATCGTCTTCAACTCCTCGTTTTCATCTTTTCTTGCTCGCTTTGGTGCATCAAAAATAGCTTTTTGAGAAACACCAAATTTCACACCCCTTATACGACCAAGATACTCTTTGATCGGTATGGCTTGGGAAAGGATGTCTATTACACCCCCTGTCACATAGACTATTGTGATAGGGTCTCATGAGACACACAAATATTATTAACAAAGATTGTTAAATATTATCACTATCATACGAAAATTACAAATGAAAATGTTAATTAATCTATCATACTTACAATTCTATCATACACTTCCATAGTGGGGGGTTCAATCTCACCATCCTTGTTTCGGTGAGCTTTTATTCACAAGACATGGCGATCAACTGATGCTGATGATATATCTTCTCCTGCCAGCTTCAGCTATACATATTAACAAAGAAATTATCAGTGTTAATTAGGTTACTCTCCAAACAAATTGAAATTCACTAGATGTACATATAATTTAAGGTTACTCTGCATACCATATCTTCCTCAATTCCAGGATACCCCTTAACCCCTCCTCTGTGTGGGTAAGGAGGATTTGATGCTCTCTGCCGATTTGCATTACTTATTCTCTAAAGACATATAAATGTGCTTAGGAACAAACATATAAGTATACAAGTATAGACATATACAAGTATACAAGTTGGGACATATATAAGTATACCAGAAATTCATCATCTTCGGTGTGTTTTGCTACAAAATCTCTCCAGGCATCCACTCTTGTGATTGATGCGTACAATGGTGGAGGTTCACATCTAGCATTCCCTTTTTCATCTCTCAGACATTTCTTTGACAACCATGATCGAAATGTTCGATGAGCTTTTCTGGCATACTTAAGTATAATGTCCCTATGGTTCTCATCAATATCAAATGATTTTTGCAAATACATTATAAACAAAATGGTAGGGTAAGTATTTTTACATAACTGAGAAGAAATACAACTAATTGTGTTAATTAATTGATATACATATATCTCACACCAAAACTCCTTTTTGCATCTCACTAAAGTTGCATTATTGTTCTCCTTCCAATAACTAAAAGTAATTGGAACCGTTAGCTGCACTTGAGATCTAACGAAACTTATCAACTCTCTGTCACTTTTGGCTATGGGTTGACCTCTAACATTCCATGAAACCTAAAAAAAATTAAGTGTACAACATTATATAATAAATAGAAAAAACAACTAATTATATTAATTAGTAAGTATCTTACCACTTGTCTCTCTCCATTCCTCCTAGCTCGAATGATATTCTTCTTCACAGTCGGTCCACGGGGACGACGCTTCACATTTTGGGACACAACAGCATCACTATCATGTTCGGAAGAAGTCATCTAGCTATCTGCAAAAAAAACTTAGAAACAAAAGTAAAAGACAACAGTTCATAGTCATTTAACTTGAGAAATTTAATAAGTACATAATTCATAGTAATTTAACACGTAATTAGACAAATGTAACTAATAAAACACAATCTATATACATGTTTAAGTCAACTTGTTTTCCTTTTTCTTTTCCTCCTATTGATCCAAAGCCACTTCTTTGTGATCTTGTCTAATATATGTATCATCATCTCTTGATGTACTTTTTTCACCAAACATTGATTGTTTCACAAAGAAAGGGTCATCCTCAATATCAGCAACTTTATTTGCTTGATAATCAATTCCAATAACAATTTTTTTGTTAGTCAACAAAACAATGGACCAATTCATATCATATGGATTGGTGACATAAAACACTTGTTAAGCTTGCAATGCTAAAATAAAATGCTCATCTTCAAATCCCAGCTTATTAAAATTCACCCGTATGAACCCCAACTCATCCGTTTCTACACCGTAATTATTGTCAACCCACTTACATTGGAACACAGGCACCCAAAACATCACATAATCTAACTCCCATATGTGTTTAATGACCCAGAAGAATGACATATTCACATATATGAGATTTCTATCTTTGGCACTTGAGATATGCATAGCTTGAGCTACAAGAGTGACCCCACTATTTTGCAATTTACTCTGATCATGTTCTTTTGTATAGAATGTGTACCCGTTCATCAAATAACTGGTGTAAGAGATAACATGTATACTTGGACCCCTCGCTAACCATCTGTCTTTCTGAAACTGAGGTAGGATTTACAGCAAACTCTGTAGAAATGTGATCTCTTAGTCACGTTATAAAACACTGATTGTGTTCTCTTGTTAACCAATGTGATCTCTTAACCATTTCATTGTGTTTTGCAACATAGGACTCAACCTCATTGGCATTGTGTAGAACATATAAGTGTGCTTGCTCCATCTGTTGCCTTGATATAGTATATATTTTAGTTCCAGTAATCCCTTTCCCTTTGCTTCTTCCTGTGTGACGAAACTTTGGCATCCCTATAGAATATCCAATGTTAGATAGGTAGTCGAAACAGAATTCAACAACTTTTTCGACTATGTACCATTCAACAATACAACCCTCTGGCCGTGATCGGTTTTTCACATACCCTTTTAATATCTTCATGTAACGCTCAAACGAGTACATCTATCTCATGTAAGCTGGTCCACACAATTGTGTCTCCCTAACCAGATGAACTGTCAGATGATTCATTATGTCAAAGAACGAAGGTGGGAAATGCATCTCAAGCTCACACAAAATCAAAACAATTTCTGTTTGCAATGCTGGCAACTTTCCAGGGTCAATCACTCTGCTGCAGATTACCTTAAAAAAGAAACAAAGTTTAGTTAAGGTCTTCCGCACTTTATTGAGCAAAATGGATCGTATACCAATGGGTAGCAAATTCTCCATGAGAACATGGAAATCATGGGACTTTACACCCTTTAACTTGAGATCTTTCATTGATACGAGATTCATAATGTTTGAAGAGTACCCCTCTGTAACCTTAACTCCATGAAGAAACTTACAAAGAACTGTTTTCTCTTTTCTAGACAAAGTATGAGCGGCTGGAGATAGATACGTACGTAGTTTCCCCTCTTTACTGGTCCCAATTCCCGTCAATCCCATACTAACAAAATCTCGCCTTGCATTGATGTCATCTTTAGTCTTCCCGGGCACATTGAGTAAGGTACCAATGACACTATCAAATATATTTTTTTCAACATTCATCACATCAATGAAAGATCGATGAAAATCGACCTTTTCTTCCACCCTCGTGTGACAAGCTCTCCCACAAAAGGTTTCCCGAATTCAATACTCAAATCTTTTACATTTTCAAATAGTTGTGTACCCATCAAAGGCAAATGAGCTCTACATTCTTCAGTATTCCCATTAAATGCTTTCCTGCACGACCGATAATGATGCTTTTGAGGCAAATATCTATGATGCCTAAGGAATACATTCTTCTTACCATGTTCCAACATCATCCAATCTGTACCATCTTCACATATAAGGCATGCACACTGGCCTTTGGTACTGTATCCAAAAAAATTATTGTATGCCAGAAAATCATTAATTGTGTCGAAGATCATAGTCCCCAAGATGAAACTTTCTTCTCTATACTCATCGTACACATTTACACCTGTCTCCCACATTTGCTTCAAGTCTTTAATTAAAGAAGCGAAGAATATGTCTATATCATTTTCCTAATTGTTTGGGCCCATAAATTAACATAGATAGCATCATATATTTGCGCTTCATGCATAGCCATGGAAGTAGGTTATAAATCACCAAAATCACAGGCCATGTACTGTGAGAGCTACTCTGAACACCATACGGGTTAAATCAATCAGTAGACAATGCAAAGAATCTTGGTTCTTTTCCAAAATCGGGATACTCAATATCAATTTTTTTCCATTGAGGAGAATCTGCCGGGTGCCGCAGTATGTCATCCTTAATCCTTTCATCCTCATGCCATGTCAAGTGTTTTGCATCTTCTGAACTACGATACATGCACCTGAATCTGGAAATTATGGGAAAATACCACATAACCTTCTCTGGAGCCGATTCTTTCTTCTTATACCGTGAGGCTTTACTTTAGGACACGACTTTAATGATGCATATTCATTCCTAAATAAAATGCAATTGTTAGGACAAGCGTGTATCCTTTCATAGCCCATGCCAATAGAGCATAACATTTGTTTAGCCTCATATGTCCGACTAGGAAGCACATTATCACCCGGCAACATATCCTTCAATAAGGTGAGTAATTTTGTAAAGCTCTTATCAGTCCATCCATTGCCCGATTTCAAGTTATACAACTTTAACATCGTCGATAATCTCGTGAGTTTAGTACAACCCTCATACAACTGCTTTTTCGCATCACTTATCAACTTCTCACACATTTGAGGACAATCACGAAGATCTTCTTCAAACACATTTGCCATCTCTTCAAAACGGTCGCCATCATATGTATTTGTACCGGTGTCATTTGACGCATATCTCCCACTATTCCCTATATTAGAAGATTCACCTCTTGTCTCACCGTGCTTTGCCCAACAGGTATAACTCTGATCAATTCCATTGCTCACTAAATGTCCTTCCAATTCCTCAACATTAACTCGGCCTACATAACAACAACTCAAACAAGGACATACGATTTTACTAAGGTTTTTTTCATGCTGAACTACAAACCTAATAAAATCTTGCACTCCATCCTTATATTCCTTCGACAAACGATTGGTAGACATCCACTTCCGATCTATTCGAACTCCAACCTTTAAAAAACTAAGTTAGTCCTTTAAAAAACTAAGTTTGTCCTTTTAAGTAATACAACATCACAACAAAACATATTCAAAACTTCTTTTCACAACTTTGTACATATTTTCTCAAAATTTTGGCATTACCTATTTGTATTCTCAATAATTTCCCACTTTCCAATTGTGATATAAAACATATATAGTCAAAATTTAATAATCTAACGCATCGGGCTATAGCTAATGCTATGACGTCAAACCACAATTCACAGTTCATATTCAATTATCTAAATTTTAAGAAAATATACAAGTTGACAATAATACAAATATATACTCGTTTAATTTCAAGCAACTAAAGAGTAGTCCTATGTCAAAATCTTAAGCCAATAATTCCCACTAGATTCTGACAAAAAACATTTTTCAAAGAGAATACAGAAAAATGGTAACTTCCTAACTTTTTCCAATATGCATGCTTCTAAGTACACCTAATAGTCTTAAAAATTTAAACACTTCTTCTTTAACATGAATACAAGCATTTGAACTCAGAACATCCAATATTTCTATTTGTAGTTAAACATATTTATAATTTTCTTAAAATATATTTTGTAGTTAAACATATACACTAGAATCCAGATATGAGAGGCTTGAGCAATACAAACACACATCAGCGCACACATTCTTAATAATGTGAAGGTGAGATAACAAACCTCAGTAACCAGACTTCAATGATAACTATTCTTCAAAATCAGTCTCCTTATACTCTTTTATTTGGCACTCCACCAATTTGCATGATCTGAAAGTCTTTGGTTCTTTGTGTTATGCTTCCACTCTTCAATCTCATAGGACCAAATTGGAACCTAGAACCCGTAGATGTTGTTTTCTTGGGTACAAGGTTGGAATGAAGGGGGTGATCTTTCTTGATCTTGATAATAAAGAAGTTTTTGTGTCAAGAAATGTAACATTCCATGAGCATGTTTTTCCTTATAAGTCCTCCCAACCAGTACCTACTTGGAACTATCACACATTTTCTGATTATATAGAACCTTCAAGTGAAATTCCTATTTCCACTGAACCTCAAAATGCAACATCTAGTACTGATGAAGTGCAGCAGACCAGTACTGATGCAATCAAAAGATCCACAAGAGAAAGACATCAACCAGCACATCTAAGTGACTATATATGAAGCCTTGAAACTGATTCAGTGAATCCAAAATCCTCAGGTATTCCTTATCCTATTTCACATTCTCATTCGTTTTCAAAATTGTCTAAATCACAAAAGCACTTTGCCATGGCTATTTCTACTGGAGCTGAACCTAGGTCATATGAAGAAGCCAGTAAACATGAGTGCTGGAATGATGCTATGAAAACAGAATTGGCAGCATTACAAAGAAATGGAACATGGGTTATTGTTGATAAACCAGCAAAGATAATAGGAAGCAAATGGGTGTATAAAATAAAGCACAAGTCAAATGGAACTATTGAGAGATACAAAGCAAGGTTGGTGGCAAAAGGATACAATCAAGTTGAAGGTTTAGATTATTTTGATACTTTCTCACCAGTGGCAAAGCTTACAACCGTGAGAGTCTTGATTAATTTGGAATCAATACACAATTGGAATCTACATCAACTGGATGTAGATAATGCTTTTCTACATGGAGATTTAAAAGAAGATGTATACATGGCTATTCCTAAAGGAGTTTCTCATGACAAACCAAACCAAGTTTGTAAATTGTTGAAATCCTTGTATGGTTTGAAACAAGCAAGCAGAAAATGGTATGAAAAGTTAACAAACTTATTGATAGAGCAGGGATATCAACAATCCAGTTCAAATCACTCATTATTCACTTTAGGAACAGGTGAAAATTTCACTGCATTGCTGATTTATGTGGATGACATAATATTAGCAGGAAATTCTATGCAGGAATTTAATAGAATCAAAAGTGTTCTGAATGCCAAATTCAGGATAAAAGACTTGGGAATACTTAAGTACTTCCTTGGGTTGGAAGTGGCTCATTCACAACAAGGAATTACAATTTGCCAAAGGAAATATTGTCTAGATTTACTCTTGGAATCAAGTTTTCTGGGATCAAAACCAGAAAAGACACCTTTGAATGCCTCTATCAAAATCTATCAAGATGAAGCCAAGCCTTATGAAAATATTGGTGAATATAGAAGACTCATTGGAAAACTATTGTATTTGACCACTACCAGACCAGATATAACCTTTGCTACTCAACAATTAAGTCAATTGTTAAGTTCACCTACTGTCACACACTACAAATCTGCATGCAGAGTTATTAAATACTTGAAAGGTAGCCCAGGCCGAGGATTTTTCTTTCCCAGGAAATCCTCACTACAACTATCAGGGTTCACTGATGCAGATTGGGCAGGATGTTTAGATACCAGAAAGTCAGTGACAGGTTATTACTTCTTCATTGGTAATTCTTTAGTATCATGGAAGGCTAAGAAGCAAAAGACAGTATCAAAGTCTTCATCAGAGGCAGAGTACAGGGCAATGTCTACTGCTGCAAGTGAGTTGCAGTGGCTGTTATATCTGTTCAGTGACTTGCAGATCAAGTGTAGCAAGAAATCAGTTTTGTATTGTGACAACCAAAGTGCTATGCATATAGCAACAAATCCGGTATTCCATGAGAGGACCAAACATTTGGAAATAGACTACCATTATGTAAGGGAGAAGGTTCAGGATGGTACACTGAAGTTGCTTCCAATTTCTTCAAAGGGACATATTGCAGATTTCTTCACCAAAGCTCTTTCAGGAGCTGTTTTTCTTCCATTTATCTCTAAGCTGAACTTGATTGACATATACCAAGGCTCAGCTTACGACGGGGTGTTAAGAGAAACAAAGAACACGTGTGAAGCATCAAGTGGAGTTGATGTCCATGCTGGCAATCCATGCACTGAAGTAACAGATCAAGGAATAGAAAAGGAGGGAAGTTCACTTGGAGGGAAAAACAGTTAGGAGTTTATCTTCAAATTGTAATAAAGCTAGCATGTAGCTTAGCTCATTTTAGTTTTTGTTGCACTCTTCCAAGTCTATAAGTAGCATCTCTGTGTCAGAATCATGTAATAAGTTCACATATGAATCATTCTTCTTCAATTACTGTTTCATTGAGTTTCCATCTTGAGTTTCTATTTCTTATCAAATGGCATCATTTCTAACTCCACCCAAGCCAAAAGTAACTATCCAAAGTATCAGTTTGACTAAATTAACAACAAATTCAATAATCAACATAACATGGTAACAAATTCAATGCTCGTTTATATAATTCTTTTGAATTGAATTCAAATATACTTGTCAAGAGAAACAATAATAACGCATTGAGAATAAAAAAAATATCGAAGCCACTACATACTCATCAAAATGAATTAAGTATAGGGGAGATAAAGTGCTTCACGTAATGTGTTCATCTGAAAAAAGAAGAAAGGTTAAAAAAGATAACCAAATTGTCAATAGTTAAATCCTATCTCTGGAGCAATTTAATGTTTGAAATACACATATACTTGAAGAAAGGAAGATTTAGAGGAAAGTATTCTTAGTAAAATACATAGATAGTAGATACCGTGTTCATCATCCGGGTTGTCATGCACCACTGGTGGTTCACACACTTTTGTTGGACCCCCACCATTTGCATCTCTTTCTCTCAATTCTCTAAGGCAAGTCTAGTAAGACGACATAGAAAAAAGCTAAACACAATGTCTTATTGTCTTCCAATGATACTTACAGCTTTGAATCAAATATCCAGACATTGTTAAAGAGACGATAACAATTACAAGCATAAAACAACCAGTCAACCAGAGTCTCAAAATTCAATCCATTTGCACCTAAAATTGAAGGAACTAAACTATATCAATCTAAACAAAATTAAATCAAGTAAGGCACCCTGATCCAAAAGGTTTTAGATACCAAATTCCTACTGCATACAACAATAAGCTTTAACATTGAAAAGGCTAATAATAAACCATGATAGTCAAGTTTAAACCAATGTGCAAAATAATAAAAGGTTGTGAAGCAACCACCAAACCAACACAGGTACCTTAATTTTCTTAAGTAACTTGTATCCTGTCATCCTTAGCATGCAATAGTCCGTGATAACTAAATTTACTTTGAATCTCTTCAAAACAACAAATAGTCTAACTAGTTAGCAAGTAGCATCTTGTGAATATCTAAAAATGTGCAAAACAATACAACTTTGATTAATCTCAAGAGAAGACTTACACCATTCAAGGTGTTCTGTTCACCACTTGTCAAGCTCAAGAACTCCAATGCCCTTTGCCCATTTCTGCAGTTGTAAGTGAGCCAATAGCATTATTAGCAATCAACCAAAAGACTACAATAGAAAGAGAGAGGATAAGAGATAGAAAAGACGAATTTATCATTCTTACCAGAAGATTGAATTCATAGATCAATTGGAATGCCAAATCAAAGTCCTTCTCAAAAGAAACACTGCAATTGTATTACACATACATAGATTAAGGCCAACAACATATTTGCAGCAAATATACTTAAATTAACAATAAAATTGTAATTAGTAATGCAAATAGATATTAGATATGTTATCCTCTTCTAGAAGAAGCAAGGATACCAATTTTGGTTATTGTCCACTGTCATTTGATTCATTAAGTTTGCCATTTCCTACCCGACCATTTTCTAGTCACATAGTAACTCCTTAATCTGTGTCTTGGAGTGATCTAGTTCAATTTTTAACGCTCTTACTACCGATGTAATTCAAACTTTAAGCTATATAGTGACTTTAGGTTCTGTATCATGGGGAAATAGAGTAAGTCAGAATGTGTTTATACAATCATCTATTGGGATAGGTTTCAAACCCATAAAGTAAAATCACAAGTAATAAAGCTTTTCCTATATTATATGCCATCCAAAGTTTCAAGAAGAGATACAGCTCAGAATAAGAAATTGAACCTTAACAGTATAATCCTCAACAAACACTCAATAGAAACTTGACAGCACATGCTACAATCTTCCGGAACCCCAACTGAAATGCAGCTACAAACAAGTCACTATATATGCACTTTAAAAAATAATAATAGCAATAACAGGATCTATACAAGTAAGTCTATAGTGTGTTTTGCTGTGCTTTTCACACAGCTAGACCAATTATCCATAGCACCCCCAAACAACATATACGATATATAATAACAATGAAGGGTTATCAAACCATTAACAAACAAAATATAAAGATCCATTGAAAAAGTATAATAACAAATAACAAGCCAACAATTATTCATCCAACATGTGGAATAAAGATCTCAATGCAGGATAGGCCAAAACATTTAACTTGAAATTCCCTTTGTCACACATAATTTTGCGATACCTTTGTGACACAATTTTTATTGCTACTATGAGTATCAACCAGTAAATTGATCAAATATATAGAACTTCTATCATATCTTAAGCTTTAAATACAAAATAACAGGAATGCAGTGCCCACTTTAATAACATGAAAATGGGTCTTTCAAGAAAACTAAAGCCAACTTCTTATATATTGACAGAATAAGTGGAGCAGATAACACAAACAAAACGATAAATAAAAAATTGGAAAAGCCTGTATGCAGCAGCGGCACCCATTGTCTTCAAACAATCCCTCACAAAGCCTGAAAAAGGGGAGTACCATTTAACATAGATACGACCAACAAAATGAGAAAAGGAGATAGAGAGACGGAAGACAAAGGGGTTGTTCCTAGTGACCACTGCGGCCACGCCGAACCCTTTTGCCACGTCGCCTACCCACCGCTATCGTTGTAGATCCCCCTGCAAACATCTTTCTCCCTGTTTGGTTGCCGTACATGGCTTCGTCCCTGGGGTGCACAGCTTCGCTGCTGCTACAGGAGGCCTTGGGATCCCGCCGGTAGCATTAGGCCACCCCTTCTCCTGCCATATCTCCTCCCCTGACTTCTAGTCCACATGATTTGGTTAGGGTTCTATTGGGATTCTATCATGGGGGTGATATTGGACTACTGATACGACAGTAGAAGAAGAAGAAGAAGAAGAACAAGAAAAATTGGTTATCTTAGGGTTTTTCCTTTTCTGATTTAGGGGAAAAGAAAAGTAAAAGGAAAAAACCAAGATATTGTTTACTTTGTTTTCAAATTTTCATTTTCTGTTTTCAGTATGATACATAAACTATAACTCACATTTCCAAAGAAATGATATACAAAATGAGGATTTGTGGTCTAAGAAGCAATAGCATATTTGAAAATGGTGAAAATAACTTTGTAACATTTTCACCATTTCCAAATATGCTACTATTTACCTATGTATATCATCTCACTTTGGATGTCATCTTCATGACATATTATGTGTATCTTATTGAAAACAGAAAATGAAAATTTGAAAACAAAATAAAGAGACCCTAAGGAGGGGAACGAAATTTTTTTTTATTAGGCAATTTTCGATCTCACCTGTAACTTTACTACGGTTCAATAATACTTGTATTTTTTTTTCAGATAATAATTCAATATAGCATCGGCTAGGCTAAAGCTATGATTAAGATTAAACGAAAAAATATTTAAAGTGCTAAAAAAATTGCTAGAGCACAATAGCGTGGGCTTGGCCGACGCTAGGGCGGCGCTATTAGCGTCGGTGTCGTGGCCTACGCTACGTTTTCGGCGCTGAAACCACACATTCTAGTATAAGGAGATAGAATATAAAGGGAATAACCCTAAAGCAGAGGCAGGCTAGTACCTTTCGCTGATCCCTGGGTCAGAGTTGTCTCCTTTCTCTGTGAAACATCCGCTAACTTCCTTCCATCTTTCATAACTCATCTTTACCTTCATCTATCTTTCATGCACCATTTCCAAGAGAAAAACAAGCGGAACAACATAGTTACTGAACCAATCCCAAGCATAGCAAGGAAATGCATCATCAAGACATTGTTGGAGTGAAGTATCCTCTCATCTTGAAAAAGTTGAAGGCCTTCCATGTGTTGTTTTCTACTTTTGTTTGTAAACACTTTGAACTGAAAAATTTAAGTGTCATGGATCTGTTTTATAGCACCTGTTTTAGCTATTTAGTGCCTTTGTTCCTTACGAGGTAAATACTTTATGGTAGGATGATGTGTAACTGTAATCAAACCTTTTTTGTGATAATATGTGATGTTGCTCAGTACCTTTAACTCATGCATATTTATTGTCATATGTTTAATCTGAGTTTGATCACCTTAGGCTAGGCACATGTATGTTAAATGCTGAAAGGGTTTAATGTGCAGAATTCATGAGTTAATATGGATTGTATTAGTGAAGGACACGTCATCTAATCTTAATTATACTAGACATAGGCAATCAAATCCATAGAGTAGTCTGGGTCACACTTAAAAGCCAGGGGTGAATCTAATGAGGTCTTAGACATAAGAGACTCTTAACTAAACCTGTAGCAAATGACTGAAAGGCACACATGTTAGCACTCTGCGCTCAAGTGCTAAAGCACTCGTTCACAACACCTAACCAACTGGGTCGAGTTGCAATGGATCTGATATCCTAGCTGTTTTTGCTCAACTCTTTACCACTCAACCTACCCTTTCCGACATCTAAGGACGACAAGTAACCGGCTAATGTCGTTTCATTGCTATACGTTGATCGGGCAAAGAGGGCATCGTCTGCCACCCAAGAGTATCTGTCAGCACTAGGTGGAGGGTAGTATCCTCTCTTGTTTTGGGGGTCCTTGACCTTTCCCATCTTCGACCTGCGATCTCCTGAAACCAACAGCTAACTAGGCACTCAGAAATTATGAATTGAAGGTTACCATTAAACCACAATGGAGTTACTGAAGATTTCCAGCAAAAGGCAGACTTCGTCGCAATTTCTCACCAGAAAACTCATATTACCCACCGGAGATGCCTTAAAAACCCAGAAATCCAGGTTTATGAAGGCGACGCAGCGTTATTTCCCACCAGAAAACACAAGCCGCCGTAGAATTGCCACCGTGAATTAAACCATCGCGATGGAAGAAACCCAAAAACCCCTAAACATGGCAAGATGCGAACAAAAACGATTAAAGGAACATACCTTAGTTGCGAACGGTAGTCGAAAACACGAACGGAGAGAGATTTTCAGGGGAGCACCACCGTAGCAATCACAGAGAACACCAGAGTGGACAAAAGGAACTGAGAGCACAAAGTATCAAATGAAGGAACTTCCTTTGTATTTATAGAATCACTCACCAGGCGCGATGATTACGTACATTAATTAGCACGACAATCAAAATGTCACCTCGGGGAATTAACTGACCCGCCGCCAACTTGTGAAACGAGGTGTAACACCTCGTTTCCAGAGTGCTACTAAACTAGTATTCTGACAAAAGTTGACATGTTTCCGAAATGTGGATTACTCTGCTCGTAGGATTTTTGAGAAATGTGGTCCTATTTTTTTTTTCCTCCGCAAAACTTCTTTTTAAAACAACGGTCAGAGTATCACAGCGTCTTTTAGAAACATGGCGGTAAATAAATTAAGACACTAAATAACCACATTAGCGACATTCATTTATTCCATCAATTCATATGTGACAATACATGTTTGAGAGTATAAAAGGCACTTTATTACAACACTGAAATAAACTACAAATATCCTATAGTTGGTCGACATGCTACCTCCCTTACTAACTTCTACTTTTCAAGACCACCCACACTTGGACAAAACAAGAAGGAAAATACAAATGAGGAGATGAGTGAGTGGGTGGGGCTTCGGCTGCTACTAAAAACAGGGGAGGGTAGAATAAAAATAATTTTAATAAAATGAATTTACTTGGTCAAGAATGATTTAGAGAAAGTGTCTCCTAATTAACCATGTAAAGCTTGACACCTATACTCCATAAAGCAAGAAGCTAATATTCCCATCAATAAGTCTAGCCCATCTAATCTCTCTTCTCTCATGATTACCCTCTTATCCTAGATTCTCGAGTGTTCTAAAAAAAATACGGCGTCGAGTAATCGCGTTACCGATTAATTCTCTCGCCGATTAATTCGTGAAAATTAATTTACCGGGAAATTAATTCACCGCGTGATAAAATATTATCATAAATAATAAAAACAATTTAAAACACTCAAAAATAAACACAACAAGCTACGATTCGATTCTCATCGAAATCGGAGTTCGTTTTAAATTTTAATGCGGATAAAATTTACCCAGTGATTCAAAACGCGACGAAACTTCGTTAGAGTTTTCCGACAATTTTGGAACCATGAATTAATATTAAATATTAATTCTTACATTTAATTTTATCTTGATTTAATTCAATCAATTTCTTAGTCAGCACAAATACGCGTTACCACATCACACAGAAGACTTATATAATAAGTACAATTGACGAATTCACCTTAAAAGCAGCATACATCTGCGCTGTCTATTAATTTGAATTGACATTATGAATAATAATTATTTATAATAATTAAATTATTCAAAATAAGTCAAAATAATTTCCCGTATTCTCAGTAAATCATGGAGATGATCAATCTCTACGACTTACTTTCAAGTAACTGGGGTTTTATTGTTAAAGTAATCTTTTCTAAAAAAAATTTGGGATGTTAGACGAGGCGACTTTTTGAATTTGAAAACAATGAAAAGACACGTTAATTAGGGTTTCTGATAACGAACACCCTAGAAACTGTCGTTATGAAGCGACACGTGGCCCTTGTACCGATAAGCACAGTACACAACAAGTGACAAGAGTCATCGCCCGAAGAACTTATTTTTTAAGTCGAAGTCCCTACACACAGGACATCGACTTAGGGGGCAACTGTTCCGAAATGGGCTCAGGCCCAATTCGCTACCGCAACGGGCGGATCTCTCATCGACCCAAGCCTCTCAACCGACTTCGCAATCACAGCCGCAGATCACAGAACTGACCTAGACAGTCCGATTTGATCCACGACTCCCATTTCGTGTCGGTTATATGCCACCAAAGTGGACCGTTGGATTAGATAGATGGCGTAATCCCTGCCTTGTGGAGTGGAGCCAGCGGTTGCTCACACGAGGCCCATTCTCGAAGAAATCAGTATAAAAGATGGACCCACGAAAAAATCAAGTGCGCTTTTCTTACATCACACATATATCACCTACACCATACTGACTTGAGCGTCACAGTGGCTTTGGAGGTATACCCCGCCGCCTTCCACCAACATATCTCATATTCCGCGATGGTCCACGACGTTTCCGGCCAATTCCAGATCTCCGATCAGATCACTAAACTTTCTGATACAGTGGTACCATTTAGCAATTGTTGCGACTATTATATTATTAACTTCTCCTAATGATAAATGATGGTATACTTTTTTCCCACTCAATTGCATGCATTGCTTAAAGTAGTAAATCATATTTTGATCTTTGGATTAAGTTTATTTCTGTTAACCCAAATTTGAGTTTGGTTTTTTATTTTTTTGGGTTTTATTGTGTTCAACCCATGGATTTTGAATAAGGTTGACTAATCGCTACCATCTTTGCAATTGAGCTAGCGGGCATGATTTAAGCATTAGGGCTTTAGAATTCTTTTTTTTTTGTAACAACTTTTAATTGTGCTTTTCTGCTTCCACGCCATCCCTTCATGCTATTTATGTTGTAATTTAAATCAATGAGCCAAAGAGAAGACATAGCATAATGGAGCATGACATGACTTGTACATGACATGTTGCGGGTTCGAGTCCCCACTAATTCCCTTGGGGTGAGATAAATTTAATTACCTTCGTAAGTGTTCAAAGATCCCGAAAGTCTTCCCTGCATTTGACTGGGTCGCCATCCCATCACCCTAAATTTTTTCGTAACCAAAAAGCTAGAGAAGGCAAGCCATGACATATTCCCATTATTATATTCACAACCGAAAATTGCCAAAGAGCAGATAGAGCATAGAGATGGAAAAATCACTTGAAGCTAAACTCCCACTCAAAGCTTTTGGTTGGACCACTGGGGATACTGTTGACATCATTTATCCCTTTCATTTCTTCACAATGTTATTTGTTTATTCCTATATCCCCTTACATTTAAAATAAGTTTACTTTAGTACTAATTGATATATCAAGAGAACAATGTTTTAAGTCTTGGTTGGAAGTTCTCACAAATCTTTGAATACTTTCCAGGAGACAATGTGAGAAAATAACGACTTCGTCACTCAGCATTTTTGAGAGGTTTTTCTATGGTTGTTGTCTGCAAATATTGATGGCAACTTTTTTGTAGTCATAGGTACAATGCTTAAATATCCCTTACCCTCCTTTCTCTTCCCTCGCCTCCCTTTTAATCTCTTTTTACCTTCTCATCACGAACAACACTATAAGAGGACAAAGAACAAAAAATTGCAAATAGGAGTTTAAGAAGAATTTTCTTTTATGCTAAGGTGGTGAAAACGACTTCACAAGCAGCATTTTTTTCCTACTTTTTCTTATGTGCATGTTCAATCTCTCTCTTTGTTCAAGGGTTCATGTTCGGAGAATTCTGATGGTTTTAGGTAGTTTTTATTGGGGGCAAGGGGAGATTAAAATATGTGCATGCAAGTATATACATTTGAACTACATGCTTTACTTTGTGTTCACGCTTATGAATTACTTGGATTCCTACTTGGCCTGCTTTGTTAAGAAAGTCTATTCTATTCTTTGTGTTCTTCATGATATCTTAATTATTTGGTTCTTTATCTGCTAACTGTTATGTGAAATTGCCATTAACAAGTGAAATCCGAAGATGAAAAGAGGCTTGGATTTTATTTTGTATGCAAACTTCTTCCTGCCAATTAGTGGAAATCTAGTGGAAATCTATGTTGTAAATTACTTGTTGTTTCTTTAGTGATCAGGGGGCATGTCATGTCAGTGTTTATCTAAATCTTATTTTGGGGCTCATCTTCAGATTGAACATGAATACAAGAAGGGGGTTGAATTGTGTTGAAAACTTTTTGTAAACCTAAGACTAAAACCAACTTGAAAACAAGTTCTTTTGAAAACCTTTTAATATCGGATGCAGAAAAGGAACTGGACGCTGAAATACAGTTAGTAAAAACTTGTTTTTCTCGTAAAGCAGAAATATAATTAAAGCAATAGAGAAAAAGAGACACAGATTTATATTAGTTCACCACCAACTGGTAGCTACGTCTAGTTCCTTTGTTCCTGAAGGATTTTTTAACTATAATCACACTGATTACAAAAGCACTTAAGAGTATTCTACTGTCATAAACTTGTCAATACTCATAACTTTTCAAAACAACTCAGTACGTTCGAGCCTTTGAGGAATCGGCCTATTACAAGGCAATACAAGTTTTACAATAAAGATTTAAGTACAAAGAAATAGCTCTCAACATGAAAGGATGATAAGTTTAAGCACAAAGTATATAACCTTCTAAAAGAAATAATAAGACGCTGAAGAATTGTTCACTGTCTGGTTCGCAGAGTGCTTGGCACAAAATCGTAGGTTGCTCACTTGAATTGTAATTTTGTAACCTTATTCAATGGTAGAATTCGAGTACTTATAGGCAGCTCTAACGTTACCATCATGAGGTAAATGAGCTCCAATCATAGATTGAGGTAATTTGGGAAAATATTAATAATTCTCATTCCATGGGAATATTTGGATAGTACACCTTTATTACCGTTTGTAGTATTTCCTTTTCCAATCATTTCCAGCCTGACACAATTTGAAAAGTGTACAAATTTTGTCCTTTAGCTAAAGATGTCACATTTAATTCCTCATACTATCAAATTGAGCGCACAATTAAATTTGAAGTTATTGCAAGGATTTACTGAGGTAGGGAGCAGAGAGACCAAGCGTGATTTGTACATGCTTTACTAAAGTACCAGATGCTCGCTGGTTTGATTTCGTTCCACGTGTCGTAGTCTCTGAGAACCGAACACTCGCGATCTTGTACTACTCTCAGATATGGACCTAAAACGATTGATGAGGCTTTGAAAGACAAAGATTGGATTTTAGCTATGCAAGGAGAGCATAATCAGTTTCAATGCAATGATGTATGGAAGTTAGTCACTCTACCAAAAGATAAACAAGCTATTGGCACTAAATGAGTATTTAGAAATAAGCTTGATGAAGATGGTAAGGTAGTGAGGAACAAAGCAAAGTTAGTTGCACAAGGTTATTCACAAGAAGAAGGTATAGACTTTACTGAAACCTTTGCACCTGTTGCAAGATTGAAGCAATTCATATCTTACTTTTATTTGCTGCACACCATGTGATAATTCTTTATCAAATGGATGTGAAGAGTACTTTCTTGAATGGTTTCATAACTGAGGAAGTCTAAGCGAAACAACCTCCTGGTTTTGAAGATATTGAATTTCCAGAACATGTCTTCAAACTTAAAAAGGCACTATATGGTCTTAAGCAAGCGCCTAGAGCGTGGTATGATAGACTGAGTTCATTTTTAATAGAAAATGGTTTTACTAGAGGTCAAGTAGACACCACTCTGTTTATAAAAACTTCAAACAAGCATTTTATACTTATTCAAATATATGTTGATGACATTATTTTTTGTGCTACTAATGAAAGCTTTTGAAATGAGCATGATGGGAGAATTGAAATTCTTCCTTGGAATTCAAATCAAGCAATGCACTGATGGTATTTATATCCATTAAAGCAAATATATCAAGGAATTGCACAAGAAATTCAAGATGGTTGATTGCAAGCCAATGTGCACTCCTATGCATCCCACTTGTATTTTATGCAAAGATGAAAATGGTAAGAAGGTAGGCTAGAAACTGTACAAAGATTACAAGTTAGTAGGTCTCTGTGATGCTGATTTTGCTGGAGATCTTATTGAAAGAAAGAGCACAAGTGGAGGTTGCCAATTCCTTGGAGAAAATCTTGGGTCATGGTTAAGCAAAAGACAAAGCACAATTGCACTCTCAAGAGCAGAAGCTGAGTACATCTTAGCAGCAAGTTGCAGTTTTCAACTTCTGTGAATGAAATATCAACTTGAAGACTTCCTGATTAAAGATAGTAAGATCCCTATCTTTTGTGGTAATACTTCTGCAATATGTCTTACTAAAAATCCCATATTGCATTTAAGAGCAAAGCATAGTGAGATTAAACATCATTTTATAAGAGACTATGTTCAGAAGGGAGTACTTGAAATTAAATTTGTTGACATTGATCACCAATGGGCTGATATTTTCACAAAATCCCTTACTAAAGATAGATTCAATTTTATAAGGAGAAATTTAAACCTTCATCTTATAAAAGAATGATTAGTTAATCTTAGCATCTTGTGCATCATGCATCTTATTGTTTGCATCTGGTATGATGTCAGCATCTAAATATGTAAGCATCTTATGTATTATTCACTGTGCATCATTCAGCATCTAGTGAATATAAATGTTTGCATCTTGTCACACACGTGTCACATGCGTGCATGCTGAAGCGTCTCTTTATCACCTACTGAGTCATGATTTCTTTACGTTTTCAAAAGTTTTTACTGCGTAACTTTTGATTTTGGCAACTTCGCACTTAATGAAAGGAATCTTTGTATTTTTATCTTCTTTTTGATTTATTTTTATTCTGTGAAATGCGAAACTGTATTTTACAAAAACACTTTGTTCAAAACCTCTCCACTACTTTTCCAACTCTCCCATTACTTTCATACTAATCATTCCTTCTGTTTCCTGGAAACCTCTCTCTGTTTCTCTCTGAAAACCCTAAACCTCCATCACAAGCTCCTCTACTCCACAACCATGACGGAAGTTCAAGTGTATGAGGACACTGCTATTTTCGACACGATGACCGAAGGAAAGGTCCTGATAGAAAATAGGGTTGATTTAAGGCACTTGTAAAGTTTCGGGTTTGATTTCATTGATGGAATGAATAATATGGGCTAAAAAAACTACTTCCAATGGGAACCTAAGGAAGTGCTTCTCAACACCGTTAGGGAACTCTGGGGAAACGATAGACTTCATTTTGGAAACATCATCAAGGCTTATGTACATAGTTTTCTGTTTGTGGCAACTCCAAATACCATTGCTGAAATCACTCAATGCTTAAATGAAGGAGCAAGCTACTCTGACGGATGGGAAACATCTTTTAGTGGTATAGAGGCTGTAGATGAAGCTCTATTTGAGAACTACCAACAACTGAAAGCTTCAGACCAACCTCTGATTACAAAGAATTTAAAGGCTCACTACAGAGTGCTTCACAAGCTGATTTCCAAATGTGTCATCTCAAAGGCTGGTTCAAGTGACATTGTGAACGATGAACAGAATTTCATTATGAGCCATTACAGAGTTGGTAACAAAGTCAACCTACCAAGGTTGTTAATGACCACTATGACTTCTGCTATTGTGAATTCAAGGAAGGGATCCGCTGAAGAAAAGCATGTCTACAAAGCCATTCCCTAGGCCGTTCTTCTCTCGGAACTCATGCTTAACCAAGGGATTGTGAGAAAGCTAGCTGCTTTGACAGGAGAAGACAAGGAGAAATACTTTGGAAAAGGGGCCATGACACTTCCTGACGTCTTTGGGAAAGAAATCTGGTTAGAATGAAGTTGTGCTCTGCTCAACTAATCAAGAAAGTCAAGGAAGAAGAAGATGTTGTTGTTGCTGCTGATGCTTCTCTAGCACTTATTCCTGTTGCTAAAATACAAAGGCAACCCATCAGAAGCACAAAAAGCTCTGCGTCTGTGTAAAGAGACCTGTTGAGCCTCTGGTCAAGGAGACCAAAAGCAAGAAGCAGAAGGTGCCTCCTGCACAAACTACTACTGTGGAACCAGAAGATGATGAGGACAATGTTCCCATCATAAACATAATGAAAAGGAAAGAAGAAGCTAACAAACCAACTTCTGCTTCTGGTCCTAAGAAGCAAGCTTCTGTTGCTCCTCCTGTTGTGGTTCAACAAGGACAAACCAAGCGTAGGAGAATCATCAAGCTTTCTGAGAAGCCTAATCCTAAGGTACTTAACTTCACAACTGACGATTCTATAGTTGCATATGATAGAGATGATCATATCACTACACCTCCTTTGTCTATTTCTTCACCACTACCTCCACCTACCAAGCCACCTAAACCACAACTTTCACAAAGAACCACAAAGAAACCACACCCATTGTCTGGAGCATTGACTTTATCAAAGTCCAAAACAAAGTCCATTCCCTCCACCACTCCACAACCAACACTTCCTTCAACATACCAATCTAAATCAATCAAACCTTTTGTTACCTCATCAGGAATGATTTACAGGTATCTAGAAAACCAAACACCCAAACCTATTCAAACCTTAATCTCATCTGAAACCTTAACTATATACAAACCTCAATCCACTTCCTCTTCTATCACCTCCCTCACCTCAGAAATAGCTTCATCCCTCTCTCACCCTTTCAATCAACTATACAGATTCCCAAACACACACAGAACCACCACAATCACTGCCATTCCCACTTCAACTTCCTTATCCTCTTCATCATCAACACCCTCCACAACAAACACAACTTATTTTGGAGAATCTCGAATTAGACTAAGGCCTGAACGCCCTGTCCCTATTCGAGAAGAGGAATATCACTCAGTCTATGATCATCCGTCTCCATGGCATATGAAGACTTTCACTTCAGGAGTTGCAAGGTTGGAGATTCCTCCCTTTAGCTACAATGACATAGTCAAGATGACTTTTAGCGGACGAATCAGGCCTCCTCCAAATCGCGGAATTCTCCCACTGTCTTTTGACTTGCCTATGTCTCTTCCACAAGTTGAACATCTGGCTCTTGAAGAATGTGGAAGGTGGATAATGTAACACCTTGTTCCTGGAGCGCAACTAAACTAACTATTACTCTTGCCAGTTCAATTTCTTTTGAAAATGGAATACGCTGATTGCATGGTTTTCAAAAATGTGGACTTATTTTTTAGAAAATAACAGTCAATATTGCAGCATTTTCGAAAGGTGATGAGTAAATAAAGACACCAAAATAGACCACAATAACCATACACATAGATTCATGTAATCATTGCACACATGACAATTCAAGTCTTGAAACCAAAATGTACTTATTACAGCACAGTAATTAGTACAGCAAACATCCTATAGCTGGTCGACACGCTACAACACTTACTAGGCCTCTAGTAAGTTGCAAACAAATACACAAGGCAGATAGCCGGGTAGGACTATCCTCAGCTACGCTTGTCAGCAGCCTCGAACACTCTGCAGTCTCCATCATCTAAGTTACATTCATTGATTGAAAGAACCACGAGCAAGGGTCAACTTCTTAAATATACAGATAACACAGTACAACATAATATCAACTCAATAAGAATGCATAAATGCCCTGCTAATGTGACTACATGTCATTGTTTATGATTCCGGAATACCTTGCAATGGTCAATCGTTGGTACGCCATGGTACATCCCCAATGCAATACTTTTCCATGCTAAGGGTTAAACGAACAATGCCCCTGAACTCTAGCCTTGGCCTTGGGCGCTTCCACTTCCCCAGGATATTCAGGTCGAAGTTACCACAATGCATGACAATGCATTTTGCCTACTCCAATGAACATATCATGCATATGATATTTCAACATGGCATAATCAAATAAATATCCAATTATCCAGCACCAACCCAACAGTATACATCTCCACATGAATTAAGCATATATCCAAACGTATCATATAATCAATCCAAAATCACAATAATCTAGCAAATCCAACCAACTTGCATCCTCATATCAATTTTCAGCAAACATAAGCATATAACACAACCCACATTTCAACATATAAATATTAGAACTCTAGGTATATCTAGAAGTAGCCCTTACCAAAATCAACAGTCGACGTGTCAATAACACGTAACAACTCTTAATCGACACGAACTCACAATCTCAAATATCCTAAATAGCACACACTGAAACTCAAAACAATTTCTAATTTACCCAAAGAAATCCCTAGGTTATGGTTAAATCCTAAACCCCTAGGTTACTCACCCCAAAAGTCCTTTCAGTAATACTTACTCAAAATCTTTATAACTAAAATTTTAACTCTAAAACACAAGAAAATCATTTTCTTCCAAAATCAAAGCAAAGATTAAACTACTAAAATATTTAATTGTTAACTAATTAAAATTTCCCAAACAAACCCCAAAACAGCCAATCCCTAAAAATTTCCTAACTTTCAAATTCTTTCTAACAACAAAACTAACGCTAAAATTAAAAGGTTTTAACACTAACTTTTCTAAGGCTCCATCTTCTTTAAGAAATACAAGGATCTTTTTAAACATTAGATGTTTCATAGCCTTATAACACTAAAACAATATTTTAAACAACTTTAACTCAAATCCAATCTTTCCAAAAACTTCTAAATTACAACAATAACTAAACCAATTACTTCTTAATATTAAATTGTCAAGACTCCACTTTGGTTTAGGAATACAAATACTCCCTCAAACCTTAGCGTTTCGTTGTCTTAAAACCAAAACAATTTCTCAAATCCAATTCTAAGTCTAACTCCGACCAAAATTTTCCAAAGCTTAAGCAACAATCCAAAACACATTATTCAAGTCATCAACACAAAAATAACTTTCTTCCCAACCCTTCTAGGCTCTCGGCCACACCCTTATCCTTAGGGAAAAATTGCAAAACTTTCAAATCAAGCAAACTACGACACACAACACCTAATTCCTTCTTCCAAAACCTTCAATTTTCCAAATCAACATTATCAACTCAAGTACTTTACCCCTATCATGGCTTGTTTAAGCATCAAGGATTTCCAAAAACACAATTTTCTTTGATCAACTCAAATTAACAACAACAATAAGCATCAAATAGCAAGAACCCCAAACTAATTTCACGATTCACAAGAGTAATCACACTTCCCCCTTTCCCGTAAAGCAATTCAACTTAGGGTTCCAAAAGTTTGGGGAACAATTGATCCTTTTGCTCATGATCATAATCAAGGTATAATAAAAGCATTAAACAATAAATTAATCAAAGAAATCAACTCCTAATCCCCCAAAAAGGGCCACGGTTTTCAGCTAAAGTAAAGGGGAAAATTTTGGCTCAAAACCCTTACCCATTTGATCATGAAAATCACACTAAATTGGAGATGAAAAATTGAAGGAATAGATGGTATCTTAAATGAAGAAGGGTCACGGTTTTCTTGAGAAAGAAGGAAGAAACTTTTGATTCCATTTCTCATACTTGATCAAGTATCTAGCATAAGAGATTATCAAGCAAAGTTCAGAATTTTTTGCTGCACAAAGAGGGGTGCTTCGGCTGGAAATCAAGAAAAAGGAGGAAGAAGTAAAACTTGGCTTATTTTCTCACTTACACCACACTTTGGGTAACTTAGGAGAAAGGAAATGAATGGGGTTGTTGGAATGAGAGGGGCTGCGCTGGTGCTTAAAGGAGAGGGGAGGAAAAAAATAAATTGGCCTTAAGAGGGAGGGGCCACGATCAGGGGAAAATAAAAAAAAGGAAGGAAGAATTATGTGGCTTTACTTTCACTCTCACTTAGACATAACTAGTAGGAAATAAAAATAATGAAGGAATGAAAGAAGAGGAGGGGACCACACTGGATCCATAAGAGAAACGGAAGAAAAATAAATTTTAATAAAAGGAATTTACTTGGCTCAAAATGGTTGAAGATAGATATTTTTTTTAATCACCACAATAACTTGACACCTAGCAATTAGGATAAGACCAACTAAGATATTTATTCCTAATCCAATCAAAAAGGTGACACCTCCTAATCTAGTCTAATCTTAGAGTTTTCCTAAAATTACGGAGCTGAGTAATTGTGCTAATACTAATTCGCTTGCCGATAAATCGCGAAAATTAATTTACTTAGAAATTAACTTACCGCGTGATAAATAATTTTTCTAAAAATATAAAAACAATTAAAAACACTCAAACATCATCACAATAAGTTACGTTTCGATTTTTATCGAAATCGGAATCCGTATTAAATTTTAATGCGGATAAAAATTACCGGAGATTCAAAATTCGGCGAAACTTCGTTAGAATTTTCGACGATTTTTGAACCATGAATTAATATTAAATATTAATTCTTAAATTTAATTTCATCTTGATTTAATTCAATCACTTTCTTAGTAAACAAAATACGTGTCAGCGCGTCAAACAGAAAACTTATATAAAGTTTAATTGATGGATTCACATTAAAAGCAGCAAACGTATACGCTGTCTATTAATTTTAATTGACATCATAAATAATGATTATTTATAATCAGTAAATTATTTAAAATACGTTAAAATAATTCCTCGTACTCTCAGTAAATCATTAAGGTGATCAATCTCTACGACTTACCTTCAAGTATTCGAGATTTTATTGCTAAAACAATTTTTCTTAAAAATTGGGGTGCTACACTACTACCCCCTTAAAATAGTTTCGTCCTCGAAACTACGCGGATATTAAAATACGAAAAATTATTTTACTCAAATCCATAAAAATAATTTGCACACATAAGCGTTCACAATACATATTAATATAAGTAGTACTATAATATTTATAGCTACATACATAATATTGCAATCACAGCATAGCATGTCACAATAGCAATCACATTCAATAACATTAAGTATATACATCACACAGAATTACGCACATAACATATTAGACGAAAAGTCCTTACAATCCACTGATGATTTATTCTAAAGCCACGATATCTGCTTATTTACGATCACGAACACGAACATGAACACGAACACGACAACGGCTACATGCTATCACCAAAACATTACTACACAACCATATATCTAACCATGGTTACACACATCAAAAATCCAAAACTACTTAGAATTTCAAAAGATTAAAATTCCTTTTCTCGAACCAACGCTTTTCTGAAAAAATAAACAATACCCAATCTCCTAGGAACATCATCAAAACAAAGGACTACTAAAAACACACTTTTTCTTAAGACTCAACCTTTCTCATGGACACTAAGGTTCCTTTGAGATTAGGTCCTCATTGTCTCAAAATCATCAACCACACTTCAATTAAAAATTACAACTAAATCTACACTTTTTAAATCAACAAACTCACTTCTCTTTAAAATTCTTTAAGGTCAAAACTTTTCTAAAATAATCTCCTTTCATACCCCAACAACAATAAAATTACTAACCACTAAGTGTCAAAATTGGAAATCTTTTTTCTATTATCAAGAACTTCACGGTTCACATACCCACTCCAAAATTTCATTTCTCAAAATTACTCAAACTCACACATAACTTTTTAACAAAAAGAATAAATTAAAACCTTTCTCTACAACGTCTAAATTACAACTAAACACAAATCATTAAGGATTTAAGTTAGAAAAATTTGAAATTAAACCTCACACATAAATATATGTTGTCACAAGTTCTTAGTCCAATTTAGCAACAAACTTTCAAAAAATTTCTTCAACAAAATAAGATCAAAACCTTGAAATCATCAACTTCTTTTTTTTATACAAGAAGAAGAATGAAAACCTTTGCCAATAAAGCATCTTCAACAAGATCATTAACAACAATACAAAAATTGAAAGCAAAAAAGTTAAAATGCTCACCTAGAGCTCCTCCAAGAACTCGCGATCTTAGGACATCATTAACAGAGAAGAACTCACACAAATCAACCACAAAATCACGAACAACATTACCCATAGATACAAAGGGTATAGAGGACAACCCTCATTCAACATCCTTACAAAACTTACAGCTTAATATAAGGAAATGGAAGGAATTGCAACTCTCATACACAACCCACTACTACCCAGTTTGGCTTCACCTAAGGGAGGAATTGAAGAAAAGTGGGGGTCTCTGGAGCTGAATTTATTCGCGGCACACAGGAGGAAAAGAATGAAAGGAACTAGGTTCTCTCAACACTAACACCAATAATAAAACTTATTCTGTCCCACTTTCTCTTTGAAGTGACTGACCAAGGAGAATAAAAGGAAGGGCAATGATCCCAAAATTTGCTTGGCTAGCATTAATTCAAGGAAAAGGTATTCCTTCAGGTAAGGTGAAGATAAGACTTGGTAAAATCTTAGGTACTACCCCATAACTAGCTCAGCACCTAGTCACGCACTAAACCACACCATATCCCTACCAACAACTCCAGCTTCCATTTGACTGAGTCAAATGAATGTTGCATAAATTAAATTGTCATAAGACATTTAATTAACGCTTGCTAGAAAATAGTTGCGTATAATATTTTCAATGGAAAATATTAATAGGCTCATAATAAATAAACAATCACACAATCAACTACATATATTTACAGCAGTACAAGAATACACTACTGCGACAACACAGATGTTAGTGGTAAACATGTCACACTTTGAAAATCATGTAACACCCCGTTCCTAGAGCACTGCTAAACTAATATTTCTAACAAAAGTTAACATATTTCTAAAAAACGAAATACTCTACTTGCAGGGTTTCTGAAAATGTGGTTCTATTTTTTTTTTCCTTTTTAAAAACTTCTTTTAAAAGAGCAGTCAGAGGATTTCAACGATTTTAGAAACATGATGGTGAACAAATAAAGACACCCAAAATAAAATCACAAGAACCATATTCATAAATTTATTCAAGCATTGCACACATGACAATTCAAGTCTTGAAAACATAATACATTTATTACAACATTGTAATCAGGATAATACACCCTATAGCTGGTCGACACGCTACAACACTTACTAGACTTCTAGTAAGTTGCAAACAAATACGCAAGGCAGATAGTCGGATATGACTATCCTCAGCTACGCTTGTCAGCAGCCTCGAACACTCTGCAGTCTTCATGATCTGGGTTACAACCATTGATTGAAAGAACCACGGGCAAGGGTCAACTTCTTACACAAACAAATACAATAACAACTGATACAAAAAAAACACAGCATAATATACCACTAAATAATGATGCACAAGATACTCTATTGATGCAACTATATGCCAGTGCATATGATTCCGGAATATCGCAAAATACCCATATACAGGGCTATCGGCTAGTTCACACATAGAATACAGCAGACCGACCCGGCTGGTCCATGCATAGGATACAACAGTCCGGTAATGTCCCCGCATAGGACTAACGACAACACTGAACTCCCCACATAGGATTATCCATTTTAGAATTTTAATTCAGGTCGAAGTCTCTATGTATGCATGTCAATGCACCTCCACTTACTCAATGAACATATCAACGCATGTGATATTGCAAACATGGCATAATTAAATAGACAGTTAATTATCCAACACAACTTCAACCGCATATATCTAACACATAATGACGCATACAAGTAAGCACATCGCATTAACAATTTCAGAATCACGCAGTTCAGTAATTCACAGTAATCCACTTTCATCAGGCATAAGCATATAAAATCTCATACAATTTCCTAAACAATATCAAAGACTGAATGTGAAGTACCCTTACTCAAGCATACATTAACAGATATACATAACTAAACAATATGTAGAAGTAGCCCTTATAGATTGGAGTTCCATGTCCACACTAATGTCAAAGACACATCACGAACTCACGATCTCAGGGATCCTAAATAGTACACACTGAAACTTGGAACAATTTCTAATTCACCCAAAGAAATCCCTAGGTTACTCACCCAAAATCCTTTTAGTAATACTTTACACCTAAATGATACTAAAAAATATTTTTAAACACTTACAATTTACTCAAAATCTTTACAACTAAACTTTTAACTTTAAACAATAGAAAATTATTTTCTTTCAAAAACTAAAACAAATACCAAGCTTCTAAAATAACTAATTAACAAGTACCAACATATTAATCAAGTAAAACTTAGATTAATAATTAAAATTACTAATTACCCTCACAGGTTTAATAAATTTAATTACACTAAAATAAAAGGTTTTGAACACTAATTTTCAAGACTCCACCTTGTTCAAGAAACACAAGACTTCTTTGAACATTAGGTGTTTCATAGCCTTATCCAAATCAATCAACACTTAACACAATTATACTAAAACCTTTTCTTAAACTTTAAATAAATTAACCCCAAAACTTCAAATACCTAAAAATTATTTTCCTATCATAACTTGATTCAAGTTGAAAGATTACAAAATCAACTCTTTTTCTTAATCAAACACAAGACAACAATGCTAAATCAAATACTTATTAATACAAAATAATCAAGACTCCACTTTGATTTAGGAATACAAAGATTCCATTTTACCTAAGTGTTTCATTGTCTTAAAATACCTATTCAACTACTAAAACTCAATTAAACTTTTCCCAAAATTTCCAAAACTTTGACAACAATTAAATACACATAATTCAAGTCCAAGAACACAAAAATTTCCTTTCCTTTTCTTCCTAGGGCTCTCGGCCACCACTCCCAAATTAGGGAAAAGTTGTAAAACTCTGAAATCAATAAAACTTACACACACAACACCTAAATTCGTTTCCAAACAATCAAGATTTCAAATTAAAACCATTATACCAATTACTTTGCTCCTATCATAGCCTTTCAAGCATCAAGGAGTCCCAAAATATAATTTTTCTTTGATCAAACTTAAATTAACAACAACAACAACAATTTCAAGTACCAAATAGCAATAACCCCAAACTAATTTTAGGAATCACATGACCAATCACATTTCCCCCTTTCCATAGGGTAATTTGATCTAGGGTTCCAAAAATTTGGGGAAAAATTGATCCTCTTGCTTCATGATCATAATCAAGATATATTAAAAGCATTAAAGAAGAAATTAATCAAAGAAATCAACTCCTAATCCTACAAAAAGGGCTACGGTTCAGCTATCAAAAACAAAGGGGAAAGTTTAGTTTCAATCTTACTTACAAAGTCAAGATGAAGATGATAATTAGGAGAAGAAATTAGAAGCAATTTGGGTTGAAGAAGTAGGAAGGAATCTCACAAGGAAGAAGAAGAAGGGAAGCCATGGAAGTAGCTTAGGTTCTTGGTGTTTTCTCTCCACACTTGGAAAAGAAGAAAAGAAAAGAAATAAGAGTGAAGTAGAAGGGGGTGCTCTCGGCCAGCTGAGAAAGAAGGGAGGAAGTAGTATTTTGGGTAGGAATTGAGTGATTTTAAGTGAATGATGGTCCATCATGGTCTAAGAAAAAGAAAGGATAGTCACGCTGGAAGAGAAATGAGAGGAAAGTGGGATTTGGGTGGGAATTTGGTGCTTTTAAATAAATGCTAGTGTACCATAAGTCATGATTTAAAAGATGTGATTAAAAGAAGAAGGGTATAAGAAATCATAGAATAAGAACACAATTCTGCTCTAAATAAAATAAAAATACCTATATTTAACCATATAATACCGCTTCTTGAAGAAAATAAATTTCTTTCAAGCACTCAAACAATATCACAACAAGTTACGATTCGATTCTCATCGAAATTGGAATTCGTTTGAAATTTTTATTGCTGATAAGAATTACCCAGTAATTCAAAATACGACAAATATTCATAAGAATTATTCGACGAGTTTTGAACCAAGAATTAATACTAAATTTAATTCTTAAATTTAATTCCATCTTGATTTAATTCAATTACTTTCTTAGTCAACAAAAATACGCGTTACCGCGTCAAACAGAAAACTTATATAAACAAAAATACCAAGAATTACTTTCAGTGTCCACGATTTACATTCAAGTAACTGAGATTTTATCGTTAAAATAATTTTTCTTAAAAATTGGGGTGTTACAAAATATTTTTGATTTTCAAATCTAGTACGTATCAAAATACTTCAAACATCAAACATCATGGTTTATACTAGAACCATTAATATTCCAAAAATCATACTAAATAATAACAATAATAGGGTCTTCTACAGACGATCCCTGAATCTGATCTCTTATTTCCCAGAGGACTTAAGAGAGTCATGGTGACAAAAGTCAATCGATCAGTTTGTCTCTGCAACTTGCTCTTCTCTCTGTTGTCCTAACAGTTCACATTGATTCTCCGTAGTAGTCTGTTGAGCAACAGCAATTACTATCCATGCTACAACTTGGCTATCTAAACCCTCTAATCCATATTTGAATTATCAGTTCTAACAGAAAGAATCTCTCGCTTCTGAGGTACTGGATTCCCAACCTAGTCAGAATCCCACACAATTTTGTTTCGTGTGCTAACATACATTGTTTTAATTAAGAAATAATCCAACCAATTTTCAAGTAGAATTACAGCAAAACACAAAAGCACAATTTGACCCCTCACAATTTGTTATCTACAAAACCCGACACTTGACCATCTATAGTTACCTAACTCACAATCCGGTTAGAATCGAACTGCTCTGATACCACCTTTATAACACCCCGTTCCTGGAGCGCTACTAAACCGACTATTACTCTTGCCAGTTCAATTTCTTTTGAAAATGGAACATGCTGATTGCATGGTTTTCAAAAATGTGGACCTATTTTTTTTTTTCAAAATACTTATTTGAAAATAGCAATCATGAGTCTTATCAAGGATTTCCAAAAACACAATTTTCTTTGATCAACTCAAATAACAAATTTAAGCATCAAATAGCAAGAACCCCAAACTAATTTCATGATTCATAAGAGTAATCACACTTCCCCCTTTCCCATAAGGCAATTCAACCTAGGGTTCCAAAAATTTGGGGAACAATTGATCCTTTTGCTCATAATCATAATCAAGGTATAATAAAAGCATTAAACAAGAAATTAATCAAAGAAATCAACTTCTAATCCCCTAAAAAGGGCCACGGTTTTCAGCTAAAGTAAAGGGGAAAATTTTAGCTCAAAACCCTTACCCATTTGATCATGAAAATAGCACTAAATTGGAGATGAAAAATTGAAGGAATAGATGGTATCTTAAATGAAGAAGGGTCACGGTTTTGGTGAGAAAGAAGGAAGAAACTTTTGGTTCCATCTCTCATACTTGATCAAGTATCTAGCATAAGAGATTATCAAGTAAAGTTCAGAATTTTTTGCTGCTCAAAGAGGGGTGCTTCGGCTGGAAATCGAGAAAAAGGAGGAAGAAGTAAAACTTGGCTTATTTTCTCACTTACACCACACTTTGGGTAACTTAGGAGAAAGGAAATGAATGGGGTTGTGGGAGTGAGAGGGGTTTCGCTAGTGCTTAAAGGAGAGGGGAGGAAAAAAAAATTAGCCTTAAGAGGGAGGGGCCACGATAAGGGGAAAATAAAAAATAAAAAACGAAGGAAGAATTATGTGGCTTTACTTTCATTCTCACTTAGACATAACTAGTAAGAAATAAAAATAATGAAGGAATGAAAGAAGAGGAAGGGATCACGCTGGTTCCATAAGATAAAGGGAAGGAAAATAAATTTTAATAAAAGGAATTTACTTGGCTCAAAATGGTTTAAGATAGATATTTTTCTTAATCACCACAATAACTTGACACCTAGCACTTAGAATAAGACCAACTAAGATATTTATTCCTAACCCAAATCAAAAAGGTGACACCTCCTAATCTAATCTAATCTTAGAGTTTTGGGGTCTTAAAATTACGGCGTCGAGTAATCGCGCTAATACTAATTCGCTCACCGATAAATCGCAAAAATTAATTTACTTAGGAATTAACTTACCGCGTGATAAATAATTTATATAAAAATATAAAAATAATTAAAAACACTCAAACATTATCACAATAAGTTACTTTCAATTTTCATCGAAATCAGAATCCGTTTTAAATTTTAATACGGATAAAAATTACTCGGCGATTTATAATACGGCAAAACATCGTTAGAATTCTCGATGATTTTTGAACCATGAATTAATATTAAACATTAATTCTTAAATTTAATTTCATTTTGATTTAATTCAATCACTTTCTTAGTCAACAAAATACGCGTCACCACGTCAAACAGAAAACTTATATAAAGTTTAATTGATGAATTCACACTAAAAGCAGTATACGTCTACGCTGTCTATTAATTTTAATTGACATCATAAATAAGGATTACTTATAATAAGTAAATTATTTAAAATACGTCAAAATAATTTCTCATACTCTCAGTAAATCATTGAGGTGATCAATCTCTACTACTTACCTTCAAGTATTCGAAATTTTATTGCTAAAATAATTTTTCTTAAAAATTGGGGTGTTACAGATAACAGAAGAGGAAAGAGTCTTTCTGCTTCAAAAGCTTGGAAATGAAGAGATACGAAATGGTTCTGCTTCATAGAGATCATGCTTTGGTCTCTGTGACGATTGTTCCTAACAGGCAGAGATGGCTGCCTTGCTGAATCCAGAGAAAAGAAAAACCAAAGTCCCTCAAAGACTTCCTAGGATGTTCACCTTGGAAGATTTCAAGAAAGCTCCTAGAAGATATCAGACCACATTCTTTCCTCTGGCAAAGGTTGAAGAACGATCAGAAAATCACGCAATGGAAGTCTATGTCACTAAGATCAAGATAGATTCCAAGTATACTGGTTCCTCTGGTCTTTGCAATGCAAAGAAGGCAGAAATTGTGATTGTTGGTTCAATCAAACAAGTCTGGGATACAAACTTGGCCATTCAACACTTCGATGATATGATGCAAGCTGCTGTAAGTAGACCTCCCTGTGGTTTGAAGCTAAAGATTGAACAAGAAGTAATAGATTATGAACTTGAAGATGCTTTTGGTTGGGAAGTCATGGCTCTGAACTAGTTAGAGAAGGCATACCTTAATGGTTTGGAACCCATCGTCTTGGCCTTGGAGGAAAAGGAAGACTTGAGAAGGTGTTTTAAATTGGAAGATGAGATTCTCAGCATCTGCCTCGGTGATGCAGAAGCTGCCTTGCAAGTCACTGCAACAGAAGCTCAACTGCTACATTTTGATCAAACTGTTGATGCCTTTCTCAAGGCAAGAGAAGTTGACTTACTGGGCACCACTGATCCTGAAGATATGGTCTTCAGAAGGCAAAAGGAGATTGAGTTTGATAAGCAGAAGCTAGGAAGACTGATCAAATGGTGCATACCCAATGATAAGTTTTTCTTAGAAGCTAAAGAGAAAAAGGAAAAACGGTTGAAACTATCACAAGGGGTACTCATGGAACATATTAAGAAATCTACCCAGAGATGGAAAAAGCTCTCACTTGGCCTAGAACTGAAGAACTTCCTGAACAAGCTGAATGGATTCCTGAGCCTCCTCCTCCTGTTAACAATGATGAACCGGTAATCATCTCAAGATCTCAGTTCAACCACTTTGTGGAATCTACACAGAGAGTTGCTCGTCTTGAACCAAGCCCTTCCACCTCCTTAATCCTCTTTTCTTTTTGAAAAATTCTTTTGTATTTTTTTTGTTGATTGGCTCTAATACTTAAGCTTTTACTTATATAAATAATTTGCGTTTAACTTTAAATTTTTCTCTTATTTTGTTTTGACTATGATGTGTTTACATTCTTTTTGTCTGATGACAAAATGGGGAGTAAAAGATAAGGATTGATGAACGCCAAAGTATCATGTATCATCATTAATCATATTACATAGTGTATTTTATTCAGCATCTGATAAGTGGTACTACGCTCTAATATACTCTCAGCATCTGCTCTTTAATTCTTATATATATATATATATATATATATGGAAATGATCTGATACATGGATGTATTGTTTTTAAATAACAAATGATCTGATACTTAGAAATATTTGATAATATTTTTTGCTATTGAACTCAGGGGGAGACCCTTGTAGGTATTTTTTGAAACTAAATTGTTCATCAACCTTGGATATTTGTCATCATCAAAAAGGGGGAGATTGTTGGAACCTAAACGATTGAGAAGTTTAGACCCTCAATAATTTTGATGATAACAAAGTATCTACAAGAGAACAATTTACCTTCTGATAAGTCTTGAAGTGTGTAGGTATTAAAGTCATTCATATTTATAACATCACTCAAACAAGAAGAAGAAGTTCACAAGAAGATGAGCAATTAAAGTCGTGTCTGCATCTGGTTCACTCTATGCGTCTGGTACATTAACTCTAGCGAGCGTCCGGTTTCTTAGTTACTATGATACGTGGAATACAATCTGCAACGAGCATCTTATGCATACTGAGCGAGCATCTGGTTGATTAATGAAACAGGTGCTAGTCACGTTTATTCTCTCTGCTCTCTACCTCAGCTATTCTGGAATAATTCGAATTTGATTTTGTGCGCTCAATTCTATGTACGAGGAATCAAAGGTGACACCTTTAGGATAAGACAAAATTCGTACGCTGCAAATGATTGAAAAGAAATAGTACAAAATGGTAAAGTGTATTATTCTGAAATTCTCTGAAAAGGAAGAAATGGACATTTTTTCAAATTACCTCACTCAATGATTTAGCGATAAACATTTTTGCAACGGTAATATTCCTGAAGACTTCTATAAATACTCCAAGCTCTCCATTGAAGAATGTTGCTAGATCAATTATAGAATTATTATACAAGTGAGCAACCAAAGTCTCTGTGCAAAGAACTCTTCAAACCAAGAACTGAACTTCAGCGTCTTATTCTTTATTTTAGAAAGTTATTTGTTTAGAGCTTAAAGTTTTTCATTCTCTCTGTTGAGAGTTATTTGATTATATTCAAATTATCTTTGTGAAACTTGTATTGCCTCGTAACAGACTTGTTCCTCAAAAGCTCGAACGTATTGAGTCGTTTTGAGAAGTTAAGAGTATTGTCAAAGGTTGTGGCAGTAGAATACTCTTAAGGAATTTGTAATCAGTGTGATTATAGTGGAAAATCCTTCATGAACGAAGGGACTAGATGTAGCTACCAGGTTGGTGGCGAACTAGTATAAATCTCTATGTCTCATTCTTTATTGCTTTACCTTTACTACTGTCTTGTAAAGAAAAAACAAGTTTTAACTGTTTTCATTTCAGCGTCCGGTATTCTTCTCAACTTCCGATAACAAACGTTTTCAAAAAGAACTTGTTTAAAAGTTGTTTTTAACTTAAAGTTTGCAAAAAGTTTTCAACACAATTCAACCCCTTTCTTGTGTTCACGTTCACATAAGACTCTTGACATATTGCATGAGCATTTCTATTGGCCTCACATGAAACATGATGTGCATTTAGTTTGTTCTAGGTGCATAGTTTGTAAAAAGGCTAAATCAAAAAGCATGTCTCATGGGTTGTACACCCCTCTTCCCATACCCTATTCTCCGTGGGTTGATTTGTCTATGGACTTTGTTTTGGGCCTGCCCAAAAACAAGCATGGGCGTGATTCCATATTTGTGGTAGTGGATCGTTTTTCTAAAATGGTTCACTTTATACCTTGTCATAAAGTTGATGGTGCATGTCATATTGCAACCTTGTTTTTCAAAGAGGTTGTCAAATAACATGGTATTACCAAATCCGTTGTGTCGGATAGGGATTCCAAGTTTTTAAGCCACTTTTGGAAAACTTTGTGGACTAAGCTTGGACAAAGCTTCTTTTTTCCACTACTTGCCACCCTAAAACGGATTGGCAAACCAAAGTGGTTAATAGAACACTTGGTGCAATGCTTAGAACCATTTTGCAGTCAAATTTAAAAGCATGGGAGGAATGTTTACCTTTCATTGAGTTTGCTTATAATAGAGTACCACATGGCACTACTTCTCATTCTCCTATTGAGGTTGCCTATTGTAACACCCCGATTTCTGGAGCCCTACTGATCAAATATTTCCTTTAAAAGTTTAAATACTTTTGAAAATGAAATACTTTGCTTGCATGATTTCTGAAAAATGTGGGTCTATTTTTTTTTAAATTCTTTTAAAATAACAATCAGAGTATTGCAGCATTTTCGAAAGGTGGTGAATAAATAAAGACACCACAATCAAATTGCAGAAACCATGCAAATAACTTTAAATAATCATTTCACACAACATGATCCAAGTCTTGGAAACATGATCAACTTAATACAGCTTGAAATTTATACAATAAACTTCTATAGCTAGTCGATACACTACGACACATACCGACCCCTCTAGTAAGCTTACAAAACAACCACATAAAGCAGACAGCCAGATAGAACTCTTCTCAGTCACACTCGTCAGCAACCTCAAACACTCTGTAGTCTCCATTATCTGGGTTACATTCATTAATTGAAAGAACCACGGGCAAGGGTCACCTTACAGTACAAAACTTATAAAACAACAAATGCATATACATTACCAAATATCATATTATTCAACAATCAATAATCAACATATTAATGAATGCACAAAAATCCCTATTGATGCACCCTATATGCCAGTGCACATGATTGCGGAATATCACAATAATATCCATACCAATGGGCTCATCAGTTAGTCCACACATAGGATACAAAGTCCGGCATCGGTTGGTCCACTCATAGGATACAACAGTCCGGTAACTTCACTTTCCCGTAGGAATTATTGACACTGAACTCCACACATAGGATTAATACACATATAGGATTATTCTAGTCAACTTCACTATGTATGCATGTCAATGCATCATCATATTTTATTGAACATACCAACCTATATGATATTTCAATAATCACAATAAATTAATCATCATTGAATCATAACACAACAAGATTCTTACACATACTCACAAATATTCTCAAATATACTTAAGCATAAATAATCACAATCACAATATCACTTCAATAGCTCAATAATCATCAAGTACAAACAATTCACAACAAATCCACCATTAATTAAATTAAATAATGGAAGATGCCCTTACCGCCAAGTTTTTCTTCCTTGTTCACATCAAAAATACTATCATGTACTCGCTCACGTATACAACCACATTCTTTACAACCTAAGGCAACAACCCTAAGGTTTAGAACCAATTCCTAAACATCTAAAATAACACCTAAGTCACAGTTAGGCAACTAAAACTTAAGACACAAAACTCTAAATTCTTCTAATTTAAAACTCACTCTTATAACATTAAAATAAGATGAAAAACAATACTTTAAAATTAAAAACTTACTCAAAATCTTTCACAACTTTAATTTATCAAAACTTTTAATTTTTAAATTAACCAAAACCCATTCTTTTAAATCCAAATTAAGGATTTAACTTCTAAAATACCTAATCATCAAACTACTAACAATTAAAACAAGTAAAAATTTAAAAACAACATCAAAACTCCAATTAACCCCCATGGTTTTAACTTCTAAAAGCAACCCAAAATTTTTCTTCTTTTCAAATCTTTTCCAACAACAAAGTCATCCTCAAAATTAAAGGGTTTGATCAATAAAAATCTTAAGACTCCATCATCTTTGAGAAACACAAAATTCCTGTAAGATTTAGGTGTTTCATAGTCTTTAATTATCAAAACAACTCTTAAACAACTTAAATTAATTCCAAACTATTCCAAAAACTTCTAAACTACTACAACAAAACCCCTAAAGAAATTAAAGATTTAAACTCAAAAATTTCCTCCTTCCTCCTCCTAGGGCTCACGGCCTCTAGGGTATTTTTAGGGAAAATCTTTGATTTTATTTTTAATCAAAACATCAACAACAACAACCATAAAACAACAATCAAAACTGCATAACTTAAACGACATGACTCCAAGTAAAAATTTTCTCAAAATATTCCTCTAGGTCATAGCCGAAACAAAAGCTCAAGAAAAGGAAAATTTTCCAATTTTTACTTGATCAACAACAACAACAACAACTACAACTAAAACAACAACAAAACAACTCCAAAAAGTTAAGGTTCCAAAACAAGATATCTTCCCCTTTCTCTCTCTTCATGTCATTGCTTAACAAAGCTCAAAGAGGAGGAAAATTTCATGTTTCACCTTCCCAAAATCTCCATTTACAATAACACAAGAAATTAGAAACAAATCAAAGAAATCTCACCCAATTTTTCTTCGAAACCCTCACGGTTTCAAGGCTCCAACAAAGGAATAAATTTTTGATTCACACTCTCACATATATGATCAAGGGTCTAGCATGAATTTGGAGTAGAAAAATTGAAGAAAAGGTGGTGTTGGAGAGAGAGAAGGGTTAAGGTTTTAGAGGAGAGAATGGAAGGAGAAGTTTCTTTTTCTTCCAAAACTTAAGACATAAGACAAGTAAAAAAAAAATGAAAGGATCCTCTCCCTTTACTCTCCAATTCAGGTCAGCCAAGAGGGACTTAGGGGGGATTATCTCACCAAAAGGTAACTCACATGGTTTGGAACAAATTAGAGATAAAAATCAAGATAAGTCAAAACAACAACCAATTAAAATCAAACACCTTTCTCCTAAAACTTAGTTTCCCTTCTAAATGAGAAATGAAATAAAATAATTATAAAATGGGTGAGTAGGTGGTTCTAAGGGTGGAGCTCACGGCCAAATAAAGAAAGGGAGGAAGAAAGAAAACTTAATTTTACCCAAAATAATTACTACAGTTAGCAAAATGAAAAATGAGTTTCATCCCTCCCCTTTTTTTGCTCCCAATATGTCCGGCCCATGTGTGGGACTTAGAAGGAATTATCACCTAAAAATTTTAATTGGCTAATAAGAATTTAGAAGATAAGGATCAAGCTAAGTTAAAATACTAACCAATCAAAATTAAACACTTTTCATCCTAACTTATGATTCACCTCCCTAATTTAATCTTAACCAGAAAATAATTCATGACTCACCCTTATCATAATTACCCCTCATACCAAGTGTTCTAATAGGAAAATTTCAAGAGTCATAATTTTGCTTCATCATGTAAATTAATTTACCGCATGGTTAAGAAATTATTTTCGAATAATTTCTACACCAATAAATTATAAATCTAATTTATTACAGTCGCATAATGTCACAACAAGTCACGGTTCATTTTTCATCGAAATCAGAATTCATTATAAATTTTATTGCGGATAGAAAGTTACCCGACAGTTCAAAATACGGCAAAACTCCACTTAGAATTTTTAAACGAATTTTGACCAATGAATTAATATTAAATTAATTTACCACGTGACTAAGAAATTATTCCCGAATAATTTCTACATCAATAAATTATAAATCTAATTTATTACAGTCACATAATGTCACAACAAGTCACGATTCGTTTTTCATCGAAATCGGAATTCATTATAAATTTTAATGCGGATACAAAGTTACCCGACAGTTCAAAATACGGCGAAACTCCACTTAGAATTTTTCAACGAATTTTGACAAATGAATTAATATTAAATATTAATTCTCAAATTTAATTTATCTTGATTTAATTCAATCACTTTCTTAATCAAGAAAATTACGCGTCACCACGTCAAACAGAAAATTCACAGAAAAACTTTGCCAATGAATTCACAATAAAAGCAGCTTACGTCTACCCTGTCTATTAATCTGAATTGACACCGTAATTAATAATTATTGAAACTATATCAACACAATTCCCTGTACTCTCAGCAAGTCATTGAGGTGATCAGTCTCTACGACTTACCTTCAAGTATTCGGGATTTTATTGTTAAAATATTTTTTCTCAAAAATTGGGATGTTATACCTATGGTTTTAATCCTTTAACTCCACTTGATTTGATTCCTTTTCCTATTAATGATGATTTGTTGCATAAAGATGCTGAAGCTAGGGCCAAGTATGTCAAAGAGTTGCATGCCCAAGTGAAGGCCAACATTGAAAAGAAGGTTGAGCACTATGCTAAAAGTGCCAACAAGAGTAAGAAAATAATGGTATTCGAACCCAGTGATTGGGTTTGGGTTCACTTGAGAAAATAAAGGTTTTCTTCCATAGGAAAACAAAGGTTCACCCATAATGTGATGGACCTTTCCAAGTCTTGTAGCACATCAATGACAATGCCTACAAGATTGACCTACCCGGTGAGTATAATGTTAGTGCGAGTTTCAATGTTCGTGACTTGTCTCCTTTTGATGTAGGTGAACTTGAAGACCAACCTAATGAAGAGCTAAATTCGGGGTCGAATTCTCTTCAAGAAGGAGGGAATGATGAGGATCAACCAATGAAAGCTAAAGAGGTGAAGATTCAAGACTTAAAATTGGGAGGTCCAATAACAAGAGGAAGGGGAAAGATGATCAAGGAACAACTTAAGCAACAAGTGGCATATCTTCTCAATGTCAATGTTTTTTTCCTAAGGATGATTCCTATTTCGTAAACCTCTTAGTAATAAATATAGAATAGTTTATTTTGATTTGAGTTGTAATAATCAAATACTTAGGTGTGATTACCTTTGTTTGGATGTGACCATTTGTTTGGGCTGTGGGCCTTGTTTCATGTTAAGCCTTGTTTTGGCTTGTTAGTACTTAAGGGGTTGCTTTTAGTAATATAGGGGGTGTGGATAGCACTACTATAAATATTTCCTTGTATGACTTTTTGAGGACCTTTTTTGATCATTTGTGAAATACAAGAGAGTTTAGAGCATTGCTCCTCTAGGGTTCTTCTTTGAACCTTTCATGAGTCTTATCAAGAGCTTCCATGCATCTTGTGGCGATTCAACAAGTGGTCTTATCATTCTTCCATGAAGAGTGTGGCGATCTTCCTTGTTAACTTATCTTCTTCCTTTCCATGTTTATAAGTTTTTTCGAAGTTCCCCTTTCTTAAATTTGTGTGAAAAATTAAGATCAAATCATGGAACAATCCTTTTATTTATTAGCGATTCTTTGGTAGGATCACATCACTATGCCAGCCACTTCAATTTCTGCCTTTTCTTTAGCATATAGCCCAGAGGATCCAGTGCTTAAGAAGTATACTTTAACCTTGTGGAAGTAGAAATCCATGGCTTGAGTTTCTGCCCTCTTTGCAACAGGCATATCAAGCATATATTTGACCTTGCACTTCTTAGGTGCTTTTTCCCAGTGTTCCGGAGTTAGCATCGTACGATACGTTTGAGGAACCTTACCCTTCCTCTTCTCAGGTATAAACCATGGCAGCCATCTCTACCTATTGGGTAAAATTCTTACTGTGCTAAGTAAGGGTCCCTATGGAGCAGAGCCATTTCAAATCTCTTCATCTCCAGACACTGAAGAAGAAACGCTCTCTCATAGTATATAATTCATCTTCCGCATTCTTTCAGTTTTAGAGTCTCGTGTTGAGGGAGAGAATGGGGCAGTTCAAATGAGAGGGGAAGAATTCCTCTGTTATGAGGAGGCCTAAGTCTTCCTCTAAAATGCATCTTTAGGAAGCTGTGGTACATCATGGGGGCAATTTCCAGTCTTGCAAACTCAGAGGTGAATGTTTAGAGATGCCAGAGAAGAGTGATCATATACAGAGTGATACTCTTCTTCTCTGATGGAACAGGTCGTGATGGCCTTAGTCTGCATCTTGAGGGGCCAAAACGAGCAGTGTCTACGGTGGAAGGTGTGGATGATTGAGTGGAGGTGAGTATGGAGTCTTTGTGAATGGTAGGGAAACGACATAGTTGAGTGAAGCGGTGAGAAAGAGATGTGGCTATTTTGAGGTGATAGAAAAAATGGGAGAGGGATTTGGTTGAGGTTTGTATATGGTTAAGGCTTGAGATGTGGAGGAGGAGAGGTAGTGATGGTGGGTTTAAGTGTCTTGTTTGCTAAGTACTAGAAGGTTCCTGATGAAGTAGCAGGATGTTTGATGGAGTGAGGGTGAGATGGTGGAATGTTTTATTGTGGAGTGGGAGGGGGAGTGGAAAGTGTTTTGGATTTGGATACGGTTAGGGCACCAGAGAGTGGACGAGGTTTGGACTTGGTGGGATTCTGTGGAGGTTTTTGTTGTAGTGGTTTGGTAGTTGGGACAGGAGATGATGAAACTGATAGGGGGTGCAATGATAGGATCATCTCTATCATAAGCAGTTATAGTGGTGTCAGATGTAAGGTCAAGTACCTGTGGCTTCTCAGAGGCCATGACAAGCCTTGTATGCTTCTATTTGACCAATGCAGGTGGTGAAACAAGTGGTTATCTCTAAGGACCAGATGCAAAAGATTCCAGGCAGTTTCTGCTTTTCTTTTCTCAAGGATTCGCCTAATAGGAGCCTTGTCATCTTCATCATCTGGTTCAGGTGCTGTAAAGGGTGCAGGTAGCACCTTCTGCACTTTGCTTCTGGTTGATGTGACCAGATGCTCTGTAGGTCTTTTCACACCAGAGGCAGAGCTCCTAGTTAAGCTTCTGGTGGCTTTCCTTTGAGGAACAGGTGTAGAGACCAGTGTAGATGCTTCCTCAGCAGCAGCAATTTCCTCTTCTTTGATCTTTCGGATCATTTTAAAGGTGCACAAGCCCATTCTGACTTGGCTTGATTTTTCAAGCACGACCCCAGTTCCTTTGGCATTTTTGCCAAAATACTTCTCCTTGTCATCTCCTTCCAACAGCTCCAGTTTTTCAACAATTTTCTGTTTCCTCATTAAGTCAGAGAGGAGAACACCATAAGTAATGGACTTGTTGATGTGCTTGTCAACATTAGAACTAGTCCTTGAAGACCCAACAACGTTCTTCAAGGTGTTCATCAACAACCTTAGTACATTGATTGCAGTACCAGCAAGGTAGTGCCTCATGATAAACTTCTGTTCATGGTTCACTATATTTGATGAACTGGCCTTCAGAATCACGCAGTTGGAGATAAGTTTGTGAAGAACTTTGAAGTGATTCTTCAAGTAAACAGCATTCAAAGGCTTTGCCGAATCCTTGAGTTCATTATAGTTCTCAAACAAAACTTCATCCACTGCTTGTGGACCACCAAACTGAGTCTTCCAGCCTTCAGATAAAATTAACCCTTCATCAGGGCACCTTATGTGTTTAGTGATGATCTTCAGAATCACAACCAACTCGAACCCCTTAACATATCCCTTGAGAATGCTTACAGAGAATGGTCTGATAGTACCCCCAGAATTCCCTTACAGCATTAATGAGAGCTACCTACTCATCCCATTGAAAATACTCTCTTCATCCCATGAAGTGATGCCTTCTCTGAAGTCAAAATCGAATTTTGCCAGATGGTTGTAACACCCCAATTTTTTAAGAAAAATTGATTTAGCAAATAAATCTCAAATACTTGAAGGTAAGTCATAGAGATTGATCATCTCAATGATTTGCTGAGAGTATGAGGAATTATATTGACTTATTTTCAATAATTTATTTATTATAAATAATTATTATTCATGATGTCAATTCAAGTTAATAGACAGCATAGACGTATGTTGTTTTCAAGGTGAATTCATCAAATAAACTTTAAATAAGTTTTCTGTGTGACGCAGTAACGCGTACTTTTGTTGACTAAGAAAATGATTGAATTAAATCAAGATTTAATGAAATTTGAGAACTAATATTTAATATTAATTCATGGTTCAAAAATCATCGGAAAACTCTAACGAAGTTTCGTCGTATTTGGAATCGCCGGGTAATTTTTATCTGCATTAAAATTTTAAAACGAACTCCGATTTTGATGAAAATCGAAACATAACTTATTGTGATGATGTTTGAGTGTTTTTAATTGTTTTTATTATTTATGATAAATTATTATCACGCGGTGAATTAATTTTTATGTAAATTAATTTTCGCGATTTAATCGGCAAAAGAATTAATCGGTAACGCAATCACTCGACGCCGTATTTTTAGTACACTCTAGACTCTAATATTAGTGGGTAATCATGAGAAGAGAGAGATTAGGAATTTAGACTAGATGATTAGATTAGAGTAGCTTACTTTATAGTGCTAGGTGTCTATTTTTACATGGTTAATTAGGTGGTGGTGCTTATCCTAAACTTTTCCTAATCCAAGGAGAACCACACATTTTAATCCTTCCCCTTTTTCTTTTAATCAGGCCGAGAGCAGCCCCACTCCCCACACTCTCATATTATTTTCTTTTTGCTTCCATTGTTGGAGAAAAGGTGAGAACCAAGTCAAGTTTGCTTTCCTTCTTCCTTGTTCTTCCAAGCCTTGCATTATTCTTTGATCCAAAATTCTTCTCCCTTTTCTTTTAGTTTCAGCGCAGCCCTTCCCAATTTGAAACCATCTTTATTTTACTTCATCCATTTTTAGAGTTATGTGTGTAGGTGTTAAAGAACACAAGTTTTCCCCATTCCCTGCTTCACCAAAACCGTGGCCTCCCATTCTTTTTACACCACCAGATTTTTCAGCTTTCCTCTCCTAAATACTACCCTTATCTTAGCCAAGCAAGTGAGTATGAGATCAAGCTTTACCCCCTTTGTTCTCTCCAGCCAAAATCGTGGCCTTGAGTAAGGTTTCTAGATGTTGTTTCTTTGATTTTCTTGCTTATTTCTTGTTTTAATACTTTATATTTTGGTTGATTATGATCAATGGAAAAGATGAACTATTTTTCCCAATTTTCTCAACCCTAGGTCAATGATCTAAGGGAAGGGGTTATGTGATTTTCCATATGAATCATTCAATTGATTGGGGGTTATAGCTCCTTAACATTTGTTATTGTTGTTGTAGTTGTTATTTTTAGTTTTCGATCAATGAAATTGTAAAATTATGAAACCCTTGAATTCTTGAAAAGAGTCATGATTGGGTATTTGAATCGGATAGTGTTTTGTTTTGGAATCATTTATTGTTTTGTGAAAGAAAGGAAGTAGTGAATGATGTTGATTTAGTTGATTGGAAGTTTGCAAATTTTTTAAAAGAATGAAGGGTGAGGCTGCTAGCTCTTTGAGCTTAGAAGGAAATTATTTTGTGTGTTGTTAGCTTAAGTTAAGTGCTTTGAGTTGTTGATTAAGTTTGAAAAATTTTGGATACAGTTTGATTAGTTTGAAAGTTGTTTTGATGATTTAAGGCAATGAAACACTTGAGGCAAATTAGGATTTTATAAATCCTAAGGCCTAGTAGAGCCTTGAATCAAATATTATTACTAATAAGATTGAATTTTAAGTCTTGGTTTCATGTCTCAAGTTTTAGAAAGGAAATGAGTTAGTCTTTAAAATGTTATTTTTCCAACTTATGTATTTTTTCAAGTAAGTCTTAGTCTTTAAAATTCTTTTCGTTCTAATTACTTATTTTCCTAAGTGTGTGTGTGTGAGCCTTGTCAAAAATATTTTTGGGTTTGGAAACCTAGGGGATTAGAATTGAATCCAAGCCTAGGGAATTATTTTTGGGTGAATTAGAGTTATACTAAGGGTTGGTGTGTTGTTTAGGATCCTTGAGAAATTGTTCGTGCTGAGTAGAACGGTAACATGCTTTGACTCGTGGGCAGTTAACTTTCGGTAAGGGCACTTCACATTCCATACTTGTATAGTATGTTAGCGCAAGGGCTACTTCTAGACACGTTTAGGCGATGGCCACTTAGGATTTTATTCGCTTTCCGATCGAAGAAGTCTGAGAACCTCGAGGATCGAAGTGTCTTGTACCCCTTCGATTTTATTGTTTAAGCTTATTGTTATTATCTCGTGGGCTTGGTAAAAGTGGTTGGTATTCTGACTCCGACCCCCCATACTTGTTTGATTACCTCTTTGTTAACTCCACCGAGTTCCAAAGGGATGACCTGTGTTATTGGTGCTGATGATTGTTTGTGGTTTGTTGGATTGAAATGTATTGTTGGATTGAGATGTATTGTGGGTGATATTGCTAGTTGAATATTTAATTGATGTGGATGGTTAAATATTTGATTGTGCCTGATTAAATTGTCATATGTGTTGACATATTCATTGGGGTTGGTGGAGGGCATGTGTCTCGTCTGCAGTATAACTTCGATCGGGAGGCATGTGTTGCGTATAACTTCCGTAGAAGGCATGTGTTGTGTCTGTTGTAGAACTTCGACCTGAATAACCAAGGGTGAAAGAGTCCCCTAAAGCTATGGCTGGTATTCAACTGCAATGTTCATTATTTCGGAAACATAAACAGTGACATGTAGTTGCATTAGTGGGCAATTACATATATTTGTGATTTGTATATCCTGTTGTATTTTGTTATATTTGTTTATTTAAGAAGTTAACCCTTTCCCGTGGTTCTTTCAATCAATGAATGTAACCCAGGTGATGAAGGCTGCAGAGTGTTCGAGGTTATATATAGACCAGCGTAGTTGAGGATAGACTGTCTGGCTTCCTACTTGTGTTTTGTTTGCAACTTACTAGAGGACTAGTATGAGTCGTAGTGCTCTAACCAGCTATAGGGTGTCAAATACCTTAATTACAATGTTGTAATAATTGTGTTATTTTTCAAGACTTGAATCGTCGTATGTGTATGTTTTAAATAAATTTCCTAGTATGGTTTTGTAAGTTGAACATAGTATCTTATTTATTCGCTGCCTTCGAAAATGCTATAACACTCTGATTGCTAATTTCTCAAAAGAAGTTTGAAGAAAAAGAAAAAAAAAATTTAGTCTCACGTTTTTGAAAACGATGCAAGCAGAGCATTTGGTTTGCATTTAGAACTTCCTTCAGTTTGTGAGCTTTCAGTCACTAGACGATGATTTTCAGCTTTTAGCTTTTGATTCTCTTTATTGAGTTTTGAGTTTTCATTGTTCAAAATTTGAAATTCTTTTGACAGTTTTGAAAACATTTTTTTCAAAGCCTTGTACTCAATGGAGAGGGTATAAGAGTCTTTAAGAAGTTCATCAAAGGCATTTTGAAGTTCAGAGTAAGAATCATAGTTTACCTCTACAGTTTTTTCTTTAGATTATGAATCTGTATTTATCACAAGGGCAACATTTGCTTCTTATTCATTCTCATCATCTTCAGATGAAGATGAGTCCAGGTCTTCCCATGTTGCCATGAGACCCTTCTTCTTGCCCTTGAAGGTAATCTTATTAGGCTTTTCCTTGTTTTGTGGAGGACATTCAGATTTGAAATGTCTTGGCTTCTTGCATTCGTAGCAAATGACTTGGCTTTTGTCTTTGCTTTCCTTTTTATCCTTGTAGACTTTCTTTTGGATCTATCTCCTGAAGTTCCCTTTCTTCTTCCACATAGGTTGGATCTTTCTAGATATAAATGAAAGCTCATCGTCTGATCCGTCACTGTCTTCTTCTGAGACTTCATCTTCTGACTCTTCCTCTGCTTGAAGGGATTTAGAAGAACTGGCTTTGTTTTTGTTCACTTTTAAAGCAATAGACTTGCTCTTCTTCACAGGTTCCTCTACGTTTAGCTCAAGTTCATGAGCTTTTAAGGAGCTTAGAAGATCTTCAAGACGAAGAGTACTAGGATCTTTAGCTTCTTGTATTGCAGTGACTTTGGGTCTCCACTGCTTGAAAAAACTTCTAAGGATCTTCCTTACATGATCAGTGGCTTTTAATCCATGAACCAGAGTTTGGAATCTTCCAAACATCTTCTCAATGTTTTCATTTTCTTCCATCTTAAGTAGCTCATATTGGGGAACTAATATGCTAGCTTTTGTTTCTCTAACTTGAGCAGAGCCTTTGTAAGACAGAACAAGGGAATCCCAGATTTCCTTGGCAGTGTAACTTTTACCGCACTTCTCATACTCCTTTTCTGACATGGTACATATGAGAATATATTTAGCTTTTTGATTCAGCTGATATTTCTTTTTCTGGTCATCATCCCAATTGTCTCTTGTCAAGATAGTACCATGAGCAGCAGTGGGAGTGGTAAACCCAGTTTCAACCATTTCCCGCAACTCTAGTTGTTGAGATTCAAATAATGTTTGGATCTTATCATTCTAGAAATCAAAGTTTTCTCCAGTAAATAGAGGAGGACGATTCATGTGACCACCTTCTGTAGACATATTGTTAAAGATATAATATTTTCCTTTCACACTGTTAAGTGCTCAACCAAGAGGCCGAGCTCTGGTACTAACTGAACGTGAACACAAGAAGGGGGTTAAATTATGTTGAAATTTTTTTGCAAACTTAAGACTAAAACCAACTTGAAAACAAGTTCTTTTGAAAATCTTTTAATACTGGATGCAGAAAAGGAACTGGACGCAGAAATATAATTAAAGCAATAGAGAAAAAGAGACACATAGATTTATACTAGTTCATCACCAACTGGTAGCTACGTCTAGTCCTTTCATTCCTAAAGGATTTTTCACTATAATCACACTGATTACAAAAGCACTTAAGAGTATTCTATTATCACAAACTTGACAATACTCTTAACTTCTCAAAACAACTCAGTACGTTCGAGCCTTTGAGGAATCAGCCTATTACAAGGCAATACAAGTTTTACAATAAAGATTTGAGTACAGAGAAATAACTCTCAACAAGAGAGGATGATAAGTTTAAGCACAAAATATATAACTTTCTAAAAGAAAGAATAAGACGCTGAAGAATTGTTCACTGTCTGGTTCGCAGAGTGCTTAGCACAGAATCTTAGGTTGCTCACTTGAATTGTAATTATGTAACCTTCTTCAGTGGTAGAATTGAAGTATTTATAGGCAGCTCTAAAGTTATCGTTGTGAGGTAAATCAGCTCCAATCATTGATTGAGATAATTTGGGAAAATCTCAATAATTCCTTTCCATGGGAATATTCGAGTAGTACACCTTTATTACCGTTTGTACTATTTCCTTTTCCCATCATTTGCAACCTGACACAATTTGAAAAGTGTATTGACTTTTTCCTTTAGCTAAAAATGTCATCTTTAATTCCTCATATTATCAAATTGAGCGCACAATCAAATTTGAAGTAATTGCAAGGATTCGCTGAGGTAGGGAGTAGAGTGACCAAGCGTGATTTGCACGTGCTTTACTAAAGTACCCGATGCTCGCTGGTCTTGATTCCACGTGTCGTAGTCTCTGAGAACCGGACGCTCGCTTGTATACATATTCCAGATGCAAGAAAAGAACTGGATGCAAACAGCTTTTAGTTTGCTCATCTTATTGTAAACGTCTTCATCTTGCTTGAGTGATGTTACCAATATAGATAAATTTATCTCCTACACAATTCAAGACTTATCAAAAGATAAATTGTTCTCACACGGATACTTTGTTATCATCAAAATTATTAAGGGTCTAAACTTGTCAATCATTTAGGTTCCAATCATTTACGTTATCTACTTGATATTTAAACAAATTTAAGTATGCAATGGTGTTCCGGACTGGGCCCAAGCCCATTCCAACTAGAACCAAATCCTTAACCAGGCCAATTTTCTTAACTGATCGCGACCTATGAAGGCCACCCGATCTAAGTCGTTCAAATCATCAACGGCTCCTATTTCGCGTTGCTCTTACATCACAAAACTAGGTTTGTCGATTAAATGGACAAACCCCAACACGCCACATGTAACATTGTAGCTCGATCGTCCTCCTCGTACCCTGAAGGTACGCATTCATTATATCACACTTACCTCACCTTAGAGAGTAGCTAACTTGACCATCGAAGTGCCTTTACAGGTACCCACCTCCGCTCTCCGGATCAACTCACCGGCATGCGGCTGCTTAAGCGACTCTGGCCAGATCTGAGTTCTCTGCACAGAACAAATGGAGATTTTGTTTGTTTTGTTATTGAATGCTTTGAAGTTTTTGTAAGTTTTGTACTTAAGTCTAGCTGACTGAAACAAGATTGTGATCACATGGGTTTTGAAAAAAGAAATTAGATTTTGATAAGCAACATTGATCAGTTACTTTCTTTGAGAGACGGAGAGACGATGTCAAGCCAACTATGGTTGCACTACCAATGATTTACGAGAGTGGAAAGACTTTTTTCATTGGACTCAAGGTTATTTTTCCTTAAGGAAGACAACACTTCTGCTTGTGAGATAAGAGTAAAAATTATAGGAGTATGATAACTAGCTATTGTACAATTTACCTAATTAATTACTTACGTCAAAATTATTTAAATTATTTTTTGTTGTTTTTTAGTCATGATTTTTTATATACTCTTATTCCATTCTTGGTGTAAAAGATTCACATGATTGAGAAAAGGCTAATCCATCTCCTGTAAATAGCTTATAACTCTTAATTTTATGATGCACTTTGCAAGATTTGTTATAGGAGTTCAATGATGCCGTTGACAGTGAAACAATGGGGACAGTAAAGGTTTATTGGACCCAAAATTAGAAGGGTATTTTGATGACACCCACATGCAAAGAAAGGTTGTGGCAGCATCTTTTTGCAGCACACAAGCCACTCTACTTTGTCCTAAACTAGACATGTACTACTAAATGACATAGAAACCGTCAAATTTTTAATATGAAGTCATATTCCAGCTACATTTGAAGACCCTTTAAGCCCCAGAAGTTCTATCGTTTTTATCATGTACAGATACCGAAGATCTTAAAAGGGGTGATATTGTTGAATATTTCTTCTCTCCCATGGGAACGATCATGAGCATTGAGAGAATCAACAAAACATTGATGTTGAAGGCTATCCAAATTCAATTGCAAAGTTACACCTAAATCTTGCATTACTAGGGGTTGCTATGACAATACATCATGTCGCAGTACTAACCATGACGATAGTGAATGAAAACTTGAAGAAGTAATGAAGCAGGTTGTCAAGTTTTAATTAGTTTCTTTCAAATCACTTATTTATCATTAGTTTGTGCATGTACAATTAAATTAAAAAAGGAGCCAAGTAAGGTTTTTTAAAGTTATCCTAGGAATAATTTGTATGGGAATTGGGTTTATAATAAATGCATACAGAATTGGCAATGATGCGACTATTTTTTGCGAAATCATTACTCCATTCATCCTATAATAAGTGTCGTCCTAAGTTTTCACACATGTTAAAAAAAAGTTATAAATAAATAAAAGAATGTAACAATTTTATAAAATTATCTTTATTAATTATTGATTATTAACCATTGTCATAAATATCAGTGAAATATAATGACTTGAGAGTGATGCACAAATTATTAATTTGAGGATAGAAATGGGAAAAAAATAAATATTACATTGGAAAAGACAAATGACACTTATTTTGGAACTTTTTTTTGGGTCAAAACTTATTTTGGAACTATTTTTAATTAAATATGACACTTATTATGGGACGAAAAAGACTCTATGTACTCCCTCCGGACTTATTTATAAGCAAAATAATATAACCTTACACAGATTTAGAAAGTTAGTCATGTTCATTTAATACTCTTGATTTCATACTACCTCCGGTCCTATATATAAGAAACATAGGACAAAATCATAATGACCAAGTAGGTACATTGGAATAGGTAAATCTCAATTAATGATACCATATTTTTAAATTTTTTCACCCAAATTACCCTAGTAAATAAGATAGAGTGAGAGAGAGAGAGAGAGAGAGAATTAAGGGCATGTTGACAAACATTGTAAATTTGTCTCATAGTAAATAAGGGTAAATATGGAGAATTGCAATTAATGTGGTTAAAAATAAGGGTTTGTTTCTTCTATTTATGACCAAGAAAAAGTGTAACACCCCATTCCTGAAGCGCTACTAGACTAAAACATAACTCTTGCAAGTTCAAATCCTTTTGAAAAAGAAATACTTTGGTTGTATGGTTTCGGAAATATGAGTTTATTTTTTTTTCTTTTTAAAGAAATATCTTTTTGAAATAGCAATCAGAGTATTGTAGCTTTTCGAAAGGTGGTGAATAAACAAAGGCACCATAATAAAAACCACAAAACCATACAAATAGATTCATTCAATCATTGTACACCTGACGATTGAAGTCTTGAAAACATAATACATTTATTACAACATTGTAATTAATATATTAGACATCCTATAGCTGGTCGGCACATTACGACACTTACTAGACTCTCTAGTAAGTTTAACAAACTGTCACACAAAGCAGATAGCCAGATAGGACTATCCTCAGCAACACCCGTCAGCAGTCCCAAACACTCTGCAGCCTTCATGATCTGGGTTACAATCATTGATTGAAAGAATCACAGGCAAAGGTCAACTTCTTAAATAAAAATAGATAAACCAGTACAAGATAATATACAACTCAATAAGAATGCATAAATGCCCTGTAAATGCGACTACATGCCAGTGTTTATGATTCCAGAATACCCTACGCCATGGTCAATTATTTTGTACGTACCAAATCCGATACTTTTCTATGCGATGGGTTAACGCCACAATTACATAACGACGCCCCTGAAATCCCTTACGATTCACTCTTCTCAGGATTCAAGTCGAAGTTACCATAATGCATGACAATGCATTTCACATACTCCAATGAATATATCAATACATATGATATTTCAAATAAGGCTTAATTAAATAGATATTTAATTATCCAGCACCAATCTTAATAGCATATATCTCAACACAGTTTTAAGCATACATGCAAACACATCATATTAATCATCTCACAACAGTTCAACAATACACAACAACTCACATTCACTCATCAATAAATATCAGACATCAGCATACAATAACAATTATTCATCACTAAGTAATATCTAGAATTAGCCCTTACCCCAGCATACAATAACAAGTATTGAATTTGAAGCGCCCTTACCAAAACTAACAGTCCACATGTCAAAACACGTCACAACTCTAATCAGCACGTACTCACGATCTCAAGGATCTTAAACAGCACACACTGAAACTTAGAACAATTCTAGTTCACCCAAAAGTAATCCCTAGGTTATGGTCCAATCCTAAACCCCTAGGTTACTTACCCAAAGACACTTTTAGTAATACACACATACTTGAAATAATAAACAAAGTTGGAAATAATTGTGTTAAAGGTTAAAAATTCATTTTCTTTTGATCTTGAAACATGAAAACAATACTAGATCAAATTCTTTTTCATATTAAATTCTCAAGACTCCACTTTGATTTAGGAATACAAAGATTCCATTTTACCTAAGTGTTTAATTGCCTTAAGTGCCATGACAACTACTCAAATTTAATTCAACTCTTTCCAAAAAATTTCCAAACCTTGACATCAATTAAATACACATGGTTCAAGTCAAGAACACAAAAACAATTCCCTTTTCTTTTCCTTCCTAGGCTCACGGCTATAACCCCTAAATTAGGGAAAAATTGTAAATCTTCCAAATCCATAAAACTCAACACACAACACCTAATTTCCTTTCCAAACTTTTCAAGATTTCTAATCAAAACCATTACTCCAAATACTTTGCACCTATCATAGTTTGTTCAAGCATCAAGGAGTCTAAAACTTAATTTTTTCTTTGATCAAACCCAAATCAACAACAACACAACAAAAATTCAAATGCCAAACAACAATAACCCCAACCCAATTTTAGGATTCACATGAGCAATCACATTTCCCTTTCCCTTAGGGTAATCGGCCTAGGGTTTTAAAATTCAAGGGAACAATTGATCCGTTTGCTTCATGATCATAATCAAGACATAATAGAAGTATTAAACAAGAAATAAATCTAAGAAATCAACTCCTAATCCTCCAAAAGGGCCATGGTTTCAGCAAGGGAACTAAGGGGAAAATCTTTGGTTCAAGCTCTTACTCAATAGATCAATATTCCAACACTAATTTGAAGGAAAAATCAAAGAGAATATGGAGGTATTTGGAAAGAAGGCTCACGGCTAGAGCATGAAGAAAGAAGAAGGAAGCTTTTGTTCTCTTTTCTTCAACACCCAAACATAAGAATAAAGGAAGGAAAGATATAAATGATGATGGGCTGAATATGGGGGTGCCACAGCTGGAAGTGAAAGAAGGAAAGGAAGTGGACTTGGCTTATTCTCACTTCATCACACATGAATACTTTGAAGGAGAAATAAAAATGGAGAAGTAGGAAATGGGGGAGGCTACGGCCTGAACTTAAGAGAAAGGGAAGGGAAGGTTTTGGCCAATAATTAATATGTGGTTCTCCTTAATCTTAGGAATTAAGATAAGACCAAAAGGAGATATTTGTTTTAAAACAATGAAAGGATGACATCTTACACATATAAACTTGGGGACCAAGTAAAAGAATGAGTGAATGGGAACGAGGGAGGGGGTCACGCTGATCCTCAAGGAAAAAGGGGAGTTGTGAGGAATATGTAAAATCCCACTCAAAGAAAGGAATATGTAAAATCATAAATCTTAATTTATGATCACAATATTTAAATTCAAATTGTAATTTGGGTTTTAGAATGGAAATTACGGAGAGAAATAGTATTCATTTAATACAAAATTGAAACATATCGTTTATATATGTCATTTCTATATCAAGAATCTTTTAACAACTGTGTTGGCTCTTCAAAACTGGAATTTAAGCACACATAATCATGAGTAATTTAATGATATGTCAAATTTCACGGTTGATTTATCAATCACAATTTAACAGCTGAAGTTATTTAGTAACTACAGTCAACTATATATGAATTAGTATAATCTTCATGCAAATTTTGTTCAATAATCATTATTACGGGTATTTTGTTGTCCACAATTAGGCATGTAATTTGATCATCTACATTCCTGGATGATTAAGATCTCGTCGGACTTATTGTATATTGTTGTCATGGACTTATTTACATTTTTCATGGTTGTATATAGTATAGATGTTGGGAAAAATTCACACGCGGCACTTTGATTTACCCATACACGACCAATGATCTTTGTTACCAATGTTGGGGAATCTCCATATACACAAGGAAAATAATAAAGGACACAGTGATTTACGTAGTTCGGCACTTCTTGTCTACGTCCAGAAAACACCACAAAATTATTTCACTATCACAAATAGAGACTACAAGATTGTATTGTAACCCACCCTACAATATAACAAGTTTTCTGGTCTGAAAACTTGGAAACTCGCCCTACATTATTATTTTTTATTACGTGGTTGCGTTGCCGACTATCTCTCTCCCTCTCTCTCTCTCTCTCGGGTGCTCTCTACCTTTTGCACTCCCCTGGGTGCCTCTTGCACCACCTTTTTCTCTTGAATGTCATACCCATTTATAAAATAGGAGCAACTAATAAAGAAGACATATTTTGGTCTGCACCTGTTGAGATATGTCATTGATTCTGTTGAGATATATCACTGACTTATTTTATATTTATTGTGATATGTTTTACCTTATTTCTTCTTTGTAAATATTATCTATTTCCTCTTTTTATTGGAAAAACATATCTACACTTTATCTTTCACATATCATCCACATATCTCATAAATAAACAAAACAACATCATATCTTGTGGGTCCCACTTTGGAGGGAACCCGCCCAATAAATCTCCCATTTCTCGACTCAAGTGGGAACATATTGCTCAATCATGTCTCCTTTCTTCCTTCACAGCTCCCCCTGCAATAAACATAAGCTCCCCCTAAATCCAAAGCTCAATCTTTGTGTGTTTTCCGCCAATATCTCTCATATACAAATATTGTAGTTTTCAATAGTGACACTACTTGTACTTGCACTGTCGTGATATGCCTTTAATGGGACACGCCGCCTAACCTTCATTGTCAATTTCGACACAAGGATCCGCACACAGATCCACCTGTTATGCAATATTTGTCTTAACTGGTCACCTAGTCGCACTAATGGCTTTGAGTTGGACCCCTCTAGTTGTACCGTCATTTGAACCATTAGATCTGATACCACTGTTGGGAAACATTCTCACACGGCACTTTGATTTACCCACACACGCCCAAGGATCGTTGATTCCAGTGTTGGGGAATCTTCACACACACACAAAGAAAATAATAAAGGACATAGGGATTTATATGGTTCGACACCTCTTGCCTATATCCACAGAACACCACAAAATTATTCCACTATCAAAAATAGAGATTACAAGATTGTATTGCAACCCATCCCACAATATAACAAGTTTTCTTATCTGAAACTTGGAAATCCACCCTACATTATTTGTTTATCACGTACTTGTGTTGCATGGCTACCCCTCTCTCTCTCTCTCTCGAGTGCTCTCTACCTTTTGCACCCCCTCGAGTGCCTCTTGCACCACCTTTTTCTCTTGTATGTCATACCCATTTGTAACATAGGAGTAACTAATAAAGAAAACATATTTTTGTCTGCACCTGTTGAGATATGCCACTAATTCTGTTGAGATATGTCACTGATTTATTTTATATTTATTGTGATATGTTTTCCCTTATTTCTTCTTTGTAAATATTCTCTATTTCCTCTTTTTATTGGAAAAACATATATACACCGTATCTTTCAGATATCTTCCACAAACCTCACAATAAACAAAACAACATCATATCTTGTGGGTCCCACTTAGGAGGAAATCTACCCAACAATAGATTACATGAATTCAATTATATATACATATATATATATATACACACATCAAATTTCATCAATCGAACCATCAAATTAAAAGGTCGTATTGAGCAGATTAACTCCATAAAACTTCAAAAAAATTTAAAAATATTTGATACTTCATCAAATAACATCAATTCAACGTATACATTTTAATTTAAAAGTAAAATTTTGACTTTACGATTACATATCTACGAATGTCCAATTTATCTAAAATTTGGTATACATAGTCATTAATATAATATGACAATATTCAACGGTTGGATTGATAAAATTCAACATCTACATAGAGATATTAAATGGAGTAACTCTGACAATAGTTACTTGAACTATATATATATATATATATATATATATATATATATATATATATATATATATATATATATATATATATATCAAGTGAGATGAGTGTTTAATATGTGAGGATGGGAGGAGTAAATTTATATATATATAAATATATGGTTCAAGTAACTAGGATTTGATCTATGGCTAGGATTTATTCCTCTCACCCTCTTATATAAACACTCCTCTCACTTGATACGTTCCCTATATATATATATAATATTCGAGCCTACTCATGAACCAAACGAGTCGAACTATACATGGCTCAAGTTCCGCTCATTTATTTAACGAGCTCAATTTCCAGGTCAAATTTAGCTCATTTGGTTCATGGACCAAGTTTAACGAACTGCTTATCGAATCGAGTCTCAAACTATTTTCGAGCTGGTTCAGTTCATTGCCACCCATACATACATATAGAGCCGGCAAAATGGGCCGGGCCGACCGGGCCGGGCTAGCCCGATAAATGATAGGGCTTGGGTAGTTGAATTTGAGCCCGTTTTTGCAACCGGGCTTTTTGGCCCGGCCCGATAAAGGCCGAGCCGAGTCAAGCAGTCTTGGCTTCGGGCAGCCCGTGGCCCGCATAATATATTACTTATAATACTTAAATATAAAAATGATGGGCTGGTTATATCTTTTTTTTGTTACTAAACCGTAATGTTCTATGTCTTTTTTTTTTTTTTTTTATCAACCCACCAAATGACCAAATTTATATATTTTTGTTTTTGTTACGGCCCAGGATCCAACCCAAATTCCGTCTCCCTTGATCTTTAATTTGAAACCCTCATCTCAAGAAGAGAAAGTTTCTCCCGAGCTCTGGAAAGTTCGCGATGTAGCTTGTGGAGAGCTTCGTACCCTCCGCTGAGGAGGTTTTTGGCCATGGTGGCGCGATTTTGGTCGGTGGTTCTCGCACCGTTATGTCTGATCTTCTTCTCAAGCTTTTTGTTTTCTCCTTTGATCCTTCTTCGCTCGTGCGCGCGCCGCTTCGCTCAACGATGTATCTCTTCTTCTCCTAGATTTTCGCTCAGAAACCATCTTTGGTGAAGGAGAAGGTGAAGGTGAAGGCGAAGGTGAGTGAACTTGCGATGGAAGCAGCTGAAGTGATTTGCAACGAACCCTAAAAGTCAGATTCAAGATTGCCGCATCTTGCTGCTGCTTTGTTGTGATGGTTTTAATCTCACCGCCTTGCCCAACATCCTGAGCTAATTCTTGGCAAGGCCACTTTGAAATTATGGAAGCTTGGTTACTAGAAGATGAGTTTGTCGTTCTTGTTCTTGGTTTCGCTGCTTTTTTGTTGTTGTGTGTTGTTTGATGTCTTCTTTAGCTGTTGTTGTTTGTTGTTGTTGTTTGTTTGTTGTTGTTGTTTTTGTGTGTTGTTTGCTATTTTTATATTTAGGTTAGTTAGCCTGTTAAGTTATCTTCCTGGAGTATCTGGTTTTCCTGTTTGTGTTGGGCAGATTCTATATTCTATAAAATCTGCACATTATAGTTGCGTTGACAGAATCTCAATTTTTTTTTTCAATCATTGTTTTATTTAATCCGGGCCAGCCCGCTACTGTAGGGTCAATTTGGTCAGAAATTACGAGCCCGAATTTCACCTAGGGCTTTTTGGCCCGGCCCGATAAAGCCCGAACCCGATGCGGGCCGGCCCGATGCGGGCCGGGTAGCCCAGTTTGACAGCTCTACATACATACATACATATAGAGAGAGAGAGAGAGAGAATCGGGATTCGTTGATATTAGGTGTCAAACTTAGTATACTTACACATTTAATAACTCTTTGTAGAAGGCGAATAAAATCAATCCAACCGTTGAATGATCTTATATTATCATGATAATTATTTATACAAAATTTCAAACAATTTGGAAATTCGTTGGTATATGTTTTAACAATAGATATTTACATATATTTTAAATCATGTATTATACGTTAAAATAAAATGATGCGATGGAATATCAAATAGCTTTAAAATTCAATAAATTTTGTAGACCTGATCTACCTTAATGAGAACGTTCAATTCAACGGTTGAATTGATTTAATTCGCCTTCTACAATTAGTTATTAAAGATGTAAGTATGCTAAGTTTGACATCTGGTGTCAACGGATCCTGAACACCAGGTGTCATACTTAGTATAATTACACCTTTAAGAACTCTTTGTAGAATAGGAATTTAATCAATCCAACCATTGAATTATTTTATATTATGTTGGTGATCATGTATACAAATTTTGAAACAATTTTGATATTCAAAAGTATATAATTCGATAATCGACATTTACATATATTTTAAATAACATATAATACGTTAAAATAAAGTCATACGATGAAGTATCAAATAGTTTTTGAATTGTGTGAAATTTTATAGAATTGATCTACTTAATGAGAACTTTCAATTCAATGGTTGGATTGATTAAATTGACATTCTACAAAGAGTTCTTGAAGGTGTAATTATGTTGAGTTTGACATCTGGTGTCAATGAATCCTGACTCATTTATTTAACGAGCTCAAGTTCAACTCATTTATTTAACGAGCTTAATTTCCAGCTCAAGTTCAGCTCAGTTGGTTCATTAAACAAGTTCAACAAACTGCTTGTCGAATCGAGTCTCGAACTATTTTCGAGCTGATTCGGTTCATTGCCAGCGCTACCCTCAAGTAGTGGGGAAAGCTTCCTCACGTACCTACATCTAATGTAATCCTTTATAACAAGTCGTTAGTATATACAAAGGTTCTCTCACCCGCAAAGAGTTACGTGCATTATTCATTGGCATCAATATTTTTGTCAAAACCATATCTCTATCAGTGCCCACTGTATACGATGTTCCCCACATCATAGATGAGGAACCTGAAACTCAAACACTGCTACAGCGGTGAGAAGCAAAGAGTCATTCAAGAGCAAGTTGATACACCTCTTTTCGAGCAGAGGCAAATTCCAAGAAATGAGAGAGGACAATAGAGAAGAGGATATAGAGAAAGGGAGATTTTGATTAATTTCTTTCTTATCCATTTCCATGGATTACACATTCATTTATGGCCAATCTAGTTTCCTATGTTTACAGATCCATTGCCAGGTGTGGCAAGATCATTACAAGCATGCTAACAGAATGGAATCTAATAACTAGATAGAGAAGATCATGGAATACTAAAAGTGCAACTTCATGACTCAGCTTTTTCACCCGTTTTGGACACATCTTATTGGTCTCCTTGTGCTTCTTTGACCCAACTCCTCTGGACTTGCTTTGAGATGGACTCATAGTCGTATCATTACTCCGCTCGTTTAGGACAACCTTGTCTTCAAGGTTGAAACAAAGAAAAACTTCAACAAACTCAGCGATATCCTCCCAAGTGTCCTCAAAATCAAGGGAACATTTCCAATAGACAAGAGAACATCCACCCGGATCCCATTGTTTGAATTTTAAGGACCCCTTTCAGTTGTTAGCTCAACTTCAATTATGATGCCCACTGCTTCTCTATTTTCTAGTTTTGCACTAATAGCTTGTGCAATTGCATGATAAGCCACTAGTAGAAAATGCAGAGAAACAAGGTCCCACAAAAAATCAGCAAGTGCAATAAGATGACTAACCAAATTTTGATCTGCAAGAGTACTTGTATCTCCTAGTACAACCCAATAGCCATGTTTCTCAGCATATTGCCTACCATCCTTTGTTATTTCATAGAGCAGAATTTTGGGTCACACATTGAGTAGAAATGGGCCACCTTTGCACCTTCTGTAGGAAATGTTTCTTCATGGAAGGACATGGTTGTCATTAGATCCCATGACAAAGCAAATTGGGCCATCCATCGACTTCCAAATCTTGCCTTGCTTAATGCATCACTCCAAGCTCTAGCACGTGGATGACATTTGGCTAAATTAGTAGCATGAGCAGCTATTTTGGAAGCTTTAATTTTTTTATCATCGCAAGCAAGAATAGATAGTAACCATCTAGTGAAGTCAGCCCCACATATAATGGAAATTCCAGGGTTTTCTCACAACTGCAGCAAGTGAGGATATCACCAGAACAACCATCTCAACTTCTCTGGTACAATTACATAAAAACCAAAGTAACACTCGTGCTCCACAGCTAGATGCCTATAATACGTAGCTTTAGAATTGATTAGTTCACTAGAGCATGAATCTGATTCCACACTTACTTGATAATAATTGGCATTAGATGCATTCTTAAGGCTAGTGTACAAGAATATCACTGCATCTAGTGTTCTAAATAAAGTTCCAAGACTGCCTCCATTTACATGGGTTTTCACATTAGTGAAAAGGGTGTTGCTCACCATAGCATGCAGACAATTAGAGGTCCCTCCCTCAACATCACAGATGCTCAAATTAATTGATGGTACAAGTATCAACAATTTTGCTAGCTCAAATTGGATATTATCAATGTCTGAGACATGAAGCACGGTTATTCTAGCAGTGTTCTGAACAATGAAGATGTCCTGTATCTTTAAAATCGTTTCACTTATCAATTGTTTCATGAGCTTGGTATGCTTGCATAGTCTACGTAAACTAGGACTTTTGAACCCAACCACTGCCAAATGACGAAAAGTATCTCCATGGCGGTTGGTTAACAATGCTAGAGGATGGGAGGCATGTATAAAAAATTTTACCACAGGTAAGTAAGATCTATTCCCTGGAACATCGACCAAGTTGAGAATATCAAATGAGGCAAGTAGATTGCTTACCACCTGTGAGGCAAATGATGCAAAAGAGGAATGTTCCATCAGAGCCCTCATCTGGGCTTTGTCATTTTCTATAGCTCCTGAAAGCTTATTTAGCAAGGCTCCAAAAGGATAAGAATATGATGCTTCTTTCAAGTCCACAAGAACTTCAATAGAATTTATAGGATCAACAAGCTTGAGGAGTGGCTGAAAGCCTTGGCAAGAATTGTTGCACCAAGCAGCATGGCCACCTGTAGCAAATACGAAATCGACATGGCCACTTATAGCAAAACCTCGTCCTAGTGCCTTATTTACACCCGGATCCCAATGTTTGAATTGTAAGGACCCATTTGCAAGTGAAAAATAGCAATTTCCACTAATGGTCATTGCATCGAACACGTGATGGGCGTCGGATAAGGACTGAATAGTGACAGATTCAGTTGATCCCTTTGTTTCACAACCAGAAATTCCACCATCACTGAGGATACGGATCACAGTAGTACAACCAGTCAATATAAAAGAAAGTGCATCATCAACAACAGGCTTATCGCTAGGTGAGTCGTATGGCAATGTGGACAACATGTTGGAAGCAATTGAATATCCAGATGTGAGGGGAGGTGATGGATTACCCAATAACATATGCTGTGATAATTGGAAGTGGAGCAAGTCAGGAGATGTGGTTACCGTGGGTGGTGAGGTGGTACCAGAAACTAGCGGTGGTGGCAAGGGAGAACAATGTAATTCGATGTCGTGCAATGAAACCTCAACCGCAACGGCATCCGAATCAGAACCAACACTAGAATCACTAGTAGAGTGTGAATCCAAAGTCGAATCTGAATCCAAAGCTGAATCCAGAGACTGAGAAGGTGAATCAAGCGTCTCGGTGAGTGAAGCGAACGCCGCTGCTACGATCTTCGGAATCTCGCGTTCCAGTCGGCATCGGAGCTCGTCCAGACGAGTTTGAAAGCAGGGGCTGAGCATCTCAATGGATTTCACGACGTGGGGTTTGGTTTCCACAACAGCGTGAAACGACGGAAACGAGATGGTATCCACTTGTTGCGAAGCAAGTAGCTGTGCTTCAATTTTCTGTGCCAACCCAAAGGCTTGAGAGACACAGTAGGGGCACAACAGCGTCAGTTCATGACGAATGTCTTCTTGGAGGCCGGAAATGAAGCATTGGAGGTGATCTTCGGCGGACATGCAGAGAACACGACAAGAAACAGTTTCGAATTGCAGGTAATAATCCGCTATTGATCTCGTTTGTCTCAGTTTCCGCAGCTCATATTTGTGTATGGGGTCCAATAATGGTGGTTCAGAGCCATAGCAAAAAGGATGGGGGTGATGGAGTTGGAATGTTGGTGAAGGTGGAAAAAAATGGAGGAGGCATGAGAAGCTAGTGAAAGCACCAAATGATACCCCACTTTTCGAGCAGAGACGAACTCCAAGAACTGAGAGAGGACAATAGAGAAGAGGATACAAAGAAAGGGAGATTCTGACTAATTTCTTTCTTATCCATTTCCATGGATTACACATTCATTTATAGCCAATCTAGTTTCCTATGTTTACGGATCTAGTGCCAAGTGTGGCAAGATTATTACAAGCATGCTAACATAATGGAATCTAATAATCGGATAGAGAAGGTCCTGGAATACTAAAAGTGCAACTTCATGACTCAATTTCTTCACCCGTTTTGGACACATCTTATTGGTCTCTTTGGGCTCCTCTATGAACGTGGCAAAAACATAAGAAAGGGGGGTTTGAATTGGGTTTTAAATTTTTTTTGCAAATATAAGTGTTTATCAAAAACTCCTTCTAAACAACTTTTTAATAAAATAGTGCAATAAGTAAAGAGAAGAGAGAAGAGAGTGACACAGTGATTTATACTAGTTCACTATCACCTGATAGCTACATCTACCTTTACACACTTGAAGGATTTTTCCACTATAATCAACCTGATTACACTTGAGAGTATAATACTGCCAAACTGGCTATACTCACAACTTCTTAGAACGACTTAGTACAGTCAAGCCTCTAAGGAATACAACCACTACTGGGCTTAATACAAGTTCAAAGGAGTTTTGAAATAGTACACAAATAACTCTCACAGAGAGGATTTACAGTGAAGAACTTTAGCACAACTAATAACTTTCAAACAGAAAGGATAAAACAGTTAAGTGCTTTGTTCAATGTGATCCCAAAGACTTGGAAGATTTCTCGGTTGCACACTGTCTTAGAGAATAGTGATTTTTTTAAGTATCATAAGATTGTAGGCGCTCACTGTAAGATTACTTTGTACTTTACTGCGTTCACTTTCTTTTCAATCGTTAACCTACTTCAGTGACTGAAGTAAGATATATATAGCTAGGGTTGAGAAAAGTGTCGTTGTTACACAACGTCTCTTTTTACCCTAGGTCAAAACCTCAGATCCTGTTTTTGTGGCTTTTGCAGGTCACGTCGCTTTCCAGATTGTATAAAGCATTCTGGGCACTGCACACAAAATCAGAATCTTTGTCTCTTGTGGGTTTTTTGAATATGAGACCCTTCGAGAGCAAGTTTCCTCGATAATTAGAATCGTTGACATTCTTTTGACCTTTGATACCTCATACATTAAAATGCTTAATCAATGAGGTCTCTTAAATACTTGAAGTAGCCTCAAATATTCTTCAGTCTGTTTCCTAACAGAGCTATACTGTTCACCAGAGTTAAGTACTGTACTACAGAGTGAGTTTGAAACAGAGTTGAGTTCTTCAGCGTAGAATTCAATGGGCTTTCACAACAGAGTCTTGTGGTCATGCACGAAGGCTTTTATAGGTAGATTAACCAAGGTCTGTTGAATGTGTTGACCAATGGCCAGAGCTAGTTTTCGGAGCTTGGTACACCAATAGAGTTGACTGTTCAACAGAGTTGACTAAGTCAAAATCTAGTCTTAAGAGTCACCAGAGCGTTGACTGAACAAGCAGAGTTGACCAACTTCAAGCAAGACTTCACAAGGTGACGTCAGCATAAAAACAGAGGATCACTCCCAGACTTAGTCATGTTAAATTCAAGATTTCACCAAGTCTGCTGAGATAACGACTTCTAATGAATAGTGATTTCTGCATACTAGCAAACACATTAGAGAATAAATTGTTTTCTTAATCATTTGTTATCATCAAAACAATTAAGGGTTATTGTTTCTAAATTCACTTGATTCCAACAATCTCCCCCTTTTGATGATGACAAATACATATACTGATGAACAATTTGCTTTTGGAAAAATATTTGTTTAAGATAATTTCAGAGGCTCCCCCTGAATTAAACACATATAAATATTTTCTAAGTGTAAATATCAGACCATATTCAATACAGTATCAGAGCATACATAGATAAATAGCATTTATCGAGCATCGAATACCTTACCTTCCACATTAATATATCAGAGTTAATGATGCAGGAAATGCAATGCATGGTGACACTTGGTTGTTACATCAGTTTCATCAATTACTCTATATCTCTATATTCTTCTCCCCCTTTTGTCATCAAACAAAAAGATTATGACAAAAATAAAGAACATCACAGTCAAAGCATTATAAGGACGATAAAGTTAAACCAGATAGAAAGTGCCAAAAACAGCTTCATTAAATAAAAAGTATCAGTGTACAAAAGAAAATACTGAGAACATAAGAACATAAAGGGCTAAAAAAGGAAGAAAAAGCCTAAGGTTTTCTATGGCTTGTCCATCTTGGCCAAAATCTCTCGCAATAGAGTAGCCAGTGTATCATGCCTTCTGTCAGACTCTTCAAAGTGTCTTTCCGTGGCTTCCATAAACCTTGAGAATTTATTGCTGTCATCAACAAGCCTATCATAGACTGCCTGAGGAATCACAACTGAATGGCTTGCAAAGGCAGAGGCAGATCCAGAAGTGGATTGTTGAACCACCAGTGCAGTAGCAGCAGGAGATGGAGTGATAGGTTCTGATTCAGGCTCAGGTGCAGGAGTAGGAGGGGCTGCAGGAGTAGGTTCAGGTTCCCAAACTACAAGAGTGGTTTCCTATTGAGGTACTTGCTGTTTCCATTGAATAGCCGTAAGCCACCTTCTGTTCCTTTCAAGTTGATCCCTTTGGTTAACTTCAAACAAATAGTGCACACTTTGCCAATTTGCAAGTCTGTTCTCTTCCGCCAAGACAGAGTTGACTTCATCAATTCTTGCAGCTTCCATAATTTTGCAATCCTCATCCTCACGATATATTTGAGCTTTAAGCCACTCAAAATTAGCAATTAGGTGAGGATACCTTTCAGGCACTACAGTTGCTTCCCTGTGATCTGGTGGGGTTTCACACCCAATCTGAATAACTGGTCCAGGGGGTGTTTGCAGAAGCAGAGTTGGAGGATCAATGATGGCAACATCAGATTCAGAAATAAAATCCAGCTCAATACCTTGAATTGCCTCAGAGATAGCAGTGACTGCTATCTCATCTATGTCCATAGATGTTGCAGTGGTAACAGGTTCTGCCAACAGAGGGGAGTGTGGTGGCGTAAGAGATTGAGGCAAAAAAGGTACAAGTATTGGGAGTCTAAAGGAGGGATCAGATACAGGTTGCAACATTGAGAGGGGTTGTGCCTCAATGGCCAAAACAGACTCAAGTTCAGAACAGAAAGGTTCCTGGAGATATGGTTCAGGTTCTGTTTTTGGTTCAAGTGTGGGTTCGGTTTGGAGGGGTAGGTTAAGGTCAGGTTGAACAGAGGGAGGTGAGGCAGGTCTAGGTGGTGATAAAGGTTGAGGTGAAGGTATTTTGGAGGGTTGTGAATGGGGTTGAGGTATAGAAGTGGAGGTATTAGGTAGCTTAACCGCAAGTGGTTCAATGTAAGGAAATTGAACTCGGGGTTGTGGTCTCTGTCTAGATCTCAAAGGTTCATGACTTTCTTCACTGTCGTTTGAAGAAGAGTCAGAGGTAACAGAGAGTCAAGAGGTGTGGGTAATTTAGAAGGTTTCTTAGGTGATAAGTCTTCATCACATGTAGATTTATAGTGCTTAATTGGATATTTGTGTTGTGATTGAAGAGAATTCAAAGTGATTACTTACTTAAATTGCGTGATTTAGTGTATTCACTTGAATTCATTCTAACGTTTGTGCATTAATGTTTTCTATGATTTTTTATCTCTAAGTGCACAGAAATGAGAGCATAGCCAAATGAGTGACTTGAAAGCGCGTCTGGAAGCGCTGTTTCCTGACAAAGAAGATTCCAAAAGCTATATCTTGAGCCACACTAATCCAAATGAGATGATCTTGGTCTTGTTGGATATATAGAAGAATTATCTACAACTTTGATGAAGAAACCGAGACCTAAATCAATCGCTAAGTTGGGGTAATTTGTGCTACAAGTTGACAAGGTGATGTTGTCTCAGCCTGACACATGTTCAATGTTTTAATCATATCTGGAGTTGTAGGTGTTCAAATGAGATGAAACCGGTGCCATTGGAAAGCTAAGATCCATAGCTTTAACTTTCATGAAGACACCATGAGCTAATTCGGACTTTATAGGGGTGAAAAATGCAAAACAACGTGGAAAAACGGGTACAGGAGGGCACCCAAGCGCATGGAGCTCGCTTGAGCGCTTCCAGAGCGCTGTTTCTGCTGCCATTCTATTTGTTAGCGCGCAGAGAGCGCCCAAGCGACGCTGGAGCGCTTTTGTGACTCTGTTTTGCTTCAAAAACTCGTGTTTTCACTATTTTGGGTCATTCTTGACTATTCCAAAGACCTAAAAATGCTGGAGGCTTGTCAAGGGGTGCTAGGGATTCATTCTCCACCATCTCCAAGGAGGATTCAAGCTTGGGAACAAGGATTTGAGTCTTCAATGGAGTGGTTCTCTACCATTGTTTCTATTTTCTGGTTTGGTTTTTCTTTCTCTATGAGTAACTAAACTCTTTTAGGCCAGGGTTAGATGAATTTTGTGGAAACCCTTATATAATTGGATTCTATTATTTCTATGCAAGTTTATTCATGTTAATTGATCCTTTTTGTCTGTTGTTAATGCCTTTTGATAATTTATAATTACTAAATTGAATTTGGGTTATGCTGATGATTGAAAAATTGGGGTTTTTAACTAGCATTGAGATTGTTGGACATATCTATAGGGTTATAGGAATATAATTCTATTTGGTATGGGTTTGTATGAATCTTTATTCTTTATGCTTGATTTAATTAATTTGAACTTAAGGGATTAGGGCTTATTAGTTAAATCAAAGGGATTAAGAGGAAAGGAATTTTCGTTAATCTAATTTAGAGGATTTAAACTTCAATTGTTCATGAGTATCGCTTGCATTGGTTTTGAATTCAATTGCATAAAGGTGGAAACAAATGGATTCAACCCCTAGTCGTTTTTAATTATTCGAATTCAATTACTTTTTATTAATTTTAGTTGTTACAAATAACATCAATTCCAATACAAAGAATTTGTTCACGTTCAAAATAGTTACGAACTTTGTTTAGTTGAATAATCAATCGTAATCCCTGTGGAGACGATCTTACTTATCACATTTACTACTTGACGACGAAATCGTACACTTGCGATTTAGTTTACCAAGTTTTTGGCGCCGTTGCCGGGGATTGTTGAATTGATTTTTAACACGGCACACGAGTACTTTTTGAACAATTTTTTTTATTGTTTTTATTTTCTATTTATAAAAAAATATATTGTTATAATTGTTGCGGTGCTACTTACCTTTTCCTTTAGTGTTGTGCATGCGAGGTAAACAAACAGGTGAGCTGTTGTTTGACCCAGAAATAGAAAAGACAGCAAAGGCTAATAGGAAGAAGGCAAGGGAAGCAAGACAACAACAAAATCAAGCCTTTGCTTCTACTTCTCTCATTACAACTCTAGTAGTAATGGGGACGATTCACCACCATCACAAGACCTTGGGCGATTTTGGGAGAAGGAACAATCCAAGGGGTGTCATGGCGTACCAACTGGAGGAAGCAAATGCTTTTGAGATCAAACCATCCCTGTTGAACACTCTCAAGCAAAACCAATTCGCTGGGGATGAAATTGAAGACCCAAATCAGCACTTGGTAAATTTCTATGAAATCTGTGGCACCTTTATGTTGAATGGAGTGACAGAAGGGGCCAAGAAACTAAGGCTTTTTCCTTTTACCCTACGAGATAGAGCAAGAGATTGGCTGCACACTTTGCCTACAGGAAGCATCACTACTTGGGATGATTTGGAGGATAAATTTATGAACAAATTTTTTCCACCCTCCAAGTTCATCAAAAGAAGAGGTGAAATTCATGGGTTCCAGCAGAACCATATCGAAAATCTGTATGAGGCTTGGGAGAGATTCAAGCTTCTTCCAAAAGATGTCCCACCATGGGTATGATGAGTTTAATCAGATGCGATGTTTTGCAATGGGTTGAGGCCAAATACAAGAATGATGTTGGATGCCTCAATTTGGAGGTACAATTAACAAGAAAGCAATTTGAAGAAGCAAGAACTTTAGTAGAGCAAATGGCTTCCAATGGCAACAGTGTCAAAATGATAGAGGAACACAGGGTAGAAGAGGACTCCTTGAGCTAGAAACACAAGATGCACTCTTGGCTCAAAATAAATTGGTCTCTCAACAATTGGAAGCTATCACCAAGGAGCCTAAAGCGCTGAAAACGGGAGCCCCTATCCCCGCTCAGGTGAACCAGTTGAACAGGAACTTGAGATGTGACTTTTGTCAAGGACCTCATGAGAATGGAGGTTGTGATGCTAAGGGATTTTCGAATGAGCAAGCTAACTACATGGAAAATTTTCAAAAGCAAGGAGGGAATCCTTATTCTGACACCTATAATGCTGGGTGGAAGAATCATCCCAACTTTTCTTGGAAACAGCAAGATAGCCCATCATCAAGCAACCCTCCACAACCTCAAAAGCAAGAGAAGCCAAATCAATTAGAAGAAGCTCTCACTCAATTCATGAAGATGACTCAATCCAACTTCCAGAATATCTATTCCAACTTTCAGACTCATGAGTCTCATTTCAAGAACCAAGAGGCCTCTATCAAAAATCTGGAGAGTCAAATTGGGCAACTCTCAAAGCAACTTGTAGAGCAAACCAAAGGTAAGTTTTCTGCTAGCACAGTTGATAATCCTAAAAATGAGAACTATAGTGCAATTACTTTGAGAAGTGGAAAAATAATGTCTGAAGTTGAGGGGAAGAAAAAGAGTGAAAAAAGTGAGGTGGACGGAGTTGAAAATGAGAGCAGTAAAAATAAAGAACAAGAAGAAAAAAAAGAGGTTGAGAAGAAGTCCAACTTAGAAGAAGGAGGCATAGTTACAACTGAACAGGTGCAGGTGGGAAATAAGCCCAAAGTGGTTCCTCCATATAAGAAGCTGCCATATCCTCCTGTGAGCAAGAAAAAGGAGAAGGATGAACAATTCTCTAAGTTCATGGATGTCTTCAAGTGCCTTCAGATCAACATTCCTTTCGCAGAAGCTCTTGAGCAAATGCCTTTATATGCCAAATTCATGAAGGAATTGTTGACTAAGAAGAAGAAATTCAAAGAAGATGAGACTGTAGCTTTGACAGAAGAGTGTAGTGCCATCATTCAAAGAAAGCTCCCTCCAAAGCTGAAAGATCCTGGAAGCTTCACAATTCCCTGCACTATTGGGAATTTAAATATTGACAAAGCCCTTTGTGATTTGGGAGCTAGCATCAATTTGATGCCATTATCTATGTTGAAGAGGCTGGGAGGAGGTGAAGTCAAGCATACAAAAATGACACTGCAGCTGGCAGATAGGTCAATCAAATACCCTTATGGAGTTATGGAAGATGTATGGGTAAGGGTTGGCAAATTCCTTTTTCCGGCAGACTTTGTGATCCTTGACATGGAGGAAGACAAGGAGGTCCCTCTTCTTCTTGGAAGACCTTTCCTAGCTACAGGAAGAGCCTTGATTGATGTCCAACAAGGTAAATTAATTTTGAGGTTCCAAGATAAGAAAGAAACTTTCAATGTGTTTGAGGCTATGAGGCATCCCGATGACACCAAAAAGTGCTCTAGAATTGATGTGGTTCGGCAGCTGGTTGGAGAGAATCTTGATCAAGACCGACCTTCCAAACCCTTAGAGAAGGTGACAATGAATTCTATTGAGGAGATGTCTGAAGAGCTGGATGATGGGATGGAAAAATATTTGGTGCAGGAAAAAGGAAGAAAAGGAAAGAGTAGTCTGCATATGGGCCATGGAAAACAATTCCCAAATTGCAAAATTCCAAAGAAGGCACATGTAGAACTTACTCATTCTTATGAAAAGCACATCAAATAGGCGAGGGATGACAATGTCCACCCACATAAATTCAAGAGGAGAAAAAGGAGACCAATGCGAAAAAGGGAAATGATTTCCATGCAAGCACTCAAGGCTATGGGTGTGCATCTTCCCAAGGAAGGTGGTGCTTCAATCTTCTTTTCCTCCTTTAAGGAGCCTTGATCGACTCCTTCAAGCGTCAAGCTAGTGACGTTAAAGAAGCGCTTCATGGGAGGCAACCCATTGGTGGTGGCGTTAGACGGCCCACCTTTCTCATTTCAAGTTAGCGGTTGAGTCGAGCGGCTCAACACACGGGTTCTACCTTTCTTTCCCTTCTTTTGCTATTTATTTTTTTTTTATTTTTTTTATGTTGAATTTATTTTCATTTGTGTGTGAAGTTGATACCATGCACCCTATGACTGAGCTCTTGTTCCTTTATGGAATTCCTTTTCATCTGAGAATTTGTTTGTGAACTGTACTCTTATTATGTGCATGATGTGTATGATCAAAGAACTGAAATTTTTGTTGACATGAACCATTTTAAGCAGCTTCTTGTAACCGTAACTTTTGAGAATTTCAGTGGTCATGAATCTTTTCCCATTACAAAAGCAAAATTTGTGAGTGTTTCAGCCTAAACAGAAATTTATTTATTCTTGAGTGCTCTACCATTTGTATGAATTCTTCAGAACTTGACTCAGTTCTTGATTGCTTTTGCAATGCATGTGAATACACACACAGATGACTGAGATCTTTATTTTTGTTTGAACAGCTAGAGCCTTTGATTGCCTACCCTTGTGATATTATCCTTTGCTAGCCCTTTTGAGCCTTAAGCTTGTTTATTGAATTTTAAGCTCAATACAAGCCAATAACTGGAAAAACCAATTGTCCCTTTAAATTGGAGTTGAGAGATTGTTTTCTATAAAATTGGTTATTTGGTTGTGAATTAAGATTGGGGTTGCTTGAGGGCAAGCAACAATCTTAAGTTTGGGGTGGCTACACAAAGCATGTGCATATAGTCATTTCAGGAAAAAAAATGAACAAGCCAGAGGAGAACAACAATAAAAAGATTCAAATTGTTATTTCAAAAAAAAAAAAAAGAGAGAGAGAAAAGAAAAGAAAAATCAAAGTGAAAAAGCAAGGAAAAAGTTCTCCTGTGGTTTGTTGGTACTAAAGTTGAAGGTGATTGAGGGAAGTTTGTGAATTGATACAAGGTATGGATTTGAAATAATAGAGGCATCTCTTAACTCCAATTAAGTTAGCCTAGATCCAAAGAAATATCCTCCCTTACCTAAGCCCCATTTCACCCTTTGAAAAGATCTCATAATGTGTGTGGCATTTGTGTGTTTTTGCTTTCTTAGAATTCTGTCAAGCCTATGGTAGATGATTGTATTTGGTGTGAGTTGAGTGTAAACAGTACCCTGAGACACTTGAGTGGAGTGAAACACATTATCTGAAAAGGTGTAATAGGAATTGATTTGTTGCCCTGAGTAAATAAATTCATTTTGGTTACTTGATTTGTGATAATTGGAAATCATGAATACAAAAGAGTAGGTGAATTGATTGTGCATGGATTGTCAAAAAAATTTATGAAAAGTTCACCTAGATGAATTGGAATTATTTGAAATCCAACCTATGTTTTTTATTGAGTTTGCTTGAGGACAAGCAAAGAGCTAAGTTTGGGGTTGTGATAAGTCTTCATCACATGTAGATTTATAGTGCTTAATTGGATATTTGTGTTGTGATTGAAGAGAATTCAAAGTAATTACTTGCTTAAATTGGGTGATTTAGTGTATTCACTTGGATTCGTTCTAACGTTTGTGCATTAATGTTTTCTATGATTTTTTATCTCTAAGTGCACAGAAATGAGAGCATAGCCAAATGAGTGACTTGAAAGCGCGTCTGGAAGCGTTGTTTCCTGAAAAAGAAGATTCCAAAAGCTATCTCTTGAGCCACACTAATCCAAATGAGGTAATTTGTGCTACAAGTTGACAAGGTGATGTTGTCTTAGCCTGACACATGTTCAATGTTTTAATCATATCTGGAGTTTCAGGTGTCCAAATGAGATGAAGACACCATGAGCTAATTTGGACTTTACAGGGGTAAAAAATGCAAAACAACGTGGAAAAACGGGTGTAGGAGGGCACCCGAGCGCGCGGAGCTCGCTTGAGCACTTCCGGAGTGCTGTTTCTGCTGCCATTCTGTTTGTTAGCGCGCAGAGAGCGCCCAAGCGACGCTGGAGCGCTTCTGTGACGCTGTTTTGCTTAAAAACTCGTGTTTTCACTATTTTGGGTCATTCTTGACTATTCTAAAGACCTAAAAACGTTGGAGGCTTGTCAAAGGGTGCTAGGGATTCATTCTCCACCATCTCCAAGGAGGATTCAAGCTTGGGAACAAGGATTTGAGTCTTCAATGGAGTGGTTCTCTACCATTATTTCTATTTTCTGGTTTGGTTTCTCTTTCTCTATGAGTAACTAAACTCTTTTAGGCCAGGGTTAGATGAATTTTGTGGAAACCCATATATAATTGGATTCTATTATTTCTATGCAAGTTTATTCATGTTAATTGATCCTTTATCTCTGTTGTTAATGCCTTTTGATAATTTATAATTACTAAATTGAATTTGGGTTATGCTGATGATTGGAAAATTGAGGTTTTTAACTAGCATTGTGATTGTTGGACATATCTATAGGGTTATAGGAATATAATTCTATTTGGTATGAGTTTGTATGAATCTTTATTCTTTATGCTTGATTTAATTAATTTGAACCTAAGGGATTAGGGCTTATTAGTTAAATCAAAGGGATTAAGAGGAAAGGAATTTTCGTTAATCTAATTTAGAGGATTTAAACTTCAATTGTTCATGAGTATCGCTTGCATTGGTTTTGAATTCAATTGCATAAAGGTGGAAACAAATGGATTCAACCCCTAGTCATTTTTAATTATTCGAATTCAATTACTTTTTATTAATTTTTGTTGTTACAAATAGCATCAATTCCAATACAAAGAATTTGTTCACGTTCAAAATAGTTACGAACTTTGTTTAGTTGAATAATTAATCACAATCCCTGTGGAGACGATCTTACTTATCACATTTACTACTTGACGACGAAATCGTACACTTGCGATTTAGTTTACCATTAGGTTGTGTAGGTTTGGGTTGAGAGGGTTTTGGTGAAGGAATTGGTTTAGGGACAGGTTTGGAAGATTGGGGAAACAGTTTAGGCAACTGTGGAGTAAGTGGAGGTATCTGGTTAGCAGGTATAGGGTTTGACAGAACGGGTTCTAAGACACAAGAATCAATGGGAGCAGAACCAGTTTGGTAAGTAGCATCATACAAGTCACAAACTTTATCCAGTACCTTGGTTCTCTTTGCTACTGGGAGGTTACAACCTTAATGATTCTTTTCAGTTTCTGAGCAGGTGCAGTAGTAATGGAGGTTCTGGGGGCAACAGCAGGAGGGACAGTTGCAGCTGCAGCAGCTTCTCTCTGTAGCCTTTCCTCTCTGAGTTTCTGATGGAAAATGTAGCACTCTTCCTGACTTTTGGCTATCATTTCATCAAGAACATTCTTCTTCTCCTCTACCTCTTCAGACATATCAAAGTCCATGAAGGCAGGTCTTACTGGATGTTCACACTGAGTGGGTTCTGAAGCAATGTGAATTACAGTGCTTCGAGTGACTCTCCTGGTAGGTACAGTACTTCCAGCATCAACCACTTTCTTCTTTCCTTTTCTTACTGCTTTCCTTCCACCTTCTTCTTCCCGTAAAATCTCAGCAACTACTTCTGTTGAAAGAAGTTTCATTCTTCTCAGATTTTCACTTGAGAATGTGGGTACCACCATTGTCTTCAGGGCAAGTCCAACTTCCTCATTGTTAAGCCCTTGAAGCTGCCTAATCAGGCCTTGATTTTCCATAATCGCAGAGAGCAACATTCCATAGGAAATATTTGCATTCTTCCCTTTTTTGGAATATATCAAACCTCGTCGCAGGTGGTCAAAAATGAGATTCGGAAGATTGATCTTAGCCTTTAGTTCATAATACCACATTATGAACTTGTGGGTACTGCTAATAAAGATCCTGCATCTGCACTGGGTACTAAGCGAGGCATGATAATCCTCAAGAGCACCTCAAACGATTCTTCATATCCACGGCCTTGGTTCCACCAGATTTCTCAAAATTGTGTCATTGACAACGCCCACCACCAAAGATCTTTTTCCCACCTTTTCACAAGAATACCTCCCTTATTAGGGCATTTAGTGATATCAGCAATTAAATCCTGGGTTACCAAGATGCGCCTTCCTTGAACATAACTGTGGATGGTTCTGTCTTTACTCCATGCATACATCCAGAATTCTTTGACTAGGTTTTCATATACCGGGTAGTTGTCCATGAGAAAGAAGTCCATTATTCCCATTTCAACGAAATCATCTCTGAAAGCGTACCCTTCATGAGCTAAATCTCTAAAGTTCACTTGGTGTTCCACAACACCTTCAGCTCATGTGGTTGTAAGTTCTGTAGAGTAACTTGAGGTTCCTCCTCAGGACCTTGAACTTCTTGTTGTTGTTGTTGTGCGGCCATTGTAAAAACAGAGAGAGTTACAGAGAGCGAATAGAAGAGAAATGGATTTAGGGTTCAGAAAACGTGTAGGCTTCTCTTAGAGATAGTGTAGGTAGTGGGTGAAGTGAGTGAGTGAGTGGGTATTAAACGTGTTTGAGAAGGCAAACCGCCTTTACCAGTTACCAAAATAAATGAATTAAAAACTTTGTCATTTCAAAAATGAAGCTTGCGACACTCAGAATTAAAGAGGCACAGTAAAACTGTCCTCGTACAGTAAAAGCAATAATGACTCAGTAAGAGTAAATACTATCCACTAACGCAACAACCAGTCTTAGAGAGACACGTGTACACAAAGATTCCCAGAGGCAACTTTGTGTTAAAGAGCAACAAATTCATGAATATGAACAGTTAACAACAACAAAAATAATAAAGAATAGCAATTAATAAACTAATAAACAGAGCCAACATGCAACCAGAGTCAATATGTGAACAGAGTCAACACACAAGCAGAGTCAACATGTATCCCATCAGAGGCGCGTGTGTGACAACAGAGCGCGTGTGCCAAGACAGAGTCATATAGTCAACCAGAGTGAAAAATATTCAGATTAAACACTCATTCCTTTATAAGATGAAAGTTTAAATTCTTTCTTATAAAGTTGAATCTATTTTCAGCAAGGGGTTTTGTAAATATATCTGCCCATTGATGGTCAGTATCAATAAATTTGATTTCAAGTATCCCTTTCTGAACATAGTCTCTAATGAAAAGATGCTTAATTTCAATATGTTTAGCTCGTGAATGCAAAATAGGATTTTTAGTTAAACATATAGCAGAAGTATTATCACAGTATATAGGAATGTTACTCTCTTTAATCTGGTAGTCCTCAAGTTGATACTTCATCCATAGTAGTTCTGAGCTACTGCTTGCAGCAGATATATACTCAACTTCTGTAGTTGATAGTGCAATTGTGTTTTGCCTTTTGCTGGACCAAGAGATAAGGTTTGCTCCAAGAAATTGGCAGCCACCACTTGTGCTCTTTCTTTCAATTCTATCTCCAGCAAAGTCAGCATCACAGAAACCTACTAGATTATAATTTTCTGAGTTCTTATAAAGCAAAGCAAGGTTATTAGTTCCTTTGAGATACCTAAAGATTCTCTTAACAGCAGTTAAGTGAGATTCTCTAGGATCAGATTGAAATCTTGCACATAAGCAGACACTAAACATAATATCAGGCCTTGAGGCAGTTAGATAAAGGAGTGAGTCGATCATACCTCTATACACCTTTTGATCTACCTTTTTACTCGATTCATCTTTGCCGAGAGCACATGTTGGATGCATTGATGTGCTCATAGATTTGGTTTCCTCAAGCTTGAACTTCTTTAGGAGTTCTCTCACATATTTAGTTTGACGGATATAGGTTCCATCTTGACATTGCTTGATTTGAATACCAAGGAAGAATTTTAAATCTCCCATCATACTCATTTCAAACTCATTCTGCATAAGCTTAGAAAATTCCTTACACAGAGATTCATTAGTAGAACCAAAGATAATATCATCTACATATATTTGAACTATAATGAAATGCTTTTTAGATGATTTTCTAAAGAGGGTAGTATCCATCTGTCCTCTTTCAAAACCATTTGACATTAAAAAGGAACTCAATCTGTCGTACCAAGCTCTTGGAGCTTGTTTAAGACCATAAAGAGCCTTTTTAAGTTTGAAGACATGCTCTGGATAAGCAATATCTTCAAATCCAGGTGGTTGTTTCACAAATACTTCCTCACTTATAAAACCATTTAAAAATGCACTTTTCACATCCATTTGATATAAAGTAATGCCATGATGTCCAGCAAATGATAATAATATTCTTATAGCTTCAAGTCTAGCTACTGGAGCAAAGGTTTCAGTATAGTCAATACCTTCCTCTTGTGAATACCCTTGAGCAACAAGCCTTGCCTTGTTTCTTACCACTTTGCCATCCTTATCAAGTTTGTTTCTGAAAACTCACTTGGTTCCAATGGCTTGCTTATCCTCTAGAGGAGGCACAAGCTTCCAAACATCATTCCTCTGAAATTGATTGAGCTCTTCTTGCATAGCAAGTATCCATCCATCGTCTGTTAGTGCTTCATCAATTGTTTTGGGTTCTATTTCTGACAGCAAAGCAAAGTCAGAGTGTTCTCTGAGAGATGATATTGTTCTAACTCTATCACTTAGTTCGCCAATAATCTGATCCTTTGGGTGATGAGGTTTAAACTTCCAGTCTGTTATTGGTTCTTCTTGGGTCTTATCACCAGACACAGAATCAGAGTCAGCACCTGTGACACCTTTATCTGTTTCTTTGCTAATCTGTAGATCTGAAAGGTCTTCATCTAGCTCTGACGTTTTATTGTCAGGCTTCTTGTCATCAAATCTCACATGCACAGACTCATCAACAATTAATGTTTCCTTGTTGAATACTCTGTAAGCTTTAGAGCATTCAGAATATCCTACAAAGATAACTTTGTGCGATTTTGAATCAAATTTTCCAAGACTGTCCTTTGTATTAAGAACAAAGCAGTCACATCCAAATTGGTGAAAGTATAAAATGTTGGGTTTTCTTCCTTTCCACAATTCATAAGGAGTCTTATTCAAGATAGGTCTGATATAGATTCTGTTTTGAATATAACATGTCAGGTTTATCGCTTCGCCAAAAGTGCTTTGCAATGTTAGTTTCGTGAATCATGGTTCTGGCCATTTCTTGTAAAGATCTATTTTTCCTTTCTACAACACCATTTTGTTGTGGTGTTCTAGGAGATGAAAAATTATGAGAGATGCCATGCTCTTCACAGAAGTCTTAGTAGGTTATGCTTCAGGCCATCAACCAATAAGACATTATCAATAGAAGGTAGGAGTTTCTCACCAATTTTTCCACTTCCAATGATTTTACCATTTTGGTTTCCTCTGAAACCTACTGTTCCACTTTCTTTAAGTTGGAGTTCTTTGAACATACGCCTTTCTCCCGTCATATGGCGTGAGCATCCACTGTCCAAGTACCAGGACTGGTGTTGCAACTTTGTTGCTAAGCAAATCTGCAACATATATAATTTTGTCCTTAGGTACCCAAAGCTTTTTGGGTCCTCTTTTGTTAGCTCTAGAAGGAAATTTGTCCTTCTTATTTTTCAATTCATAACAAGTACTTCTAATGTGTCCTTTCTTATTGCAAAAGGTACAAAGCAGACATTCAATATAATTATTGGTATCTTTGGTTTTCAAATTTGTGTTTTGAAAAGTGGGTTCCTCTGGTTTGTAACCAAGACCCTTTTTGCCATTTTGGCTTACACCCCAAATCATAGATGCTTGTTTGCTTCGTGTAACACATTCAGTACGAAATTTTTGAAATCCCTCTTCATATTTTGAAGAGTTGCATTCAACATTTTCCTCAGTCTTAGAGCTGTCATTCACCAAGCGGTGATTTTCAGCTTTGAGCTTCTCATTCTCCTCATTGAGTATTTGAAATTCTTTTAAAAGTTTTGAGAATTTCTTTTTCAAAGCTTTATACTCAGTGTTGAGTTTGGAAGACTAATCTACTAGTTCATCAAAAGTTATTTCAATATCAGAAGATGGATTAGAATCTACCTCTTCATCTTCTTCTTCACTGTCTGACCCTATGGTAGCCATTAGAGCCATGTTTGCGTGTTCCTCATCATCATCAGATGAAGATGAATCAGAATCATCCCATGTTGCCATGAGACCTTTCTTCTTCTTGCTTTTAAAACCAGCTTTCCTTGGTTTCTCAAGCTGTGGACATTCAGACTTGAAATCTCCTGGCTTTTTGCACTCGTAGCAAGTAACTTGGCATTTGTCCTTGTAATCCTTCTTATCCCTTGAGTCTTGCTTTTCCCTTGAGTCCTTTTTGTGGAACTGCTTTCTGAACCTTCCTTTGTTTTTCCACATGCGTTGAATTTTCCTTGATATTAAGGAGATTTCTTCGTCTGTGTCTCCATTGCTCTCATCAGACGATGCTTCGTCTATTTCAGGTTCAGCTTGTAGAGCTTTGGAGGAAGATGCTTTGTTTGTAGATTTCAAAGCAATAGACTTTGATTTCTTGGGAGGTTCTTCTTCATCTAGCTCAAGCTCATGAGCTCTCAACGAACTCAGAAGATCTTCAAGTCGCAAGACATTCAGGTCCTTTGCTTCCTGAATTGCAGTGACTTTGGGTCTCCACTTCTTTGGCAGACTTCTTAAGATTTTCTTAAGGTGATCAGCAGTGGTATAACTTTTCTTAAGAACTTTTAAACACTGAACTAGTGTTTGGAATCTTCCAAACATAGTTTCAATATTTTCACCCTCTTCCATCTTGAAGAGTTCATATTGTCTCACCAAGATGTTAGCTTTGGTTTCTTGCACTTGGGAAGTACCCTCATAAGCCAAGGATAATGAGTCCCAAATTTCCTTGGCGGTATCTTTTTTCCGCATTTCTCGTATTCCTTCTCGGAGATAGCACAAATAAGAAAATATCTTGCTTTCTGATATAGTTGATAAGCTTTCTTATGCTCTTCTGTCCATTTATCCCTAGGAATGGGATTTTCTTTGGAATCAACTGGTTCGGTGTATTGTTTTTGAACCATATCCCAGACTTTGAGTTGTTGAGACTCGAAAAAGGATTTAACTTTATCTTTCCAGTAGTCGAAGTTTGTTCCAGTGAATAAAGGAGGACGGTTAACGTGACCACCGGCTTCGTTGCTTGCCATGAATAGAGAATAAGATCTTTTCCTCTTACACTATTAAGTGCTCAACCAAGAGGCCGAGCTCTGGTACCAATTGAACGTGGCAAAAACACAAGAAAGGGGGGTTTGAATTGGGTTTTAAAAACATTTTGCAAATATAAGTGTCTATGAAAAACTTCTTCTAAACAACTTTTTAATAAAATAGTACACTAAGTAAAGAGAAGAGAGTGACACAGTGATTTATACTAGTTCACTATCACCTGATAGCTACGTCTAGTCCCTTCACACACTTGAAGGATTTTTCCACTATAATCAACCTGATTACACTTGAGAGTATAATACTGTCAAACTGGCTATATTCACAACTTCTTAGAACGACTTAGTACAGTCAAGCCTCTAAGGAATACAGCCACTACTGGGCTTAATACAAGTTCAAAGGAGTTTTGAAATAGTACACAAATAACTCTCAAAGAGAGAATTTACAATGAAGAACTTTAGCACAACTAATAACTTTCAAACAGAAAGGATAAAACAGTTAAGTGCTTTGTTCAATGTGATCTCAGAGCCTTGGAAGATTTCTCGGTTGCACACTGTCTCAGAGAATGGTGTTTTTTTAAGTATGATAAGATTGTAGGCGCTCACTGTAAGATTACTTTGTACGTTGCTGCGTTCACTTTCTTTTCAATCGTTAACCTACTTCAGTGACTGAAGTAAGATATATATAGCTAGGGTTGAGAATAGTGCCGTTGTTACACAACGTCTCTTTTTACCCTAGGTCAAAACCTCAGATCCTGTTTTTGTGGCTTTTGTAGGTCACGTTGCTTTCCAGACTGTATAAAGCATTCTGGGCACTACACACAAAATTGGAATCTTTGTCTCTTGTGGGTTTTTTGAATATGAGACCCTTCGAGAGCAAGTTTCCTTAATGATTAGAATCGTTGATATTCTTTTGACCTTTGATCCTCGTACATTAAATCGCTTAATCAATGAGGTCTCTTAAATACTTGAAGTAGCCTCAAATATTCTTCATTCTGTTTCCTAACAGAGCTATACTGTTCACCAGAGTTAAGTACTGTACTACAGAGTGAGTTTGAAACAGAGTTGAGTTCTTCAGCGTAGAATTCAATGGGCTTTCACAACAGAGTCTTGTAGTCATGCACGAAGGCTTCTATAGGTAGATTAACCAAGGTCTGTTGAATGTGTTAACCAATGGCCAGAGCTAGTTTCAAAGCTTGGTACACCAACAGAGTTGACTGTTCAACAGAGTTGACTAAGTCAAAATCTAGTCTTAGGAGTCACCAGAGCGTTGACTGAACAAGCAGAGTTGACCAACTTCAGAGCAAGACTTCACAAGGTGACGTCAGCATAAAAACAGAGGATCACTCCCAGACTTAGTCGTGTTAAATTCAAGATTTCACCAAGTCTTCTGAGATAACGACTTCTAATGAATAGTGGTTTCTGCATACTAGCAAACACATTAGAGAATAAATTGTCTCACCAAGATGTTAGCTTTGGTTTCTTGCACTTGGGAAGTACCCTCATAAGCCAAGGACAATGAGTCCCAAATTTCCTTGGCGGTATCTTTTTTCTGCATTTCTCGTGTTCCTTCTCGGAGATAGCACAGATAAGAAAATATCTTGCTTTCTGATATAGTTGATAAGCTTTCTTATGCTCTTCTGTCCATTTATCCCTAGGAATGGGATTTTCTTTGGAATCAACTGGTTCGGTGTATTGTTTTTGAACCATATCCCAGAGTTTGAGTTATTGAGACTCGAAGAAGGATTTAACTTTATCTTTCCAGTAGTCGAAGTTTGTTCCAGTGAACAAAGGAGGACGGTTAAGGTGACCACCGGCTTCGTTGCTTGCCATGAATAGAGAATAAGATCTTTTCCTCTTACACTATTAAGTGCTCAACCAAGAGGCCGAGCTCTGGTACCAATTGAACGTGGCAAAAACACAAGAAAGGGGGGTTTGAATTGGGTTTTAAAAACATTTTGCAAATATAAGTGTCTATGAAAAACTTCTTCTAAACAACTTTTTAATAAAATAGTACACTAAGTAAAGAGAAGAGAGTGACACAGTGATTTATACTAGTTCACTATCACCTGATAGCTACGTCTAGTCCCTTCACACACTTGAAGGATTTTTCCACTATAATCAACCTGATTACACTTGAGAGTATAATACTGTCAAACTGGCTATATTCACAACTTCTTAGAACGACTTAGTACAGTCAAGCCTCTAAGGAATACAGCCACTACTGGGCTTAATACAAGTTCAAAGGAGTTTTGAAATAGTACACAAATAACTCTCACAGAGAGAATTTACAATGAAGAACTTTAGCACAACTAATAACTTTCAAACAGAAAGGATAAAACAGTTAAGTGCTTTGTTCAATGTGATCTCAGAGCCTTGGAAGATTTCTCGGTTGCACACTGTCTCAGAGAATGGTGTTTTTTTAAGTATGATAAGATTGTAGGCGCTCACTGTAAGATTACTTTGTACGTTGCTGCGTTCACTTTCTTTTCAATCGTTAACCTACTTCAGTGACTGAAGTAAGATATATATAGCTAGGGTTGAGAATAGTGTCGTTGTTACACAACGCCTCTTTTTATCCTAGGTCAAAACCTCAGATCCTGTTTTTGTGGCTTTTGCAGGTCACGTCGCTTTCCAGACTGTATAAAGCATTCTGGGCACTGCACACAAAATCGGAATCTTTGTCTCTTGTGGGTTTTTTGAATATGAGACCCTTCGAGAGCAAGTTTCCTTAATGATTAGAATCGTTGATATTCTTTTGACCTTTGATACCTCGTACATTAAAACGCTTAATCAATGAGGTCTCTTAAATACTTGAAGTAGCCTCAAATATTCTTCATTTTGTTTCCTAACAGAGCTATACTGTTCACCAGAGTTAAGTACTGTACTACAGAGTGAGTTTGAAACAGAGTTGAGTTCTTCAGCGTAGAATTCAATGGGCTTTCACAACAGAGTCTTGTAGTCATGCACGAAGGCTTCTATAGGTAGATTAACCAAGGTCTGTTGAATGTGTTAACCAATGGCCAGAGCTAGTTTTCGAAGCTTGGTACACCAACAGAGTTGACTGTTCAACAGAGTTGACTAAGTCAAAATCTAGTCTTAGGAGTCACCTGAGCGTTGACTGAATAAGCAGAGTTGACCAACTTCAGAGCAAGACTTCACAAGGTGACGTCAGCATAAAAACAGAGGATCACTCCCAGACTTAGTCATGTTAAATTCAAGATTTCACCAAGTCTTCTGACATAACGACTTCTAATGAATAGTGATTTCTGCATACTAGCAAACACATTAGAGAATAAATTGTCTCACCAAGATGTTAGCTTTGGTTTCTTGCACTTGGGAAGTACCCTCATAAGCCAAGGACAATGAGTCCCAAATTTCCTTGGCGGTATCTTTTTTCCGCATTTCTCGTATTCCTTCTCGGAGATAGCACAGATAAGAAAATATCTTGCTTTTTGATATAGTTGATAAGCTTTCTTATGCTCTTCTGTCCATTTATCGCTAGGAATGGAATTTTCTTTGGAATCAACTGGTTCGGTGTATTGTTTTTGAACCATATCCCAGAGTTTGAGTTGTTGAGACTCGAAGAAGGATTTAACTTTATCTTTCCAGTAGTCGAAGTTTGTTCCAGTGAACAAAGGAGGACGGTTAATGTGACCACCGGCTTCGTTGCTTGCCATGAATAGAGAATAGGATCTTTTCCTCTTACACTATTAAGTGCTCAACCAAGAGGCCGAGCTCTGGTACCAATTGAACGTGGCAAAAACACAAGAAAGGGGGGTTTGAATTGGGTTTTAAAAACATTTTGCAAATATAAGTGTTTATGAAAAACTTCTTCTAAACAACTTTTTAATAAAATAGTGCACTAAGTAAAGAGAAGAGAGTGACACAGTGATTTATACTAGTTCACTATCACCTGATAGCTACGTCTAGTTCCTTCACACACTTGAAGGATTTTTCCACTATAATCAACCTGATTACACTTGAGAGTATAATACTGCCAAACTGGCTATATTCAAAACTTCTTAGAACGAATTAGTACAGTCAAGCCTCTAAGGAATACAGCCACTACTGGGCTTAATACAAGTTCAAAGGAGTTTTGAAATAGTACACAAATAACTCTCACAGAGAGAATTTACAATGAAGAACTTTAGCACAACTAATAACTTTCAAACAGAAAGGATAAAACAGTTAAGTGCTTTGTTCAATGTGATCCCAGAGCCTTGGAAGATTTCTCGGTTGCACACTGTCTCAGAGAATAGTGTTTTTTTAAGTATGGTAAGATTGTCGGCGCTCACTGTAAGATTACTTTGTACTTTGCTGCGTTCACTTTCTTTTCAATCGTTAACCTACTTCAGTGACTGAAGTAAGATATATATAGCTAGGGTTGAGAATAGTGCCGTTGTTACACAACGTCTCTTTTTACCCTAGGTCAAAACCTCAGATCCTGTTTTTGTGGCTTTTATAGGTCACGTCGCTTTCCAGACTGTATAAAGCATTATGGGCACTGCACACCAAATCGGAATCTTTGTCTCTTGTGGGTTTTTTGAATATGAGACCCTTCGAGAGCAAGTTTCCTTAATGATTAGAATCGTTGATATTCTTTTGACCTTTGATACCTCGTACATTAAAACGCTTAATCAATGAGGTCTCTTAAATACTTGAAGTAGCCTCAAATATTCTTCATTTTGTTTCCTAACAGAGCTATACTGTTCACCAGAGTTAAGTACTCTACAGAGTGAGTTTGAAACAGAGTTGAGTTCTTCAGCGTAGAATTCAATGGGCTTTCACAACAGAGTCTTGTAGTCATGCACGAAGGCTTCTATAGGTAGATTAACCAAGGTCTGTTGAATGTGTTAACCAATGGCCAGAGCTAGTTTTCGAAGCTTGGTACACCCACAGAGTTGACTGTTCAACAGAGTTGACTAAGTCAAAATCTAGTCTTAGGAGTCACCAGAGCGTTGACTGAATAAGCAGAGTTGACCAACTTCAGAGCAAGACTTCACAAGGTGACGTCAGCATAAAAACAGAGGATCACTCCCAGACTTAGTCATGTTAAATTCAAGATTTCACCAAGTCTTCTGAGATAACGACTTCGAATGAATAGTGATTTCTGCATACTAGCAAACACATTAGAGAATAAATTGTCTCACCAAGATGTTAGCTTTGGTTTCTTGCACTTGGGAAGTACCCTCATAAGCCAAGGACAATGAGTCCCAAATTTCCTTGGCGGTATCTTTTTTCCGCATTTCTCGTATTCCTTCTCGGAGATAGCACAGATAAGAAAATATATTGCTTTCTGATATAGTTGATAAGCTTTCTTATGCTCTTCTGTCCACTTATCCCTAGGAATGGGATTTTCTTTGGAATCAACTGGTTCGGTGCATTGTTTTTGAACCATATCCCAGAGTTTGAGTTGTTGAGACTCGAAGAAGGATTTAACTTTATCTTTCCAGTAGTCGAAGTTTGTTCCAGTGAACAAAGGAGGACGGTTAACGTGACCACCGGCTTCGTTGCTTGCCATGAATAGAGAATAAGATCTTTTCCTCTTGCACTATTAAGTGTTCAACCAAGAGGCCGAGCTCTGGTACCAATTGAACGTGGCAAAAACACAAGAAAGGGGGGTTTGAATTGGGTTTTAAAAACATTTTGCAAATATAAGTGTTTATGAAAAACTTCTTCTAAACAACTTTTTAATAAAATAGTGCACTAAGTAAAGAGAAGAGAGTGACACAGTGATTTATACTAGTTCACTATCACCTGATAGCTACGTCTAGTCCCTTCACACACTTGAAGGATTTTTCCACTATAATCAACCTGATTACACTTGAGAGTATAATACTGCCAAACTTGCTATATTCACAACTTCTTAGAACGACTTAGTACAATAAGCCTCTAAGGAATACACCACCATCTTGGGCTTAATACAAGTTCAAAGGAGTTTTGAAATAGTACACAAATAACTCTCACAGAGAGAATTTACAATGAAGAACTTTAGCACAACTAATAACTTTCAAACAGAAAGGATAAAACAGTTAAGTGCTTTGTTCAATGTGATCCCAGAGCCTTGGAAGATTTCTCGGTTGCACACTGTCTCAGAGAATAGTGTTTTTTTAAGTATGATAAGATTGTAGGCGCTCACTGTAAGATTACTTTGTACTTTGCTGCGTTCACTTTCTTTTCAATCGTTAACCTACTTCAGTGACTGAAGTAAGATATATATAGCTAGGGTTGAGAATAGTGTCGTTGTTACACAACGCCTCTTTTTATCCTAGGTCAAAACCTCAGATCCTGTTTTTGTGGCTTTTGCAGGTCACGTCGCTTTCCAGACTGTATAAAGCATTCTGGGCACTGCACACAAAATCGGAATCTTTGTCTCTTGTGGGTTTTTTGAATATGAGACCCTTCGAGAGCAAGTTTCCTTAATGATTAGAATCGTTGATATTCTTTTGACCTTTGATACCTCGTACATTAAAACGCTTAATCAATGAGGTCTCTTAAATACTTGAAGTAGCCTCAAATATTCTTCATTTTGTTTCCTAACAGAGCTATACTGTTCACCAGAGTTAAGTACTGTACTACAGAGTGAGTTTGAAACAGAGTTGAGTTCTTCAGCGTAGAATTCAATGGGCTTTCACAACAGAGTCTTGTAGTCATGCACGAAGGCTTCTATAGGTAGATTAACCAAGGTCTGTTGAATGTGTTAACCAATGGCCAGAGCTAGTTTTCGAAGCTTGGTACACCAACAGAGTTGACTGTTCAACAGAGTTGACTAAGTCAAAATCTAGTCTTAGGAGTCACCAGAGCGTTGACTGAACAAGCAGAGTTGACCAACTTCAGAGCAAGACTTCACAAGGTGACGCCAAGATAAAAACAGAGAATCACTCCCAGACTTAGTCGTGTTAAATTGAAGATTTCACCAAGTCTTCTGAGATAACGTCTTCTAATGAATAGTGATTTCTGCATACTAGCAAACACATTAGAGAATAAATTGTCTCACCAAGATGTTAGCTTTGGTTTCTTGCACTTGGGAAGTACCCTCATAAGCCAAGGACAATGAGTCCCAAATTTCCTTGGCGGTATCTTTTTTCCGCATTTCTCATATTCCTTCTCGGAGATAGCATGATAAGAAAATATCTTGCTTTTGATATAGTTGATAAGCTTTCTTATGCTCTTACATCCATTTATCCCTAGGAATGGGATTTTCTTTGGAATCAACTGGTTCGTGTATTGTTTTTGAACCATATCCCAGAGTTTGAGTTGTTGAGACTCGAAGAAGGATTTAACTTTATCTTTCCAGCTGTCGAAGTTTGCTCCAGTGAACAAAGGAGGACGGTTAACGTGACCACCGGCTTCGTTGCTTGCCATGAATAGAGAATAAGATCTTTTCCTCTTACACTATTAAGTGCTCAACCAAGAGGTCGAGCTCGTACAAATTGAACGTGGCAAAAACACAAGAAATGGGGTTTGAATTGGGTTTTAAAACATTTTGCAAATATAAGTGTTTATGAAAAACTTCTTCTAAACAACTTTTTAATAAAATAGTGCACTAAGTAAAGAGAAGAGAGTGACACAGTGATTTATACTAGTTCACTATCACCTGATAGCTACGTCTTGTCCCTTCACACACTTGAAGGATTTTTCCACTATAATCAACCTGATTACACTTGAGAGTATAATACTGCCAAACTTGCTATATTCACAACTTCTTAGAACGACTTAGTACAGTCAAGCCTCTAAGGAATACACCCACTACTGGGCTTAATACAAGTTCAAAGGAGTTTTGAAATAGTACACAAATAACTCTCACAGAGAGAATTTACAATGAAGAACTTTAGCACAACTAATAACTTTCAAACAGAAAGGATAAAACAGTTAAGTGCTTTGTTCAATGTGATCCCAGAGCCTTGGAAGATTTCTCGGTTGCACACTGTCTCAGAGAATAGTGTTTTTTTAAGTATGATAAGATTGTAGGCGCTCACTGTAAGATTACTTTGTACTTTGCTGCGTTCACTTTCTTTTCAATCGTTAACCTACTTCAGCGACTAAAGTAAGATATATATAGCTAGGGTTGAGAATAGTGCCGTTGTTACACAACGTCTCTTTTTACCCTAGGTCAAAACCTCAGATCCTGTTTTTGTGGCTTTTACAGGTCACGTCGCTTTCCAGACTGTATAAAGCATTATGGGCACTGCACACAAAATCGGAATCTTTGTCTCTTGTGGGTTTTTTGAATATGAGACCCTTCGAGAGCAAGTTTCCTTAATGATTAGAATCGTTGATATTCTTTTGACCTTTGATACCTCGTACATTAAAACGCTTAATCAATGAGGTCTCTTAAATACTTGAAGTAGCCTCAAATATTCTTCATTCTGTTTCCTAACAGAGCTATACTGTTCACCAGAGTTAAGTACTGTACTATAGAGTGAGTTTGAAACAGAGTTGAGTTCTTCAGCGTAGAATTCAATGGGCTTTCACAACAGAGTCTTGTAGTCATGCACGAAGGCTTCTATAGGTAGATTAACCAAGGTCTGTTGAATGTGTTAACCAATGGCCAGAGCTAGTTTTCGAAGCTTGGTACACCAACAGAGTTGACTGTTCAACAGAGTTGACTAAGTCGAAATCTAGTCTTAGGAGTCACCAGAGCGTTGACTGAACAACCAGAGTTGACCAACTTCAGAGCAAGACTTCACAAGGTGACGTCAGCATAAAAACAGAGAATCACTCGCAGACTTAGTAATGTTAAATTCAAGATTTCAACAAGTCTTCTGAGATAACGACTTCTAATGAATTGTGCTTTCTGCATACTAGCAAACACATTAGAGAATAAATTGTCTCACCAAGATGTTAGCTTTGGTTTCTTGCACTTGGGAAGTACCCTCATAAGCCAAGGACAATGAGTCCCAAATTTCCTTGGCGGTATCTTTTTTCCGCATTTCTCGTATTCCTTCTCGGAGATAGCACAGATAAGAAAATATCTTGCTTTCTGATATAGTTGATAAGCTTTCTTATGCTCTTCTGTCCATTTATCCCTAGGAATGGGATTTTCTTTGGAATCAACTGGTTCGGTGTATTGTTTTTGAACCATATCCCAGAGTTTGAGTTGTTGAGACTCGAAGAAGGATTTAACTTTATCTTTCCAGCTGTCGAAGTTTGCTCCAGTGAACAAAGGAGGACGGTTAACGTGACCACCGGCTTCGTTGCTTGCCATGAATAGAGAATAAGATCTTTTCCTCTTACACTATTAAGTGCTCAACCAAGAGGCCGAGCTCTGGTACAAATTGAACGTGGCAAAAACACAAGAAATGGGGGTTTGAATTGGGTTTTAAAAACATTTTGCAAATATAAGTGTTTATGAAAAACTTCTTCTAAACAACTTTTTAATAAAATAGTGCACTAAGTAAAGAGAAGAGAGTGACACAGTGATTTATACTAGTTCACTATCACCTGATAGCTACGTCTTGTCCCTTCACACACTTGAAGGATTTTTCCACTATAATCAACCCGATTACACTTGAGAGTATAATCTTGCCAAACTTGCTATCTTCACATCCTCTAAGACCGCCTTAGTACAGTCAAGCCTCTAAGGAATACAGCCACTACTGGGCTTAATACAAGTTCAAAGGAGTTTTGAAATAGTACACAAATAACTCTCACAGAGAATTTACAATGAAGAACTTTAGCACAACTAATAACTTTCAAACAGTAAAGGATAAAACAGTTAAGTGCTTTGTTCAATGTGATCCCAGAGCCTTGGAAGATTTCTCCGGTTGCACACCGCCTCTCGAGAGAATAGTGTTTTTTAAGTATGATAAGATTGTAGCGCTCACCTGTAAGATTACTTTGTACTTTGTCTGCGTTCACTTTCTTTTCAATCGTTAACCTACCTCGTTGGATCAAGTAAGATATATATAGCTAGGGTTAAGAATAGTGCCGTTGTTACACAACGTCTCTTTTTACCCTAGGTCAAAACCTCAGATCATGTTTTTGTGGCTTTTGCAGGTCACGTCGCTTTCCAGACTGTATAAAGCATTCTGGGCACTGCACACAAAATCAGAATCTTTGTCTCTTGTGGGTTTTTTGAATATGAGACCATTCGAGAGCAAGTTTCCTTAATGATTAGAATCGTTGATATTCTTTTGACCTTTGATACCTCGTACATTAAAACGCTTAATCAATGAGGTCTCTTAAATACTTGAAGTAGCCTCAAATATTCTTCATTATGTTTCCTAACAGAGCTATACTGTTCACCAGAGTTAAGTACTGTACTACAGAGTGAGTTTGAAACAGAGTTGAGTTCTTCAGTGTAGAATTCAATGGGCTTTCACAACAGAGTCTTGTAGTCATGCACGAAGGCTTCTATAGGTAGATTAACCAAGGTCTGTTGAATGTGTTAACCAATGGCCAGAGCTAGTTTTCGAAGCTTGGTACACCAACAGAGTTGACTGTTCAACAGAGTTGACTAAGTCGAAATCTAGTCTTAGGAGTCACCAGAGCGTTGACTGAACAAGCAGAGTTGACCAACTTCAGAGCAAGACTTCACAAGGTGACGTCAGCATAAAAACAGAGGATCACTCGCAGACTTAGTAATGTTAAATTCAAGATTTCAACAAGTCTTCTGAGATAACGACTTCTAATGAATTGTGCTTTCTGCATACAATCAAACACATTAGAGAATAAATTGTCTCACCAAGATGTTAGCTTTGGTTTCTTGCACTTGGGAAGTACCCTCATAAGCCAAGGACAATGAGTCCCAAATTTCCTTGGCGGTATCTTTTTTCCGCATTTCTCGTATTCCTTCTCGGAGATAGCACAGATAAGAAAATATCTTGCTTTCTGATATAGTTGATAAGCTTTCTTATGCTCTTCTGTCCATTTATCCCTAGGAATGGGATTTTCTTTGGAATCAACTGGTTCGGTGTATTGTTTTTGAACCATATCCCAGAGTTTGAGTTGTTGAGACTCGAAGAAGGATTTAACTTTATCTTTCCAGCTGTCGAAGTTTGCTCCAGTGAACAAAGGAGGACGGTTAACGTGACCACCGGCTTCGTTGCTTGCCATGAATAGAGAATAAGATCTTTTCCTCTTACACTATTAAGTGCTCAACCAAGAGGCCGAGCTCTGGTACAAATTGAACGTGGCAAAAACACAAGAAATGGGGGTTTGAATTGGGTTTTAAAAACATTTTGCAAATATAAGTGTTTATGAAAAACTTCTTCTAAACAACTTTTTAATAAAATAGTGCACTAAGTAAAGAGAAGAGAGTGACACAGTGATTTATACTAGTTCACTATCACCTGATAGCTACGTCTTGTCCCTTCACACACTTGAAGGATTTTTCCACTATAATCAACCTGATTACACTTGAGAGTATAATACTGCCAAACTTGCTATATTCACAACTTCTTAGAACGACTTAGTACAGTCAAGCCTCTAAGGAATACAAATTACCTTCTTGGGCTTAATACAAGTTCAAAGGAGTTTTGAAATAGTACACAAATAACTCTCACAGAGAGAGTTTACAATGAAGAACTTTAGCACAACTAATAACTTTCAAACAGAAAGGATAAAACAGTTAAGTGCTTTGTTCAATGTGATCCCAGAGCCTTGGAAGATTTCTCGGTTGCACCTTTGTCTCGAGAGAATAGTGTTTTTAAGTATGATAAGATTGTAGGCGCTCACTGTAAGATTACTTTGTACTTTGCTGCGTTCACTTTCTTTTCAATCGTTAACCTACTTCAGCGACTAAAGTAAGATATATATAGCTAGGGTTGAGAATAGTGCCGTTGTTACACAACGTCTCTTTTTACCCTAGGTCAAAACCTCAGATCCTGTTTTTGTGGCTTTTACAGGTCATGTCACTTTCCAGACTGTATAAAGCATTATGGGCACTGCACACAAAATCGGAATCTTTGTCTCTTGTGGGTTTTTTGAATATGAGACCCTTCGAGAGCAAGTTTCCTTAATGATTAGAATCGTTGATATTCTTTTGACCTTTGATACCTCGTACATTAAAACGCTTAATCAATGAGGTCTCTTAAATACTTGAAGTAGCCTCAAATATTCTTCATTATGTTTCCTAACAGAGCTATACTGTTCACCAGAGTTAAGTACTGTACTACAGAGTGAGTTTGAAACAGAGTTGAGTTCTTCAGTGTAGAATTCAATGGGCTTTCACAACAGAGTCTTGTAGTCATGCACGAAGGCTTCTATAGGTAGATTAACCAAGGTCTGTTGAATGTGTTAACCAATGGCCAGAGCTAGTTTTCGAAGCTTGGTACACCAACAGAGTTGACTGTTCAACAGAGTTGACTAAGTCGAAATCTAGTCTTAGGAGTCACCAGAGCGTTGACTGAACAAGCAGAGTTGACCAACTTCAGAGCAAGACTTCACAAGGTGACGTCAGCATAAAAACAGAGGATCACTCGCAGACTTAGTAATGTTCAATTCAAGATTTCAACAAGTCTTCTGAGATAACGACTTCTAATGAATTGTGCTTTCTGCATACTAGCAAACACATTAGAGAATAAATTGTCTCACCAAGATGTTAGCTTTGGTTTCTTGCACTTGGGAAGTACCCTCATAAGCCAAGGACAATGAGTCCCAAATTTCCTTGGCGGTATCTTTTTTCCGCATTTCTCGTATTCCTTCTCGGAGATAGCACAGATAAGAAAATATCTTGCTTTCTGATATAGTTGATAAGCTTTCTTATGCTCTTCTGTCCATTTATCCCTAGGAATGGGATTTTCTTTGGAATCAACTGGTTCTGTATTGTTTTTGAACCATATCCCGAGTTTGAGTTGTTGAGACTCGAAGAAGGATTTAACTTTATCTTTCCAAATTGTCGGGTTTGCTCCAGTGAACAAAGGAGGACGGTTAACGTGACCACCGGCTTCGTTGCTTGCCATGAATAGAGAATAAGATCTTTTCCTCTTACACTATTAAGTGCTCAACCAAGAGGCCGAGCTCTGGTACAAATTGAACGTGGCAAAAACACAAGAAATGGGGGTTTGAATTGGGTTTTAAAAACATTTTGCAAATATAAGTGTTTATGAAAAACTTCTTCTAAACAACTTTTTAATAAAATAGTGCACTAAGTAAAGAGAAGAGAGTGACACAGTGATTTATACTAGTTCATTATCACCTAATAGCTACGTCTTGTCCCTTCACACACTTTAAGGATTTTTCCACTATAATCAACCTGATTACACTTGAGAGTATAATACTGCCAAACTTGCTATATTCACAACTTCTTAGAACGACTTAGTACAGTCAAGCCTCTAAGGAATACAGCCACTACTGGGCTTAATACAAGTTCAAAGGAGTTTTGAAATAGTACACAAATAACTCTCACAGAGAGAATTTACAATGAAGAACTTTAGCACAACTAATAACTTTCAAACGTAAAGGATAAAGCAGTTAAGTGCTTTGTTCAATGTGATCCCGAGCCTTGGAAGATTTCTCGGTTGCACAATCGTCTCGTAGAATAGTGTTTTTTTAAGTATGATAAGATTGTAGGCGCTCACTGTAAGATTACTTTGTACTTTGCTGCGTTCACTTTCTTTTCAATCGTTAACCTACCTCAGTGACTGAAGTAAGATATATATAGCTAGGGTTAAGAATAGTGCCGTTGTTACACAACGTCTCTTTTTACCCTAGGTCAAAACCTCAGATCATGTTTTTGTGGCTTTTGCAGGTCACGTCGCTTTCCAGACTGTATAAAGCATTCTGGGCACTGCACACAAAATCAGAATCTTTGTCTCTTGTGGGTTTTTTGAATATGAGACCATTCGAGAGCAAGTTTCCTTAATGATTAGAATCGTTGATATTCTTTTGACCTTTGATACCTCGTACATTAAAGCAGCTTAATCAATGAGGTCTCTTAAATACTTGAAGTAGCCTCAAATATTCTTCATTATGTTTCCTAACAGAGCTATCTTGTTCACCAGAGTTAAATCTTGTACTACAGGTGAGTTTGAAAGCGAGTTGAGTTCTTGATGTAGAATTCAATGGGCTTTCTATGAGTCTTGTAGTCATGCACGAAGGCTTCTATAGGTAGATTAACCAAGGTCCATTGAATGTGTTAACCAATGGCCAGAGCTAGTTTTGAAGCTTGGTACACCAACAGAGTTATTTGTTCAACAGTTGACTAAGTCGAAATCTAGTCTTAGGAGTCACCAGAGCGTTGACTGAACAAGCAGAGTTGACCAACTTCAGAGCAAGACTTCACAAGGTGACGTCAGCATAAAAACAGAGGATCACTCGCAGACTTAGTAATGTTAAATTCAAGATTTCAACAAGTCTTCTGAGATAACGACTTCTAATGAATTGTGCTTTCTGCATACAATCAAACACATTAGAGAATAAATTGTCTCACCAAGATGTTAGCTTTGGTTTCTTGCACTTGGGAAGTACCCTCATAAGCCAAGGACAATGAGTCCCAAATTTCCTTGGCGGTATCTTTTTTCCGCATTTCTCGTATTCCTTCTCGGAGATAGCACAGATAAGAAAATATCTTGCTTTCTGATATAGTTGATAAGCTTTCTTATGCTCTTCTGTCCATTTATCCCTAGGAATGGGATTTTCTTTGGAATCAACTGGTTCGGTGTATTGTTTTTGAACCATATCCCAGAGTTTGAGTTGTTGAGACTCGAAGAAGGATTTAACTTTATCTTTCCAGCTGTCGAAGTTTGCTCCAGTGAACAAAGGAGGACGGTTAACGTGACCACCGGCTTCGTTGCTTGCCATGAATAGAGAATAAGATCTTTTCCTCTTACACTATTAAGTGCTCAACCAAGAGGCCGAGCTCTGGTACAAATTGAACGTGGCAAAAACACAAGAAATGGGGGTTTGAATTGGGTTTTAAAAACATTTTGCAAATATAAGTGTTTATGAAAAACTTCTTCTAAACAACTTTTTAATAAAATAGTGCACTAAGTAAAGAGAAGAGAGTGACACAGTGATTTATACTAGTTCACTATCACCTGATAGCTACGTCTTGTCCCTTCACACACTTGAAGGATTTTTCCACTATAATCAACCTGATTACACTTGAGAGTATAATACTGCCAAACTTGCTATATTCACAACTTCTTAGAACGACTTAGTACAGTCAAGCCTCTAAGGAATACAGCCACTACTGGGCTTAATACAAGTTCAAAGGAGTTTTGAAATAGTACACAAATAACTCTCACAGAGAGAATTTACAATGAAGAACTTTAGCACAACTAATAACTTTCAAACAGAAAGGATAAAACAGTTAAGTGCTTTGTTCAATGTGATCCCAGAGCCTTGGAAGAGTTCTCGGTTGCACCGTCTCGAGAGAATAGTGTTTTTAAGTATGATAAGATTGTAGGCGCTCACTGTAAGATTACTTTGTACTTTGCTGCGTTCACTTTCTTTTCAATCGTTAACCTACCTCAGTGACTGAAGTAAGATATATATAGCTAGGGTTAAGAATAGTGCCGTTGTTACACAACGTCTCTTTTTACCCTAGGTCAAAACCTCAGATCATGTTTTTGTGGCTTTTGCAGGTCACGTCGCTTTCCAGACTGTATAAAGCATTCTGGGCACTGCACACAAAATCAGAATCTTTGTCTCTTGTGGGTTTTTTGAATATGAGACCATTCGAGAGCAAGTTTCCTTAATGATTAGAATCGTTGATATTCTTTTGACCTTTGATACCTCGTACATTAAAACGCTTAATCAATGAGGTCTCTTAAATACTTGAAGTAGCCTCAAATATTCTTCATTATGTTTCCTAACAGAGCTATACTGTTCACCAGAGTTAAATCTTGTACTACAGTGAGTTTGAAAGCGAGTTGAGTTCTTGATGTAGAATTCAATGGGCTTTCACAACAGTAGTCTTGTAGTCATGCACGAAGGCTTCTATAGGTAGATTAACCAAGGTCCGTTGAATGTGTTAACCAATGGCCGAGCTAGTTTTGAAGCTTGGTACACCAACAGAGTTATTTGTTCAAGCGAGTTGACTAAGTCGAAATCTAGTCTTAGAGTCACCAGAGCGTTGGATCAACAAGCGAGTTGACTAACTTGAGCAAGACTTCACAAGGTGACGTCGGCATAAAAGCAGAGGATCACTCGCAGACTTAGTAATGTTAAATTCAAGATTTCAACAAGTCTTACGAGATAACGACTTCTAATGAATTGTGCTTTACGCATACTAGCAAACACATTAGAGAATAAATTGTCTCACCAAGATGTTAGCTTTGGTTTCTTGCACTTGGGAAGTACCCTCATAAGCCAAGGATAATGAGTCCCAAATTTCCTTGGCGGTATCTTTTTTCCGCATTTCTCGTATTCCTTCTCGGAGATAGCACGAGATAAGAAAATATCTTGCTTTCGATATAGTTGATAAGCTTTCTTATGCTCTTACATCCATTTATCCCTAGGAATGGGATTTTCTTTGGAATCAACTGGTTGGTGTATTGTTTTTGAACCATATCCCGTAGTTTGAGTTGTTGAGACTCGAAGAAGGATTTAACTTTATCTTTCCAAATTGTCGAAGTTTGCTCCAAAGGAACAAAGGAGGGCGGTTAACGTGACCACCAAGCCGTTGCTTGCCATGAATAGAGAATAAGATCTTTTCCTCTTACACTATTAAGTGCTCAACCAAGAGGCCGAGCTGGTACAAATTGAACGTGGCAAAAACACAAGAAATGGGGGTTTGAATTGGGTTTTAAAAACATTTTGCAAATATAAGTGTTTATGAAAAACTTCTTCTAAACAACTTTTTAATAAAATAGTGCACTAAGTAAAGAGAAGAGAGTGACACAGTGATTTATACTAGTTCATTATCACCTAATAGCTACGTCTTGTCCCTTCACACACTTTAAGGATTTTTCCACTATAATCAACCTGATTACACTTGAGAGTATAATACTGCCAAACTTGCTATATTCACAACTTCTTAGAACGACTTAGTACAGTCAAGCCTCTAAGGAATACAGCCACTACTGGGCTTAATACAAGTTCAAAGGAGTTTTGAAATAGTACACAAATAACTCTCACAGAGAGAATTTACAATGAAGAACTTTAGCACAACTAATAACTTTCAAACAGAAAGGATAAAACAGTTAAGTGCTTTGTTCAATGTGATCCCAGAGCCTTGGAAGATTTCTCGGTTGCACACTGTCTCAGAGAATAGTGTTTTTTTAAGTATGATAAGATTGTAGGCGCTCACTGTAAGATTACTTTGTACTTTGCTGCGTTCACTTTCTTTTCAATCGTTAACCTACCTCAGTGACTGAAGTAAGATATATATAGCTAGGGTTAAGAATAGTGCCGTTGTTACACAACGTCTCTTTTTACCCTAGGTCAAAACCTCAGATCATGTTTTTGTGGCTTTTGCAGGTCACGTCGCTTTCCAGACTGTATAAAGCATTCTGGGCACTGCACACAAAATCAGAATCTTTGTCTCTTGTGGGTTTTTTGAATATGAGACCATTCGAGAGCAAGTTTCCTTAATGATTAGAATCGTTGATATTCTTTTGACCTTTGATACCTCGTACATTAAAACGCTTAATCAATGAGGTCTCTTAAATACTTGAAGTAGCCTCAAATATTCTTCATTATGTTTCCTAACAGAGTTATCTGTTCACCAGAGTTAAATCTTGTACTACAGTGAGTTTGAAAGCGAGTTGAGTTCTTGATGTAGAATTCAATGGGCTTTCTAGCAGAGTCTTGTAGTCATGCACGAAGGCTTCTATAGGTAGATTAACCAAGGTGCATTGAATGTGTTAACCAATGGCCGAGCTAGTTTTGAAGCTTGGTACACCAACAGAGTTGACTGTTCAATGAGTTGACTAAGTCAAAATCTAGTCTTAGGAGTCACCAGGCGTTGGTGAACAAGCGAGTTGACCAACTTGAGCAAGACTTCACAAGGTGACGTCGGCATAAAAGCAGAGGATCACTCCCGGACTTAGTAATGTTAAATTCAAGATTTCAACAAGTCTTCTGAGATAACGACTTCTAATGAATTGTGCTTTCTGCATACAATCAAACACATTAGAGAATAAATTGTCTCACCAAGATGTTAGCTTTGGTTTCTTGCACTTGGGAAGTACCCTCATAAGCCAAGGACAATGAGTCCCAAATTTCCTTGGCGGTATCTTTTTTCCGCATTTCTCGTATTCCTTCTCGGAGATAGCACAGATAAGAAAATATCTTGCTTTCTGATATAGTTGATAAGCTTTCTTATGCTCTTCTGTCCATTTATCCCTAGGAATGGGATTTTCTTTGGAATCAACTGGTTCGGTGTATTGTTTTTGAACCATATCCCAGAGTTTGAGTTGTTGAGACTCGAAGAAGGATTTAACTTTATCTTTCCAGTAGTCGAAGTTTGCTCCGATGAACAAAGGAGGGCGGTTAACGTGACCAAGCCGTTGCTTGCCATGAATAGAGAATAAGATCTTTTCCTCTTACACTATTAAGTGCTCAACCAAGAGTAGAGCTCTGGTACAAATTGAACGTGGCAAAAACACAAGAAATGGGGGTTTGAATTGGGTTTTAAAAACATTTTGCAAATATAAGTGTTTATGAAAAACTTCTTCTAAACAACTTTTTAATAAAATAGTGCACTAAGTAAAGAGAAGAGAGTGACACAGTGATTTATACTAGTTCACTATCACCTGATAGCTACGTCTTGTCCCTTCACACACTTGAAGGATTTTTCCACTATAATCAACCTGATTACACTTGAGAGTATAATACTGCCAAACTTGCTATATTCACAACTTCTTAGAACGACTTAGTACAGTCAAGCCTCTAAGGAATACAGCCACTACTGGGCTTAATACAAGTTCAAAGGAGTTTTGAAATAGTACACAAATAACTCTCACAGAGAATTTACAATGAAGAACTTTAGCACAACTAATAACTTTCAAGCGTAAAGGATAAAGCAGTTAAGTGCTTTGTTCAATGTGATCCCAGAGCCTTGGAAGATTTCTCGGTTGCTGCTTGTCTCGAGAGAATAGTGTTTTTAAGTATGATAAGATTGTAGGCGCCACCGTAAGATTACTTTGTACTTTGTTGCGTTCACTTTCTTTTCAATCGTTAACCTACCTCGATGGTAAGTAAGATATATATAGCTAGGGTTAAGAATAGTGCCGTTGTTACACAACGTCTCTTTTACCCTAGGTCAAAACCTCAGATCATGTTTTTGTGGCTTTTGCAGTCACGCCGCTTTCGGTGTATAAAGCATTACGGGCCTTTGCACACAAAATCGTAATCTTTTGTCTCTTGTGGGTTTTTTGAATATGAGACCATTCGAGCAAGTTTCCTTAATGATTAGAATCGTTGATATTCTTTTGACCTTTGATACCTCGTACATTAAAACGCTTAATCAATGAGGTCTCTTAAATACTTGAAGTAGCCTCAAATATTCTTCATTATGTTTCCTTACACAGCTATCTTTGCTCACCGAGTTAAGTATCTTGTACTACTGAGTGAGTTTGAAAGCGAGTTGAGTTCTTGATGTAGAATTCAATGGGCTTTCACAATAGAGTCTTGTAGTCATGCACGAAGGCTTCTATAGGTAGATTAACCAAGGTGCATTGAATGTGTTAACCAATGGCCGAGCTAGTTTTGAAGCTTGGTACACCAACAGAGTTGACTGCTCAACAGAGTTGACTAAGTCGAAATCTAGTCTTAGGAGTCACCCAGGCGTTGGATGAACAAGCGAGTTGACCAACTTGAGCAAGACTTCACAAGGTGACGTCAGCATAAAAACAGAGGATCACTCGCAGACTTAGTAATGTTCAATTCAAGATTTCAACAAGTCTTCTGAGATAACGACTTCTAATGAATTGTGCTTTCTGCATACTAGCAAACACATTAGAGAATAAATTGTCTCACCAAGATGTTAGCTTTGGTTTCTTGCACTTGGGAAGTACCCTCATAAGCCAAGGACAATGAGTCCCAAATTTCCTTGGCGGTATCTTTTTTCCGCATTTCTCGTATTCCTTCTCGGAGATAGCACAGATAAGAAAATATCTTGCTTTCTGATATAGTTGATAAGCTTTCTTATGCTCTTACATCCATTTATCCCTAGGAATGGGATTTTCTTTGGAATCAACTGGTCCGGTGTATTGTTTTTGAACCATATCCCAGAGTTTGAGTTGTTGAGCCTCGTAGAAGGATTTAACTTTATCTTTCCAGCTGTCGAAGTTTGCTCCAGTGAACAAAGGAGGACGGTTAACGTGACCACCGCCGTTGCTTGCCATGAATAGAGAATAAGATCTTTTCCTCTTACACTATTAAGTGCTCAACCAAGAGGCCGAGCTCTGGTACAAATTGAACGTGGCAAAAACACAAGAAATGGGGGTTTGAATTGGGTTTTAAAAACATTTTGCAAATATAAGTGTTTATGAAAAACTTCTTCTAAAGAACTTTTTAATAAAACAGTGCACTATGTAAAGAGAAGAGAGTGACACAGTGATTTATACTAGTTCACTATCACCTGATAGCTACGTCTTGTCCCTTCACACACTTGAAGGATTTTTCCACTATAATCAACCTGATTACACTTGAGAGTATAATACTGCCAAACTTGCTATATTCACAACTTCTTAGAACGACTTAGTACAGTCAAGCCTCTAAGGAATACAGCCACTACTGGGCTTAATACAAGTTCAAAGGAGTTTTGAAATAGTACACAAATAACTCTCACAGAGAGAATTTACAATGAAGAACTTTAGCACAACTAATAACTTTCAAACAGAAAGGATAAAACAGTTAAGTGCTTTGTTCAATGTGATCCCAGAGCCTTGGAAGATTTCTCGGTTGCACACTGTCTCAGAGAATAGTGTTTTTTTAAGTATGATAAGATTGTAGGCGCTCACTGTAAGATTACTTTGTACTTTGCTGCGTTCACTTTCTTTTCAATCGTTAACCTACTTCAGCGACTGAAGTAAGATATATATAGCTAGGGTTGAGAATAGTGCCGTTGTTACACAACGTCTCTTTTTACCCTAAGTCAAAACCTCAGATCCTGTTTTTGTGGCTTTTACAGGTCACGTCGCTTTCCAGACTGTATAAAGCATTATGGGCACTGCACACAAAATCGGAATCTTTGGCTCTTGTGGGTTTTTTGAATATGAGACCCTTCGAGAGCAAGTTTCCTTAATGATTAGAATCGTTGTTATTCTTTTGACCTTTGATACCTCGTACATTAAAACGCTTAATCAATGAGGTCTCTTAAATACTTGAAGTAGCCTCAAATATTCTTCATTTTGTTTCCTAACAGAGTTATACTGTTCACCAGAGTTAAGTACTGTACTACAGAGTGAGTTTGAAACAGAGTTGAGTTCTTCAGCGTAGAATTCAATGGGCTTTCACAACAGAGTCTTGTAGTCATGCACGAAGGCTTCTATAGGTAGATTAACCAAGGTCTGTTGAACGTGTTAACCAATGGCCAGAGCTAGTTTTCGAAGCTTGGTACACCAACAGACTTGACTGTTCAACAGAGTTGACTAAGTCAAAATCTAGTCTTAGGAGTCACCAGAGCGTTGACTGAACAAGCAGAGTTGACCAACTTCAGAGCAAGACTTCACAAGGTGACGTCAGCATAAAAACAGAGGATCAATCCCAGACTTAGTCATGTTAAATTCAAGATTTCACCAAGTCTTCTGAGATAACGACTTCTAATGAATAGTGATTTCTGCATACTAGCAAACACATTAGAGAATAAATTGTCTCACCAAGATGTTAGCTTTGGTTTCTTGCACTTGGGAAGTACCCTCATAAGCCAAGGACAATGAGTCCCAACTTTCCTTGGCGGTATCTTTTTTCCGCATTTCTCGTATTCCTTCTCGGAGATAGCACAGATAAGAAAATATCTTGCTTTCTGATATAGTTGATAAGCTTTCTTATGCTCTTCTGTCCACTTATCCCTAGGAATGGGATTTTCTTTGGAATCAACGGGTTCGGTGTATTGTTTTTGAACCATATCCCAGAGTTTGAGTTGTTGAGACTCGAAGAAGGATTTAATTTTATCTTTCCAGCAGTCGAAGTTTGCTCCAGTGAACAAAGGAGGACGGTTAACGTGACCACCGGCTTCGTTGCTTGCCATGAATAGAGAATAAGATCTTTTCCTCTTACACTATTAAGTGCTCAACCAAGAGGCCGAGCTTTGGTACCAATTGAACGTGGCAAAAACACAAGAACTGGGGGTTTGAATTGGGTTTTAAAAACATTTTGCAAATATAAGTGTTTATGAAAAACTTCTTCTAAACAACTTTTTAATAAAATAGTGCACTAAGTAAAGAGAAGAGAGTGACACAGTGATTTATACTAGTTCACTATCACCTGATAGCTACGTCTAGTCCCTTCACACACTTGAAGGATTTTTCCACTATAATCAACCTGATTACACTTGAGAGTATAATACTGCCAAACTTGTTATATTCACAACTTTTTAGAACGACTTAGTACAGTCAAGCCTCTAAGGAATACAGCCACCACTGGGCTTAATACAAGTTCAAAGGAGTTTTGAAATAGTAAACAAATAACTCTCACAGAGAGAATTTACAATGAAGAACTTTAGCACAACTAATAACTTTCAAACAGAAAGGATAAAACAGTTAAGTGCTTTGTTCAATGTGATCCCAGAGCCTTGGAAGATTTCTCGGTTGCACACTGTCTCAGAGAATAGTGTTTTTTTAAGTATGATAAGATTGTAGGTGCTCACTGTAAGATTACTTTGTACTTTGCTGCGTTCACTTTCTTTTCAATCGTTAACCTACTTCAGCGACTGAAGTAAGATATATATAGCTAGCGTTGAGAATAGTGTCGTTGTTACACAATGTCTCTTTTTACCCTAGGTCAAAACCTCAGATCCTGTTTTTGTGGCTTTTGTCGGTCACGTCGCTTTCCAGGCTGTATAAAGCATTCTGGGCACTGCACACAAAATCGAAATCTTTGTCTCTTGTGGGTTTTTTGAATATGAGACCCTTCGAGAGCAAGTTTCCTTAATGATTAGAATCGTTGATATTCTTTTGACCTTTGATACCTCGTACATTAAAACGCTTAATCAATGAGGTCTCTTAAATACTTGAAGTAGCCTCAAATATTCTTCATTCTGTTTCCTAACAGAGCTATACTGTTCACCAGAGTTAAGTATTGTACTACAGAGTGAGTTTGAAACAGAGTTGAGTTCTTCAGCGTAGAATTCAATGGGCTTTCACAACAGAGTCTTGTAGTCATGCACGAAGGCTTCTATAGGTAGATTAACCAAGGTCTGTTGAATGTGTTAACCAATGGCCAGAGCTAGTTTTCGAAGCTTGGTACACCAACAGAGTTGACTGTTCAACGGAGTTGACTAAGTCAAAATCTAGTCTTAGGAGTCACCAGAGCGTTGACTGAACAAGCAGAGTTGACCAACTTCAGAGCAAGACTTCACAAGGTGACGTCAGCATAAAAACAGAGGATCACTCCCAGACTTAGTCATGTTAAATTCAAGATTTCACCAAGTCTTCTGAGATAACGACTTCTAATGAATAGTGATTTCTGCATACTAGCAAACACATTAGAGAATAAATTGTCTCACCAAGATGTTAGCTTTGGTTTCTTGCACTTGGGAAGTACCCTCATAAGCCAAGGACAATGAGTCCCAAATTTCCTTGGCGGTATCTTTTTTCCGCATTTCTCGTATTCCTTCTCGGAGATAGCACAGATAAGAAAATATCTTGCTTTCTGATATAGTTGATAAGCTTTCTTATGCTCTTCAGTCCACTTATCCCTAGGAATGGGATTTTCTTTGGAATCAACGGGTTCGGTGTATTGTTTTTGAACCATATCCCAGAGTTTGAGTTGTTGAGACTCGAAGAAGGATTTAACTTTATCTTTCCAAAGAATGGGTTTGTTCCAGTGAACAAAGGAGGACGGTTAACGTGACCACCGGCTTCGTTGCTTGCCATGAATAGAGAATAAGATCTTTTCCTCTTACACTATTAAGTGCTCAACCAAGAGGCCGAGCTCTGGTACCAATTGAACGTGGCAAAAACACAAGAAAGGGGGGTTTGAATTGGGTTTTAAAAACATTTTGCAAATATAAGTGTTTATGAAAAACTTCTTCTAAACAACTTTTTAATAAAATAGTGCACTAAGTAAAGAGAAGAGAGTGACACAGTGATTTATACTAGTTCACTATCACCTGATAGCTACGTCTAGTCCCTTCACACACTTGAAGGATTTTTCCACTATAATCAACCTGATTACACTTGAGAGTATAATACTGCCAAACTTGTTATATTCACAACTTTTTAGAACGACTTAGTACAGTCAAGCCTCTAAGGAATACAGCCACTACTGGGCTTAATACAAGTTCAAAGGAGTTTTGAAATAGTACACAAATAACTCTCACAGAGAGAATTTACAATGAAGAACTTTAGCACAACTAATAACTTTCAAACAGAAAGGATAAAACAGTTAAGTGCTTTGTTCAATGTGATCCCAGAGCCTTGGAAGATTTCTCGGTTGCACACTGTCTCAGAGAATAGTGTTTTTTTAAGTATGATAAGATTGTAGGCGCTCACTGTAAGATTACTTTGTACTTTGCTGCGTTCACTTTCTTTTCAATCGTTAACCTACTTCAGCGACTGAAGTAAGATATATATAGCTAGGGTTGAGAATAGTGCCGTTGTTACACAACGTCTCTTTTTACCCTAGGTCAAAACCTCAGATCCTGTTTTTGTGGCTTTTGTCGGTCACGTCGCTTTCCAGACTGTATAAAGCATTCTGGGCACTGCACACAAAATCGGAATCTTTGTCTCTTGTGGGTTTTTTGAATATGAGACCCTTCGAGAGCAAGTTTCCTTAATGATTAGAATCGTTGATATTCTTTTGACCTTTGATACCTCGTACATTAAAACGCTTAATCAATGAGGTCTCTTAAATACTTGAAGTAGCCTCAAATATTCTTCATTCTGTTTCCTAACAGAGCTATACTGTTCACCAGAGTTAAGTATTGTACTACAGAGTGAGTTTGAAACAGAGTTGAGTTCTTCAGCGTAGAATTCAATGGGCTTTCACAACAGAGTCTTGTAGTCATGCACGAAGGCTTCTATAGGTAGATTAACCAAGGTCTGTTGAATGTGTTAACCAATGGCCAGAGCTAGTTTTCGAAGCTTGGTACACCAACAGAGTTGACTAAGTCAAAATCTAGTCTTAGGAGTCACCAGAGCGTTGACTGAACAAGCAGAGTTGACCAACTTCAGAGCAAGACTTCACAAGGTGACGTCAGCATAAAAACAGAGGATCACTCCCAGACTTAGTCATGTTAAATTCAAGATTTCACAAAGTCTTCTGAGATAACGACTTCTAATGAATAGTGATTTCTGCATACTAGCAAACACATTAGAGAATAAATTGTCTCACCAAGATGTTAGCTTTGGTTTCTTGCACTTGGGAAGTACCCTCATAAGCCAAGGACAATGAGTCCCAAATTTCCTTGGCGGTATCTTTTTTCCGCATTTCTCGTATTCCTTCTCGGAGATAGCATGATAAGAAAATCTCTTGCTTTCTGATATAGTTGATAAGCTTTCTTATGCTCTTCAGTCCACTTATCCCTAGGAATGGGATTTTCTTTGGAATCAACGGGTTCGGTGTATTGTTTTTGAACCATATCCCAGAGTTTGAGTTGTTGAGACTCGAAGAAGGATTTAACTTTATCTTTCCAAGAGTCGGGTTTGTTCCAGTGAACAAAGGAGGGCGGTTAACGTGACCACCGCCGTTGCTTGCCATGAATAGAGAATAAGATCTTTTCCTCTTACACTATTAAGTGCTCAACCAAGAGGCCGAGCTCTGGTACCAATTGAACGTGGCAAAAACACAAGAAAGGGGGGTTTGAATTGGGTTTTAAAAACATTTTGCAAATATAAGTGTTTATGAAAAACTTCTACTAAACAACTTTTTAATAAAATAGTGCACTAAGTAAAGAGAAGAGAGTGACACAGTGATTTATACTAGTTCACTATCACCTGATAGCTACGTCTAGTCCCTTCACACACTTGAAGGATTTTTCCACTATAATCAACCTGATTACACTTGAGAGTATAATACTGTCAAACTTGTTATATTCACAACTTCTTAGAACGACTTAGTACAGTCAAGCCTCTAAGGAATACAGCCACTACTGGGCTTAATACAAGTTCAAAGGAGTTTTGAAATAGTACACAAATAACTCTCACAGAGAGAATTTACAATGAAGAACTTTAGCACAACTAATAACTTTCAAACAGAAAGGATAAAACAGTTAAGTGCTTTGTTCAATGTGATCCCAGAGCCTTGGAAGATTTCTCGGTTGCACACAGTCTCAGAGAATAGTGTTTTTTTAAGTATGATAAGATTGTAGGTGCTCACTGTAAGATTACTTTGTACTTTGCTGCGTTCACTTTCTTTTCAATCGTTAACCTACTTCAGCGACTGAAGTAAGATATATATAGCTAGGGTTGAGAATAGTGTCGTTGTTACACAACGTCTCTTTTTACCCTAGGTCAAAACCTCAGATCCTGTTTTTGTGGCTTTTGTCGGTCACGTCGCTTTCCAGACTGTATAAAGCATTCTGGGCACTGCACACAAAATCGGAATCTTTGTCTCTTGTGGGTTTTTTGAATATGAGACCCTTCGAGAGCAAGTTTCCTTAATGATTAGAATCGTTGATATTCTTTTGACCTTTGATACCTCGTACATTAAAACGCTTAATCAATGAGGTCTCTTAAATACTTGAAGTAGCCTCAAATATTCTTCATTCTGTTTCCTAACAGAGCTATACTGTTCACCAGAGTTAAGTATTGTACTACAGAGTGAGTTTGAAACAGAGTTGAGTTCTTCAGCGTAGAATTCAATGGGCTTTCTAGCGAGTCTTGTAGTCATGCACGAAGGCTTCTATAGGTAGATTAACCAAGGTCCGTTGAATGTGTTAACCAATGGCCGAGCTAGTTTTGAAGCTTGGTACACCAACAGAGTTATTTGTTCAACTGAGTTGACTAAGTCAAAATCTAGTCTTAGGAGTCACGGGCGTTGGTGAACAAGCGAGTTGACCAACTTGAGCAAGACTTCACAAGGTGACGTCAGCATAAAAACAGAGGATCACTCCCAGACTTAGTCATGTTAAATTCAAGATTTCACCAAGTCTTCTGAGATAACGACTTCTAATGAATAGTGATTTCTGCATACTAGCAAACACATTAGAGAATAAATTGTCTCACCAAGATGTTAGCTTTGGTTTCTTGCACTTGGGAAGTACCCTCATAAGCCAAGGACAATGAGTCCCAATTTTCCTTGGCGGTATCTTTTTTCCGCATTTCTCGTATTCGTTCTCGGAGATAGCACAGATAAGAAAATATCTTGCTTTCTGATATAGTTGATAAGCTTTCTTATGCTCTTCAGTCCACTTATCCCTAGGAATGGGATTTTCTTTGGAATCAACGGGTTCGGTGTATTGTTTTTGAACCATATCCCAGAGTTTGAGTTGTTGAGACTCGAAGAAGGATTTAACTTTATCTTTCCAGTAGTCGAAGTTTGTTCCAGTGAACAAAGGAGGACGGTTAACGTGACCACCGGCTTCGTTGCTTGCCATGAATAGAGAATAAGATCTTTTCCTCTTACACTATTAAGTGCTCAACCAAGAGGCCGAGCTCTGGTACCAATTGAACGTGGCAAAAACACAAGAAAGGGGGGTTTGAATTGGGTTTTAAAAACATTTTGCAAATATAAGTGTTTATGAAAAACTTCTTCTAAACAACTTTTTAATAAAATAGTGCACTAAGTAAAGAGAAGAGAGTGACACAGTGATTTATACTAGTTCACTATCACCCGATAGCTACGTCTAGTCCCTTCACACACTTGAAGGATTTTTCCACTATAATCAACCTGATTACACTTGAGAGTATAATACTTCCAAACTTGCTATATTCACAACTTCTTAGAACGACTTTGTACAGTCAAGCCTCTAAGGAATACAGCCACTACTGGGCTTAATACAAGTTCAAAGGAGTTTTGAAATAGTACACAAATAACTCTCACAGAGAGAATTTACAATGAAGAACTTTAGCACAACTAATAACTTTCAAACAGAAAGGATAAAACAGTTAAGTGCTTTGTTCAATGTGATCCCAGAGCCTTGGAAGATTTCTCGGTTGCACACTGTCTCAAAGAATAGTGTTTTTTTAAGTATGATAAGATTGTAGGCGCTCACTGTAAGATTACTTTGTACTTTGCTGCGTTCACTTTCTTTTCAATCGTTAACCTACTTCAGCGACTGAAGTAAGATATATATAGCTAGCGTTGAGAATAGTGCCGTTGTTACACAACGTCTCTTTTTACCCTAGGTCAAAACCTCAGATCCTGTTTTTGTGGCTTTTGTAGGTCACGTCTGTAACACCTGAGGACGAGATCGACCTCGTATTAGGAAGTCGGATCGAGACCTCGACCAAGACCTTGTGTCGAGATCCCGTGCCAAGATCGTTTGCCGAGGTCATTTGCCGAGCTGAGGAGACCGCGTGCACTAGCTGCTGAGCTGAGGAGGTCGGGTGTCGAGTTGATGAAGTCGCGTACCGAGCTGAGGAGGCCGCGTGCACGAACTCGTGTTAGAGCCTTGTGCGCTTGCACGAGCACCCTAGTCGACATCGTGTCGAGATGACACTCGTATTCTTTACGAACGTTATTCAGCGTTATTATTATTATATTGTTTGTAATAATTATATTGTCGGCTTGCCGTTCTCGTCGCGTGTCTAGATCTTTGACCGACAGAGTAGAGGGTAATTATGAGAGGAACGATTAGATGGGTAAAATGATTGATGGGATTGGCATCTTATAGCTGAAGTTACGATTATACCCCTTCTCTCACCACCATATACCACGACGGTTCCTCGGATACTCATTTCTCTTTTCTTCTTTCTTCTTCCTTCCTTCGCTCTGAAGTTCCTTGTTTCTCTCCAGAACTTCCATCGACGAAACCTTGAGTTCCATCGAGATTCTCTGCATAAACTTTCTTCATCAATCTTGTTCCTCATTATCTTCTCGACCTATATCTCACCATCTCGACCATCAATCGAGGTATGAAGAATGATTTTTCTTTTCCTTCGTACTCTTGTTTAGCGTCGCTTCTTCCTTCCATTTTTAGCCGCTTTATGCTTCCAAATCATGTCAAATCGATGGGTTTTCTTCTTCACGATATTACCTATCTTTCTAACCGATTATTTGAGCTTGAAAAACAAATTTCTTTCTCTCGATTTCGCAATAGCGACTCCGAAACCCTTCATTTTTGGTTTGTTTCGATTTCTTGTTTTTCGCTTGTTGCTTCGTTGTTGTTGTTGTCGATCTATCCGTTGTAGCATCGGATAACCTTTTTCATGAACTTTGATCGAAACCCTAACTTTGTGTTAGAGGAAAAATATATTTAAGTTCTTGAGTTTTTATATTTTCCGGTCAGGTTAAGTTTGGGATGAGAGCTAAGTGTATTAGAACCCATAGATCGAATCGAGTTGTGCTTGTTTTAGGAAGTCCGATTCCCGAGATCGTGTGATTTCAATCGAGGTGTACGGAGAGCGGACCGAGGACGTGGAAAGCGGAATCCGGATCGAGAACCTGACAGTGTCGAGGTCGATTGAGGACTCGTGCGTGTCGAAGTCGTTGTCGAGCTCGTTGAAGACAGCCGCGTGTCGAGATCGAGTAAGAGAAGTCGTTGTCAAGCTCACTTGAAGACACCGTGTCGAGGTCGCTGTCAGCGACTTTAGCTTGGAGTTCGTGAAGTGGCGCTTCACATTAATACTTTCATAGTATGCTAGCGTAAGGCGCTTCACATTAATACTTTCATAGTATGCTGGCGTAAGGCGCTTCACATTAATACTTTCATAGTATGCTAGCGTAAGTGGCGCTTCACATTAATACTTTCATAGTATGCTAGCGTAAGGCGACTTTTAGACATTATTAAGACTTTATCTTATATGTTATTGTGAATGAGTTCCCGATTTGTGTCGAGCTTGAAATATTGAGATATGATTGGGTTTTTGCATGTATTTAATATGTGATTGAATATATGTTGTGAATTGTGTATTGCATGTTGAATTATGCTTCTTCATGTCGAGCTTGCTCTTTTTATTTGACATGCGGTTGAATATCTTGTGTTTAACTCTTTGAATATCGTATCTGCGAATTGTTCATCGAGTGAGCGAGCTAGGTGAGTCGTATGACGTTTTGAGCCGTGACCCGGATAACTAAGGGTGCTTGGTCCCTTTGTTTACGGGAGATTGACTAGACGTCGCCACGCTATGGGACCTGAGTTGATCATCCTAGTGAGAGCGAGGATCCCAAGGCTTTACCGGACTTTCCGACATACCAGACGGCGCGTGTGCATTCCGGAAAAATTGTCGAGTCGAGAGAAAATGGATTGCGAGTTGTGTCGAGTTAGAGTGAGATGGTCGAGTCACGCCGGTGAATGTTATACTTTCTTTGTTTGCTTATATCCTTTATGTCGAGCTTATCTTGAATTGTTGAGAAGTTGACCTTTCCCGTGGTGCCTTCAATCCATGACGGTTACCCAGGCGAGGTCGAGGGCGCAGGAACTCGGCAACAGATGATGCCGAGGAGGAGATCGACGAGGACCCGAGTGACGCACTGCATTTGTCGTGGATTGATTATGTTTGTTCGACGTATTTCTTTTGATGACTGCATTTGTTTTTCTTTTGTGTTCTGAGGTCGTGACCGGTTTGGGCGGTTATGTTTTGTTGCTACAGGGTAGACTGGGTGGTCTTACTTTTGGAGCAACCCTGCGTGGGAGTTCTGGAAGTACCCCAGGGTATGATTGCTCTTTTGAAGTCGTCATACCTTAGGTGTATTTTCTTTATACATTTGCTACTCTGTATTTTGTATACATTATTATTTCGAGTGATATATATATATATATATGTATGTTATGCATGTATGTTTTATTAGAATTTAAGTCTTGTGTCTTAGTTGCACCATGTTTCAAAAGTCAGAATTACTTTGATGTGCACGAGCTGGTTTTATAAAAAAAATATAGACCGTACTTTTTAAAAGGCACAAGAGTTTCGTTTTAAAACACATCTCATACAGGTTTAGTTGAGCTCGGTGTGTTGAGCTCGGTAACTCGAGCTCGGTATATTGAGCTCAGTAGCGGTCCGGAAACGGGTCGTTACATTGTTGGTATCGAGCGCTTGATTCGACCGAGCCGTGCATAGGAAATTTGCAATCGTCAATGTGGTCGGGTTATGTGTGTTGGGTATCTAGTTGTATTATGTTGATTGCTGTTTGATTAAATGAAGCACTTATTGCTTGAAAAATTGTTTGAACTGTTTCTTGATTGAAGCAGTGTGTTTTAACACATCCATGTTGTGAGATTCTGACAGGGTTTTGAACTTTGTGGAATCTAATGCCACCTCGTCGGGATACGATACCGCAACCGAGAACGCCGACATGGAACGAGCAATTCAAGCTATGACCGAGATGGCGGCAGCCATGGCTCAACAATCACCGTTGTAACTCAACAGTTAACGCGATGGCTCAACAGACGGCGTTAACTCAAAGAGAACTTGCAAAGAACAAAGAACGAGCGTAACGAAATGCCGGGCGAGAGGATTGTCCGACTTTAGGAAGCATGATCCACCGGTTTTACGGTGAGCCAAATCCAGATAAAGGCGATCTTTGGATGCAAGAGATCGAGAAGATCTTCGAGGCACTCCATTGCCTGACAACGTGAAGGTCGACCACGCCACCTACTTCTTCGCTAGGAGACGCAGAGTATTGGTGGAGAGGAGTAAAGCAAACATTTATAGAGGAACGCCGCGAGATGACTCGGGAGCTTTTTCGTGAAAGGTTCTTGGACAAGTACTTCCCAGACATCGCACGAGCCGAGAAGAGCAAGAGTTTCTTCAATCGCAAAGAAGGCACTCGGCGTTGTCCGAGTATGCGACCAAGTTCGAAGTCGTTGGCGAGGTATTTCAGTCCATTTCGTGATCGAGTTGACCAAAGATGGTTGAGTGAGAGATTCCAACGGATTGAGATTCGACATTCCAGTCGATGGTGTCGTTGAGGATCCGAAACCTCCAAGAGTCGATAGATCGCGTGTCGAGGTAGAAGGAGTGAGGAGCCACAAGAAGAAGACTGCAAGGCGGACCGGTGAGACTCCCGAGTGCGGGGCGTAGATTTGCACAGAAAGGGAAACAACCGCAGTAAGAAGCCTTACGACCGACCTCGTGGGAACAACAACAGGACAAGATCGTCCGATGACCCAGTACCGAGAAGCGGAGGACGGACCAAAGGTCGAGGTGACTTGTTTTCGATGTGGAAAGCGGGACATTACGCGAGTAATCAGACTCGAAGGAGGAGGTGTGTTTCAACCGCAAGAAGCCAGGGCATTTTGCCAAGGATTGTCCCATACCCAAAGTCAACCGACTATGCTTGCGCAAAGGCCAAAGGGAAGTCAGTGGCTACAGCAGAAGTTTTCTGCATGAGTGGCGAGGAAGCGAGAACGAGTGAAGATCTTATCCAAGGTGAATGTGAGATCGAGGGTAAATCCTTATCCGTTCTTTTTGATTCGTGCAACCCATTCCTTTATTTCTTCGATTGTGTGAACCATTTGAACTTGACCGTGATCGCCTTACCGCTTAAATTGGTAGTTACAACCCACCGCTAAAACCTTAGTCACAAACATCGCATGTCTTAATTGTGTAGTGGTTATTCGAGTAGAAAGTTTGTGGTCAATTTGGTTTGTTTGCCTCTTGGGGCTTAGATGTCATCCTCGGGATGGATTGGTTGTCACACCACCATGTCCTTTGGACTGTGCCCGTGAAAGCGTAATTTTCCTGCACTGAGTCTCCAATTATCTTTCTCGCCGAGCGTGTCGGAGTTTCTTTGAAAGAAGGAACTAGGGAATACATGTATCCGCTAGTTCGGAAGTTTTCCAGCAGATCGACGTGAAGAATGTATCGCTGGTGTGTGACTTTGAGGGCGTTTTCAAGACGCGTGCCAGGGTTACCACCAAGACGAGAGGTCGAAGTTCTCCATCGACCGATTCCAGGAACAGACCGATTTCCAAAGCGCCATACGTGATGTCTCCCGCCGAGATGAAAGAATCGAAGTCCCGGATCGAACACTTGGAGTCGAAGCAATTCATACGACCGAGCGTGTCACCGCGGGGAGCTCCAAGTTGTTGGTTAAGAAGAAGGATGGACGATCAAGGCTGTGCGTGGACTATCGCGAGCTTAACAAGGTTACTGTGAAGAACCGTTATCCGTTACCACGTATTGACGACTTGATGGATCAACTTCGTGGAGCGGCGATCTTTTCCAAGATAGACTTGAAGTCGGGCTACCACCAGATTCGCGTGAAGGAGGAAGATATCCCCAAAACAGCTTTCAGGACTAGATACGGTCACTACGAGTACTTGGTGATGCCGTTTGGAGTGACGAATGCGCCAGCTGTGTTTATGGACTACATGAACAGGATTTTCCATTCGTTCTTGGATCAGTTTGTTGTAGTGTTCATCGACGACATACTGATCTACTCGAGGAACCGAGAAGAGGACGAAGAACAATTATGTCGAGTACTGCAGATATTACGAGATAAGCAACTCTATGCCAACCTGTCGAAGTGTGAATTTTGGCTTGAAGAGGTGAATTTTCTTGGTCACGTGATTTCCAAAGAAGGGATAGCTGTGGATCCAACTAAGATTGAAGTTGTGCTAGCGTGGGAACAACAAGACTAAGCACGAGATCGAGTTTTGTCGGCTTAGCGAGGATATTACCGAAGATTCATTGAAGGTTTCTCGAAGATTGTCGCGCCTCTTACACGATCGACGAGGAAGGATCAACCTTTGCCTGACCGAGGAGCGCGGCTTTTCAAAGATCAAGGAGCTTTTGACGACAGCGGCGCTGTGCTGATTTTGCCTCAACCCGAAGAGCCTTTCGAGGTGTATTGTGATGCGTCACACCAGGGATTGGGATGCGTCGATGCAACATCGGAAGGTGGTCGCGTATGCTTCAAGACAAATTTTAAGATTCACGAGAGGAACTACCCTACTCACGACTGAGCCGGGCAAAGCAGAGTTTTTGGCAAGATATGGAGACACTACCTTTACGGGAGCACTCTTCATCGCTTTCAGCGATCACAAGAGCTTGAAGTACTGCTCGACCGTAAAGAGCTCAACATGCGTCAGCGTAGATGGACAGAATTTCTCAAGGACTACGACTTTACGTTGGAATACCATCCCGGTAAGGCTAACGTAGTAGCAGATGCGTTGAGTAGGAAGAGCGGTTTAACCTCGGCGAGGATGATCAAGGAGGTGGAGGTGCTCCAGAAGTTCGAGACTTGAAGTCGAGTGTCGAAGTTTCACCAGGGAAGTCGAGATTTGGTATGCTTACCATCTCTAATGCAGTTGTTGGACGAGATCCGAGACCAAAGAAGTTCATGACGAGCTTCGCAAGAGAAGATTCGCTGATAGCGCAAGGAAGCGCGAATTTCACGTCGGAGCGAACGATATCTTAAGGTGCAATGGCCGAGTATGCGTACCTAACGTATCCGAGCTGAGGAAGTTAATTCTCGACGAAGCGCATAAGAGCAACTTTAGTATTCATCCAGGAGTTACGAAGATGTATCAAGACTTGAAGAAGCATTTTTGGTGGTCCGGAATGAAGAAGCAAGTGGCCGAGTACGTAGCTTCGTGTTTAACGTGTCAGAAAGCCGGGTGGAACACCAACGACCGCGGAATGCTACAATCGCTGACGTACCAGTTTGGAAATGGGATAGTATTTCCATGGATTTCGCTGTAGGTTTGCCAAGACGCAGAAGAAGAATGATTCGATTTGGGTGATCGTCGACCGATTGACCAACCGCTCATTTCTTGCCGCGAGTCGACATACAACGTGGAAAAGTCGACCGAGATCTACATCGCGGAGATAGTACGACTTCATGGTATACCCTCTTCGATCGTGTCGGACCGAGATCCGAAGTTCACGCCTCACTTTTGGAGGGAATTGCAAGGAGCGATGGGAACCGAGCTCGAGCTTAGCTCGGCATATCATCCTCGCACCGACGGTCGACCGAGAGAACGATCCAATCGCTTGAAGATTTGTTGCGGCGTGTACCTTAGATCACCGAGGAAGTTGGGACGACGCCTTACCATTGGTGGAGTTCACCTACAATAACGCTTCCATGCGAGCATTGGAATGGCACCTTTGAAGCTACTGTATGGACTAAATGTCGACGCCTCTTTGTTGGTACCAGGGGCGCGGCGTTACGTCAGAGGACCAGATATGATCCAGCGGACTACCGAGAAGATCCGCTTGATCGTAGATAGGATGCGAACATCTCAAAGTCGGCGTAAGAGTTATGCGGACCAACGACGTCGACCGCCGAGTTCGAGGAAGGAGAACATGTATTTCTTAGAGTCACCCCCACTCATCGAGTTGGTCGAGCGATCAAATCCAAGAAACTTATCCCTAAATTTATTGGACCTTATCGCATTCTTCGTCGTATTGGTCCAAAGGGCATATCGATTGCCTTGCCACCATTCTTGTCGAACATTCACGACGCCTTCCACGCCTCACAATTGCGGAAGTATGTTTCCGACCCTCTCTCATGTCATCGAACCTGATGTGATACAACCGAAGGACGACTTATCTTTGAAGCATCACCAAAGAAGGATCGTTGATCGGAAAGCCAAACAATTTGCGGAACAAAGAGATTCAACTTGTCAAAGTTGTGGGATTAGAAGACTGAGATGCGACTGGGAGCCGGAGGAGAAGATGAAGACTCAAGACTGAACTTTTCCGAGGTAAGAATCTTATTTGCAATTTCGAGGACGAAATTTTTTTAGAGGGAGAGATTGTAACACCTGAGGACGAGATCGACCTCGTATTAGGACGTCGGATCGAGACCTCGACCAAGACCTTGTGTCGAGATCCCGTGCCAAGATCGTTTGCCGAGGTCATTTGCCGAGCTGAGGAGACCGCGTGCACTAGCTGCTGAGCTGAGGAGGTCGGGTGTCGAGTTGATGAAGTCGCGTACCGAGCTGAGGAGGCCGCGTGCACGAACTCGTGTTAGAGCCTTGTGCGCTTGCACGAGCACCCTAGTCGACATCGTGTCGAGATGACACTCGTATTCTTTACGAACGTTATTCAGCGTTATTATTATTATATTGTTTGTAATAATTATATTGTCGGCTTGCCGTTCTCGTCGCGTGTCTAGATCTTTGACCGACAGAGTAGAGGGTAATTATGAGAGGAACGATTAGATGGGTAGAATGATTGATGGGATTGGCATCTTATAGCTGAAGTTACGATTATACCCCTTCTCTCACCAGCTGTATACCACGACCGGTTCCCTCAGATACTCATTTCTCTTTTCTTCTTTCTTCTTCCTTCCTTCTGCTCTGAGTTCCTTGTTTCTCTCCAGAACTTCCATCGACGAAACCTTGAGTTCCATCGAGATTCTGCATAAACTTTCTTCATCAATCTTGTTCCTCATTATCTTCTCGACCTATATCTCACCATCTCGACCATCAATTGAGGTATGAAGAACAGATTTTTCTTTTCCTTCGTGCTACTGTTTAGCGTCGTTTCTTCCTTCCATTTTTAGCCAGTTTTATGCTTCCAAATCATGTCAAACTGATGGGTTTTCTTCTTCACGATATTACCTATCTTTCTAACCGATTATTTGAGCTTGAAAAACAAATTTCTTTCTCTGATTTCTGCAATAAAGCACTCGTAAACCCTTCATTTTTGGTTTGTTTCGATTTCTTGTTTTTCGTTTGTTGCTTCTGGTTGTTGTTGTTGTCGATCTATCTGTTGTAGCATCAGATAACCTTTTTCATGAACTTTTGATCGAAAACCCTAACTTTGTGTTAGAGGAAAAATATATTTAAGTTCTTGAGTTTTTATATTTTCTGGGTTGTGGTTAAGTTTGGGATGAGAGCTAAGTGTATTAGAACCCATAGATCGAACTGAGTTGTGCTTGTTTTAGGAAGTCTGATTCCCGAGATCGTGTGATTTCCGAATCGAGGTGTACGGGAGAGCGGACCCGAGGACGTGGAAGCAGCGGAATCCAGATCGAGAACTGTACGTGTCGAGGTCGATTGAGGACGGTACGTGTCGAAGTCGTTGTCGAGCTCGTTGAAGACAGCCGTGTCGAGATCGAGTAAGAGAAGTCGTTGTCAAGCTCACTTGAAGACAGCCGTGTCGAGGTCGTTGTCAAGCAGCTTTAGCTTGGAGTTCGGTAAGGGCGCTTCACATTAATACTTTCATAGTATGCTAGCGTAAGGGCGCTTCACATTAATACTTTCATAGTATGCTAGCGTTTCACATTAATACTTTCATAGTATGCTAGCGTAAGGGCGCTTCACATTAATACTTTCATAGTATGCTAGCGTAAGGGCAGCTTTTAGACATTATTAAGACTTTATCTTATATGTTATTGTGAATGAGTTCCCTGATTTGTGTCGAGCTTGAAATATTGAGATATGATTGGGTTTTTGCATGTATTTAATATGTGATTGAATATATGTTGTGAATTGTGTATTGCATGTTGAATTGCGTTTCTTCATGTCGAGCTTGCTCTTTTTATTTGACACGCGGTTGAATATCTTGTGTTTAACTCTTTGAATATCGTGACGCGCTAATTGTTCATCGAGTGAGCGAGCTAGGTGAGTCGTATGACGTTTTGAGCCGTGACCTGATAACTAAGGGTGCTAGGTCCCCTTTGTTTACGGGAGATTGACTAGACGCCGCCACGCTATGGGACCCGAGCCGACCGCCCTAGGGAGAGCGAGGATCCCAAGGCTTCGGCTGACTTTCCGACATACTGCATGCGGCGTGTGCATTCGGAAAAATTGTCGAGTCGAGAGAAAATGGATTGCGAGTTGTGTCGAGTTAGAGTGAGATGGTTGAGTCACGCCGGTGAATGTTATACTTTGCCGCTTGCTTATATCCTTTATGTCGAGCTTATCTTGAATTGTTGAGAAGTTGACCTTTCTCGTGGTGCCTTCAATCCATGACTGCTACCCAGGCGAGGTCGAGGGCGCAGGAACTCGGCAACAGATGATGCCGAGGAGGAGATCGACGAGGACCCGAGTGACGACTGCATTTGTCGTGATTGATTATGTTTGTTCGACGTATTTCTTTTGATGACTGCATTTGTTTTTCTTTTGTGTTCTGAGGTCGTGACCAGTTTGGGCGGTTATGTTTTGTTGCTCTGTGGTAGACTGGTGGTCTTACTTTTGGAGCAGCCCCTGCGTGGGAGTTCTAAGTACCCCCAGGGTATGATTGCTCTTTTGAAGTCGTCATACCTTAGGTGTATTTTCTTTATACATTTGCTACTCTGTATTTTGTATACATTATTATTTCGAGTGATATATATATATATGTATGTTATGCATGTATGTTTTATTAGAATTTAAGTCTTGTGTCTTAGTTGCACCATGTTTCAAAAGTCAGAATTACTACGATGTGCACGAGCCGGGTTTTATAATAAAAAATATAGACCGTACTTTTTAAAAGGCACAAGAGTTTCGTTTTAAAACACATCTCATACAGGTTTAGTTGAGCTCGGTGTGTTGAGCTCGGTAACTCGAGCTCGGTATATTGAGCTCGGTAGCGGTCCGGAAACGGGTCGTTACAACGTCGCTTTCCAGACTGTATAAAGCATTCTGGGCACTGCACACAAAATCGGAATCTTTGTCTCTTGTGGGTTTTTTGAATATGAGACCCTTCGAGAGCAAGTTTCCTTAATGATTAGAATCGTTGATATTCTTTTGACCTTTGATACCTCGTACATTAAAACACTTAATCAATGAGGTCTCTTAAATACTTGAAGTAGCCTCAAATATTCTTTATTCTGTTTCCTAACAGAGCTATACTGTTCACCAGAGTTAAGTACTGTACTACAGAGTGAGTTTGAAACAGAGTTGAGTTCTTCTGCGTAGAATTCAATGGGCTTTCACAACAGAGTCTTGTAGTCATGCACGAAGGCTTCTATAGGTAGATTAACCAAGGTCTGTTGAATGTGTTAAACAATGGCCAGAGCTAGTTTTCGAAGCTTGGTACACCAACAGAGTTGACTGTTCAACAGAGTTGACTAAGTCAAAATCTAGTCTTAGGAGTCACCAGAGCGTTGACTGAACAAGAAGAGTTGACCAACTTCAGAGCAAGACTTCACAAGGTGACGTCAGCATAAAAACAGAGGATCACTCCCAGACTTAGTCGTGTTAAATTCAAGATTTCACCAAGTCTTCTGAGATAACGACTTCTAATGAATAGTGATTTCTGCATACTAGCAAACACATTAGAGAATAAATTGTCTCACCAAGATGTTAGCTTTGGTTTCTTGCACTTGGGAAGTACCCTCATAAGCCAAGGACAATGAGTCCCAAATTTCCTTGGCGGTATCTTTTTTCCGCATTTCTCGTATTCCTTCTCAGAGATTGCACAGATAAGAAAATATCTTGCTTTCTGATATAGTTGATAAGCTTTCTTATGCTCTTCTGTCCATTTATCCCTAGGAATGGGATTTTCTTTGGAATCAACTGGTTCGGTGTATTGTTTTTTAACCATATCCCAGAGTTTGAGTTGTTGAGACTCGAAGAAGGATTTAACTTTATCTTTCCATTAGTCGAAGTTTGTTCCAGTGAACAAAGGAGGACGGTTAACGTGACCACCGGCTTCGTTGCTTGCCATGAATAGAGAATAAGATCTTTTCCTCTTACACTATTAAGTGCTCAACCAAGAGGCCGAGCTCTGGTACCAATTGAACGTGGCAAAAACACAAGAAAGGGGGGTTTGAATTGGGTTTTAAAAACATTTTGCAAATATAAGTGTTTATGAAAAACTTCTACTAAACAACTTTTTAATAAAATAGTGCACTAAGTAAAGAGAAGAGAGTGACACAGTGATTTATACTAGTTCACTATCACCTGATAGCTACGTCTAGTCCCTTCACACACTTGAAGGATTTTTCCACTATAATCAACCTGATTACACTTGAGAGTATAATATCACAAACTTGTTATATTCACAACTTCTTAGAACGACTTAGTACACCAAGCCTCTAAGGAATACACCATCTTGGGCTTAATACAAGTTCAAAGGAGTTTTGAAATAGTACACAAATAACTCTCACAGAGAATTTACAATGAAGAACTTTAGCACAACTAATAACTTTCAAACAGAAAGGATAAAACAGTTAAGTGCTTTGTTCAATGTGATCCCAGAGCCTTGGAAGATTTCTCGCTGCACACTCGTCTCGCAGAATAGTGTTTTTTTAAGTATGATAAGATTGTAGGCGCTCACTGTAAGATTACTTTGTACTTTGCTGCGTTCACTTTCTTTTCAATCGTTAACCTACTTCAGCGACTGAAGTAAGATATATATAGCTAGGGTTGAGAATAATGCCGTTGTTACACAACGTCTCTTTTTACCCTAGGTCAAAACCTCAGATCCTGTTTTTGTAGCTTTTGTAGGTCACGTCGCTTTCCAGACTGTATAAAGCATTCTGGGCACTGCACACAAAATCGGAATCTTTGTCTCTTGTGGGTTTTTTGAATATGAGACCCTTCGAGAGCAAGTTTCCTTAATGATTAGAATCGTTGATATTCTTTTGACCTTTGATACCTCGTACATTAAAACACTTAATCAATGAGGTCTCTTAAATACTTGAAGTAGCCTCAAATATTCTTTTTTTTGTTTCCTAACAGAGCTATACTGTTCACCAGAGTTAAGTACTGTACTACAGAGTGAGTTTGAAACAGAGTTGAGTTCTTCAGCGTAGAATTCAATGGGCTTTCACAACAGAGTCTTGTAGTCATGCACGAAGGCTTCTATAGGTAGATTAACCAAGGTCTGTTGAATGTGTTAACCAATGGCCAGAGCTAGTTTTCGAAGCTTGGTACACCAACAGAGTCGATCGCTCAACAGAGTTGACTAAGTCAAAATCTAGTCTTAGGAGTCACCGTGAGCGTTGGATCAACAAGCAGAGTTGACCAACTTCGTGAGCAAGACTTCACAAGGTGACGTCAGCATAAAAACAGAGGATCACTCCCAGACTTAGTCGTGTTAAATTCAAGATTTCACCAAGTCTTCTGAGATAACGACTTCTAATGAATAGTGATTTCTGCATACTAGCAAACACATTAGAGAATAAATTGTCTCACCAAGATGTTAGCTTTGGTTTCTTGCACTTGGGAAGTACCCTCATAAGCCAAGGACAATGAGTCCCAAATTTCCTTGGCGGTATCTTTTTTCCGCATTTCTCGTATTCCTTCTCGGAGATTGCACAGATAAGAAAATATCTTGCTTTCTGATATAGTTGATAAGCTTTCTTATGCTCTTCTGTCCATTTATCCCTAGGAATGGGATTTTCTTTGGAATCAACTGGTTCGGTGTATTGTTTTTGAACCATATCCCAGAGTTTGAGTTGTTGAAACTGGAAGAAGGATTTAACTTTATCTTTCCAATCCCTTATTTTGCAAAAGTTATCCCAAGATGGTCCCTTTTTTTTTCAATATGGTCCCTTATTTTGTAAAAATTATATCAATATAATCCTCTCTGTGCCACAATTTAAACGGAAAGGACCACATTGATATTACTTTACAAAATAAGAGACCATTTTAGAACAAAAAATAAAAGAGAGGCCAAATTAAAAAGTAAAATAAAGATAAGGGATTAAAAAATAGTTTAGCCTTAAGCTAAGAAAAACGGGAAAGTGTATTTAACAGTTTCGAAAATTCCTTATGGGAATTGATGGAAGCAATAGCCCCGATTATTGTCTCCAATTCTGCCGTCAAGGCCACATTCAAATGACAACAACCACTCAAAAACTGTTTTTTTAGTTAAATATTAAATTATAAAAAATCTTTAAAATTTGTTATATAAATTTATTTATTTATTTATATAAATGCTTATATAAATCTTTAAAAAATCTTTAATATTTGTTATAATAAAATATTATTAGCTTTAAAAAGACCTCGCCTTCCTGGTTTAGACTTAAATAAGTGTTAGCCACTTGAACATATTATATTTCAAAATTTCGTAGGTACTCCAATGTAAGGAAGTGTTAAAACTAGATGATTTTATGGGTTTTGTATAATAATACTACTTTTCTCATTTAAAGCTTCCTTCTTTTAATATAATCCTTTCGGTTGTTTAAAATACAAAGGAATTTTTGTAACTTCACCGCCATAAAAGAATAAGAATCAAAAAATCAATGTCACTAAATCTTCACAATACTTGCAGCTACATATCAATGATAATGGAGCCAATCTCATTATTTTCAACGAGAGAATGAAACCTATTATCTATTTAAAAAACTTAACTATATTAAGGAAACATGTCAAAAACTCATTCATCTATTTTCCTACCAAAAACTATTTTTTCACAAAAAACTTAACTACATTGTAGATTCTGTTTTCTATCTATTATCTATTTAAAAAACTTAACTATATTAAGAATATGTGGCAAAAATTCGTTCATCCATTTTCCCTCAAAAACTATTTTCTCACACGAAACTTAACTACACGCTAGATTCCGTTTTTCTTCGCCACCCGTACCAAAGAAGTTTATCTCCTTATAGCTACACAAGAAATTAAAATCGCAACAAACATGTAAATGTACTGTGTCTAAAAATGAACAGAAGGCACTGAAGTGTCTAGGCAGCAACTCAGGACACAATAGTGGAGGCAGACAAATTCATCCGTGCCACACGTAGAACCTTACATCTACTCAGATTGCACGTTCAATTTCAAAACAATCCATTGGTAGAAATACCTCACGTATCATTTGCATTGATGGTGATCACCAAAACCCCAAATATAAATAGAAGGCATGCTAATTCATCAGCAAAATACATAAATGTTGTGTTAAAATAGTGGTAGACAAGACTCTACTCAGCAGTGTCTGAATGCTGATGAGACAGCCATAGCAAGCTTCCTTTTTATAGTGCCGAAACAAACATGCTACGAACAAGATCCCTAGCATGCCAACAAACATGAAAATTCAGAATTGGATAGAAAGTAAAGTTATTGGCATTCATTAACAAACAGATTAATAGTGGTCGTACATATATGGAACCAAAAGCAAGCAACATAACCAGTGGCGAGCTATGTTATGACATGGGAGAGAATTCGCTCCCCCAAACTTTTTTCAAACTTCACATATATACATATACTTGAGATAATATATATTGAATTATTGCGATGGCTTAGCAGTAAGTGTTTGTTTTGTAGGCGCCTTTCGAGTTCGAATCCAGTTGATAGCATTTTTGAATGATTATCGAATTTTCTTGCAAACGATACAACAACAACAACAACAAAGCCTTTTCCCACTAGGTGTGGTGGGCTACATGGATCAAACGACGCCATAGGTGGGGTGGGCTACAATGCAAGTATTCAAAGCAAGCGTGTCATTGGGAGTCTCCATCTTGAGAGTCTGATATTGATCTAACTCAATCCAGAACCCTTTCATAATGGCAAAGTAATCAGAGACAGACATACTTCCCTGTTTAGTATTGAAGATCCTGCTCTTCAAATCAAAGCGGGCAAAGAGATCCTTTTTCTTGGAGTAAGTCTTGTTGAGGCTATCCCAAATTTCCCTGGCAATAGCAAGAAACATATAATTCCCGCTGATCTCTGGAATCATACTGTTCCACATCCATGACATAATGAGAGAGTCTTCATTGTCCCAAGTAGGGAATCCAGGATCAGTGTCAGGAAGAGGAGTCCCTTCAATATGATTCAATTTGCCACGACCCTTCAGATTCGTGGGCATAAATTGGGCCCAATTGAAGTAGTTCTTCCCATTGAGGCGATAACTGGGATGTAGCGTTGGCAGAGCATTAGAATTCATCAAATTTGACGAGTCCACAAGAGGAGGAGGAGGAGTAAGAGGAGGAGGAGGAGGAGGCGGTGGAGGATTCTGAACAGTTCCGTCCCCTTCCATAACAACAGATCAGACGTAGTAAAAAACAGGGCAACGAACGAATGAACGTCAAATAACCCACGAAAATGAAAGTTCTCGGATCGGAGAGTGGACCCCCAAAATGGAAAGAGGAGGTGCCGATCTACAATCTGGGAAAGAACGGCGGCGAAAGGAACAGTGTAAGGCGGCGCGTGGACCACACGCGCCCGAACGGCTGTCGGAGAAGAGCGGCGCGTGGCGGCGCGTGGAGGACCGAACGGCGGGGCGGTTTCAGGGTTTGGCCGGTTTTGACGAGCCGAACCTGATGGTGGGGTCAGTTGTGTGATATTCACGACGGACAGTGGCGTTTAGATGCAAACAGTAACACACTTGAAGGTGTTTGGTTTGAATGATGAACAGTAGCGCGAATGTGGGCTGCAAACAGAAGCTGCAATGAAGGCAGCAAGAAAATTCAACCACCACAATGAAGATGGCAGCTAGGGTTTATGCGGAAGCGAGGCCCTCAAGAACGAGAGCTCGTGATACCATGTAGAAAATATATCTGAATAATATTGTATTAACTTAACTTTGAATACACACACTAATGTTATTATATAGACTACGCTAGACTTAACCTAATGGGCCTGAGCAATGGGCCGAATAACTAAACTAGGTTACAATACAAAAGGTAAATATTTACTATTACACTAATTATTTACAATAGTACAGTTTTGGTCCTCCTCTCTAGTGCATAGCACATTAGAGTATGAAGAAGTTCCATGGCCCTCGTTGAATAAACTGTGAAAATACTTCTTCCATCTATCTTTGATATCCCGCTCCATAACCAATACTTTACCCTCATCGTCCTTAATACATTTCACCTGATCCAAATCTCTCGTCTTCCTTTCCCTACCTTTGGCAAGCCTGTAAATAAATTTTTCTCCAGCTTTGGTGCCTAAGGATTGATAAAACCCTTCATAAGCTTTAGATCTCGCTTCACTCACTGCCTTCTTGGTCTCCTTCTTAGCTTCCTTGTAATTATCCCAGTTTTCCGCATTTTTGCACAATGACGAAGCCTTAAAACATTCCCTTTTGACCTTAACTTTCTCTTGCACACTATCATTCCACCACCAGGTCTCTTTTGCCATCTTCCTGAGCCCCTCGGCCATCTTGTTCCACATGACATTGGCGCTACCGTTTGCCTCCCAGAAACCTCCTTCCAGGACCTTGTGTTGGAAGATCATATGTTTTTCACCCTCCATTCGCCACCATCTGATCCTTGGAACCTTATCGTGGCATCTTCTCTTCACTCTCCGCTTAACTCGTACATCCATAACCAAGACTCTATGTTGGGTAGTCAAGCTCTCGCCAGGTATAACCTTACAGTCCATACAAACGATAACCCCAAATATTGCTCCAAAGTAGATTCGAACCTCATCATCTACCCAGTAAAAATAGAAAAACCATAACACCACCAATCATTTTATGTAATGTTAATGAGATATATTTTACTTAATAATTTGCCCCCTCAAAAAAAAACATTGAAGCTCCGTCATTGAGCATAACCTAAGCATATAAATAAATGAATAGTATTAGGACAACCATAGTTCCTTGAAATTATCCGTATATGATTCACGGCATTATAGGCTAATGTTTAATTAGCAGTAGCAAACCTGCAAACCTCCTGTTGTTTAATTAGCATTATAAAGTTTAAATATGTTTTTCATCCCTGCAAATACTGAGGTTTTTGTTCTTCGTCCCTGCAATTTTTTTTTTTTGGTTATTCATCGTTGCAATTTCCTTAATTTTGTTTTTGGTCTCTGCAATTTTTTTTTTTTTTTTTGCCCCTGTAATACATCTATATTTTTTAGAACAATCCTTATATAATCCATATTTGAGGGACTAAAATCAAAATAGTCTCTAATTTCAAGAACTAAAACCAAACAAGAAAAAAATATTATAAGGACTAAAACGAAACAACAAGGATCAAAAGCAAAAAAAATTATATTGTAGGGACGAAAAACAATTTTTTTTACAGGAACAGAAAAACAAAAACCCCTATATTTGTAGGGACGAAAAACATATTTAAGCCACATTATAATATAGGCTAATGTTATAGCGGTTTACCTGTACGGATTCAACAACCATTACAAAGGTTTTGGTCTGCCATCGCAAGTGAGCTCCTTTCTTTCTTCCAAATATTTAAACAAGGTAGATAGTGCAATCGCATCATTGTGTGTGTCTCTCTCAAACAACCACTCCTCATACAGTTGGACATTTACGTCCCTGTCAGAGATTTCAATCCACGGATATTAAAAAGACAGAGGATGGTTGAAGATTGGGACAAATGCAGCATGTTATAATTTGTCTGCGTGAAGAATGTTCCACGAATAAAGATGAGAATGTGTGAGGCAAAGATTTAGAAAGAAACATCAATACCTTTTCAAGGCAAGAACTTCATAGTTTCTCCGCAGGTAATCAGCATGTTTTTTAAGGGCATCCTGTGCATATGGTCTGCCCACAGTCCTCACTGCAGCCGCATTTAATAAAGTTTCCAACGAACCATGCTTTTTAATAAGTTTCAGAGCAGTCTTTCGACCAAAATCAGGGACCAGATGTTGGATACCAGGAACACCGTCAACTTCATCACCTACAATACATCCTACACAATCACAGCACACAAACAGAAATGTTAGTCATAATTGCATTACCGTTCGGCTAGTAAACAAAAACATGATCATATCATAGAAAGTGTCAGAAAGCAAGCCAACTCTTTGCAGTTTTGTCTGTGACCACATTCTAGTTCTTCATGTAGTAGGGTTGTATCAGATCAGCACATTTAAAGTTGTAGCTTGTGAAAAGCCCATCTAAAGGTATCTAATCATTACATCTTTAAACATAAAGCTAATTCTAAAGAATTCAAACGCTTTACTAATAAGAAACTTATAAATTGGTCACGAGCCATGTGTATGTTCTTAGTATATAGTAAATGGATATTTATGTTAGCATAAATGTAAAATGATGGACATATCAAACATGAATATAGCTACAGTGTATGGAATATCATATACTCACTAAGGCTCAAATCAGAATGTGGATCACAATTATACTGATCTCTGTAGTGCCTCAGAGTGTAGAAGGACCATCTTTGTAACTCTGGCAAAGGCATAACTATTTGCACATCGTCAGATATAAGTTGCTTAAAATCCTTGTCAGGGGAGGCAATCACCACTCGAAACCCTTTATTGAGAACTTGTTCAGCAAGTGTAGCAACAACATCATCAGCTTCATGGCCATCAACTTTTATAACCTATATTCTTTCATTTAGTCACAATGAATGGAGTGATTGAAATAAAAGTGAATTGATTATGCATATTTGCCTATGTTTATTAGAATGAAATCTGCATATTCATCCAATATGATTGACAACATGAACAGTAACTTAATAAATGTTAGAGAAGAAAAGAAATGGTATCGTTGAATTTACTAATTTCCACCTAGTTACTTATCAGTGAAGCAGCTATAAAATCATGACTAAGACTCTTAAAAATAAAAGCAAATTAATGTTCTTAGTTTTCTTGTTACATTGCCAAAACCCCTATCTAATGGGAGGAATGAGAAAGTGTAGCTCAGAAAAGAGTGTCAGATTTTAAAGAGATTTCATTGTTTTAATATTCACAACTAAGTACCAACTATTTCTCCAACAAAAAAAAGGCATAAACTGGCCAAAGAAGCAGTCTGCCTAACCTGTTAAGGACGGTGTTGGAGAATCAGGCCCAATCCCGATAATATTCTCTTAGATTTTATTTTATATTTATTTCGTCAGATTTGATTGTATTTTATTATTAATTAGTATCTTCTATTTTAGGAAATCATTAATGTATTTTTTGCTATATAAACAGCCTTAGTCTGCTGAGTAATACAAGAAAGTATTTTCTTCCCTTGTTCTCTACATGGTATCAAGAGCTCTCGATCTTGAGGGTCTCACTTCTGCGTAAAACCCTAGTGGGCACTGTTCATTCCGTACGGCGGGGGTACTGTTCATTCTAGTTGTACTGTTTATGTGGCACTGTTCATTCCGTACTGTTCATTCCATACGACGGTACTGTTCATTCTGTACAACGACACTGTTCATTCCGTACGGCAGTATTTTGATCGAGGGATTACTCTTTCTCCTTCCTCATGACGAAAAACAACAACTCAGGGAAGCAGTCTCCTTCAAGCTCATTTCCATTCACCAAGGAACAATTAGACCAACTGTACAAGCTTCTTGAATCTCAAAATCCTTCTTGTGCAATAGCTCAGAGAGGTAATTTTCTAAATACTGCCCTTCTTAGTGTCAGTCCCAGTCATGCTTGGATCATTGATTCAGGTGCTACCGATCATATGACTGGAGAGTCGAGTCTGTTTTCTTCATATAGTCCCTGTGCAGGTAACCAGAAAGTTAAAATTGCAGATGGCTCTCTTTCAGCCATTGCAAGAAAAGGTTCCATAGTTCTATCACCCTTATTAACTCTTAAGGATGTCCTACATGTCCCTAACTTGTCTTGTAATCTTTTGTCAATTACTAAATTAACTCGAGATAGTAACTGTCAAGCTAACTTTCTTCATTCTTATTGTGTTTTTAAGGATTTGAACTCGGGGAAGACGATTGGCAGTGCTAAAGAGAGTGGGGGACTCTACTACCTTGAAGATGGAATCGACTCCAGACCACAAGTTCAATCTATAAGTTCCTGTTTTGAATCTATTTTTGTTTCTAGTAGTAATGATGACATTATGTTATGGCATTTACGATTGGGACATCCAAGTTTCCGTTATTTGAAACATCTTTTTCCAAAATTGTTTAATGATAAAGACCCATCTTTATTTCATTGTGAAACCTGCGAATTTGCAAAACATCATCGTTCTTCATTTCCTATTCAACGTTATAAAGAATCTAAACCTTTTGCAATTATTCACAGTGATGTTTGGGGTCCAAATAGAATAAATATTTTTTCTAACAAAAAGTGGTTTATAACTTTTATATATGACCACACTAGACTTTGTTGGGTATACTTGTTAAAAGAAAAATCTGAAGTTGGACAAGCTGTCAAAAACTTCTTCAAAATGGTGCAAACTCAATTCCAAACTAATATTCAAGTCCTTAGAAGTGACAACGGGAAAGAATATTTCAACATGATTTTAGGAGATTTTTTTCTTGAAAATGGTGTTGTGCATCATAGTTCTTGTACTAATACACCCCAACAAAATGGGATTGCGGAAAGGAAGAATAGACACCTCCTTGAGGTGGCTCGTGCCTTACTCTTTGAAAATAAGGTGCCAAAATACCTATGGGGTGAAATTTGTTTTGATCACGTGCATATTTAATTAACCGTATGCCATCCAAAGTCTTACAATTTCAAACTCCTCTCAATGTTTTCAAAAATTGTTTTCCCTTGGCTCGTGTTTCAGCTGATTTGCCATTGAAAATCTTTGGGTGTACTACTTTTGTTCATGTCCATAAGCATCTAGGAAAATTAGAACCACGAGCTAATAAAATGTGTTTTCATTGGTTACTCCCCTACCCAAAAAGGTTACAAGTGTTTTGATCCAAAATCCAAAAAGGTTTTTGTGACTATGGATGCCACATTTTTTGAAAAACAACCTTATTTCAGTGACATTCATCTTCAGGGGGGGAATCCAAAAGAAGATTCATTTGAAAACACCATTTTTTTGGATAATGTTTATTTGTTACAAGAGCCTGAGACTGATTGTGTTGCACCAAAAGAAAATGCCCATGAATCCTTACCTGAACCCATTCCCACTATGGAAGAGGTTCTCATTGATTTTGAGGCGACATCTTTAAATCAAAAGCATGACCAACAAGCCTGTGAAACTGGTGATGAATCAACCGTAATGCCACAACAAAATAATTCCCATAAAGAGACAAGAAATAGGTTCAATGATGGTGACAAAACTTGGAAGGGAAAGGTCTTCGAGAAGAAAAACCATAAGAAAGGAAATAAGGAACTCACTCTCCAGCACTGCCAAGAGTCCAAACCAAGAGAAAATTCACCTAGTGAACCTGACATAGGTAAGTCTTCTTCTGAACCTATAGGTCATGATGAATCTTCTGCAATAGATCTCCCTATAGCGCTTAGGAAAGGTATTAGATCTTGTACTAAGCATCCTCTATCCAAGTATGTGTCATATTCAAATTTGTCATCCTCTTTTGCTGCATTTATCTCTCAGTTGTCTGCTGTAGAAATTCCAAAAAATGTACAGGAAGCTCTAAAAGTTCAAGTGGAAGGAAGTCGTGTTTGAGGAAATGAGAGCCCTCGAGAAGAACAAAACTTGGAGAGTTGTGGCGTTACCAAAAGGAAAGAAGACTCGGTTGTAAGTGGGTTTTCACCGTGAAGTACAACTCCATAATTCAATTGAAAGGTACAAGGCTCGGTTGGTGGCTAAAGGCTTCACCTGCACTTATGGCATAGACTACTCGCAGACTTTTGCCTCGTTGCAAAGTTAAACACCGCCGTAATTCTTCTATCTTCACGCCAACTTAGACTGGCCACTGAATCAACTTGATGTGAAGAATGCCTTCCTCAATGGTGACTTAGAGGAAGAAGTATACATGGAGTGTCCTCCTGGCTTTGAAAGAAAATTTGCGTCAAAGGTGTGTAAGTTGGAGAAATCACTCTATGGCCTTAAACAATCTCCAAGAGCTTGGTTTGAAAGGTTCACCCAGTCAGTAAAAAGACAGGGATACACTCAAAGACAAGCAGATCACACATTGTTCACAAAATTTTCTCCTAATGGAAAAATCATTTGCTTTGATAGTCTATGCAGATGACATCATCCTCACCTAAATGATACGGTAGAAATGGAGAGATTAAAGAGAAACTTAGCAGTGAGTCGAGATCAAGGATTTGGGAGCATTGAAATATTTCCTTGGCATGGAGGTTGCTCGCTCAAAGAAGGGAATTGTAGTCTCCCAAAGAAAGTACATTCTGGATCTCTTGGAGGAAACTGTAATGAGTGGATGTAGGCCAGCAGACACTCCCATGGATCCTAATATGAAGCTGTGGGAGAAGGGTAGTGTTCTGGTTGATATTGGCAGATACCAGAGACTAGTTGGTAAACTAATTTACCTATCTCATACCAGGCCTGATATTGCATTCTCTGTGAGTGTTGTAAGTCAGTTCATGCACTCTCCCTATAAAGAACATCTTGAGGCAGTATACAGGATCTTAAGATACTTAAAGACCAACCCGGGGACGGGCTTGTATTTTAAGAAAACTGATGAGAAGAATGTTGTCATCTTTACAGATGCAGATTGGGCTGGTTCAGTTATCGACAGGAAATCCACAACTGGATATTGTACCTATGTGTGGGGAAATCTGGTTACTTGGAGAAGTAAGAAACAAGGAGTTGTTGCTAGAAGCAGTGCAGAAGCCGAGTTTAGAGCAATGGCTCAAGGTATTTGTGAAGGCTTATGGATTTACAGAGTCTTAAAGGAACTTAGAGCGACAGTTGATCTACCTTTGAAGCTTTATTGTGACAGTAAGGCCGCAATAAGTATAGCTCATAATCCTGTTCAGCATGATAGGACCAAGCATATTGAGATTGACCGCCATTTCATAAAAGAAAAACTGGATGTTGGAATTATCTGTTTGTCTTTTGTGACTTCTAATCAGCAAACTGCGAACATTCTGACCAAGAGCTTGGCCAGGTCCAATTTTGAGCGGTTAATAGGCAAGTTGGGCATGACAGATATCTATGCACCAACTTGAGGGGGGGTGTTGGAGAATCAGGCCCAATCCCGATAATATTCTCTTAGATTTTATTTTATATTTATTTCGTCAGATTTGATTGTATTTTATTATTAATTAGTATCTTCTATTTTAGGAAATCATTAATGTATTTTTTTCTATATAAGCAGCCTTAGTCTACTGAGTAATACAAGAAAGTATTTTCTTCCCTTGTTCTCTACAGACGGCATAAGATATTAAATCTCTAAACATATCACTTGAAGTCCTGCTATCCATAATTTGTAAACAATTGTCAATGTTACTGTAAAAACTTAAATTTTCTAACCAAACTGTCCTTGATGATTTGTTACCTAATTATAATAATTAGTTTCCTATGTGTGTGTAAGTGTGATAATCTAGATTCTAGAAACATAAATTAAAATATACCTAAAAGTGAGGGTTGATCATTAAACCTATCACCTTGATATTGGTCTGCCTAGGAAAGAAATAGAAATATCTTTTCATTTTTCCTTTCAATTTGATCCATACACAAATGTCTCATGTTTTAGAAGAATTTTATCCCAAGTCTTGCCCATTCACTTGGCCAAGTCACATTCATGAACACAAGAGAATACCTTCCATTAAACCACTTTCTAATTTGGATTAGGCCTCTTCAACTTTTGCTTCCAATTCTATCCTTCTTAATTATGATTTTTTTGCAAGGGAAAACGGACTTTTCCCATTTATTCTCTCCTCACCCCATATATATATATAGCCATGATGGCCGAACCACTCAATGTAATGGAACTCAAAGCCTATTGTTAGGAAACTCGTTTGATTGAAAGTAGATTCTCGCAAATTCAGTAATAGAGAATAGAGATACTGAATATTATCTATTGAATAGTTGAATATGAATGGAAGAAACACAAAGGAGCGCTCTCCTTTCTCCAATCGGGCTTAACCCAAAGACAAATTTAGTTCTTCTCTGCCTCTCTTCACAACTCAACTCCCCTATTTATACTAATCTATCCTCCCTAAATAAATCCCTAACAAATCAGAAATAAATCTTCAACAAATCAGAAATAAATCCCTATCCCTAATAGATAAGATAATCCTAATAACAAATCAGAAATAAATCCTTATCCTATCCTAATAACAAATCTTTGAATTCAAATTGAAATCCTAACACCTATTTCATAGGCTATACTTGTACTCGCCAACCACACAGACTCTATACCAAGTCATGAGCGATAGTGAGGCCAAGTCGCCAACCAATCCAATGCGCCCTCCTTATCCCTTCCCAGTGAAGCTTCCTTTGATTTGATTTTGAATGAATAAGGAAGGAAGGCATATGCTAGAGAAAAGAAAGCCCCTGTTTGGGTATGAGCTCTAGTACATTGACCTCTCACAGACCTGAAAGTCAAGTTTTCAGCTATTGAAAAATCTAATTAATAGAGAGGAAGGTTATTGTTATCCAGGCCACCCTAGAGGAAGTTTTCGGCTCTAGTTCAAGGCCACCCTACCCAATGTAGGGTGGAAGAGATTCATCCAGCCACAACTTGGACATTTTCTAGTTATTGTTTTGAAATTTTGAAGTTGGCTTGTGTTTTGGACCGACTTTAGGCCCAATTAGGCCCAATGATTGACACTGAAAGGCTGGCCCAATTATGACTTTAAGCCCATTAAGTGGCGTGAAGAGCACCTGCCAAAATAACAGTGTGTAACGACTAATCGTAAGACGGTTAGGCCGTTACTTGTCACATCAACAATATAACAGAAGCGGTTACCATATTTCAGAGGTCGGTTAGGCTCTATAAGGCAAAGATCTCCTCTCCAAAGGTACACATTCATTTGGATACCTTTCACTCTCCCTCATTCATATACTGATTTTAGTATCACAGTACTTGCATGTGACCACCGCCGTTATCTATCGTCGTCATGCTCCACCACATTCTTCTACGGGCAACAATTGTGGATTCGTGATTGTTCCAGTTCCGGCTTCCGGGAGATTCAGTCATGTTCAGACAAATCTGAGTTCACTACTGAACAGCTCGTAAATTATGGGTTTTCTTCTTTTTTTCTTGTAAGTTATGGCTGTATTTGAGTGTACTTTGATGCGGAGAAGCTTCTGAGTTTGTCGCTTGGATGAAAAGTAAGTACTTTCTTCTTCCTTTGATTGATCTCTCCATGCATGTGGCTTTTGATGCTTCTGGAAGTGTACTTATGTGTTACTGAGTAATAGACTGAATTTGGGGGGTTTTCATCAATGATTTGGTGACAGAACTGGATTTTAATGTGGTGAAAATATAAGGACTTGATGGTTAAAATTTTGGACACAAACAGAAGCAGAATGCGAAGTGTTAGTTCTTGACTTAGTGAGCTTTAAGAATGCATGTATAATTCTGTATTCCAGCTGTCTTTTCTGCACTTTCTTCTGCTGAAAACTCAGTTGCATGTTGATTTTTAGTTGTGAAAATAGAGTTAGAAAGGTTATATGGACATTTGATGGGGAACGAGGCAAGTTGGAACCTTTCTATGTGATGATGAACTTGACGAAAATAAGCTTCTCAACACATAATATTTCCTTGCTGGAATCTGTAGTTGATTTCAGTTAAGTGTTAGGAAATTTCATCACAAACTTATCTTAATGTGTTTTTGATGTTGGGCATCTAGAATTGAAATATTTAGAAATAATGGAATAATATGGATAACAATTACTTTAAGAATTTGGGTGAGATTAGGCCTATAAAGCTATTAACTATGTTAGATTCATATTATGGGTGTTCAGCTTTTAGTGGATGCATGAAATATCTGAAGTTAAAGGTTTGGGCGGATATGAAATGATGATGACATTGACATTGATGTTATGAGAAATTATGAGACGAGTTTCACGGAATTAGCCATTATTCTTGGTCTTTACCTACCTTAGGAGCCATTGTTTGCATGTACTACTCAAATTATTTGATAACACATAGTTGTCTCGTTGAATTGAGATGAATGACTTAGATGTATGACCTAGTTTCTTACTTGAACTGGTTGTCACGGATTCTTTATAAAGTGAATAATTAACAGATTACCATTAGAGTAATGATGGTAATTACGCTAAGATAGGTGAGCAAAAGTGGAAGCTATTGTTTGCAAGAGTAATTAGTTATATAATGGATTGGAACTAACCTTATGTAAGTTGAATGACATTGCATTTTGATGAAAGCAAGATTCCGAATCATATAACAAAGGACTAGTAATTCATCAATTTTTTTTAGTGAGGATTCAGGTAAAGCATGAACTTCAATCAAATTATGAGTTTCTATGGTTGAACATAGTCTAATGAATTAGAGCTAGTTGCACCTTATGGAATGAAGTGTCGTGGTTTGATGATTAGGAGACATATACTTCAATTAGCCTATATCCATGGTAGTAGACTAGTAGAAGGTTTAAGTCATTAAAAGGCATAGTCCTTAATTACTAGCTTGGGGTAACTATCCTAATTGCTTAAGAAAAAGTTGATTGAACCTAAAAAGAGATAAGAAGATCAGGATTTGACCAAGGATTAGGAATAAAATCAAGGTTTTGAGAAGGCGAGGCGAACACAAGGGTTTAGGAGACGTTGTAATCCATAACTAGTAGATACCAAGCATGCATTTAATTTTGAAGTTTCAACAACAAATTAATTAATATATTGAAAGAAATCAAGTACGTTATTCATTAGAAAAAATAAAAGTACATAGAAAAATAGAAATATGCCTAAAATGTAGAAGAGTAATGGAATGATACAGAACAACTCACTGGCACATTGCATTTGTCAAGGACATCATTAATAACTTGATGGAACCTCCCAACATGGCCTCTTGAAATTTTTTGAAAAGATGATAGGTGTCGCATAAATTTTCGCCTATGCGCTTTATAAGAAGGAAGCAACCTTCTGCGGTGCTCACTGCCCCTATCTCCATCAATAACCTGCTCAAGCATCATATCAATAATGCCTAAATCATTTTTTTTTTTCTCATTATGATGATTTCGCAAGAAGAGAAGTATTAATGAGAATTAAGAGAAGAAACACATTAGGGTGAGGATAAATCAGAAATTTCACCCCCCCCCCCTTCTAAGGGTAATTAATTATTCAGCAGTTAGTTAATGTAAAAATATTGCATGTTTTAGGGCTAAAATGAAAAGGAGAGAGAAGAGAGATTACAGCAATAACAGGGTCAGTGTGGGTGACTTGAGAGAGAAAAAGAGAGAGCCAGCGAGCAAAAGAGTGTAAGCTGGGTTTGCTTCCTTCGTAACAGAGCGGATTAACGTCTAAAAAGAATACCCTTTTCTTCTTCTCCTTTGCGGACAGAGGTTGCGCACTCTGCCTCAGGGTCAGTGCTATTGGGGTCTTTTGAGTTTTGAAGGATACTGAAGGGGTTGGGTTGCACTTGCAACTGCTACGAAAACAAGGCTGAATGAAAGCACTTGATAACCTTTTATCAGAGAATAAAACAAACAAAAAGATACCTGTCAAAATAATAATATCGTAATACGTCAGCTAGCAGCTTTCCCAAATTGGTTTCAAGAGAGCTTTTCATGCCTTCATCAAAATAAATAGACATGGGAAGTTAATCAGGTCGAGTCAAACAAAATAAGTCAGAAACATCGAAAGCCATTATTTATTATTTGCATTATTATAAGCTATTATTACCAACCAGAAATATGGAGGACCCTTTCAGCTCAGTTACATCTGCTGCTTTCTTCTGAATCAAATATTAATAGTTAAAATGAGTACTTTCATTCATTGCAGGTTTCAGCCACGAGAAAAGTCAAATATGTAGATATGAGTCCTCTAAACTGAGGTGAGGGGATAATGAATGTGTAGAATGAATTATGACTGTTGATGGAAATTTGAACAAGTTGATAATTTGTTATATCCATCCGTGTGCGCATTTTGTCGCAATTTCAACAGTTGAATTCACCGGGTATCTATGCACTTAAATTCCGAAACCAACTCCTCTGTTCCTAGTGAAACCTTAAGTAAGCTTGAATTTTCAGAAATTGATGCGAAGATACATGCTTAGCTTACTTTACAGCAAACCAAATATCAATCAATTACAAGTATTATCACAGAGTGAGTTTTTAAAATTTGAGAAAAGCAAGCGAAGGAAGTTAAATTTCAGTTGAGAAAAGAAAGAGCAGTGAAATAGAAAGAGAAGAGAAACTTACAATTGGTGGAGGATGGCCTGTGGCTGCGGCTGCGGAAGGGATAGGGATAAGGAGAGGAAAGTGGAAGTGGAAGAAGGGGGTTGTTTGAATGAAATGGCAGAGTATTGCTCATGTGGCTCAACATACTTCTTCCTTCAAATCAATTATCTATCTCTCTCTATCGTCTATTCTTATCGTGTGCACACCTGACAAGATACGTTGACAAAGGGCCCTCAACAGCCCCCAGAGAGAGCGAAAAAGGCCGGAGGAAATCACGCTCACCAGAACGTAAGCGCGGAAGATCACCAGCTCGAGACAGACGAGATCGACGCTCGCCAGCTCGACCCGGCAGGCAGGCACCAGCTGGAAAGACTCCATCACTTGATTGCAGGAGGATACGCAGGTGGAGGCGAATCAAGCAACAGCCGAAGGCGACATCTACGATCCGTCAAGTCTTCAAACTCGGTAATTGCCCCGCCTGCAGTTCTACCGCCCATCACCTTCTCAGAAAAGGACTACCAAGGAATAGATCGCCACCCACTGTCCACCTCGCTGGGTTCAACGTTCGAAGGGTACTCATCGACCAAGGCAGCTCGGCAGACGTCATCTACAAAAGGGCCTTTGACAAGCTCGGATTACCTAGCTCAGTCATCAGATCATATCGAGGTACGTTAGTTGGTTTTTCAGGTGCAAAAGCTCGGGTCACGGGTACTTTGACGCCCTGATCACTTTCAAAGCCGACATGGGGGTTAAAACGATCGAAGCCCATTTGCTGATCGTGGAGGCCGAATCGGCCACCGACACAGCATACAACATGATACTCGGAAGACCAGTCATCAACGGAATAGGGGCCATCGTGTCCACCCTCACTTAGCAATGAAGTTCCCCCTGCCAAATGGACAGATAGCTACCATGCACGCCGACCAGTAGGAGGCCAGGCAATGCTATGTCAACAACCTCAAAGACAACAGGAAACGAGATCGGGGTAACAATTACAACATGATTGAGCTCGACCCCAGGGGCGAGAGCGATTACCGACCAGTACCATTGACGATGTCAAAATTGTCGAAGTCAGAGGACCCGAGAGAAGCATAAGGGTCGGAACACAACTAGCTCGGCGAGACGAGCAATCTCTGATGAAGGTTCTGCTTGCATGCAGATCTCTTCGCGTGGAGTCCAGAAGATATGCCAGGGATAGACCTAAAGGTGGCCTGGCACAAGCTCGCCATTGAGCCCGGAGCTCGCCCTATAGCTCAGAGAAAGAGGAAGATAGCTGGGGAGAAAAAGCAGGCAGTCAGAGAAGAAACTTCAAAGCTCCTAAAAGCAGGATTCATCAAGGAGATCAAGTACCCCACCTGGCTCTCAAATGTGGTGCTAGTAAAGAAAAGCAATGGCAAATGGAGAATGTGCACCGACTTCACAGACTTAAAAAAGGTCTGTCCCAAGGATCCTTACCCTTTGCCTAGCGTTGACACTCTGGTCGACGGCACGTCAGGGTATCAAGTCCTCAGCTTCATGGATGCCTACTCGAGGTACAATCAAATCATAATGCACCCGCTGGATGCCCCAAAAACTGCTTTCATGACAGAAACCTTTAACTATTACAACATCACCATGCCCTTTGGGTTGGAGAACGCAGGATCTACTTACCAAAGGATGATGGATCAGGTCTTCTCCGACCAGCTCGGAAAAACCATCGAGGTCTACATAAATGACATGATGGTCAAAGCCCTCAAGTTTGACACCCACCACACAGACCTTCAAGTGGCATTCGACATCATGAGAATGTACAATATCAGGCTCAACCCCGAGAAATGTTCCTTTGGGGTACTCGGAGGAAAATTCCTAGGTTTCATGATCACCCACAGAGGAATTGAAGCCAACCCAGACAAATGCTGAGCCGTGCTAGAGATGCGTAGTCCGAACTCCGTCAAGGAAGTCCAGCGACTAGCTGGCAGAATAGCGGCCCTCTCCAGGTTTGTAGCTCGCTCTGCTGACAGATCACTTCCTTTTTATCAGGTGCTGAAGAACCCAACTCGGTTTGAATGGCCCGGTGAGTGTGAGGTGGCCTTTCAGGACTTTAAGCAATTCCTCGCGTCACCACCAGTTCTAACTCGCCCCACTAAGGGAGCTCCTCTGCTTCTCTACCTAGCTGCCACAGATACTTCGATCAGCTCGGCCATGATCGAAGAAAGGGGTTCCGAGCAGCAGCCCGTATACTTTGTAAGCAAAGTTCTCAATGGAGCAGAACTCGGGTACCAAAAGGTCGAAAAACTCGCCCTTTCCATAGTAGTGTCCGCCAGAAGATTGAGACCTTACTTCCAGGCTCATCCGATGGTGGTCAAAACCGACTACCCCATCAAGCGAATCCTGCAGAAACCCGAGCTCTCTGGTCGGATGGTAGCGTGGTCGGTCGAGCTCTCCGAATTCCAAATCAGGTATGAATCCCAAGGACCCATTAAATCCCAAGTTTTAGCTGACTTCATTGCAGAACTTACACCGACCCCCGAGGTTATGTACTGGACACTCTACGTGAACGGATCCTCCAATTCCAAAGGCAGCGGAGCAAGAGTCATAGTAGAAAGCCCTATAGGTGTCTGTGTAGAACAAGCACTCAGATTCTTATTCAAAGCCAGCAACAACCAAGCCGAGTATGAGGCGCTGCTGACCGGGCTCAAGCTCGCCTGGGAGCTAGGGGCTCAAACCCTTCAAGTCAAAAGCGACTCCCAACTCATGATCAACCAGGTCAAGGGCGAGTACCAAGTCCGAGACGAGGTGTTAGCTCGTTACGCACAGAAGGTGACTGCCATGATCCAAAACTTCCAGGAAGTACAACTTCAACATATCCCTCGAGATCAGAATAGCAAAGCCGACGTACTCGCAAAACTAGCGAGCATGAAGACTGAAGGACAACACCATTCGGTGGTCGTCCAAACCTTGCGCTCGCCGAACATCGAAACAGCAGAAATGAACTCGGTGAACAGATCGGAAACGTGGATGGCAGACATCATACAGTATCTGAAGCATGGGCAACTACCCGAAGACTCCATAGAGTCACGAAGGATCCAAAGGCAATCAAGCCACTACACCATGGTCAGAGATCGGCTATATCGAAGAGGCTTCTCACAACCCCTACTCGCCTACGTTGACAAATCGGACTCCGAGTATATAATGAAAGAATTGCATCAAGGCATTTGCGGAAACCACTGCGGGACTCGGACATTAGCAGCCAAGATCCTGCGAGCTGGTTACTATTGGCCAACCCTCAGGTCGGATTGCTTAGACTTCGTCAAAAAATGCGACAATTGCCAGCCGTATGCAAGGCGCGAGCAACTTCCCCTAGAAGCTCTACATGAGGTCATTGCCCCTTGGCCTTTCAACACTTGGGGGCTTGACATTCTGGGCCCTTTTCCCCTTGCACCAAGCCAACTGAAGTTCATCATCATTGCCATTGACTACTTCTCCAAATGGCTTGAAGCAGACCCACTAGCAACCATCACCTCGGAGAGAGTAAAGAAATTTGTTTGGAAGAACTTAGTATGCCGCCATGGTCTTCCCCACACCATCATCACCGACAATGGTACCCAATTCACTAGCTCGGTTTTCAAAGACTTCTGCAAAGGTTTGGGTATCTGACTTACCTTTGCCTCGGTCGAGCACCCCCAAACTAACGGACAGGTGGAAGCTGCCAACAAAGTCATCCTAAACGGCCTACGCAAGCGACTTGATCAAGCCAAAGGTAGCTGGGCGGAAGACCTCTGCGGTGTGTTATGGGCATATCACACCACCTCTCAATCAGCAACAAATGAAACACCCTTCCGATTAACATACGGAATGGATGCCATGATACCAGTAGAGCTCGGCTCCACCTCAATCAGGAGAGAGCTGATGAGCTGGCTGGAGCAAGAAGCAGCAAGAGTGGAGCTCGACCTGCTAGAAGAAACTCAGGAACTAGCCCGAGTACAAGAGTTCGCCACCAAACAGCGCATTGCCAAACACTACAACTCCAGGATTCGGCCAAGAGGATTTAAAGTAGGCGACTTAGTCCTCCAAAAGGTCGAGCTAGCTCGGAAGGATCCAAGACAGGGAAAGCTCGAACCAACTTAGGAAGGCCCATACCGCATCCGATCGGAACACCACCATGGAGCTTATCAACTTGAAGAACTCTATGGAAAGGAAATACCGAGGGCGTGTTAGGGAAATGTCAGTGTTGAGGGCCCTTTGTCAACGTATCTTGTCAGGTGTCCGGCCTGGATGAGAATGATGGCTCATTTGTTGCTGATTGTTTAGGTCGAGTTACGACCTTGGTCGAGCTGCTTTGGAGCTCGCCGAGAGAGTACAAATGATATGCTGAATAAGATGGAGGTAGACTTTATTAAATGTGGAAAAAGGGAAAATAGGATGCGCCTCGTTAAAACCTCTACAAACTAAAAACCCAGTGAGAATGATCACCTCAATTTATATATGAGTCCTCTAAACTGAGGTGAGGGGATAATGAATGTGTAGAATAAATTATGACTGTCGATGGAAATTTGAACAAGTTGATAATTTGTTATATCCATCCGTGTGCGTATTTTGTCACAATTTCAACAGTTGAATTCACCGGGTATCTATGCACTTAAATTCCGAAACCAACTCCTCAGTTCCTAGTGAAACCTTAAGTAAGCTTGAATTTTCAGAAATTGATGCGAAGATACATGCTTAGCTTACTTTACAGCAAACCAAATATCAATCAATTACAAGTATTATCACAGAGTGAGTTTTTAAAATTTGAGAAAAGCAAGCGAAGGAAGTTAAATTTCAGTTGAGAAAAGAAAGAGCAGTGAAATAGAAAGAGAAGAGAGACTTACAATTGGTGGAGGATGGCCTGCGGCTGCGGCTGCGGCTGCAGAAGGGATAGGGATAAGGAGAGGAAAGTGGAAGTGGAAGAAGGGGGTTGTTTGAATGAAATGGCAGAGTATTGCTCATGTGGCTCAACATACTTCTTCCTTCAAATCAATTATCTATCTCTCTCTATCGTCTATTCTGATCGTGTGCACTCCTGCAACTATTAACCAAAATAATAATAATAATAATAATAATAATTATTATTATTATTATTATTATTATTATTATTATTATCTCACAAATTTATTTAGACTATGTATATGTCTTCTTATATAATTTTTGAATAAAAATTCATAAAAAATTTGCAAAAATATAAACTAAAATTCAATAAAATCTATATATACTCGTGCTGCACAGAGTAATTACGATATATACTCAAACAGTTGCATAAATTTTGATAACTATCTTCATACTAAGAATTTGATATTCAACCCAAAAAAAAAAAAATACTAAAAATTTGATAACTATCTATCTTCACACCAAAACATAACACACGTGTTAAGGCATTAATTAACTTCCAAGACAAAGAAATGGAATCAATAACCGATGGATGTTGTAGCAAATTTGAACAAACAAAGATGATCTGAACCTCCGACCTTAATAAAAGACACCAGACAGACACCAAGAGACAACAACACAAACCCATTCCATCAACCAACAACAAATTGAAATAGGAAATTTATAATGCAGAACAAAGAAAGCCAGCCAGGCCCCTAGTGATGAATTTATAACAGCACATAAACAAACCCTTTTCCTCGAGCTATAAATAATCGAGGCCTCACATCCGTAATTAAGATTGAATTAATCCAAATTGGTCCCAGAAGATTTGATGTTCATTTATTTATACCTCACATCACATCCGTAACTAAGAATACTCACTCCACTGTGATTGCCTGTACGAGTTGAACCGATAAGAGGAAAATAGTAGCAAATGAAACTCAAGGCTTCCTTAATAATAATAATAATAAAGTAACAGAACACACACCTTTGGTTGGGTTCGTTCGCAATCAGAGGCGACAGCGAGAAGGAGATACGGATAGGGTTACAACAGATTCATGTTCGTTCAATCAGGAGATCTTAATCTCCTAGTACCCCCCCCCCCTTCTAAACTATACTTTTTAGTCGCTTATTTTTATTTTAAATTTTAATTGTATCCCTCTTTTTATTTTCCAAAGATATATCAATGTAGTCCTTTCAATTTAAATTGTGATACGAAACCACATTGGTATAACTTTTATAAACTAAAGGACCATTTTGGAACAAAAAATGGACCATATTGAGATAACATCTGTAAAGTAAGGGACTATTTCGAAACAAGAAATAAAAAAAAGACTATATTGGTATAAGTTTATAATATAAGAGATCATTTCAGAATAAAAAATAAAAGATTGACTAAATTGAAATCTAAAATAAAGATAAGGGAATAAAATTATAATTTAACATTTTTGTTTTAAACAAACAGACATAAAAAGACCAAAAAGACATCTACTATCTACTAGTATATATCTACTATATACCATATATCTACTATCTACTATATACTATATAAAATATATAAAGTAGAGTTTTTCCACGTAGGTAAATGCCACATGGCAGCACCAGAAACATTCAGCTTCCCGCTTAAATTAATTTCATCTTTAAATTTTGTTTTTGAATTTTTTATTTTATGACAGTCATTATTATACCACATCAATTAATAATAATAAGCAAATCATAAACATATTTCCTGTTAGAAACTTGCGTATTTTATGAGTATAAATTTCAGCATCCTATAAGTATCATATCAAATCTTTTTTTTATGAGTATAAATCTTGATATTTATCAAATCATTACTATCAATAATATGATTTGTAATAAATTTCAATTTTTAATTACAATTTTTAAATTAGGTTAATTTATTTATGGAGCATATTCTCATTATTCACGATTCATTTTATTTCACAGGTTTTCTTTATTCCTCTATCACTCCTTCTTTTCCTCTTGATTTCTTCTTCTTCTTCTTCTATTCAACTATTCTTTTTATTGCATGTCTTCATTATTTTTATTTCTGTTATCTCTCTTTAACTCTTTTTCTCCCATTTTTTTGTTATCTAGTTCATTCTTAATATTTTTTGTTTCAGGTATTCTTTTTCCTACCAAGAATATAGGTGGCAAGGTATGTTTTCATTCTTTCAGAGGATTTAATTCCTTTTTATGGTCTGTGTTTACTTTTATATACATGTTTTGATGATTCTTCCCTCTCCCTTTATTTTGGAAACCTATTTCTCTAGAGTGTGCAAGTATTTATACGCTTTTATGTGCCTTCTTCACACCTTATCATCTGTGTCCATATCTCGTGTGTATTATCGTGCATATAATGTATAATGTTACAATCATATAAATTTTCACTTTTTTTTTGCGTCTCTAATTTTTTTTTCCAAGTCGATGACAATGTTGCCATGTCAGAGATCAAAGCTAATGATTTTATTATCCATTCATGGTTTTGGTTATTGGATGAGAATTTCAAATGAAGGTTATAATGTTGATGACCGCAACCAGTTTAATTTTAAATAATAAATATAATTCTATACTACATCTTTTAAAATTTATCTCTTATTTTATAAAATCAAAACATGTGTTGCTAATTGCTATATTGAATGTGGATGTGTAAAAGGCCGGTAATCAGGTTTCAAATCAACTATATTATATAAAATGGAGTTTCGTCACGTGGGACCATGCCACGTGTGAAAACCTGGTCAATCCAATTACTGCCATAATGCAACTTTTATTTTAAATGAATTAATAATATGTGGAACGATGCCACGTGTCAAAACCTAGTCATTACCACATCTTATTAATTATTGTATTGCAAATTAATAATATGTTTCCTTAAATGAATTATTGATACTATTTTAATTAGTATATTATTCGCTATTAATATTCAATTTCAAAATTCTCTTAAATGACTTAAATAAAATCGAAATTCAAATTCAAACCAAATTAAAGCATACCAAAAATATCACTCAATCATCCTATTAATACAAATCATCTCTCATCTCAAAACCACCGCTAACCTACACCTACAAAAAACACACCTAAACTTCAAGCCATTGTCTCGCCTCCATCTCCAATTACAAACCAACATCTCAAACATGTGTTGTCATACCAATTCCCTAGAGTCCTTTTACTAGCATTACGATTTTATCTTTGCTGAATTTCCCTATTTCAGTTGTATTTTTTATTGACATGTATCCTTATCCTTTTTTCATTTTTTTTTTAGTAAACCACCATTATACTTCAAGTCAGTTGTATTTTTTTATCCCACGATATCGTTATACTTTTTCTTCAGTTATTTTATTTAAAGGGAAAGTTGCAAGCCAAAACCAAGACTAGCTAACCAAATGGGGTAAGGCTACCACCCAAAGATCCTCATCAACAATGGACATAAGAGCAGGAGGCAATGTCTCCAAAAGTACTTTTTCTTCAATTTGCAAGTATTATTATATTTGGCATGCTAACTTTGATTCTTCTTATATGATTTTTTCTTTTACATTTTCTTCTATCTTACCCTAACTTTGTAATGAATAATCCAACTCTTTTATTTATGGAGAACTATATTATCTTAAAGGTGGCACTTTTAACATGTTTGTTTTTATCATGTTGAACTTTTTTTTCAATTGAGTTCATAGTATTTATTTATTAGATAGTTTTTAGCATAACTTTCAACTTATTTTAATTAAATTGGTTATTTTCATTTACATGTGAATAGTTGTATTGGCTAAAAGTTCATAGTGCGTATTGTACTAGACACAATTTTTTTGACATTTTTTGTTGTATAGATTTATGTGTTTCTTGTGTTATAATTGAATACTAATTTCATTTTCCATTCGTTTTTTATTTTTAGGTATTTATAATTCGTTGTCTATTATCAAAAGAATATTTACTGTTTAAATATTTATACTTACTATTTATACTTACTATTTGAACTTTCGGGAATAGTTTTTGTTCCGGACTGGGCCGAGGCCCAATCCGAAGAATCACATTCAGCCCATTACCAAACGTCGGTTCCCACCGCCTTACCTCAAGACCATATCGACGTGGCCGATCCGACGGTCCTCAGCATTCCGCCCATCCCATCACAGGTCGGTGAACGATCTGACGGCACCCCAGGTTCCACGGGAACCGCCCTCACCTTCCTTAACTCCTATAAAAGGAGAGTTACTTCAAACGATTGAGGTATTATTCATCTCAGTACTTCTTCAATTACCTCTTCATACACTGACTTGAGCGTTGGAGTATTTGCAGGTACACCACCACCACACGCCGTCGTCATCCGTCGTAGACATTGCCGTATCGCTTCTCACCGGTCATCCCCTAAAGTTCTGTCCAGAACAGTTTTTAAGTTATTTGTAATTTCCCGATTTCATGTGGTATATGTCAGAGGATGTACTTTTTCACCTATCGATCTTAATATCACTTTAGATAGTCTAACTAATCATGTTAATAAAAAAATCTCCTGAGTGATTTTTTTCAATTACCAAGTTTTTTTGACGCAATTACAATGTTGTTATAGCATAATTTAATTAATTATTCATATGTTAATTGGTCTTTGTTTTTGTTTTCGACAAATTAATTGATCTTTGTTGTCTATTAATGTAATGTACTTTACCTCTTTACTCCCTACAATTATATACCATATTTATATATTATTTGTCATTTTTTATCTAATGATGATATTCTTAATTAATTATATTTCGCTATTGATTATATTATATAATGTTATTTGTACATTTAATATTGGTGAATCAAATTTTCAAATATTATTCATTTTTTGATTTACAATAGTAGCAGTAACACACTCGAATTTATTGTGATTAATATTGTCGTCCTAGGTTTGTATTTCATGTAAATGTAATTGTTTGAATTTTTAAATTTTAAAGAATTAACTTCCTCTTACAGTCGTGGTCTTGATTCAAAATAATTCTCCAATTGATTTTTTTATTTATGTAAAATATGAAAGTGTCTTAGAAATTTACCACCGGAAACAATATAATAATAATAATAATAATAATAATAATAATAATAATAATAATAATAATAATAATATGTCTAATTGGTTAGGTGAATGTGTTTAATACTTAATGAAATGAGATTGTCATACAATGAATATCATTGTTTATTGTTTATATAGTAACCAATGTTTTGTCAAAAAAATATACTAACCAGTGATATTCAGTTCTTTCTACTAAATAAAACAAGTTATTTGAAAAAAATATACTTATTAATCGTCTAATACTTATTAATGTTGAGGTGATTATGTCTATTAATTATAATTTTTTTGAAAACATGTCTATTAATTATAATTGATTTAATTGATAGAGGCAAAACATGCCGCACTATGGTTGGAAAATAAGTCAAAATCCTAATTGATTGATAAGTAGAATCCTTTATTTTGAGGAATGATAAGGAAAATCTTGACTCTTCTAAATATTAATATTATTGTTGCAGATTTGAATTGATTTCAAATAGTAATATTAATGTTTAGCTAAAAAATATTAATATTAATTAAAATCAATAACAAATACGTATAATTTAACACACTATCAAAAAACTAAAAAAAAAATACACCATCAAAATTTGAAAAAACGATTCAATGAATAATTATAGTGTTTTAAAGCATAACCCTTATTGTGACTTTAAAAAATGAATTAATGTATTAATTTAAATGACATCAATTAAAATGTTTAACATTAAAATTATATTAAAAAAATTAATAAATTAATTGAAATTTAAATTGAATTTTAATATAATACTAAACCAGATAAAAAAATAATCAAGATTTTCGATTAAAAAATTATTACATAAAAAAATTAAATGTAAATAATAAACAAAATATCTGACTTGAAAAATACTATCAATATTACCCATCAAACTTAGTATTTGAGTTTGAATTGTTAGTTATTAATAAAATATTAAATCTAATAAAACTTAATCCAACCAAACCATATTGTGATTTTTTGGCAATACTTTCACTACGAGAGTATTTCCAATTCCTTGACAAATTTAATCGGTCCTTCATTTTATGATAGAAATTAATCGGTCTTTCTTTGATTGATGTTGTCTTTTTCTTTTATTATATGTATTAAAAAATATAGAAATTAAATAACAAAATCAATGATGAAAAAATGTAATTACATATATTTTTTGTTCGTATCACTTATTAAATTAACATTGATATATATGTATATATTTTTTAACTTTCTTAGAATATTTAATATTTAGTGATAAAATTAATATAAGTTATAAAATTAATAATTTATAGAAAAACATGTCTATATGACTTACAATAACACGAGACATCTATGATACACACACAAGTATGTGTTGATACCTATTTATAAATATATTTGCGCACATTAAAAAATATACATATCTACTAAAATATACATTTGTAAATAAAATATAATAAAAAAGTACATTAAAATAAAGAAAGACAACATATACATTTGTATATTGTTTACTTAGTACCCGTGTAAAGCACGGGTTATTACACTAGTAATAATAAATGAAAGGGCTTGAAAATGTTTGAAATGAGTAATAGCAACAAAAAAAATTCTTTTTTGGGGTAGGGCAACCTTTTATTGGTCTATCGTTTCGGGCCGAGTTTTTTTATCAAGTAAATTTTCACATCTAAATAAAATTTTATATTTTTATTAATTGTTTTTCTAATATTTCATTCTTATGAATTTTTGTTTCTTCATGTTTTGAAGAATTGTGATGATTGAAGTTATTATTTTATCTTGCACTGCAGTAACTCCATTCAAAATTCTGAAGTTATTATTTTATCACTTTTAATTTAATTTAAATTCAAATTTAAACTCAAAATAGTTTGAATACTACAAAAATTGGTATACAAAGGCATCACTGCAGTGCAAGGAATTCCAATTATATTGGCACCCCAAGCACTTCCAATCATCTGCTGCACACCAAAACTTTATTAGAAAATAGAAAATAAAAAATACAAAAAATATGGGGGGACGTATACCAAACCCATGGAAGAATCACTTAAATCTGAAACTAGGAAGACCTATCCTATTATGGAAAAAATCCTCCTGAATAAAATTGGGAATTAAATTCCACCAAAGGAAAACCCTGTACAGAAGTACCATAATTTGCAAGTTTATCGGCACAAGCATTGCCTTCTCTATAAATATGAGAATAAATAAACCTCATTTTCTTAGTAAGATGCAAACAATTGAGCCACCTGTTTCTAAGCTTCCAAGGAACAATCTTCAGAGAAGTAAATGCAGAAATGACCAAGGATGAATCACACTCTAGCTAGAGGTTATGCCAACCTTTATGATAAGCAGTTTCAATTGCAATCATTGCACCAATTAATTCAACATGGAGAGCATAGGAAACTCCAATATGATAAGAAAAGCAGCCAAGAGTGGTTGCACTTTGATCTCTAAAAAGACCCCCACAGGCAGCAATACCAGGAGCACCCTTAGCGACAACGTCTGTATTGCATTTAATCCAATAGTTAATCGGAGGATTCCAATTAACTTGGACTATAGAAGGAGCCTTGCCACATCTATTAGGCACTGAAAATTACTTAGGGTAAAAGATCTGAGATAGAAGATGACAAGCAACCTGAGGATAAATTTCTAACCAAAGTAGCATGAGCATTAATAAAGTTAATAGCCGAGTTGATATGCAAAAGTTTGACGTCAAACTGAATACTATTACGACACATCCATATGGCTGAAATAACATAGACAATAGCAGCTAACATCACATCCTTAGTTTGAGAGCTTCCAAATTGATTACCAGTTACCAAGACCGAATGAATGGAAGTAGTATTAATCACACAATCCAACTTTGAGCCAAGCCAATTCCAAAGAGATACTGCAAAAGAATAGGTGAAGAAAAGATGAGAGGAAGTCCCATAATCTGAACAATAGAGACTGCACATGGAGACCACATTACAACCCCTACTCCAAAGGTTGTCATCCGTAAGAATTTTGTTACGAATAACTTATCAATTAATCAATTAATATTATTAAACAAATTATAAACATATTTCCTTTTAATAACTTGCCCTTTTTTATGAGTATAAATTTTAGCATCCTATAGGTATCATATCAAATCTTTTTTTACGTGAAGTGTGATATCAAATCTTGATATTTATCAAATCATTACTATCAATAATATGATTTGTAATAAATTTCGATTTTTAATTACAATTTTTAAATTAAATTAATTTAGTTATGGAGCATATTCTCATATAATACTCTATTCTCATATAATACTCTATTCACATTCTTCTTCTTCTACTTCTCTTCCTGCTCCTCCTCTTGCATGTTTTCATCATTTTTATTATTTTTATTTTTGTTATCTCTCATTACCACCTTTTCTCCCATTTTTTTTGTTATCTAGCTCATTCTTAATATTTTTTGTTTTTGGTATTCTTTTTTCTATCAAGAATATAAGTGACAAGGTATGTCATCATTCTTTCAGAGGGTTTAATTCTTTTTTATGATCTGTGCTTATTTTTCTATACATGTTTTGATCATTCTTCCTTCTTCCTTTCTTTTGGAAACCTACTGCTCTAGAACGTGCAAGTATTTGTACGCTTTTATGTGCCTTCTTCACGCCTTATCCTCTGTGTCCATATCTCGTGTATAATGTTGCAATCATGTAAATTTTCTCGTTTTCTCCTCTTTTTACATATTGCATCTCTAATTTGTTTTGATTATTCCAAATCAATGACGATGATGCCATTTCAGAGATCGAAGCTAATGATTTTATTATCCGTTCATGGTTTTGGTTATTGGATGAGAATTTCAAATGAAGGTTATAACGCAGCCAGTTTAATTTTAAATAATAAATATAATTCTATACTACATCTTTTAAAATTTATCTCTCATTTTATAAAATCAAAACATGTCATCTTTTAAAATTTATCTCTCATTTTATAAAATCAAAACATGTGTTGCTAATTGCTATATTCAATATTGATGTGTAAAAGGCTGGTAATCAGATTTCAAATAATAATAAATGAAAGCGCTTGAAAATGTTTGAAATGAGTAATAGCAAAAAAAAAAAAAAATCTTTTTTGGGGGAGGGCTACCTTTTTTTGGTCTATCGTTTGGTGGCTTTTTTTTATCATGTAAATTTTCACATCTAAATAAAAATTTATATTTTTATTAATTGTTTTTTCTAATATTTCATTCTTTTGAATTTTTGTTTTTTCACGTTTTCAAGGATTGTGAGGATTGATAGTTGTAACATCTCGTTCTTGGGACGCTACTAAACTAATATTCCTTACGGACGTTAACATATTTCTGAAAGGCGAGGTACTCTGCTTGCACGATTTCCAAAAATGTGGTTCTATTTATTTATTTTTTTCATTTAAAAAACTTCTTTAAAAGAGCTGTCAGAGTATCACAGCGATTTTAGAAACATGACGGTAAATAAATAAGGACACCAAAATAAAACCACGAAATCATACTCATAATTTATTCAAGCATTACACATATTACACCCCCCAAGTTTTTCAAACTGAAAATACACTTATTACAACATTGAAATCCAACAGTACAGAATCTATAGCTGGGCGGAGCACTACAACGCTTACTAGTCCTTTAGTAAGTTGCAAATAAAGACATAAGTAGAAGATCGGACAGGCTATCCTCCGCTACTCTGGTCCGCAATCCCGAACACTCCACTTGCTTCGTCATTTGGGTTACATTCATTAATTGAAAGAACCACGGGCAAATGTCAACTTCTTAAATAAGCATATATAATACAACACAACATAATATACGAAACAACAAATATGCATCAATGCCCCATATTGCAACTAAATGTGCAGACACAACACATGCCTTCTACGGAAGTTATACGCAACACATGCCTCCCGATCAAAGTCCTACTGCAGACACAACACATGCCTTCAACGGAAGTTATACGCAACACATGCCTCCCGATCAAAGTCCTACTACAGACATAACACATGCCTTCTATGGAAGTTATACGCAACACATGCCTCCCGATCGAAGTTATTCTACAGACACAACACATGCTCTCCACCAACCCCAATGTATATATATCAACACATATGACAATTCAATCAGGCATAATCAAACATTTAACTATCCACATCAATTAAATATTCAACTAGCAATGTCACCAACAGTACTTCTCAAACCAACAATACATAACAATTCAACAATACCTCATCACAAACAATCACAGCATCAACAACACAGTTCATCCCTTTGCAACTCAGTGGAATTGGCAAAGAGGTAATCAAACAAGTGTGGGGGGTTGGGGGCAGTCGCCAACCTCTTGCAGACAAACCCACTAAATAATCATATAAAAGCTGTAAAGATCAAAGGGGTAACAAAACCCTCACTTTGAACCCTAAGGTTCTCAGACTTCTTTGATCGAAAGCCAATTAAAATCCTAAGTCCTATGCATATCTAGAAGTAGCCCTTACACCTACTATACAAACATCAATACCGAGAATATGAAATGCCCTTACAGATAGTCCACAGCTCACGTGTTAAACACGTCGCAATCCTAATCCGCACGGACAGTTCTCAAGGATCCTAACAACACATAATAAACATAGCACATTCCTATCCCAACCAAAAAGAAATCCTAGGTATAGATCCACTTCTAATTCCTAGGTTTTCAATCCCCAAAATATTTTCAATAAAACACCTGCACTTAAAATGATACACAAATTGAAATTGAATGTTTTTAAAGACTTAAACTTACTTGAAATAATACACAAAGCTGGAAAACAAGGTTTTAAGGACTAGAACTCACTTCCTTCAAAACTTGAAACATTTAAACAACACCAAGATTAAATACTTTTCATCCTAAACTCAACCGCAATCTTTAATTAGGCTCCACTAGGCCTTAGGATTACAAAATCCTAATTTGCCTTAAGTGTTTCATTGCCTTAAATCATCAGAACAACTTTCAAACTAATCAAACCATTTCCAAATCTTTCCAAAACTTAAACACACTTCAATACAACTAACATAAACCAAAGAACACAAAAATATTCCCCTTCTAAGCTCAAAGAGCTCGCGGCCACACCCTTAATTCCCTTTAAAAAAATTGCAAACTTCCAATCAACTAAAACAACCTCCCTCAACACGTAACTTCTTTCACAAAACAACAAATCTTTTTCCAAAACAAAGACACTATCAAATTTAAATACCCAATCAAGGATCTTTCAAGAATGCAAGGTTTTTCACAAAATTTACCATTCCTTGATCCAATATCAAAATTGACAACTACAACAACAACAACAATTCCTAAGAACCAAAAAACACAATTGATTCACATGAAGATCACATAACTCCATACCCTTGGGTTATGCGCCCTAGGGTTCAAGCAATTTGGGGGAAAATATGTTTATTTCATTCATGATCATAATCAACACAAAACCAAAGCATTCAATAAGAAATTAAGCAAAGAAATCATCTCCTACTCCTCTAATAAGCTCACGGTTTCAGCTCAAGAAACAAAGGGGAAGGAGTTGATTCTTGCACTTACTTTTTAGGCCAAGAAAAAGAGGATATTCAGAGAAAGAAATTAGAAGCAAATGGTGATGGAAGATGGAGATGAAGGTCACGCAATGAAAGAAGAAAAAGGCATGGAAGTAGCTTGGCTCTTCTCCACACATGAGCAAGGTGAAAATGAAAGGGATAAAAATGAAAAACAGGGGGTGTCTCGCCAGCTGAAAAAGAAGAAGAGGAGTAGCATTTTGGGTAGGTATTAGGTGGTTTTAAATGAGTGATAGTCTACCATGGTCTAAGAAAAAAAATGAAGGGATTCACGTTGGGAGAAAATGAAGGGAAGGTGGAATTTGGGTGCTCTTAAGTATAAAGGTTGTGATTTAAAAAGAAGGAGGGTGTAAGAGGTCATAAGGTTAAGAACTACCTAATTAATAACTAAAAGTTTGACACCTAGATACTTAAAGCGAGATTCTAATCTAATCACAAGTCTAAACATCTAATCTCTCATCTCTCATGATTACCCTCTAATCCTAAAGTCTAGAGAATACTAAAAAAATACGGCGTCGAGTAATCGCGTTACCGATTAATTCTTTTGCTGATTAAATCGCGAAAATTAATTTACTTAGAAATTAATTCACCGCGTGATAATAATTTATCATAAATAATAAAAACAACTGAAAACACTCAATCATCATCACAATAAGTTACGTTTCGATTTTAATCGAAAACGGAGTTCGTTTTAAATTTTAATGCGGATAAAAATTACCCGGCGATTCAAAATGCGGCGAAACTTCGTTAGAGTTTTTCGACTATTTTTGAACCATGAATTAATATCAAATATTAATTCTCAAATTTAATTTGATCTTGATTTAATTCAATCAATTTCTTAGTCAACAAAAATACGCGTTGCCGCATCAAATAGAAAACTTATAATAAATTTAATTGACGAAATCACCTTAAAAGCAACGTCTACGCTGTCTATTAATTTGAATTGACATCATAGATAATAATTATTTATAATAAATAAATAATTTAAAATAATTTAAAATAATTCCTCGTACTCTCAGTAAATCATTGAGGTGATCAATCTCTACGACTTACGTTCAAGTATTTGGGACTTATTTGCTAAAATATTTTTTCCTAAAAATTGGGGCATTACAATAGTGTACACGTTTCTAAGTTAATCATTCAAAATTATGAAGTTATTATTTTATCACTTTTAATTTAATTTAAATTCAAATTTAAACTCAAAATAGTTCAAATACTACCAAAGTTTAGAAACACAAATAATATTAAATTAAACTAAATCATTCACATGTATAACTTAATGGCATATTATGATTTGTATCACCATTTTTCATATTAAAAAAAAAGAAAGGAAAAGTTTGATATGACTATGTGATTTTGCCCTCAAAGCATTCAAATTGATGCTAAAATTCAAATTGTTTTATACTTAAAATATCTTATTCAGTTATTAAATTGTAAATATCTTAAGTTAATCATTTAAATTTTTGGAACAAACATTTATTATTTTCAATCAAATTCAAATAAATCTAAATAATAATAATAATAATTAATAAAGTAAGGTTTATATTTTGCGTCCCAAACAAGTGTTACCATTATATTAATTTTTCCCTCTTAAAATAATCTATCTATTATTATGTTATATGAAATAATGATTTTTTGATGTGGTTAATACCCCGTGGCATTGGTAATATTGAAGTTAATTAATATCGGTTGGGAAGCGATGCAGTGTTATTTCCCTAGTGAGTGTGTGGGATACGAAGCGTCAATAAACTTAGTCTGAACAACTTGGTGGACTAAACAACTTTCGACTTGTTGGACAGAAATGCCCTCATTTTGGGCGAACCTTTTTGGCGGACAAGTTCCCCCTTTTTAATTGCTTTAAGTAATAAACGATTATTAGTTTTTCTTAAACAAACCGACATAAAAAGGCCAAAAAGACATGTAGTTATAATATGCAATATGGCAAGTTCTACCGTGGACAAGTTTTATAGGTGGTACCATGATGGATCATTAGTTTTAATCGTTGGATCAATCTCATTCCCACGATAATACCAACCCTCTCTACCAAAGTTTTTCTCTTTCTCTATCTTCCCTTCTCCCTCCCCCATCCTCCTTTCTTCAACTGGGCGACCACCACCAAACTAGCCCCACCATGCACAAAAGGTATTTCGCGGAGGTTTCGGCCGCATGCCCGCCTGTTCTTCACTGTTGTCATGTCGAGGAAGAGGAATGGATCCAGGGTGATGTTAGAAGCAAGAAATAACTTTTCTTCCATTATATACACCGATTCAAACCTTCTTTGGAGGCTTACATAACAGTATCAAGCAAGATTCAATTTTTCTGTAATGATTGTTTCTGAGTGAAAATTGAGATTTAATTATTTTTTTACTAAGAAGGAGAGGTCACGATGGAGGGTCGTGAAGGTCATGATGGCGCGAGAAGGATCTGCACCCTAAAGTGGAGACTAATTATATGGGCTCACCCTTTGGGAACGACTGCAAAGGGGGCAAGAGCCTCGATTCAGCCAGCTCCCAAGAACACACGCAAACAACAAACCAAAGGTTTATATTTTTTAAATTTGTACAACATTAACTAATATCAATAATATAAATAGAATAGGCAAAATGATGCTCATGAATAAAAAGCAAGAAAAAATAATAGTAGAGGAAGAGATGACCCAGGTGGCGGTTGGCGAAGATAGATTTGGAAAGCGAGGGGTGGTAGTGTTGCAATGTGTAACATCCCAAATTCCCTAAGCCTAATTATTAGAAATCCTAAGTGAAAAAGGGGTTTAATCCCTAAGGATTAAATATAGTTCATAGCCTTAATTTAACAGTTTAAAACCAATTTGGAACCAAAGGGTAAAATAGTAATTTTACCCAATGATTTAGGAAATATTGGACTAATTAATTAGGAGTAGTTTTAATTGATTAAAATTACTCAAGATGTTATTAGAAACCAAAGGTTAAATTAAGGAAGCTAATAGGGGTTCGTTTATAAGATTTTAATTAAATTTAGGCTTATGTCTCACCGTGCACCACACTTCACTTAACTCCACCCTAGTTCCCCTCATCTCACCATTTTACTCCCTCCATTCGATCTCCAGCAGAAGAAAGAATAAGAGGAAGAAAAATAAAAAAAAATAAAAGAGAAGAGAAAAGAAAGAAGGAAAAGAGGGGAGAGTGTGGTCGCGCGATCGAGGAAGAAGAAGGAAGAAGGGCCGCGGTGGTGGCCTGGCTTAGACGGCGCGGCAGCGCGGTGGTGAAGTGGAGGAGGCCGAACGAGATGAGGCCGAGAGAGAGATGGACAACGACTGTGTGAGAGAGAAGCAGAGAGATCGAGAGTGATAAGGAGGAAAGAAACTCGAAAATGGAAGATTGAAGAAGATCAAAGGAAGGAACAATAAGGTTGAAGAAGATTGGAACTTGAAGAGCAATTTTCATGGAGGTTAGGGCAAGGAACAAGAGGACTTGCTTGTGGGTTTTGTTCAAAGAAGAAGAGGCTGAGCTTAGAATGAAGGAAGAAGAAGATGGGACTGAAATCAGAACCTAGAGTGTACCTCCATGAAAAGGGGATTTTGGAGCTCAAATCCCTAATTTGGGATTATTAAGGTAACATAGACTTCCCCTAAAACCTCCCTTAGGGTGTGCTAGGATTGATTATTTAAATTTCTTAGATTAATAATTAGTTTATTAATTATTTTGATCTTGTATGGGGTTTGACTGAAATAGGGTTGGATGGCTGCCCCCAACCCCCCTAAATCAATGTGTGATGTTTGCCATTGGGAGTTCCATTGAGATCCAAATGGATTCTGTTTGATTGTGATTTAGCCTAAATTGGGAGTTGCTGTGACTTCCCTGAATTAATGGAGGACTTTATGTCTCCTTAAAAATTAGTTTGATGTCCTTATGAATTTCGGGTTTGATGTTGGTGCTCTTTGTATTGATTCTCATGTTGAATTTGAGATGTTCGATGAATTTTATATTTGATTTTAGCCTAGACTTGATGATATTTTAATGCCTAATGTAGCATGCTAACTATGGCAATGAATCTTAAATTGATTGAAATTGAATTGGGTTAAGTTTGATTTGCATTGTGATGAATGCCCTTTGATTGAAATTGTTTGTGTGTGGTCCTGTGAGTGGCATACCGTAAGTCCTTGTGAATCCCTGGCCAATGTGCCTGGTGGGCTGGATGTCACAATAAGTGGGTACTTCCCTTGACTTTAATTCGTATTATTAATTAATGACCTTGACTGAATTGCTTGTGTGAAGTCCTGTAAGTAACATACCTTTTTGTAAGCCTTTTCGTAACTGGGCCAATGTGCCTGGTGAGTTGGGAAGTTACAATAATAGGTGTCTGTGTTCCTTTGATTGAAATTGTTTGTGTTTGGAATGTTTGCGTTTGAACTGCAAACCCGTCAATGATTATTTTAGGGTGTTTTCATTAACGGGGACCCATTGGTGGAACCGTAAATGGTTCTCACTGTTTTCTTTGGGCTATTGAGTGGCGCCAAGTGGGTACATTTATTGAGGGTTATGATATGTGCTTGTTTTGTGATTAGTGCTCCTTTGATTGGAATTTGTTGTGTGTGAACGTTTGCATTTGAATTGCAAACCCATCTTTGGTTATTTTAGGGCTTTTCGACTGACGGGGACCCCTTGGTAACCAAACACGGTTCTCGCTCTTTTCTTTGGGCTATTGAGCAGACACTCTTTTCTTTGGGCTATTGAATGGCACTAAGTGGGTACGTTCTTTGAGGTTTGTGATATGTGTTTGTATGGAACTATGTTATGTGTTTGATGTGTGTTTGATGCTTGGATGCTTAATGAATTATCATGTTTGAGGATTGATTAAGTATTTAGAATATATATATATATATATGTATATATTTATGCTTATGGGAGAATTTTCCATACGTCGTACACCACGTATGGTTGGAAACAATGGTAAAAATATTTATGATTTTAAGTCTATGTTACTGAGTTTTATAAACTCACCTTTGGGGCGTTGTTTTCAGGTACAAGTTGATTGGAGGAGTTCAGAGCATAAGTTGTGCTCGGCCTTGCCTTCCTGCGAGACTCCGAGTCACCAGATCACGAGTCGGAGTCCTAGTTATTAGGTTGTGTCCTAGCAATATTAGCAAATCATGTGCAATTCTGATTGTGTTATTTTATTATTCTTTTGAAAAAAAAGGGTTGTAATAATTAAAGTAACTTCCGCATTTTTGAAACTCTGATTTATATTTATTAATTTAGCAGCATATTTTGGTATGACGCTTACGTGACCAAGGATTTCATTAAACAAGTTTAGTATAGTATCTCCAAACAAGATTCATTATTTATATTCTCTTGTATGCGAAAAATTTTCCAAGTCTAATTTCTTTTAAATTCAGGTTAAATTCGCAAGTAGTTCCCTAATTAGAGTTAGGGTGTTACACAATGGGAGGGGAGAGGAGAGTTGGAGAGGAAAATAGTTGTGATCTAGTATGTGCAATGCATGGTAAGATCTATGAGCTTAATCATCCCATGGTTGAAAAAACTTGTGCACCATGGTTTTACCTATGTTACTTGTTCGTGGTAGAACTTGCCTAGACAGTATATATAAGTTAAGTGTAATTATGTAATCTTCACGGGGCCGAGACCTCACGGGGCGGGCGGTATGGTCCTTGTCTCTATCCCCGAATTGCCTGCGGGGGATTTTCTCCCCTATTCCCATCCCGACGGGGAATAATTCACTGCCCGCAGGCCCCCGAATGGGGCAATCCCCGCGGGGATCCTTAGACATGGGTTGAAATTAACACCCCTACACCTATTGGCATATGATATATCTATGTCCTTGTCTGACACGTGTGGATACTGGCTTTAACCGTGTCAACTCTTTATTTACGCATGCATGCATATCAACATGTATAATCATGGTTGACAAAAAAAAGAACATGTATAATTATTAAATTAATTGTTAAATTACGATCAAATATATAGAAACACGAGTGTGTTAGAACTTATTTAAATTTACCTCTACAAGTTAAGACTTATCTTGTGTATATATGTGACATCCACTACCCCGTCGTGCGACGTATGCGTATAATTACAAAAATACTGATTTATAAAAACCTTTCGCGGAATAGTAGTTCACATCAAACATAAAACTCATTTGCAGAATAAAAACATAGAAATAGTTTGCGGAAATAAAACCCAATAACCCGATGTCACATGTCTTAGAGCTTAACTCTTAGTTTTTACATAGGAAATATAAACTTCATGAAACATAATAAAACCTAAGCTAAGCAGCAATGTATAGTCTACCCTTCAGCGTCCACATCCACGTCATCACATGCAATCTCACCATCTATTCGTAAACGAGGTGTACAAGTAGCTGCAAAACACAGAGGGGTTATGTAACACCCTGAATTTCTTAGCCTTATGTGTTAGAAATTATAGGATCATTGCGTGTTAATTGTGTGTTTGAATAAGTGTTTTAGGGCTTGGATGGGAAGAGAGACCCTTAAAAGGGACTAAGCAGCCTTAGAATGAAAGAAAAACCCTTTTTTTAGGCAGATTTTGAGTCTGTAAACTGATTCACCCTTTGCATGAATTGATTCATTTCATTAAACAATGTTTTTAGGGAAAAACAAAACTTGTGAATCGATTACCCCGTGTATGAATCGATTCACAGTAGCTGACAACGTTTTTAATTAGCGGGTCATTCCGTTTTGTCTCCAAACATGATAAGACTCTTAAATCACGACCTAAACCTAACCGTATGCATATTAAGGCTCTAAACCCTTAGTTTTAACATTGGTTAAGAGCTCTCAAAAGATTTCAAGCCTCTAAGTGTCGTTCTCCACTGTTTTCCCTCATTCTCGCTTAATTCTCCACCGTTTCAACTCCCGTCTTTGAGGCTACGACTGTAAGCACGTTTCCTTCATTCCCCTTGATTTCTTTTTTGTTTTAAGAATTAAAAATGCGTGGTCCTCTCTGTTCTCTGATTTTGCCTCTTTTAGAATCCCTTTCTCTCAATCCAAATTCTAGAATTTGGGGTTTTTTTGATACTATAAGACTTGGACCAGCAAAGGACTCAATTTCGGACACTCTAGGACGTTTTTGGAGGGCTGCGATTTCTGCTTAAGGTATAGGAGGTTGGTTGATCATGTGGAAAGAGGCATTATGCTTCAAATTTCATGTTAGGGATGTCTCATGATCCCTATGCTTTGCGGGGCAATTTTATGTTTTAAATCCATTATAGGTGCAATGGAGTTTGATCATGTTGTTGTTTTTATTTAATTTTAAGGCCCTTGTATGAGTAATGAGTCATAAGAATTGCTAAGATTTATTTTTAAGAGGATTGTTGTATGTATGGTATGAAATAGTTGGTGTTTCATGTGTATATGTTAGAAGAAGCATGATTAGGAAAACTTAGTGTTATATGAATTGTTAGATGACATAAACTATGCTATGTGGTTACTATTTTGGTGATTGAATGGACACTTCCATGTTTAGAATTAATTGTGGTTGTTTATGAGTGTTTTCTCTGTGGCTATATGTATGATTAGTGTAGGTTTAAATGTGTTTGGAGTGTTAATGTATTAAATGCATGCTTTAGGATTAATTGGGGTGGATTGGTTTGCATGATAATATGTAATGCTCATTGTTGTGGAAGTAATTACGTGTTTCAAACAAGTTATAGAGACATGGGTACATGTTGAAATATGATTAGTTACGTCTTGAACTGTATTGATAATTAAGAAAGTGGATAAGTGTAGGAACCTTGAGTATTTGCATGATTTAAATTGGAGTTGAATAAAGGATCACAATGGATTAAAGAGTTGTTGTAGATATTGAGATTAATAAGTGGCAACCAATTGAATAGATTAGAATGAGAGGTTAATGTAATGACTAAGAATTAAAAGAAGATGGTTGAGTAGGGGATTTGGATAATTAAAGGTTTGAATTGATTTGGAATTTACAATTGGCTAAGGTTGGGAGTAATCAAACTTAAAAGACTCTAAGGATGGATTAGGAATTGTTTAAAATGTTGGCTTAGGTGTGGGACCCCTTAGGAGCGGTCCCCGATCTTTGAAAGTGCATGAAAAGCAGCTTTTCTGCGCTTTGACAGACATGTGAATCGATTCATGACTGCATGAATCGATTCACAGCTATCCAATTCGATTCACAGAATGTCGTTTTGACCCTGAATTGATTCATGGGGCTCATGAATCGCTTCATACCCCTGTTTAATGTTAAAATATTGTTTTAAAGGATTGTAAGGGTTGGTTAATGGCAGTAACCCCCTAGGCTCATTGAATATTGAATGTTTAACTTAATTGGAGGGCTTGCCGGTTAGTAACCCCATGATTGGTGTTGATCGCGGGTTGTGGCCAAACTGTTGTGTTTGGATTATTTATATTGCGTATTATTGTTTACTGGTCGCAGACTTGTGACCAATTGCTGGATTTGTATCCAACGGGTTTTGTTGGATACCGTGTGTTTGGAAACCTCTTCTCCGTTTTAGACGTAGTAGATTCCATTGCTCACTTGATGATAGGGTGTTGACTCTGGGTTTCTGTGGTGGCACTCGTCAGCGTTCACTGATAGGGGACCCCATGGCTCATTGGTATTGATTCAAGAATAATGGGTTACTATGACGACACTCGTCAACGTCTTACTGACGGGGGATCGCATGACTTGTTAGAATGTCGTTGTATTAGAGTTACTATGGTGGCACTCGTCAATGTTTTACTGACGGGGGGATCTCATGGCTCGATGGTGTCGTTTATAGATGTTGAGGACGCTCACATTCGCTCACCCAGAATGGTAAAGGATCCTGAAGTTACGATAGAATAGTTGTAGGTTTGTGTTTGCTGGTTGCCGACATAGGACCGTTGTGTATATGTTGTTGTATTTCGTAACATGTTATATTTGAGCTTTATTGTTTTCTTTTCGATTGAATATAATTTCTCACCCCCTATGTTTTGTGGCTACTTGTGCACCTTGTGTACTGGTAGATGGAGATCTTGCAGGTGATGACGTGGACGTGGATGCTGAAGAGTGGTCGTAATGATGGGTTTATGGGTTTTATTTTCCGCAAAGGGTTTTCGTAATGATTTTATTTCACACAAGATTTTGGTATTTGTACAACGTGTGGTTCTATTCCGTTAACGTTTTTATAAACTACTATTTTTATTATTATTTCTACACTCTAAAATGCAAATCTTTACTATACGGGGTAGATGGTGTTGTGATATCCCCAATTTTAGCGCCTTAGGTTTTATTGTTAGTTAAGATGTTTAGGAAACAAATTAGGATTATAGGGACGTTTAAGCCAACTGAGAAGCCAAAAACAAGATCGTTGAATTTGACCAGCTCGTGACGCGAGTGATCAAGGTCGCAACGCGGTAGCAATCGGTGCGCAACGCGAGCAAGCCACATCACAACGCGACATGATTAAGGTGTGTGGCAAGATCTCGAACGTCCACAATGACACACGTCCTACATGTGTCATGATTGGATCTCCTCGCGTCATGACGAAGGCAATCTCGCAATGCGACGATGGCTAAACCAAAAGTATAAATACCACCTCTTCCATTCCGTTTCCACTTGCCCAACCCTCAAAATCCACTCTTTCTAGATTTCTCTCTCTAAAGCCTATTTTAGCATATCCGAGTAATTGTCAGATACCTAGAAGCCCTAACTAGGTTCTTACACAATTAGAAGCATATAAAGAGATCGAGAAGGAGGAAGCGAAGTGCTAACAGAGTCAGGAGTATAGGAAAAAGGCTAGGAAAGGAGGATAGTAGGGTTTGAGGGTCAAGGTTGTTCGAGAGTTCGTAGTAGGAGTAGGGATACGTGAGAAATCCAGGGGAGGGAGAAGAACCTTTCAATTAGGGAAAATATTCGTAGATTATAGCAGTTCGTAGGCGTAGGGCTCCTCAAACCTTACTAGGGGTTGACGTCAGCAATAACTCAGGATAGGGGTTGTGGGATGTGGTGGCTAAGGATAGTCACCGTAGACCTATCAACCAGTTATGTTTTATTTGTCTGCTTACCTGTGTGCTTGTTTAATAACATGATATATATGTGATATATGTTCTTATCTATATTTTTACTTATATATCTTTTTGATTGGTTGATTGTGTGATAACATGATACAAGTAGGTTGCCTTAAGCAACACTAGGCTTTGATCCTTATGATTGATTATGGATGGTTGTGTATATGTGTGGACATACTGAATGTCAGATGAAAACCCTAGGTAGTGCTGTAGGATTATGGCCTCCTTATGGTTATTAGTTGTTACATAAGGAAGGTTGTATGTACGACGGAATTTCGTACAGATGTGTGTGACAGCGATGGCGCACGGTGCGATCTGCAGCAAGTGCTTGATTATCTGTAAGAACAATTACTGTTTACGAGTTAACCACGGTAATCGGACATTGTACCAACTATATGGGTAATAGTTGGATGCAGCTTAGCCGTATGAACAACAATTGCATACTAGCTAACTAGGGTATTAAAGGTTGCCCCAACGTATCAGCGGCTACATACGAGTTAGAAGACAACCTGTTATGCCCTGTGAATTCTCAATGGTTGGATAGTGAATCAAGGCTATGATCTATAGACATAGACAGGGAAAAAGGAAATGAAGGTGTGGTGTCTGCATGCTAACTAACTATGGTTTGTGAAGTTTTCCCCTGTTTTATTAATTGAAATGTATTCTTACCCCCTTGTTTTTGCTATCTTTATATATAATGTGGTGGTTTAATAGAAGAAGAGCAGTCGATTCGTGGAACCTGCCTTGGGATAGCGGGATATGGTGGCAGCAGATGTCGTGGGTAATATGTGTAGAAAATGCCTTGCCCAATTAACCAAGTAATCCAGTCCAGTCAGTGTCAGCACCACTGCCAATGGGTTGGGTCTTTGTGAACATGCAATATGTACAACTCTGATGTACGATACTGTTTTTGTAACACCCCACTTACAGGTGTTAAAGTACTACCTAACTCAATGCGGAAAATAATTAAATGCTGGTTTGCTTTCGGTATAAAATCCTCTTCTCATTTCCAAACAAAAAATGCGAGTATATTTTTTTTTTCTTTTTCTAAAACCTTTTTGAAATATGAAACTCGAATGATAATGGTTTCAAATAGTAAGTGCGGAAAACTTACACCAAGACAAAATAAAAGATAACTGCAATAATCCATACATCACTGGGGATAAGTGTACATAAAGGTTTGCACAAAGGCGATATAAGTCATAAAGGTACAAAATACATCGGAAATGGAAATACATCTGAAAGTAAAGCATAACCCATCAACGAAAAGGCAACTCAATCGTCAGATGTGTCTCCAGCATCCACCAAAGGTAAGCTGCTCTAAAACTAAACAAAAAACATCAAAGTATACAGTCCAAGACCTCCACAAAAAAGACAAGACTCGCTAAAGCTGGTCAATATCTACGACGTTTGTTGGAGTGCTCTCCAACCAAACCATAACTCTCAGTGGCCATGGAGGGGTCCTCCTCCTCCTCATCGCTCGATAGATAAATAAGCTCAATCGATGTCCACATCTGTCGAACCCTGAGCTCCCCTTCTTAACCCCCTCCAGAGAGGTATGTACAGAAGAAGGAGTATAGGTGGGGGAAAAAAGAACCTCCGGCACGGGTAAAGGCACCTCCGTCGACATCGGAGTCCTCACTGTAGACTGGACTCCGAACACGTGAACCGACTCCTCCAGGGCAGGTGCAACAGTAGAGGTAGAAACACCTGCTGAGAAACAGGGAAGCACATTCTTGCGCAGAGTATGGATGGTACGACATCCATTGCGCCGAGGAATATCAACTGTCGGGGGACTCATCACTGGAATCTCTGATGGGCTGCCTGACCCAATCCGTCCCGCCCTGGGGGACATCCATTGAGCTAACCATAATCACTCAAAAGGTAACATGAACCGTATCGTTAGAATGCTAGTAGTGGTGCTCGTCAGATGATTACAATCGCCTCTAGTCTCGACCACATCTCTAATGTAGCTGACCTACTGGGACTCGTGGTCTATGTCCTAGGCATAGTCGTCATCCCTGTTGGGGAACTCATAGGTCACCGTCCCTGAGTGTCTCAACCGACCCTCCAAAACCATCTAAAGTGTCGACGTCTAACATACAACAACAAATATAAAGTAATAGCAAGGGTAAATCTTTTGTTCACAAGTTCAAGCTTCACAAAAGCAAATAAAATACTACATAATAGATCAACACGCATTAGTAATCATTCTATAGATATTCACATAACATCATGGCATGATACACACAGTCTCATGCGAGGCATACAACACACACCAACAAACAAGTCATTTCCATTCTCACCTTATCAAATGTGGTTAGTCAGGATGCAATGTCAATGGTATGAGATCACGCTCTTGTTCCTATACCAATAAGATAAGGACACTAGGTTGTCACCTAGGCCAACAGCTGTGACAGTGGGCCATACAACTCCTAGGTCAACAACTACGACACTAGGCCATACAACAACTAGGCCAACAACAATGACGTTGGGCCATACAATACCGAGGCCAATAATGCCCTACGTAGCCCTCGGTCTGTACTCGCACCTTAGGCCACAAGGCAATGCACGATGCTAGGCCCTACAACACCTAGACAAGAAAAACGATGCATTATGATTTGTACGCACACATAACCTATGTTTCATCTCGGTTCCACTCACGTGTAGTGACCGCAGTCATTGTCTCCAATTCATACCCTCTCACTTAGTCCCTTCAACGAAAACGAAGCCTTTCCTTCTTTGAAAATCCCTTTTTGAAAATCCATTTGCTATATGAAAATCCTTTCTCTAAAGAAATCTTATTTAGTGGAAAACTTTTTAGCTTTGGAAATCCCTTGGGAAAATTGGCTTTTAGGGAAAACTTGTTAACTTTCTTTCAAAGAAAAGTCATTGACAAATAAACATTACCATCCTTTTGGAAATTCTTTTTATAGAAATTCCTTTCATTTTTTTTATTGAAGTCCAAAATTTAATCCTACTACAACTTGTTTATTTTTAAGAAAAATTTTAAACTTCAAATTTATTTCCTTTTGCTTTTCTTTTCAAAAGCCTTCTTTGTCCATTTAGAAAATTTCCCTTTTAGTACCTCTGCAACTCTTTTTACGACTTGTGGAATAACATCATGCATTACCGGTGTTATGCCGTCAATCCATCAATTTCGTCATCCACCACTTATCATCATAGCGCGCACGCACACACACACACATAATCTCACAGCATCATAAATTAAATCAATACAAGCCAGCATCATAGGCCAACCCAATACAAGCTAACATCACAATAAAATACTAATCACATATTACCATCCAATCATAACATAATCAATCAAACAATCATCACACTAAACACACAACTCAAGGATGCTAAAAGTCATTGGAAAAGATTTCCCTTACCTTAGGGTTTTCCTTTTATTAAAAGCTCCTCCTTTCCTTTACTCTTAACTCTTCTCACACTCAACCACCAAACAACCTTCATATACACAAGAACACAAGTCAAGAAATCATATAAAGTAGGTATTCTCCCATAGGGAGCCCACGGCCTAAGAAAGGAAAATAGGGAAAAATTGGTTTTTGTTATTTTCCTTTTGGTAGACTTGATCAAGTGGTGAAATAGTAAACTTTACTAAGTTTGGACCTTAGCTCCTTTTCTACAATTATTTCTACCATAACCAGCACTAAAGAATGTATTTTTTTTCTTGGTTATCACTTCCACTAAGGATCAAACCACACATTTGACAATAAAGAATCCAAGACATAAAGTACTAGGCTTTGTCGTGACTAAAACAACAAAAATGGTTTAAGAAAGTTTAAACCCTCTTTTTTTCTCTCATCAAACTAAATTTAGGATTTTTGCAAGAAAGATAGATCCAAACCATGGATTTTATCATCAAAAATCCAAGGCATAAGCCCTAGGATTTACCATAACCTAAACAGCAAAAAGATTAAGAAAGATTAAACCTTTTTCCATAAAACATTAAGTTAGGACTTCTGGAAAGGATAATGGATCCAATGCTAAGGATCATTTAGTAGAAAAGTTTTAGGATTTGGATTGCAAAATACAACTAGTAAGGAAAAGGAATGAAAGGTAGCATTTTTCCAAATCTTTCTTTAGTAAGAAGAAAAGTAGAAAAAATAGCATTTTTTCCATTTTCTTTGAATGGAAAAAAAACAAAAACTTGTAGTAATCTAAGGAGAGATTTATGGAGATGAAAAATGAAATATTACCCCAAGATGATGAAGATGATTTCGCAAACAAGGAGGGAGAAGAGGAAGAAAATTCTTTGTGAAGGTTTAGTGTTTTCTCTCTCTAGTTTTCTTTCCTTTCTCACACTAACTATGCTAATGAAAGAAAAGGAACTAAAGAAACTTATGAGAGGTGGAGAAGTTGGGCCAAGCTGAGTTTTTAGATGGAGAGATGAGTGTTTTGTGAAGCAAGTTATTAAAATGAATTAACAATTCAAATGGTAGATATTTAGTAGAAACCATCATGATCTCTTATGACACAAGTCACATTAAGTCACCTGAAGCCACTTTGTTGTACTTCTAACTTATCCCTAAGATTCTCTTTAGTAAAAATATTTAGTCATTGCGCTCCGATTGATCACGGTCCTGGTTCTCGTCGCGCGTTCGGTTTTTCGTCACTTTTCCTTCTAACGCGATGTAGAAATATATATTATTATATTTTTCTTTCACTAAAAATTACCAAACTAATTTCCCGTTATTGCAAATTATTACAAACACTATTGTCCCAAATATTTCCATATTCGGGTCAGATTAGAGTTTTCTGTCGGGTAAAATCTTACCCGGTTAGCTTAGAACCCAACCGGACTCCAATTGAGTTTTGAACTGAAATTCGAACAATGACTTAATATGATGTATTAACTCTCATATATAATTTTAGTTTTGTTAAATTCACTCACTTGACAGGCAAAAGTACAATTGTCAACACCAAACACGCGTAATTTCAGTAAATTAACACAACAAGTTAACGGTAAAAATGAGGGTGTTACATTACTACTCCACTAAAATAATTGTGTCCTCGAAATTACGTATCTTGAAACAAGTTAGGATATTGCATTCACATCTTGTCCTCGAGTTCCCAGGTCGTGTCTCTCGTCACTTGATTCCAGATAACTTTGACTAAGGAAATTTGTTTATCCCTCAGCTACTTGATTCTCCTACCATCAATTCTCACATGAGATGTCTCATAAGACAATTTCTCTCTTAATTGTACTGCATCGGGCTCAATGACATGAGATGGATCAGGAATATACTTTCTCAATTGTGAAACATTGAAGACATTGTGAATATTAAAAAGAAATGTTGGTAAGGAAATCTGGTAAGTTATTGGACCTATACGATGAATAATTTAGTATGGTCCGATGAATTGTAGAGTGAGTTTTCTGGACTTTATAGCTCTACCTACCCCAGTAGTAGGTGTGACTCTCATGAATACGTGTTCACCTTCTTGGAATTCCAAAAGTCGTCTCTTGTTGGAGTTGCTCTTTTGTCTGCTCTGTACAGTCCTCATCTTTTCACGAATCTGTTTGACTTTCTCTGTCATTTGTTGTACAAGTTCGGGCTCTACGATCGTACTCTTTCCATCCTTTTACCAACACAATGGTGTTTGAGACTTGCATCAATGTAAAGCCTTATGCTAGAGTGAAAGTTGTTGTTGTATGTAAACTCGATCAACGGCAGAAGATCATCCTAGCTCCCCTAATTGCCCAATACACAAGCTCTCAACAAATCTTCTAATGACTGAATTATCCTTTCTGTTTGTCCATCAGTTTAAGGGTGGTAAGTAGAACACAACCTCAACGTTGTCCTTAATGCTTGATTCAGACTTTGCCAAAAATACAAAGTAAACTTTGGATCCCTATCAGAAACAATGCTTGAATGCAATCCGTGCATTCTGATTATCTCTTTGATGTAAAGTTCAATCAACTTATGTACGTTTTACTTGACTTTAATAGGCAAGAAATGTGCGGACTTCATCAGCCTATCGATGATTACCCAAATCGAATCAAAATTCTTTGGAATTCTTGATAAACCACCACAAAATCCATCGATATGCTATCCCACTTCCACTCTGGTACGTCCAATGACTGGAGAATTTCAGCCAGCCATTTATGCTCTACTTTCGCTTTCTGCCACGTTAGACATGCATCCACGTACTCAGCTACTTGTTTCTTCATTTCTGGCCACTAAAACTTTTGCTTCAGGTCTTGATACATTTTTGTTGCTCTTGGGTGAATACTTAACTTGCTTTTATGTGCCTCGTCCAAAATCATCTTCCTCATTTCTGCGTTATTAGGTACACAAACTCTCCCATTGCATATCAAGATGCCATCACCTCCTAGACTGAACTCTGTAGCTCTTTCTTATCCAATTAATTCTCTCTTCTCTTGAAGTTGCTCATCAGTTGCTTGCTATTCACGAATCGTCTCCATCAATCCGCTAGATACCTTGATCATTCCCAAATTAATTTTCCCAAGTGTTACCTCGATGGCTTAGTTCAAATCCCAAAATTCTTCAATAAGCTCTAGCTCCTTAACCATCATTGCTGATATATGAATGCTCTACCAACTTAAAGTGTCTGCCACAATGTTTGCTTTTCCAAGGTGGTATAGTAAGGTAAAATCGTAATCCTTGATAAACTCCATCCATCTCCTCTGCCTCATGTTGAGCTCCTTCTGGTCAAAGGTACTTAAGACTCTTATGGTCGCTAAAAACATCAAACTTGGATCCATACAAGTAATGTCTCCAGATCTTTAACGTGAAAACCACTGCAGCTAATTCTAAGTCATGGGTAGAGTAGTTCTTCTCGTGAATCTTCAGCTGTTGTGAAGCATAAGCCACAACCTTCCTATGTTGCATAAGCACATAACCTAATCCTTAGTGTGAAGCGTCGCAGTAAACATCATATGGTTCATCTGGTTGAGGTAGAACTATTACTAGTGATGTTGTCAAGCGTTCCTTCATCAGTTGGAAACTTTCTGCACACTTCTTGGTCCATGCAAAAGGTTGGTCTTTCCTTGTCAGTTGAGTTACAGGCGCCACAGTCTTTGAAAATCCTTTAATGAACCTTCGGTTGTATCCAGCAAGTCCAACAAAACTTTGAATCTCTGTTATTGTCTTCGGTTGTTCCCATGAAAGTACTATTTGTACCTTTGCAGGGTCAACAACAATGCCTTCGTTCGAAATCACGTGCCCCAAGAATTTCACATCTTCAAGCCAAAACTCACACTTGGACAGGTTCGAGTACAACTTCTTCTCGCACAGTATCTGTAGAACTTGACGTAGATGTTCTTCATGGTCCTCGTAGCTCTTAGAATAGATGAGAATGTCATCGATGAACACAACAACGAACTTATCAAGAAACGAACTAAAAATCCGAATCATGTAGTCCATGAAGATAGCGGGTGCTTTCGTCACTCCAAATGGCATTACAAGATACTCATAATGTCCATAACGGGTTCTGAATGCGGTCTTGGGTATATCCTCAACCTTCACTCTGATCAGGTGGTAACCAGTCTTTAAGACGATCTTTGAGAAGAAAACAACTTCTCGAAGTTGATCCATCAAGTCGTATATACGTGGTAGAGGATAATGATTCTTGATCGTCACCTTGTTGAGTTGACAATAGTCTACACAAAGTCTCGAGCGTCCATCCTTGTTCTTCACTAGCAGCACTGGTGCTCCCCACAGAGATATACTCGGCCTGATAAACTGTTTTAACGACAGATCCTCTAGTTGGGCCTTCAGCTCAACTAACTCAATAGGGGACATTCTGTATGGAGCGATGGAAATCGGACCTGATCCAGGAAGTAGATCAATTGAAAATTCAATATCTCTCACTGGCGGTAAACCCGGAACATCGTCAGGAAATACTCCCGGGAAGTCTTTCACAACAGGTACACTGCTTAATTCCACTTCCTTCTCGACCTTCAAGCTAGATAAAAGAATATATCCCTGAGGTCCCTCTTTCAAGGAAACCTTCACTTGATTGGCAGATAGAAATATAGAAATATCAAGGTCAGGAAAAACTAAAGTTTTATGTGCAAAGTCTAAGAGGATATGGTTGGAAGATAACCAATCCATTCTTAGAATCATGTCTAGTTGTTTCAGAGGTAGGCAAATTAAACCAACTAGATATTTCCTATCATGGACAATAATGGGACAGTTCAATCATATTGTGTCTACAGTAATAGGTTTAGCAGTGGGTGTAGAGACAATCAAATCAAATGACAATGGAGAACAGGAAGACCCAGTTGTTTCACACAATCAACAGAGATAAAAGAATGAGTTGCAACCGAATCAAATAGTATAGTTAGGAGATTACCAGCTATGTCTCAACTTCCTTGTATAAGATCCTCAGATTGTGAAGTCTCAACACCACTCAGAGTATAAACGCGTCCTTTTGCGGTTGGCCTGGCTCCTAGCCTATTCGAAGTCCCATTTCAAGAACCTCTGAGCTCATTTAAAGCTCTTAACATTATAAATGCGTTAGGATCTGATTAGGGTTTCCAAATTTAGGAAATTTGGGATGTCACATTACTACCCCCTTGTAAAAAAATTTGTCCTCGAAAATTTAGTAAGATTAGTGGAAAATCAGGACCTTGGAATATAATCTTTCTTTCTCTTTCTTATTAGAGACATTCCCAAAGCCTCTGTCCTAACTTTTTTACTTCTTGACGAGTCTTATCCTTCGATCCGTCTTCATTGTTTTCCCTTAGATGGGAATTAGATGATTTTCCTTGCATATTGTTCCTTCATTATTCTTTTCTTCCTTCCTTATTTCTTCCGGTCTTATCCAAATCACTTCTTATCACATTCTCCTTTCAACTTTGTTGACTTACTTCTGCTTCTTCTTTTCTTCCTACATTCCCTTGTGAAAGTTAATCATCTAGAACTTTTGATGATTTCAACCTTCCTAAGTCTTAAGGAGAAGATATGTGATAAGTGAATATTTTGTGATATTTTGAGGGGTATTTTAAGCACATTTCCCCATATTTCTAACCTATTTCATACGATAAATCCTCATATTTGCTCATATTGTGTAGAAAAGTTAAAAGGACCCTGTTGGAGCAAAAGTACGCAATTCTGGGCAAAAAAGGATCAAAAGGAGCGAAATTCTGAGCTTCTGAGTAAGAGGTACGACTGCACATACTTTATGTATGACCGTACACCCCTCTGGTGAGCAGTCAGGATGTATAATGCTGCATGTATGGGCCAGCACCGAAGTCTCTCAGATATACGACCGCACATACCCTAAGTATGACCATACATACCTGTGTGTAAAAGTCTAGAATCAGGAGATGTATGAAGTACGACCGCACATATTAAGGAAGTACGACCGTACATAATGGCGAATCAGGCAAATCTTAAGGCCTGTTGACCTAATTTTGCACAACTCTATAAATAGGGGCACAATCCTCCTTTGGGGGGACGCTTTTGTGGAGAGAAAAAGGCCAAATCCTGATTTTAAACCTGTGAAGCCGTCAAGAGGACTTTGGAGCGTGAGCCAGGATTCGTCTAGAGACTAGAAAGAATTCCTTCCCGGTTTATTTTACTATTCTTGTATATGTTTCCTGTTGGTATTGCTTTTCTATTTTGTGACATGAATAGCTAAGTTCTCTTCTAGGGTCTTTGGTGTAGTTTACCTTGAACGTGAACACAAGAAGGGGGGTTGAATTGTGTTAAAAACTTTTCGCAAACTATACGTAAAAACTTCAACACAAGTTGTTCAAAACTGTTTTGTATATCGGAAGCAGAGAATTAAACAGGACCGGATGCAGAAATTTAAACAGTTTATAAAAACTTGGTTTACTGATCAAGGTAAAGATAAATAATGTAAAGCAGTAAAGGATGAGACTCAGAGATTTATACTAGTTCACCACCAACTGGTAGCTACGTCTAGTCCCTTCGTTCCTGAAGGATTTTCCACTATAATCAACTGATTACAATTTTCTCAAGAGTATTCTTCTGTCACAAACTTGACAATACTCTTAACTTCTCAAAACGACTCAGTACAGTCGAGCCTTTGAGGAACAAAGCCTTTACAAGGCCAAATACAGTTTTACAAAAGAGATTATGATTTTGATAACAATCAAAATAACTCTCACAGAGATGATGAAAAGATTAAGCTCAAAACAGAATAGCTTTCTAAAAGAAAGTATAAGACGCTGAGTTCAGTTCTATGTGGACCAGAAACTTGGTATGAAACTTCATTGTTCACTTGAGTAATATTGCTTTCAGAATGAAGTTTCTTCACAGTTTGTCCAACATTTCTTCAATGAATACCTTGGAGTATTTATAGGAGTCTTCAAGGGTATTACCGTTGCAGTAAAAAATATCTCCTTTCCATTGAGTGAGGTAATTTGAAATGTAGTCCTTTTCTTCTTTTCCAGAGAATATCAGAATAGTACACATTACCGTTTTCGTACTATCTGCTATTTGCAATTGCCTTGTACGATTTTTGTCTTATGCTAAAGGTGTCACCTTTGCTTCCTCGTACATCAAAATGAGCGCACAAAATCAAATTCAATTCCGCCTGCAATGCCTGAGGCTAAGAGCAAAAACGTGATCATCACGTGCTTCATTAAATAGATCAGGCCGCTCGTAAGAGAAGGACGGGCCGTAGCAATTGAGTGTTCCACGTGTCAAGAAGTCACACTTCTTTGGGCGCTTCTTTAGCAAGACGAAGTGAGTTCGGATGTCGACACTAGTGGATTGTATTCAATTCTTTTGTATATTTCTTCTTCTTCCTTGAGTGATTTGTACATATGTAAATGAAGCTTTTGATACCTGTACACTCAAAGATATGTTAGAAGATAAATTGTTCTCTTGAGAAATATTTTGTTATCATCAAAATTAATGAGGGTCTAAACTTCTCAATCGTTTAGGTTCCAACAATCTCCCCCTTTTTGATGATGACAAATATCCAAGGTTGGTGAACAATTTAATTTCAAGATAACATCAAGGGTCTCCCCCTGAATTTAACAATTTTGATATATAAGAGCAATTTAGGTATTAAGGCGATTGTTGATAGACAAATTCATTTAAGTGATCACAAAAATACATAGATGAATCAGAGCATATTTTTAACAAAGTGAGATCGGATGCTGATTTTCATTTTATCAAAAAGATTTTCTTTTTACCAATTTTATTGATCATTGTTAGATTATTGGGTCAATGAATATCAATGCATTAATAGATATAAGAGCAATGAATAACCATACAAATGCTATGTATGAAATGATATGTGTGATGATACTTTGGTTTTAGTGTATTCATCGGATGCTTGAAACATCGGACGGTGAATTTTGTCAATCAGACTTTCGTGTGTTCATCAGACCTTTCTTTTACTTCTTTTACTCCCCCTTTTGTCATAAGACAAAAAGAGTGTAAAGCACATCGTAGTCAAAGAATGGCTTAGAAAAATTTGAATATATATAAACAAATAATCAGATAAGTTATGTATAGTCAAATAATCAGAAAAACACTGAATATATATAACAAAAAATGAGAGTACCCAAAAAAAAAAATTTATATCACACAAAAAAAAAATTTAAGGGTTTGGTGGTGGAGGAGGGATGTTGAGACGTTCATATAACAGCTTCAGTGCATTCTCCAACTGAGTGACTTTCAGATTAGTAGCCTTCATTTCTTCAAACTCTGCTTTAGGAATGGTGACCATTTCAACCGCAGGAGTAGAAGTAGAAGGTCCAAATTTTCCGTGCAGTTTCATCTTCTGATGCTCTGCTAGCACCCAGTTGGAAAGCTTCAGTCTCAAGTCCTTCTTTTGTTGAGCCTTTTGAAAGAATGCATCATTTGGTATAAACCATTTGATGAGACTTCCAAGTTTCCTTTGCTCAGATTCTGACTGAATTCTTCTCCTTTTCTCCACCTCTTCTGGATACAGCAAATTCATGAAGACCGTTTCCCTATGCAGAAGCATGTCAGCAGTGAAAGCATCAAACTTATTCCCAGCTTCTTCACCCCATATCCTTCTGATGAATTCACTCAATGCTTCAGAAGCAAAAGAGATTCCTTCATTTTCTGCCAGGTATAATCCTCTCAGATTTTCCCTGTCATCTTCTGTAAGCACCAGGGGGACGAGGCATGGTAACAAAGCTTTGTCTTTCCATGTCTTCGACCATTGACTCCAAGTGAATCCAATGTCAAAGTGCTTTGTCACAAAGACCCATTGGATATAAGTCTTCATGCAATCGAGTGGTCCGACATCGAGCATCCGAACATATCATCAAAGTAGACTGCTCCCAGCATTGATGTCGCATGGTCTGCTGATAGTGCCAACTGTTGGAATAGTGGCCTTCTCGGCATTGCAGCAGTTTGAGGAGTCAGTTCTCCATTCATCTTCCTTCAGAGAATTCAGGTAAAACCTTCTGGCATGATCCTCAGAGATCTTGGCAATCGGAAGCTTAGAGAATTCCTTAAGATTGTACTTCTTGGGAGCCTTCTCATACTCCGTGAGCCCGATCTTGCTGAATGGCTGCTTGCCAGGAGCAGGTTCTTTCCTTTTCCCAGGGATAGACCAAGGTAGCCACCTTTGTCTGTCTGGTACAATCTTCACTGATACAGACGAAGGATCCCTGAACTGTCTGATTACTTCAATCTTCTTCATCTCAAGACAGTGTGCCATGAAGGCAGCTTCTTCATCTGTGATCCACCTTCTGCATTCTTCCAATGTGAGCGGTTCAGTTTGTGGTAGGGATCTAGGAAGGTCAATGTAAAAGTGGAATTGCTCGCTACCAGATCTTTGGTCTCAATCTTCCTTTAAATGACATCTGAAAGTGGTCTTCTCCATCCTTGAAGGTAGCACTCATCGGAGAGGCAATCTTCAGTCTGGCAGCTCCAGAGGTGAAGGTTTTCAAATGCCATGTAGAGGGACGATTGTAGATGCTATTATATATCTCATACTTAACAAACCGTGGTTTGTTAATACATGAGACATTCTTCCTTCCACCAAAGTCTGTAGGTTTAAGGGTAATAGTGGGTAAAGTGGGAGTGGTTTTGGTGATTGAATAGGTTTTAGGTGTGTAGGGTTTGAAGGGATTAAGGGGAGGTACTTTGAATAATAGGTTAAAGGGATGAGAGTGAAGTTTGGAAATATATGTGGTAAGTGAAGAATTTGAGGAATTTTGTGGTAGGTCAAGGTTGAGTGTAGAGGATGATGGTTGGGTAGGTTTAGGGAGGGTAGAGGTTTGTCGGAGGCTCATTCTGGTTTTCTTGGTTTGTGGTTGTGTTTGTGGTTGTGAAACAGACAATGGGGGTGCAGGAATAACATCATGAGCATCAAAGACAGATACTGATTCATCAGCAGTAAAATCGAGTACCTTTGGGTTGACCTCTGAAGACTTAACCAACCTTCTTTTCGATCCTCTCGTGACAACAACAGCAGGAGGAGGAGGAGGGATTTGCTTCCCTTGACCGGACGCTGAAGCATCTTTTTCAGCTGCTGGCCTAAACTGTTTCTCCAAGACCTTTCTGATGGGAATTCTATCCTCATCTTCTGGTTCTTCAACAGTAGGTGCAGGAGCCACCTTCTGTTTTGTTCTTCTTGTCTCCCTTGAAGGAGACTCAGCAGGTCTTTTTACACTAGTCATTGAGCTTCTGGTGGTTTTCTTTTCAGCTTCTCCTTTCTGTTGCTCTATTTTCACTTTCTTGATCATAGAGCCAGTTATTAGCTGCATTCTGACCAAACTGTTTACTCCAAAAACTTCTGGACGAACAACAGCGCTAACACCAAAGTATTTTTCTTTTTCTTCTATGTTGATGGAGTCAGTCAGCTTCCTCACAATGCCGTCATTAATCATCATTATGGAGAGAAGAACTCCATAAGGGATTACCTTGACGATATTCTTCTTATCAACACTCTTCCTTGAGAAAACAAGAGCATTTATCAGATTGTTGATAATCAACCTTGGCAGATTGATTTTCTTCCCATCCATGTAGTTCCTCATAATGAACTTTTGCTCGTAGTTCACTATGTCACTTAAGCCAGCCTTCAGAATCACGCTCTTGGCGATGATTTTGTGCAGTACTCTGTAGTGGCTTTTCAAGTCTTTGGCCGTGGGAGTAATGTTCTTCTTCTTCTTCTTCAGTGCACGGTAGTTCTCAAACAGGGCTTCGTTGACGTTTTCAAGTCCTCTGTAAGCATCAGCCCAGTTTGCATGGTAACCGATTCCTTCACACGGACACTTGATCGTCTGAGCAATAGAGTTGATGGTGAAGCGTAGTTTGAAGCCTCTGATGTGTCTTTCTATGATTTCCCCCGGAAGTAAGTACGCATTCCCCCAGAACTCCTTAATAGCGTAGCTCAGTACGTCGACTGGTTCCCAGATGAAGTAGTTTTTCCAGCCCAGTTTCTCCAGACCTTCTTCAAAATCAAAACCGTATAACTTGAAGTTCTCAAAATCAACCCGGTTCTCATTCAGGAGTTTTGCCTCAGAGAAGACGTCGAAGGCAAGCGGCAGTAATCTTGTCCAACCTTTCTCGGCCATGGTAGCGATTGAAGAGAGGGTGATGGAGGTTTTAGGGTTCAAAACACAGAGAGAGACAGAGAGACAGAGAGAGAAGAACGGTTTGCAAGAAAACACAGAGTGAAGTGATGGAGCGAAAAATGTGGAGTAGTGGGAAAGTTGATAAAAAATGGTACAGTCCTTTTTCAAAAAATCGCTTCGTATTTCCATATAAAAATTAAATTAAAAAGAAAAGAAAATAAAGATTCGCCTTTTCATTAAATGCAGACGCCAAAAGAAAAGTAAGATCAAGAAAAAGATTTTATCGAAAGACATAAATAATTATGACTCAGTAGATGTGATGAGACGCTTAAGTCCTTAACACGTGTGACACGTGTGGGTGTGCTCAGACGCACGCAACTGATTCACCAGACGATGAGTTATGAAGCACATGACAAATAAGATGCTTATTCATATATATGCTTATGTCATACCAGATGCTGAGATTGTGCATATTATCTGACGCTGAGATTAATCATTCTTCTATAAGATGAAAGTTTAAATTTCTTCTTATAAAATTGAATCTATCTTCAGCAAGGGGTTTTGTAAATATGTCAGCCCACTGATGATCAGTGTCTACAAACTTTATTTCTAGAATACCCTTCTGAACATAGTCTCTTATAAAATGATGTTTAATCTCAATGTGCTTGGCTCGTGAATGCAATATGGGATTTTTAGTAAGACAGATTGTAGAAGTATTATCACAAAAGATAGGAATGTTACTTTCTTTTATAGTCTTCAAGTTGATATTTCATCCATAGAAGTTGAGAGCTGCAACTTGCTGCTGAAATATACTCAGCTTCTGCTGTTGAGAGTGCAATAGTGCTTTGCCTTTTGCTTGACCAAGATACAAGATTTGCTCCAAGGAATTGGCAGCTTCCACTTGTGCTTTTTCTTTCAATTCGGTCTCCAGTAAAGTCAGCATCACAGAAACCTACTAACTTGTAATCTTTTGATTTCTTATAAAGCAAACTAAGATTAGTAGATCCTTGCAAATATCTAAAGATTCTTTTAACAGCACTCAAGTGTGATTCTCTAGGATCTGATTGAAATCTAGCACAGACAGGCATCGAACATAATATCAGTCTTGAAGTCAGTAAGATAAAGTAGAGATCCAATCATACCTCTGTACATCTTCTGATCTACCTTTTTACCAGTTTCATCTTTACCAAGAATACATGTGGGATGCATAGGAGTACACATAGGTTTGCAATCCACCATTTTGAATTTCTTTAGCAATTCCTTGATATATTTGCTTTGGTGTATATATATACCATCATTGCATTGTTTGATTTGAATTCCAAGGAAAAACTTCAGTTCACCCATCATGCTCATCTCGAATTCAACCTGCATTAGCTTAGAAAATTCTTTGCAAAGGCTTTCATTAGTAGCTCCAAAAATAATGTCATCAACATATATTTGAACAATTATAAAGTGTTTGTTTGATGTTTTTCTAAAAAGGGTAGTGTCTACTAGACCTCTGGTAAAGCCATTTTTTCATCAAAAATGTACTCAGTCTTTCATACCAAGCTCTGGGAGCTTGCTTAAGACCATACAGGGCCTTTTTGAGCTTGAAGACATGTTCTGGAAATTCAATGTCTTCGAATCCAGGAGGTTGTTTTACAAAGACTTCCTCAGTTATAAAACCATTCAAGAAAGCACTTTTCACATCCATTTGATAAAGAATTATATCATGATGTGCAACAAAAGAAAGTAAAATGCGTATAGCTTCTAACCTTGCAACAGGTGCAAATGTTTCAGTAAAATCAATACCTTCTTCCTGTGAGTATCCTTGAGCAACCAATCTTGCTGTGTTTCTCACAACCTTTCCATCTTCATCAAGCTTGTTTCTAAATACCCATTTAGTACCAATAGCTTGCTTATCTTCTGGTAAGGTAACCAGTTTCCATACATCGTTTCTTTGGAACTGATTCAACTCTTCTTGCATGGCCAGAATCCAGCCTTCGTCTTTCAATGCTTGATCAATCGTTTTAGGTTCCATTTCTGAGAGTAGTGCCATATCTGCATGCTCTTTAAAAGAGGATCTGGTTCTTACTCTATCTCCAGGTTTTCCTATAATTTGATCTTTAGGATGATTGGATTTGTACTCTGGCTCTTTCTGAATTCAACTTCTGAAGATTCTTGTGTCTGGTCACCACCGGACGATGAAGAAGTAGGTTCACTATTTGTAGTATTACCTATATTTAATTCTGAAAATAATTCATCTAGCTCTGACATGGCTGTGTCAGGCTTCTTGTCATCAAATTTGACATGAATGGATTCTTCCACTGTCATAGTTTCTTTATTGTATATTCTAAAAGCTTTAGATCTTTCATAATATCCCAAAAAGATTCCTTTGTCAGCTTTTGAATCAAACTTACCAAGCTGATCCTTACTATTTAAAATGTAACACGTGCAACCAAATGAATGAAAATATGATATGTTTGGTTTCCTTCCTTTTCACAGTTCATATGGAGTCTTCTTCAAAATAGGTCTAATAGAAATTCTATTTTGAATGTAACAAGCTGTGTTTACTGCTTCTGCCCAAAAATGTTTTGCAATATTAGCCTCATTGATCATGGTCCTGGTCATTTCTTGGAAGGACCTATTTTTCCTTTCTACAACACCATTTTGTTGAGGTGTTCTAGGAGAGGAGAAATTGTGGGAGATGCCGTTATCATCGCTAAATTTTTGAAAGCTTTCATTTTCAAATTCTCCCCCATGATCACTTCTAATAGAAGATATGCAAATTCCTTTTTCATTTTGAACTGTTTTGCAGAATACAGTAAATACCTTGTATGACTCATCTTTGTGAGCAAGGAATCTAACCCATGTCCATCTAGTAAAATCATCAGCAATGACTAACCCATATTTCTTTCCAGTTAAAGAGGCTGTCCTTGTCGGACCAAAAAGATCAAGATGCAAAAGCTCAAGTGGTCTAGAGGTTGAAACACCATTTTTTGAATGAAAAGAAGTTTTAACTTGTTTTCCTCTTTGACATGCCTCACAGAGAGCATCGGATTGATACTTGAGATTTGGTAAGCCTCTGACAAGACTGTGCTTGTTTAATTTTGAGATTAATCTCAAATTGGCATGACCCAATCTCTTGTGCCAAATCCATTGTTCTTCGTCAATGCATGAGACACTTGACATCTTGTTTTGCAAGTTCGGAGAGATCAATTTTGTAAATATTTTGTTTCCTCTTAGCAAGAAAGAAAGTAGAGCCGTCTTTCTTGCTTTTTACTAGACATCCAGTTTACGTAAAGATGACTTCATAACCATTGTCACATAATTGACTTATGCTCAATAAGTTATGTTTAAGTCCTTCAACATATAGTACATTATCAATAGAGGAAGAGAGCCTTTACCAATGCGACCAATTCCAACTATTTTACCTTTCTCTGGTTTCCTCCAAAACCAACGAATCCAAATTTTCTTTAGGCCTTAGTTCTTGGAACATATGCTTTTCTCCCGTCATGTGACGCGAGCATCCACTGTCTAAGTACCAAGATAGGTGTGTTGACTTTGTTGCTAAGCATGTCTGCAACATAGACTATTTTATCTTTAGGTACCCATATCTTTTTGGGTCCTTTCTTGTTAGTTCTTGAAGGAGGCTTATCCTTCACAGTTTTAAAAACAGTACATGCACTTTTCAAATGACCAGGTTTATTGCAGTAAGTGCAATGCAAGCATTTACTATGATTATTGGATTTATCAGATGCTGAATCATTTTCTAAAAGAGGTTCATATGATATATAACAAGACCATGAGTTGTCGTTTTACTGACACCCCAAATCATTGAAGCTTGCTTGCTACGAGTTACACTCTCTGCAAGAAACTTTTGACAAGCATATTCATAATCATTTGATTTGCATTTAGGATTGCCTGTAACTTTAGAGCTTTCAGCTTGAGAGCTCTCACAGTTGCTTATTAGCGATCAGACGCTGGTTATCCATCAGATGCTGATTTTCAGTTTTCAGCTTCTGATTTTCTTTATTGAGTACAAATTTTTCTTTGTTTAAAGCTTGAAAGTCTTGTGATAATTTTGAAAATTTCTTTTTCAAATTCTTATACTCAACAGAGAGAGTGGCAGAGTCCTTAAGAAGATCATCAAATGCAAGTTGAAGTTCAGAGTAGGAATCATATACTATTACCTCTTCAACTTCTTCTTCAATCAAGGTCGATTATGCGCCATGAGAGCGAGATTTGGTTCTACTTCATTATCTTCCTCAGATGAGGATGAATCTAGATCTTCCCATGTAGCCATGAGACTCTTCTTCTTTTTCTTGAAAGAACTTCTTGTGGACTTCTCCTTAAGATTAGGACATTCGGACTTGAAATGTCCAGGCTTTTTACATTCATAGCAAATGACTTGAGCCTTGTCCTTGCTCTCTTTCTTGTCCTTAGTATCTTTCTTCTGAAACTTCCTCCTGAAGTTTCTCTTCTTCCACATTCTTTGTATCTTCCTGGATATAAACGCGAGCTCATCTTCTGATGTGTCAACATCTCCTTCTGAAGCTTCATCTTCTGATTCTTCTTCTTCAGCCTGAAGGGCTTTGGAAGAACTGACTTTATGTTGAGAGACTTTCAAAGCAATAGACTTGCCCTTTTTGACCGGTTCTTCTTCATTTAGCTCAAGTTCATGAGCTTTCAACGAACTCATAAGATCTTCAAGTCGTAGGACATTTAGATCTTTTGCTTCCTGAATAGCAGTGACCTTGGGTCTCCACTGCTTAGTCAAGCTTCTATAGATCTTTCTAACATGGTCAAGTGTAGTGTAACTTTTTCCAAGGGCCTGTAACCCATGAACAAGTGTTTGAAATCTTCCAAACATGGTTTCAATGTTTTCACCATCTTCCATTTTGAATAACTCATATTGGCGAACCAACATGCTAGCTTTGGTTTCTCTTACTTGGGCAGAGCCTTCGTAAGATAAAACAAGTGAGTCCCAGATTTCTTTGGCAGTATCAAATTTGCCACATTTATCATATTCTTTTTCTGTCATAGCACATATAAGAATGAATCTAGCCTTTGATTGATTTGATATCTCTTTTTCTGTTCATCATTCCAATCTTCTCTGGCTATTGCAACACCACGAGGATTACTGGGAGGAATGTAACCACTTTGAACTATATCCCACAACTCAAGTTGTTGTGTCTCAAAGAAAGCTTTTATCTTATCTTTCCAATAATCAAATTTTTCTCCATCGAATAGAGGAGGACGGTTCATATGACCACCTTCAGTAGACATGTTCACAGTATAGGATCTTTTCTCTTAACACTGTTAAGTGCTCAACCAAGAGGCCGAGCTCTGGTACCAACTGAATGTGAACACAAGAAGGGGGGTTGAATTGTGTTAAAAACTTTTCGCAAACTATACGTAAAAACTTCAACACAAGTTGTTCAAAACTGTTTTGTATATCGGAAGTAGAGAATTAAACAGGACCAGATGTAGAAATTTAAACAGTTTATAAAAACTTGGTTTACTGAGCAAGGTAAAGATAAATAATATAAAGCAGTAAAGGATGAGACTCAGAGATTTATACTAGTTCACCACCAACTGGTAGCTACGTCTAGTCCCTTCGTTCCTGAAGGATATTCCACTATAATCAACTGATTACAATTTCCTCAAGAGTATTCTTCTGTCACAAACTTGACAATACTCTTAACTTCTCAAAACGACTCAGTACAGTCGAGCTTTTGAGGAACAAAGCCTTTACAAGGCCAAATACAGTTTTACAAAAGAGATTATGATTTTGATAACAATCAAAATAACTCTCACAGAGAGGATGAAAAGATTAAGCTCAAAACAGAATAGCTTTCTAAAAGAAAGTATAAGACGCTGAGTTCAGTTCTATGTGGACCAGAAACTTGATATGAAACTTGATTGTTCACTTGAGTAATATTTCTTTCAGAATGAAGTTTCTTCACAGTTTGTCCAACATTTCTTCAATGAATACCTTGGGGTATTTATAGGAGTCTTCAAGGGTATTACCATTGCAGTAAAAAATATCTCCTTTCCATTAAGTGAGGTAATTTGAAATGTAGTCATTTTCTTCCTTTCCAGAGAATATCAGAATAGTACACATTACCGTTTTCGTACTATCTGCTATTTACAATTGCCTTGTACGATTTTTGTCTTATGCTAAAGGTGTCACCTTTGCTTCCTCGTACATCAAAATGAGCGCACAAAATCAAATTCGAATTCCGTTCCAGAACAGTCTGAGGCTAAGAGCAAAAACGTGATCATCACGTGCTTCATTAAATAGATCAGACGCTCGCTCAGAAGAGAGGACGGACGCTCGTAGCAATTGAGTGTTCCACGTGTCAAGAAGTCACACTGCTGGACGCTTGCTGTTAGCAAGACGCTGAAGTGAGTTCGGATGCTGACACTAGTGAATTGTATTCAATTCTTTTGTATATTTCTTCTTCTTCATTGAGTGATTTGTACATATGTAAATGAAGCTTTTGATACCTGTATACTCAAAGATATGTTAGAAGATAAATTGTTCTCTTGAGAAATATTTTGTTATCATCAAAATTAATGAGGGTCTAAACTTCTCAATCGTTTAGGTTCCAACATACCTTAATAATTCCTTAGCTTTGTCTTAGTGACTATTTTATTCTATTTCTATTCCAAATTTATTATCCATGTTAAAGTCCCTTAGTATTATGATTGCTTATGATTTATTTATCTATGTATGAGTCGTTGCATTATCTGCGGAGGATCTGGGGTTTTACAACGGGGCTATAAAGGAACCTTAGATGAATAAATTGCATGTTTTAGTTAATTAATCTGTCGGAGGATCTGGGGTTATTTAATGGACCTATAAGGGAATTTGGAACTTATAACGGAACCGAAAAGGGGAGATATAGGACCTTTTGACCAATTCAAACTCCTAGACTATTATAGGACTTAATGCTTTCAACCAAGGCTAATTCAGGAAACTAGTCATAGGGAGAAAAGATTATTGGCTGTCTGAGGATCAGGGCTAATAGATAGAAGGGGGTCAATAACATGGAATAAAGGACGAATAGGATAAAATAGGATTAAGAAAGGAACGAACAAGATAAACGAAACCAAGACCCTAGGCTCTAACTCTATTGTTCTCCTAAACGCTCATCACGCTTTCTTTCTTCATTGCGCATTCAAACTAACTATTCGACTCTGAAATAATTAAGACGCCTAAAGTAGATTAATATTTATCCTTATTCCCTGTGGGTTCCACAACCAGGACTTAAAATTCCAATTTATTACTACAACTGACCAGGTGCATTTTCCTGATACGTAACAAGTTTTTGGTGTCATTGCCGGGGAATAATGGATAATATTGATCGAAAAAAGACTCTTAATTAATTTAAGTACTTTTTCATTTCTTTTATTTCCATTTAAAAAACCAAAAAGATTTTTATTTTATTTTATTTTATTTTATTTTATTTGCTTTAAATTCATTTTTCCACTGGGATAACTTCCACTTGTTATTGGAGTGTATTTGTCAAAATCTCAGGCCAAAAGCATGGATCGCCGAAAGACGCTCATGGAATACCTCTCACCTTCGGGATCGGTAGGGGACAACATCATTAATCCTGAGTAGATGGTGATGGCAAAGTGCTTCCGGGTTACTTAAGCCCCAGAGTCCCGGGTTCAAACCTTGCCAAATACAAAAATTCCACATGGGGGTGGAGAAGATTCTGAAGACAGTGCGAGGTGGATAGAACTCGGTTGTTACATCATCCACTTAAGGAATTTATTGCCCAAAACCTTTAAAACTTAAAACCATAATTTCAAAATCATCGAAACCACTTCTTTGTTTTCAAACACCAAAATCTAAACTAATACTTCTTAAACTCTTTTCAGAAACTTATACAACTTTAACTCTAAAGTTTTCTAATTTACAACCCACACTCAAATTACTAAAACAAGGTTTAAAAACAATATTTTAAAACTCTACAACTTTCTAAAAAATCTTCATAACTTAAACTCAAGAAACTTTTCATCTTTTAAATCGACCAAAATGATTTCTTTTCAAACAAACTCTTGAATCTAACTTTCAAAATACCTAGTTACCAAACTACTAACATTTTAATCAAGTAAAAGTTTAAAATCAACACCAAAACCCTGGGTTAGCTCATGGCTCTACTAAACAACCTTCACTGCCCGCCCGACCCCTGTCTTTAATCATAAGTCAAGTGAAGTCAAATCAATGAAGTGAACAGCCCAACCTCTTTGTTTGAAGCTTTGCTTCCCCTAATTCCAAAAAACAACAACATCAATCCAATTTTTTTCATTCTTTGAAACCTTTTTAATAACAAAAGCAAGATCAAAACTAAAATATTTGATCACAAAATTCTTAAGACTCAACCTATCTCAAGAAATACAACGATTCCTTAAGATTTAGTGGTCATAGTCTTAACTCATCAAAACAATACTTGAATCAAAGCTTAAAACTACATCAAACTTTTCCAAAAACTCTTAAAAAACAACAACAATAACAACAACTAAATCATAAAGAAAACTAGCTTGAAAAACTTGAAATCTTCCCCCTTTTTCCTCATCTAGGGTCATGACTTTTCAAAGCTACCAAGGAGGAGAAAATTTCATTTTTCTCTTCTTTGATCATCACCAAAATCATCAACAACAACCACAACAAAAACAAAAACAAAAACTTTAACAAAACAACAAGTGATTCAAAGTATTTTTTCCCCAAAATTTTCCTCTAGGTCACGGCCAACAAAGGCTCAAAGGAGAGGGAAAAATTTACATTTAATCACATCAAAACCATCATCAACAGACAACAAAAGACTAGAAGTAAAAAGATCAAATATTCCTCACCCAAAACACCAAATTGCTCACGGTTTTAAGCTAAAAATCAAGGAAAGAAAAGCTTGATCCAATTCTCACACTCACACTCATGTTCCTAGCGCTAATTAGGAGAAGAAAATCAAACAAAATGATGGTGTTCTTTGAGGAAGATGATCACAGCTTTGAGGGAAAGAATGAAAGGAAGAAGAACTTGGTTTTCAAGCTTTACACTTCACCACCACTAGCTCAAATAAATAAAAATCTTCTCTCCCTCACTTGGATAGATGGAACCGGCCATAGAGAAGGAAAAGAGAGAAAAAGAAAAAAATAAAATGAGTCATCACACTAAGCCATACCTTAGACATGTCTTTAGGTAAGATTTTATCTCCTAAACCAATAAAATCATGCCACCTCACAGTAAACCCATACTTTTCCTAACCACTCCAAGTCAAGCTTTGACTCATTAGTCAAATGAGTCTCGGCGTCACAAAATCACGGCGTCGAGTGATCGCGTTATCGATAGTTCGCTCGCCGATTAATTGCGTAAATTAATTTACCGAGAAATTAATTCAATGCGCTACTAAGAAATTATTCTCGCATAATTTCTTTGTCAGTATATCACAATCACACCAAGTCATAATTCATATTCCCTCAAAATTGGAATTAGTTAGAATTTTTTCTCGGGTAAAAATTACCCGGCGGCTCAAAATGCGATGAAACTACAGTAGAATTTTTCGATGAGATTTGAACCATGAATTAATAATAAATATTAATTCTCAATTATTATTTTATCTCGATGAATTTCACTCACTTGATTACACTAGCACATGAAACGGAAAAGAATTAGGGTTTTTACACTGGTTTTATGTTTAACCGGTGTAAAAAGTGACGCGGTAGCAATTTTGAAATTATCGCATCACTTTTTACACTGATTATATACCCAACCAGTGTACAATCCTTTTGTTTTTAAAAACTGAATACATTATAAACCAGGTATGTATATAAACGGTGTTAAAATCAACCTATTACACCGATTGTTTTCCGAACCGGTGTTAAACATCTTCTTTTGATTAAAATTACTTTCTTCTTCGCATTTTCTTTTACGTGGGCTCTCCTTCTGAGATTACCCTACTGTTTCTCTCTCGCTGCTACACTCCCGTTCTCATTCTCTCTCGCGTCATTCTCTTTCGCTGCCGTTCGAAGCTCTCTCTCGCTGCCGTTCCAAGCTCACTCACTTGCCGCCGTTCGAAGCTCTCTCTCGCCGCCGTTCCAAGCTCACTCATTTGTCGCCGTTCGAAGCTCTCTCTCGCCGCCGTTCCAAGCTCTCTCTCTTGCCGCCGTTCAAAGCTCTCTCTCTCGCCGTCGTTCGAAGCTCTCTCTTCGCCACCATCTCACAGCTTCCCTCCACCATCTCCAAGCTTTTTTCCACCATTAAAAATGCCAAGGTTCCTTTTTTCTCTCTCGCACCATTTCTTCTTTTCGGTTTTTATTTTGATTTTTTTTCATTTTTTTGGTGTGCTTTTCATACCTGTAAGTAGTCATATATTTTTTCTGGCGCAATGTTTGCAATCTTTTGTTTTTGGGAACTTTTTTTAATTTGGATTGTGAAATGTGGATTGGTTTGTTTGGTTTATTGTGAAGTGATGTTAATGTTATTGACTTTGGTTTTAATTGTTCAATGTTGGTTCCTAGAGTGGCATATTCTTTGAAGTCTGCTTGATGTGTTTCTGTGTGTAGTTATATGCTTATACATAGCAGCTGTTGTTGTTTTTCTTAAGCATGCATGAGGTCAGTGTTTGTTAGTTTTTGAAACAGTGTGTGCAAAAGTTGTGGGTTACTGTGATAGTGAGATTATTTTTGTGAATTTTGCTTTGGATTTATGTGTTACTATTGTTAGACATACTGTTAAATAGGATAATTACAATTAGGGGCTGATTCTATATAATTACAATGTAAATACTAACTAGGGTATTTATGAGCTGATTATATGTAATTATGGTGATCTGGTAAATTTATATCCTTGTATTTGTGGCTCTATGTATATATTCTAGTAGTACTTTGGTATTGTGTAAGATGCTTATACTATGTATGCACCTTGTCTATACAGGCATCATGGATGATTCTTCAGTCTCCTCTCCTACGAGGTCTAGGACTAGACGTGCCACGACTTTGACTGGTTTTACTGCAAGATGTGCCCCTAGTGGGAGGTATCATGTTGAGTTTGATCCTATTACCTTCTAACCTAGTGGTCCGTATGCTGCGAAGTTCAAGAGTTATGTTGGTTATCTAGCCCGTAGCAAGGCTAGTATCAATGAAAGTAATTAGAGAAGCATACACGGTGATGTCAAGAGGATGATTTGGCAAAATGTCAGGATATTTAATATTAACACAATTATTGTTGTTGCTTATTAACATAAAAACTATGTTTAGCTTCATTTACTAATGCCACCATTTTGTTGTGTAATTGTTGTAGCAACAATTCACTGTTCCTGATGATGACCGGTTTAAGAAGAAATGACTTGTATATGCGGGGGAGCGTTGGAAGCAATTTAAGACAATACTCTCCAAGACTTATGTATTTGGCGAGGGAGATAAAAATGGCAACACAATGCTATTAGGTACATATAGTTATATTTCCGCGAAATCATGGCAGTTGTTTGTCCATAGCCGACTTGATGAGGAGTTTCAAGTTAGTGTCAATGGTAGTTTTTTAATTGGCCTATCTAATTGAATTTTTTATTTTTATTTTTAAGTTGTTATGTGTTATTTGTAACAGGCGAAAAGGCAAAAGGGCAAGCAAAATGCAACAAAGAATGTATACCCCACAGAATGTCTCGTGGGGGTTATGTAAAGCTTAAGGAGACCATTGCTGAAGAGAGGTTGAAAAAAATGACTGAAAACTTGGGAAATGAAGTAGGCTCAGTTTTAAATGAGCCTCCCGAACTAACACGTCATGAGCTATGACTGATGGCCCGACAAAAGCCATCGGGAGATTATACATCTGAGGCCACAGCCTCAGTGGCTGCTAGATTGTAAGTAAATCTTTCGATTCATCAATGTAATTGTTTTACAACTTATGCATTTTCTCACATCATGTATTAATTGACAAATTTATATATATGTTATAGGAAGAGTTAGTCGAACAAAGCTCACAAGGATCTTTTGTTCCACATGGATGTCAAGATATCTTGACAACTGCCATTGGAACATAAGAGCATCCTGGTCGTGTCCGCATTGTTGGTTATGGTGCAGGCCTAAAGAAGTACTATGGAGGACCAGCACGCCCCACCTCAGGAATGATCTCTGGTGAGGTACTTCAGGCCATCCGGCACGAGATCCAGCAGGAGATTCAGAGAGAGTTACAATAGGAGTTCCAGGATAAGATGCAACAAGAGCTCCAGGAGAAGATGCAACAGGAGCTTCGGGATAAGATCTCAAAGGAGATCCGGGATGAGATAAGCGTGAGTATGCGGGAGGAGATCCAAAGGGGGGTATTGGAGGTATGTGTAACTTGACACAATTAATGAAATGCGTAAAAAATACTTACTTTAACAATATTGTTAGTAATATTCACTTAATTTGATATAGACGCTGCAATCTATGGGTGTGAGCAATTATAATGCTCCACCTGATTGTTCTCCTATAGCTACCATGCATGTCAGCACTAAGGGTAGTAATTGTGCACGTGACATTAAGGACCAGCCGCCTGGAGAAAATTTTGTTGAAAAGTTAAAGAATCTCAAGGGTGATAGCTTCCAAGTAGACTTGGAGCATGATTCCGATGTCTATCCACGGTTCATGATTGATAGGCGTGACGTGGATGAGAATATTGATGGTACTCAGTGGCTTTCTGCCCAGGTGTTGTCATTATGGTGCACGTAAGGATCTTATTCGCTTTGTATCAATTGCAATTAACTATTTCAAAATTTATTAACTATTTCAAAATCTATTTGCTAATTGTAATTAACATTTGTTTAAAAATCTTAGGTATCTACATCGCTTCTGTATCGCAAAGGGCAACAGCGATCTGTTTGGATTCTTTGACCCAGTCAAGATTGTTTCCTCCAAACATGGCCTTTCTGCAGAAACAATTCAATCTTACATGGAAAATAAGATAAAGAGTGAGCCAAAACAGTGTTACTTAGTGAACGTGGCAAAAACACAAGAAAGGGGGTTTGAATTGGGTTTTAGAAATCTTTTCCCAAAGGTTGTATATTTATGAAAACCTTTTCAAAACAACTCTTTAATAAAATAAGGCAGTACGTAAATAAGAGAAGAGAGAAAGAGACACACAGTAATTTATACTAGTTCACTATCACCTGATAGCTACATCTAGTCCTTTCACACACTTGAAGGATTTCTCCACTATAATCAACCTGATTACACTTGAGAGTATAATACTGCCAAACTGGCTATACTCACAATGTAACGACTTGTTTCCGGACCACTACTCAACTAGAATTAAACCTATATGCGACGCGTTTTTAAAACGGTACTCTTGTGTCCTTCAGAAAATGAGGTACATCTTTTTTTTAAAAAAAAACAACAATATATGCAAGCACACATAGAGTAGCTACAGCGTTTCGAAACATGGTGCAATCTAGGACACAAGACTCATGCACTGGAAATACATACATGCATATAAACAAGATATCCTAACAGTACGTACAAAATAAAATAGTGCAGAAAATGTACAAGAGAAGACCCCGAGGGTACTCCCGGCAGACACCCATGCAGGGGGCTGCTCCAAAAGTAAACCACCAGTCTACCCTGTAATACAAAAAAATCCACCAAGCCCGACTGGTCACCAGACAAACTATACACCAAAAGCAAATACTACAGTCATCCAAAACAACATAAGCAGACAGTCAGACAACACGACAACTACAGGTAACTATCCGGATCCTCAGATGGATCCTCCTTCTCCTCATCATCGTCCATCGGATCCTCTCCAGTCAAATCGATAAAAGGTTCCGTCACAGGCACACCCTCCGGCACGTCCTCCGCTATCACTGCCTCCTCCAAGAATCCCGCGCCGCTACACCCTGCCTCAACACACTCTCTGCAGATAAGTGAGAGGTGTCCCGGTGGGGTAAGGGTCCTGAATAACATGGGAGAAACTGGCTCCATCTCGGGATCAGATCCTGCTTGTAACAACCCTAATTTTCGTTTCTCGTTTGTGGGTAAATTGTGTGCTGTTAGTAATATATGGTATAGGGGTATTTTTGTAAATTTATAAAAGTTCGTAATTTTTGGAAATGGACTTCACGGTTAATTTCTAAATATTTTATTTAGCTAGTGGCAATATTTGCAAATTTTAATTCTGACAGAAAACGGACGTTGTTTTAATAACCCGGTTAACGTTTTTACCGTCCGAAAAGTCTGTTTTTGACCCAAAAATATTCGTTATTTGAAAATTTTACTGCTCGTCAAAAGATGACGATTTATGTGAAGGTATTATTTTTATTATTGTCCTGCTGATTTCGTAGACGTCAGTTTAATCGCGTAACGTTTTAATTCCGCGATTGCATTTTTAATCGGTAAAAAAAATAAAAACTCTAGGTAGAAATATTATTTCATGATGGGTAAAAATTTTATTAATCAAATTCAGATATTTCCTAATTATCTAATTAAATTTCATAATTTTTGGATTACATAATCATATTTTATAAAATTTGGATTACAAAACTTAATTTTATTAACATTTGGAGTACAAATTTAAAAATGCCAAACATATCCCTCCCTTATACTCCCTAAAATCGATCAAACCCCTTCTTTCTACCACCATATTTTCATTTCTTCAAGTTTTAGAGAGAGAAGGAGAAAGAGAGAAATGAAAACCTAGAGAGAGAAAGTGAAGATATTGGTTCAAAAATTCATCTAAATTCAAATCCAAGCACATCTTCATCATCCTTGAGGTATTCTCTTCATTTTTATCTTTGTAAAATTTTGATTCCATGAAGTTTTTAGGAAATACTATTATGATGAATTTTGGAAGTTTTGAAGGTAGAAAATGATGCTTTTCTACTTGATTTTCAAGTATAAGTTAGGAAATAATTTATACAACCTTATCTAAATTTTGTTTTGAAATTTAAATGGATGGAAAACAAATTTTTTCCCTTTCCCTTGGGCTGGCCGTGGGCCTATGAGAGTAGGAGGAGAGGTTTTAAAACTTTTCTTTTGTTGATTTGTGTTTATATGATGATATAATAGGTTGTTTGAGTGTTGGTGGAAGTTGTGAGCATCAAGGGACCTTTAGAAAGCTTGAAAATACTAATCCTCAAGGTAAGGGAAATCATTAGTGAGTTTTAGCTTTCATGGGTATTGGATGTTGCATGAATTAGTTGTTGTTGTAACTGGAAAGCGTAATTATATGCTTTATGTGATTATGTTTTGTTGTTGGATGAATTTTGTGAAGTAGGAATATATGCAAGTAATATGTTTATATGCGTAAATGTGCAAATTTGATGATGATTTAAAATTGGAAAGTTGGAAATTAGTTCATGTGAAACATGAATATTATTGTGTTTGATTATGTGTGAAATTGAGAAAATGGTGTAAGAATTATTTTGCATATGGTTATGCTTAAAATAATATTTGAAGGTGATTGGAACATGATTGGAATCATGTATTGAATTGATTGGAATTTAATATAAGTGTTTTTATAAACTTAACTACTTTATGGTAAAATTTTACCAAATGATAGTAACTATGACCAAAAGAAAAGTAATTTGCCAAATTGTGTTTTGAATAACTTGAGTTTTAAATTGACTTTTGAAAAGTTTTTAAGATAGGAAGTAATCTTATATAAATCTCTAAGTGTGGAAAAAAAAGTTAGGTCATTTCAATAAACAAGGGTCCTAAACTTGCCAAATGATTTTTAGTGTATTTTAAGGTTTCAAAGAGGTACTTAAAGGGGTTTTTGGGTGGAAAATGTGTTAAGTTTGGTTTTTAACCTAAGTTGTTTAAAATGATTTCATACTCCGTTTATGGATTTAAATAATGAATTTTGTCTAAAATAATTTGTACTTGGTTTATGAACAGAGAAAATAAGTTTTGGACGTAGTATGCCCAATAAAAGCGAATTTGTGGTTTCAAAAATATTTTGAGATATATATATACACACATTATTTTCAAACATAATTTTGTGTGATATTACTATTGATTTGTTGCATTCATATTCATGATGCATGGGATTTACTTGAACTATGTGCGAAATGCCTTAGTGTCAAGTAAATGTAACGTACACCTAAGTATGTGGCGTTACCTGTGGAATGCCCACTTTGCATGTACCGGCTGGACGATTCGGGACGTATACCTCTCTAAGTATGTGGCATTGCTGCCTCAGTTAATGTTTGCATCTGGGACGTGCCATTAATTGTTGAACCAACCGAGTATGATAGATGGTCTGGGACCATAGACGTTCGCATCTGGGATGTGACGTTATCCTATTGGTATAGGAGACTTGTTCAATTGGTAGGGAAATTTTGGAAGTGCTCATAAACAGAACCATGGCATGCATGTATTGCTTACTGACACATACCATGCATACTGACTATTAGTTGTCCTAGTTGATAGATACATGGATATGTGAATTTCTATAAGACTTATATGTTATTTATTTGATATAGAACTGTGAAACTTAGTTATGTATGCTGCGTATGTGAACTCTATGTGTGTTTGATGATGTCTTCATGTTAATGTCTGTACTCATGATTAGCTTGTGATGAACTCTTTGAAGCTAGTCATTTACCCTTGTGTTCCTTGTTTTCTTTCTATTATTGGTTACGATATTTAGATGTATCTGGATCGTCCGTTGTGTCGCTCGGGGAGCGAAAGACTTGAGTTTTCTGATGGACACAAGGATGAATGTTGGGAGTTTGACCCCGTCTCCCGACAAGTCACTTATCATGGGGTTGTAACTACGATCTATGGAGAAAACCATGAGCCTGTGAGTAGACACACTCGGAACACTACCTTACAGTTTTATTTACCTTTTGAGAGATTTTGGAAACCATGGTGGAATACGATTGGAGATGGAGCTGGAACATCCAGGGGAGGTCATACAACAGCTAGGCGCGGAGCTCGTACCTATCGCTCTTTGCGTAAAAGTGAGTTACCACATAGGATGCGTATGCGTACTTTATCTTCCCCTTCTCCTGTAGATACTTCTACTCTTTTGCCAGATCCTATTCCAGTGTTTGATACTACACCTACTTTGGAGGGGCTTGCTGAAAAGACACTGGTAGGTGAGCTAGAGCGTTCTCCTTCACCTGTCTATACTCCTTCTTCCATTCCTTCTCCTCCGACTGGTTCAAAAGGGAAAGCGAAGTATCGGGTGGGTCGAGTTTTGACACCAGTGGATTTTGTGGAGGTAGTTAGTAGTGAAGAGGAAGAGGAACCGGAGGAAGATCCTATTGGCTATTTAGTGGATCCTGACGAAGTCGGAGAGCCCTCTGACAAGTGTCAGCGTGTTTGACCAGCTAGGTTAGAGTGTTTTCTTTTGGTGAGGTCCTTGTATTTTGAGTGTTGTTTTCTCTTAGACCTCTGTCTTTGTTAGGCCGAGTAGTGTTGATGACCAGGTTCTTTTTTATGGTGTATCTTGGCATTGAGGTCAATCTTTTGTTATTTTGGTATGTATGTATCACTTTTTGCTGACTTTGACTTGTAAAAAATTTGATGACATATCTCGGATGTTACGCCTAGGAGCTATCCTGGTATGCCTGTATATATATATGTGATGCATAAAAAAAAATATATAGAGTTACTCCTATTTTTGTTATTAAATATTTAGTTTCTTTTTTAAAATTTATTCTTAAACGAGACTTCCCTTTAAAAAAAAAAATATAGACAATCCTTATTTCTCATTTACGAATAAGTGTTAATAAGAGTAAATTATTTCATTGTTTTTGGAAATTTCTCCTTCGTTCTTAAACTCAAACGTGGCTTCCTAAAGTGGGTGTGACATTAGTGGTATCATAGCAAGGTTGATTCTAAATCGGGCTGTGAGTTAGGAGCTGGTCAAATCCTTAGGAATTTTTGGGTTTTAGGTTTTGTACTTGTGTTGTGTGTGTACTCTGTGTTTGAATTTTTTGAATTGTCTCTGTCTTGAGATAATGTGTGAGATGGATTACTTAGTCTTCCTTTGGAAGTACTATGTGCTGTTGTGCACTGTTGTTTGATTGATTTGATTCTCATTGGGTTCTGATCGGTTTCTTGGTCTTGTAGGAACCCAATGCCCCCGAGATCTGTACCTCAGAACTAGCGACCTAATAGCGGAGATAATAATAACGAGATGGATAGAGTTGCTCAGGCTATGGCGGAAATGGCAGCAGCAGTGACGCAGCAGACCACTGCCAAGAATCAACGGGATTTGCAAAAGCAACTTAGAGAAGAGCAAGCTGCCAATACTAAGGGACTACTGAACTTTCTCAAGCATGATCCACTGAAGTTCTATGGGGGTACTGACCCAGAAAAGGCGGATCTATGGCTGCAGGAACTGGAAAAGATTTTTGAGGTAATAGGTTGTGCAGAAGAAGTGAAGGTTAGATATGCGACCTATCTTTTGATTGGTGATGCTGAATATTGGTGGAAGGGCACTAAGCAAATGATGGAAGCTGAAAATCAGGAGATCACCGGGGAGGTGTTTCGTGATAAGTTTCTAGGTAAATATTTTCCTAGGACTGCCAGGACTGAAAATGAGAAAGAATTCTTACGGTTGTATCAGGGGAATATGACAGTAGATGAGTATGCTGCTAAGTTTGAATCGTTATCAAGGTACTTTACCTTCTTTCGGAATAATGTGGACGAGGAATGGATGAGTGAGAGATTTCAGACTGGCCTAAGGTATGAGATCAAGGAATTAGTTTTACCGTTGGGTATTCGTCAGTTCCAACCTCTGGTAGAGAAGTGTTGGGGGTAGAGCGACTGAAGAATAAAGGTGGCAACAAGGTTGGTGGACCGATTAGGCCGCGTTATGGTCAGGGACAAAATTCCAAAGAGAAGCAGGCCCAGACTAAGCCTTATGCTCGACCTCCAGGAGGAAATCAGAATCGACAAGGATATCGTCCCACGGGACAAGCCTCTGGCAGTAGTAGTGGGGTTAATCGGAACATGGGACCAAAAAGGGCGTGTTTCAAATGTGGATCTTTCAATCATCTGGCAGATAAGTGCACATGGAAGGGAGTGACTTGTTACAATTGTAAGAAGTCGGGACACTTAGCAAGGAACTGTACTGCACCAAAAGCTGAGTCAGTAGTGAATAATGCAAGAGCTGCCAAGCTAGTAGCAAGAGGACGCATGTATACTATGGGTACACAACCTGAAGATTTAAGTCGAGGACGTTGCAAAATAGCTGGTAATCTTTTAACTGTACTTTTTGATTCCGGCGCGGGCCATTCTTTTATCTCTGTGAATTGTATGGAACGTTGGAGATTGTCTGTTTCTGTGTTACCATTTGAATTGATTGTTTCTACACCAACTGCTAAATCTATGGTTACAAACAGTGTATGTTTGCTTTGCCCTATTGTTGTTGAGGGTAGGAAGTTTCTTGTCAACTTGATTTGTTTGCCTCTGAAACAAGAAGATGTTATTCTCGGGATGGATTGGTTGTCTGCCAATCATATCTCGTTGGATTATGGCCATAGGACGATAGTTTTTCCTGACCCTGGATTCTCCAGATTTCTATCGTCTATTCAAGAGGGAACTTCTCTAAAAAGAATTACACTGGGACTCGACGACTTGTCATTTTCTAATGTGGAGGTCAAAGCAGAGGTGGACTTGAGTAGTATTATTGTAGTAAGAGACTTTCTTGATGTGTTTCCCAATGATGTTTCGGGGTTACCGCCAGTTAGAGAATTAGAGTTTTCCACTGATTTGATTCTGGGAACAAGACCAATTTCTATCGCTCCTTATAGAATGTCGCCAACGGAGCTAGGTGAATTAAAAACTCAGTTAGAGGAGTTAACAACTAAGCAGTTCAATAGACCCAGTGTCTCTCCTTGGGGAGCGCCGGTGTTATTGGTAGAGAAGAAGGATGGACGTTTGAGATTGTGTGTGGATTATCGACAGTTGAATAAGGTAACGATTAAGAACCAATATCCTTTACCGCGGATTGATGATTTAATGGATCATTTGCAAGGAGCTACTGTTTTCTCGAAGATTGATTTGAAGAGTGGATACCATCAGATACGGGTGAAGACTGAGGATGTACCCAAGACAACATTTAGAACACGTTATGGTCATTTTGAGTACTTGGTGATGCCTTTTGGAGTAACTAATGCACCTGCTATTTTTATGGATTATATGAATCGAATTTTCCATTCCTTTTTGGACAAATTTGTTGTCGTGTTTATCGATGACATTCTCATATACTCTAAGAGTCATGTAGATCATGAGGAACATCTACAGCAAGTGTTGGGAGTTCTGCGAGAAAAGCAACTATATGCAAATAAGTCTAAGTGTGAGTTCTGGTTGGAGGAAGTAAAATTCTTAGGGCATGTAATTACAAGAGAAGGTATCTCTGTAGATCCTGCAAAGGTGGAAACAATATTAGCTTAGGAACAACCGAAGACGGTTTCAGAAGTTCGTAGTTTTGTAGGGTTAGCAGGATATTACAGAAGGTTTATCAAAGGATTTGCGAAGATTGTGGCACCATTAACTCAACTTACTCGGAAGAACCAGCCTTTTGCCTGGACTGATAGGTGTAAAGAAAGTTTTCGGTTACTAAAGGAAAAGTTGACCACGTCGCCAATTTTGATTTTTCCTCAACCTGGTGAGCCGTATGATGTGTATTGCGATGCTTCTTATCAAGGCTTGGGATGTGTGCTTATGCAACAACGAAAGGTGGTGGCTTATGCATCCCGACAGTTGAAGAATCACGAGAGGAATTATCCAACGCATGATTTGGAATTAGCTGTCGTGGTATTTGCATTGAAAATTTGGAGACATTATTTGTATGGAGTAAGGTTTGATGTTTCCAGTGACCATAAAAGTTTGAAATATTTATTTGATCAGAAGGAATTGAATATGAGGCAGAGGAGGTGGATGGAATTTTTGAAGGATTATGATTTTTCACTGCAGTATCACCCAAGAAAAGCGAATGTTGTAGCTGATGCTTTGAGCAGGAAAAATGTTCATGTTTCGACGATGATGATCAAACAAATGGAAATGCTAGAAGCATTCTGAGATTTAACATTGGATGTTGAATTTTCACGAGGAAGGATAAGTTTTGGAATACTCAGGATTTCAAGTGAGTTGATGGAATGGATTCGAGAACAACAAGGATCAGATAAGTTGTTGCAAGAAAAAAAGAAGTTGATGAGTCAAGATGAAGCAAAAGAATTCAGTGTGGGATCAGATGGAATTATAAGATGCAATGGACGAGTTTGTGTACCAGACAACACTGACATGAGAAGGATGATATTAGACGAATCACACAAGAGCAAGTAAGCATCCATCCTGGTGCAACAAAGATGTATCAAGATTTAAAGAAGATGTTTTGGTGGCCAGGCATGAAGAAGCAAGTGGCAGAGTATGTGGCATCATGTCTAACATGCCAGAAAGCGAAGGTGGAACACCAGAAACCCGGTGGGAGGCTTCGGTCCTTGGATGTACCAGAGTGGAAGTGGGATAGCATTGCAATGGATTTTGTTGTAGGATTACCGAGAACTCAGAAGAAATATGATTCGATACGGGTAATTATGGATAGATTAACTAAATCAACACATTTCTTACCTATAAAAGCCAATTACAATGTGGAACAGTTGACGAAGTTGTATATTGCAGAAATCGTTCGACTCCATGGTGTGCCTTCAAGCATAGTTTCTGATAGGGATCCAAAGTTTACGTCACATTTCTGGAAAAGTTTACATCAAGCTTTGGGAACAAAGTTGAGAATGAGTTCTGCTTATCATCCTCAAACAGATGGCCAGATGGAGAGAACGATTCAATCGCTAGAAGATTTGTTGAGGGCCTGTGTGTTGGATAACTATGGGAGTTGGGATGATTTATTACCGTTGGTAGAATTCACTTATAATAATAGTTTTCATTTGAGCATAGGGATGGCACCCTATGAAGCATTGTATGGGCGAAGGTGCCAGACACCTCTGTGTTTGTATAGGGACGGAGAAAGTATGATTGTAGGTCCTGAATTAGTACAAGAGACAACTGAAAAAGTTCGTCAAATACAAGACAAAATGATGACAGCACAAAGTAGACAGAAGAGCTATGCCGATAAGAGAATAAGACCATTGGAATTTGAGGAAGGTGATCATGTATTCCTCAGAGTTACACCTGCCACCGGGGTAGGGAGAGCAATTAAGTCCAAGAAACTTACTCCTAAGTTCATTGGGCCATATCAGATAATCCGTCGTGTTAGTTCGACGACATACGAAGTTGCATTGCCGCCATTGTTGTCCAATATTCATGATGTCTTTCATGTGTCGCAGTTAAGGAAGTATATTCTAGACCCATCACATGTTATTGAGTCAGATGTAATTCAACTGAAGGATAATCTAACTAATGAGGCTACTCCAGTGAGAGTGGAGGATTGGAAAGTGAAGCAATTAAGAGGAAAGCAGATTCCACTTGTGAAGGTGATATGGAATCAGATGACGGAAGATGCGACATGGGAATTAGAAGCCAAAATGAGGGAGCAGTATCCTGAGTTATTTCAGGGTAAGTAATTTCGAGGACGAAATTATTTTAAGGGTGGTAGTAATGTAACAACCCTAATTTTCGTTTCTCGTTTGTGTGTAAATTGTGTGCTGTTAGTAATATATGGTATAGGGGTATTTTCGTAAATTTATAAAAGTTCGTAATTTTTGGAAATGGACTTCACGGTTAATTTCTAAATATTTTATTTAGCTAGTGGTAATATTTTCAAATTTTAATTCTGACAAAAAACGGACGTTGTTTAATAACCCGATTAACGTTTTTACCGTCCGAAAAGTCTGTTTTTGACCCAAAAATATTCGTTATTTGAAAATTTTACTGCTCGTCAAAAGTTGACGATTTATGTGAAGGTATTATTTTTATTATTGTCCTGTTGATTTCGCAGACGTCAGTTTAACCGCGTAACGTTTTAATTGCGCGATTGCATTTTTAATCGGTAAAAAAAATAAAAACTCTAGGTAGAAATATTATTTTATGATGGGTAAAAATTTTATTAATCAAATTCAGATATTTCCTAATTATCTAATTAAATTTCATAATTTTTGGATTACATAATCATATTTTATAAAATTTGGATTACAAAACTTAATTATTTGGAGTACAAATTTAAAAATGCCAAACATATCCCTCCCTTATACTCCCTAAAATCGATCAGACCCCTTCTTTCTACCACCATATTTTCATTTCTTCAAGTTTCAGAGAGAGAAGGAGAAAGAGAGAAATGAAAACCTAGAGAGAGAAAGTGAAGATTTTGGTTCAAAAATTCATCTAAATTCAAATCCAAGCACATCTTCATCATCCTTGAGGTATTCTCTTCATTTTTATCTTTGTAAAATTTTGATTCCATGAAGTTTTTAGGAAATACTATTATGATGAATTTTGGAAGTTTTGAAGGTAGAAAATGATGCTTTTCTACTTGATTTTCAAGTATAAGTTAGGAAATAATTTATACAACCTTATCTAAATTTTGTTTTGAAATTTAAATGGATGGAAAACAAATTTTACCCCTTTTCCCTTGGGCTTTCCGTGGGCCTATGAGAGTAGGAGGAGAGGTTTTAAAACTTTTCTTTTGTTGATTTGTGTTTATATGATGATATAATAGGTTGTTTGAGTGTTGGTGGAAGTTGTGAGCATCAAGGGACCTTTGGAAAGCTTGAAAATACTAATCCTCAAGGTAAGGGAAATCATTAGTGAGTTTTAGCTTTCATGGGTATTGGATGTTGCATGAATTGGTTGTTGTTGTAATTGGAAAGTGTAATTATATGCTTTATGTGATTATGTTTTGTTGTTGGATGAATTTTGTGAAGTAGGAATATATGCAAGTAATATGTTTATATGCATAAATGTGCAAATTTGATGATGATTTAAAATTGGAAAGTTGGAAATTAGTTCATGTGAAACATGAATATTATTGTGTTTGATTATGTGTGAAATTGAGAAAATGGTGTAAGAATTATTTTGCATATGGTTATGCTTGAAATAATATTTGAAGGGGATTGGAACATGATTGGAATCATGTATTGAATTGATTGGAATTTAATATAAGTGTTTTTATAAACTTAACTACTTTATGGCAAAATTTTACCAAATGAATTGTAACTATGGCCAAATGAATAGTAATTTGCCAAATTATGTTTTGAATAACTTGAGTTTTAAATTGATTTTTGAAAAGTTTTTAAGATAGGAAGTAATCTTATATAAATCCCTAAGTGTGGAAAAAAAAAGTTAGGTCATTTCAATAAACAAGGGTCCTAAACTTGCCAAATGATTTTTACTGTATTTTAAGGTTTCAAAGAGGTATTTAAAGGGGTTTTTGGGTGAAAAATGTGTTAAGTTTGGTTTTTAACCTAAGTTGTTTAAAATGATTTCATACTTGGTTTACAGATTTAAATAATGAGTTTTGTCTAAAATAATTTGTACTTGGTTTATGAACTGAGAAAATAAGTTTTGCACGTAGTATGCCCAATAAAGGCGAATATGTGGTTTCAAAAATATTTTGAGATATATATATATATATATATATATATATATATAACACATTATTTTCAAACAGAATTTTGTGTGATATTACTATTGATGTGTTGCATTCATATTCATGATGCTTGGGATTTACTTGAACTATGTGCGAAATGCCTTAGTGTCAGGTAAATGTAACGTACACCTAAGTATGTGGCGTTACCCATGGAATGCCCACTTTGCATGTACCAGCTGGACGATCCGGGACGTACACCTCTCTAAGTATGTGGCGTTGTCGCCTTAGTTAATGTTTGCGTCTGGGACGTGCCATTAATTGTTGAACCAACCGAGTATGATAGATGGTCTGGGACCATAGACGTTCGCATCTGGGATGTGACGTTATCCTATTGGTATAGGAGACTTGTTCCATTGGTATGGAAATTTTGGAAGCGCTCATAAATAGAACCATGGCATGCATGTATTGCTTACTGACACATACCATGCATACTGACTATTAGTTGTCCTAGTTGATAGATACATGGATATGTGAATTTCTATAAGACTTATATGTTATTTATTTGATATAGAACTGTGAAACTTAGTTATGTATGCTGCGTATGTGAACTCTATGTGTGTTTGATGATGTCTTCATGTTAATGTCTGTACTCATGATTAGCTTGTGATGAACTCTTTGAAGCTAGTCATTTACCCTTGTGTTCCTTGTTTTCTTTCTAGTATTGGTTGCGATATTTAGATGTATCTGGATCGTCCATTGTGTTGCTCTGGGAGCGAAAAACTTGAGTTTTCTGATGGACAGAAGGATGAATATTGGGAGTTTGACCTCGTCTCCCGACAAGTCACTTATCAAGGGGTTGTAACTACGATCTATGGAGAAAACCATGAGCCTGTGAGTAGACACACTCGGAACACTACCTTACAGTTTTATTTACCTTTTGAGAGATTTTGGAAACCATGGTGGAATACAATCGGAGATGGAGCTGGAACATCCAGGGGAGGTCATACAGCAGCTAGGCGCGGAGCTCGTACCTATCGTTCTTTGCATAAAAGTGAGTTACCACATAGGATGCGTATGCATACTTTATCTTCCCCTTCTCCTGTAGATACTTCTACTTTTTTGCCAGATCCTATTCCAGTGTTTGATACTACACCTACTTTGGAGGTGCTTGCTGAGAAGACATTGATACGTGAGCTAGAGCATTCTCCTTCACCTATCTATACTCCTTCTTCCATTCCTTCTCCTCCGACTGGTTCAAAAGGGAAATCGAAGTATCGGGTGAGTCGAGTTTTGACACCAGTGGATTTAGTGGAGGTAGTTAGTAGTGAAGAGGAAGAGGAACCGGAGGAAGATCCTATTGGCTATTTAGTGGATCCTGATGAAGTCGAAGAGCCTTCTGGCAAGTGTCAGCGTGTTTGACCAGCTAGGTTAGAGTGTTTTCTTTTGGTGAGGTCCTTGTATTTTGAGTGTTGCTTTCTCTTAGACTTCTGTCTTTTTTGGGCCGAGTAGTGTTGATGACCAGGTTCTTTTTGATGGTTTATCTTGGCATTGAGGTCAATCTTTTGTTATTTTGGTATGTATATATCACTTTTTGCTGACTTTGACTTGTAAAAAACTTGATGACATATCTCGGATGTTACGCCTAGGAGCGGTCCTGGTATGCCTATATATATATATGTGATGCATAAAAAAAGAATACAGAGTTACTCCTATTTTTGTTATTAAATATTTAGTTTCTTTTTTAAGATTTATTCTTAAACGAGACTTCCCTTTTAAAAAAAAAATATATAGACAATCCTTATTTCTCATTTACGAATAAGTGTTAATAAGAGTAAGTTATTTCATTGTTTTTGGAAATTTCTCCTTCGTTCTTAAACTCAAACATGGCTTCCTAAAGTGGGTGTGACACTGCTGGAGAACTCTGAATAACAGCTGCCCTGGAAGTAGATGCTCTTGCAGACCCGCTTCTAATCACGCTCTTGCGAGCGGTCCATCAAACCCTCGGTCCTCGTCCTCGTCCTCGGGAAGCAAGTTGGGAAGCAGTGCGTCTCGGGATCTCGAGAGGTCCCTCTGGCAAAGAAGATGATGCTGGCATAGTCCTCTCTCTCTGAATAGCACGACAGGCGTCCACTACCTGCATTGTCCGAATCGGGAAGCTCACTATGCGCCGCGAAGTCTCCTATCTCACTACTATACCACCCTCTCAGAAGCTCTATACAACATCCCCAGTATAAACAACGCAACGGGAGATAGGGTCGAACTCCATTGCCGCGGACATCTCTATGTCTGGAAAATCAAAGATGATCTCCGACGATGTCCTCATCGCCGGTATCAGCACGCTCTTCGTCATCGCCTGGGTAACCATCATTGGTTGAAGGCACCACGGGAAAGGGTCAACTTCTCAATAAATCAGGAAATAACAAATCATAAACAATAGGCAAAACAACAATATGCACAGTTCTCAAGACGCAACTCAAGACTCTCTCAAGACTCAACTCAAGACTCATGCTTTTACGACACTTTCGACAATTTTTCGGAATATAACGCCGATCCATCCACTAAATGCCAGCCGTAGCCTTGGGCTCTCCTCTCACCCTAGAGCATTTAGCTCAGGTTCCTTGACGCTACGACGTCTAGCTAAGCTGCCGAAGAACCAGCCGGAGCCGTTTAGGGGATCCTAGCACCCTAGGTTAATCGGATCAAAGCTCATAAACATCACGACAACTCAACAATTTGACTAAACTCTCGCACTCCAACGAATAGGTCACCGCATACGATAATCCAAGAAGCAAATTGAATAATTATTTAACCGCATATCAAATAATATTCACGCCAAGCTCAATATAGTGCGAAATAGTTTAGCAGTATAAGCAATTCATTTCAATCAATCACAACTCAGCAAACGACGATAATCGATAACTCAGTTCATCCCTTTGTGTAACGACCCGTTTCCGGACCGCTACGAAACCGAAAGAAACCTATATGTGACGCGTTTTAAAAACGGTACTCTTGCGCCCTTTAGAAAAATGCGGTACTTTTTTTTTATTTTTAAAAACCATCAATAATTCCCGCAGGCACACTCAGAGTAAAAACAACGTTTTGAAACATGGTGCAACTAGGACACAAGACTCAGATACTGATAAAACATACATGCATAAATACATAAGTCATATACACAGTATGTGCAAAATAACAGAGTAGAAAATGTGCAAAGAAATACACCTATGGTATGATGACCCTCAAGAGAGCAATCATACCTGGGGTACTCCCAGACACCCACGCAGGTCGCTCCAAAAGTGAAACCACCGCCTACCTCAGTAACAACAAAACATCACCTGGCCCAACTGGTCACAACAACTGTACACAAAAGACATATTACAGCCATCCCAAGAAAACATATAACAGACATAGTCAATCATGACAAATAAAAGTCGTCGCCCAGATCCTCGAAGAGGTCCTCCTCACCATCATCTGCTATCGGGTTCCTTGCGCCCTCGCCATCGCCTGGGTAGCCACCATTGGTTGAAGGCACCACGGGAAAGGGTCAACTTCTCAAATAATCAAAATCGACCAAAGCATAAAGCAGTAGGCAAACAACAGTGTATACAATTCACAAGCGCGACTCAAGACCCAAATCAAGACTCATTCTCTCAACACTTTCGCCACATACTGGAAGTAACGCAGATCCATCTACTGAATACCAGCCGTAGCCTTGGGCTCTCTCCTCACCCTAGGACATTCAGCTCAGGTTCCACTAGCATTATGACGCCTAGCTATTCCCTATCGAACACCAGTCGTAGCCTTTTAGGGGATTCTCGCACCCTAGGTGAATAGACGCAAGCTCAAAAACGTCCCGGCAAAACTAACGTCTAGCCATTCACTACCGAACACCAGCCGTAGCCTTTTAGGGGATTCTCGCACCCTAGGTGAATCGGCTCAAGCTCAAAAACGTCTCAACGACTCAACGACTCGACCAACTCTCGTGACTCAGATGAACAATTCGCATAATTATAACAATATAATTCAGTTCAACAAAGATAAGCAACATAGCAATATAACTCAATCCATCGAGATAAATAACATAAGCATCTCATCTCAAATAATCACACTTAGCAGCAACAATCGACAATCAATATGGAATCCATCCCTCTACAATTCGATGGAATTGACAGAGAGGCACAAACAAGTGGGGGTTGGGGCGTAAGACCAACCGCACAATTTTTCACCCACGAATGACTCGAATATGGCGACCGCACGATAATAAAATAACGAAGGGGTTCGAAAACCCTAACTTCGAACTCGTAGAGTTCTCAGACTTCTTCGTATTTAATAAAACAATTAAATAACTAAAGCCTAAAAATATCTAAAGTTGCCCTTACCACAAGCTGTCACTTGCGTAGCTCCAATGTCCTCGGGTCCCTGTCGCGCGGTGTCCCGTATTACGATTCCTATTACCAAATACAACTTAGCATACTTCTAGGAAAAATTAGAACTTAGCTCTCAACTAACCCCTTTTCTAACCAAAACTCAAACAAACATTTCAAATTATTAACATACTTGAAATTAAGTGGAGTTTTAGAATAAAAACACTCCTAGGAGAAGTGACATAGCACATAACAATTTTTTTTTTTTTGAAAGTCAAAGCCATTTGAAAAGAATAAAGTTTTGAAATTAAACCTTCTCTTGAACTTCAAATAAGCACCAAGCAATAACTCTTTTTCCATAATTAACATATATGCATACAAGGATTTAAGAAAGTTAGCAATAAAAAATCCTTTTCAAAAATTCTCTAGGCCTCACGGCCTCTATGCCCTTTTTCTCCAATTTTTTTTTTGCAAAATCTTCTTTCCATGGTTACAACAATTCCTAATCACTTCCAAACATACTTCAAAGCATTAAAGCATCAAACCTTTACTAAACATACTCAAGCATATCCAAAGTTATGTTTATAAAATAATTGCCATAACAATTTCATACCATTTCCATAGCCTTCTTTTTCAAAACAAGTCATTTTCGAAACTAGTTCACAAGCCTCATAGTCCAATTACTCCAAATTAGTCCCAAAACAAGAGTTCTATCATTTAGTTAAATTCCAAAAATCCTTAAACACTTAAATCATGCCATCACCATGTCAAGAATTTAAAGAACAATGGATCATTTCCTTACATGTTACTCTAGTCCCTCAAGAACCAATTTTACTCAAAACACAACTAATACTTAAGCTAATACATGCATATAAATTCTAACAACCTTAAAACTTATTCTAATCATTTTATTAAACATCTAACACATAATCAAACATCATAGCTTTTTTTTTTTTTCAATAACTTTTTTTTTTAAGTGAAGGTAAGGAGCCTCGTTAAAACCTTCTGATGCAAAACCCTCCTTAGGAAAAAAAATCTAGAAGGAAAAAGAGTACTCCTCCCTGTATTTATTGAAAAAAAAGGAAAAAAGAGAACAAATAAGCCATGGGGGGACTAGGCCAAAACCCATGAAGCAACAGAGCAACAACGGAGCCCAAAGAAGGGGACTACACAAATCTATAGGCTGGAAAGCCAAACCTATTATTAAAGAAATCTATGCCTAAAAAGTTAGGTATGGAGTCCCACCAGTGAAAATTGTGGTGATTGATGGCAAAGTTGGCGAGCTTGTCAGCACAAGCATTGCCTTCCCGGTAAATATGAGAGCAGAGGAAGTGCATATTTTTAGCAAGATTCAAGCAGTTGTTCCACCTGTTGCTTAGCTGCCAAGGAACTAAAGAGGGGTTCTTGGTAGCCTTGACAACTAAAATAGAGTCACATTCAAGCCAGAGATTGCGCCAACCCTTGGAGTGAGCAATCTCAATTGCTAACATGGCCCCACGAAGCTCAGCATGGAAAGCATCAAGAATACCAAGATGATTGGCAAAACAACCTAAAACTGATGCGCTCTTATCACGAAAAATACCACCACAGGCCGCCACACCAGGAGAACCAAAGGCAGCACCATCAGTATTGCATTTCACCCAGCCCGACAAAGGGGGAAGCCAGATAACCTGAATGACCACAGGAGCCTTGACAAGATGCGGATTAACACCGAAAGAGGTTAGAATAGAGGACTCTGAGGGGTAAGCTGTGCCTTTACTGACCTTCCCCACCAGAGCAACATTGGAGATGATCTGCCTGATGACTACACTGGGGGGAATATGAGAATTCTCAAATCTGGCATGGTTGCGACTATGCCAAATAGACCAAATAATAAAAGAGATACAAGCCACCATTAAATCTAACACTTGAGAGCTCCAAGTTTTATTGCAGCAGAGAAAAACCGAGGCGGCAGAAGAAGTGTCAATGGTACAATGAAAGACACTACTCATCCAAGACCAAAGAGATTGAGCATAATCACAATGAAGGAACAAATGGTTAGAGGTCTCAGCAGCCTGATTGCAAAGAGAGCACATGGAGGGATAAATGGAGCCAACTCCTCTTAAGTGGTCATCAGTTGGCAACCGATTATGCAGCAGCCTCCAAGAGACAAAAGTCTTCGAGGGAGGGATACAAGGCCTCCAAATAAGCTTAGACCAAGGCTGGACCTGATCACTATGCTCATAAAAATCATAAGCATCCTTGAAGGATAGGTGGCCCGAGTTAGAGTGATCCCAAACCAGCTTATCAGGAAAACTGATTTTAGGAATGATGACAGCCTCAATTTCCTCTTTAAGACCAAGAATATAGGATAAAATAGGACCAGGAATGCACCAGCTGTTGTCCATGATGAAATCACTTACTTTGGTGGTGAAGTTGCAATGAAGATTGACAGGAATTTGCAATCTGTTAGCAATTGAACTGGCCAGCCACTTGTCCTGCCAAAATTTGACAGAAGAACCCGAGCCAATATGCCAAGAGGAATTGACTAAAATAGTGGGAATGACATGCTTGATACCTGCCCAAATAGTGGAACTGATATGATAGGAAATCATTTTGCAATTTTTGAAGGTTCTAGCTTTCATAAGATGACACCATTCCAAAGAAGAAGAAGAGAAATCCCAACCAAGCTTAAGAATACCAGCTTTATTAACAGAAGTTAAAGATCGAATGCCCAAACCACCACAACTAGTGGGCTTGCAAACTTTAGACCATGCGACAGTCACTGGTTTCTTAGAGGAGATGCTGCCAGTCCAAAGGAAATTCTTCAACCAGCCATCCACCAATTTGAGAAGGGAAGCAGGCCAAGAGTAAAATCGAAAGCTGTACATCAAAGTGCTTTGAAAGACAGACTTGATAAGTTGTGCCCGACCCATGAAAGAGAGGAGGGAACCTTTCCAAAGCCCAAACTTACACTTGAATTTATCAACAATAGGCATTAAATGAGTCTTCCTTGGCTTACCCTTGAATAAAGGCACACCAAGATAGATGAAGGGAATGTCACCAGCTTTGAAGCCAAGAATACTTGCAATGTGGAGCTGCCTGCTAGCTGAGATATGTCCATGATAATACTTCGACTTGTCCCTGCTGATATGCTGTCCAGAGAAAGCAGCATATTTGTGAAAAAAGTCCATCAAATGTCTCAAGCTACTTTGAGATGCCCTGCCAAAAACCAAAATATCATCGGCATACAGGATGTGACTAGGCATAGTAAATCCCCTAGGGCCATTCATCAACTGAAACTTGCCATCCTGCACCAACTTAGTAATGCCACGACTGAGGACTTCTTCAGCAATACAAAAGAGAAGGGGGGAGAGAGGATCACCTTGCCTAACTCCTCTATTGCAAGAGAAGAAACCAACAGATTGACCATTAACAGAAATGGATAATCTTGCCGAATGGAGAATGCAATGAATCCACGAGCAAAATTTGTCATTGAAACCAAAAGATTTGAGGACTACCATCAGGAAATTCCAATCTAAGGTGTCAAAGGCCTTCTTGATGTCAATCTTCAAAGCCAAATGACCACTAAAAGATTTTTTATCCATAGTTCAAGAATTGAAAAATTGCTAAAACTATCATGTTACACATAATCAATTTAAACTACAACCTAAATCAACATCAAACAAGTTCCACTAACTCATATAAACCATCAATTACATGATTGGAGAGGATCACAACATTTCTCCCCTCTTTTATCACTTAGGGTTTCGCCCTAAATCATCAAGAAAGGGGTTCATGATGTTTCATCTCTTTCTAATCATCAACAACCAACCAAAACAACACATAAACATCAATTAATTCAAACTAGAAACAAACAAATCAAGTAATCAAAAGGGGAGGGTTTTGGGCGCTGATTTGAACAGTGGTTTGGGGGAGGAAAACTTGATTTTTCTTCTCATTCAAATGGTTAGAAACATAGGTAATATAGTAGAGAGAATAACCTAGTATTTTGACAAAGTTTGGAAGCAAAAATCAAGACTAAAAGTGGGGGAGAAATTCACGATTTCCAGCAGCAAAATAAGGAGAAAAATTCTGTTTTTCTTACTTGGATGATGATGAGAATGAAGAACTAAATTGAGGTGATGATTTGGAACAAGTTTGATGAAGAAAGCTAGTTGAAAAACTCAATGGATTTGAAGGTTTTTGGCTATGGAAGTCATGAAGCTCTTGGCTTCTTCAAGAAGAAAGTAAAAGAGAGGAAATGAGAGAGCGGGGGTGGGGGTCACGAGTTAGAGCAGCTGAATGGGGGGTTCCCTTCTTTTATAAACTTAAAAAAATAATAAGGCATAATTAGTAGTAATAAAAATAAATTAAGTAATAGTTTTTAAAATAAAAACCACACACATGTGACACTTAAATCACTTTAAAAGATGTTAATCACATCACTCACTCTAACCCATCTAATCTCACTTCTCTCAAGGTTACCCTCTAATCTAGAGTCTCAAGATTTAAAAACACGGCGATGAGAAACCGCAAAACCGATTAATTTCTCGCCGATAAAATCCCAAAAAATTAATTCGCGAGGAATTAATTCTCCGCGTGATAATATTATTTCATAATTAATAATAACAACAATAATCACTCAAAAACACTTAGAACAAGATACGATTCGATTTTCATCGAAATCGGGGCTCATTTTAAATTTTATCTGCGGCAGAAACTGCCCGGCGATTTGAAACGCGACGAAACTTCGTTAGAATTTTTCGACGATATTCAAACCATGAATCAATATAAAAATATTAATTCTCAATTATATTAACTCTTGATTTAATTAAATCACTTACTTAAAGAACAAGCAATTGCTTATTATAGCATAAATACGACAAAACGTACTAATTAACGCTAAATAACGCATCATAAAAATACGCGTGTTACACTTTGCAACTCAGTGGAGTTGACAGAGGGGCAATTATACAAGTGTGGGGGGTTGGGGTTAGGCGACCAACCTCTTAACTGAAAACCCACGATCGACTCGGAAAGGCACAACACAAAATAAATCAAAGGGGTACGAGACCCTCACTTTGAACCCTGAGGTTCTCAGACTTCTTCGATGTAAAAACTATAAATTAAATTCCTAATCAATATCCAAAGTTGCCCTTACCACAGTTGGTTGCTAGCGTGGTACCGCAAGCCTCACGTCCACGTCGCACGATCTCCGGATTCGCAACTCCTATCACCACAAGTGAACTTAGCACAATTCTATAAATTAAACTAAAACTTAGGCTCTCAAACCTAACCCTTTTCTAACCAAGTATTCACTCAAGCATTTTATTACCAACTTTACTTGAAAAGAATAAAGTTTTGGAACTAAAATCTTTTCTTGAAAAGACTAAACATAATACATATCCTTACTTTCTTGAAAACTTTAAAGTAAACACAATTCTATTAACCACTTTTTCATAAACTTCTAAAGCCTAAAAACATATCTCATTCAAGCATTACATCCAAGTTACCAACAAAATTTTCCTTCCACACCCTTCAAGGGCCTCTCAGCCACACCCTTTTTTCTTATATACAAAAAAAAAATTTGCAAAACTTCTTTTAAGTAATTAACCATTTCCATACATTATTCCCAAACTCAAATAGCATCATGTAGCAATTAACACACATAAGGAAACTTAAATCAAACATCAAAACTATTTCCACAATATCATTAACAAAGGGTTTTCAAATAACTTCTTTAGTAACACTTGAATCCTAATCCTTTTCACCAAATCAAATTCAATGAAAGACCAATTTCCAATACCAACTAGAAGGAAGATGCACAAAGCAATTTTTCTCTCCGATTCCTCCCTGGGCTCACGGCCCTTTCTCTAATTTTTCCAAAAAATTTGCAAATCTTTATTGTACATCAACCACACCAATTTTTATCAATTCTTTTCCTCATCAAATCACAACTAAACACTAAAAGCCAATCATCAACAAGTCCAGGCATGCTATAAAACATTTCAAGAGCCTCAAATTTCTAAATAAAATGCCTAATCATGCTTCTAACACAAAACCATCAACTACAACAACAAGAATATCACCAAGCAAGATAGAATCAACCATTAATTGCATGATTGTTCATCAAGATCACATTACCCTTCTTTTCCCCTTTTGACTTGCGCCTAGGGTTTCAAGAATAGGGACTTATCTGTTCATCTCTATCATTTAATCATGATCAAACACAAAACAACACCCAAAACAAGTATTAATTAAGACTAGAAAGCAAGAAAATTCAACCTAGTAAGAAGGGGAGGAGGTCGCGGTTTTGAGCAGTAAAATGGGGGAGGAAAATCAGTTTTTCTTCTTGCTTGGATAGTTGGAAGATGATGAATCAAGTGCTTGTTGAGATTGGGTGCAAGAATGGTGGAGATTGAAGGTTAAAAATGCAAGAAAGTGAAGGTTAGATGCTATGGAGCTTAGAGCTCTTTCTTTCTCTAGAAGTGAAGAAGAAGAAGATGAAATGGGGTTTGAGAGAGAGAGTCACGATGGGGAGGGGCTGAATATAGGGCTCCTTTCCTTTTTATTTAGCTTAAAAATAAATTAGGCATAGTTTAAAATAAGATAAGTTAATAAAAAGGAAATTTTCAAATTAATCACACACATAATGACACCTGTCCACTTTATGAGATGCTAATCACATCATCTAATCCTACCCATCTAATCTCACATCACTCATGATTACCCTATAATTCTAGAGTCTTAGGGTACTTAAAACACGGCGTCGAAAAATCGCGTTACAGATTAATTACCCGCCGATAAAATCGCGAAAATTAATTTACCGAGAAATTAATTCATCGCGTGATAATATTTTATTATAAATAATAAAAACCATATCAACCACTCAAAAATAATCACGACAAGTTACGATTCGATTTTCATCGAAATCGGGGTTCATTTAAAATTTTATCTGCAGCAAAACTGGCAAGTGATTCGAAATGCGACGAAACTTTGTTAGAATTTTTCGACAATATTCGAACCATGGGTTAATATAAAATATTAACTCTCAATTCTAATTTTCTCTTGATTTATTTAAATCACTTACTTATCAAACAAGAGCTGCTTATTATAGCATAAATACGATAAATTATACAATAATAACGCTAAATAACGTATCGTAAAAATACGAGTGTTACACACAACTTCTGAGAACAACTTAGTGCAGTCAAGCCTTTAAGGAATACAACCACTACTGGGCTAAATACAATGTTCAAAAATGATTTGAAACAATATCAAAATAACTCTCACAGAGAGGATATACAATGAAAAACTCAAGCACTAAGAATAACTTTCAAAACTGAAAGAGTAAAAATGTTTTAGTGCTTTGTTCAATGTGATCTCAGATACTTGGAATAATTCTTGGTTGCTCACTCGTATCACAGTGTTAACTTACTTCAGTGGGAGAAGTAAGGTATATATAGCTAGGGTTGTGAATAGTGTCGTTGTGACCTAACAGCTCTTTTCACCTAGGTCAAAAGACTTCAGATCCCCTTTTTGTGGCTTTAGCAAGTCATGTCGTTTTCCACTCTGCTCAAAGCATACTGAAACAGCAGACAAAATCAGAATGTTTGTCTCTTGTGAGCTTTTTGAATATTAGACCCTTCGACAGCAAGTTTCCTGATGATTATATTCGTTGACATTCCCTTTGGCCTTTGATACCTCGTACATTAACAAGCTTCATCAATGAGGTCTCTTAAATACATGAAGTAGCCTTAAATCAATGAGTAATCTTAAATACATGAAGTAGCCTTAAATGAACTTCAGTCTGTTTTCCTATCAGAGCCACACTGTTCACCAGAGTGAGCTTGAAACAGAGGTGAGTTCTTCAGCACAAAATTTGTTGGCCTTTCACATAAGAGAGTCATGAAGAATTGGACGAAGGCTTTCATAGAGTAGTCTAACCAAAGTCTGTTTATGCGTTGACTGACTACCAGAGCATTGACCGGAAACAGAGTGTGGTATCACCAGAGCAAGGTCTACCAGAAAGTTGACCAATACCAGTGTTGACCAAATCAGAGTTTGTCTTACCAGAGCTTGGTTCACCAGAGCATTGACTAATCAATCAGAGTTGACTAAGCCAGAGCATAGTCTTGCTAGTGTCGATTACCAACAGAGTTGACCATTTCAGAGCAAGGCTTTCAGACGATGACGTCAACGTGATTTCAGAGGATCAATGCCAGACTTAGATTTATGGATCTAAGTGTGAAATTCATAACTTCACAAGGTCTTCTGAGACAGTTTCTTCTGATGACTAGTGATTTACTGCACACTAAAAAACACATCAGAGGATAAATTGTTCTACTAACTATTTGTTATCATCAAAACAATTAAGGGTCATTGTTTCTAAATCCACTTGATTCCAACAATCTCCTCCTTTTTGATGATGACAAATACATATATTGATGAACAATTTTCCTTTAGAAAAATATTTGTTTAAAGTAATTTCAGAGTCTCCCCCTGAATTAAGCACATATAAATATTTTCTAAAAGTAAAATCACATCAAATGAATGTATTATTTCAGAGCATTTTAAATAAAGTATCAGAGCTTAAATAAATAGATAGATCTTTCAGAGCATATACTCCATTCCAAGTTAATGTGTCAGAGTAAATAATGCACAAATGCAATGTATGATGACACTTGGTTGATACATCAGGTTCATCAATTACTCTATAAATCTATATTTTCTTCTCCCCCTTTTGTCATCAGACAAAAAGGTTTAGAACAAATAAAGAACATCATTGTCAAAATATTATTTGAGAAAGATAGAGTTAAATCAGTAAAAACTAAAAATTGATTTTGTTAATCAAAAGTGCCAAATTACAAAAAAAAAAAAATTAACTACAGAAAGATAAATAACAGGGTAAAAACAAGATGATAAAAATCCTAAAGGCTGTCTAAGGCTTAGGCAACCGATCCAGAATGGCCTGCAGCATATCAGTAACAACATCATGCTTCCTCTTTGAAGCTTCCAAACGCTTCTTAGTAGTTTCCATATATTTCTTGAAGAGCTTGTTATCTTTAACAAGCTGATCCAAGACTTCCTGAGGAACAACTACAAAACGGCTTGCAGATGCAGAAGCAGATCCAGAATCAGAGGTAGATGGCTGAGTGATCATAGCAGTTGAAGCAGGAGGAAGAGTAACAGGTTCTGTAGCAAGTGGAGGTGGAGAAATAGGTGCAGGTGGAGCAGATAGGAGTATGGGAGTAGGTTTAGGTTCCCAAACTGTAGAGGTGCTTCTCCTTTGAGGCACATTCCAAGTAGAAGCAGCAACTAATCTTCTATTCCTTTCAAGTTGATCCTTTTTGTTCCGTTCAAACCAATTATGCACAAATTGCCAATTGGCAAGAAGGTCCTCTTGAGCCTGTGCAGACAGAACTTCATCCATTCTTTCTTTTTCAATGATTTTCCAGTCTTGATACAGACGGTATCTCGCAGCCTTAAGACACTAAAAACCAGCAATTAGGTGTGGATAGCATTCAGGCACAATTCTTGCTTCCCGATGGTTCGGAGGAGGCTCACAACCAATCTGAACAATAGGGCCAATGGGTGTAGGAAGAAGCAGGGTTGGAGGGTCAACTAGGGAAACATCATCATCATCAGAATCAAGACCTTGAACTACCTCAGAGGCAATTGCAGCTATAATGACTAGGTCATCCTCTTCCATTGGTTCTACAGTAGATTCTGGTTCAGCCAAAATTGGTGAAAGGGGTGGAGAATGGAATTGTGGTGGAAAAGGTACAAGAATTGCAAGTTGAAAAGTGGAGTCAGGTATAGGTTGAAGGATAATGAAGGGTTGTGCTTCACTAACAGTATCAGAACCAGGTGAAAAGGATAAGGCTTCCTGTATAATAGGCTCATGTTCTGTTTCAGTGAAAGGTTCGAGTTGTGAAGGTATGTTGAGGTAAGGTTGAGTCAATGGAGGTGATTGAGGTCCAGGTGGTGATTTGAGGCTAAGTGGAGGAGTAGTAGGTTTAGGTTATGGTGAAGGTGTTTTGGTTGTTTGTGGTTGAGGTGATGGAATGTGAGTGGTTTGTGGTGGTGGTGGTGCAGAAGTAGAGGTTGTGGGGTGAACAACTGAAATGGGTTCAATATAAGGAAATTGAACTTGGTGTTGAGGTCTCTGCCTAGGTCTCAGTGGGACATAATCATCTTCATTGTCATTAGATGAAGAAGAATCAGAGGACTCAGAGATTGATGGAGGTAGAGGCATTTTAGGAGGTGAAGGTTTTTTAGAAGGGGTTGATTATGAGGGTTTGGAAGAAGAAACAGGTTTAGGAGGTTGTGGGGGAGGAATTGGTTTAGAGGTTTGGGGAGGAGGAATAGGGTTTGAAAGAACAGGTTGTGGGGATTGTGAAGGTTGGGTTTCAGAAGAACCAGTTGCAGCAGTACTAGTATTATAAACAGATTCATATAAATTACAAATCTGATCTAATACCTTGGGTTTCTTTGCAGTAGGAAGATCAGCTAACTTGGTTAAGCGCTTCAATTTTGAAGTAGCAGGAGCAACAATAGTAGCAGGAACAGCAGTGGTGGTGGTTGCAGTAGCAGTAGTGGTTGTTGCAGTAGCAGTAGTGGCGGGGGCAATAACAGGAGGAGTAGTAGCAGTAATAGAGGCTTGTCCCTTTAGCCTTTCTTCTTTGAGGTGAAGATAGTATTGATAGCTATCTTCCTTACACTTGGCTATTATCTAATCAACCTCAACTTTCTTCTCCTCGATTTCTTCTGGCATTACTGAGGGGTGAAGCTAGGTCTCACTGGTGCAACCATGTGAGTGGGCTCAGCAATGTGGATGCCAGTGCTCCTAGTTACCCTTCTGGTAGGCTCAACAGTAACTTCACTCATCTTCCTCTTTCCCTTCCTTACTGGTTTTCTCCCACCTTCTTCTTCCTTTTGTATCTCAACAATCACTTCTTCAAGTAAAAGCTTCATTCTCCTTAAGTTCTCACTGGAAAGGGTTGGTACACTCATGGTTTTGAGTGCAACTCCAGCTTCTTCAGTGTTAAGCTCTTGAAGATGTCGAATCAAGCTTTGATTGTCCATGATAGAGAGAGCAACCTTCCATAAGGGATATTCAAGTTCTTCCCTTTTCTGGAGTACATGATGTTTCTGCACAGATGATCAAAAATGAGACTTGGCATGTTGAGTTTGGCCTTGGTCTCATAATTCTACATAATGAACTTGTGGTCACTGCTCACAGTGTCCACAGACCCACACTTGGGAACCATGCAGTGCATTATGATCTTGAAGAGCACTCTGAATTTGTTCTTCATGCCCACAGCCTTAAAACCACCAGGCTTCTCATAGATGGAGTCGTTGATTGTTCCCCAGCCACTAAAATCCTTTTCCCAGCCCTTTTCAATAACAGCTCCAGAGTTAGGGCATTTGATAACATCAGCAATAATATCCTGAGAAATCAGAATATTCCTCTTTTGAACGTAGCTGTGAATGGTGTTGTTCTTGCACTAAGCATACATCCAAAATTCCTTTACCAGTTCCTCATACACAGGGTAGTTTTCCATACAGAAGAAATCCATTATACCTATATCGATGAAATCTGTTCTGAATGCGTACCCTTTAACAGCTAAGTCTTCAAAGTTCACTTGGTGTTCCACCATTACCTTCAGTTGGTGTTGCTTAGTGTTCACCAAGGTAGGTTTAAGTTCTTCATTCGGACCAAAAGCAACTTGTTGTGAGGCAGCCATTGCAGAGAAACAGGAAGTTACAGAGAGCAAGTAGAAGAGAAAGGGGTTTAGGGTTCAGAACGTGTGGCTTCTCAAAGAGATAGTGTGAGTAGTGGGTGTAGTGAGTGAGTGAGTGGGTAATAAAACGTGTTGAAGAAAGCAGACCGCCTTTTTCAGTTTTCAAAATAAATGAAATAAATGAAATAAATGAAATAAATAAATTGTCGTTTCAAAAATGAAACGTGTCGCGCAAAGTATTAAAGAGGCGCAGTAAAACTGTCCTCGGGCAGTAAAAGAAATAATGACTCAGTGAGAGTAACTCTGAGCCACTAACGCATCAACAAGTCTCATAGAGACACGTGTACACAAAGATTCTCAGAGGCACCTTTTTGATAAATGCAACAGACTCATATGAATAGTCACCAAAACAGATGATACAAGTATTAAAAAAAATTGATAAGATAATAAATAATATAAACAAATAATTAATAATTAAATAATAATCAGAACCAACATATAAATAGAGGCACATATCAAGCAGACTCACATATGCCAACAGAGGCACGTGTGTGACAAACAGAGGCACTTGTTCAACAATAGAGGCAACATCAAAACAAAGGCATATAAGCAGTCAGACGCAGGCTTTTCAGAGGCACATAAAATAGAGGCAACTATATCAAAATTAAACACTTATTCCTTTATAAGATAAAAATTCAAATTCTTTTTTATAAAGTTGAATCTATCTTTAGCAAGGGGTTTTGTAAAGATATCTGCCCATTGATGGTCAGTATCAATAAATTTAATTTCAAGTATCCCTTTCTGAACATAGTCTCTATTGAAGTGATGTTTAATTTCAATATGTTTAGCACGTGAATGCAAAATAGGATTTTTAGTCAAACATATTGCAAAGGTATTATCACAGTATATAGGAATGTTACTCTCTTTAATCTGGTAGTCCTCAAGCTGATACTTCATCCATAGTAGTTGTGAGCTACTGCTTACAGTAGATATATACTCAGCTTCTGCAGTTGATAGTGCAATTGTGCTTTGCCTTTTGTTGGACCAAGAGATAAGGTTTGCTCTAAGAAATAGGCAGCCACCACTTGTGCTCTTTCTTTCAATTCTATCTCCAGTAAAGTCAGCATCACAAAAACCTACTAACTTGTAATTTTCTGAGTTCCTATATAGCTAACCAAGGTTAATAGTTCCTTTGAGATACCTAAAGATTCTCTTAACAGCAGTTAAGTGAGATTCTCTAGGATCAGATTGGAATCTTGCACATAAGCAAACACTAAACATAATATCAGGCCTTGAGGCAGTAAGATAAAGGACTGAACCAATCATACCTCTATATACCTTTTGGTCTACCTTTTTACTAGATTCATCTTTGCCGAGAGCACATGTTGGATGCATTGGTGTGCTCATAAGTTTGGTTTCCTCAAGCTTGAACTTCTTTAAGAGTTCTTTCACATATTTAGTCTGATGGATATAGGTTCCATCTTGACATTGCTTGATTTGAATATCAAGGAAGAATTTTAATTCTCCCATCATACTCATTTCAAACTCATTCTGCATAAGCTTAGAGAATTCCTCACAAAGAGATTCATTAGTAGCACCAAAGGTAATATCATCAACATATATTTGAACTATAATAAAATGCTTTTTAGATGATTTTCTAAAGAATGTAGTGTCCACCTGTCCTCTTTCAAAATTATTTGACATTAAAAAGGATCTTAATCTATCATACCAAGCTCTTGGAGCTTGTTTAAGACCATAAAGAGCCTTTTTAAGTTTGAAGTCATGTTCTAGATAAGCAATATCTTCAAATCCAGGTGGTTGTTTTACAAACACTTCCTCACTTATAAAACCATTTAAAAATGCACTCTTTACATCCAGTTGATATAAAGTAATGCCATGATGTGCAACAAATGATAGTAAGATTCTAATTGCTTCAAGTCTAGCTACAGGAGCGAAGGTTTCAGTATAATCAATACCTTCCTCTTGTGAATACCCTTGAGCAACAAGTCTTGCCTTGTTTCTTACCACTTTGCCATCTTCATCAAGTTTGTTTCTGAAAACCCACTTGGTTCCAATGGCTTGCTTATCTTCTGGAGGAGGCACAAGCTTCCAAACATCATTCCTCTGAAATTGATTGAGCTCTTCTTGCATAGCAAGTATCCACCCATTGTCTGTTAGTGCTTCATTAATTGTTTTGGGCTCTATTTCTGACAACAATGCAAAGTCAGAGTGTTCCCTGAGAGATGATCTTGTTCTAACTCTATCACTTAGTTCACCAATAATCTGGTCCTTTGGGTGATGACGTTTGAACTTCCAGTCTGTTGTTGACTCTTCTTGGGTCTTATCACCAGACGCAGAACCAGACACAGAATCAGAGTCAGCACCTGTGACACCTTCATCTATTTCTTTGCTTATTTGTAAATATGCAAAGACTTCATCTAGCACTGACGTTTATTTGTCAGGCTTCTTGTCATCAAATCTCACATGCATAGATTCATCAACAATTAATGTTTCCTTGTTGTATACTCTGTAAGCTTTAGAGCGTTCAGAATATCCCAAAAAGATAGCTTTATGTGATTTTGAATCAAATTTTCCAAGACTGTCCTTTGTATTAAGAACAAAGCAGTCACACCCAAATTGGTGAAAGTATGAAATGTTGGGTTTTCTTCCTTTCCACAATTCATAAGGAGTCTTATTCAAGATAGGTCTGATATAGATTCTGTTTTGAATATAACATGTTGTGTTTACTGCTTCTGCCCAAAAGTGTTTTGCAATGTTAGTTTCGTGAATCATGGTTCTGGCCATTTCTTGTAAAGATCTATTTTTCCTTTCTACAACACCATTTTGTTGTGGTGTTCTAGGGGATGAAAAGTTGTGAGAGATGCCATGCTCTTCACATAAGTTTTGAAATAATTCATTTTCAAATTCTCCACCATGATCACTTCTAATAGTTGTAATACAAAAGCCTTTTTCATTTTGCACTTATTTGCAGAACACAGTTGCAAATGACTCATCCTTGTGAGCTAGGAATTTTATCGATGTTCATCTAGTATAGTCATCAACAATAACAAGCCCATATTTCTTTCCAGACAAAGATGCGGTTCTAGTTGGTCCAAATAAATCTAAATGCAAAAGCTCAAGTGGCCTTGAGGTGGAAACAATATTTTTGGATTCAAAAGAAGATTTTGTTTATTTTCCTTTTTGGCATGCTTCACGAAAAGCATCAAATTGATACCTAAGATTTGGTAGCCCTCTAACAAGTTCTTTCTTGTTAAGCTTTGAGATTAACCTCAAGCTGGCATGACCCAATCTTTTGTGCCAAGTCCATTGCTCTTCATCAACTAACAAAAAGCATTTTACATTTTGATTTGCCAACTCAGAAAGTTTTATTTTATAAATATTGTTCATTCTCTTTGCTTTAAAGAAAATGGATCCATCCTTTTTGCTTTTGACTATACATGCATTATCACTAAAGCCAACATCATGACCACTATCGTATAATTGACTTACACTTAGTAGGTTATGCTTCAGGCCATCAACCAATAAGACATTATCAATTGAAGGTAGGAATTTTTCACCAACTTTTTCACTTCCAATGATTTTACCTTTTTAGTTTCCTCCAAAACCTACTGTTCCACTTTCTTTAAGTTGGAGTTCTTGGAACATACGCCTTTCTCCCGTCATGTGACGTGAGCATCCACTGTCCAAGTACTAGGACTGGTGTCGTAACTCTATTGCTAAGCCGATCTGCAACATATACAATTTTGTCCTTAGGTACCGAAATCTTTTTGGGTCCTCTTTTGTTAGTTCTAGAAGAAAACTTGTCCTTCTTATTTTTTAATTCATAACAAGTACTTCTAATGTGTCCTTTCTTATTGCAAAAAGTACAAAGCAGACAGTCACTATGATTGTTGGTATCTTTGGTTTTCAAATTTGTGTTTTGAAAGGTGGGTTCCTCTGGTTTGTAACCAAGACCCTTTTTACCATTTTGTCTTACGCCCCAAATCATAGATGCTTGTTTGCTTTATATAACACATTCAGCAAGAAATCTTTGAAATCCCTCTTCATATTTTGAAGAGTTACATTCAACCTTTTTCTCAGTCTTAGAGCTGTCATTCACCAAACGGTGGTTTTCAGCTTTGAGCTTCTCATTCTCCTCATTGAGTATTTGAAATTCTTTTGAAAGTTTTGAGAATTTCTTTTTCAAAGCTTTATACTCAGTGTTGAGCTTAGAAGACTCATCTAATAGTTCATCAAAAGCTATTTCAATATCAGAAGATGGATTAGAATCTACCTCTTCATCTTCTTCTTCATTGTCTGACCCTATAGTAGCCATTAGAACCATGTTTGCTTATTCCTCATCATCATCAGATGAAGATGAATCAGAATCATCCCATGTTGCCATGAGACCTTTCTTCTTCTTGCTTTTGAAACTACTTTTCCTTGGTTTCTCGAGTTGTGGACATTCAGACTTGAAATGTCCTGGCTTTTTGCACTTATAGCAAGTAACTTGGCTTTTGTCCTTGTAGTCCTTCTTATCCCTTGAGTGTAACACCCCACATTTCTCGTACATTTTATATTTTTAAATGTATTTATTTTATTAATTATGATGATTTGTAAATGTAGTTATTCTGATTTCCCTAGGTGTCTTTAAATTGTTCAAAAATATTAAAGTTGTATTTATTTGTATTTTTAGAAAATATTGGTAATTTTTTATTTAATCATTTTAACTTTATAAAATGTTAGTATTTGAAAGGTCATTTACTAGGGGAAAATATTTTAAGTTAAAAAAGTGTTAAAAATGAGTTTGATGGGTTAAAAGGTTTTAATGGTATATAAAAATGAGTTTAACTGATTTACTGTGTACACCCGTTCTTTACTGATATGCCCCTCATTCTCATAGACTATCTCATTCTCATTTTTATTTATTATGTGTTAATTAAATTTTAATTATGTGTTATATGTGTGAGTATAATTAGAGGAGTCTAGAAATGATTCTAGTTGTTTTTCCTTAATTTCTATAATTATTTAATTAGGTGCTTATGTGCAATGCCTCAATTAAATAAGTGATTATGTGATACCTTGTGTGACTTTGAATTTGTTACTGATTAATGCTCTTAGGCCTTAGGCTATGTGCCTTGGGCTATTAAGAGATGATTTAAGATAGTTTAGAATTGTTATGTTGTTATTGGGCCTAGAAGATTAGTGCTTAAGTGATCCATTTACCTAAAAACCTAGCTAGAGAAAACCTAAGGAGTAAGACAAGCTCTCATTCTTTCCTCCACCAAAAAGTGGCACCTCTTATCTCCCTCTCACCTTTTCATACGCTTTCTTTCTTTCTCTCCTTCACAAACACTCTCATCTCCAAACATCCTCCCACCATTGAAGGAGCAAAGGGTTGAGAATGGAGGAACCACCCAAGTGTCATCTCTAGGACCATGGAAGAAATCATAAGCATCTCTCTTGTTTGGTAAGGTTAATAGGAAACCCTCTCGTTGTCCCTCATCTTATGTTTTTGAGAAGCAAACATTTAATCCCATTTTGTACCCTTATCCTTGTTAGTGGGACCAAGAAGGAAGCCAAGGACACCCACCCACTCTAAAGGTTGTGAATTCTACATTAAAGGCAAGGGGGGAGATTATTGTGGTTGGAGATATTTGAGGGGATAGCTGAAGGGGTTGTCCTTGAACCCCATTGCTTGATAATAGTTTTAAACATGATTATTTTTCTGGAAATTACAATATAAAACAGACTCAGTACGTGAATTTTGATAAGTTATTGGCTTCGAATTTTAACATGGGATCAATTGCATTGTGTTCATAGTTATGTTATCTACTTCCCGTAAAATTTACATAAAATATCAAAGTCATTTGACACTCTGTTTGTTATTTTTACTAACTGCTATTTTCAGCTCTGATTTCTGAAAAAATTAGTTCAATATATGAATTTCTATTATTTTTATACTTCGTATTTTTGACTGGAACTACTTCTAAATGGACTCTGTGAGTGTTGGATACTTCCAAAAAAATTGGTATAATTGTTTGGTTTCTTTTGACAGCCTTAAGAATTTTAAAACCTTTGGGATGTCTAGGACATTTTTTTGAGTGGCAAAATGTCAAAACAACTTTAGTATATGATTTCTCATAAATTACTGGATTCGAATTTTTAGATGGGACCACTTGTATTGTGTTTGTATATGAGTTAGGCACCTTCATTAAATATTTAAAAATTTCCAGGGTCGTTTGGTCATGTGTTCGTTACTTTTATTGATGACTGTTCGGGAAAATTCTGCACTATGTACTAATCTAAATGATGCATTAGTTGAGTCAAGTTTGAACCCATTTGTTTTATAATTGATTGAAAATAATTCTGTTTTGAACGATTATATACAACATAATCACTATTTTGGATGATTTGTACGGAAGGCCATGACTGTTTATAGATGATGTAAGTGTTAGAAAAAAATTCGGTTTTAATTCTTGATATGTCCGCTAATTTTCGTGATAATTAGTAGTGTCGAAATTGATGAACTATACCTTGAAATGATAAGAATGATTTAGAAAAGATGCTGTTTTTATAATTACTGTTAACAAGAATTTTGAAATAATTTAACTTGCCTCGTTCATAATTAATTCATAGCGTTTCGTTATAATGAGATGCTGTTTTTTTCTTTTGCTGTATGATTTCTGCTGTTGTGTAGTTTTTGTGTTGTTGTTCTTGCATGTTGTGCAGTTTCTGTTTCTGTTGTTTGCTGTTACAATTGCTGCAAATTTAATCACATAATTAGTTATATGCTGTTGATGTTTTCTGTGAATGTTATGCTGCTACTGTTTTGTGTTGTTGCTGTCTGCAAAAATTGCATTTTCCTGCTGTATTTTCTGTTTGCTATTTCTGCTTTTATGTAGAAAATTAAGGTTGCGAACATCTATTGTTTCTATTTCTATGTGTAGATTAATGTTGTGAAAAATGTCTTTTTCTGCATATTTTAATTTTATGAATATGACCCAAATAAGTGTTGTGGTTTATTTTTGTCATTGTTGTTGTTCTTATGTGTTCCCCTAAATACTCAAATACGTGGTGGTTATTTTTGAGTTGTCAATGTAACTTACTTTGTATCTTGCCTGTTAAATTTTGAAAATGATTGTGAAAAGTCCACATTTGTGGCAACGACCTAGAAAAGGATAAATGACCTTGTGTGCAATCACCTAGCTATTAGTAGCCATAATGGGACTTGAGTCATTCCTTGTGAGATGATCCTAGCCATATGGACCATGATGGATTGCGATGAAAAATTGAACTACGATGTTCGGAGGAAACCCGACCATGTGTGAATATTTGACACAACAAACCTTGATTAGGATTTGGGGGGACGACTGTTGAAATGAAATGGGGCGACCAATATAGGTGAGCCTTCGTGGAAGATAATCATGGCCTTGGGGATGAGATACAGAATCTGTGGCACACCTAAGTGACTCAAGCTGCAACTTGATGTCGGGAAGCTACTTGCAAGATTACGTGACTCCCGACAGATCCCAGACATTTTCATGACTAGGTAGAGTATGAGGTAACAAGGTGATCACCGCAAATGCTCTCCCTCTATAAACCAAATATGTACTCCTAGTCCGATTCCCAGAGTAGTAGATGGTACCACATTCATATGAAGTAGTGTTGCTAGTAATTGCACTTTTCTTGAGATGACTATGTGACCCTGAAAAATGGTGAATTTTATCTGTGTCTGCTTATGAATTTAAATATGTGGGTGGTATTACGAGTATGTTACGTGGTGTGTATTTATATGAATTGTGTTATCGTGACTGTATATAATTATATATATATAAGTATATTATTTTATTCACTTATTCTCTCTAAATATCACCACAACTCAATCACAACGTACTCACCCCTTTTATTTGTATGTCTCTTGTGTGTTTTATGATAAATTACAGATACGTGTAATCCCTGAGTTAGTGGCTAAACTGAAGAACATGTGTGCCTGCTGAATTGTGTTTTATGAAGTTATTCTTATTTCTAGTTGAACACAACGAAATTTCTTTGTGTTGAGTTAGGTCATGTAATAGCTCTGAGACAATTTGACAAAAATATTATTGGGGGTTTTATTTTGTTGAATTAGCTTTTCCGGATTCATTTCTAAATGAATACTTATTTTATTTTTTGGAAAATTGACTTGAAGTTTTATTGAAATGTGATACCCCCGTACCACGGGAATTTTTACGTGGATTAAATTTTGTTACGTTAATTTTAATTGTTTAAATTTTTACGCTATTTCCGCACGATACTATTTTATTTTTTTCGATTATTTGAAAAATCAATCACGTATAAATTTTCATTTCTCTTCATTTGAATAATTTTATTTTATTCAAAAACTGGATTAAGGGTGTCACATTTAGTGGTATCAAAGCAGTTTGGTCTTACCGGACTGTGTATGTGTCTATTATGCTTTTCTGTGTACTCTATGACCTTGTTTGATTTGTTTTGTGTATTCTTTGATTTAATTGTGTTGCTTGTACTTGGACTTACTAAGTAGCTTTGCTATATGCTAGAGTATGAGGCAATGGCTACTGGTAGGAACGATCGTGTGATTGCTGATGCTCTCCAGGCCACAGAGAGGAATCAGAGTTCGGTCGGCCCGTCTGACCAATATGTTATGTATTCTCTATGCTGGTTGGGTACTCTGTAACATGATGTCACTTTTGTGTTTATTACATTATCTTTGTGACTTTATAACATGTTGAATATGTGGAAATTCTGCATTTGTGATTATAGGATTCATGCCTTGAGTGATCTGTGTAAACATGTAGTATGCTGTAATTAAATTTTTGTATGGTACAGTCGATGCATGTGCAACCTCTGAACTGCTTAATGAAGGTGTCCACATGATGCTGAGTTTACATGACCAATAAATTTGCATGATTTGTATACCAATGTGACTCATATGCCTGTGCGACTGAAACTGCATGATAACATGATAAAATGGTTATATGAGTACCTTACATTGGATATATGGCTTATGATGTGATATCAGTTTAGATAACGTTTCAGTTATCTAAGCTTACATGTGAATTACAATGACTCAAAACATGTAAAAGATGAAAACTTTTAATTTTCTAGATTTTTGTGTAGAAGGAGTTTCAGTTCAAATTTTTTTTTGAGAACATTTGAGACATGATTTTGACACAGGACCACTTGGAGACTATTTGAATGAGTGTTGGGACTTTGCATATTTAATTTGGTGAATTTTCCTTGAGCTTTGACTATCCTATGATATTATGCATCACAAACAGTGTTTGTTGAAAAACTCTGGGCAGAATCTGAAATTTACATGATTTTTCTGTAATTTTGGGTAATGCATTTTGTAACATCCCAATTTTTATAAAAAATATTTTATAGTTTCCGACTACTTGGAAATAAATCATAGAGATTGATCACCTTGATGATTTATGAAAAGTACAAAGACCTGCTATATTTGTTGTAAACAATTTACTGTTTAGTAATTAATTCAGATTAAGAGACAGTGTAGACGTATACTGTTTTTAATATGAATTAATCTTGAAAAAACGTGAAAATTTTATGTTTGATTAAAAAAAATTATTTTATTGAATAAAAAATAATTTTAAGACTTAATAGATATTTTAAGTCATTGTTTGGATTTTTATTGTTTAGTTATTGTATTAATTGTCTGTTTTATGTCATATTTAATATGACTATTATTTTAATGATTTTCTCTTGATAATTTTATTGTTTGAATAATATTAAGTTGATAAGAGAAATTGAAATTAGTGATCCTCACTACTTTACAGTTTTTATTACACTGCAAGAATTCTGTTGAATTCTGCCATTAGGAGGCTATTTGGTGAGTTTCTAATTGAAACATGCCCAAACATGATCCAAATTTTATAAAATTTGAGATCTTATCATTTTCCAATATTTAGAATTTATTGGAATTTTTCTGGAATTTTTGGGCATCAGAAAATATTTAGTGCATTATATGTGCCTAGAAACTGCCTAATTACAACGTTTCGGTTCGCATTTCGAGAAAATGAGATACGTGGGTGCTTTTCTCATGCCATGAGGAAAATTTTGGCTAAATGGTAATTTTTGGGTGTGGACTTGTTTTTAGAATTATTTTTGGAATTTTTAGTATTAAAACCTAATATATGCGTAACGCCGCGCGCCCGATTGAGCGAGAACGCGTCGAAGCGAAACCCTGAGATATTTTGAGCAAATGGCTGCTACACATGGACCAATAGGAGCTGAACCATGTGATTTAGAAGCTTCTTTGACAAGTGTAAGCGTAGGATTGGATGATGACTAAATGGTAGGTAGTTATGGTGGTTACTTTGTAACTATTTAGTCATGATCCAACTAAATGATCAAATTTTCTTCCCATCTTCTCCCCATCAATTTCTTGGCCCTCTCCCTTATTTGGACTTCAGCTCCTTCATTCTCCATTGTTGGTTAGAGAAAGAAAATTTTCTTGAGAGAGAAACTTATGATTCTTGAAGAAACTTAGCGATTAAGACTTGTAAACTTAATCCTTTATTCTCCTTCTTGTTCAATCATCATCATCCTTGATTGGTAAGCATCACAACCCATACTATTTTTCTCTTTGCTGCCATGGATGGGTTTGCTTTGATTTAGAGTTGTTTTTGCTTAGAAATTGCTAGATTTTGACAGATTAGCTTGATTACTTCTTAGATCCATCAATTTCCTTCAAGATTAAGTATGTTTCATGAATTTAAAAATTGAGAAACCCCTAGATCTGAAAGAGACCGAAGCCTAAGGGCTGTTCCAAGGGTTTATTTTGGTTGATTTTAGTTGCTTAGAGTTAGATCTTGGAAGGTTATGGCTTAATGAGTTCAATCTAGTCATATTCATGCATAAGAACTTGAAAATGATTTGAAAGTGTATTTTTGTGTGGTTTTCCAAAACAGCAACTTATTTGGTCTTTAATGAGTTTTATGTAATTGTTTTCATGGCTTAAAGGTAGTACAATTAGTAGATCTTAACTTATGAGTTAAAGATTTATAAGCTTGCATGATTTAGAGTATGAAAAAGAGGAAGTTGTGAAATTAAAAGTTGATTTTGGTTTTATTTCTTTAAAACAGCAACTAATTGTGTTTTAAATGAGTGATATGAAGTGGATGTTGGTCTATGTGTTTTAGATCTAAAATGGTTTGTATGATTTAGGCATGAAAAATGAAGTTTATGAACTAAAAAGAGTTCCTAGTTTTTGTATATCAAAACCATGGCTATGAAGCTCCTTTGGAGTGAGTTTAAAATTTGTTTTTAATTGTATCAAAGTGGTAAAGAAGTTTGGTTTTGATAAGAAGTTTTGATTAAGCAAAGTTTGTAAGATTTTGATGTTAAAAGGTTTGAAAACATGGAGTTGTATTTGAAGCCTTAAAACCGTGGTCCTTATGGTGTTTTGGGACATGATATTAAATTTGTTTTAGGCCTTAGATAGTTGTAAAAGTGGTTGATGATTTGATTTAGCAAAACTTTTCAAAGAAGCATGATTTTGGGAAAAGATTTAGTTTATGTTTCAAGAAATGTTTTGAACTTATAATAAAATTGTTTCTAAAATTTTGTGACATGTTTTAGTGTTTTAAAAAGTGACTCAAAGTTGACAAAACACTATTTATTTGGTAAAAACACTATTCCAATTGGTAAAATTTGATTTAAGTTTTTTTCTAAGTGTGTAGAGTTAGTAAAAGTTTCAAAACTTGCATGACTTAGACTTGTTGCATGATATATGACTAGGTGTGATCCAAATGGGGTTAAGTGAGTAATTCTTAGGCCTTTAGGGACCTAAACCTGTGGCTGCCCTACGGGCATTAGATTGAGTTTTTAGTTCTAATTGATTGAAACTTGCGTTGTTAGGGTACGCGCAAGGTGCGACTTGACGATAGTTTCGAATTACCTTGCTTGGATTGTTAAAGCGCCCAAGGTAAGGGAAATTCTTATATAATGAGTTTGGGCTTTTCGCCTTGTGTGTTGTTTGATTGTTTGATTAACGGTGTGGTAGTACTTGTAATATGATTATGTGTTGTTTGGAATGCATGTTGTAGCATGTTTTTGGCCCCTTGTGGCAAGACTGAATTGTATTGTGTGACTTAAATCATGTTTGATTGATTTGACTGGACTTGAAATTGATGAATGTATGTAGTAGGTTGTAGCGTACTGAATTATTATGTGTTGTATGAAATGTTGTAGCACGCTCTTGGCCCTGTGTGGCATTATGATTTGTATTGCTTGCCTTAAATCATGTTTGATTTAATTGGAATTTGGAATTGATTGGAATTTGGAAAATATTGTTGATAATAATGGATCAATTAATAATGCGTTGATCGATTGTTATTGGTTTGACGATTTACTACGGTAAATCCGATGCGATTTCACAAGCTGAATTCTGATTTCGTAAACAAGTTGTTAAGGGCATTTTGATTTAAAAGTAAGCGTGAGGGTTTTAGTATAACTAGCCAAAGCTTGCAAAGAATTTTCAAGGAATCAATAGTAGGAAAAAGAACTTGAGTAAACAATGTGATTTGTGAAAACGGTTGAGTTAAATGATGCGTCTGGAAAATTCTGGCTAGGAAAGACCTGGTTATTAAGAGTGTTCGCACCGCCTCTTTTTCCTGGGAATTTTTCCTAATGCATTATTTAGCACAACTAGGGTTTCAACGACCTAGAGACAAAAAGTATTTTCAGATACATAGGAGTGATACAAGGACTGAGAAAGAGATTTCAAAGATCGAGATTTCGAAGGAATAAAATATAGGGAACCCAGTGTTCCTATTGAGCATATGGGCCATGTGTCCTGTGCTAGGACTTAATGTCCTACTTGCGTGCGTATTTTCTTGATTAAGGATTGGACCTAGTGTTCCATGTGGCGTGCCTAGTATCTCAACCTAAAAATTGAGCCTAGTGTTCCGCATTACGTGCCTAAGTTTTGATCTAAGATTGAGATTAGCGTTTCGCAGTTAAACACCTGGACCTAGTGTCCTGTGTTTGAACTCTAAGGGGTATTTCTCATCATCTCAGTTCACTGCGTGATGAAGAATACCTGAGCATTACTTGAGTAGTATGGGATGCTCATTGTAGTGCTTAAACTTTGAGTTCCCTCCACCTTTTCAAAAGTGAACATAGTTGAGGTTTGTCGATCCGCATTGACTAATTAAAACCTTACTCGGGTGTTCCCTACGGGGAGCATGCCATATTGAAGAATTTGTTTGGATGCATACTGACCATTGAGCATCGACACTCAGAGCGTTTGATTGTCTTAAGGACTTCAAAAGGACGAATTGTCACTTCATGCCCGTGCGACAGCAATGCCTAATGCGTGGCAAGCCAAAGGTGTGGCTATACCCTTGGTAGGGGAATTTGATTCGGACGTTGGGAAATAAAGTTCCTCGTCACTACTGACCTTGTTTAAGGCTGCAGGTGTATACACAAACTTGTTCATAATGCATTGGCATGCATGGCTAACCACATTTATGATATGTGATGATTTGTTTGATGAAATTGATATTGTGATGACTTGATCGTTGATTTGTTGATAGAATTGTTGTTCACATGCAATTGTTTGATATCGTGGTGACTTGATTGTTGATCTGTTGATAGAATTGTCTGCTCACATGCAATTGTTTGATATTGTTGTGCCTTGATTGTTGATCAGTAAGTTGATTTGTCTGTTCACATGTAAATGCTTGATATACCATGATGATGCATGCGGTCTATTAAGTATGTATATGTATATAAAAATCCTCTGAGTGATTACCCATTGTCTGTCCAGAAGTGTTGAAGATTGGGCCAATGGAGAAAGAATCCTCTGAGTGCTTCGTGTTTTGATCTTGTTGAACTGTTTCTCAGTAAGAGTTATAGTGGTTGGCCAGCTAGCTTAGGGTTTTGTCATTGTTATTTGCGTGATTACCCATTGTTTTGTAATTACTCTATTCAGAAAACCTCGCCTCAATGCGAAACGATTATGTTATGTTTTATGTTATGTGAAGTATTGATTGTGATGCGTTATACTCTGATATTTGCAAAAGACTGATTTTGCATTATTTAGAAAATTGTAGTACTCTTTATGTCTCATTTTTTAAAAGGGTTTCAAAGGGAAGAAAAAGAAAGAAAAAAAAATTACTCCTATTTTCCATTTCGAAATACATAAGAGTACTTTTTAACTGAAAGCATACAAGCATCAAATGTTTTCAGCATTAGATTGAGTTGCACAATAGCGCTCCGGAAACGAGGTGTTACACATTTTGACCAAATAAAAATATAGCAATGAACATATGCCTACCAAGGACCTACATACTAAATTTTGTTAAAACCCGAGTCCGTTTGATATAGCAGAAAAATCATTACTTTTAATAGCACAATAATTGAGAAATTCCGCACTTTCTGTGTATGTTTCGGTTTTGAATTTATTTGAGGACTGAATGAGTTGCTCCCGAATTATAAAAATTATTTCTAAAGTCTTAACATGTTATATGTTGACCTAAAATTTATTTAGAATTTTCTTAACCTTGGAGATATTTTTATAAATTCAGTAAATCTGCTACTACATATGCTTGTTCATGCTGTTTTTGGTAGATGTTTATATGAGTTTTGTAATATGTTCGGTAGAAATGTAGAACTTGATGATTATGCCATGAAAAGGATCTTTAATAGAGTTGTGAGAGTAATTATGTTGCGCGGACATAATTACATTCAAGTCTTTATCGAAGACCCTTGTAGAGGTGTGTGTGCTTGATTTGTATGATTATTGCAGTTTCAGTTACCAAGTGAATGAGTAGGAGGGGCTGATCACCCCAACAACTTGTCACTGGTAGGTGAAATAATAATAATCAAAAGTGTGTATGTGTACTCTGTTGATTAATTGCGAACTTGAGTAAAGATGCCTCTTTCGTTTTGTCATCGATGTTTTCGCAAATTTTGTGGGCAAAATTTCTTTTAAGGGGGGTAGAATGTAACACCCCGCATTTCTCGTACATTTTATATTTTTAATTGTATTTATTTCATTAATTATGATGATTTGTAAATGTAGTTATTCTGATTTCCCTAGGTGTGTTTAAATTGTTGAAAAATGTTAAAGTTGTATTTATTTGTATTTTTAGAAAATATTGGTAATTTGTTATTTAATCATTTTACCTTTATAAAATGTTAGTATTTGAAAGGTCATTTATTTGGGGAAAATATTTTGAGTTAAAGAAGTGTTAAAAATGAGTTTGATGGGTTAAAAGGTTTTAAAGGTATATAAAAATGAGTTTTACTGATTTACTGTGTACACCCGTTCTTTACTGATACGCCCCTCATTCTCATAGACTATCTCATTCTCATTTTTATTTATTATGTGTTAATTAAATTTTAATTATGTGTTATATGTGTGAGTATTATTAGAGAAGTCTAGAAATGATTCTAGTTGTTTTTCCTTAATTTAAATAATTATTTAATTAGGTGCTTATGTGCAATGCCGCAATTAAATAAGTGATTATGTGATACCTTGTGTGACTTCCAATTTGTTACTGATTAATGCTCTTAGGCCTTAGTCTCTGTGCCTTGGGCTATTAAGAGATGATTTAAGATAGTTTAGAATTGTTATGTTGTTATTGGGCCTAGAAGATTAGTGCTTAAGTGATCCATTTACCTAAAAACCTAACTAGAGAAAACCTCAGGAGTAAGACAAGCTCTCAATCTTGCCTCCACCAAAAAGTGGCGCCTGTTATCTCCCTCTCACCTTCTCATACGCTTTCTCTCTTTCTCTCCTTCACAAACACTCTCATCTCCAAACACCCTCCCACCATTGAAGGATTAAAGGGTTGAGAATGGAGGAGCCACCCAAGTGTCATCTCTAGGACCATGGAAGGAATCATAAGCATCTCTCTTGTTTGGTAAGGTTAATTGGAAACCCTCTCGTTGTCCCTCATCTTATGTTTTTGAGAAGCAAACATTTAATCCCTACCCTTATCCTTGTTAATGGGACCAAGAAGGAAGCCAAGGACACCCACCCTCTCTAAAGGTTGCGAATTCTACATTAAAGGTAAGGGGGAGATTATTGTGGTTGGGGATATTTGAGGGGATAGGTGAAGGGGTTGTCCTTGACCCCCATTGTTTGATAATAGTTTTAAACATGATTATTTTTCTGGAAATTACAGTATAAAACAGACTCAGTGCGTGAATTTTGATAAGTTATTGGCTTTGAATTTTAACATGGGATCAATTGCATTGTGTTCATATTTATGTTATCTACTTCCCGTAAAATTTACATAAAATATCAAAGTCATTTGGCACTCTGTTCATTATTTTTACTAACTGCTATTTTCAGCTCTGATTTCTGAAAAATTCGTTCACTATATGAATTTCTATTATTTTTATACTTGGTATTTTTGACTAGAACCACTTTTAAATGGATTCTGTGAGTGTTGGATACTTCCATAAAAATTGGTATAATTGTTTGGATTCTTTTGATAGCCTTAAGAATTTTAAAACCTTTAGTATGTCTAGGACATTGTTTTGAGTGGCAAAATGTCAAAACAACTTCAGTATATGATTTCTCATAAATTACTGTATTCGAATTTTTAGATGGGACCACTTGTATTGTGTTTGTATATGAGTTAGGCACCTTCATTAAATATTTAAAAATTTCCAAGGCCGTTTGGTCATGTGTTCGTTACTTTTATTGATGACTGTTCTGGAAAATGATGCATTAGTTGAGTCAAGTTTGAACACTTTTGTTTGATAATTGATTGAAAATAATTCTATTTTGAATGATTATATACAACATAATCACTACTTTGGATGATTTGTATGGCGGCCATGACTGTTTATAGATGATGTAAGTGTTAGAAAAAAATTCGGGTTTAATTTTTGATATGTCCGTTAATTTTCGTGATAATTAGTAGTGTCGAAATTGATGAACTATACCTTGAAATGATAAGAATGATTTAGAAAAGACGCTGCTTTTATAATTACTGTTAATAAGAATTTTGGATTAATTTAACTTGCCTCGTTCATAATTAATTCATAGCGATTCGTTATAATGAGATGCTGTTTTTTTCTTTTGCTGTATGATTTCTGTTGCTGTGCAGTTTTTGTGTTGTTGTTCCTGCATGCTGTGCAGTTTCTGTTTCTGTTGTTTCCTGTTGCAGTTGCTGCGAATTTAATCACATAATTAGTTATATGCTGTTGATGTTTTCTATGAATGTTATGCTGCTGTTGTTTTGTGTTGTTGCTGTCTGCAAAAATTGCATTTTCCTGCTGTGTTTTCTGTTTGCTGTTTCTGCTTTTATGCAGAAAATTAAGGTTGTGAACATCTGTTGTTTCTATTTCTATGTGTAGATTAATGTTTTGAAAAATGTCTTTTTCTGCATATTTTAATTTTATAAATATGACCCAAATAAGTGTTGTGGTTTATTTTTGTCATTGTTGTTGTTCCTATGTGTTCGCCTAAATACTCAAATACGCGGTGGTTATTTTTGAGTTGCCATTGTAACTTACTTTGTATCTTGCCTGTTAAATTTTGATAATGATTGTGAAAAGTCCACGTTTGTGGCAACGACCTGGAAAAGGATAAATGACCTTGTGTGCAAGTCACCTAGCTATTAGTAGCCATAATGGGACTTGAGTCATTCCTTGTGAGATGATCCTAGCCATATGGACCATGATGGATTGTCGATGAAAAATTGAATTATGATGTTCGGAGGAAACCCGACCATGTGTGAATATTTGACACATCAAACCTTGATTAGGATTTGGGGAGGACGACCGTTGAAATGAAAGGGGGAGGCCAATAGAGGTGAGCCTTCGTGGCAGATAATTCTGGCCTTGGGGATGAGATATGGAATCTATGGCACACCTAAGTGACTCAAGCTGCAACTTGATGTCGGGAAGCTACTTGCAAGATTACGTGACTCCCGACAGATCCCGGACATTTTCATGACTAGTGAGAGTATGAGGTAACGAGGTGATCACAACAAATGCTCTCCCTCAATAAACCAAATATGTACTCCTAGTCCGATTCCCAGAGTAGTAGATGGTACCACATGCATATGAAGTAGTGTTGCTAGTAATTGCATTTTTCTTGAGATGACTATGTGACCTTGAAAAATGGTGAATTTTATCTGTGTGTGCTTATGAATTTAAATATGTGGGTGGTATTACGAGTATGTTACGTGGTGTGTATTTATATGAATTGTGTTATCGTGATTGTATATAATTATATATATAAGTTTATTATTTTATTCACTTATTCTCTCTAAATATCACCACAACTCAATCACAACGTACTCACCCCTTTTATTTGTATGTCTCTTGTTTGTTACGTGTTAAATTGCAGATACATGTAATCATTGAGTTAGTGGCTAAACTGAAGAACATGTGTGCCTGCTGAATTGTGTTTTATGAAGTTATTCTTATATCTAGTTGAACACAACGAAATTTCTTTGTGTTGAGTTGGGTCATGTAATAGCTCTGAGACAATTCGACAAAAATATTATTGGGGGTTTTATTTTATTGATTTAGCTTTTCCGGATTCATTTCTAAATGAATACTTATTTTATTTTTTGGAAAATTTGACTTGAAGTTTTATTTAAATTTGATACCCTCGTACCACGGGAATTTTTACGTGGATTAAATTTTGTTACGTTAATTTTTATTGTTTAAATTTTTACGCTATTTTCGCACGATACTATTTTATTTTTTTTGATTATTTGAAAAATCAAACACGTATAAATTTTCATTTCTCTTCATTTGAATAATTTTATTTTATTCAAAAACTGGGTTAAGGGTGTCACATTGAGTCCTTCTTGTGGAACTACTTTCTGAACCTTCCTTTGTTTTTCCACATACGTTGAATTTTCCTTGATATTAAGGAAATTTCTTCGTCTATGTCTCCATCGCTCTCATCAGACGATGCTTTGTCTGTTTCAAGTTCAGCTTGTAGAGCTTTGGAGGAAGATGCTTTGTTTGTAGATTTCAAAGTAATGGACTTTGATTTCTTGGGAGGTACTTCTTCATCTAGCTCAAGCTCATGAGCTCTCAAGGAACTCAGAAGATCTTCAAGTTGCAAGGCGTTCAGGTCCTTTGCTTCCTGAATAGCAGTGACCTTATGTCTCCATTTCTTTGGCAGTCTTCTTAAGATTTTCTTAACGTGATCAGCAGTGGTATAGCTTTGCTTAAGAACCTTTAGACCATGAACTAGTGTTTGGAATCTTCCAAACATAGTTTCAATGCTTTCACCCTTTTCCATTGTGAAGAGTTCATATTGTCTAACCAAGATATTAGCTTTGGCTTCTTGCACTTGGGAAGTACCCTCATAAGCCAAGGCCATTGAGTCCCAAATCTCCTTGGCAGTATCATTCTTTCCGCATTTTTCGTATTCCTTCTCAGAGATAACACAGATAAGGAAATATCTTGCTTTCTGATATAATTGATAAGCTTTCTTATGCTCTTCTGTCCATTTATCCCTAGGAATGGGGTTTTCTTTGGAATTAACTGGTTCGGTGTATTGTTTTTGAACCATATCCCAGAGTTCGAGTTGTTGAGACTCGAAGAAGGATTTAACTTTATCTTTCAAGTAGTCGAAGTTTGTTCCAGTGAACAAAGGAGGACGGTTAACATGACCACCAGCTTCGTTGCTTGCCATGAATAAAGAGTAAGATCTTTTCCTCTTACACTGTTAAGTTCTCAACCAAGAGGCCGAGCTCTGGTACCAATTGAACATGGCAAAAACACAAGAAAAGGGGGTTTGAATTGGGTTTTAGAAATCTTTTCGCAAATGTTGTGTATTTATGAAAACCTTTTCAAAACTACTCTTTAATAAAATAGGGCAGTACGTAAATAGGAGAAGAGAGAGAGAGAGACACAGTAATTTATACTAGTTCACTATCACCTGATAGCTATGTCTAGTCCCTTCACACACTTGAAGGATTTCTCCACTATAATCAACCTTATTACTCTTGAGAGTATAATACTGCCAAACTGACTATACTCATAACTTCTTAGAACGACTTAATGCAGTCAAGCCTCTAGGGAATACAACCACTACTGGGCTAAATACAATGTTCAAAAATGATTTGAAACAATATCAAAATAACTCTCACAGAGAGGATATACAATGAAAAACTCAAGCACAAAGAATAACTTTCAAAACTGAAAGAGTAAAAATGTTTTAGTGCTTTGTTCAATGTGATCTCAGATACTTGGAATAATTCTTGGTTGCACACTTCGTATCATAGCGTTAACTTACTTCAGTGGGAGAAGTAAGGTATATATAGCTAGGGTTGTGAATAGTGCTGTTGTGACCTAACAGCTCTTTTCACCTAGGTCAAAAGACTTCAGATCCCCTTTTTTGGCTTTAGCAAGTCACGTCGTTTTCCACTCTGCTCAAAGCATACTGACACAGCAGACAAAATTAGAATTTTTGTCTCTTGTGAGCTTTTTGAATATTAGACCCTTCGAGAGCAAATTTCCTGATGATTATATTCGTTGACATTCCCTTTGGCCTTTGATACCTCGTACATTAACAAGCTTCATCAATGGGGTCTCTTAAATACATGAAGTAGCCTTAAATGAACTTCAGTCTGTTTTCCTATCAGAGCCACACTGTTCACCAGAGTGAGCTTGAAACAGATGTGAGTTTTTCAGCACAAAATTTGTTGGCCTTTCACATAAGAGAGTCATGAAGAATTGGACGAAGGATTTCATAGAGTAGTCTAACCAAAGTCTGTTTATGCGTTGACTGACTACCAGAGCGTTGACCGAAAACAGAGTGTGGTCTCACCAGAGCAACGTCTACCAGAACGTTGACCAACACCAGAGCGTTGACCAAATCAGAGTTTGTCTTACCAGAGCTTGGTTCACCAGAGTGTTGACTAATCAATTAGAGTTGACTAAGCCAGAGCATAGTCTTGCCAGTGTTGATTACCAATAGAGTTGACCAAGTCAACATATGGTCTTACTAGAGCGTTGACTGACAACAGAGTTGACCATTTCAGAGTAGGGCTTTCAGACGATGACGTCAGCGTGATTTCAGAAGATCAATGCCAGACTTAGATTTCTGGATCTAAGTGTGAAATTAATAATTTCACAAGGTCTTCTGAGACAGTTTCTTCTGATGACTAGTGATTTACTGCGCACTAAAAAACACATCAGAGGATGAATTGTTCTACTAACTATTTGTTATCATCAAAACAATTAAGGGTCATTGTTTCTGAATCCGCTTGACTCCAACACTTAGGACCGTATTTGCATAGGTAAGTACATATGTTGCTAGCTGATGTCAAATTGGTAGTCTAGTTTGCTTTTGTTTGTTTCTGCTTCAGATAAACCATTATTATTGTTCATTATTTGCAGCGATCACTGGTAGTTGTTTATCATTTGTCCTAGTGATAATGTTGTTGTTTGGTTGTGTTCGCTGCACTATAAACCAAACGATGTACCAAAGGGCATTATTGAAATGTAAACTTATATTTATCATATATACATTGATTCTTTTGTCTCTAGATTTGCAACTTAATTTTGATGAATGTTCTTTTATCAGGATATATAATAAGAAACCTAAATGGGTGAAGCCTAAGGTAAATAGTTTGTGTTCTTGAAATTCATTTACATTTAATAGCACTAGTTAATGTTTATAATTTTTCCTTATTATATGTTACTATGGTATTCATTTGTAGGGGCCTCGACAAAAGAACGGCTGGGCCTGTGGGTACTATGTGATGAAAAGTATGTTAACAATTGTCTCGACATATATTATTGACGGATGGACAAATGTAATAAAATTTTTAACCTCTTGCTATTATATTTCTAATATGAAAAACATGTTATTACTTTTAGGCCTATTTAATTTATTATATATATGTTTGCACTTGCAGATATTCAATGACCCATCTGAATATGGTCTAGATGAAATGAAGCATGTTAGACAAACTTGGGCCGAATTCTTTTTGCAAATGATTGAGGGGAAAAAAAGGAAGATGAAGGAGAATGAACATTTAGAAGAAGCTCAAGGAACAAATTCCAAAAGACCTAGACAATCATGACATTGACTTTGTATATAGCACTTGATTCTTTGTACATTATTTATATATTGTTTACACACACACACACACACATATATATATATATAGCTTAAATTTGTTTATATGTATATTTGATATGTTTATTGATTAAATTTGATAACTTTGTTTATGTGTATTGTAACATCCCAAATTCCCCAAGCCTAATTATTAGGAAATCCTAAGTGAAAACGAGATTTAATCCCTAAGGATTAAATATGGTTCATTGCCTTAATTTAGTAATTTAAAACCAATTAGGAACTAAGGGGTAAAATGATAATTTTACCCAATGATTTAGGAATTTTGGTACTAAGTAATTAGGAGTAGCTTTAATTAATTAGAATTACTCAATATGTTATTAGGAACCAAAGGTTGAATTAAGAAGCTAATTAAGGGCTTGATTGCAATAGTTTTTAATTAATTTAAAACCCAAGGGACCACCATACACCACCTTTCATTTCAATCTACCCTAGCACCCCTTCTTTAACCCCAATACCCCCTCCCTTCACGTTTTCCAGCAGACACTAAAGAGAAGGGAACAGAATCAAAGAAAAAAAAAGAAAGAAGAAAGAAAGGGAAAGAAAGAAGGAGGGAGAGAAGAAGGGAAGGGCGTGCGTGGAAGAAGAAGAAGAAGGGCGGGCCGCCGCAGCTCCGGCGCGGCCGCGCGACCGCCATGGAGGTGGTGGTACACCACCTTGCGTCGAGAGTGAGAGAGTGTGAGACGCGATGGGGAGAGAGAGGGGGAAAACGAGAGAGAGAGAACCGAGAGAGAAAGTGGGCGATCGATGGGGGAGAAGGACGAAGGGTGGTGGTTGGTGGCTGGTGGTGGTGGCGCGGCGGTGTGAGGAGGTGGCCGCGCCACTGTTCACGACCGTGAGAGAGAGTTGGGCCGAGGGAGAGAAAGAAAGAGGTGGAGGCCGAGAGTCAGAGAGAGAACTCGTGAGAGAGTGATTCAGAGAACATGGAACTCGAAAATGGTGGAGAAGATGGTTTCAGACTTGTTTGGGTTTGATTGAAGAAGTTGGAAGCTTCAAGGAAGTGCTTTAATGGAGGTTAAGGCTTAGAACAACAAGAAGAAGACATGCATGTGGGTTCTGAGTGATGAGGATGATGATGCTGAACTCAAAATGAAGGAAGAAGGGAAAAAAGGACTTTTGGAATTGAAATCCCTAACTTGGGATTGCTCAGGTAACATAGACTTCCCCGAAACCTCCCTTAGAGTGTGCTAGGTTTTATTATTAATTTTATTAGTTCAATAATTAGCTTGTTAGTCATACTGAATGGTCTTGTATGGGGTTTAACTGAAATAGGGTTGGACGGCTGCCCCCAACCCCCCTAAACCAATGTTTGAAGTTTGTTCTGTTGTGAGCTCCATCGAGCCTCACTCGGATTATTTATGTGATTGTTATGTTTACTAAAATGAATGAATTAGATTCTGAAATGGCTCGACACCCGAGCTAGCCTATTTGTATGAGTTGGGCTCCAAGATACTTATTTTAGGTGCAATGAATGACATATGATGAATTTAATCTTTTGTGTGTTGTCCTAGGTGTGAGGATTATTGTTGATGTTGTTGTTGTTATATTACAGTTTAATAATAAGAATATTTATTCTGGAAATTTAAGTATGTAATCTAGAGAAACTATATATTCACTTACTATGTTGTTGTTTTTGTATGAACATGCGTGAATGTTGTATGTTGTCTGCATAAATATGTAACTAATGTAATATATAATATTGCATCCTCTGTGAATTGACAACGATCCTGTACGTGTGTAGTCAGTTCTGTTGTACTAATAAACAACGCATGCAACACAGTGACAATTCAATAGTGATCTGATACATTGTCTGTGATATGTGCGTATCTGTATGCTGTCGTATACGCATGTGTGCATATTAAACAACGGTGTTATAATTAAGTAATGTAGTGCGTACATAGCCTCTGTTTCTAGAACCAGTGGGTTAATCAACTTTAACGTATAGTAAGTTACTATATTGCTAACGTTGAATGATATGTGAACCAAAACACGATATAACAAGTTTTTACTAAAGATAACATAAGTACTACTTGTGGTGCTAGATAATGCTACTCTATTCTATACTGTGAATTAATAAAATTGCTAATGAGTTTGACACATGCTTACATAATGGCAATGTACAACTTATTGTTATATTATCTTTTGAGTGCATATGAACGTTTAGTTATGATGTGCTTGCCTATTTCCTTGGCTTGACTTTGATTTTTCTATGGTCTTGAAATTATGATTTGATTCTTCTATCCATTTGTGAAGGATGAAGGAATCGCTTACATTATAACATAGCATCCAAATCTTAGGATAGTCTATGTCTGGAGAAATACCATGTTTTCCGTTAAAGGCTAGCTATCATGGGCCACATATATGTGGGTGAGACCCAAACTGTTTTAGTAAGTCCTTTCTATTTGAAAGGCTAGGATACGGTATTAGCGGTTTAAAGAGACGTCTAACCGTGGTCATCAAGCTCTGACTGCCGTATCAAAAATTTTAAACTGGTGTGGTTAAGTTGCTCACGCTTAACTACCTAGTGAGTTTTCTTAAAAGATTGAGGATGCCTACGCTATGATGTATGACGAATAAAGTTTAATGTCATGTATTACGAATTACGTGATGTGGCATTGCGGGCTCACCAGTGGGGTAAGCCACTGGGCTGGACAATAAAGTCCAGTAACCCGGGTGTTGCGATAAAAGACTTACAAAGAGGCCCATTATGTTTGATTTGAATTATGTGATTGTATGTTATGCGTATGAATTATGTTACTTTGCAAATGAATGCTCTTGAAGCAAGTTATGTTTGAGTTTGACTGAATGAATGAAGATGATGTTAAGATTTGGCCATAGTATTAGTATATGTTAAGTATATGTTGTCAGGGAGGATTTTCCATACGTTGCACACGCGTATGGCTGGAAACAACGGTAAAAGCATTTTTCTTCTATGTCTATGTTACTGAGTTTTATAAACTCACCGTTGGGGCGTTGTTTTCAGGTACACTTGATGGAGGAGGTCTAGAGCACGAAGCGAGTTCGGTCTCGCCCTCGGCAAGACATTGAGTCACCGGATCATGAGTCAGAGTCCTTATCTCTAGGAGGAGTCCTTTGCAATTAGAAAATAATGTATAGGTTATAATTGTTTTATCTTGTGGTCATTTTATGAAATGAGACGTAAATGAAAAAGTTATTCCGCTTTTGAAACTCTAATAGATATATGTGACATGTTTGGGACCTTGAAATATTTCTTTCCAAGTCAGACAGGTCTTAAACAAGGTTTTATTTATGTCTTAAGGTTGTTATATTTGAGAAAATCTAAAAGGTGAAATTTTCAATCTTTAATTAGTAAGTAATCCCTTAATTAGAGTTAGGGTGTTACATGTATATTTGATATATTTATAGATTAAATTTGATAGCTTTAAATGGTTTGAATTTTGGGCACATTTGGTGCCAATTCTTGGCAAATTTATTGCCTTCTTATCAATTTAGATAGCCTCTGGGCAGGAATGGATAAAAATAAATAGAGAAACAATTTTTTTTACCTTTTACGCCGGTTATCCATGAAACCAGTGTAAAAGAAAGACTTTTAACACCAGTTTTTGTGAATAACCGGGGTAAAATATCCTCCAAAAAATAAAATAAAACCCAAAATTGACATTTTACACTGGATATATAACCGGTGTAAAAACTCCAATATAAAACACCGGGAGCATCTACACCGGTATCATAACCGGTGTAAAATGTCAATTTTAACCGGTGTAAAATCCTTCTTTTGCACTAGTCTTAACAGCAAAAATACGCGTCACCGCGTCACTCAGAAAACTTGCATTAAAGTCTATTGATGAACTCACATTAAAAACAATATTATCACCAAAATAGAAACTGTTGAAAATAAATTTACACAGTTTCTTGTACTCTCGGCAAGTCATTGAGGTGATCAGTCTCTACGACTTACCTCCAAGTATTCAAGATTTTATCGCTAAAACAATTTTTCTCAAAAATTGGGGTGTTACCTTACCGCCCTCCTTAAAATAGTTTCGTCCTTGAAACTACAAAATACTGTAATTTATGTCAATCAAATCCATAAAATAGTAACATAAAATATTTTATAATCTCAAAATCATAACATAAGATTGATTTACAAACAATGAAAATACATCAAAAATCGCAATATACTTATGCAGACTATACTTAGAACCACTTACACACCAAAATAAATACTAAACGACATAACAACTATCTTCTATGGATGATCCTTGATCGTAGCTCATACTCCCAACTTCTTCATGTGGTGCCCTCTAGGGTAGAGTCTGCATGTGGCGAACTCTTTTCTCCGCTTATCATGTAAACACGTCCTCCAGCAGTTGGGCATGCAGCTTTAATAGCATTGGCAGCTGGCTCCCATTTTATTGTCTTGGCAAATTGCCCAGGCTTCTTGCACATGAAGCAAAATGTCTCCCTTGAAGAACACAAGTCCGCCTTGTGTCCTTCGTCCCCACAACAGAAACAACGGTTTTCCTGACTTCAGGGTCGTTTTCCCCCACCTTCACTTTCTGAAGCTTGAGCCATAGGGCGGTACTAGTCTCGGTGGTCCTCTTGAGGACAGTGGTAGGGCTTCCCCTATTGCTGATGATTTGACTGAATAGGTCCCCCAGTGTAACGCCCCAATTTTTAAGAAAAATTGTTTTACCAAATAAAATCCTAGTTACTTGAAGGTAAGTCGTAGAGATTGATCACCTCAATGATTTACTAAGAGTACGAGGAATTATTTTGACATATTTTTAAATATATTATTTATCATAAATAATAATTATTTATGATATCAATTCAAATTAATAGACAGCATAGATGTATGCTGCTTTTAAGGTGAATTCATCAATTAAATTTTATATAAGTTTTCTGTCTGACGCGGTAATGCGTATTGTTGCTGACTAAGAAATTGATTGAATTAAATCAAGATAAAATTTAATTTAAGAATTAATATTTTATATTAATTCATGGTTCAAAAATTGTCAAAATATTCTAACAAAGTTTTGCAGTGTTTTGAATCACCGGATAGTTTTTATCTGCAATAAAATTTTAAAACGAATTCCGATTTTGATGAAAATCAAAACTTAACTTATTGTGATGATATTTGAGTGTTTTTAGTTGTTTTTATTATTTATAGATAAATTATTATCATGCGGTGAATTAATTTCTAAGTAAATTAATTTTCGCGATTTTATCTGCGAAAGAATTAATCGGTAACGCGATTACTCGACATCGTTTTTTTAGTACACTCTAGACTCTAGGATTAGGGGGTAATAATGGGAAGAGAAGGATTAGATGTTTAGACTTATTGATTAGATTAGAATCTTATTTTATAGTGCTAGGTGTCCATTTTTTCATGGTTAATTAGGTGATGCTTATCCTAATTAAATGTGAACCGTGAAGTTTTGGGAAAAGAAAAAGAATTGGAGTTTTAAAACATTTACTTTCCAACTTGTGTGTTATTTCAAGTGAGTTTTAGTTTTAAAAACATTTAATTTCAATTGTTTATCATTCCAAGTAGGTGATTTATTAAAAAGATTTTTGGGGATTGAGAACCTAGCGGTTAGAATTGAATCTATGCCTAGGAAATTATTTTTGGGTGAACTAGAATTGTGCTAAGCTTGGTGTGTTGTTTAGGATCCTTGAGGATTGTTCGTGCTGAGTAGGTTGTGACGTGCTTTGACACGTGAGCTGTTGAACTTTGGTAAGGGCGCTTCACATTATATATTTTATATAGTGTAGTATGAGTAAGGACTACTTCTAGATATAACTAGAGTTTGGATATTGAAATGCTAAGATGTGGTTTATCGTCATATGCTTATGTTTGCTGAATATGAAATTGTGAATGTAAGTTAATTGGATTTGCTGAATTATTGGGATATTGAATTAGTAGTTGTAACACCCCGTTTACGGAGCGTGTAACACCCAGTTTTCGGAGCGCTACTAAACTAGATATTACTGTCGGCATTTCCAATACTTTCGAAAATGGAACACGCTGCTGCATGCTTTTAAAAAATGTGAGTCTAATTTTTTTTTCTTTTCAGCTTCTTTTAAGAAATTGGCAATCAGAGTATTGCAGCATTTTCGAAGGCAGTGAATAAATCAAATACCATGTCCAATTCACAAAACCATATAAGGAATTTATTTAAAACATACACATACGACATGTCAAGTCTTTAAACATAATACATTTATTACAACATTGTAATTAAAGCATCTGACACCCTAAAGCTGGTCGGAGCACTACAACGCTTACTAGTCCTCTAGTAAGTTGCAACAGAAAACACAAGTAGGAAGTCGGATCGGCTATCCTCCGCTACGCTTCTCTGCAGTCCCGGACACTCCTCTTCCTTCGTCATCTAGGTTACAATCATTGATTGAAAGAACCACTGGCAAGGGTCAACTTCTTAAAATAGAACAAGTAGCAGGCAACAAAGAATACGATGACCATTTATATTATATAGACACAATATAATATAAAGCCACAAATCTCCAATGTATATAACAACCATATCAATAGCAACAGAACAATCAATAAGGATGCACCCAAGATCCTATTGATGCAACTATATGCCAGTGCAATTTTAATTCCGGAATCCATATGCCAGAGGCATATCGGGCTGTACGTACTAGACCGACACTTTTCCCTGCGGTGGTAAAATTTAACGACGTTCCTGAATTCCTTTGGCCATGGGCATTTTCACTACCCAGGATAGACAGGTCGACGTTTCCACAAGACACGACGCAACAATGTCTTTAACTACCCCCAATGAACATATCACCACATTTGATATTTCAATCATGGCATAATCAATAACATCAATTATCCAAAAAAAACCACAGCATATATCTTAATCATGTTTTAAGCATACACACACCACGATGCTTTTCAATTCAACCACACACAACAATCCATTGATACGTGACAAACCAACAACACAACAAACAACAACATCAATCAAGTTCGTCCCTTTGCAACTCGGTAGAGTTAGCAAAGAGGAAGTCAAACAAGTGTGGGGGGTTGGGGGCAGTCGCCAACCACTTTTCCAGCCCACGACCAATTCAATATAAAGCTTTAAGAAACTAAAAATTGAAGGGGTACGAGACCCTCACTTCGAACCCTGAGGTTCTCAGACTTCTTCGCTTTACGAAATAAAATTAAATCCTTTACATGTCTAAAAGTTGCCCTTACACTTACTATACAAACTTAAACATCGAGAATGTGAAGTGCCCTTACACTAACATACTATAACAAGTACTGAATGTGAAGTGCCCTTACCGAAGTTGCCATGTCGCGTGTCCAAGAACATCTCGATCTCACTCTGCACGGACTCAGATTACTCAAATCCTAACACCACGGAACAAACTTAGTACACTCCTAGGAAACTTAGTTCTAACCCCTTAGGCTCTCAACCCACAACCTCTTAGATAACCAAAACATTTACACTTGAATGCCCAAATTTGAAATACTTGCTTTTAAAGAATCACATACACTTGAAATTTAACAAAGAACTAAAAGGATAAGGTTTTAAAGACTAAGACTTATTTTCTTTCCAACTTAGAACATGAAACAACCCCATAATCAATTTCATAATATCTATTATTGATCAAGATCAACACACTTACTTGGAACTAATTCCCAAGGTAAAAGAAACAATAACAAATATTTTAAAACCAAAACACCTTTTCTTTAAAAGCATGAACCACTAAATCATAACTTAAAAATTCAACCCTATCAGTGACAACACTGGATTCAAGGCTCTACTAGGTTTTAGGATTGTAAAATCCCCTGTACCTTTAATGTATCATAGCCTTACATCTCTAAACCAATTCATTTTCAATCTAAATTCCTTTCCAACCACTTTCCAAATACTAAGCTTACTTCTTCAAAATTGAGACATAATCAATACTAATATTTTATACTTTTTCTCAAAATGCTCAATCAAGACTCCACTTGGTGTCTAGGATCTCAAAGAGTCCATCTCACCTTAATTGTTTCATAGCCCCAAAACGTTAAATAACCATCAATTCAATCCAATCCTTCCTAAAATTCTTCCAAGGCTCACACAATTCTTAAACACACTAAATACAATTATTCAAATGCTAGAAGCACAAAAATATTTGCCTCCCAAGCCTTGATAGCTCGCGGCCATACTCCCCTTTTTCCCAAAAATATTTGCAAACTTCACTTCATTCAAACAACACCACTCCAACAATTAACTTCCTTCACAAAACAATAAATCATTTCCAAAACATAAGCCAAATCAAGACCCAATTCCATTTTTAAGTCCCTTCAAGAACAAGGGTTTTCATAAAAACTTCTCAATCTAACTTTCAATTCAAAACTAGTAACTAATATAGCAACTATATCATCTAATAAGCAAGAAACACCAATTAATTGAGTTGATTCACCTCAAGATCACACAATCCCTTTTTCCCCCTTAGGTTAGCGCCTAGGGTTCCAAGATTTGGGGATTTAGGTGCTCATTTCCATCATTGATCATAATCAAGCATTAACTAAAGCATTAGAAAAAGAATAAAGCAAGAAATTCAAAACTACACACACACCACGATTTGGGGCTGAAATGGAAGGAAAAGGAAATGGCCTTCATGCTTACTTGAATGATGGAATGGGTAGTAGCAAGGAGAAGAAGAACCAAAGGCAAAGAAAGTTGAAGAAATGGAGAAGAATCTTGCTTGAAAGGTGAGGAGATGATGAAGCCATGGATGTGCTCTAAGCTTTCTCTCACTAAAATGGAGAAGATGAAGTAAAATGAAATGTAGAGAGTGGGGTGGGGTGGTTCGGCCTTGGGCTGAATAAGGAGGGGAGGATTTAATTAAAAACAACTTAAATAAACACTTAGTGGAAAATAGTCTAAGTAAAGTATTAAAAATACTAATCACACAAAATGTGACACCTCTAAAAAAAACAAGATTCTAATCTCATCACTTAGTCTAGCCCATCTAATCTCTCATATCTCATGATTACCCTCTAATCCTAGAGTCTTAAGAGTACTAAAACACGGCGTCGAGTAACCGCGTTATCGATTAATTCTTCTGCCGATTAATTCGTGAAAATTAATTTGCCGAGAAATTAATTCACCGCGTGATAAAATATTATCATAAATAATAAAAACAATCTAAAACACTCAAAAACAAACACAACAAGTTACGATTCGATTTTCATCGAAATCGGAGTTCGTTTAAAATTTTGTTCATGGATAAAAACTGTCCGGTGATTCAAAACGCGGCGAAACTTCGTTAGAATATTTCGACGATATTCGAACCATGAATTAATATAAAATATTAATTCTTAAATTTAATTTGATCATGATTTAATTCAATCATTTTCTTAGTCAACAAAAATACGTGTTACCGCATCAAACAGAAAACTTATAAAATAAGTACAATTGATGAATTCACCTTAAAAGCAGCATACGTCTACGCTGTCTATTAATTTGAATTGATATCATGAATAATAATTATTTATAATAAATAAATTATTCAAAATAAGCCAAAATAGTTCCTCGTACTCTCAGTAAATCATTAAGGTGATCAGTCTCTACGACTTACTTTCAAGTAACTGGGGTTTTATTGCTAAAGAAATCTTTTCTTAAAAATTTGGGATGTTACAGTTGTGCTCCGGGAACGGGGTGTTACACCCAGCACCTCTTTTCCTCCACTTCCTATTCTTCGTGTTCCCTACTTGGATGCACTTCTCAACCAACTGTTGAAACTGTCGGATGCCCAATGGCAGCACTGACTGTTGGGTTTTCAAGAGGAATAATTTTAATTTTCTTAATAGAGAAATCCTCTTGAGCGAAAAAGCCATATTTTCATGGATCATGTCATTGCCAAGAATCACAAAGAAGGTTACTGTGTTTATCTCTTGAAGCGTGCTTTCACAATCTTGATCACCAAAGGCACCAATCGTTGCCTTTCTACTCAGTCCACGCGAGATCCTAGGAGCTCTTGGGTGCTAGCCCTCTTGGGATGATGGTGGCTCCTCTCTTCAAGAATTAGGACTACATGTGATGAGCATCACTTACCCTTGAATAGAAAAGGTCTCACCCACTTAGGTCACCACACACCCAATGGGCCAAGCCTACTTGGGTCCATTTAATTAAAACTCTTTTAATTAAATCATCCCTTAAATAAATAAATCTTATTTAATTAATTATTTCTATTAATTAAATTAATCTCACCTGAATTTAATTAATTCCTTGCTCCATCATAAAACCTCTATGCGTGTGACCCCATAGGTTTCCACTAGACTGGCCATGATATTAAATATTATTTTACTATTAAATATTCAATATAATATTAAACATCACAGACAATGATTGACATCTAGCAATGTATCACTGCCACCAAGCCTATGGAAATATCGGTGATTCGATATTAACCTTATCGTAACCAAAATCTCTGTGAAGTCAATGTCCCTTCGTCCAATGTGTCTTGATTGAACATGAGGCATAAATGTGTCATCCTCGTAAAGTCCAATCATTTGTTCCTCGATCTCCATGTAGACATGTAATCACGAAATGAGCTCAATATCCCATATTGACCCATCTCGGCGTGGCCACGCATATTTTCACGTTATACACTATCGAGAGGCCTGAGACACTGCTCCTGTTATGTAGGAGGGACAAATCCTGTCTACATCACTCACACCCCTCAACATGATTCATTGTAGGCCCAAGTACTACCATTATGATCATCCTGTCTACATCACTCACACCCCTCAACATGATTCATAGTGACTTCAAGTCGAATGACTACTTTACTATGGTCGCCATGAGGAGTGCCTATGACACTTACATAACTATTATGAAGCGTCCTCATAGTGGGTCAATCCGGTATAAATATTACACCTAATATTTATACCTGTGTGCCGACTTGATATCACATATCCATGACCCGTGATATTTGTTCATCAGTCTACTCACACAATAGTCTCTATGTATTATTGTCGTCCTAGTTAACAATAATACTTCGACTATGGATACTTTAAGAATAATGTTCTATATATTCAATGGGGTCTCACGATCAAGTCACACTTGATGTTCCATCAAACGAACTGTCTATTCTAAGGACTTTATTATGATATACACTAATAACATAATAAATGACGCCTTTACATATGACCAAAGTCATGATACAAATAATAATCTATATAAAATAGTTTGGCTACTAGGGCTTACACCAACAATCTCCCACTAGCACTAGTGCCAATCGAGCATCAATTCAACACCGATCGAACTAGTGTGAGTGTCAAACTACTATTGAGCAGGAGACTCCTTTAGTGGATTGTTTCGTGTTATCATTTTGCACATCTTCACATCTCCTGTATCATTTATCGAATGAGATGGAAGCAACTAAGTAATGTTCGGATCACTGGTGAGATCAAGTTTCCTTAGCTTAGACGATTACTCCATGATCATCACAATGAGATCAATGGAGTTCGCATAGTTAGGAACTACGCGAAGTTCAAATGAACTTCTTGATCCAAACATCCTTCTAATCACATTAGAGGCGGCTACATACTCAGCCTTTGTAAGAGAAATAGACACTGTCCCTGACCTCGAACTCTTCCAGCTCACAGTGCCACCATATAGGCAAAACACAAATCCAGACTGCGACCTGGGACTACTTTTATTGGTTTGGAAGTAACATCAATGTAACTACATACAACGATCTCTTCTTTACCATCATCTGTCAAGAATATTTCCTTAGTCTTTCTCAGGTACTCAAGGATATTATTGACTGTGGTCTAGTGACCTTCACTGGGATCATCTTGGTACATGTTTATCATGCTCAAAGTATACAAGACATCTAGTCGAGTACATATGAATGCATACATGTACTTCAACCTTATGACAAGTAACTTCAGCAATCTATCTCTATAGATCCTGATTCGTAACACTTAGAAAGTCTCGCCTAAGTCTTTCATCAAGAAACATTTCAAATATGCTTTTACGCTTTGTAGTGAAATCATTTTTGATGAGCAGTATATTATTCACATATAGGACTAGAAATCAATAATACTCCCACTAACCATTGTGTATACACAAGCTTATTTTCGTTCTTGATGAATCCCACTGTCCAACAGTCTCATCAAAACAAAGATTCTAGTTTCTGAAAGCTTGCTCAAATCCATAAATGGATCTTCAACAAGTAGAATCTTAATGGATCTAAACATCGTGATTGGGAGAATGTCTCACCACAGTCTATACTATGGATTTGCATGAAACCTTTCACCATAAATCACACCTTAAAGGTATTCACAATACCATCCATGTCAGTCTTCTATTAAAGACCCTCTTGCACCCTATGGGTTTTACCCATTGGGGTGACTCCATCAAGGTCCAACCTTATTGGTTCACATGGATTCCATCTTAGATTCTATGGCTCCAAGCCACCTCTCAGAATCTGGGCCAACTATGGCATCTAAGTAGATCACAGGCTCATTTTGATCCATGAGCAGCACATCACCATCTTGAGTCAGGAGAAGTCCATGTCTCTCAGGTTAGTGATGTGACATGTTATATCTACATAGATCTTGTGTAACTTGAATCGGTGGCTCATCCATAACACTCGTGGAACCGATTCATGTTCCATTGTAGGCAACCAAAGTTCTACATTTCTCCCACTGGTTCCTTTGGAGATGAACTCCTTTAAGGAATACTCCAGTTTCCACGACAAGCTCTTTGTCCTTGGAGACATTGTAGTCCCTTAGTTTCCTAAGGATACTCTACAAAGTACATTTATTCATTTTGGGTTCAAGTTTATCAAATAATCTTGATAAGCCAAATCTTCATAAATGTCACACTTGGCTTTCAAGCCCTTCCATATCTCATATGGAGCCCTTTTATTGCCTCCGATGGAATATAGTTAAGGGTGAGAAACATTTGTATATAAAGCATACTCCAGAAAGAGTCACAAAGTTTTGACTGACTCATCATTGATCGGACCATATCTGACAAGGAGCGATTTAGATAGTCATCAAACTCTTGGCTTTAGTATTTACCATCATGATCCAATCATATGGTCTTAATACTCTTGCCAATGTGTTTTTGCACTTCATCATTGGACTCTTTGAACTCTTCAAAGGTTCCCGATTTATGTTTCATAAGATACACAAATCCTTAGTTACTGTAGTCAACAGTAAACCCAATGAAGTCCGGAAACCTACCTTTTGCAAACTAGTTTAGTGGGCCATATACATCTCATGTATCACACCAAAAAATTACTAGTCCTTTCACCACGATTGGTGATTAAAGCTTAGTAGTCTTTTCCAATAAGTAAGAACTATAGACCTCAAATGATTCACAATCGAATGAGTCTGAGAATCCATCTTAATGGAACTTAGAATTATGTTTCTTACTTATTTAGCCTAAACATTAATGCCTAGGTATATAAAAATCAAATCACTTGATTTGACGTTATTCGTATTTATGTCATAGATGGGAAACTTGAGATCAACGACACGTGGTACATGTCTTTCAAGATCTCCAACATTGAAAACATCATTTGAATAAATGGAACAACAATTGTCCTTTTATCACAACATAAAATCCTTTCTTATCCACTCAATAAATGGAAGCGATGTTTCAATCAATAGTTGGAACTTAATAACACTTATTTAGTTCCAAGGCAAGCCCTTTGTCCTCTATGACAAAATACCCGAAGAGGAAGCCCAACTTCCTTTCTTCAATTTATACTCTTTCTAGTTCATGTGGCAATTCTCCTTCCAACATCCGGTCTAACCATATTGGAAGCAAGTGCCCTCCTCAGCAACCTTTGTATGTCAGCTTCAAGGTAGAAGTACTGGGCTTGAACTTGTTCTTGCCCATGTGTTACTCGTTGACAGTAAACATTAGGCCTTTCCCTTCCATGACCATTAACATGGCCTATTCTTTTCAACTCTAACTATCCAGCAGCTCTTGCATAATTAAGTCAGTGGCCAACTCTTGGCAACAAGGAAATCTCAGCTTTTCTTGGTTCTCATTGTACTCAATAGTATGAAGCACATGAGGACCCACTGAGTTTCCCACTACCAACTTATAGCTGGAAAAGGAATAGGAAGCCTTAAACCTTTCATGACTTGCTTGCTATTGGTAGAGCATCATGAGGTGAATGATCATATCATACGCCTCCATGATCGTAAGCTTGAAGTATCCTACATCCAAGACATCGACTTAATGCTTCTCATAAGCATCCTTTTCGATCCTAGTAGGAGCAGGTTGCTCAGGAATTGTCTACTTGAGAACATACAGCTCTTTCTTGTGCTTGAGGAAACTCCTCAAATTGATGTACCAATCCAGAAAATTAAATCTGGATTTCATGTCCTTCTTAAGGACAAATATCGCAGTAATAAAAATAGTGTTTGATGCCATGGTAATTATATTTATAGAAATATGCAAAATATATGTATCATGAAAACATATTTAATAAGGACTTTTATTAAATACGCTCCCACTATTTTACTCAAATCAATGACTCTCAGCATTGACTCAAAAAATCCCATTGGAAGATTTTCTAGTGAGACCAAGATCCATATTTCACATCGTCCTGATTCAGCTTTGGCTGATCGCCCAGAATTCAGTTATTTAGGTAGGAAACTCCTTTCCAATTGCATCCCCATGCAACTCTTGGATTAGTTGGGTGAATAACTTCTTATTCCAATTTATCATATAAATTGATGCCCAACTCCTTGCCTCTAAGCCATTTCAATCCTATTGAATTTGCTTAGTTAAGTCAAACCCAATGGTTGGCAGTTGGATATTTCATCTATCGCGCCTCACCAAGATAGACTATGGTGCCCAGCTTTGGCATGACCCACACTTAATCGATCCTGGCCTTGACGAGTACCACGCATCGGAAGGCATACATGACTTAATATTTAAATTGAGGGATTTTTTAATTAGGTGATCTCACCAGCGTTGTATTAACATACAAGGCGTATCTCTCAGCATACAAAGCATTCATGCAACATATATTTCAACCAAACATATAAGCATACAATGACATACATGCTAGCACAGATATAAATCATATATTTAAATCACCCACGTGATACATTTCATGCATCTCATACACAAACATACAAGGCAATAAACATATATCTCACACATTTCATGTATCACATACACAAACACACGAGATATGGTTTTATGATTATGACCTCCTAATATGCGATAAATTAAATAGCTAAACTATTACAATTCTTTGACCCACGAGCAAGCTTCCCAAGCTCTCATTGGCATCTGCATATGGTGTTCTACTTCTCCAACTCTTGAAGAAAATACATTTACTCAAATAAATAAATCATATATGGTACAACACGCAACCGTATTTAAATTTACATTTAAAAAAATCACAACACGCAGGTCGTATTTACCAAAATAATAAAACACCATTATCTAGGGTCATAACCATAAACCATACGTTTAAAATGTTTAATAACAAACAATAATATTAAACTTTTTATTATTATTATTATTATTAATTATTATTAAAGTATTTTAAACAACAAAGGAAATAGAGAAACGCACAAATCAATTCCATTGGCCAATAAAATTCTTTCCGTTTCATGGTTTCACAAAAATTTGTCCAATTATGAATTCAATTGATCAATCTGTAAACCCCTTTCACAGTTTTCTTATGCGCGGACATGGAAACCAAAAAGCAAGCATTTAATTCCTTGTTGATTAATAAAATAGTCAAACAAGCATTTAATGAGCAATCAAATTCGCGTACACATTTGAAAACAATTTTGAAACAATAGCCAATGAAAGGGACTATATTCTGGCATCAAAATTAATTTGAGCATAAATCATATCCCAGCCGAAAATAGTTGTATCCGGTATAGCCCAATGCAAGGATTCACGCAAGCAAAACGCCAGAGGGAAACCAGTCAAAATTAACGAAATCAAAAGATGCACATGATGCAAATAGTGGTGCGCACAATGATATCACAAAATCACTAAAGTACGAACTACAATGAATTGTTTTGGACCAATCAAAATCAAAGGTTCAACAGGACACTATGCAATTCGCATTTTCCGAAAACAATGAATTCACGTATTCAACGTTTGAAATCAAGAATCAATTAATCGAAGGAGTGCACAATATATTGTGACTTGCGCAGCACAAAACGCATCGAGATGCCGCACAGTCATTAACCAAAAACAATTTTCATGTTTTGACCAGTTTTTATAATCAAAAGTTCAGACCATGAAATCAGGGATCAATAACAAACGCTGAAACCGAATCGGACAATAAGAAGCACATTTCGAATTCCAGGTGCGCAAATTAAAAAGGCAGTGTTTAGACAATGTACAACCAAAAGCACAAGACCATTTCTCCAAAACACGGAATCCAGAATATATGAATAAGTACATTCAAATTCACACGAAAGCAGCGAAACAATATACATGGATTCAAGCAATAGAACAATGAGGCTCTGATACCACTGTTGGGTTTTCAAGAGGAACAATTTTAATTTTCTTAATAGAAAAATCCTCTTGAGCAAAAAAAAAACCCTATTCTCATGGATCATGTCATTGCCAAGAATCACAAAGAAGGTTACTGTGTTTACCTCTTGAAGCGTGCTTTCACAATCTTGATCACCAAAGGCACCAATCGTTGCCTCTCTACTCAGTCCACGCGAGATCCTAGGAGCTCTTGGGTGCTAGCCCTCTTGGGATGATGGTGGCTCCTTTCTTCAAGAATTAGGTCTACAGGTGATGAGCATCACTTACCCTTGAATAGAAAAGGTCTCACCCACTTAGGTCACCACACTCCCAATGGGCCAAGCCCACTTGGGTCCATTTAATTAAAACTCTTTTAATTAAATCATCCCTTAACTAATAAATCTTATTTAATTAATTATTTCTATTAATTAAATTAAGCTCACCTTAATTTAATTAATTCCTTGCTCCATCATAGAACCTCTATGCGTGTGACCCCATAGGTTTCCACTAGACTGGCCATGATATTAAATATTATTTTAATATTAAATATTCAATATAATATTAAACATCACAGACAATGATTGACATCTTGCAATGTGTCACTGCCACCCAACCTATGGAAATATAGGTGATTCAATATTAACCTTATCAGAACCAAAATCACTGTGAAGTTAATGTCCCTTCGTCCAATGTGTCTTGATTGAACATGAGGCATAAATCTGTCATCCTCATTAAGTCCAATCGTTTGTTCCTCGATCTCCATGTAGACATGTAATCATGAAATGAGCTCAATATCCCATATTGACCCATCTTGGCGTGGCCACGCATATTTTCACGTCATACACTATCGAGAGGCCCGAGATGTAACAACCTAGCTCTAAGAATTACTTACTAATCTAAAAGAATTAAAATAATTCAGACCTGGAAAATTTTTGCCTTTCTAAGTAATAACCAAGAGTGCATCCTTTCTAAAGATGCTACACTTGTTTAAATAAAGTCCTTGGTTCAAATTACATTCTAACGCTAATAGAACTAGTAGACATAAATCAGAGTTGTAAACGCGGAAATTACTTTAATTAGTTACAAACCATTACGATAATGACAATAGAAATAATTACTACTACACATTATTTCCTAATTACAAGGCCTTGACCTAGCAATTAGGACTCTGACTCATGATCCGGTGACTTGGGGTCTCATAGGAAGGCAAGACCGAGCATCACTCATGCTCTGAACTTCTCCATTATGCTTGTACTTGAAAACAATGCTCCAAAACATGAGTTTATAAAACTCAGTAACATAAACTTATGATAATAAAACTTTTACCGTTGTTTCCAGCTATACGTAGTGTGCGACGTATGGAAAACTCCTCCCTAACCAGTTCACGCATAATTTGTTCAAGAATATTTAAATCTACACTTATGCACTATATTCAATCATTCAACTTATTCATCAAAACTGAAATACAAACTCAATTCAGGGATAATCAATCGTAAGACAACGTAATTCTAAGTAAATCCTCAAGTTTCGTGTACAATTCAAAATGCACATTTCACATCAATTCCTCAATGTTGCATTATTAACAATACAACATATACATAATGGTTCCTCTAGGTAAGTATTAGTAAAAATATTACATCATGCAAATGAGTTCCTCTGATGTACCCCCTTGGTCCTTTTTAGCAACTGCACTTGAGCTTAATTACGCTCTTTTCTTTTTCTCATCTCGTTAGGGCTTTCTAACAAGGGGGTCCCCGCCGGTGAACGCTTGCAAGGAATCACAACCAACGGGCCTGCCGTCCGAATCGTCACCCGGACAGACAAACACCTTATGCATATGCCATGTCTAACATCAATGCATATGCAAGTCAAACAATCAAGACGCGTAATTCATAAAGTAATTCCTCTTAACTATCATCAACCAATAACAAGGATAGATATTCAACTAATTAACGTTCATATACAATCATGTTTTCTAACATCCAACCTCATTCTTATAACAAGTCAAAATAGTTAACATTGTTAACCATATAAGATGGAAACCCCTTCATTAAAGTTACAATATATGCAAACCATTAATCATCCAAACATAGGGATATATAAAAAGATTAACATGATTCTACAGGGAGAAATTCTTATTCCTAAGGAAAGTAGCCCATACTACTCATCCCATGGTGATAATATTGATGCCATAACTTCACTTAATCTTAAGTTGAGTTAAGGTCCTAGTTTACTTCATATTATTTTCCTTTAATTCCATCTTGGTTAATGTTTTCTTTTGACTTGCAACCTAGCTTAGGTCCTAAGTTTAAGGTAAAGGAAGGACTCCTAATCAAGTAAATACTTAATTAGTCAATTTATATCTTGTTTAAGACCATAAAATCCCTTAAGGAAACTAATTATCAACCTTACACAACTTCGCAAGCAAACCAGAACAGGACAGAACATAACTGGGCAATTCTGCCCAAAATTCGCTAAGCTAAGGAATTTCGCTTAAGTGAAATTCTGGTAGCATCTCGTCCAGCAGGTATTTCGCTTAGCGGATTTGGTCAGGCTAAGCGAATTTCGCAGGAAACACAGAAAGCAAGGAGAAAACTCAAATTCAATCACCATCAACCAACTCATTCACATGCAAGTTTGAAACCAACATCAAACCCAAGAATCATATGACATAAAACTAATATTAAAGAAGACATAAAGTCCTCTATTAATTCAGGGAAGTCACAGCAACTCCCAATTTAGGCTAAATCACAATCAAACATAATCCATTTGGAGCTCAATCGAACTCCCAATGGGCAAACATCACACAATAATTGGGGGGGGTTGGGGACAGGGTCCAACCCTATTTCAGCCAAACCGCATATCATATTATTTAACAATAATTTAAATTGCAAGAATTAAACATTAAATCCTAGCACACCCTAAGGGAGGGTTTAGGGGAAATCTATGTTACCTCTTGCTCCTTAGAGGCTTTAGGGTGAAAACCCCCAAATTTCCAAATCTAAAGCCCTAACCATCCTCCATGGAATGAGCTCTCAAGCTTCAATCTTCATCTCTTTCCTTCAATCTTTCAACTTTTGGCCTTGATTCTTCTTCTCCATTGAGCAAAACCCCCATGCAACCCTCTTCCTTAGTTGACATTTGACCTAAATCAGGTTTGGATCCTTGGTTCACTTCCATTTCGAGTTCCCTTCCTCTTTCAGTTCTCGATCTCTCTGAATCTCTCACATTCTCGCTGTCTCTTCCCTCTTTTCTCTCTCGGCCTGGATGAACAGTGGCGCGACCCCCCTTCTGCTGCTTGACCGGCGCGGTGGTGTGCCGCCACAAGCTGTGGTCGTCGCGGTCACCACCCCTTCCTCTCCTTCAATCGCACCTTTCCCTCTTCTCTTCTTTTCTTCTTCCATTCCTTTCTTTCTCCCCTTTGTTTGTTTCTTTCTTCTGTTTTGAGCTGTTGTTGCTCGATGGAAGGAGGGGTAGATGAGGATTTGGGGAGTGATAAGGTGGGATTAAATGAAATATAGTGTATGGTGGAACTTAGGCTGAAATTTAATTAAAACTTGCCCATAATCCCTTATTTAGCTTCCATAATTTAACCTTAGGTTCCTAATAACATCTTGAGTAATTTTAATTAATTAAAATTACACAAGACTAATTAGTCCCTCATATCCTTAATCCTAGGGTAAAATAACTATTTTACCCCTAATTTCCAAATTTGCTTTAAATCACTAAATTAAAGAAAATTTGGGATGTTACATTACTTCCCACCTTTTAGGAATTTTGCCCCAAAATTCTCCTTACCTTCTAACCTTATCCTTATATAGGATTCGCTCTCCGTGCTTCTGCTATGAACTCTAACCTACTCTGCTTCTAATGAGTAAGTTCCTTTTCTTATCGTTCTAAATCATCGTAATTTCAAAAAGGAATTAATAGCTACTGTAGGTCAACTATACGGAGAATTCAGTGACTTAGTTAACCGGTTACAAACTAAGCCTTATTCCTAATAAGAGGCTATTAAGCTAAGATAGAGTTTGTGATTGGTCAACAAGATCACTTCACACACCGGCTATTGAATCTAGCGCAGACATTAATATCCTCGAATTTCCGGTGATTTAGCTATAACTAATACTCTTATAGTCCAAGGACTATAATCTAATACTCTTCCGTAGACTAGATATTCTGCTAAGGTTATTATGCCTAGAAGGCTTAGAGTTTTTCTAACGAACTAGGGCTTGACTAACTTCAAGGTTCCCTAATTATAACTAAGGCATTTAGAAGTCTGGTTTCACGTCATCCCTTTTTGATTTAGAAATTACTAAGGTACTTCGACCCAAAGGCACTATAGGTTCTCTAGAAGGGTTTGAGGTTCCCAATCAACCTAAGATCCATCCATAATGATTAGGCCCAACAATCCTGATTAATTAACAAGTGTTGGAAATCTAAGCGATTATGAATGCCCATCCTAAATTACTCAAAACCGCACCACTAAGAATCCTTACTTATCAATTCTAAAGGCTATTGGAGTAAGCGGTCACGACAAAAAAATAACACTTAGTTCTATCAAGCATATGTAAATATATAGTCAAAATAGAACACCCAGTTAGTGAGGGAGCACAATTATGTTACTAGCCTCATCCAAGGATAACACTTCAAGCATAGAAACAAGTCTAACAATCATAACTAAGCATACATGTACATAATGGCGAATACCATTTTCTTAGGTGGATAATGGTATTATCCACGACAGGAGTCCATAATCATCCTTTAAAGATAGCTTATATCAAGTATCTAATAGTTACCCCCCATAAACTTCTTAGAACTTAATTCTGACTCTCTATTATGCCCCAAATTCGCTTAGCTCAGCCAAATTCGCTGAGCCAATTTGTCAGTAGAATTGATTGCAAAATCTGTTGTCAAATTCGCTTCGCTTGAGGAAATTCGCTGGGCGAATTTTGGACAGAATCAGGGACGTTTTTCTGCAGTTTTACATCAACTTGGACGATTTTAATAAAATATCAAACGGTGTCGGATTTGAGCAAACGACCACTCTTGGAAAGCTTAAGATGTGTAGTTTATGAATCTAAATTTTATTTTAGAACATAACCATTCATTTAGTGCAGTTTTACAAAAAAATCACGCTGATGTCAGAAATTAGAACAACAACTGACCATGAGTCAAGTGATTCTAACTCATTTTCAACACCTAACTCATTTCTTAACTCACGCTGATGTCAACACCTAACTCATTTCTTAACATTTTCAAGTGATTCTTGTGCTCATTCTAGAGCACTATGAGTCTAGTTTCTCATAAACTAAACGTCATCCCAATTGGAGCTCTGTGGAACACACAATGGGCGAAACATCATACGTACGCTCGTAGGGTTACCAATCAATCTAGCAACAGAACTTCCATATACTTGAGACACCGATTGCAAACAGCAGAAAATTGCAATAAGCACATCCATAAACCGAACATACATATTTCACACCAAATAAGTATTACTATCTCAATAGAGCAAAAGCAATTCATTATTAGTGACACTTTTCTATTTCTAGTCTTATCAATCAAGGTTGCTTCTTTTAACTAACTTCACAAATAGGTGAATATACACACACACACACACACACATATAATTAAGCCAAGCAAAAGGATGGTAAAATTATAACATATTCATCATTAGGCTTAATTAGCACATAACACATCAAAGGTAACTACATAAGAGTTGTAAATTGGGATGAAACCCGGAAGTCCCATTCCAACGATCGGCATGATTCCCGTTTCCTTCTCCTGATGGTTACATATATGTATATGCCCCTACGTATGAGTATATACATATATGAAAGAATCTCGTAGAACGAGAAAACACTATGCTAATTCCTGCTTATCTTCATTCTTCTCAAATTTTAAACGAATCCTTGAGGTGGCGTACCTCAATAATTCATAAAAAGAAATTAGAAAATTTAGATTTACAGTCACAACAGACTCTTTCCTAAACCAAATCACTTCTAGACACACTTGACTCACAGTCTAAGTGGGTCGAACTGCTCTGATACCATAATGTAACACCCTAGCTCTAATTAGGGAATTACTTACTAATTTAAAGGAATTAAAATAATTCAGACCTGGAAAATTTTCGCCTTTCTAAGTAATAACCAAGAGTGCATCCTTTCTAAAGATACTACGCTTGTTTAAATAAAGTCCTTGGTTCAAATTACATTCTAACGCTAATAGAACTAGTAGAAATAATTACTAATACACATTATTTCCTAATTATAAGGACTCGACCTAGCAATTAGGACTCTGACTCGTGATCCGGTGACTCGGGGTCTCGCAGGAAGGCAAGACCGAGCATAACTCATGCTCTGAACTTCTCCGTTAAGCTTGTACTTGAAAACAACGCTAAAAAACGTGAGTTTATAAAACTCAATAACATAGACTTATGATAATAAAACTTTTACCGTTGTTTCCAGCCATACGTGATGTGTGACGTATGGAAAACTCCTCCCTAACCTGTTCACGCATAATTTGTTCAAGAATATTTAAATCTACACTTATGCACTATATTCAATCATTCAACTTATTCATCAAAACTGAAATACAAACTCAATTTAGGGATAATCACTCGTAAGACAACGTAATTCTAAGTAAATCCTCAAGTTTCATGTACAATTCAAAATGCACAATTCACATCAATTCCTCAATGTTGCATTATTAACAATACAACGTATACATAATGGTTCCTCTAGGTAAGTATTAGTAAAAATATTACATCATGCAAATGAGTTCCTCTGATGTACCCCCTTGGTCCTTTTTAGCAATTGCACTTGAGCTTAATTACGCTCTTTACTTTTTCTCATCTTGTTAGGGCTTTTTAACAAGGGGGTCCCTGCCAGTAAACGCTTGCAATGAATCACAACCGACGGGCCTACCATCCAAATCGTCACCCGAAAAGACAAACACCTTATGCATATGCCATGTCAAACATCAATGCATATGCAAGTCAAACAATCAAGACGCGTAATCCATAAAGTAATTCCTCTTAACTATCATCAACCAATAACAAGGAAAGATATTCAACTAATTAACGTTCATACACAATCATGTTTTCTAACATCCAACCTCATTCTTATAACAAGTCAAAATAGTTAACGTTGTTAACCGTATAAGATGGAGACCCCTTCATTAAAGTTACAATATATGTAAACCGTTAATCATCCAAACATAGGGATATATAAAAAGATATACATGATTCTACAGGGAGAAATTCTTATTCCTAAGGAAAGTAGCCCATACTACTCAGGTAACATCCCAAAATCCCTAAGCCTAATTATTAGGAATCCTAAGTGAAAAAGGAATTTAATCCCTAAGGAATAAAAATAGTTCATAGCCTTAATTTAGTAATTTAAAACCAATTTGGAACCAAAGGGGTAAAATAGTAATTGTACCCAATGATTTAGGAATTATGGGACTAATTAATTAGGAGTAGTTCTAATTGATTAAAATTACTCAAGATGTTATTAGAAACCAAAGGTTGAATTAAGAAGCTAATTAAGGGCTTGATTGCAATAGTTTTTAATTAATTTAAAACCCAAGGGACCACCATACACCACCTTTCATTTAAATCTACCCTAGCACCCCTTCTTTAACCCTAATACTCCCTCCCCCATCGTGATTCTCAGCAGCCACAAGAAAGGAAAGGAGAAGCAAAAATCAGAAAAGAGGGAAAAACAGAAAAAAGAAGAAGAAAGGAGAAGAAGGAGAGAGAAGAGAAGAAGAAGTCGCGCGAGAGAAGAGGAAGGAGGAGGCGAAGGCTGTTGGAGCTCGACGGTCGCAACGACCAGTGGTGGCGGCACACCTCCCTACGCCACCGTGCTCGGGAGAAGAGGAAAGAAGCAAAGCGCGGCGAGAGAGAGAGAACCGAGAGAGGAAGTGGGCGTCGATGGGGAGAAGGACGAAGGGTGGTGGTTGGTGGTGGTGGTGGTGGCGCAGCGGTGTGTGGAGGTGGTCGCGCCCTTTGTTCACGCAGTGAGAGAGAGTTGGGCCGAGGAGAGAAAGAAAGAGGTGGATGTCGAGAGTGAGAGAGAGATAGAGGCCGAGTGAGAAAGAGAACCAGGTGAGAGAAATCAAGGGACTGAGAGATTGGAAAAAACAGAGGCTGAATAGAAGAAGAAGGTGAAGAGGAAGGCTTTGCATGTGGCTTCTAAGTGTTGAGGATGAAGATTCCGAACTCAAAGTGAAGGAAGAAAGGGAAAGAGGATTTTTGGAATTGAAATCCCTAACTTGGGATTGCTCAGGTAACATAGACTTCCCCCAAAACCCCCCTTAGAGTGTGCTAGGTTTTATTATTAATTTTATTAGCTCAATAATTAGCTTATTAGTTATACTGAATGGTCTTGTAGGGGGTTTGGTGAAATAGGGTTGGGCCAGTGCCCTCAACCCCCCTAAACCAATGTTTGATGTTTGTTCTGTTGTGAGCTCCATCGTGCCTCACTCGGATTATTTATGTGATATAAAGAGATGTAGTAAATAAGTAAATTGCATTACGCAAAAAGAAAAAAAAAATCTATACAAGATAAATGTTGTGTGTATCAATATTTGTGCAATAGTTAAATGTAAGGTTATTGAATAACATTAAAGATATTTTCACGAAAAGTGCAGTGAAGTGTTGTAAGTAATAAATAAAACATATGCTGATGTATGTTGTGTAATAATGTGTAAAATCTGTAAATGTGAGTAATTTTGAATATTATTATAGAAAACTAGCTGTGCATGGTTGAAACTAGATGGTATGGTGTATAGTACAGTAAATCATGTTAGCTTATGTAAAGAAACTGTAATGTAACGTTGTCAACCCTTTACAGATTGAATTATGTGTAATGAACAGTTGCATTTGTGTTAAAATCTTGTATAATATAATAAAAACAGTACCCAAGTACTAATTACCTGTAGTTTGCTGTCGTGTTGCTTGTAAATTTGGATAATATTATAGCATATTAACAATTGATAAAGTGATATGATAAAGATTGTACTTGATAACCAATCTCTGATACCAGTGTTATATAAGAAGATTTCATAATTAATATTATGATGTGAATTGGTCATAATAAGTTGTTCATCACTGAATATACATACATCAACAATCATTTATAACATATACTAGTTGATATGTACACACCATTTGTACTTTTTATTCATACATAAACATAATGCTATTTTATCAGTATCATAACATATGTCACATACATTATTAACTCCAATAGTAAATAATATTATTACACTAACATCACTATAATTATGTGTGTGTAGATCACGTGATTTATATCTACTTAACTGCATATCTATATGATGTTGTGTGTAAAACCCGTATTTTTACGTTACGTTACTTAGCATTATTTTAGTGTATTTTATCGTATCTAGGCTATAATAAAGCAATTTCTTGTTTTCTAAGAAAGTGAATTAATTAAATCAAGATCAAATTATATTTGAGAGTTAATATTTTATATTAATTCACGGTTTGAAAATCGTCGAAAAATTCTAACGAAGTTTAAATCAGCGTTTGAATCGCAGGCGATTTAAGCATGAGATAAAATTCTAAATGAACTCCGATTTCGATGAAAATCGAATCGTAACTTGTTGAGACTATTTTTGAATATTTGACATGATTTTTATTATTTATAATTAAATATTTTCACGCGATGAATTAATCTCTCGTTAAATTAATTTTCGCGAGTTAATCGGTAATGCGATTACTCGATGTCGTGTTTTTAGTACTCTTAAGATACTAGGATTAGAGGGTAATTATGAGAGATGATAGATTAGATGAGATAGGCTAATTGATGGTATTAGCATCTTACTTTAGTGAGAGGTGTCACTTTTTGAGTGATTATTATTTTTATGCTTTTCTTTAATTATTTTTAACCAAGTAAAACCTTATTTTTTATTTTTTTTTCTTCCTCTCCTCTTCTAGCCATCAGGCCGTGACCCCCGTTTCCTCATTTTCATCCACTCATTTTTTTTTACTTGGTCACCAAGTTAATACAAGTGATTGTACTCTTTTATTGTTTTAAAAAAACAAATACCTCACTTGGTCTTATCCAATTACTCTATTCCTTGGATTAATTTTTTTGTCTCTTTCTTTCCCTTTTACTTGGACCAGGCGAGACCCCACCCCAATTACTCCCTCATTTTATTTTATTTTTCTCTCTCTTAACCAAGTGTGAGTGTTGGAGAGCCACATTCTTGTTTTGGTCCAATCTTTCTCTCCTTTTCTCTTGTCCAGATCGTGGCATCCTTCCTTAATGCCCAATTTCACTTTTGTTTCACCCATTTTATAAGAATTTGGGAGGGTAATATGTATTTAGAGAAAAATAAAGCCCATCCTCTTTCTTCTTTGAGATCAGGCCGAAGCCCCTCCTTCACTCTCATCTCATCACTTCATTTCCTTTTCTCCTAAATTTATCTAAGTGTTGGTGTGATAGAAAAAGAAAGGAAAAGCAAAATATCTTCTCCTTCCTCTACTCTTGGCCGTCAGCCTCTTTTTTTTTTAAGGGTCCATCTCCATTTTCTTTCATTCCTTGCAAGTGTTAGTGGGTGATGCTTAGAAAAGAAACAAAGCCAATCTTCTTCTATTTTTCCTCTCCTGGAAGCCGTAGCCCTCTTCATGTAAGCACCCCCATTCAATTTCATTTCCTTTTCCTTTGTTTTCTTGCCAAGACCGTGAGCCTTGTTCTTGGTGTAGGAGTTATTATTTTTGTTCCTTTCCTTGTTTAAATGCTTTATTGATGTCTTGATTTGAATCATGGGAGAGATGAACAATTTTCTCCAAATATCTCAAACCCTAGGTCGTATGGCCTAAGGGAAAGGGGATTGAGTGATCTCTCATGTAACCATTCAATTGATTAGGGGTTATTAGTTCTTAATAATTGTTATTATTTTTGTTGTTGTCAATTTTAGTTTTTATCAAAGGAATTTAAAATTTGTGAAACCCTTGATTCTTGAAAGAGGTTTGAAATAGGATTAGTCTTGATTGGGCTTTGTTTTGTGAAATCATTTGTTGTTTTGTGAAAGAATAAATTGATTGAATGGTGTTGTTTAACTAGTTAAAGATTTGCAAATTTTTTGGGAAAGAGATGTGTTTGCCGCGAGCTATTCAAGCTTGAGAGGCAAAGTATTTTTGTGTTCCTAGCTTTTAATTTAGTAGTATATGATTGTTGTATAAGTTTACATGATTGCTGTGTAAGTTTCAAAAATTATGGAAGTGATTGGATTTTATTTGGAGTTGTTTTGATTTTAAAGGCCATGAAAAACATAAGGTAAATTGGGTCCCTTGAGATCCAAGAAACCAAGTAGAGCGTCAATTAAGTATTTTGAGAAGAAAAAGAATTTTATAAATGATGTTGTCTCAAGTTTTAAGTTTGAAAAGAAATGATTCTTAGTCTTTAGAATTTTATTCTTTAAGTGTTGTTAGTTTTTTTTTAAGCATATGTAATTCTTTAAAAACATGTAATTCAAATTGTGTATTTTAGTATATGTGATGCTTTTAAAAATATATATATGTATTTCAAAATTTGGCATTCAAGTGTAAGTGATTTGGTGAGCTAAGAGGGTTTAGGGAACCTACGAAGTTAGAACTAAGTCCCTAGGTTTGTACTAAGTTTGTTCCGTGTGTTAGGATTTGAGTATCCAAGTTCGTGCGGCGTGAGACCGAGGCGTGCCTTGACACGGGAACTGTTTACTTTCGGTAAGGGCACTTCTAGACATTCTAGGATTTTGTTTTTATGTCCCTGTGTAAGGACAATTTTTAGAGATGCTTAAATTCTTGCTTTACTATTTAAATGCTTATTTAAATACGAAGAAGTCTGAAAACTCTACGAGTTCGAAGTTAGGGTCTTCGAACCCCTTCGTTTATTGTTGTCGTGTGGTCGAACATATTCCGAGTCATTTGTGGGTGAAAACTTTGTGGTTGGTCTCCTGAACCCAACCCCCCACACTTGTTTGTACCTCTCTGTTAATTCCATCGAGTTGCAGAGGGATGGATTCCTTGATTTGCGTGTCGAGCATGTGATATCTGTTGATATGATTGAGTTATGCATTTATTTAACATGAGATTGAATATATGCTGTGAATTGTGTATTGCTTGTTGAATTACGTTTCTCCATGCAATCTGCTTTTATTGCTTAAATTGTCGAATTATGTTTCTTCATATTAAGCATGCTCTTATTATTTGATATGCGGTCGAATAATCTTGCGTACCACTCTTTGACTATCGTATGCGGCGAACTGTTCATCGAGTGAGAGAGCTAGGCGAGTCGTCAAAACATTTAGGAGCCGCGACCCGGATAACTAAGGGTGCTAGGTCCTCTTGGTCTACGGGGGCTTCTAAGCGTTGTAGCGTTAAGGAACTAGACCTGATTGCCCTAGAGTGAATTATCACAAGGAAGTTCAGTGTACCTGATTGCCCAGAGTGAATTGTCACAAGGAAGTTCAGTGTACCTGATTTCCCTAGAGTGAAGTATCACAAGGAAGTTCAGTGTCGGCGTTATTCCTGAACCTGATTGCCCTAGGGTGAAGTATGTCACAAGGAAGTTCAGTGTCATCAGGATAATCTGAGATTTATCGCGTGGAACATTATCGGGTTGGAGTATACCAAGCGATTGTCCACTGCGTGGGTTATTCCGGAAAATTGTCGAGGTGTCGAGAGAGATGAATTGTGAGATGAGTCGTGAGAGAGTCTCGAGTTGCATCTCGTAATATGTATACATTGTTGTTTGTTATTGCTTTATGACTTGTGATTTCTTGTTGCGATAAGAAGTTGACCCTTGCCAGCGGTTCCTTCAATTAATGATGGTAACCCAGACATTGACGGACGTGGTGGAGATTCCAGGGACGACGACATCATTGAAGTTGGCTCCTGACTTCCCGAGCATGAAGATTCCCTCGGCTAGGAGTTAAGCCCCACTCACGGCTGAGATGTATGTATGGTAGGCGTGTTAGGGATCTTCGCGTGGAGGAGCTGACGAGGATGCAGATGACTTGATGCAAAAGATTTGAGTAGTTGGTAGCTGACGGTGTTTAACTGTTTTGTATATAGCTTTGGGTTAGTGACCAGTCTGTCAATTTGTTTGGCTTTGTGACAGTTGTTGTTTAGGTGTCGAGGTTTTACTTTTGGAGCAGCCCCCTGCGTGGGTAACTGCCGAGGGTACCTCAGTATGTATGTTTATTCTTGTAGGGTCTCATACTCTAGATGTATTCCTTCTGGTGCGTATTTATTCACTGTTTTCATTGTGTAAAACTTTACTGTCTCTTTTTCGGAAATTGTAAAATATGTATGTATGTTCAGTTGCTTTAGTCTCTAGCATGGTAAGAATCCATCATGTTTCGAAAACGTTGTTGGTACTCTGATTGTGTTTTACGAAAGACTCTTGTTTATAAAAAGAAAAAAAAAATTTACCGCATTTTCCAAAAGACACGAAGAGTACTATTTTGAAAACCTACTTGCATTTAGAGTTGTTCTAGCTTAGTAGCGGTCCGGAAACGGGTCGTTACAATGGTGGTATCAGAGCAGTTCGGTTCTAACCGGATTGTGAGTTGGGTGTTTAAGCTGGTCACCGTGTCGGGTCTTGTTTTGTTGGATTCTGTAGAGTTTGTAATCTAACTGTGTCTTGTTGAGAGTCAAACCATGCTTGCTTGATTGCTCCTCAAGTAGGGTAACTCTACTTGTAATTGTTTGAATTGTTTCTTAATTGAAGCAATGTATGATAATACATCATTAGAGTGTGAGATTCTGACAGTTTTGAAACCTTGTAGGAATCTAATGCCACCTCGTAGAGACCGTACGTTTGGACCCGATAACTCAACTATGGAGAGAGCAATCCAAGCGATGACTGAGATGGCATCGGCGATAGCTCAACAATCTACTGCTGTGATCCAACAATCTGCTGCTGTAGCTCAACAGACTGCGACTATGAACCAATATAATCTGCAACAACAACAGAGGGCTGAAAGAGATGCAGAAGCTAGAGGACTAGCTGACTTCTGCAAGCATAATCCACCGAAGTTCTATGGTGAACCGGATCCAGACAAGGCTGATCTATGGATTCAGGAAGTCGAGAAGATTTTTGAAGCACTCCACTGCCCAGAAAATGTCAAGGTGAATTATGCGTCTTACTTGCTGTTGGGAGATGCGAGAATCTTGGTGGAAGAGCGTCAAACAAATGTTGATGGTAGCGTCGGGGAGATTAGCTGGGAGATCTTCCACATGAGATTTTTAGAGAAGTACTTTCCTGAGACTGCACGGATGGAGAAGGAGCAGGAATTCCTCCATTTACATCAGGGTAACATGACGGTATCGGAATATGCCGCCAAGTTCGAATCACTTTCGAGGTACTTCAGTCCATTTCGTGATCGGGCGGATCAGAGTTGGTTAAGTGATAGATTCCAGCGGGGATTGAGGTTCGACATCCAGAAGTCTGTGGTGTCCTTGAGGATTCGAAACTTCCAAGAGTTGGTTGACAGATGCATCGAGGTGGAAGGTGTGAGGAGCCACAAGAGAAAGAATGGTGCAGACGGGCCTATCAGATTGCAGAATCAGGTCCAGGGAAGTAATCAGAAAGGGAAACAGCAAAAACAACCCTACAACAAGCTTCAGGGGAACAACCAGGCGATCACAGCCTATGACCCAGAATTCAGGTGGTTGAGTTAAAGATCGAAGAGACCTAACCTGCTTTCGTTGTGGAAAGACGGGGCATTTTTCCAGCAAGTGTCCTACGAGAGAGGTATTGTGCTTCAACTGCAACAAGCCAGGGCACCTTGTCAAAGACTGCAAAGCTCTGAAGGGAGAACCAAGTGTGAATGTCGCGAAGCCAAAGAGAAGGGGTTCGACTACCAAGGGCAGAGTCCTCTGCATGGGCGGCAAGGCGACGGAGCGACCAAGAGATCTAACTCAGGGGAATTACAAAATTGAGGGTAACTCTCTACCCATAATCTTTGATTCTAATGCTGCACACTATTTTATTTCTTTTGATTGTGTGAGCTGATCTAAATATTGCTTGCGACTGTTTCATCTTTCGACTTAGTAGTGAATTACTTCAACTGCTAAGACTCTAGTTTCTAACACTGCACGAATTCGTTGTGTAGTGATTGTTGAGTGTGGAAACTCTTGTCAATTCGAGTCGCATATTTTTTAAAAGTCTTACCATTATTCTCAGGTTGGATTGGTTTTCGAATCACCATATCCTTTGGGACTGTGCCCAAAAATCGTAGTTTTTCCTAATTTTGGAGTCTTCACATACCTTTCTGTTAATTCTATCGAAGATTCTTGTAAGAGAGAGCTCAGGATTTCATATTCCCTCGCTAGTATAGAAGTTACCAAGCGACCGAGTTAAAGAATGTACCAGTCCGTGACGGTATCTATTGACGACATTTTGGTCTATTCGAGGGGCAGAGGAGAGCACGAAGAGCATTTACGCCAAGTACTGCAGATACTACGAGAGGAGCAGCCTTATGCTCACCGGTCTAAGTGTGAATTTTGGCTTAAAGAGGTGAATTTTCTCGGACAAGTGATAACTAAGGATGGAATAGTTGTGGATCCAGCTAAGAATTGAAGCTGTGTCAGCATATGAACAACCGAAGACTGTGACAGATATCAGAAGTTTTGTTGGATTAGAAGGCTACTACTGGAGATTCATCGAAAGTTTCTCGAAGATTGTCGCACTACTTACACGACTTACGAGAAAGGATCAACCTTTTGTTTGGACTGGGGAACGCGAATCTAGTTTTCAGAGACTAAAGGAACTCTTGACGACAGCACCAGTGTTGATTTTGCCTCTACCGGAAGAACCTTGTGAGGTTTCGTCACACCAAGGATTAGGATGTGTACTGATACAACATCGGAAAGTTGTGGCTTATGCTTCGAGATAGCTTAAGAATGCACGAGAGGAATTATTCTGCGCATGATTTGGAACTGGTTGCGGTGTTTTTTTTTTTTTGCATTGGAGAATTGTAAGCACTACCTGTATGGACGTAAGTATCAGACACCTTTAAGTTGGTATCGGGATGATGAGGACTCCATTGGCGAATCGGACATGATTCTGTAAGGAGAAGATTTGTTATTGGAGTATTCCTTGCAAAGATTGTCAATGGAAGGATCAAGCAATTGAGGAACAAGGAGATACAGCTTGTCAAGTTGTAAGGGATCAGAAAACCAGAGATGTAATATGGGAGTTGGAAGAGAAGCTGAAGACTTCGTATCCGGAGCTTTTTCATGGTACGTAACTCACCTGTAGTTTCGAGGACGAAACTATTTTTAGAGGGAGAGTATTGTAAAACCCGTATTTTTACGTTACGTTACTTAGCATTATTTTAGTGTATTTTATCGTATCTAGGCTATAATAAAGCAATTTCTTGTTTTCTAAGAAAGTGAATTAATTAAATCAAGATCAAATTATATTTGAGAGTTAATATTTTATCTTAATTCACGGTTTGAAAATCGTCGAAAAATTCTAACGAAGTTTCGTCGCGTTTCGAATCGCCGGGCAGTTTCGTCGCAGATAAAATTCTAAATGAACTCCGATTTCGATGAAATTCGAATCGTAACTTGTTGAGACTATTTTTGAATATTTCACATGATTTTTATTATTTATAATTAAATATTTTCACGCGATGAATTAATCTCTCGTTAAATTAATTTTCGCGAGTTAATCGGTAATGCGATTACTCGATGCCGTGTTTTTAGTACTCTTAAGATACTAGGATTAGAGGGTAATTATGAGAGATGATAGATTAGATGAGATAGGCTAATTGATGGTATTAGCATCTTACTTTAGTGAGAGGTGTCACTTTTTGAGTGATTATTATTTTTATGCTTTTCCTTAATTATTTTTAACCAAGTAAAACCTTGTTTTTTATTTTTTTTTCTTCCTCTCCTCTTCTAGCCATCAGGCCGTGACCCCCGTTTCCTCATTTTCATCCACTCATTTTTTTTTTACTTGGTCACCAAGTTAATACAAGTGATTGTACTCTTTTATTGTTTTAAAAAAACAAATACCTCACTTGGTCTTATCCAATTACTCTATTCCTTGGATTAATTTTTTGTCTCTTTCTTTCCCTTTTACTTGGACCAGGCGAGACCCCACCCCAATTACTCCCTCATTTTACTTTATTTTTCTCTCTCTTAACCAAGTGTGAGTGTTGGAGAGCCACATTCTTGTTTTGGTCCAATCTTTCTCTCCTTTTCTCTTGTCCAGATCGTGGCATCCTTCCTTAATGCCCAATTTCACTTTTGTTTCACCCATTTTATAAGAATTTGGGAGGGTAATATGTATTTAGAGAAAAATAAAGCCCATCCTCTTTCTTCTTTGAGATCAGGCCGAAGCCCCTCCCTCACTCTCATCTCATCACTTCATTTCCTTTTCTCCTAAATTTATCTAAGTGTTGGTGTGATAGAAAAAGAAAGGAAAAGCAAAATATCTTCTCCTTCCTCTACTCTTGGCCGTCAGCCTCTTTTTTTTTTAAGGGTCCATCTCCATTTTCTTTCATTCCTTGCAAGTGTTAGTGGGTGATGCTTAGAAAAGAAACAAAGCCAATCTTCTTCTATTTTTCCTCTCCTGGAAGCCGTAGCCCTCTTCATGTAAGCACCCCCATTCAATTTCATTTCCTTTTCCTTTGTTTTCTTGCCAAGACCGTGAGCCTTGTTCTTGGTGTAGGAGTTATTATTTTTGTTCCTTTCCTTGTTTAAATGCTTTATTGATGTCTTGATTTGAATCATGGGAGAGATGAACAATTTTCTCCAAATATCTCAAACCCTAGGTCTTATGGCCTAAGGGAAAGGGGATTGAGTGATCTCTCATGTAACCATTCAATTGATTAGGGGTTATTAGTTCTTAATAATTGTTATTATTTTTGTTGTTGTCAATTTTAGTTTTTATCAAAGGAATTTAAAATTTGTGAAACCCTTGATTCTTGAAAGAGGTTTGAAATAGGATTAGTCTTGATTGGGCTTTGTTTTGTGAAATCATTTGTTGTTTTGTGAAAGAATAAATTGATTGAATGGTGTTGTTTAACTAGTTAAAGATTTGCAAATTTTTTGGGAAAGAGATGTGTTTGCCGCGAGCTATTCAAGCTTGAGAGGCAAAGTATTTTTGTGTTCCTAGCTTTTAATTTAGTAGTATATGATTGTTGTATAAGTTTACATGATTGCTGTGTAAGTTTCAAAAATTATGGAAGTGATTGGATTGAATTTGGAGTTGTTTTGATTTTAAAGGCCATGAAAAACATAAGGTAAATTGGGTCCCTTGAGATCCAAGACACCAAGTAGAGCCTCAATTAAGTATTTTGAGAAGAAAAAGAATTTTATAAATGATGTTGTCTCAAGTTTTAAGTTTGAAAAGAAATGATTCTTAGTCTTTAGAATTTTATTCTTTAAGTGTTGTTAGTTTTTTTTTAAGCATATGTAATTCTTTAAAAACATGTAATTCAAATTGTGTATTTTAGTATATGTGATGCTTTTAAAAATATATATATGTATTTCAAAATTTGGCATTCAAGTGTAAGTGATTTGGTGAGCTAAGAGGGTTTAGGGAGCCTACGAAGTTAGAACTAAGTCCCTAGGTTTGTACTAAGTTTGTTCCGTGTGTTAGGATTTGAGTATCCAAGTTCGTGCGGCGTGAGACCGAGGCGTGCCTTGACACGGGAACTGTTTACTTTCGGTAAGGGCACTTCTAGACATTCTAGGATTTTGTTTTTATGTCCCTGTGTAAGGACAATTTTTAGAGATGCTTAAAATCTTGCTTTACTATTTAAATGCTTATTTAAATACGAAGAAGTCTGAGAACTCTACGAGTTCGAAGTTAGGGTCTTTGAACCCCTTCGTTTATTGTTGTCGTGTGGTCGAACATATTCCGAGTCATTTGTGGGTGAAAACTTTGTGGTTGGTCTCCTGAACCCAACCCCCCACACTTGTTTGTACCTCTCTGTTATTTCCATCGAGTTGCAGAGGGATGAATTCCTTGATTTGCGTGTCGAGCATGTGATATCTGTTGATATGATTAAGTTATGCATTTATTTAATATGAGATTGAATATATGCTGCGAATTGTGTATTGCTTGTTGAATTACGTCTCTCCATGCAATCTGCTTTTATTGCTTAAATTGTCGAATTATGTTTCTTCATATTAAGCATGCTCTTATTATTTGATATGCGGTCGAATAATCTTGCGTACCACTCTTTGACTATCGTATGCGGCGAACTGTTCATCGAGTGAGAGAGCTAGGCGAGTCGTCAAAACATTTAGGAGCCGCGGCCCGGATAACTAAGGGTGCTAGGTCCTCTTGGTCTACGGGGGCTTCTAAGCGTTGTAGCGTTAAGGAACTAGACCTGATTGCCCTAGAGTGAATTATCACAAGGAAGTTCAGTGTACCTGATTGCCCAGAGTGAATTGTCACAAGGAAGTTCAGTGTACCTGATTGCCCTAGAGTGAAGTATCACAAGGAAGTTCAGTGTCGGCGTTATTCCTGAACCTGATTGCCCTAGGGTGAAGTATGTCACAAGGAAGTTCAGTGTCATCAGGATAATCTGAGATTTATCGCGTGGAACATTATCGGGTTGGAGTATACCAAGCGATTGTCCACTGCGTGGGTTATTCCGGAAAATTGTCGAGGTGTCGTGATGGCCTCCTTGTTGTAGAAATTGGCCATTTGCTTGATTTTCAACATAGAATCTGGTTGTGACTTTTGTTTTTGTATTTTTGATATAAAATGAATGAAAATTGGATAGAGAATGAATGGAATTTCGTGGCTTTGGTGGTAGAGAATTAAGGGGACAGATTGTGAAAACACAAAATAAAACAAGAAGCAAACAAGGTCTCAAGGATCTGTTTATGAGTAAGTGAAGAAGATGGATGATTGGGAGGCAGGGGCGCCACCTTAGTCTAATCCAAGACAAGGATAAGCCTATGAATGTGAGGATCACCACAAGAAGAGAGTTTCTTGATAAGATCGATAAACCGTCCAATCCAACCAAAGAGTATGAACTCAATATTTTGCTAAAATCTTTGTTAACCTCTATTGAAACTTGTGCCCCCTATATATAATGAGGAGGTTCTTGTGTTACAAAGAGTAAAGAGACAAAGTCCTTCCTTTCTAGGGTTACAAGCAAAATGATTAAAGGAAATTACAAACAAAAATAATTGTTCTTTGCCTCATGGCCTAAGTGGCGCAAATTAAGTAAAGGTCTACGCTTCATATTCTGTTTTGATTGCTCTTCATGACCAGGTGAAGGTTTCACAACCACTCATTAACTGTAATTAAGTGGATGGATGCGCTTTTATTGTCTTTGTTGGAGCATTCATCACCTTGTCTTGTGTAACTCCTCTTTGCCTTTATTGCTTTGAATGTCTTTGTCTTAGCATTCATCACCTTGTCTTGTGTAACTCCTCTTTGCCTTGATTGCTTTGAATGTCTTTGTCTTTCCTTGGTAGCAAGATTATTCCCCCATTAAAACTACACAAAGAGTGGTTGAGAGGTGTGGGACCCTTGCTCCTTGCGCCACACAGCACTTGAAGTGGATTAAACACACCAAAAAAATAAAATAACTTAGTGCCTTGGTCCCAAATAAATCAATTGGTCACTTGCACTTTTATTCAATTAAAAGAAATTAACTTGGTCGCTTTCTTTTATGCAAGTTGCGCCTCCTCCATGGCTTGTATGACAAGCATGGTTTTTGGTGCAATTACATCTTTGCCTCTGTTTGCAATTGTCTTAGTCATGAATTGGACTAAGCTTTCTTGGACCCTCCTTGACATTGCCCTAGTCATTGGTCCTCCTAAGCTTTGAATGGCCTCTTGGTGCTCCATGTCCTCATCATTCCCTCCTCTTGAGGAGAATTCGACCTCGAATTGAAGTCCTCATCACCTACATCAAAAAGAGACAAGTCAAAGAACGTTGAAAGTGGCACTAACACCATACTCACCTGGAAGGTCAACTTTATAAGCATTATCATTGACTTTGGCAATCACTTGAAAAGAGCCATCGCCACTAGGCATTAACTTAGATTTCCTTTGTGACGGAAACCTTTCTTTCCTCATATGGACCCGGACCCAATCTCGGGTTCAAAAGTAACCGCTTGCGCCTTTATTGGCACTTTTGGCATAGCTTTCATTTTCTTTTCAATTTGCGGTTTAATTTTCTCATGCAAACTTTTCACAAATTCAGCTTTTCGCTTTGCCATCTTTATGCTTCAACAGAGATGTGTTAGGTAAAGGTAATAGATCAAGAGGAGTTAAAGGATTATAACCATACACAATCTCAAATGGGGAATGATTTGTGGTACTATGGACAGCCCTATTATAAGCAAATTCAACATGTGGCGACCACGTTTCCCACATTTTCAAATTCCTTGAAAGTACAAACCCTTAAAAGAGTAGAGAGGTTCTGCTTACTACCTCGGTTGCCCATCATTTTGGGGATGACAAGTTGTAGAGAATAGTAACTTAGTTCCCACCTTACCCCACAAAGTTCTCCGAAGTGGCTTAGAAATTTAGTGTCACGGTCGGACACTATACTTTTTGGTAGACCATGTAGGCGCACCACTTCTTTGAAAAACAAATCAGCAATGTGGCAAGCATCATCCACCTTTTGCATGGAATGAAATGTGCCATCTTTGAGAACCTGTCCACAACAACAAAAATAGAATCTTTCAGTTCTTTGTTCTAGGTAACCCTAAGACAAAGTCCATGGAAAGGTCAATCCAGGGATATTCAGGAATGCAATGGAGTATATAAACCATGGGGCATCACTTTGGATTTGGCCTTTTTGCAAACAATGCATCTTTCACAATATTTTTGCACATCAATTTTCATGTGAGGCCAATAGAAATGTTCTTGCAAAAATTCCAAAGTTTTAGGAACACCAAAATGTCCCATTAAGCCCCCCTCATGCGCCTCTTTGACTAAGAGTTCTCTAATGGATCCTTTTGGCACACACAACCTTTTTTCTTTAAATAAATAATCATTGTGCCTAAAAATCCATTATGGGAAGCATGCACACATTCGCATATTTACCAGAAAACTCAAGATCATGCTCATACAATTCCTTAATGTGCTCAAGACCAAAAATTTTAGTTTCAAGGGTAGAGAGTAATGCGTACCTTCTTGATGATGCATCAGCCACAAGATTGGCTTTACCCTTCTTTTGCTTAATCACATAAGGGAATTGTTCCAGAAATTCAAGCCAGTTAGCATGCCTCTTATTCAACTTACCTTGTCCTTTTAAATACTTCAAGGACTCATGATCACTATGAATGACAAATTCTTTTGGCGTGAAGTAATGTTGCCACGTTTGCAATGCCCTTACTAAGGCATACAATTCCTTATCATAAGTGGAGTAATTTAGGGCAGCCCCTTTTAATTTCTCACTAAAATAAGCAATTGGATGACCTTCTTGCATCAAAACAGCCCAAATTCCAACATTGGAAGCATCACACTCAATTTCAAAAGATTTTGAAAAATTAGGCAATGCTAGAATTGGTGCTTGGGTGAGCTTTTCTTTAAGAATTGAAAAAGCTTGTTCTTGTTTCTCACCCCATTTAAAACCAATTTCCTTTTTAACAATTTCATTAAGAGGTGCAGCAATAGTACTAAAATCCTTAACAAACCTCCTATAGAAACTTGCTAAACCATGGAAACTTCTTACCTCTGTCACACTTTTAGGTGTTGGCCATTCTTGGATTGCCTTCACCTTTGCTTCATCCACATGTACTCCTTGAGAGCTTATGACAAAGCCTAGAAAAGCGACTTGATCCGCAAAACACACATTTTTCCAAGTTTGCATACAAGTTTTCTTTTCTTAGCACATTTAAAACAGCCCTTAGATGAATGCAATGGTCCTCTAAATTTTTGCTATATATCAAGATATCATCAAAATATGCAACAACAAATTATCCAAAAATTCCCTCAAAACATGGTTCATTAATCTCATGAAAGTGCTAGGTGCATTAGTTAATCCAAAAGGCATAACTAACCACTCATATAAACCATATTTAGTTTTGAAAGCGTTTCCATTCATCCCCTTCCCTTATTCTAATTTGATGGTATCCACTTTTCAAATCAATTTTGGAAAACAAGCATGCACCAAACAGTTCATCAAGCAAGTCATCTAACCGAGGTATTGGATGCCTATACTTAACAAGAATATTATTAATGACCCTACAATCGTGCACATTCTCCAACTACCATCTTTCTTAGGGACTAAAATAACAGGGACAGCACATGGACTTAAACTTTCCCTTACCCATCCTTTACTTACCAATTCAGCCACTTGCTTTTGTATCTCTTGCGTTTGTTGTGGGTTGCTCGGTAGAGCTGGCCTATTAGGCAAAGTGGCGCTGGGATGAGATCAATGTGGTGCTCAATCCTCTCAAGGGTGGCAGCCCACTTGGTACCTCCTTAGGAAACAGATCCTCAAATTCTCGCAAAAGAGAATTTATGCAATTTGGCAATTCTTGAGTGTTAGGTAAATTTTCCAAGAAGGCCACCTCTTTGCTAAAAAGCAAATATAGGGGCTGATTAGAGAAAATAGCTTTTAACCTCCCCTTTGTCGCCATCAAATTTTCTTTCTTTTTCATCAATCTTTTTTGTCACTCTTTTTCTCTCTTTTTCTTTGGCGATCTTTTCTTTTTCTTCTTTTTCTTCTTTTTCTTTTTCACATTTTTCTCTCAATTTTTTTTGATCATCTCTCACCTCACTTGGGGTCAAAGGAGCCAATACAATTATTTTTCCATGATGAACAAAAAGTACTTGTTGGTATGCCCTTCATGGCTTGCCTTTTTGTCAAATTGCCAAGGCCTTCCCAACAAGACATGGTGGCCTCCATAGGAACTACATCACAAACAGCCACATCTTCATATTTTCCAATTGAAAAGAAATTTCTACTTGTTCATCAACAATCATCTCAACATCATTAACAAGCCATTGAAGCTTATATGGCTTGGGATGTGGTTTAGTTTCTAGTTGGAGTTTGGAAACTAACCTTGTGCTAGCAACATTTGTGCAACTCCCACCATCAATAATCGGGGAACATCCCTTGCGTTGTATGAGGCACGTTGACTGAAATATGTTCTCCCTTTGAGTCGCATCTTCCTCCTTTACCACGGCTTCCAACAACCTTTTCATCATAAGTAGCTCTCCACTAGGTATTTGGGCCTCCTCCTCAACACAATCCTCATCATACTCTTCACCCCTTCATCTTCCTCCTCAACCTCCTCTACAATCATAATTCTCTTGGTAGGACATTGAGATGCAATGTGTCCTAAGCCTTGGCACTTGAAACACTTAACAGCTGGTTAGTTGAAACAACTTGAGAAGGACTAGTTGTAGCGTTTTTACCTTTTGTGTCACCATGCTTCTTTGGATGATGAAGTACCTTCACTCTTAATATTGCTCTTCCAATTTTGAGGATTGGAAGTGGTAGTGCTTCTTCTTATCGACCGCTTCCTCTTAAGTTGTTGTTCTACCTTTATGGCTTGATGTACCAAATCGTCTAATTGAACATAGTGTTGCGGTTCCACTATGTCACTTATATCACGATTTAGGCCATGCAAGAATCGGCCATGGTTGCTTCATCATCTTCCTCCATATTTGCTCTAATTTTTGCCACCTCCATCTCCTTGTAGTACTCATCAACACTTTTGTTGCCTTGGGTGAGTCATTTGTAATTTGTTGTGCAACTCTCTGTTGTAGTAAGATGGGATGAATCTCCTTCTCATGAGCCTCTTCATTTCCTCCCATGTGGCAATGGCTGGCTCATTGTGCCTTCTCCTCTCCTTTGTCAATTGGTCCCACCACACCAAGGCGTAATCTGTAAATTCAATAGAAACTGACACTGCACCTTTTGAAGATCAAGATAATTATTCTGAGAAAAAATTTGTTCAATTTTAGTTTCCCATTCCAAATCGTCTCCGGGTCATTTTTCCCAACAAATTGTGGTACTTTTATTTTTATACCACCCAACCTATCTTCTCTAGGTTCATCACGTCTCCTTCTCCTCCGCTCCTCCTCATCACCGCTATTTTGTCTGCTTTCTAATTGGTCAATTCTTTCATTTATGCCTTCCACTTCCTCTTTCAAAGTTCTCTCATTTTTGCCGTGAGGGCATCTAGTAATGTCGATTTTGAGGATCCATAACTCTTGTCAGTTCTTTAGAGAAACCAAAGAAATGATCAATACAAGAAACCAATTCAAATAATAATCCACACACACAACTTGGAAAGGAAAGGTAAGAAACAAAAATTGAACACAAAGTTTGTGAGACTAGAACAAGAAAGAACTCACTCAAAAGAAAGAAATAAAATAAAAATTTGAGTGTAGCAAAGAACAAAGAAACACAAACGAATTCAAGATTTTTTTTTTTTATGAATTTTCGCAATTTTTTTTTTTTTTAAAGAATTGAACTCAAAGATAAGAATAGAGAAACACAGGATTCTTTTGAACAAAGTCGAAACCTCTCTCGATACCAAATGATGGCCTCCTTGTTGTAGAAATTGGCCATTTGCTTGATTTTCAACATAGAATCTGGTTGTGACTTTTGTTTTTGTATTTTTGATATAAAATGAATGAAAATTGGATAGAGAATGAATGGAATTTCGTGGCTTTGGTGGTAGAGAATTATGGGACAGATTGTGAAAACACAAAATAAAACAAGAAGCAAACAAGGTCTCAAGGATCTGTTTATGAGTAAGTGAAGAAGATGGATGATTGGGAGGCAGGGGCGCCACCTTAGTCTAATCCAAGACAAGGATAAGCCTATGAATGTGAGGATCACCACAAGAAGAGAGTTTCTTGATAAGATCGATAAACTGGTCCAATCCAGAACCAAAGAGTATGAACTCAATATTTTGCTAAAATCTTTGTTAACCTCTATTGAAACTTGCACCCCCTATATATAATGAGGGAGGTTCTTGCTGTTACAAAGAGTAAAGAGACAAAGTCCTTACTTTTTAGGGTTACAAGCAAAATGATTAAAGGAAATTACAAACAAAAATAATTGTTGCTGCCTCATGGCCTAAGTGGCGCAGCTGAAGTAAAGGTCTACGCTTCATATTCTGTTTTGATTGCTCTTCATGACCAGGTGAAGGTTTCACAACCACTCATTAACTGTAATTAAGTGGATGGATGCGCTTTTATTGTCCTGTTGGAGCATTCATCACCTTGTCTTGTGTAACTCCTCTTTGCCTTTATTGCTTTGAATGTCTTTGTCTTAGCATTCATCACCTTGTCTTGTGTAACTCCTCTTTGCCTTGATTGCTTTGAATGTCTTTATCTTTCCTTGGTAGCAAGATTATTCACCCATTAAAACTACACAAAGAGTGGTTGAGAGGTGTGGGACCCCTTGCTCCTTGCGCCACACAGCCACTTGAAGTGGATTAAACACACCAAAAAAAATTAAATAACTTAGTGCCTTGGTCCCAAATAAATCAATTGGTCACTTGCACTTTCATTCAATTAAAAGAAATTAACTTGGCTGCCTTCTTTTATGCAAGTTGCGCCTCCTCCATGGCTTGTATGACAAGCATGGTTTTTGGTGCAATTACATCTTTGCCTCTGTTTGCAATTGTCTTAGTCATGAATTGGACTAAGCTTTCTTGGACCCTCCTTGACATTGCCCTAGTCATTGGTCCTCCTAAGCTTTGAATGGCCTCTTGGTGCTCCATGTCCTCATCATGTCGAGAGAGATGAGTTGTGAGATGAGTCGTGAGAGAGTCTCGAGTTGCGTCTCGTAATATGTATACATTGTTGTTTGTTATTGCTTTATGACTTGTGATATCTTGTTGCGATAAGAAGTTGACCCTTGCCAGCGGTTCCTTCAATTAATGATGGTAACCCAGGCATTGACGGACGTGGTGGAGATTCCAGGGACGACGACATCATTGAAGTTGGCTCCTGACTTCCCGAGCATGAAGATTCCCTCGGCTAGGAGTTAAGCCCCACTCACGGCTGAGATGTATGTATGGTAGGCGTGTTAGGGATCTTCGCGTGGAGGCAAGCGAGGATCTGAGATGACTTGATGCAAAAGATTTGAGTAGTTGGTAGGTAGCGGTGTTTAAGCTGCTTTGTATATAGCTTTGGGTTAGTGACCAGTCTGTCAATTTGTTTGGCTTTGTGACAGTTGTTGTTTAGGTGTCGAGGTTTTACTTTTGGAGCAGCCCCCTGCGTGGGTAACTGCCGAGGGTACCTCAGTATGTATGTTTATTCTTGTAGGGTCTCATACTCTAGACGTATTCCTTCTGGTGCGTATTTATTCACTGTTTTCATTGTGTAAAACTTTACTGTCTCTCTTTTGGAAATTGTAAAATATGTATGTATGTTCAGTTGCTTTAGTCTCTAGCATGGTAATAATCCATCATGTTTCGAAAACGTTGTTGATACTCTGATTGTGTTTTACGAAAGACTCTTGTTTATAAAAAGAAAAAAAAATTACCGCATTTTCCTAAAGACACGAAGAGTACTATTTTGAAAACCTACTTGCATTTAGAGTTGTTCTAGCTTAGTAGCGGTCCGGAAACGGGTCGTTACATTGTGAAAAAGTGTTGTCCTAGGTGTGAGGATTATTGTTGATGTTGCTATTGAACCTAAAAGAGTTTGATTCCTGAATTTGTGAAATAACATGTTAAAAGTTCTATTAGTTTGGTCCCTTGTTGTGCCTTTAATTTATGGTGCATTTGTATGTAATTTTGTCTAGTTTAAGTGGCCACAAGAATCAGTCAATTCCAGTAAATACACATTGAGTTATGCACATTTTAATAACAGGGGTTCAGGTGGGCTAACTTTATTCAACCTGCCACTTGTGACCCTAGGAGTCATATCGTTTCTCAGTCAATTTGAGTGCTTATGAATGTTTAGTTATGATGTGCTTGTCTATTCCTTGGCTTGACTTTGATTTTTCTATGGTCTTGAAATTATGATTTGATTCTCCTATCCATTTGTGAAGGAGGAAGGAATCGCTTACATTATAACATAGCATCCAAATCTTAGGATAGTCTATGTCTGGAGAAATACCATGTTTCCCGTTAAAGGCTAGCTATCATGGGCCACATATATGTGGGTGAGACCCAAACTATTTTAGTAAGTCATTTCTATTTGAAAAGCTAGGATACGGTATTAGCGGTTTAAAGAGACGTTTAACCGTGGTCATCGAGCTCTGACTGCCGTATCAAAATTTTTAAACGGATGTGGTTAAGTTGCTCACACTTAACTACCTAGTGAGTTTTCTTAAAAGATTGAGGATGCCTATGCTATGATGTATGACGAATAAGGTTTGATGTCATGTATTACAAATTACGTGATGTGGCATTGCGGGCTCACCAGTGGGGTAAGCCACTGGGCTGGACAATAAAGTCCAGTAACCCGGGTGTTGCGATAAAAGACTTACAAAGAGGCCCATTATGTCTGATTTGAATTATGTGATTGTATGTTATGTGTGTGAACTATGTTACCTTGCAAATGAATGCTCTTGTAGCAAGTTATGTTTGTGTTTGACTGAATGAGTGAAGATGATGTTAAAATTAGACCATAGTATTAGTATATGTTAAGTATATGTTGTCAGGGAGGATTTTCCATACGTAGCACACGCGTATGGCTGGAAACAACGGTAAAAAGCATTTTTCTTCTAAGTCTATGTTACTGAGTTTTATAAACTCACCGTTGGGGCGTTGTTTTCAGGTACACTTGATGGAGGAGGTTTAGAGCACGAAGCGTGTTCGGTCTCGCCCTCGGCAAGACTTAGAGTCACCGGATCACGAGTCAGAGTCCTTATCTCTAGGATGAGTCCTTTGCAATTAGAAAATAATGTATAGATTATATTTGTTTTATCTTGTGGTCATTTTATAAAAAGAGATGTAAAGGATAAAGTTATTCTGCTTTTGAAACTCTGATAGATATATGTGTCATGTTGGGTCTTTGAAATATTTCTTTCCAAGTCAACCAGGTCTTTTAAACAAGGTTTTATTTATAGTTTAAGGTTATTATATTTGAGAAAAATTTTCCAGGTGATGTTTTCAATCTTTAATTAGTAAGTAATCCCCTAATTAGAGTTAGGGTGTTACATTATGGTATCAGAGCAGTTCGACCCTCTCGGACTGTGAGTCAAGTGTGTCTAGAGGTGATCCGGTTTAGGAAAGAGTCAGTAGTGTCTGTAAGTCCGAGTTTTCTGAGTTCTTTTGGGGAATTATTGAGGTAGGCCACCTCAAGGATTCATTAAAGGAATGAGGAGGATGAAGATTTGCAGGGAATACTAGAGGCATGTACTCTTTCGTGAGACATTCTCATATATGTAATTACTCCTAAACACAGTTTCAGATTCCGTAATGATCGTCTAGTAGTAGTTCAGGTCGTGAAGGATTTCAGCCACTCTGGCCTGCCTAAGTCCACGGGATGCATACCTGGCCGCAGTTGAGCTTAGTGGCCACGTTAAACTCTGCTACCACTGGAAGCTCATTACGAAAGTTCTAGAAGAACGAATTTGATGATCAAAGTAGTTACGGGACTACGAGAGTATTATGGGATATTCTTGGAGAAACCGCAACTTTTGTGATAGATTAGATATTTTGGTATTTGATAAACAATAATGATTCAAGAAGTGGAAGGTCTTTTCTTATAATATAAAAGTGTTGATTTTGAGAACCCAAAGTTTGGAAGCTAGAAAACTATTGCGGAAGTTATAAATTAGTAATTGTGAATTAATTTCTTTCGCATTGATTACCACTTTGCTATTTTCACTTTCTTGCATGAATTGATTATATGATCGTTTGGGAATTGGAAAATTTAGAAGCAACCGCCTAATGTTTAATATGATACTTAATTTTGGTGGTGAGTTCTTCTAGTTTTAGAGTAAATTAGTTATGGGCACTCATAATCCCCATGATAGGGACCACATTCTTCCCCCATGAATGGTCCCTGAACAGCTTGGTTTGGTATTCATGAGTTAACATGTTTAAACCCTATGTTGTATGTGCAATGCTGTCTAACCAGTACTTAAAAGTACATGCATGTTTGATTCTTGGGTTGCAATGGGTGGTATGAGTATGGAATTACATTCTTGTATTGTTTGCTTTTAGATACATTCATGGCATTGGTGAAAATGATGTATGAAGAATGAATGTGAACTGAAAGTCATACGCTTAACATTTGTGTAATGATGTGTAAAAGATCATAAATAACTTTTGATGAATCTTTGTATGTAATTTCCCCAAATATGCATGCTTCAGCTGCCTTTTCTCTGTTTTATGACTATGTAAATATGTGGGAAGGAGTCTTGGAAGGGAACCTGACCAAAGGAAGAGATTAGGGAAATTTCTGCACAAGAATGCAGACGGGGCACTGGAAGCGCTACCCATAGTGCTGGAAGCGCATTCCTTGACAGAAAATCCTGATTTCTTCTTAGAAGGACCAACCTTGATCCCAATACCCTTAAAGGATGTAAATTGATTGTGTGGTTCTTTATCCTCGTCCTAAGACCTAGAATTATGATGTTTATGTGTAACTTATGTATTCATGATGTATAAAGTGCTTAAACCTATGAGATGATCTTTGTTGCTATGTTTAAGATCTCCAATTGGTTTTTCCAGTATTAACATTTCCTACTTTTGCTTTCACCTTTAGGATATTTTCTTCTCAAATCTTCCATCCTTGAGGTATGTTCAACTTGCATAGACCTTTTATGCTCATCAATTTGAGAACCAAGCATGCATTATGTTTCTAAGCATGATAAATGTGTATATGTGTATATGTATATGTATGCCTTTACATGGATTGATGCTCACACTTGAATACTAAGATAAGAGAATGGTTAAAAGGAAATTTAGAATGTTTGTTTAAATACATATGGATATGTGTATGTAATGGAGTTAAATGTGGTAGGATCTGCTGTTGTTCGTGAGTTATATGCGAGTTCATCCATTTTCCTATGTTTGAAACTTGACTTGATTGTGTCTTGAATTCCATTTAAATATGTTCAAGTGGTTTCAAATCACCATTCGATTTGGATCTAAGTTAAAAAGTGTTCTTTGAAATTCTTATTGCATGAATTTGAATTAGGTGCTGCCTATCATGATTTTAGTTCACCTATATCCCGCAGATGTACTGAGAGTCTTAACCCTCCATACTGTGTTAGCGACCAGGGCTTATGTTAGGAAGTTGCTAGAGTTACCTAGAATGTTATTAACCTGAGAAGAGAGACGATTACAAGCGAGGAAATCACTGAAGGTCACTTTGGATATAGTGAGCTTAAATCTTGTGGTAGCTTGACGTAGTTGCCTTAGAACCTATGACCCTGCACTGTTTGAATTATTGTGACTGTCTATTACAATAGCATCTAGAATTGATAAGTAAGAACTCTTGGCTGTGCGGTTTCAATCAATTCGGGATGAGTGTTCGTAATCGATTAGGCTCTCAACACTTGTTAACTAGTCAAGCTTGTTTGATCTAACCATTGTGAATGGATCCCAAATTGATTGATAACCACGAAGCTCTCTAAAGCACCTATTGGACCTTGATTAGGAATACCTTAGTGTTTTCTAAAACCGCAAGGGATAGTATTGAGCCAAATTTCTTAATGCTTCAGTTGCATTTAGGGAACCCTGAAGGTAATCGAGCCCTAAGTTCCCTAGGCATAGTGACCTTGGTGAATTAACTAGCATAAGGAAGAATGTTAGACCATAGTTTTGGGACTACTAGGGTATTAGTTATAGCTAAATCAACGGGAATTCAAGGATATTAGTGTATACGCTAGATTCACTAGCCGGTGTGTGAAGTGATCTTCCTTGACCAATTACAAACTTCATCTTGACTTAATAAGCATCTTATTGGGAGTAAGACTTAGTTTGTAACTGGTTAGCTAAATCACAAATTCTTCGGATAGTTGACCTAGGGTAACTACTAATTCTTTTCGAGATTCTGACGATTTAGAACGATCAAGAGACGGAACTTACTCATTCGAAGCAGAGAAGGATTAGAGTTCACAGCGGAAACACCGAGAACAAATCCTTTATAGGGATAGGGCTATCAGGTTAAGGCGAATTTTAGGGACAAAATTCCTAAAAGGTGGGGAGTAATGTAACATCCCAAAATCCCTAAGCCTAATTATTAGGAATCCTAAGTGAAAAAAGAATTTAATCCCTAAGGAATAAAAATAGTTCATAGCCTTAATTTAGTAATTTAAAACCAATTTGGAACCAAAGGGGTAAAATAGTAATTGTACCCAATGATTTAGGAATTATGGGACTAATTAATTAGGAGTAGTTCTAATTGATTAAAATTACTCAAGATGTTATTAGAAAGAAGAAGAAGGAGAGAAGAGAAGAAGGGGAGTCGCGCGCGAGAGAAGAGGAAGGAGGGGCGGAGCTGTTGGAGCTCCGACGCGGCCGCAACGGCCAGTGGTGGCGGCACACCTCCCTACGCCACTATGCTCGGCCGGAGAAGAGGAAAGAAGCAAAGCGCGGCCAGAACGAGAGAGAGAGAACCGAGAGAGGAAGTGGGCGATCGATGGGGGAGAAGGACGAAGGGTGGTGGTTGGTGGCTGGTGGTGGTGGCGCGGCGGTGTGTGGAGGTGGCCGCGCCACTGTTCACGACCGTGAGAGAGAGTTGGGCCGAGGGAGAGAAAGAAAGAGGTGGATGCCGAGAGTGAGAGAGAGAGAGAGGCCGAGAGTGAGAAAGAGAACCAGGAGGTGAGAGAAATCAAGGGGTGAGAGATTGGAAGAAACACAGTGAATAGAAGAAGAAGGTGAAGAGGAAGGCTTTGCATGTGGCTTCTAAGTGTTGAGGATGAAGATTCGAACTCAAAGTGAAGGAAGAAAGGGAAAGAGGATTTTTGGAATTGAAATCCCTAACTTGGGATTGCTCGGAGTAACATAGACTTCCCCCAAAACCTCCCTTAGAGTGTGCTAGGTTTTATTATTAATTTTATTAGCTCAATAATTAGCTTATTAGTTATCTTGAATGGTCTTGTATGGGGTTTGGTGAAATAGGGTTGGGCCAGGCTGCCCCACCCCTAAACCAATGTTTGATGTTTGTTACATTGTGAGCTCCATCGAGCCTCACTCGGATTATTTATGTGATATAAAGAGATGTAGTAAATAAGTAAATTGTATTACGCAAAAAGAAAAAAAAAATCTATACAAGATAAATGTTGTGTGTATCAGTATTTGTGCAATAGTTAAATGTAAGGTTATTGAATAATGTTAAAGATATTTTCACGAAAAGTGCAGTGAAGTGTTGTAAATAATAAATAAAACATATGCTGATGTATGTTGTGTAATAATGTGTAAAATCTGTAAATGTGAGTAATTTTGAATATTATTATAGAAAACTAGTTGTGCATGGTTGAAACTAGATGGTATGGTGTATAGCACAGTAAATCATGTTAGCTTATGTAAAGAAACTATAATGTAATGTTGTCAACCCTTTACAGATTGAATTATGTGTAATGAACAGTTGCATTTGTGTTAAAATCTTGTATAATATAATAAAAACAGTACCCAAGTACTAATTACCTGTAGTTTGCTGTCGTGTTGCTTGTAAATTTGGATAATATTATAGCATATTAACAATTGATAAAGTGATATGTTAAAGATTATACTTGATAACCAGTCTCTGATACCAGTGTTATATAAGAAGATTTCATAATTAATATTATGATGTGAATTGGTCATAATAAGTTGTTCATCACTGAATATACATACATCAACAATCATTTATAACAGATACTAGTTGATATGTACACACCATTTGCACTTTTTATTCATACATAAACATAATGCTATTTTATCAGTATCATAACATATGTCACATACATTATTAACACCAATAGTAAATAATATTATTACACTAACATCACTATAATTATGTGTGTGTAGATCACGTGATTTATATCTACTTAACTGCATATCTATATGATGTTGTGAAAAAGTGTTGTCCTAGGTGTGAGGATTATTGTTGATGTTGCTGTTGAACCTAAAAGAGTTTGATTCCTGAATTTGTGAAATAACATGTTAAAAGTTCTATTAGTTTGGTCCCTTGTTGTGCCTTTGATTTATGGTGCATTTGTATGTAATTTTGTCTAGTTTAAGTGGCCACAAGAATCACTCAATTCCAGTAAATACACATTGAGTTATGCACATTTTAATAACAGGGGTTCAGGTGGGCTAACTTTATTCAACTCCGCCACTTGTGACCTTAGGAGTCATATCGTTTCTCAGTCAATTTGAGTGCTTATGAATGTTTAGTTATGATGTGCTTGTCTATTCCTTGGCTTGACTTTGATTTTTCTATGGTCTTGAAATTATGATTTGATTCTCCTATCCATTTGTGAAGGAGGAAGGAATCGCTTACATTATAACATAGCATCCAAATCTTAGGATAGTCTATGTCTGGAGAAATACCATGTTTCCCGTTAAAGGCTAGCTATCATGGGCCACATATATGTGGGTGAGACCCCAAATGTTTTAGTAAGTCCTTTCTATTTGAAAGGCTAGGATACTGATATTAGCGGTTTAAAGAGGCGTCTAACCGTGGTCACCGAGCCTCGATTTGCCGTATCAAAATTTTTAAACTGGCGTGGTTAAGTTGCTCACACTTAACTACCTAGTGAGTTTTCTTAAAAGATTGAGGATGCCTATGCTATGATGTATGACGAATAAGGTTTGATGTCATGTATTACAAATTACGTGATGTGGCATTGCGGGCTCACCAGTGGGGTAAGCCACTGGGCTGGACAATAAAGTCCAGTAACCCGGGTGTTGCGATAAAAGACTTACATAGAGGCCCATTATGTCTGATTTGAATTATGTGATTGTATGTTATGTTTGTGAACTATGTTACCTTGCAAATGAATGCTCTTGTAGCAAGTTATGTTTGAGTTTGACTGAATGAGTGAAGATGATGTTAAAATTAGACCATAGTATTAGTATATGTTAAGTATATGTTGTCAGGGAGGATTTTCCATACGTAGCACACGCGTATGGCTGGAAACAACGGTAAAAAGCATTTTTCTTCTAAGTCTATGTTACTGAGTTTTATAAACTCACCGTTGGGGCGTTGTTTTCAGGTACACTTAATGGAGGATGTAACATCCCAATTTTTATGAAAATTATTTTGTAGTTCCAACTACTTGAAAATAAATCGTAGAGAGTCATGACCTCAATGGTTTGTTAAAAGTACGAAGAACAACAAAAAATTTATTGTAAACAATTTACTCTTTTAGTAGTAAATTCAGATTAACAGACAGTGTAGACGTATACAGTTTTTAATATGAATTAATCCTGAAAAATGTGAAAAATGACCATTTGATTGAGGAAAATTATTTTATTGTATGAGAAATAATTTTCAGGATTTAATAAATATTTTCAAGTCATAGTTTGAGTTTTCATGGTTTAGTTATTGTATTAATTGTCTGTTTTACGTCATATTTAATATGACTATTATTTTAATGATTTTGTTTTGATAATTTTATTGATTGAATAATATCTATATGATAAGAGAAATTGAAATTAGTGATCCTCACTAATTTACAGTTTTTATTACGCTGCGAGAATTTGTTGAATTCTGCCGTAGATAGGCTATTGTGTGTGTTTCTAACTGAAACATGCCCAAACTTGATCCAAATTTTATAAAATTTGAGATCTTAGCATTTTCCAATATTTAGGATTTATTGTAATTTTTCTAGAATTTTTTGGCATCAGAAAATATTTAGTGTATTTTCTATGGCCAGAGACTGCCTAATTGCGACGTTTCGGTTCGCATTTCGAGAAAACGAGAAACATGGATACTTTTCTTATGCCGTGAGGAACATTTGTGATTTTTGGGTGTGGGGTTATAATTAGAATTATTTTTGGGAGTTTTTAGTATTAAAAACCTAATATACGCGTAACGCCGCGCACCCGGTTGAGCGAGAGCGCGACGAAACGAAATATCTAGATATTTTGGGCAAAGGGGAGATGCATCCAGCCACTAGGGGAGCTGAACATGTGGGTTAATGATTGATTTTACAAGTGTCATGTGGTGATTGGTAATTAAGTAAATGGTAGTTAGTTAGTTTAGTTGGTTTATGACTTAGTGAGTTAGTTTCTAACTAAATGAACCTTTCCTTCCCATTATACCCCTGAAATTTCGTGGCCTCATCCTCATTACACACCAGTACCATTTTCCTCTTCCATTTGTGAAGAACTTGAAGAAAAAAACTTAGAGAAGGAAAGTTGTGATTTTGGAAGTTTTGAAGATTCAAGTGTGCATCTTTGCTTCCTTTCATCTCCACCCTTGTTCAATCATCATCCATACTCTTGGTAAGCTCCATAAATCTTTCCTCATCTCTCTTGGGTTCCATGATATGGGTTTTGAAGGTTTTAGGAGTTATTCTTGAATTTTAATACTTGTTTTGGCTAGTATTGCATGACTAGTTTCATAACCCTCTATTTTCTTCCATGAATCACTTTGATTTTGGTATTTTGAGCTTGGAAACCCTAACCCCCTTTTCTGGCTGAAACCATAGGGCTGTCCCAAGCTTTGTTCTTGGCTTGTTCTTGTCAATTTGGTGTTAGTTTTGAAGGTTTAGTAGTTGTATGTTTGGATCCTAGTCATATAACTATGTTTACAAGTTTTTGGAAAAATTGATTTGGTGAAAAGGGGAGGGGCTGAACCGTGGCTCTAACATGATGTTAGGGGATGTTTTAATTTGATTTTTAAGTATGTTAGGTGTTAGGAAAAATTGGTTTAAGATGTAAAGATTTAAGTGTGATGGAATGATTTGTTTTGGAAATGAAAAAAATTGAAATTTGGAATTGTTTTTGGGTGACCAAAACCGTGACCCTAATATGATTGAGGGGGTATGTTCTAAGTTGTTTCCAAAGTAATTTAAGTGTTGAGGAAGTTAGTTTAAAGTTCATGGATTGAAGTGTGGAGAATTTGCAAGTTTTGAAAATGAAAAAGTTGAAATTTTGGGTTTGTTTTTGGGAAGCTTGTAGCCGTGACCCTTATGATAGTTTTAAACCTTGTTTTAAGTTGTTTTGTGACCTTAAAATGGTGTAAGGGTTGGCCAAGAATTTGATTTAGCAAAACAATCCAAAGAAGTTTGATTTTTGGGAAAAGTTTAGCTTATGTTTCAAATATTGTTTTGAAGTTATTACTAACCTATTTCTTTAAATCTTATGGTATGTTCTAAGGTTTTTAAATGTAGTTTAAATTGGACAAAACACTATTTATTTGGTAAAACACTATTCCAATTGGTAAGTTTTGGGTTTTGGTATTTTCTATGTGTGTAGCTTTTGTAAAAGCTTGAAAACTTGCATGGTTTGAATTTGTTTCATGGCTTATGATTAGGTGTGATCCAAATAGGTTAAGTTGGAAAGATTTTAGGCCCTTTTTAGGACTAAAACCGTGGCTGCCCTAGAGTTATAGAACTTGGGTTTTTGGTTCTAATTTTGTTAAGTTTGTGTTGTTAAGGTTCGTGCTTAGGGTACGCGTGAGGTGCGACTTGACGATGGTTTTGAATTTACGTTGCTTGGATTGTTAAAGCGCCCAAGGTAAGGGAAATTCTTATATAATGAGTTTGGGCTTTTCGCCTTGTGTGTTGGTTGGCTTGATGTTTGATTAAATTGTGTGGTAGTACTTGTAGTATTACTATGTGTTGTTGAGATGTTGTAGCATGAATTATTGTGTATTGATTTGGCCCTGTGTGGCAAGACTGAATAGTATTGTGTGACTTAAACCATGTTGGATTAATTTGATTGTACTTGAAATTGATGGAAGTATGTAGCATGTTGTAGCTTACTGAATTGTTAGGTGCTGTATGAAATGCTGTAGCATGTTCTTGGCCCTGCGTGGCATTATGATTTGTGTTGTTTTCCTTGAATCATGTTGGATTTATTGGAACTTGGAATTGATTGGAATTTGGATAATGTTGTTGAGGATAATGGGTTAATTAATAATGCGTTGATCGACTATTATTGGTTGACGACTTACAACAGTAAGTCTGATGCGATTCCATGAGCCGAGAAATGTTTTCATGGTAAACTAAGGGTATTTTTCTAAAATAAGTCGGTGTACAAACTAGCCATACTGCATTGACATGCATGTCTAACCACATTACGATATGTGATGAATTGTTGATTGAATTATGTTGTGATGACTTGATCACTTATCTGTTGATAGATCTGCCTGCTCACATGCAATGGTTGATATTGTAGTGACTTGATTGTTGATCTGTTGGTTGTTTTGTTTGCTCACATGCAATGCTTGATATACCATGATGATGCGTGCGGTCTATTAAGTATGTATATGTATATAAAAGTGTGTTGTTGTATTATATATGTATATATTGTTTGCATGCGACATAGCCTATGATAAACTCGTGGACAAAGGATTTACGCTTGCACTGTTGTTGGATTGGATGTCCTTATGGATGTCACTTCCAGATGGAGTTCAGAGTCATTGCGACCGTCTTTTAGGAGCATTGAAGATTGAGCCAGTGGAGGAAGATTCCTCTGAGTACTTCGTGTTTGATCTTGCTGAGCTGTTTCTCAGTAAGAGTTATAGTTGTCAGCCAGCTTAGCTTAGGGTTTTGTATTGGTTGTTTTGTAATTATTCTTTTCAGAAAATCTCGCCTTAGTGCGAAATGATTTTGTTATGTGAAGTATTATTTTGTGATGCATTATACTCTGATAATTGCAAAAGTTTGAATTGGCATCATTTAGAAAACTATAGTACTCTATGTCTCATTTTGAAAAGGGTTTCAAAGAAAATGAAAAAGAAAAAAAAAGTGACTCCTATTTTTCCATTGCGAAATACATAAGAGTACTCTTTAACTAAAAGCATATAATCATTACATGTTTTCGGTATTAGATTGGGTTGCACAGTAGCGCTCCGGAATCGGGGTGTTACAACGGTGGTATCAGAGCAGTTCGGTTCTAACCGGACCGCTTTGTCTAAGCTGGCCTAGATTGTTGGGGATTGTCGGGTATAAGTTTATTATGCCTAGGTTATGTGAATCTTGTTTGTGATTGTCTGTGAAGTTTCCTAGTTGAAACAGGTGTGACATTGTGTGAAATTGTGTGCAATCATCTCAGATGATTGATTTTGCTGTGGGGATTTTGGTTAGTTTACTTCATAGAAATTCGATGCCTTCGGGCGAACGAGTCTTTTTGCTAGTGCTAGTAACTTAGTTGTGAATCACGTAATTCGAGTGATAGTCTGGATAGCAACTACTGTCGTACAATAGATCGCCTTGGAGAATCAACCTGATTGGCTAAGACAACGAATGGAGGAACGGGCTATTAGAGGGTCAGTTAAGCCAGATAATCTGGACCAAGGACAAAGAAGAAGACAACAACAAGGAACATCTTATTTCCATCCTCAAGGAAATCACAAAATCAGAATTGTTCTGTGGTGTTGGCTATTGGGAATGGCCAGGAGTTGAAGTGGAACTGTCATCAATGTGGAAGCAAGAAATAGTTAGATGAAGAATACTCATTGAAGGACCGACTATGCTGTGACTGCAAGTAGCCAGGACATATTTTTAAGGACTATCAATTGCCAAATGTGGATGCTGCGAAGGTTGTGTGCCCAACTACTGAAGGATATGTCTACATGGTAGACAAAAGAGGGAATCACAAGCATCGATAGCCGAAGACGCACTACTCCAACGGTGAAGATGAGGAGCACAACGTTAACAGTAACCAACTAAGGAAAGATTATGCTTTAACTGCAAGGAATCGAGACATCTGTCCAGAGACTACAAAGTACCACGAGCTGAACCTGTTGTCAACAATGTCGGAGCTGCAAGACCAACCACTAAAGGACGTGTTTACACACTAAGCGGAGCGGAGAACTCATCATTTGAAGACTTCATCTCGGAGAAACACGACACAATGGAGTCGAGTGGGCAAAGTTTTACTACAGAGATTATTCGTAGAAAACGCTATAATTATCGTATTATACGTATTATGGTGTGTGCGTGGTTCTAAATATAGACCACATAAGTGTTTTAACTCTATTACATATTTTATTATTATAGTAGATTCCAAAATCCAATTTTTCAATATACTTTTGGTATTACGATGTATGTTCTTGTAATTGTGGTATAATTAATTGTGATTTAAGCTGTTGTTGATTTTGCGGTTAATGATTTTTAGAATTTTCCTTTCTTTTAATGTCATAAAATCATGGGTTTTTGAAGAACTTGTGGGTGAGTATTTCAAATTACTTAAAACTTTTGATTTTGGGTTGTTTTAAATTGTTTGATTGCTGGTTTTGGAAAATTTTGTTTTCTTTTGTTGTAAAAGATAATTCAAAATTTTTAGTCCATCTTGTCTTGTCGGGAAATGCTTTTGAACTTGTTTTCTTTTGGAAAACCAAGTTATATATGTGTGAGGCTAGATTTCAAGTTTTAATAAAAGGTTGTAGTAATTTTGTTTTGTTGGTGTTTGATTTAAATTTTAGATTTTGAATTAAGTGTGTCTTGATGATTTTAAGTTAATGAAAAACCTAATCTCAAAAGAACCATAATGTTCTTGAGAAGGTCGAGTCTTGAAAAGATCAGTTAGTGGTTTATGCAAATTAACTCTTGCTTTGTGTTATTTTTAGAAATTAGATGTTTTAAAAATAAAAGGAATTTGATGTTGGTTTTTGTGTTAAAACGTGGTTGTGCAGTTGTGTAGGTGTATTTGTGTTAGTGCGGTTTTATTATTATTAGCATATCGCCGCGACTCAGTGTTCTTGTGATCGTGTTCGTGACCGTGATGGAGTAGAGACCGTCGTTGGAATAAGGCATCGTTCGTGAGGACTTCTTCGACATGGAAGCGGAGTATTGTATTTGTAAACTTTAAGTTAATTGATGTAGTGCCTTACTTCAGTAAGGATATATGAATAAAATGTATGCTTTGTGTTTGATTGTTTGAGTGTAATAATTATTATGTTGTATTGAATTTCAAAATCCAAAATTTATGGTATGTTTTTAGTATTAAGTTACGACTTTTCATAGTTTTGATTTTGTTTTGGTTCATAAGTTAATTTTCGGGGACGAAAATTTTTTTAAGGAGGGTGGTAATGTAACATCCCAATTTTTATGAAAATTATTTTGTAGTTCCAACTACTTGAAAATAAATCGTAGAGAGTCATGACCTCAATGGTTTGTTAAAAGTACGAAGAATAACAAAAAATTTATTGTAAACAATTTACTGTTTTAGTAGTTAATTCAGATTAACAGACAGTGTAGACGTATACTGTTTTTAATATGAATTATTCCTGAAAAATGTGAAAAATGGCCATTTGATTGAGGAAAATTATTTTATTGTATGAGAAATAATTTTCAGGATTTAATAAATATTTTCAAGTCATAGTTTGAGTTTTCATGGTTTAGTTATTGTATTAATTGTCTGTTTTACGTCATATTTAATATGACTATTATTTTAATGATTTTGTTTTGATAATTTTATTGATTGAATAATATCTATATGATAAGAGAAATTGAAATTAGTGATCCTCACTAATTTACAGTTTTTATTACGCTGCGAGAATTTGTTGAATTTCACAGATAGGCTATTGTGTGTGTTTCTAACTGAAACATACCCAAACGTGATCCAAATTTTATAAAATTTGAGATCTTAGCATTTTCCAATATTTAGGATTTATTGTAATTTTTCTAGAATTTTTGGGCATCAGAAAATATTTAGTGTAGTTTCTATGGCCAGATCGCTTACTTGCGACGTTTCGGTTCGCATTTCGAGAAAACGAGAAACATGGATACTTTTCTTATGCCGTGAGGAACATTTGTGATTTTTGGGTGTGGGGTTATAATTAGAATTATTTTTGGGAGTTTTTAGTATTAAAAACCTAATATACAGAACGCCACAAGACCCTTGGCTGAGAGAGCACGACGAAACGAAATATCTAGATATTTTGGGCAAAGGGGAGATGCATCCAGCCACTAGGGGAGCTGAACATGTGGGTTAATGATTGATTTTACAAGTGTCATGTGGTGATTGGTAATTAAGTAAATGGTAGTTAGTTAGTTTAGTTGGTTTATGACTTAGTGAGTTAGTTTCTAACTAAATGAACCTTTCCTTCCCATTCTACCCCTGAAATTTCGTGGCCTCATCCTCATTACACACCAGCACCATTTTCCTCTTCCATTTGTGAAGAACTTGAAGAAAAAAACTTAGAGAAGGAAAGTTGTGATTTTGGAAGTTTTGAAGATTCAAGTGTGCATCTTTGCTTCCTTTCATCTCCACCCTTGTTCAATCATCATCCATACTCTTGGTAAGCTCCATAAATCTTTCCTCATCTCTCTTGGGTTCCATGATATGAGTTTTGAAGGTTTTAGGAGTTATTCTTGAATTTTAATACTTGTTTTGGCTAGTATTGCATGACTAGTTTCATAACCCTCTATTTTCTTCCATGAATCACTTTGATTTTGGTATTTTGAGTTTGGAAGCCCTAACCCCCTTTGCTGGCCAAAACCATAGGGCTGTCCCAAGCTTTGTTCTTGGCTTGTTCTTGTCAATTTGGTGTTAGTTTTGAAGGTTTAGTAGTTGTATGTTTGGATCCTAGTCATATAACTATGTTTACAAGTTTTTGGAAAAATTGATTTGGTGAAAAGGGGAGGGGCTGAACCGTGGCTCTAACATGATGTTAGGGGATGTTTTAATTTGATTTTTAAGTATGTTAGGTGTTAGGGAAAATTGGTTTAAGATGTAAAGATTTAAGTGTGATGGAATGATTTGTTTTGGAAATGAAAAAAATTGAAATTTGGAATTGTTTTTGGGTGACCAAAACCGTGACCCTAATATGATTGAGGGGGTATGTTCTAAGTTGTTTCCAAAGTAATTTAAGTGTTTAGGAAGTTAGTTTAAAGTCCATGGATTGAAGTGTGGAGAATTTGCAAGTTTTGAAAATGAAAAAGTTGAAATTTTGGGTTTGTTTTTGGGAAGCTTGTAGCCGTGACCCTTGTGATAGTTTTAAACCTTGTTTTAAGTTGTTTTGTGACCTTAAAATGGTGTAAGGGTTGGCCAAGAATTTGATTTAGCAAAACAATCCAAAGAAGTTTGATTTTTGGGAAAAGTTTAGCTTATGTTTCAAATATTGTTTTGAAGTTATAACTAACCTATTTCTTTAAATCTTATGGTATGTTCTAAGGTTTTTAAATGTAGTTTAAATTGGACAAAACGTTATTCATTTGGTAAAACACTATTCCAATTGGTAAGTTTTGGGTTTTGGTATTTTCTATGTGTGTAGCTTTTGTAAAAGCTTGAAAACTTGCATGGTTAAAATTTGTTTCATGGCTTATGATTAGGTGTGATCCAAATAGGTTAAGTTGGAAAGATTTTAGGCCCTTTTTAGGACTAAAACCGTGGCTGCCCTAGAGTTATAGAACTTGGGTTTTTGGTTCTAATTTTGTTAAGTTTGTGTTGTTAAGGTTCGTGCTTAGGGTACGCGTGAGGTGCGACTTGACGATGGTTTTGAATTTACGTTGCTTGGATTGTTAAAGCGCCCAAGGTTAGGGAAATTCTTATATAATGAGTTTGGGCTTTTCGCCTTGTGTGTTGGTTGGCTTGATGTTTGATTAAATTGTGTGGTAGTACTTGTAGTATTACTATGTGTTGTTGAGATGTTGTAGCATGAATTATTGTGTATTGATTTGGCCCTGTGTGGCAAGACTGAATAGTATTGTGTGACTTAAACCATGTTGGATTAATTTGATTGGACTTGAAATTGATGGAAGTATGTAGCATGTTGTAGCTTACTGAATTGTTAGGTGCTGTATGAAATGCTGTAGCATGTTCTTGGCCCTGCGTGGCATTATGATTTGTGTTGTTTTCCTTGAATCATGTTGGATTTATTGGAACTTGGAATTGATTGGAATTTGGATAATATTGTTGAGGATAATGGGTTAATTAATAATGCGTTGATCGACTGTTATTGGTTGACGACTTACAACGGTAAGTCTGATGCGATTCCATGAGCCGAGAAATGTTTTCATGGTAAACTAAGGGTATTTTTCTAAAATAAGTCGGTGTACAAACTAGCCATACTGCATTGACATGCATGTCTAACCACATTACGATATGTGATGAATTGTTGATTGAATTATGTTGTGATGACTTGATCACTTATCTGTTGATAGATCTGCCTGCTCACATGCAATGGTTGATATTGTAGTGACTTGATTGTTGATCTGCTGGTTGTTTTGTTTGCTCACATGCAATGCTTGATATACCATGATGATGCGTGCGGTCTATTAAGTATGTATATGTATATAAAAGCGTGTTGTTGTATTATATATGTATATATTGTTTGCATGCGACATAGCCTATGATAAACTCGTGGACAAAGGATTTACCCTTGCACTGTTATTGGATTGGATGTCCTTATGGATGTCACTTCCAGATGGAGTTCGGTAGCTGTTGCAGCTTCGTCTTTTAGGAGCATTGAAGATTAAGCCAGTGGAGGAAGATTCCTCTGAGTACTTCGTGTTTGATCTTGCTGAGCTGTTTCTCAATAAGAGTTATAGTTGTCAGCCAGCTTAGCTTAGGGTTTTGTATTGGTTGTTTTGTAATTATTCTTTTCAGAAAATCTTGCCTTAGTGCGAAATGATTTTGTTATGTGAAGTATTATTTTGTGATGCATTATACTCTGATAATTGCAAAAGTTTGAATTGGCATCATTTAGAAAACTATAGTACTCTATGTCTCATTTTGAAAAGGGTTTCAAAGAAAATGAAAAAGAAAAAAAAAAGTGACTCCTATTTTTCCATTGCGAAATACATAAGAGTACTCTTTAACTGAAAGCATATAATCATTACATGTTTTCGGTATTAGATTGGGTTGCACAGTAGAGCTCCGGAATCGGGGTGTTACAGAGGAGGTTTAGAGCACGAAGCGTGTTCGGTCTCGCCCTCGGCAAGACTTTGAGTCACCGGATCACGAGTCAGAGTCCTTATCTCTAGGATGAGTCCTTTGCAATTAGAAAATAATGTATAGATTATATTTGTTTTATCTTGTGGTCATTTTATAAAAAGAGATGTAAAGGATAAAGTTATTCCGCTTTTGAAACTCTGATAGATATATGTGTCATGTTGGGTCTTTGAAATATTTCTTTCCAAGTCAACCAGGTCTTTTAAACAAGGTTTTATTTATAGTTTACGGTTGTTATACTTGAGAAAAATTTTCCAGGTGAAGTTTTCAATCTTTAATTAGTAAGTAATCCCCTAATTAGAGTTAGGGTGTTACAACTCATCCCATGGTGATAATATTGATGCCACAACTTCACTTAATCTTACGTTGAGTTAAGGTCCTAGTTTACTTCATATTATTTTCCTTTAATTCCATCTTGGTTAATGTTTTCATTTGACTTGCAACCTAGCTTAGGTCCTAAGTTTAAGGTATAGGAAGGGCTCCTAATCAAGTAAGTACTTAATTAGTCAATTTATATCTTGTTTAAGACCATAAAATCCCTTAAGGAAACTAATTATCAACCTTACACAACTTCGCAAGCAAACCAGAACAAGACAGAACATAACTGGGCAATTCTGCCCAAAATTCGCTAAGCTAAGGAGTTTCGCTTAAGCGAAATTCTGGCAGCATCTCGTCCAACAGGAATTTCACAACAACTCCCAATTTAAGCTAAATCACAATTAAACATAATCCATTTGGAGTTCAGTGGAACTCCCAATGGGCAAACATCACACAATAATTAGGGGGGTTGGGGACATGATCCAATCCTATTTCAGCCAAACCCCATATCATATTATTTAACAATAATTTAAATTGCAAGAATTAAACATTAAATCCTAGCACACCCTAAGGGAGGTTTTAGGGGAAATCTATATTGCCTTTTGCTCCTTAGAGGCTTTAGGGTGAAAACCCCCAAATTTCCAAATCTAAAGCCCTAACCATCCTACATGGAATGAGCTCTCAAGCTTCAATCTTCATCTCTTTCCTTCAATCTTTCTACTTTTGGCCTTGATTCTTCTTCTCTATTGAGCAAAACCCATATGCAACCCTCTTCCTTAGTTGACATTTGCCCTAACCTCCATGAGAGCACTTTCTTGAAGCTTCAATCAACTCCAAAATCAGGTTTGGATCCTTGCTTCACTTCCATTTCGAGTTCCTTTCCTCTTTCGGTTCTCGATCTCTCTCTGAATCTCTCTCACTCTCGTTGTCTCTTCCCTCTTCTCTCTCTCGGCCTGGATGAACTGTGGTGCGACCACCTTTTGTTGCTTGACCAGCACGGTGGTGCACCGCCACGAGCTGTGGCCGTCGCGGCCACCACACCCCTTCCTCTCCTTTAATCGTACCTCCTCTCTTTCTTTCCTTCTTCTCTTCTTTTCTTCTTCCATTCCTTTCTTTCTCCCCTTTGTTTCTTTCTTTCTTCTGTTTTGAGCTACTGTTGCTCGATGGAAGGAGGGGTAGATGAGGGTTTGGGGAGTGATAAGGTGGGATTAAATGAAACATAGTGTATGGTGGAACTTAGGCCTAAATTTAATTAAAACTTTCCAACAATCCTTTATTTGGCTTCCATAATTTAACCTTAGGTCCCTAATAACATCTTGAGTAATTTTAATTAAATAAAATTACACAAGACTGATTAGTCCCTCATATCCTTAATCCTAGGGTAAAATTACTATTTTACCCCTAATTTCCAAATTTGCTTTAAATCACTAAATTAAAGAAATTGGGATGTTACATGAGACACTGCTCCTATTATGTAGGAGGGACGAATCCTGTCTATATCACTCACACCCCTCAACATGATTCATTGTAGGCTCAAGTACTACCTTTATGATCATCCTGTTACGGATGACGTTTGATAGCATTAAAACCTACAAATCCTCATGTAGGAATCGTAGTGACTTCAAGTCGAATGACTACTTCACTATGGTCGCCATGAGGAGCGCCTATGACACTTACATAACTATTATGAAGCGTCCTCATAGTGGGTCAATCCGGTATAAATATTACACCTAATATTTATACCTATGTGCCGACTTGATATCACATATCCATGACCCATGATATTTGGTCATCAGTCTACTCACACAATAGTCTCTATGTATTATTGTCGTCCTAGTTAACAATAATACTTCGACTATGGATACTTTAAGAATAATGTTCTATATGTTCAATGGGGTCTTACAATAAAGTCACACTTGATGTTCCATTAAACGAACTGTCTATTCTAAGGATTTTATTATGCTATACACTAATAACATAATAAATGACGCCTTTACATATATTAAATATATGACCAAAGTCACGATACAAATAATAATCTATATAAAATAGATTGGCCACTAGGGCTTACACCAACACTGACTTCTTGATATCATAGCGCAATTCTCGCTCGAACTTTTCGCTCATCCAATGTTCATCCACTTGGTCTCGGAAGAAATTAATGGTTTCAAAACAGCCCCCTTTTCAAGGTCCAAGGTCTCATAATTTAGAAGCAAGTTCACATCAAACAATTAAGCAATAAATACATTGCTAATTTTTAGCTCCATAAAATGACCCCTAATTAAACACACTTGTTTACTTGTCATCCATAAAATGTTGTGGGGTTCCCTGAAAACACAAATCTTTAAAGTTCAAGAAAATTTTCAATTTGAGCATAAAAATTAGGACAAAAGCATGAGTCAAAGTAATAATATGTATCTCTCCGCCACACTTAAATCAAGCAATGTCCCCAATGCTTTTATAGAGTAATTAAGGATTAGAGGTAGAGTATTAAGGACTTGCCTGAAGTAGGATGTTTGCTAGAGCTTTTTTCCTTTGGCTAAGAGAAAAGAAAAACATTACTAAATGAAAATATAATAATAATAATAATAATAATAATAATAATAATAATAATAATAATAATAATAAATGCTAACCAACAGGTTGCCTCCTGTCCAATGCTTGTTTAACGTCGAGCCTAACGGTTAAGTAGTGATGGCCTTAGTCTTTCTTCGAGGGTGCTTGCCCTCTGTGAACTGCCATTACATGGCGAAGCTGTGGAGTCTCACGTGGCAGTGAGCAAGTTGAATCTCTGCGCATCCCCATGTCATGCAGTAGACTATAGGCTTTTGAAGGCTTATATTTGAACATTGTTTTTTCGCATTCGACCTCTATAACTTGTTTGCTAAGTTTGCATAAGCTTTCATGAAATATTTGTGCTAGAGCCCAAGATTAGAAACCATGGTTCGGGTAGCTTGCTATTTGCTTCTGGAATCGCTGCCAAGCTTCTATAGGTGTTTCATGCTTGAGTTGGGTGAAGTTTACGATTTCAAATTGCTTTCCTGTAGTGGTGGACTTTGGATAGAATCTTCCTAAGAAATGCCTGGGCACCTCAGACCATGGGATGGATGAGTCTGTTGGGATGTTTTCGTACCAATAATAGAGACGGTCTGCCAGAGAAAAGGAGAATAGACGTAGTTTTGCCTCGTTGCGTGTAGCTTCATCCTCTATGAAACTATCCACCATCTCTGTAAACCTTAATAAGTGAGCTACGACATCTTCTCCAAGTTCCCCCTTAAACTTGTCAGCGTTGTTGACTTTACTAACCAAAGAAGGTGCAATCCCAGGTGTGGGGGTAGACTTATGGCGGTTCTACTGAATATAGTCAGTGATTTTCCTGAGTGCTCCTTCAACAAATTTTTCTAACATGGCTCCTCTGTAGATATTATCAATAGCCACCTCCCTTCAACTGAGAGCCCTGTATAAAAAATCTGAAGAAGTTTCCAGGTTGCAATCCCGTGCTGAGGGTACTTACCTAAGATGTCTTGAATCTGGTCCCATGCCTCAGCTACAGTTTAGTGATCTAATTGGAAGAACTTGTATAAGTTCCTTCTAACCTCTACTTGGCAGATTTGGACTGGAATTGGTGGTGTAGGAATGGGGGCCTCTATGGACGGTTCTTGAAATGCATAGGTGGGCATAAAATTGAACTTTCTTTTGCTCGTCATGTCAAAGTTGAATGTCATCTCATCATCCCAAGTGTGGATGGTGAGCTCTCCCTTATTTGCTTCAATGATAGTGTCCGCTGTGGCTAAGAATGGTCTTCCTAGAATTAATTCAGCACATGGGCCTTCGAGAATATCCATAATAAGGAAGTCCACTACAAACCCCTTAGTGTCCACCTGTACTAAAACATCTTTTATAACCCCTGTTGGGAGCACAGTCGATTTGTCTGCCAATTGCATTTACACTTCAGTGGCTCGGATCTTCAAATTTAACTTGGTCATCACTGAAAGTGGCATCACACTAACTGTTGATTCTGTGTCGCACAAGGCTTTCTTGAAGGACATGCCCCCAGTAGAATAAGGAATGCAGAAGTCTCCTGGGTCCCCTTGTTTTGGTGGTATCTGAGGACTTAATTAAATGTCCTCCTGTTGAACTTTCTTGGGGGGTCTACTATGCCATTGACTGGATGTTGTAGTAGGCTGGTTGTTGTGGACAAGTGAGATTCCACTTTTGTCATTCTTTATCCATTCTTTTCTACATATTTCCCCAAGACTTCACTAAGGCTCGGCTTCCTGTCTTCCCCGAGATTATATGTTGAAGAGTAGGGGTTGTTCCGACTCTTGTTACAGACAAAGTTTGCCTCTTCAGTATGACTGGTCTATGGGTTCCCTGGGCAGTTCTCGGTTTCATGACCTGTTATTTCACATTTTCCACAGGGGGTGTCAGCTGTTGACGGGCTAGCTGGTTGTGTACTTTCATCAAGATCTCTAATTGTTTGGTAATTACTTCCAGCTGAGCATCAATAGCTGTAGTGGCTTCAACCTGATACAATCCTTCCTGCTTCTTTATGTGCCTGTTACTAGAGCTCCACGACCCATTATTGACTGCGATCTCCTCGATAAGTGCATAAACTTCCATGGGCTCCTTTTTAAGGATAGATCCTCCACAGGCAGCATCAACGGTTGTTCTATTATGAGATGAGAGCCCGTTGTAAAAGATCTGGATGAGCCGCCACTCCTCATAATTGTGGTGGGGCAGTGTAACACCCTAACTCTAATCAGGAGATTACTTACTAATTAAAGATTGAAAACTTCACCTGGAAAATTTTCTCAAATATAACAACCTTAAGATATAAAGAAAACCTTGTTTAAAAGACCTGTTTGACTTGGAAAGAGATATTTCAAAGACCCAAACATGATACATATATCTATCAGAGTTTCAAAAGCGGAATAACTTTATCATTTACATCTCTTTTTATAAAAAGACCACAAAATAAAACAAATATAACCTATACATTATTTTCTAATTGCAAAGGACTCAACCTAGAGATAAGGACTCTGACTCGTGATCCGGTGACTCAATGTCTTGCCGAGGGCGAGACCGAACACGCTTCGTGCTCTAAACCTCCTCCATCAAGTGTACCTGAAAACAACGCCCCAACGGTGAGTTTATAAAACTCAGTAACATAGACTTAGAAGAAAAATGCTTTTACCGTTGTTTCCAGCCATACGCGTGTGCTACGTATGGAAAATCCTCCCTGACAACATATACTTAACATATACTAATACTATGGCCTAATCTTAACATCATCTTCATTCATTCAGTCAAACTCAAACATAACTTGCTTCAAGAGCATTCATTTGCAAGGTAACATAATTCATACACATAACATACAATCACATAATTCAAATCAAACATAATGGGCCTCTTTGTAAGTCTTTTATCGCAACACCCGGGTTACTGGACTTTATTGTCCAGCCCAGTGGCTTACCCCACTGGTGAGCCCGCAATGCCACATCACGTAATTCGTAATACATGACATCAAACCTTATTCGTCATACATCATAGCATAGGCATCCTCAATCTTTTAAGAAAACTCACTAGGTAGTTAAGTGTGAGAAACTTAACCACACCAGTTTAAAAATTTTGATACGGCAGTCAGAGCTCGGTGACCACGGTTAGACGTCTCTTTAAACCGCGAATAGCGTATCCTAGCCCTTCAAATAGAAAGGACTTACCAAAACAGTTTGGGTCTCACCCACATATATGTGGCCCATGATAGCTAGCCTTTAACGGGAAACATGGTATTTCTCCAGACATAGACTATCCTAAGATTTGGATGCTATGTTATAATGTAAGTGATTCCTTCATCCTTCACAAATGGTTAGGAGAATCAAATCATAATTTCAAGACCATAGAAAAATCAAAGTCAAGCCAAGGAATAGACAAGCACATCATAACTAAGCACTCATAAGCACTCAAATTGACTGAGAAACGATATGACTCCTAGGGTCACAAGTGGCAGGTTGAATAAAGTTAGCCCACCTGAACCCCGGTTATTAAAATGTGCATAACTCAATGTGTATTTACTGGAATTGAGTGATTCTTTTGGCCAACAAGGGACCAAACCAATAGAACTTTTAACATGTTATTTCACAAATTCAGGAATCAAACTCTTCTAGGTTCAACAGCAACATCAACAATTATCCTCACACCTAGGACAACACTCACAAGATTAAATTCATAATATATCATTCATTGCACCTAAAATAAGTGTCTTGGAGCCCAAACTCATACAAATAGGCTAGCTCGGGTGTCGAGTCATTTCAGAATCTAATTCATACATTTTAGCAAACATAGCAATCACATAAATAATCCGAGTGAGGCTCGATGGAGCTCACAGCAGAACAAACATCAAACATTGGTTTAGGGGGGTTGGGGGCAGCCGTCCAACCCTATTTCAGTCAAACCCCATACAAGACCATTCAGTATGACTAATAAGCTAATTATTGAACTAATAAAATTAATAATAAAACCTAGCACACTCTAAGGGAGGTTTTGGGGGAAGTCTATGTTACCTGAGCAATCCCAAGTTAGGGATTTCAATTCAAAAAATCCTCATTCTTCTTCTTTCAAAGTTCTAAGCTCAGAATCATCTTCTCCTTCGCTTAGAATCCACATGCACGTCATTTTCTTGTTGTTCAGAAACCCAACCTCCATTGGAGCATTTCTTGAAGCTTCAAGCTTCCATCTTCTTCCTTTGAGCTTCAATGAGAGTGAACTTCCTTCTCCTTCTCTTTCCTCTTTCTCTAATTCGAGATCTTTCTCTCTCTGCTCGGCCCTTTCTCTCTCAAGGCTGCCTCTCTCTCGGCCACCCTCCTTCCGCTCAGCGCCGCCACCACGTGCGCCACCAGGTGGCTGCCATGACCATCGCTACCACCTCCTCCTTCTCTTTCACGATCGCGACCCTCTCCTCTTTCTCTCTCGATCGCATTGCCTCTTCTTCTCTCTCTCGCTGTTCTCGCTTCTTCTTCCTCGTGACTCGGCGCAGAATGGTGCCACGAGCCCAAGGCGTCAACCTCCTTCCTTTCACCGTCGCACATCATCTCCTCTCCTCTTCCTTCTTCTTCCTTTCTTTTCTTCCTTTCTTTTCTTCCTTTTCCTCTCTTTCTTTCTTCTTCTTTCTTCTGTTTTCTGGGGCAGGGTCACGATGAAGGGAGCATATTAGGGTATGAAGGGGGCTCTAGCGTAGGTTTCAGTGACTTGTGGTGTATGGTGGTCTCTGGTTTCTAAATTAATTAAAAACTTTGCAAACAAGTCCCTATCAACCTCTTATTCTAATCTTTGATTTCTAATACCCTCTTGAGTAATTTTAATCAATTAAAACTACTCCTAATTAATTAGTCCCATAATTCCTAAATCATTGGGTACAATTACTATTTTACCCCTTTGGTTCCAAATTGGTTTTAAATTACTAAATTAAGGCTATGAACTATTTTTAATCATCGGGATTAAACCCCTTTCTCACTTAGGATTCCTAATAATTAGGCTTAGGGAATTTGGGATGTTACAGGCAGTATGTCCTGAAGCCTCTCCCTTGCCTCTGACTCACTCTCAAAATGATTGAAGTTAGCAATTTTAGCCCAAAGCTTTGCAGACTTGGAGTGTAGAAAGTATTTATTGAGGAACTTTTGAGTCAGTTGTTCCCATGAAGTGATGGAACTCGCGAGTAATGAATAAATCCATAGAGTAGCTTTGTCAGCCAGGATGAACGAGAACAATTGCAGTCATATGGCATCTGCAGGTACCTGGTTGTACTTAATCGTGTATATGATTTGAATAAAATTCTTCAGATGAGCACCGGGGTCTTCAGATGCAAGTCCCCTGAATTGGACTGACGATTGAACCATGGTGATGAGAGCTGGTTTCAGTTCAAATGTGTTGGCCCCTACCTCAGGTGCCGTGATGCTCTCATTTAGTGCCACAGAATGGGTGAAGTAGTCTTGCAAAATTCTTCTTTCTCCCATGTTTCTTGTAACACCCGCACCTCAACATAATTGAAAGTACGACAAATTACATTAAGGCACAGGAATTACTAAGCATTTACAAACTTGGTTACAGTAATCCAAGTCATAAATTAAACTCAATTCATTAATCTAATAAATAGATTACAATTTACACATAACTTGGAATATAAAACTTCCACTTCAATGCAAAACTAGCCTATGGTTCCCTGCTTGGAGCTTCGGCTCACCGTCTTCGGTACCTGCTTATCTGAAAACAAATAAAAGGAAAAGAGTGAGATTATAAATCTCAGTGAGCTCTTCACGGACTCCTCACCATTCTCTCCTCGGAACATTCTAGGCTGAGAAGACTAATTTAGGCATTTCAAACCTAGACATGCTCTCCCTATATACCATAAGGACTTGACTTGCAACTTCTTGATACCCTAAGCTAAGACACTTTAAAAAGCGCTAGCTTGAATTAAAAACTTAGCATATAATCAAATAGGGTAATCCTAGGGCCAATATGCCACTTATCAACTTGTGATTAAATTAAACACATAAATGTATAGCAACCCACATCAATCCTACAATTGTCCATTCTTTAACCTTTGTTTAGCTCGACTAACCTTAATACAATATAAATTGCAACCTTATTAACTAAGAACGTATTGTTCTTACTTACTCACTTTGTGCTTAACACATCTTTGCTTTTTCTTATGCTATTGGACTTTGCCTTATGCTCTATACCACAAATCCCAATCAACCTAGCTTGCTTATCCTTTAAGTGATCTAATCACAATGCTCATTACTATATAAGAATTAAGCGACTAGGGATGTGCTATCCAAGATCCCATACCACTAACTAAGCTAATTCCTAATACATATATATATATACATACATATAAGGAATTCATCAACATTCATCAACTTAACATCACTTCACATATTATACCATTCATAAACAGATATATAATATGAGGCTATGCAATGTAATGCATTTTGTGTTATTGGGTAGTGTCGTAGGCTTCCGTCCCTAGACCCCAATTACACACTTTCGGAATGGTGGTTAGACGTCATAACCCTCCAAGGGCGTCCCACTTGGCTAACCAAACCGATCTACTCCTATAAATAGAGGAGTCTTGCCATGGACTTTAGCTTATGCTTATGCTTATGATTATGCTTATGCTTGTATGCATATTCATATAAATACATTCATCATCATTACTTAACTATTCAAGGAAACTACAATCATTTCAATGAATCAAGCTTACACTAATAGTATCCCTTTTTATCTAATTGCTCCAAATCGTGGACACTAATTCACACATTCATCCTATCACATCCTTTTCCTAGGGTCCTTCCTTGACCTCTATGACTTAAGTTTATGGCTCTTAGACAAGCCTCACAATTTGCCAAATTAATGGACAACACATACATAAACTAATCCCTTGAAACTCTATGGAGTTCTCAAGAGAGAAAACATCAAGCATACATTCAACTGTGGGGGGTTGGGGGCAGCCATCCAACCTCTTTCAGTCAAACCCACTATAAAATCATAACAATCATAACAATAACAACTTAACCTCTTCTAGGTATTTAAAACCTAACTTGAACCTAGGGTTCATATGTTACTAAAGGAAGAGAAATTCCTATATGTGGGACTTATGGGTGCCCATCACCTAAGGGTTGAAGAACTCACCACTATTCTTCAAAACATTGAGCTAGGGAGGTTGAACTTTGAACCCTTGCTCCTCTTCAAGCTTTTCCCTCCTTGCTCAACTTAGGGCTTCTCCAAATACTTCTCAAATCTTGATCTTCAACCTTCAATCTTCCTTCTCCATCCAAGAACTTGAGCCATCCTTGCTGGAGCTTGGTCTTCTCTCCCGTATTCTTCTCCAATTCGTGCTTCTTCTTCTCCTCTCTAGGGTTCAAACCCAAATCTTCCAAATACTCAAATCTCCACTCTCAAACTCTCCATTTAGGCAAGTGATTGAAGAAATCCAACATGAATCTCTTCAATCCTTCTTAAAGGGTGAAACCCTAGCTCTCCCTTCCTTTTCTCCTTTCCCTTTCTCTTCTTTTCCTTTTTCTTCCTCTCTGCGTTCTGCTTGCTGAAACTTCGTTCTTATACACTTCTGCAGCTGTGAATCGATTCACAGCATAGTGTGAATCGATTCCCACAGTGTAAAAAGCGCCTGAATTGCAGATTTAATGAGTGAATCGATTCCTGCCTGCGAGTCCCAGTGGCCTGTCTTATGTGAATCGATTCCTAACTTCTGTGAATCGATTTCCACTGCAAAAATTCGATGCCAATGGAGTTTTAATGCTGTGAATCGATTCCTAGGCTATATGAATCGATTCACACTGCAGAAAAACCAGGAAAACTTAGTTCTAACACCAAACCTTGAGACTTTCTTCTCAGATTAACTTCCATAACTACAAACCAACACCTTAAACCATCTTAGGATTAATTCCAACTTATTCCTTAACTCAAACCCATTAACCTTCTTATCAAAACCTTGTGTAATTATATTCACTCACTTAAAAATCAATTTAAGCTTGAATACAATCACACAATTCTTCTCATAACTTATTCTCAACTTAGCTTATAAATTTGGGGTGTTACACTATATTGTAACACCCTGGGTTTTAATTCCCAAGCGTGCCACTCATAGGACTTCTCCCCCCCTCTAAGGGAGTTTTTGCCTTTCGCTTGGCTCGAACCCGGGACCAGAGGGCTTAAGTACCACGGGAGCACCTTGCTACTACCAACCGAGATCGGTTGGTAGTAGCAAGGTGCTCCCGTGGTACTTAAGCCCTCTGGTCCCGGTTCAAGCTGAAAGGCAAAACTCCTTAGGGGGAGAAGTCTATGAGTGGCACGCTGAATTAAACCAGGTGTTACAATAAAAGGCGCCTTTTATTGTAACACCCTGGGTTTTAATTCCCAAGCGTGCCGAGTCCTGCGTGAGGCAAAAACATTCCTAGTGGGGGGAATGAAGTCCTATGAGTGGCACGCTTGGGAATTAAAACCCAGGGTGTTACAATAAAAGGCGCCTTTTATTGTAACACCCTGGGTTTTAATTCCCAAGCGTGTCACTCATAGGACTTCATTCCCCCCACTAGGAATGTTTTTGCCTTACGCAAGACTCGAACCGCGTCCCTTCCTGTGGGCTTAAGGGGACGGGAAGCACCTTGCTGCTAGACAAAAATTAAAAATAAAAATAAAGAGAAAGAGAAAGTTCTTAAATTAATCAAGAATCCTTTTTCGATCAATAATATCCGTTATTCCCCGGCAACGGTGCTAAAAACTTGTTGTGTTTCAAGTAAATGCACCTGGTCAACTGTAGAAATAATTAGGGATTTTAAGTCCCGGTTGTCAAACCCACAGGGAATAAGGACAAAATTAATCTACTCTAGGCGTCTTAATTATTTAAGTGTCGAATAGTTGGTTTGAGTGTGCAATGGAAAAGAGAGCGTAAAAAGCGTTCAGGAAAACAATAGTATTAGAGCCTAGGGCCTTGGTTTTGTTCATCCCGTTCGTTCCTTTCTTAATCCTATTCCTCCTTTAATCTATGTTATTGACCCCCTTCAACCTATTAGCACTGATCCTCAGACAACCAATAATCTTTTCCCCTAAGACCAACCTTGGCTGAAAGCATTAAGTCCTATAATAATCTAGGAGTTTGAATTGGTCAAAAGGTCTTATACATCCCCTAATCAGTTTTATTATATAGGTCCCCAATTCCCTTATAGATCCATTAATTAACCCCAGATCCTCCGACAGATTAACTAACTAAAACATGCAATTTAATCACCTAAGGTTCCTTTATTTCCCTGTTGTAAAACCCCAGATCCTCCGACAGATTATGCAACGTCTCATACATAGATAAATGAATCACAAGTAATCATAATACTAAGGGACTTTAACATAGATAATAAATTCGGAATAGAAATAGAATAGAGTAATCACTAAGACATAGCTAAGGAACTACTAAGGTAAACTACACCAAAGACTCTAGAAGAGAGCTTAGGTACTCATGTCACAAAATAGAAAACAATCCCAACAAGAAACATATTCAAGAATAGTAAAAGAAAGCCGAGAAGGAATTATTTCTAGTTTCTAGATATATCCTGGCTCGGCTCCAAAGTCTCCTTGATGGCTTCACAGGCTCCAAGATTAGAATTTGGCCTTTTTCTCTCTTCAAAAGCGTCACCCCACAAATGAGGATTGATACCCTATTTATATAGTGAAAAAAATTAGGTCAACAGGCCTTCAAAATTGCCTGATCCGTCACTATGTATGGCCGTACTTCGTACTGCTCCCAAATTTAGACTTTCACGCATAGGTTTGTACGTCCGTACTTAAGGTATGTGCGGCCGTACACAAGAGAAACTTCGGGTTGGCCCGTACAAGATGCGTTGTATGCCCTTACTGATCACCAGGGGTGTACGGCTATACATAAGGTATGTACGGCCGTACCTCCTGCTCAGGAACTCAGAATTTCGCTCATTTCTGTCCATTTTTTCCCAGAGTTGCGTACCATTGATCCAAGAGGGTCCTTTTACCCTTTTCTGCACAATATGAGCAAATATGAGGATTTATCAAATGAAATGGGTTAGAAATATGGGGAAATATACTTAAAATACCTCTTAACATATCACAAATTATTCCCTCAGCAGTAGCCTATGAATAAATTGAGGTTGAACCTCTGGAATAGACTGAAATTTGTTACCAAATTTGAAAAGTGAAGAGGGATAGGAAAAAAGATAAGTTTGGGAGTAAGCAAAATGTAAATGCATAAGAAATAGGCCAGTGCACACAGAATTAATTGGAAAAAGCCAAATAAAAAAATAAAAAAAAGAAGAAAGAATAAGTCTTTTTATTAACCAGGTAACTTCATCAAAAATGTTGTTATTTGCGTCGAAAGACAATGACAAAACAATGAAAAAGTCATGAAAGTGAAAATTGAATAAATGTGCACTGAACCATAGCTAATCAAAGAATGTATGTTGCAGCCCTAATTATCATGTAACCTCTAGTACCTAAAAGTGTAAGCATATTTCCCTTTGTTAGATAAGGAGGAACAGATTTGGGAAAGTTCTTAGGGGGGAGGTTGAGGTGAACTTGACAGGTCTATACTAGCTTCTGAATTAGGTATAACGGGTGCACACACACACTTGAAGTCAGTGGAACAATTCAAGATTGCATGAAGTACAAGAGGATTGAATGGAAATGAATTAAGTCTGAAAGTGAAGCCCTATGAATTACAACCTTTGGTGAAAACAATTTTAAGTGAGTCATGCGGCATTTGGCCTGATTGTCAGCACTATGTGTTGTTCTGTTATAAGTTGTTTTTGTTTGTGTCATTACTCGAGGACTAACGATGGTTTATGTTTGGGGATGTGATAACTCTTAGAAATAAGAGTTATCTATACTTCTTTAACATTAAAACTTGTAAGTCTAAGAGTAAATTGGTGTCTTTTATTATTTTGAATCAATAAATATTGTGTTGATGATGTTCAATTGTGTTTTTGTGGCACTCTAGTGCCTTTGGGAGAATTTTAACCTATTTTGGAGCGTACAAAATTTTTAAGATAACAGTCAGGTGCTAAATGGGTGGTATGACACCAATCTCTATTGAGTAGATGAGTTAGAAAATGAGTCGAGTTGAAGACACTGTGTAATTGGTAAGCTAGCGTGCTAGTTCTATGCCCTTTATGTGTGTGCTAGAGTACCTTGGTGTGGTCCCAACTGTTGTGTGTTGTTGCTTAGGCAAGTGCACATGATTATAACTCGTAATAAAGTGGAGTATATTTAAACTCCGAATTTCAAACCTACAAGAATGCGTCAGTACTAACGTAGTAAAGATCCTATGTTATTTAAGCTAACAAAGGTTGTGATTTGAAGAATTGCAATAATTAACTCAAGTAAAACAAAGATCAAACAGTGCACAAGAACGAGATAAGAACAATTATGGGAAGCCTAAGGGAACCGCGTTCACCAATATCTAGTTCTTGAATTTACTAGTTAATAACTATGAGCTATATTTCCTAGTTGAAAGCTAATCTCCCACTTTAAAGCTATTAATGTCTAATGATCATGCAATATTGACATTCTTCTTCCTAGCTAAAACCCACCAATGATCATGCAAGATAAATAGAAGGAAGATCATTAAGTACAGTGAAATTGTTAATTTAATAACCGATTAGAAACAACCAATTATCCTTGATCCGGCATAATAAGTGAGTTCAATTATTCATAGAGTTCCGTTAACTAATTGTGATATAATCACCTCCAATTAAATTAACTAGTTAAAGGGTAGTCAAGCATTATAGGATTAAGTTTACCAAGAATAATACAATTAACGTGATAATAGGAAACTCATAGAATTAACTAGATAAATATCAAAAACATAATAAAGGATCCCCCATCACCCCTAGTGATGGATTTAGCTACTCATAGTAATTGTAAATAGCATATAATCATCTAAAAAAATATAGAAATCCATAATAGACTGAATTAAATCTAAACTGGGACACCTTTCGGTATGACGATGGTCCTTAAGCACGTTTTTCGCGTTCCTCACAAGCTCTGATGGCAAAACAGGTTGGGCAAGAGGTTCTAGAACTTCAAGATCTAAAATCAGCAAAAAGTCTTTGAAATAGGGCTAAGAGTGCCTATTTATAAGTTATGCAATGAATTATGTCAACTGTCTTCAAATCTGGGCGATCTGGGACCGGGTACGGCTGTACTGCATTTATACATGGCCATACCGAACTTGAGTTGCGACGCTGACCCATACTTGTGCATTCAGCACCACCTGACAACAATTGTGTATGGTCGTACTGCCTTTTGTACTGCCGTACTGGATCTTGTCTTCGGTGCTAGGCCGTATGACCATGTGATATGCCCTACTGATGTGCTTGACTAGGTACAGCCATACTGAATATATGTCAGGTCGTACCTCTTATCCAAAAACGCCAAAAAAATCTCCAAAACATGCAAGTTTTTGGTCCATTTTCGCATCTTTTGCTCCAAGTGTTGACTTTGTGATATTTCTACAAAATGGGACACAAGTGAGTACTTTTGTACTTTAAATGGTGCAAAATAACATTTTTAGTATAAAAAATACCCCATAAAAATAGACAAATTAGAGGGTCAACACATCCCCATACTTGAGCTTTGCTTGCCCTCAAGCAAATTACTTGGATTATTATAAGAGAAATTATTTTCTTTCACTGAATAGGGGCAAAAACAATTGCACAACAACAAAGTGATATCATAAGAAGTGCCAAGATATAGAATGTCGAATTAGAGATGTAATTTCAATAAATCAACGATCTGTGAAATCACACTTCTCACCACTCTCAAAGTGTTTACAGGTATAGTCATGAGTGCTCAGATTTTTCCAAAGAAATACATTGACATAGGCTTGTACATCGATCAAAACTCTACTATTAAAGTTTACTTATCATGCAAAAGAGGAAAAAAAGGTCTTTCATGGGTTGTGATGGGGCCAAGGTAATAATGTTAGGCGGGATAAAAGAAAGAAAAGGTCATGGAAGGGGTCAGAAATAAATCAACCAAAACAAGTAACATTTTTTTCTTTTTCACTTTAAAGAGCAGGAAGCAATCCCTCTAATTTTGATCAATAAATTCTTCTTGTATTTTCTGAAGGCAATAACATGATTTTTTTCTATTCTTTTTCTTTCTTTTCCTCCTTTGATGCTTGTATGCAAAAAATAAACATTATTAATAAACTAGGAGGGGAAATAGATACTATGCCTTCTTTTTCATAAACATATATGAGGGATCCGAGAACATTATTCTTTTGATCTTTGCCACTAATTGCTCTAGCAACAGCATTTTCCAAGGTCACCACCACAAAGTAATAATCAATAATAAAGAGAAAGGGTACCAAAGAAACATAATAATTGGCACAAAGTTGGACAACTATTGGTAAGATTTTTAAAAATTGTAGTGGCCTGAAAGATTCCTAAAAATTGCCCTTACCAAATTCACAAGAAAATAAACTTTTATTCGCTTTGCAATGGTTTCAGTACAAGTTCTAGAATGCACAAGAAGGAAAAATATCACTCAAACGAAGAAAAGAGGCAAAGAGTATGATGTGACCTCTAGTTCAGGCTCAAATCTCGCATTTATTAGCTTAACATCAATGCTAATTTTCAGCAAATTCTAAAACTAGCAACAATCTCAAATCAATCGCAAGTTGTCGGAAAAAAATTTCAACAGCCCCTAAATAAGCCAAATCATTTTTAGCATTGTCCTCACTGCTAATATGATAGATCAAGCACGTAAAGTATAAAACAAAAAGGTTTATGTGCTAAAAATAAAAGAAGTTGGAAAGAGACTCTCCTCTGAAAAATTTCACGATCAAATTGAACAGGGATATTGGTCAAAATTGATGTTGCCTTTCCTAATACCGATAAAGCTGGTAAGCAGACACAGAATAGTGCATCAAAACAACTAAAAACTTTTGAAACAAATATAATAATAAAATAAAATAAAATTGCAAAATAAAACAGAAATACTAGAAAATAAAATAGGTCCTTGCGAGCATGCCAATATGTACAATCCTCTTTTTAATACTAAAGCAAATAAAATGCCTAAGAACTAAAAGAAGAAAAAAATAATGCGGTCCCGCATCACTCGGCAGGTGGATGAGGCTGGAGCTGCTGGAGGAGTCGCATTATAGCTGTGAGTTGCTCCCCATGAACGATAAGATGATGGTCTACATAGGCTCGGTGCTCCTAGAAGCTGATTTGTATCTTGTCAGCGCCATGATGTCCTGGTAGGAGGGAGCCTGGGGTGTTGGCCCTGCATGTGGCAGTGGTGGTGCGGGGCGCTCCTCAATAAGTGGCTCCATATCTGCAGCCTGATCCTCATGTTGTTGCTGCTCTGCTGGTCTCACAAGCTCATAGTCTCTGTGCCTAAAAACCGATGTTGCAGAGAATAGGTAAAGAGATAGGCTCTATCTGGATGGTCGTATATCCCGCTCCTGGGCGAATTCCTGACCGGGCGGCAAGTCTGGATATAAAGGAGCCTATCACGAAATGCCCAGTGTTTTGAGTCTACAGGTGGAGGCCGTCTATGTGCAGGTGCGCAGTAGAAACATCCCTGCGTCGCATTTGTGGCCCTGTCCATCTGTCATGGCCCACAGGAGGAAGAGGTCGGCCCTGGTAACCGTCCCATCACAAAGGGCATGCCCGTTTACCGAACGGGCGAGCCACCTGTGCGCCGTCCGCACTGCTGGGTCTCTGATCTTACTGGCCTTGGCCTGGCTTAGCATATAGTGGGTGTCTCCAGTGAGAGCCTGCCAGCTCTCTAAATCCAGCCATCCCTCTGGTACATCAAAGAAGGCCCCCAGGTACTCCTGGGTCTGTACTGTCTCCTCCGTCTCGAATCCTACCGCGATGTTTAAATCGGCTAGGGTTATCAGATGTTTCGTCCCACGGAGAATGAAGCTGACCACCAACTCATGGTCTGGCTCCTCGTCTAAGTCTGGATGCTCGGGCTTCCGATCTCTCATATGATAGCCACATCTAGCTAAGAAGTCAAAGACAGCCTCCACATGAGTGGGCTGTCGTACCTGTGCTGCCTTGAGCCATCCAATACGCTGCAGCAGGGTCTCTACCTCTTCTCGCAGGCCAACCTACTCGAGGGCATTAAAATCCAAGTATTGCTGCGCGAGTACTAACGTAGTAAAGTGCACCTGATCGTAACTCGTAATATAATGGAGTATATTTAAGAATTCGAATGTCGAACCCATAGGAAATACGCGAGTACTAACGTAGTAAAGATCCTATGTTATTTAGGCTAACGAAGGTTGTGATTTGAAGAATTGCAATAATTAACTCAAGCAAACTAAAGATCAAACAGTGCGTAAGAACGAGATAAGAACAATTATGGGAAGCCAAGGGAAACCGGGTTTACCAATATTTAGTTCCTGAATTTACTAGTTAATAACCATGAGCTATATTTCCTGGTTGAAAGCTAATCTCCCACTTTAAAGCTATTAATACCCAATGATCATGTAATATTAACATTCTTCTTCCTAACTAATACCCCAATGATCATGCAAGATAAATAGAAGGAAGAGCATTAAGCAACAGTGGAATTGTTAATTTAATAACCGATTAGTAACAAGCAGTTTTCCTTAATTCGGCATAATAAGAGAGTTCAATTATTCCTAGAGTTTCGTTAACTAATTGTGGTATGATCACCTCCAATTAAATTAACTAGTTAAAGGGTGATCAAGCCTTATAGGATTAAGTATACCAAGAATAACACAATCAATAGGATAATAAGAAACTCATAGAACTAACTAGATAAATAGCAAAAACACAATATAGGATCCCCCATCATGCCTAGTGATGGATTTAGCTACTATGGTAAGTGTAAATAGCATAAAATCATCTAAAAAACAATAGAAATCCATAACAGAAAGAATTAAAACTAAACTGGGACACACTTTCGGTATGACAATGGTCTTTAAACACGTTCTTTGTAATGCCCGTACTCCAATAATAATTGAAAGCAAGACAATATAATTAAAGCACATGAGTCACTAAAAATTCAAAACTTGTTTAATTAAAATACAAGTCCAAACTTTGAACAAAGTCATAAATCTAAGAATTTAGATTACAACTTCTAGAAATACAAAACTTGGAATTCAAAATGTAAATAAAGACTTCCAAGAGTACAAGGTTGTAAGCAAAGTTACAACTTCAAAATAAACCCCTACACTAAGGGAACTAGGCCTTTACTTCGTCTAATCATCCTTCGACAAATGCTTATCTGAAAAACAATAAGAAAGGGGTGAGATAAAATTTTAGTGAGTCCTTCACGGACCCCTCACAGACACTAAACCCAATTACAGTTCAATATATACATAAACAATAATAAAACATAAAACTATTCCTATCCTAAGGACTAACCCTATTCTAATCCTAATCCTAATTGTATTAATAAACAAACATCAAATGCAATCTTGGATGTATCCTCTTAGAGACCAATGCTAATTAGGCCGGATCCATGCCGCCGTGTCTTATCGTTCACTGGACCGACGTAGCTGTCGCTGCGTCTTATCGTTCACTGGACTGACAAACATCAAACTCTTTTAATCTATATGATCTAGCTACAATTGATGAATTCCATCAAAGTATAAAATTGACTTTCTTAGGAATCCATGCTGCCGGGTCTTATCGATCACCGGACCGACGCGTCTGTCGCTGGGTCTTATCGATCACCGGACCGATAACCATTATGCCGTAAATAATCAGACAATCATTTATGTCATTAAAGCATTGCACTAGGTTGAATGTGGATATGAGTGGAAGTTTGAAAACATATGTGTCGTCATTGAGAATGCTCTTTGTTGGGTTCACCAAAGGTGTAAAAAATGTGCTTATGAAAACCTCTAGAAGGTAGCTTTTATATGGTACCCAAACTGGTTTAACAAAAACATAAAATTCTGCAGGAAACAGGGGGTGAATCGATTCACAGGTGTGTGAATTGATTCATTCACTAAAGCAGAATTCGATTCACCAAACTGTGAATCGATTCACCAATTACCAATTCGATTCACAGAGCCAAAATGGGGGCCTGGGTGCCTTTGGTGAATCGATTCATTACCCTATGAATCGATTCATGCAGACAAAAATGTAGAAAAAAAATAGGTTTTGACAGCAAAACTTGCAAATTAACACCAACAACAACTCAATCAATTCATAACCAACACTTCCAATCATTCAAAAACCAAATCCAACATATTTAACAACCCAAGAACAACAATGTAATTATCATCAATGATATGAATTCACATCCAATGGATTAAGAGATTCATAATCAAGTTTGAACAAAATCATATATTCACAGATACCCCAAAACCCATCACATATTTCCCATTACCCAACTTAAAAGTCATGAAAGTCATAAATATAAAGGGGAAGGGAAACCCTAAAGGTGGGTCTTATGGGTGCCCAACCACTAAGTAAGAAGAACTCACTCTTAAAGCTCAAGAAATTGAGCTAGAAGCATGAAAATTTCAGATTTCCCTTCTCCTCTTCTTCTTCAATTCGTGGTCCCCTTTTGCTCAACTTAGGGCAACCCAAATCTTCTCTCAATTGCCAAATGGTCAACTCAAATCTTCTTCTCGAGTAAGGAATAAAGGAAATCCACAAGCTTTCTTCTTCTTTCTCCCCAAACCCTTGAACCCTAAGCTTTTCCCCTTTTTCTTCATTCTTCTTCATTTCTTCTTTCTTCAGAAAAAAATCGAGAGGGAGAAAGAGAAGTGAAAGGGCCGGAGGGCGAGAGTGAGAGGGAAAGAAATGAGAGAAAAAAAACAAGTGGGTGTGGACCATTAAGTCCCTCCTTTAGCTTGGATAAAGACCCAAATACCCTTTATTTTCCTTAAAACTCTCATAGTGCCATACTTTTCACACCCCTTTTGTTATTTCATAACACCCAATTTAATTACTCAACCATCAGTTTAAAACATAACAATGCCTAAATTAATAGGCTAAATAATTAAATTAGGCGGGGTGTTACATTACTACCCACCTTTTAAAAAATTTTGTCCTCAAAAATTAGACAAACACATACATATCGAAACAGGTACGGGTAATGATCTCGCATCTCCTCCTCGGTCTCCCAAGTAGCCTCCTCAGGAGTGGATCCTTCCCAGGTGAGCTTGACCAAGGGAACAGTCTTGTTCCTTAGTGTCTTGAAGTTGCATTCTACAACTTGTACCAGCATGGGCTGGTATATCAAATCTGACCTCAATTGTATAGACTCATGATACAAGGGTTGATAAGGGTCAGGAATGTACTTTATGAGTTGTGACGCATGGAATACATTGTGCAGATTTGACAAAGATGGAGGCAGAGCAATTTGATAGGCAACAGAACAGACTCTTTGAAGAATTTCAAAAGGACCGATATAATGAGGACATAACTTTTTGGCTCGGAGTGCCTTACCAATGCCTATCATAGGAGTGACTCTTAAGAACACATGCTCTTCCTCTTTAAACTCAAGAGGTTTCCTCTTCCTATCGGCATAACTTTTCTACCGACTCTGAGTAGTTCTCATCCTATCCCTAATCTTTTGGATTTGATCAGTGGTTTACTGGATTAGGTCTGGCCCCAATAACCTTTTCTCACCTACCTCAAACCAACATAGAGGGCTTCTATATTTGTGACTGTAGAGTGCCTTGTACGGCACCATACCTATGCTAAAATGGTAGTTGTTGTTATAAGCAAACTCTATTAGAGCTAAATGCTAATCCCACCTCCCACCATCATCTAACACATAAGCTCTAAGCATATCCTCTAGGGTTTGTATGGTACGTTCCGTCTGACCATCCGTCTGTGGATGATAACCGGTGCTAAGATTTAATCTCGTTCCTAGGGCCTGTTGGAAATGTTTCCAAAACCGAGAGGTAAACTTAGGATCCCTATCAAAGACGATGCTAGTGGGTACTCCATGGAGTCTAACAATCTCTCTAATATAGATCTTAGCTAACCTAGCCGTATTATAAGTGGACTTAATCGGGAGAAAGTGAGCAGATTTGGTTAATCTGTCTACAATGACGTAAATGGAGTCATACCCAGACTGTGTGTGAGGCAAGCCTACTACAAAGTCCATGGATATGGCTTCCCATTTCCATTGTAGGATTTCTAATGGTTAAAGTGGACCTGAGGGCCTCTGATTCTCTATCTTGGTTTTCGAGCAAACCAAACATTGAGCCACAAACTCACCTACATCATTTCTCCTTCCCGGCCACCAATACCTTTGTCTAAGGTAATGATACATCTTGGTAGAACCAGGGTGTACTGAGAATCCACTCTTGTGGGCTTCTTCAAGAATTTGATTCTTGATTGCTTTATACTTAGGAATACATATCCTTTGATGAAAAAGGGTAGTACCATCATTAGCTTCAGAGAATCCCGGATGGTGTCTCCTAGCTTGCAACTCATCATCTAAACTTTGGGTATACCTAATTTGATCCCTAAAATCACAAGTGATTTCCAGATGACTCACCATTAGGCTATCCCCACTTGAGAACTGTAACATCCCAATTTTTATGAAAATTATTTTGTAGTTCCAACTACTTGAAAATAAATCGTAGAGAGTCATGACCTCAATGGTTTGTTAAAAGTATGAAGAACAACAAAGATTTATTGTGAACAATTTACTGTTTTAACAATTAATTCAGATTAAGAGACAGTGTAGACGTATACTGTTTTTAATATGAATTAATATCGAAAAATGTGAAAGATTGTTATTTGATTAAAGAAAATTATTTTATTGAATGAGAAATAATTTTCAGGATTTAATAAATATTTTCAAGTCATAGTTTGATTTTTCATGTTTTAGTTATTGTATTAATTGTCTGTTTTATGTCATATTTAATATGACTATTATTTTAATGATTTTGTTTTGATAATTTTATTGATTGAATAATATCTATATGATAAGAGAAATTGAAATTAGTGATCCTCACTAATTTACAGTTTTATTACGCTGCGAGAATTCTGTTGAATTCTGCCGTAGATAGGCTATTGTGTGTGTTTCTAACTGAAACATGCCCAAACGTGATCCAAATTTTATAAAATTTGAGATCTTAGTATTTTCCAATATTTAGGATTTATTGTAATTTTTCTAGAAATTTTGGGCATCAGAAAATATTTAGTGTATTTTCTATGGCCAGAGACTGCCTAATTGCGACGTTTCGGTTCGCATTTCGAGAAAACGAGATACATAGATACTTTTCTTATGCCACGAGGAATATTTGTGATTTTTGGGTGTGGGGTTATAATTAGAAATATTTTTGGAGTTTTTATTATTAAAACCCTAATATACGCGAAACGCCGCGCACCCGGTTGAGCGAGAACGCGCCATAGCGAGACCCTGAGATATTTTGGGCTAAGGGGAGATGTATCTAGCCACTAGGGGAGCTGAATGTGCTTTTAATGATGGCATTTACAAGTGTCAAGGTGTGATTGGTTGGTTAGTAAATGGTAGGAAGTTAGTTTAGTTGGTTTATGATTTAGTGAGTTAGTTTCTAACTAAATGAACCTTTCCTTCCCATTCTACCCCTGAAATTTCGTGGCCTCATCCTCATTACACACCAGCACCATTTTCCTCTTCCATTTGTGAAGAACTTGAAGAAAAAACTTAGAGAAAGAAAGTTGTGATTTTGGGAGTTTTGAAGATTCAAGTGTGCATCTTTGCTTCCTTTCATCTCCACTCTTGTTCAATCTTCATCTCCACTCTTGGTAAGCTCCATAAATCTTTCCTCATCTCTCTTGGGTTCCATGATATGGGTTTTGAAGGTTTTAGGAACTATTCTTGAATTTTAGTGCTTGTTTTGGCTAGTATGGCATGTATAGTTTCATAACCCCTTATTTTCTTCCATGAATCCCTTTGATTTTGGTATTTTGAGTTTGGAAACCCTAACCCCTTTGCTGGCGAAACCATGGGGCTGCCCCAAGCTTTGTTCTTGGCTTGTTCTTGTCAATTTGGTGTTAGTTTTGAAGGTTTAGTAGTTGTATGTTTGGATCCTAGTCATATAACTATGTTTACAAGTTTTTGGAAAAATTGATTTGGTGAAAAGGGGGGGGCTGAACCGTGGCTCTCACATGATGTTAGGGGATGTTTTAATTTGATTTTAAGTATGTTAGGTGTTAGGAAAAATTGGTTTAAGATGTAAAGATTTAAGTGTGATGGAATGATTTGTTTTGGAAATGAAAAAAATTGAAATTTGGAATTGTTTTTGGGTGACCAAAACCGTGACCCTAATATGATTGAGGGGGTATGTTCTAAGTTGTTTTCAAAGTAATTTAAGTGTTGTGGAAGTTAGTTTTTGGTTAGAACTTTAAATCTATAAAGGTTTGTATGTTTGAAGCTTTGGAAAATTGTTTAAAAAAAATGAATTTTGGGGCTGTTTGTGAGGCTTAAAAACAGTAACTTTTAAACATAATTTGGGTGAGTTAGAACTTGTTTTTAAGTGTCTTAAAGTGGTGAATAAGTTTGGTTTTGATAAGAAGTTTTGATTGAATGAAGTTTGTAAGATTTTGATGTTAAAAGATTTGAAAATTTGAAGTTGTTTTGGAGCTTTGAAACCGTGGCCTCCAATGATATTTTGTAACTTGTTCTTGACTTGTATTTATGCTTGAAAATAGTTGTAAAAGTGGTTGATGATTTGATTTAGTAAAACAATTCAAAGAGTATGATTTTGGGAAAAGTTTGAGTTTATGTTTCAAGAATTGTTTTGAACTTGTAATAGAATTGTTTCGAGAATTTTGTGACATGTTTTAGAGCTTTGAAAAATGGTTCAAAGTTGGCAAAACACTATTCATTTGGTAAAAACACTATTCCAATTGGTAAGTTTTGGGTTTTGATATTTTCTAAGTGCTTAGCTTTTGAAAAAGTTTCAAAACTTGCATGGTTTGAATATGTACCTTGGCATATGGCTAGATAGCACCAATTAGGGATTAAGTCAAGTAATTCCTAGGCTTTAGGATGCCTAAGCCGTGGCTGCCCTAGGGGCATTAGGACTAAGTTTTAGTTCTAATTTAGTTAAGTTTGTGTTGTTAAGGTTAGGTGCTTAAGGTACGCCACAAGTGCGACTTGACGATTATTTCGGATTACCTTGCTTGGATTGTTAAAGCGCCCAAGGTAAGGGAAATTCTTATATAATGAGTTTGGGCTTTTCGCCTTGTTTGTTGCTTGTTTGATTGTTTGATAGTGTGGTAGTACTTGTAGTACTTTTATGTGTTGTTGGAAATGTTGTAGCATGCTTTTGGCCCTGCGTGGCAAATTGAATTGTATTGCGTGACTTAAATCTTGTTTGAGTGATTTGATTAGACTTGAAGTTGATGAAACTGTGGAGCATGTTGTAGCCTACTGAATTGTTAGGTGTTGTATGAAATGCTGTAGCATGTCTTTGGCCCTGTGAGGCATTATGATTGATGTTGTTTTCCATGAATCAAGTAGGATTTAAATGGAATTTGGTATTGACTTGGAATATGAAAATATTGTTGTTGATGATGGATTAATTAATAATGCGTTGATCGACTGCTATTGGTTGACGATTTACATCGGTAAATCTGATGCGATTCCACAAGCCGAATTCTGATTTCGTAAGCAAATTGTTAAGGGCATTTTGATTTAAAAGTAAGCGTGAAGGTTTTAGTATAACTAGCCAAAGCTTGCAAGGAAATTTCAATGGAATGATAGTAAAGAAAAGAATTTGAAATAAAAAGTACGATTTGCAGCGGTTGAGTTAAATGATGCGCTGGGAAATTACGGCTAGGAAAGACTTGGTAATTAAGAGTGTTACTTTCCACCTCTCTTTCCTGGGAATTCTTCCAGAGTGTTATTTAACACAACTAGGGTTTCAACGACCTAGAACTAAAAGAGTATTTTCAGATACATAGGAGTGATATAAGAATAGAAAGAGAGTTCAAAGATCGAGTTTTTGAAAGATTAAATCATAGGGAACCTAGTGTTCCTATTGAGCATATGGACTATGTGTCCTGTGCTGGGACTTAATGTCCTACTTGCGTGCGCATTTTCTTAGTTTAGGATTGGACCTAGTGTTCCGTATGGCGTGCCTAGTATCTCAATCTAAAAATTGAGCCTAGTGTTCCGCATTACGTGCCTAGAGTTGTGATCTGAGATTAAGACTAGCGTCCCGCAATTGAACACCCGGACTTTGTGTCCTGTGTTTGCACTCTAAGTAATTGTTAAAGGTATTTTGGCTTAAAAATAAGCAGGAGGATTGTAGTATGACTAGCCTAAGCTTATAGATAAGTAGAAATGGAACCATGCTAGATAAAGAATTTGATGAAACTCGGGTTCCAATGACCCAAAGCTAAATGAGTGATTTATTTTGGTACAACCTCACCTAGGAAATATAAGAATTGGAAGCATGAAAATTCACTAAGTAGAGTGAGTGAGTTAAGGTGTCGTCGATCCGCATTGATTAATTAAAACATTACTCGAGCGCTCCCTACGGTGAGCATGCCATGTTGTTGAATTTGTTTGGATGTATACTGACCATTGAGCATCGACACTCGGGCGTTTGATTGTCTTCAGGACTTCAAAAGGACGAGTTGTCACTGCATGCCGTGTGGCAGAAAGCCTAATGTGTGGCAAGCGTTTGTGGCAATACCCTTGGTAGGGGAGTTGATTTGGACGTTGGGAAATAAAGTTCCTCGTCTCTGCTGACCTTGTTTAAGGTCGCAGTGTATACACAACTAGCCATACTGCATTGACATGCATAGCTAACCGCATTTATGATATGTGATGAATTGTTTGATGAATTGGATATTGTGATGAATTGATCACTTATCTGTTGATAGATTTGCCTGCTTACATGCAATAATTGGATATTGTGATGACTTGATCACTTATCTGTTGATAGACTTGCCTGCTCACATGTAATGGTTGATATTGTAGTGACTTGATTGTTGATCTGTTGGTTGTTTTGTTTGCTCACATGCAATGCTTGATATACCATGCTGATTGTGTGCGGTCTATTAAGTATGTATATGTATATAAAAGAGTGTTGTTGTATTATATATGTATATATCGTTTGCATGCGACATAGCCTATGATAAACTCGTGGACAAAGGATTTACCCTTGCACTATTGTTGGATTGGATGTCCTTATGGACGCTACTTCCAGATGGAGTTCTAGTCGCTGCCTTCGCCTTTTAGGAGCATTGAAGATTGAGCCAGTGGAGGAAGATTCCTCTGAATGCTTCGTGTTTGATCTTGCTGAGCTGTTTCTCAGTAAGAGTTATAGTTGTCAGCCAGCTTAGCTTAGGATTTTGTATTGATTGTTTCGTAATTACTCTTTTCAGAGAACCTCGCCTTAGTGCGAAATGATTATGTTATGTGAAGTATTATTTGTGATGCACTATACTCTGATAATTGCAAAAGTTTGAATTGACATCATTTAGAAAACTGTAGTACTCTATGTCACATTTTGAAAAAGATTTCCAAGGAAAGAAAATGAAAAGAAAAAAAAGTACCCCTATTTTTCTATTGCGAAATACATAAGAGTACTTTTTAACTGAAAGCATACAAGCATTAAATGTTTTCAGCATTAGTTGGGTTGAACAGTAGCGCCTCGGAAACGGGGTGTTACAAGAACATTCCCAAATTTAAATTCCTAAAGGATTCGAACAAGTCCATCTCTCTAATCATCATCGATGAGACATGAAGAGATTTCTGACTTAAGGCGTTGGCGACCACATTCGCCTTGCCTGGGTGATATTTCAATTCAAAATCATAGTCCTTAAGGAACTCTACCCATCTCTTTTGCCTCATATTCAGTTCTCTTTGATCAAACAGATATTTTAAACTTTTATGATTACTGAATATCTCAAACAAGGCACATTATAAATAATGCCGCCAGATTTTTAAGGGAAAGACTATAGCTGCAAGTTCTAGATCATGAGTAGGGTAGTTTTCCTCGTGAGGCTTTAACTGCCTAGATGCATAGGCTACCACCTACCTATTCTGCATGAGAACACAACCAAATCCTATCTAAGAAGTATTGCTATAAACCTCAAAACCTAAGGTTGAGTCGGGGATAATCAAAACCGATGCAGTGGTCAGCCAGATTTTGAGCTCCAAGAAACTGTTCTCACAGCCCTTATCCTACACAAAAGGTTGCCTTATACGATTTAGTCCCAGAAAACTCCTTACTTCCGTAATAGTAGTTGGTCACTCCTAGTCAAGGACGGCCTCCACCTTACTAGGATAAACTGCCATTCCCTCCTGGGACATGACGTGCCCTAAGAACTTAACCTTCGAAAGCCAAAACTCACACTTTTCTGGCTTTGCAAACAAACTCTTCTCCCTAAGAATACCTAGAACAATCCTAAGGTGTTCTTCATGTTCTTGAGGGTCCTTAGTGTGACACCCTTAACATCTTTTCGTAATTATTCAAAATAAAATATAAATACCTCAATTTATTCTTGAGTCAATAAAATAAAATAGTCATCGTGGAAATAAAGAAAAATTACTAGTTTTAAAAGAAAGAACGAAAATCAAACATCACTTGAGTTAAGAGCATCACGTCATAAACCCTACGTCTTTATTTCTACTAGTAAGTAAGAAAAATATTTTTCAAAGGTCTTATTTAATCTTGTGGAATAAGAATAAAATCAAGTAAAGTCAAACCCAATAGCCTGCGTTACATAGTCTTAGAAGTTTTACACATCCCAGTTTATACAAAAAAAAATACTTAAATGATCCAATGTCTCAAACGAAAATATGAAATAAAACTCTAAAAAGATTTTCAGCAAATAGAGTCTTCACAATTAGCCACTTGCTCTGGTATTGGTAGCATCTGCAAATAAATCATGTGAAACAAGAAACACACGAGCAAAGTGGGGTGAGTTCGTTGTAGTTGAGTTGTGTTGATATTAGAAAGAATAGACATATACAAACACACTCAATTACATATATATCTTACAAGCAAATATAAGTATACATATTAGCTCAACAATTATACCTTTATCATTACAAACTAAAATCTTATAATGACTATTCAATTTTTAACGTCCTGCGCAGGAGTCAATTTCAAGCAATTTGCCACTCGTCAGTGGACTTGTCATGGCCACACGCGAGTGGACATGTCACAAAGTATTTGCCATTAACAGTGGACTTGTCACAACGTAGTTGCCACTTACGGTGGACTTGTCACAGAATAGTTGCCACTTACGGTGGACTTGTAAAGTAATTTGCCACCAACGGTGGACTTGTTACAGAGTCATTTGCCACTTACGGTGGACCTGTCACAGAGTAGTTGCCACTTACGGTGGACTTGTCACAAAGTAATTTGCCACCAACGGTGGACTTGTCACAGAGTCATTTGCCACTAAGAGTGGACTTGTCACAAAGTAATATAAAGTAACAAATAATTCATTATTATGATGCTAAGCTTTGGAAATCATCATGGTTTAATTCTAGCATATATCACACTTAATTCATGGGTACCAAAAATCCACAATTCATAAACACAACAATTTCAACGAATATATGCTGTATTATCATTATCAAGACATTACTCATATTAAAACAACATCAATTCAATCATTAAGGATATGAATCTAACATTCATTCCTTCAACTAATAAATCAATAAGAACTTCACAACATTCCTGCAACACCATATACATATATAAATATATATATATTTCACATGCATTCCATAATATAATTATCACTACATGGGGCCTAAAGGAGACCCCTACATCTATTCCCTCAAATACCCACAACTACAATATCTCCCCCTTACCTCGACAAATAAATTTGTAGTGTCAACGAGAGTGGAGCAAATTCACTTACAGCAACAAAATTGGACACCAAATGGGCATAGAAAAGAATTTAATTGACGGACCACGTAGAGAGCAAAACGAGACCCAAAAAAATGATGGTCAATGTCAAATAATTTTTAGAATTTATTAGGCTTGAAACGAAATCAAAAGGAAGCAAAAAGAGTGACTGTAAAACATCTCACCAAGATAACGGGGTTACAAGGGGTCTGACGTCAACTTCACCGTAACAAGAAAGCGGGTAGTGGTTCCCAAAGGTTTCGATGCGAGGAATCCAAAAATGTCATCCATTTTCACAAACAACAACTGTAGTGACCCAAAAAACGGAAAATACAATCCGCCCCTAGGAGAAAACGCGACGAAACGGTGCAACGATCGATCAATCGGAGGGTAGAATCAGAATCAACAGATGATTTCGAGTGGGAAGGGTGTGATCCGGTGTGTAGTCGTGGTCTAAGGTGAGAGAACAAGAAGAGAGAAGAAATGAGAACAAGGGTTTTTCTTTTTTCCTGTTTATTGCGTGAACGAGAGTGGGAGAAGATGAACAGTGTCGATTTTAAGTGGGCTGGGGGCGCGTTCAAGAAGAAAAGGGGTGGAGCTAGCAAGTTTAATTAAAAACCAAAGGCTGTGACGTTCAGCCTTTTCTTTTCCTTTTTCTTTTTTTTTTCCTTTCTTTCTCTTTTTCCTTTCTTTTTTCTCTCCTATCACAAATCATTTCTTTACTCATTTTTTTTTCTTCCAACTCATTCCTATACTCTTATAAATTAAAATAACTATTTTCAGAATATTACTAATATACCCGAGGATAATATTTTAATAAACATAAAATTAATAAATCAATAGTGTGTCCTTAAAATATGCTAATTACCAAGCACATACACAAAATTATCACAAGGATCATTGATATATACACACATGTACACATAATTAAATCATGGTCATAAAATGAGGGTCGTTACATCCTCCCCTCCTTCCAATAAGTTTCATCCTCGAAACTTACCGTGATCAAACAAATGTGGATGAGACGTCTGCATCTGACTCTCTAGCTCCCAGGTAGCACTCTCCTCGTTGGCCCCTTCCCGAATGACTTTAACTAACAGAACTTCTATCCCCCTCAATTGCTTGACTTGTCGGTCGTCAATCCTCTTTGGTAGTACCTCATAGGTAAGGTTCTCTTTCAATGGCACCTCATCAAGCTCGATTATATGAGTAAGATCACGAACATATTTCCGCAGTTGGGAAACATGAAAAACATTATGAAGGTTTGAAAGGAGAGGTGGCAAGGAAATTTGGTAAGCAACTTCACTAATTTTTTTCAGAATTTGGTAGGGATCAATAAAACGAGGAGTAAGTTTTCTCGACTTCATTACCCATCCAACCCCAGTCGTGGGAGTGACTCGCAAGAATACATGATCGCCCTCCTCAAATACCAACTCTTTTCTTCGCTTGTCATGATAGCTTTTCTGCCTACTTTGAGTGGCCCTCATCTTATCCTAAATCCTTTTGACCTTTTCAGTGGTTTGCTGAACTATCTCAGGACCTAACACAAGGTTCTCACCTGTCTTATACCAACACAAGGGAGTCCTACACTTCCTACCATACAAGGCTTCATAGGGTGCCATCCCAATACTGGAGTGGTAGCTATTGTTGTGGATAAACTCAATGAGAGGTAAAAAGGTATCCCGACTACCGGTTTATTCTAAGATACAAGCTCTCAACAAGTCCTTTAAGAATTGGATGGTTCGCTCAGACTGGCAGAGCTTATCTTGAGCTTGGTTCCTAAAGATTCATGTAAACTTCCCGAAAATCTAGAGCTAAACCTGGGGTCTCTGTTAGACACGATACTAGAAAGTACGCCATGTAACGTTACTATCTCCTTAATGTACAACCAGGTCAACTTCTCTAAAGGGTATTCCATATATCTATCATGTGTTCACTGTTTTTCGAATAGTTCATAATCACATAAGGGCAAATAGGCTCTATCACAATCATAGAAATAGAAAATGTCCACAACATTGTGGGAAAAGATAGGTCACGTTCATAAGAGATAAGTCTTCTCGTCAGATGATAAGACACAATCTTAGAAACAAAAATAAATGAATTTTCTTTTTAGAAAGGGCAGATTACAAGACTTCACCTTCATGAGGAGGAAGAATGAAAATTTTTCTAAGTAGGAGATAATGAACATTCAACGTGGAAAAATAGTCTCCAATATATTCCTGAGTGTAAAGATGTGTCGGCCTAATACATGCTTACAAACGGGACTCTACCGAAGTTTCTTCTCCCACGTGAACTTCCAAAATCACTACTACCCAATTTAAAACGGTCGTGATGAACTTCAAAGTAAGTGAAGAAGGGAAAAACAGTTCACAGTTGGGAAAGGTAGGGTCTTGGGAAGTGAATTTATACAAAATTCACGATTTAATCGATTAGGAACCATATTTAATCAATTAGAAATGCTCAAGAAGAGTTTTACATAATTCGTTCACATCATAATCGATTAAAATATAGGATTTAATCGATTAAGACCATCTAAAGGAGTTCTAAACGATTAGGAGGCAATGGTATTCGATTAGAATACCCCTGGTAATCATACTTGGCACACATATCACCGTCTAATTGATTAGGATTCTCCCTTAATCGATCAGACCGTCATTGGAAAACATACTACCCATGAAAGACACTCTCTAATCAATTAAGATCATCCCTTAATCGATTAGGACCTCACTGGAAAACATACTGACCCTACAGGACACGTTCTAATAGATTAAGATCCTGCCTTAATGGATTAGGACGTCCTTGAAAAACATATTGGGAATCAAGAATTGCTCCTAATCGATTAGAGGCTTACACTAATCGACTAATCGATTAGAGGCTTACCTTAATCGATTAGAGCGGGTCTGGAAAAATTACTGGGACTAAAAACACTATTCTAATCATTAGGCTATGACTCTAATCGATTAGAGTCACCCAAAACTCCAATTTTGCACTTCAAAACATACTAAACACATTTCAATCATGTATGGTCATTGCAAAACATAAAGGCACAAAGTTTAGGATCTTACATCCAACATATTCAACCAAGTCAAAGTCAAGCGTGCACTATATTCATATAATGTCCGCACAATTGCAACAACTTCATTTTTTTTGAAAGGATCTCTGCAACATAGAGATTACACAATCACATTATGAAACCTAACACGCATGCAAACATCCACGTTTCATGTAATCAATTGTTATAAGCAAATACCAATGGATCACATCCAGACAGTGAAAAGTGTTTCAATCATATTATTACAAAGTAATAAATTCCTTTCAACAAGACTTGATCATTATCTTCTGCTCAAAGTTTTAAGGAATCCACTTCATTGTTAAATAAATTTGTACCATTTGTCGTCAAAGACTGGCTTAATAATTTATCAAATAATAACTTCAAAATCTTCACCGTAATAAATATGTCATTCACTATCCTAGAGAAGTATTGATGAGTTTTTCTGATAACCAAATCCAAAGGACTCATTATCCATATATCACATGACCTAAACTGCCTTGTGTAATATTACCCAAAAAAAATAAAATAAATAAATAAACTGCCTTGTGTAAAACGATATGAAGATCCAATTCTTTAACAAGATATCTTAATATGCTTCTTCATGAAAAGGTTAGTAACCTAGTCAAAACAACGTACTAATATCTCAAATGACGGAATTGAAATTTAATAAATGAACTTTTTGTCAACTAATAATGCACCACCTGATTAATGCACTTTTCCATGTAAATTATGAAAAGGTTCAAAGGAAAACACTAAAGAAAATTCTAGCTAATGCACCTGATTGAGAAATGGTCACGCCAAAAAAAATCATACAAGATAATTTTACCTATAGACTGCATTTTAGAGAAGATTCTGCAAAACATCAAAGTCTCTTGAAATGACAGAAGAGAATAGAAGAATTATGAAACTTGACTACAAACAAAATATAAATTCAGTTTACATTAATAGACTATATATCTTCAAGACACTACTCTACCAAACTCATTTCGAGGCACATACATCATGACAGATACTCCCACGACAATTTATAATGCACATAACATCACCAGACTATCATCAATGTTGTCAAAAATACGAAGCCATAAGCAAATCATGCTCACACAAGCACAGAGTTCACACAGGGAAACATAGCAAACACATACACAGTCCGGTAAGACCGAACTGCTCTGATTCCACTTAATGTGACACCATTAACCCCTTTTCGTAATTATTCAAAATAACATATAAATACCTCAATTTATTCTTGAGTCAATAAAATAAAAATAGTCATCGCGGAAATAAAGGAAAATTACTAGTTTCAAAAGAAAGAAAGAAAATCAAACATCACTCTAGTTAAGAGCATCACGTCATAAACCCTACGTCTTTATTTCTACTAGTAAGTAAGAAAAATATTTTTCAAAGGTCTTACTTAATCTTGCGGAATAAGAATAAAATAAAATAAAGTAAAACCCAATAGCCTGTGTCACATAGTCTTAGAAGTTTTACACATCCCAGTTTATACAAAAAAGAAATACTTAAATGATCCAATGTCTCAAACGAAAATATGAAATAAAACTCTAAAAAGATTTTCAGCAAATAGAGTCTTCACAATTAGCCACTTGCTCTGGTATTGGTAGCATATGCAAATAAATCATGGGAAACAAGAAACACACGAGCAAAGTAGGGTGAGTTCGTTGTAGCTGAGTTGTGTTGATATTAGAAAGCATAGACGTATACAAACACACTCAATTACATACATATCTTACAAGCAAATATAAGTATACATTTTAGCTCAACAATTATACCTTAATCATTACAAACGAAAATCTTATAAGGACTATTCAATTTTTTAACATCCTGCATAGGAGTCAATTTCAAGCAATTTTCCACTAGTCAGTGGACTTGTCATGGCCACACGCGAGTGGACTTGTCACAAAGTATTTGCCACTAATAGTGGACTTGTCACAGTGTAATTTGCCGCCAACGGTGGACTTGTCGCAGAGTCATTTGCCACTATGAGTGGAATTGTCACAAAGTAATCACAAAGTAACAAATAATTCATTATTACGATGCTAAGCTTTGGAAATCATCATGGTTTAATTCTAGCATATATCACACTTAATTCATAGGTACTAAAAATCCACAATTCGTAAACACAACAATTTCAACGAATATATGGCATATTATCATTATCAAGACATTACTCACGATAAAACAACATCAAGTCAATCATTAAGGATATGAATCTAACATTCATTCCTTCAACTAATAAATCAATAAGAACGTCACAACATTCCTGCAGCACCATATATATATATATATTTCACATGCATTTCATAATATAATTATCATTACATGGGGCCTAAGGGAGACCCCTACATTTATTCCCTCAAATATCCACAACTACAATATCTCCCCCCTTTTACCTAGACAAAAAAATTTGTAGCGTCAACGGGAGTGGAGCAAATTCACCTACAGCAACAAAATTGGACACCGAATGGGCACAGAAAAGAATTTATTTGACGGACCATGCAGAGAGCAAAGCGAGACGTTAAGCCTTGTCTTTTCTTTTTTTTTCTTTTTCCTTTCTTTCTCTTTTTCCTTTTTTTTCCTCTCCTATCGCAAATCATTTCTTTACTCATTTTTTTTTCCTTCCAACTCATTCCTACACTCTTATAAATTAAGATAACTATTTTCAGAATATTGCTAATATACTTAAGGATAATATTTTAACAAACATAAAATTAATAAATCAATAGTGTGTCCTTAAAATATGCTAATTACCAAGCACATACACAAAATTATCGCAAGGATCACTGATATATACACACATGTACACATAATTAAATCATGGTCATAAAATTAGGGTCGTTACACTTAGAATATACAAGTATGTCATCGATGAATACCACGACAAACCTATCAAGGTAAGGCCTAAAGATCCTATTCATGTAATCCATGAATATGGCCAGAGCATTTGTCAAACCAAAAGGCATAATAACATACTCGTAATGGCCATACCGAGTCCTAAATGCAGTTTTCGGCACATCCTCAGCCTTGACTCGGATTTGGTGGTATCCAGACCTCAGATCAATCTTAGAGAATACTGAAGCTCCCCTAAGTTTGTCTAGAAGATCATCAATCTTAGGGAGTGGATACTTATTCTTAACCATAACCTTATTGAGTTGTCTATAGTCTATGCCCAACCTCATACTATCGTCCCTCTTCTTAACTAAGAGAACAGGTGCTCCCCAGGGTGAAGCACTTAAGCTCTTGTAGTTCTAGAGGAGACATTCTATATGGGGCTATAGAAATTGGTCCCGCTCCCGGAATCAACTCTATAGAAAACTAAACCTCTCTTTCAGGAGGTAAGGAAGTAACCTCATCCGAAAATACATCTAGAAATTCATTCACTACAGGAATGGTGGTCAAATCTAGATCAATTTTTGAAGTTGAAGAGAGCAGCAATATGTATCCTGCGTGTCCCTCAACCTGACATTGGTTTAGTTGGGAAACACTAGCCAACTCATCTAGACACACTTGATCCGAATACGACTGTATCGAAGGAAACTCTATGGTTTTACTAAAACAATTTAGAACAAATGGTTGGCTGAAAGCCAATCCATACCTAGGATTACATCAATCCCTTCCAAGGGTAAATATACCAAGTTGACCATGAACACTGTAACAGCCGGGATTTGGCCTTCGCTTAGCTCTTTGTCATCCCGCACCATTACTCATAGGACTTCTCCCCCCTCTAAGGGAGTTTTTGCATTTCGCGCGGCTCGAACCGGGACCAGAGGGCTTAAGTACCACGGGAGCACCTTGCTATTACCAGCTGAGCGCTCAGCTGGTAATAGCAAGGTGCTCCCGTGGTACTTAAGCCCTCTGGTCCCGGTTCGAGCCGCGCGAAATGCAAAAACTCCCTTAGAGGGGGGGAGAAGTCCTATGAGTAATGGTGCGGGATGGCAAAGAGCTAAGCGAAGGCCAAATCCCGGCTGTTACAAACACCCTTCCTTGAATCATGAGAGGACAATTCTCGCATAATAAGGAAGTAGAAATACTACCTTCAGCTGGTGTTTGGACACTCAGTGGAAAAGGTAGAGAAGAAAGGAATAACTCTGACCGTTGTGCAAACTTATAAGAAATAAATGAATGGCTGGCACCAGAGTCATACAAGACCAATAAAGGGTTATCATGAAGAAGACATGTACCTTCTTTCCACTTAAGGTGTAGACTCGCCCTTGCATCTGGTCATCGGGCTTGGAAGCCTCCCTTGACTTGATCTTGGGACAATCCTTTAAGAAGTGCCCCGATTGATGACAATAGAAGTAAACATTCTTCCCCGTAGTACACTCCCCCTTGTGCATCTTGCCACATGTGGAGCATTCCTTAGGCTTGGAAGCCTAGGAATGTTGAACTTGTTTCCCTTTGTTGTTATTTCCTTTGGCCCTCGATTGTTAGGTTGATTTGCCTTCTTCCCTCCTCTTTTGCCATTTGAGTTGGCGTTCATTATACATCTTCTTCAGACTCTCCTCGGCCACATAACTCTTATGGACCAAGGCAACAAAATTTGTGAAGTCAGTTTGAGCCAAGCTATTCTGAATGTCAGCCCTTAATCCCAAGTTGAATTAGTTCATCTTCCACCTCTCATCCGGTGCATACCGGGCATGATAAGAATACATCGCCAGCTCCTCAAACTTAGTGACATACTCAGCGATGGTAGAATCCCCTTGTTGTAAATAAGCAAATTCCCTTTCCTTCTGATCCCTGATAGTTTGGGAAATATACTTATTCAGAAAAGTAATTTTAAAGTGCTTCCAATCCAACGGTACTACTTGGGCTAGCAAATACGCCTGTGCACCTCCCACCAATTCTAAGCGCCTTCAAACAACACGTGTGTAGCGAAGGTAAGCTTTTGCTCCTCTGTACACGGTACAACTTTAAAAATTTTCTCCATGGCCACTAACCAATTCTGGGACGCTATAGCTTCGGAGCCTCCAGAAAAGGTTGAGGGATTTAGCTTGTAGAACTTAAAGAAAGTTTGGTGTGGATCTTCTGGTTGAATTGGAGGATGTGGAGGTGGATATAGAGGTTATTGTGGATATTGTTGCTGTGTCTGGATGAAATGATTTATCAAATTGTTGGTATTCATAGCCTGATCCCTCATCATCTGCATCATTTCCATCCATTGGGCCTCATCAGCGTTTCGCCTATCCGATCCTCTCCCTTGTCTTCTAGTTCCATCAACCATATTCTGCATACAGGGTATAAAGTATTAAGTTGACCAGGCTTAATAATCTATACTAAGTACAAGAATACAGAGAGGAATTATCAAATAAGAGAAAGTTCCATAGTAATTGACCATAACCCTATTAAGACTACACTGCTCTGATACCATAATGTAACACCCGTACTCCAATAATAATTGAAAGCAAGACAATATACATTAAAGCATAGGAGTCACTAAAAATTCAAAAACTTGTTTAATTAAAATACAAGTCCAAACTTTGAACAAAGTCATAAATCTAAGAATTTAGATTACAACTTCTAGAAATACACAACTTGGAATTGAAAATGTAAATAATGTCTTCCAAGAGTACAAGGTTGTAAGCGAAGCTACAACTTCAAAATAAAACCCCTACACTAAGGGAACTAGGCCTTTACTTCGCATAATCGTCCTTCGGCACCTGCTTATCTAAAAAACAATAAGAAATGAGTGAGATAAAATTTCAGTGAGTCCTTCACGAATCCCTCATAAACACTAAACCCAATTACAGTTCAATATATACATAAACAATAATGAAACATAAAATTATTCCTACCCTAAGGACTAACCCTATTCTAATCATAATCCTAATTCTATTCATAAACAAACATCAAATGCAATCCTGGATGTATCCTCTTAGGGACCAATACTAACTGGGTCGGATCCACGCCTGTAACATCCCAATTTTTAAGAAAAGTGATTTTAGCGATAAAATTCTGAATACTCGAAAAATAAGTCATAGAGATTGATCACCTCAATGGTTTACTGAGAGTACGGGAAATTATTTTGAGTTATTTTGAATAATTTATTTATTATAAATAATTATTATTCATGATGTCAATTCGAATTAATTGACAGCGTAGACGTATGCTGCTTTTAAAGAGAATTCATCAATTATACTTATTATAAGTTTTCTGCGTTACGCGGTAACGCGTATTTTTGTTGACTAAGAAATTGATTAAATTAAATCAAGATGAAATTAAATTTAAGAATTAATATTTAATATTAATTCATGGTTCAATTAGATTAGCATGAGAAGAGAGGGATTGGATGTTTAGATTTGTTGATTAGATTAGCATCTTACTTTAAGTACTAGGTGTTTTTGTGGTGGTTGTTGATTGGCATTTTTTTTTTAACCAAGTCTTTTTATCTTTTAATAAAATTTTTACTTCCTCCCTCTTAAGAGCAACTTGGCTGCGACCTTCCCACCTCCCTCATTCTCATTCTCATTCTCTTAAATTTATTTTCTCCTCCCATTTTATTCCCAGCGAGAACCCACCCCCCATTTCTACCCCTTTCTTCTTATTCCTTTCTCAAAAAATTATTCATTGGGTGGGTGAAAAAAAAAAGAGGCAAGCCCACTCCTCCTTCTCCTTTATGCAGCTACAGCCCCCCTTTTATTCTCACATCATTTTATTTTCTTCCAACTTGTTTCCATTGTGGAGGAAAGGTGAGAAAGCAAGACAACTTCCATGTCCTTCTTCCTCCACTTCCAGCGTGAATGGTATCCACCTCCACCATCACATTTTCTTCCAATTTCTTCTCCTAGTGATCATCATCTTCCAACCATTGGAGCAAGAAGAAAAACATATTTTCCCTCCCACATTTACTGTTCATAACAGCACCCCTTCCACCCCCTTTTGCCTAGGTTGTATTTCCTTACTTCTAGTCTTGATTTATACCTATTTAAGTGTTGTTTTGTGTTTGTTTGTGATTGAATGAAAGAGATGAGCATGTAAGCCCCCATCTTTGAAAACCCTAGGCGCAAGTCAAGAGGGAAAAGAGGGGTAACGTGATCTTGAGCTTCAATCTAGCAATTAAATTGTTTATTTGAGCTATTTGAAGTTGCTTGATGCTTGTTTGAGAAATAGTTTTTGATTTGGCATGTTAAACTTGTTGTTTAAGGGTTTAGACCTATTCTTTAATTTGGGGATAAATGGGTTTATGTTGTAGAACCATGTGTTTAATTGTTAAATGATATGTTTTGGGTAGTTTTATTGTTATTGGAATAGCTATGCATGATTAAGTAGAAGAGTTAGTGTATGATTCATAAAAAATTGACACTTGAGGGACTAGAATGGCGTGTGAACTTGATTAAGTGATTCTCTAATTTTTAGCATTTCTATGGCCATGATGAAAATGTTTTGGAAAGCAAAAGAATTTGGAAATGTTCTGGTAAGTGAATCATGAAACTTTATGAAATTGGATTTGATCATGACTTATCTTTAAAAGGAAAAATGCTATGGAAAATGGCACTAGCTTGTTGTTTGGAAAATGCTTTGGAAATTTTACTTTGAAATTATTTTTGGTGAAAGAGTATAAAACTTAGTAATTTTGGTTTTAAACATGACTTGCCAATTGAAAGGAAATTGTGCATTTTATTGTAAGCTTGAGTTGGTAATTGATTTGTGGGAACCATTTGCTTAGAGGTGTGATAATTAGGATTTTAGAAATGTAGAAAAATAATTCTTCAAAAGCTAGCCTTTAAATTGTGTGTTGTGTTTTAGTTCTTAAGAGATGATTCTTTACACAAATACTTCAAGTATGTGACTTAGTATTTCAAAGTAGTTTTTAAGTAAAAAGTGTTTGGTTGATTGAAAGAACTCTTGAAACTCTTGTTTTTGGAAAAGGTTTTAGAAACATACCTTTGAATGTGCTTGAGTCATGTCTTGTGTTAACTTGATGTTTATTGCCTTGTAGTATAATTGAAAATGACTTGGAAGTGATTTGTGGTTTGTAGATCATGAAAGGAAGTTTTGCAACTTCTTTTTGAAAGAAAAGAGGTTGTGGCCGAGAGGCCCTAGGAGGTATTGGAAGGGAATTTTGTTAGTAAATGTAACATCCCAATTTTTATGAAAATTATTTTGTAGTTCCAACTACTTGAAAATAAATCGTAGAGAGTCATGACCTCAATGATTTGTTAAAAGTATGAAGAACAACAAAGATTTATTGTGAACAATTTACTGTTTTAACAATTAATTCAGATTAAGAGACAGTGTAGACGTATACTGTTTTTAATATGAATTAATATCGAAAAATGTGAAAGATTATTTTTTGGTTAAAGAAAATTATTTTATTGAATGAAAAATAATTTTAGGACTTAATAGTTATTTTTAAGTCATAGTTTGGATTTTTATTATTTAGTTATTGCATTAATCGTCTGTTTTATGTCATATTTAATATGACTATTATTTTAATGATTTTGTTTTGATAATTTTATTGATTGAATAATATCTATATGATAAGAGAAATTGAAATTAGTGATCCTCACTAATTTACAGTTTTATTACGCGAGAATTTCACAATTGCCGTAGCTAAGCTATTGTGTGTGTTTCTAACTGAAACATGCCCAAACGTGATCCAAATTTTATAAAATTTGAGATCTTAGTATTTTCCAATATTTAGGATTTATTGTAAGTTTTCTAGAATTTTTGGGCATCAGAAAATATTTAGTGTATTTTCTATGGCTAGAGACTGCCTAATTGCGACGTTTCGGTTCGCATTTCAAGAAAACGAGATACATAGATACATTTCTCATACCGTGAGGAACATTTTGGCCAAACAATTATTTTTGGGTGTGGGGTTATAATTAGAATTATTTTTGGGAGTTTTAGTAATTAAAAACCTAATATACGCGAAACGCCGCGCACCCGGTTGAGCGAAAACGCGTCGTAGCGAGACCCTGAGATATTTTGGGCTGAGGGGAGATGCATCCAGCCACTAGGGGAGCTGAATGTGCTTTTAATGATGGCATTTACAAGTGTCAAGGTGTGATTGGTTGGTTAGTAAATGGTAGGAAGTTAGTTTAGTTGGTTTATGACTTAGTGAGTTAGTTTCTAACTAAATGAACCTTTCCTTCCCATTCTACCCCTGAAATTTCGTGGCCTTATCCTCATTACACACCAGCACCATTTTCCTCTTCCATTTGTGAAGAACTTGAAGAAAAAACTTAGAGAAGGAAAGTTGTGATTTTGGAAGTTTTGAAGATTCAAGTGTGCATCTTTGCTTCCTTTCATCTCCACCCTTGTTCAATCATCATCCATACTCTTGGTAAGCTCCATAAATCTTTCCTCATCTCTTTTGAGTTCCATGATATGGGTTTTGAAGGTTTTAGGAGTTATTCGTGAATTTTAATACGTGTTTTGGCTAGTATTGCATGACTAGTTTCATAACCCTCTATTTTCTTCCATGAATCACTTTGATTTTGGTATTTTGAGTTTGGAAACCCTAACCCCCTTTGCTGGCCGAAACCATAGGGCTGTCCCAAGCTTTGTTCTTGGCTTGTTCTTGTCAATTTGGTGTTAGTTTTGAAGGTTTAGTAGTTGTATGTTTGGATCCTAGTCATATAACTATGTTTACAAGTTTTTGAAAATGGTTTTGGATGCAAAAGAGGGGCTGGAAACCGTGGCTTTGAATGGCATTTTGTAGGATATTTTAAATTGTTTTCAAGGTTGTTTAAGTGTTAGAAAAGTTAGTTGATTGATAAAGGAATTGAATGTTATGAAATGCTTTGTTTTGGAAATGAAAAATTGAAAATTTTGGGTTGTTTTTGAGTAACAAAAACCGTGGCACTTGGTCATGATTTTGATGATGTTTTGATTTTGTTTTAAAGTGTGTTAAGTGTTTAAGAAGTTGGTTTTTAGTTAGAACTTTAAATCTATAAAGGTTTGTAAGTTTAAAGCTTTGAAAAATTGTTTGAAAATAAAATGAATTTTGGGGCTGTTTGTGAGGCTTAAAAACAGTAACTTTTAAGCATAATTTGGGTGAGTTTCAACTTGTTTTAAGTGTATTAAAGTGGTAAATAAGTTTGGTTTTGATGAAAAGTTTTGATTAAACAAAGTTTGTATGATTTAGGAGTTAATGACTTGAAATCTTGAAGTTGTTTTGGAGCTTTGGAAATCGTGGCTTCAAGGATGTTTTGTAACTTGTTCTTGACTTGCATTTATGCTTGAAAATAGTTGTAAAAGTGGGTAGTGATTTGATTTAGCAAAACAATTCAAAGAAGTATGATTTTGGGAAAAGTTTGAGTTTATGTTTCAAGAATTGTTTTGAACTTGTAATAGAATTGTTTCTAGAATTTTATGACATGTTTTAGTGCTTTGAAAAATGGTTCAAAGTTGGCAAAACACTATTCATTTGGTAAAAACACTATTCCAATTGGTAAATTTTGGTTTAGCCATTTTTCTAAGTGTGTAGCTTTTGTAAAAGCTTGAAAACTTGCATGGTTTGAAATTGTTTCATGGCATATGATTAGGTGTGATCCAAATAGGTTAAGTTGGAAAGATTTTAGGCCCTTTTTAGGACTAAAACCGTGGTTGCCCTAGAGTCGTAGGACTTGGGTTTTTGGTTCTAATTTTGTTAAGTTTGTGTTGTTAAGGTTCGTGCTTAGGGTACGCGCGAGGTGCAACTTGACGATGGTTTTGAATTTAGCTTGCTTGGATTGTTAAAGCGCCCAAGGTAAGGGAAATTATTATATAATGAGTTTGGGCTTTTCGCCTTGTGTGTTGGTTGGCTTGATGTTTGATTAAATTGTGTGGTAGTACTTGTAGTATTATTATGTGTTGTTGAGATGTTGTAGCATGAATTATTGTGTATTGATTTGGCCCTGTGTGGCAAGACTGAATAGTATTGTATGAAGTTGTTTAAGAGGGTTAGAAGTTGTTTAAGAGGTTCTTTTAAAAAGAAAACGTTGTAAATTTTGAAAACGGTTGAGTTAAGTAAAGTGTTTGGGAATTATCCTAGCGTATTATTTAGCTCAACTAGGGTTTCAACTACCTAAAGTTAACGAGCATTTTCAGATACATAGGAGTAATATAAGAATAGGTAAAGAGAGTTCAAAGATCGAGTTTTTGAAAGATTAAAACATAGGGAACCTAGTGTTCCTATTGAGCATATGGACTATGTGTCCTGTGCTGGGACTTAATGTCCTACTTGCGTGCGCATTTTCTTGGTTTAGGATTGGACCTAGTGTTCCGTATGGCGTGCCTAGTATCTCAATCTAAAAATTGAGCCTAGTGTTCCGCATTACGTGCCTAGAGTTCTGATCTGAGATTAAGACTAGCGTTCCGCAATTGAGCACCCGAACTTTGTGTCCTGTGTTTGCACTCTATGTAATTGTTAAAGGTATTTTGGCTTAAAAATAAGCATGAGGGTTGTAGTATGACTAGCCTAAGCTTATAGATAAGTAGAAATGGAACCATGCTAGATAAAGAATTTGATGAAACTGGGTTCCAATGACCCAAAGCTAAATGAGTGATTTATTTTGGTACAACCTCACCTAGGTAATATAAGAATTGGAAGCATGAAAATTCACTAAGTAGAGTGAGTGAGTTAAGGTGTCGTCGATCCGCATTGATTAATTAAAACATTACTCGAGCGCTCCCTACGGTGAGCATGCCATATTGAAGAATTTGTTTGGATGCATACTGACCATTGAGCATCGACACTCGGAGCGTTTGATTGTCTTCAGGACTTCAAAAGGACGAGTTGTCACCCTATGCCCGTGTGGCAGAAAGCCTTTGTGGCAAGCCTTTGTGGCAATACCCTTGGTAGGGGAGTTGATTTGGACGTTGGGAAATAAAGTTCCCCGTCACTGCTGACCTTGTTTAAGGCTACAGGTGTATACACAAACTAGCCATACTGCATTGACATGCATAGCTAACCGCATTTATGATATGTGATGAATTGTTTGATGAATTAGATATTGTGATGACTTGATCACTTATCTGTTGATAGATTTGCCTGCTCACATGCAATGATTGGATATTGTGATGACTTGATCACTTATCTGTTGATAGATTTGCCTACTCACATGCAATGGTTGATATTGTAGTGACTTGATTGTTGATCTGTTGGTTGTTTTGTTTGCTCACATGCACTGCTTGATATACCATGCTGATTGTGTGCGGTCTATTAAGTGCGTATATGTATATAAAAGCATGTTGTTGTATTATATATGTATATATTGTTTGCATGCGACATAGCCTATGATAAACTCGTGGACAAAAGATTTACCCTTGCACTGTTGTTGGATTGGATGTCCTTATGAATGTCACTTCTAGATGGAATTCGGTAGCTGTTGCAGCTTCGCCTTTCAGGAGCATTAAAGATTGAGCCAGTGGAGGAAGATTCCTCTGAGTACTTTGTGTTTGGTCTTGCTGAGCTGTTTCTCAGTAAGAGTTATAGTTGTTGGCCAGCTTAGCTTAGGGTATTGTGTGTTTGTGTAATTACTCATTGTCTTGTAATTACTCTTTTCAGAGAACCTCGCCTTAGTGCGAAATTATTATGTTATGATTTATTTTGTGATGCATTATACTCTGATAATTGCAAAAGTTTGAATTGGCATCATTTAGAAAACTATAGTACTCTATGTCTTATTTTGAAAAAGGTTTCAAAGGAAAGAAAAAAAAAAGTGACTCCTATTTTTCCATTGCGAAATACATAAGAGTACTCTTTAACTGAAAGCATACAAGCATTAAATGTTTTCAACATTAGTTTGGGTTGCACAGTAGCGCTCCGGTATCGGGGTGTTACAGTAAACTTGTCTAAATGCTTGCATGAGTATGTGTTTTAGGCCTTGAAATTTAAGAAAGTGGCTAATTGCATGATTGTTTATTTTGAAGTTTCAAGAAAAGATTTTAGTTTCAAAACTTCACTCTTTTCAAATAAGTTAGCATTTTCTAAAGTAAGTGTTATGTGTTACTTGTTTTTTAAGAAGTGTTTTAGTTCAAAAACCTTATTTCTTTTCTAGTAGCTAGTATTTAAATGCTTGAATGAATTTTTGGTTAGGAAAGGGTTAGGTTGAGAGACTAAGGGTTATAGAATTAGGCCCTTAGAATTGTGCTAAGTTTGTTTGCTGTGTTATGCCTTGAGTAAATCCGAGATCGTGCGGTGTGGAATACGGGAATACGCGCAGCTTGGAGTTCGGTAAGGGCACTTCTAGACATTTGTAGGCTTTTATTTTTGTATGTCCTTGTGTAAGGGCAACTTTAGATATGAAAAGGGTTTATTGATTTCATTGTTTCTGTCGAAAATGCGAAGAAGTCTGAGAACCCTCCGGGTTCGAAGTTAGGGTCTCGTACCCCTTCGTTTATTTATGGTCGTCCGGTTGCCTATTTTTCGAGTCTTCCGTGGGCTTGGTTAAAAAGTGGTTGGTCTTCTGGCCCCAACCCCCCTATACTTGTTTTTCCTCTCTGTCAACTCCATCGAGTTATAGAGGGATGGATTCCTTGATGTGAACGTTGACTGTTGATTCGAGCTATGCAGTTATTTAATATGCGATTGAATATTGCTGTGAGTTGCTTAATTATTGAATTGCGTTTCAATATGCGAATTGCTTATACTGTTGGATTGTGTTTCACTGTATTAAGCTTGCTTTAAATTATTTGATATGCGGTCGAATGATTATGCGAATTGCTCTTTGAATATCGTATGTGGCAAATTGTTCATCGAGTCTGAGAGCTTAGTCGAGTCGTCGAGACGTTTTTGAGCTGTGAGCCGGACAACTGAGGGTGCTAGGTCCCCTTCGTTTATGGTGGATTAGCTAGGCGTCACAACGTTAAGGAACCGGAGCTGAATGTCCTAGGGAGAGCGAAGATCCCAAAGCTACGGTTGGTATTCAGTGGATGGATCGGCGTCTGCTTTCCGAAAAAATTGTCGAAGGTCGAGAGAAAATGAGTCGTGAGATGAGTCGTGAGTGAGTCTTGCATTGTGTCTTGAGAACTGTGCATATTGTTGTTTTGCCTATTGTCATGATTTGCCAATTCCTGTAATATGTTGTGCTATTACATGCTTTGTTGCCGAGTGTGTTGTCGAATATGTGTACCTATCTCTTTTATTTCAAGAAGTTGACCCTTGCCAGTGGTTCTTTCAATTGATGAATGTAACCCAGATGACAGAGCAAGCGGAGGATTTGGAACTGCAGAGAGGAACAGCTGAAGATAGTCGTCCAGCCGTCTACCTGTGTTATGTTGTGAAACTTACTAGTAGTCTAGTAAGGAGTATAGCTTGTTGACCAGCTATAGGATATTTGTAGTTCACTTCAGTGTTGTAATGAAATGCCTATTATGTTTTCAAACATGTACTATCGTTTATGAAATGATGGAATAACTTGATGATTTTGGTTAATGTGGTTTATTTTGTGTCTTGAATTATTCACCGCTACGTTTCTAAAAGTCGCTATGATACTCTGTCCGCTATTTTAAAAAAAAAGGAGAGTTTTGCAGGAAAAGAAAAAAAAAATAGGACCACATTTTTCAGAAACCCTACGACCAGAGTATTTCACATTTCGGAAACACGTCAACTTTTGTCAGAATACTAGTTTAGTGGCACTCCGGAAACGGGGTGTTACAATAGTGGTATCAGAGCGGTTCGGTTCTAACCGGACTGTGAGTTGGGCAAACTATAACTGGTCAAGTATCGGGAGGATAGAAGTTAGCCTGTTGGGAGTCAAGATGTGTTTTGTTGTGAGTCGAACTATGCTTGTGTGGTTGTTCCTCAAGTGGATTAACTCTACTTGTAATTGTTTGGATTGTTCTTAATTGGAGCAATGTGTCCTGAGACACACAAAATTGTTGTGGGGTTCTAATGAGGTTGTAAAACCTTGTGGGAATCCAATACCTTTGAGACGAGCGATTCTTCCTACCAAATCGGATAGTTCCAGAAATGGACTAAAGACTTCGGATAGCCAAGCTGAGGCAGGGATAGTAGGTGTTGTTGCTCAACAAACTGCTATGGATAATCAACGTGAACTGCTAAGACCGCCGGGAGATGACCAAGTTGCAGAGATTAAAGGATTGGTTGACCTTTTGTCACCATGGAACTCTTAAGTCCTTCAGGAAATAAGAGATGAGATTCCAGGATTGGTTGCAAGTGACGTTGTTACTATTATTATTATAATTGTTTAACATGATCTTTGGTGTATTAGTGATCCTAGATATAGATCACGTAAATGATTGACGTACGAAGTATTTTGATAGGTATCTTATTTGAAAATCAAAAATATTTTATGATTTTGTGATGTGTTTGCCTCTAACATTTGTGTTTTCACAGTAGTCTATTTTTGCACCTCTGTGATTATATTTTGATTGATTGCATGAATGTTTATTTGTTATGAGCGTATTCATATTTTTCCCAACGAAAATATCATACGCGATTAGTTCTAGCAAGCGTTAATTAAATGTCTCGTGACAATTTAATTCACGCGAGGTCCATTTAACTCCGTTGAATGGACTCTAAAGGTTTAGTGGGATTCGCGGGCAATAGCTTTAGTACGTGGCAAAATATGTAGCTAGCATTGGGTAGTACCCAAAATCTTTGTTCCAAACTTTATCCTGATTTTTCATATCTTAGGAGATTCCCTTTAGGTAAGAACCAAGTATAGTGGGATGACACATTTTCCACCTTTCCTCCCTTAATTGACCGATTGCTCGTTCACAATGACAATAGGTGGGGAAAAGAATATTGCATTAATTTTAGTGTGGTTTAGTGGGGGACGAGTTGTCTAACTATTATGGGGAAGTACCTAAGATTTTACCAAGCCTTATCTTCACCTTACCTTAAGGAATAACCTTTTTCCTTGAATTGAAACTAGCCAGACAAAATTTGGAGGAATCAATGCCCTCCTTTCCTTCTCCTTGGCCGATCACCTCAAAAAGAAAGTAGGGGAATAGTTAATTGCATCATTGGCTTAGTGGTGGGGTGAGAGAACCTAGTCCCCTCCCTCTTTTTCCTTTTGTACGTTGTGAATAGGTCCATTTCCAAGGATCCCATTGTTATATAGTCCCTTCCTTAGGTGATACCCAAACCGTGTAGTAGTGGGGTGTGTGAGAGAGCTGCATTTCCTTCCACTCCCTTCTTGAGATACCGTGAGCCTTAGAATGAGTTTGGAGAAAGATTCCCCCTTCTTTGCTTGTTATTTGTTGATGTGGGTGCTATTGTTGATGTTGATAATATTGAGAGTGTTGATGTTCTGCTTCTGTTAATGTCTTAGCACCGCGATTTCTTGGAGGAGCTCTAGGTGAGTATTTAAATTCTTGTTTCCAATTCTTGTATAGTTTTTTTATGATTTTGTTGAAGATGGTTTCAAGTTTTTAAATAATTTTGTTAAATTATAATCCAGTAGCAAAAATTTGGGAAGTTTTCGATTTTCTTTTGTGTAAAAGATAACTTCATGATTTCCTAGTCAAAATTGTTCAAGAGTGTTTATTTTATCTTGTCTTTCTTGGATAACCAAGTTTTGGTGTGTGGTGTTTGGACAAATTTTGGAAAGTTGTGTTATTAAATCGGAGCATGAACCTATGATCACATATTATGTGTGAGGTTTAATTTTGAATTTTTTTTTATAACTTAAGTCCTTGAGGATTTTGTGTTATAGTCTAGGAGTTATTAATAAACGTTTAGTTTTGTTCTCTTTGAGCTTGATTCAAGCTATGATTTGGGGAAGAATTTTAGAAAACTTTAATTTTAAAATTTTTCTTGATTTTCTGTTAGTGTTATTAATTAGATATTCTAGAAGTTCAGTAATTGTTTGGGTTTTGAAAGGAAAATGAATTTCTAGTGTTGTAGGGTTAAAAGTTTAGTTATGGAATTTTTGAGTGAGTGTGTAATTTTTTTTATATATAGAGTTCTCTGAGAAGAGAAAAATGATTTCGAGTTTTGAGCACTTAGCTATTGGTATGTGAAAATATTTTTTAAAAAAAAGCTTTGGTTCAAAAGGATTTTAAAGATAAGAGAGAGTTATTAACTTTGTTTTAATTTTTGAACTGAAGTATGATTGATAAATTTGAGACAATGAGAACCTAATCTCAAAGGAACCTTAGTAGTCTATGAGAATGGTTGAGTCTTGAGAAAATGAAATTGTGTTTTATTAGTTTCTTGTGCTGGGGTATTCCTAAGAAATTGAGAGTTTCTGTAAAAAAAAATATGTTTGATTCGAGAAAATTTTTAATCTTTCTGGGAGTTTTAATTGGCCTTTATATGTCCTTATTGTGTGTAATCATGGCTACATGTGAATAGGATAATATTATTTTCGTAGTAATGGTGCGAAGTTGTAGTCGAGCTCGTGATCGTACCCGTGTTCGTGAGCGTGATCGTGATCGTGGATGAGCGGATGTCGTGATCGGGAATAAAACATCAGTCAGTCGTAAGGATTCCTTCGTCCACTAATTACGCTTACTTTATGTGCTATATGTTTATGCCTTGTGATTGCTATTATTGCCTACTATACTGTGTAGCTATAATTAATTATAGTACTACATATAATAATAAGTATTGTGAATGCCTATGTGTGCAAATTATTTTACGCGTAAACTACAACTCTCCCTCCTTGCATTAGAACACAACCCAACCCTTGGTAAGATGCATCACAATATACTTCAAATTCTCTTAAGGGATCAGGTAAGACTAACACAGGTGATGTGGCCAACCTATTCTTTAATTCCTGAAAACTCTCTTCACACTTGTCAGACCACACGAAAGGTTTCTCGTCAACTGGGTCATTGGTAAGGCTATCTTTGAGAATCCTTCTATGAATCTTTTATAATATCCGGCTAATCCAAGGAAACTCCTAACCTCACTCACAGTTTTGGGTCTTTCCCACTTAGTGACAGCTTCCACCTTCGAGGGATCTACAGCAATTCCATCCCTATTGATCACATGCCCAAGAAATTGCACTTCTTCAAGCCAGAACTCACACTTTGACAGTTTAGCATAAAGCTGTCTGTCCTTCAAAATCTGAAGTATGGTTCTAAGATGCTCCACATGCTCTTCTGCGGTACGCGAATAAATCAATATGTCATCAATGAAGACGACTACAAATTTATCTAAGAAGGGTCTAAAGATCCGATTCATGTAATCCATGAATACTGTCGGAGCGTTAGTCACACCAAATGGCATAACTAAGTACTCATAATGTCCATATCTAGATCTAAAGGCAGTCTTAGGAATATCTTCTTTCTTGACCATAATCTGATGATAACCAGATCTCAGATCAATTTTTGAAAATATTGTTGCTCCCTTCAATTGATCCATCAAGTCATCTATTCTAGGCAAAGGGTATTTGTTCTTAATCGTTACCCGGTTAAGTTGCCTATAGTCAACATACATCCTTGCAGATCCATCCTTCTTCTTTACAAACAGCACCGATGCTCCCCACGGTGAAACATTGGGTCTAATAAATTCCTTCTTTGTTAGGTCATCTAATTGAGACTTTAACTCTACTACTTCTGTTGGGGACATTCTATAGGGTGCTATGGATATTGGTCCTGTACCAGGGATAAGATCTATGGCAAATTCTACCTCTCTTTCTGGGGGTAATCCTGGGATATCATCTGGAAATACTTCTGGAAATTCTCGCACTATAGGCAAAGAGTCAATGCTAGGAGTGTCCTTAGCTTCCATAGAAAATAACATCACATACTTCTGAGAGTTAGCACTAGAGGTAAATTGATTTTCATTGGCAGATACCATACAAGGTTATTCAGGAAAAGTAAGGGTCTTACGGGAACAATCTAGTAAAATGTGGTTAGCGGCAAGCCAGTCCATTCCTAGAATAATATCTAAGTCTTGCATAGGTAGGCAAGCAAGGTCTACTAAGAAATTCCTATTTTCTATTGTGATTGGGCATTTAAGGCAAACAGAAACAGTAGTTAAAGGATCACTAGTAGGAGTAGAAACTACCAGTTTACAAGGTAAAGAGGAAACAGGCAATTTCAAATGATCCACACATGCAAGTGAAATGAAAGAATGGGTAGCCCCAGAGTCAAACAACACTGATAAGAGTTTACCAGAGACTAGACACATACCCTGTATCAGATCCGGCGATTGAGAGGACTCGACTCCCTTCACAGTAAACACTCTCCCAGTAGCCTGAGGTCTGCCTGCACTGGCTCCTCCTCCTCGTCCTGCACCACCACGTCCCGCACCATTTCTAGCTCCTCTTCCTCCACGTCCTTCTGTAGCAGGTCTGCTTGCAGCTCCCTGTCCACTCCAGCAATCCTTCGCCAAGTGACCCATCCGTCCACACTGATAACATTGCTTCGACTCTATTCCACTTGTTGACACCGTACAATCCTTGATAAGATGTGGACCTCCACACCTAAAACATCCATGAGTTCTCACCACAGCTCCAGCACCTGCAGTAGCATTAGGCTGTGCCGGCCTAGTGTAGGGTCCAACTCTGCCCTGCTGATATCTTCCTCCACCATGTCTACCTCCACCTCGATGTGCACCTCCCCTTGTGCTACCCCCACTCCTGATAGGTCCACCACTTCTCTGTTGATCTCTCTCTCTATCCATACTCTCAAGCTCCATGCACTGCTCTACCAACACTGGAAATCTTGTTATCTTCAATGGTGCTACAGCCCGACATATCTCATATTTCAACCCATCCTAGAATCTCTGACACATCCACAGCTCGCTAGGATGCAAGCGATAAAATTCTGAGTACTTCAGTAACGCCTCAAACCGTGTAGCATAATCACCTATAGTCATGTTTCCTTGTTTTAAACTCTCAAATTCCTTCTCCTTTTCCTTACGGTTCAGCCTTGGAAAGAATTTCTCCAGAAAACTTTCCTTAAACAGTTCCCAGTTCACTTCATGTCCCTGTTCCTCCAACAACCTTTTCTTGCCCCTCTACCAAGACTCTGCATTACTAATTAGCATAAAAGAAGCAAAAGATACCTTCCTCTCCTCACGAGTATTCATAGCCACAAAGATCTTCTCAATCTCTTGTATCCATTTCTCAGCTCCTTCGGGGTTAAATTCCCCATCAAACTATGGAGGGCTTGCCTTTAGAAAATTTGTCATACTACTATCATCACTTCTCTCCTTCCTCCTAGTCTGAGCAGCCTGCAAAAACTGAGTATTCTGTTGTGCTTGCTGAAGCATAGCGGTGGCCAAATCCCTGACGGAACGCAAGGTCTCATCTGAGTTATTACCTCCTCCAACACGAGAGGTCTCTCCATTCCCCTGTCGTGCTTCGTTCACTCTCTCATGTATTGGTCTACCGCGACGAGCCATGAAGTCCTGGAAAGAAATCATCAGCTCGAGGTTCATAAGATATAAAGAATCATAGAAATATATGTCATATATCTTATGAATTGATAACTGGTCACCTTTATTTAAGGTAATAAAGATAACACGAACACTCTACCCAACTTCTAAAGATAGTCATATTCGATGGGAATACGACTAGACTCGGCCAGAATTAACATCCTAAATGACCTCACAGTCCGGTTAGGGCCGAACTGCTCTGATACCACAAATATAACACCCCACTGTCCTATTCATGCTTTATTCTGCATAATTAACCTAATAACGGCATATAAAAATATAAAGGGATTAAAGCTGAAGGCATAAATAAGACAACGACATGTCACAGTGAAGTAACTAGTGTCATAAAATATGTAAATAGGTTTTCTCGAAAGATAGCCTCATCAGTGTGGCCTAACTGATCAGAGTGCACAAGTAAGCATAGTGTAAATAGTACAATAATATTATCCAAAATATAAACCTATGAGGCTAAATTGCGCCTCTTCTAACCATAGCAAAACCAAGCAAACACATCAACACAAGACTCCTGGCCAAAGAAACTGCATAAACATCAGCAAGGTAGATGCTTAGAGTTCCCACTCTGTAATACATCTTGCCTATAACTCAAAACTCTCCTAAACATGGATCTTCGGGGCCTGCTCCATCATTAACAGCATCTCTAAGAACTGCTTCATTGGGTAGAGCTGCTGCTGCATCTTCCTTTAATATAGAAATAAAATATATACGCAAGCATGCAAACACAGGGAGATAAGAATAACACATCCATTAAAAAAAAGCGGGAAATGCATAAGTAGAATGATAGTAAGACTGATGCTTTCGAAATAGCATATAGTTTAGTGTTAGTTTTGCATCGCATCTTAGTCATTTTAGTCATTTTAATCTATGTTATTTATGCATTTGGCTTGATTTCAATAACGCACTTGGTTTTGGTTCAATTGTGCTTAAAGGAAGGTATTTGTCCTAGGAAAAAGGAGAAAAATCACTTGGAATAAGTTGGAGTAATTTGTGCTACAAGTTGATAATGTAATGCTGTCTCAGCCTAACACTTGTTCAATGTTTTAATCATATCTGGAGTTTTAGGTGTCCAAATGAGATGAAACCAGTGCCATTGGAAAGCTAAGATCCATAGCTTCAACTTTCATGAAGACACCTTGAGCTAATTCGGACGATAAAGAGGTGAAAAATACAAAACAACATGAAGCACGACCTAGCCGTGTCAGGAAGCACGGCCGTGTTGCGACAGCACCTAAACAGTGCGAGAAACAGAATGAAGCACGGCCTAGCCGTGCCTCACGCCACGGCCGTGCTACGACAGCACCCTGGATGCAGAATTTTACGTTTTTACATGTTTTAGGCCTGTTTTTTACTCCTTTTCACCCTAGACTATAAATAGACACTTTAGAGACTTGTCTAGGGTTCAAACTTTGTTATTTGGAGGCACGGTCGAGGATTGGGAACGATCTCTTCATTAATTCTCATGAATTTCTGGTTTGGCTTTTCTTTCTCTATGAGTAACTAAGCTTTTTAGACTAGGGTTAGATGAATCTTGATGAAACTTTTATGTAGTCAATTCTATTATATTAAAGCAAGTTTATTTCATTTCAATTGAGCTTTCAATTCTCCGCGCTTAATGCTTTTCGATACTTGGCCGCTATTGAATCGATTGGGGTTTTTCATGATGATTGGGAAATTGGGTGAAGAACTTGAACTGAGATTGTTAGCCATAGTCATGATGAGTATAGGAATATAACTTTGTGATTATGTGTTCTTAAGAATCACTATTCTTAATGCTTAACCTAACTATAAATCACCTAAGGGATTGGGGGTTTTAGTTAGAGTAAAGGGTTTATGAGGCAAGGGATTGTTCTTAAACTAATTTAGTTGATTCGAACTTCTATTTGTATGAAATAACTTGCGTTGGTTGTAGATTAAATGCATAAGAGTGGATACAAGAGGAGTCAAACCCCTAGCCATTTTTATACCATTTAATTACAAATAGCTGTTATTGTTATTTTCAGTTGTTACGAATCTACTTATTTCCAAATACCACTATTCGGTTCTTGTTCAAAATAGTTACGATCTTTGTTTAGTTGAATAATCAATCGCAATCCCTGTGGAGACGATCTTACTTATCGCTTTATTACTTGTGCGATTCGGTACACTGCCGAAATCACCAACAAAGACAATGTGCACAAATAATCACATATATAATAAATAGAGTCTAGCTACCCTCTTCCACTTACTCCATGTCTCTCAATGAGTTGTGCATCATGGCATCTTTTCAATTGTCGCTGTACTCCCCATTTCCGATAGGAATACGTATTGGCGAACCCACTTTCCATTAGGTTGTCGTCCCCCTTTCCCGATAGGGACTCCCGCCTCCCTTTCCCGATAGAGACGGGGTGACACTAGCCTAGTCCACGAGGTATTCCCCTTTCCCGATAGGGACGTCCGTTTCCCCCTTTCCCAATAGGGAACGGAGTGGATCTAACCTACTGGGCGAGATATCCCCCATTCCCGTTAGGGATTCTCTCCACATCACATTCCCGTCAAGAATGGAGTGGTTGCTAATGCAATATCATGTTCATGCCTCCAACACCTCATAACCATATGCCTCACATTATGTTATGCTCACATACCCAAACTCATATCATGTTATGCAACATATCATGCTTAAGTGCTATAGCATTTTACACAGCATCTTATAAGTATTCAATTTCACATGTTAACACAGATATCACAACATCACATATTCAACAGGCATGTCACATATTCAACATGCATGTCATAAAGCAATCTTAGGCATGTTACTATCCTCATGTGACATATACAGCATAACTCACAAATAAACATATCTATCAGATAGTCAGATTTAATAATAATAAATCCTAAGTTGGTTGATGGGTCTACCACACCTATCCTTAGATGTGGCACACCGTAACCCCTATCCTTAGGTGTTACTGACATCAACCTCTAGTATGGCATAGGTCACCCTACACATGCCAAAAAATCATTTCTACTACACATAACCCAATGAAAGTGCATTCTTTCTCCCACCTGGAATTTAAAGTACTTTGAACCACGAGCGGACGCTGAACCACCACCATGGACTCATGAACACGAACCCAAAAAGCTCTATGGGTCACGGCAATAGCAAGGAAGGAAGGGAAAATTCTCACAAACTCTCTTGATTTCTGACTCAAGCATTGACACACTCTCTAACACAAGATCTCTGGCTTGAGAAGTAGAAGAAAACAAGCTAAAGATGATCACAAAGGAAGGAGCATCTCACGATTTTTAACACAAGGAAAGGAAGAGGAATTTTCTCTCATTTTCTCTCTCTAAAACTCTAGAGCTTTTCTCTCTCTAAGACTTCTACAATTTGGAACTTATGAATTACTCAAGGTGTTGCCTTCTATTTATAGGCAAAACGAGGACACAAGTTGCTTTCTTGTGGTGCCACTTGTCAAACAAAGGTTAATGCTTATCCATGATGACTCACCATTCCTATCTTAATTCATTCTTAGCCATATAGCCATCCATCCATATCGTTAAGACACTTGTCACATTCTTGTGGTATCAAGGTTCAAACTTATCCATAATGACTCATCAATCCTATCCATTAGAACACTTGTCAAATAATTGTGGTTCTATTAATTCTAGCCACACACATTAATCCATTCTTATCCTATCCACACCATCCATTCTTATCTCCACATCATCCATCCTTATCCACACTAATCTATCCTTATCCATTCAACCATACATGTTTATCTACAAAGACACTTGTCATCATTTTGTGGTGCATCTTGGATCAATACTAGCCACACAAAATTCATACTTATCCCTTTATGACTTACCATTCTTATCTTGATTATTTTCTAGCTACAAGAAGGTCCAAGCTTATCCTAATCCTAGTCATTGCTTAGTTACCAATCTTATCCATTAGGACACCTAAACATTAGCCACATCTTCTACTCATTCTTATCCACACGCCTAAGCATCCTTATCCATTAGTAGCAATCTTATCCAAAGACACCTAAGCATACTTATCCTTAAGGACACTCGTCAAGTTCCTATGGAATTAAGAGTCCATCCTTATCATAATTCACTACAAGCCACATATTAATCCATCCTTATCTTTAAGACATTTGTCCAATAATTATGGTGCTACTTGGATTGATATTAACCACAAAGATAATTCTTACTTATCCATCCAACTCATCAATCTTATTTTAGCTTATTCTTAGCCACCAGTTTATTCATACTTATCTAATGACACATCATTCATTCTTATCCAAATCTTTAGTAAATCAAATCTGATCTTATCCAAACCTAATTAAGTCACAACCTATTGATACCTCACCATTCTTATCCATCAGATAAATATCTTTGGTCAAGCTTTATTCAACACCATGACTCATCATTATTACCACTAATTTTATGTACTTACCACATAATTACTTAACTAAGCCAATTAACAAAGTTTAGGATACAAATAGAATTTTTTTATAGAAAAGGGTAAAATAGTCATTTAATTATTTAATGGTTTTTTAGTAATTTCAAAATGATTAGTAAGGGTAAAATAGTAATTGCAAATATTCTAGAAATTTCTAGGGCATTTTGGTAATTATCTAAACTATTAAGGACAAAATAGTAATTTCAAATATTCTAGAAGTTTCAAGGATGCTTTGGTAATTATTTACAATTATTAAGGATAAAAATGGGATTTCATAAATTAAGGGTATTTTGGTAATTTCATAAAAGTAGTAAGGGTAAAATGGTAATTTTACACTTAAGTGTATTTCTGTAAAAGTAATAAGAAAATTCCAAGTGTCACGTAAATTAAATTTATCGAGAATTTAATATACCGCGTGACTAAATTATTCTAAAAATTTGAGATGTTATAGAACCCATGATCACATATTATGTGTGAGGTTTAATTTTGAATTTTATTATTTATAACTTAAGTCCTTGAGGATTTTGTGTTATAGTCTAGGAGTTATTAATAAATGTTTAGTTTTATTCTCCTTGAGCTTGATTCAAGCTATGATTTGGGGAAGAATTTTAGAAAACTTTAATTTTAAAATTTTCCTTGATTTTCTGTTAGTGTTATTAATTAGATATTCTAGAAGTTCAGTAATTGTTTGGGTTTTGAAAGGAAAATGAATTTCTAGTGTTGTAGGGTTAAAAGTTTAGTTATGGAATTTTTGAGTGAGTGTGTAATTTTTTTTATATATAGAGTTCTCTGAGAAGAGAAAAATGATTTCGAGTTTTGAGCACTTAGCTATTGGTATGTGAAATTTTTTTTTTAAAAATAAGCTTTGGTTCAAAAGGATTTCAAAGACAAGAGAGAGTTATTAACTTTGTTTTAATTTTTGAACTGAAGTATGATTGATAAATTTGAGACAATGAAAACCTAATCTCAAAGGAACCTTAATGTCTATGAGAATGGTTGAGTCTTGAGAAAATGAAATTGTGTTTTATTAGTTTCTTGTGTTGGGGTATTCCTAAGAAATTGAGAGTAAAAAAAAATGTTAGATTCGAGAAATTTTTTAATCTTTCTGGGAGTTTTAATTGGCCTTTATATGTCCTTATTGTGTGTAATCATGGCTACATGTGAATAGGATAGTATTATTTTCGTAGTAATGGTGCGAAGCTGTAGTCGAGCTCGTGATCGTACCCGTGTTCGTGAGTGCGATCGTGATCGTGGATGAGCGGATGTCGTGATCGGGAATAAAACATCAGTCAGTCGTAAGGATTCCTTCGTCCACTAATTACGCTTACTTTATGTGCTATATGTTTATGCCTTGTGATTGCTATTATTGCCTACTATACTGTATAGCTATAATTAATTATAGTACTACATATAATAATAAGTATTGTGAATGCATATGTGTGCAAATTATTTTTCGGTTTTGAGTAAAGTAATTTTTCGTATTTTACTATCCATGTAGTTTCGAGGACGAAACTATTTTAAGGGGGTGGTATTGTAACATCCCAATTTTTAAGAAAAGTGATTTTAGCAATAAAATCCCGAATACTCGAAAAATAAGTCATAGAGATTGATCACCTCAATGGTTTACTGAGAGTACGGGAAATTATTATGAGTTATTTTGAATAATTTATTTATTATAAATAATTATTATTCATGATGTCAATTCGAATTAATTAACAGCGTAGACGTATGCTGCTTTTAAAGAGAATTCATCAATTATATTTATTATAAGTTTTCTGCGTTACGCGGTAACACGTATTTTTGTTGACTAAGAAATTGATTGAATTAAATCAAGATGAAATTAAATTTAAGAATTAATATTTAATATTAATTCATGGTTCGAAAATCGTCGAAAAACTCTAACGAAGTTTCGTCGCGTTTTGAATCACCGGGTAAATTTTATCCGCATTAAAATTTAAAACGAATTCTAGTTTCGACGAAAATCGAATCGTAACTTGTTGTGATTATTTTTTAGTGTTTGATATTGTTTTTAATAGTTATGACAATATTTTATCGCGCGGTGAATTAATTTCTCGTTAAATTAATTTTCGCGAATTTATCGGCGAGAGAATTAATCGGTAACGCGGTTATTCGACGCCGTGTTTTTGGCGCGCTTTAGACTCTAAGATTAGGAGATAATCATGAGAAGAGAGGGATTGGATGTTTAGACTTATTGATTAGATTAGCATCTTACTTTAAGTACTAGGTGTTTTTGTGGTGGTTGTTGATTGGCATTTTTTTTTTAACCAAGTCTTTTTATCTTTTAATAAAATTTTTACTTCCTCCCTCTTAAGAGCAACTTGGCTGCGACCTTCCCACCCCCCTCATTCTCATTCTCATTCTCTTAAATTTTTCTTCTCCTCCCATTTTATTCCCAGCGAGAACCCACCCCCCATTTCTACCCCTTTCTTCTTATTCCTTTCTGAAAAAATTATTCATTGGGTGGGTTAAACAAAAAAAAAAAGAGGGAAGCCCACTCCTCCTTCTCCTTTATGCAGCTGCAGCCCCCCTTTTATTCTCAAATCATTTTATTTTCTTCCAACTTGTTTCCATTGTGGAGAAAAGGTGAGAAAGCAAGACAACTTCCATGTCCTTATCATCTTCCAACCATTGGAGCAAGAAGAAAAACAGATTTTCCTCCCCCATTTACTATTCATAACAGCGCCCCTTCCACCCCCTTTTTCCTAGGTTGTATTTCCTTGCTTCTAGTCTTGATTTATACCTATTTAAGTGTTGTTTTGTGTTTGTTTGTGATTGAATGAAAGAGATGAGCATGTAAGCCCCCATCTTTGAAAACCCTAGGCGCAAGTCAAGAGGGAAAAGAAGGGTAATGTGATCTTGAGCTTCAATCTAGCAATTAAATTGTTTATTTGAGCTATTTGAAGTTGTTTGATGCTTGTTTGAGAAATAGTTTTTGATTTGGCATGTTAAACTTGTTGTTTAAGGGTTTAGACCTATTCTTTAATTTGGGGATAAATGGGTTTATGTTGTAGAACCATGTGTTTAATTGTTAAATGATATGTTTTGGGTAGTTTTATTGTTATTGGAATAGCTATGCGTGATTAAGTAGAAGAGTTAGTGTATGATTCATGAAAAATTGACTCTTGAGGGACTAGAATGGCGTGTGAACTTGATTAAGTGATTCTCTAATTTTTAGCATTTCTATGGCCATGATGAAAATGTTTTAGAAAGCAAAAGAATTTGGAAATGTTTTGGTAAGTGAATCATGAAACTTTATGAAATTGGATTTGATCATGACTTATCTTTAAATGGAAAAATGCTATGGAAAATGGCACTAGCTTGTTGTTTGGAAAATTCTTTGGAAATTTTACTTTGAAATTATTTTTGGTGAAAGAGTATAAAACTTAGTAATTTTGGTTTTAAACATGACTTGCCAATTGAAAGGAAATTGTGCATTTTATTGTAAGCTTGAGTTGGTAATTGATTTGTGGGAACCATTTGCTTAGAGGTGTGATAATTAGGATTTTAGAAATGTAGAAAAATAATTCTTCAAAAGCTAGCCTTTAAATTGTGTGTTGTGTTTTAGTTCTCAAGTGATGATTCTTTACACAAATACTTCAAGTATGTGACTTAGTATTTCAAACTAGTTTTTAAGTAAAAAGTGTTTAGTTGATTGAAAGAACTCTTAAAACTCTTGTTTTTGGAAAAGGTTTTAGAAACATACATTTGAATGTGCTTGAGTCATGTCTTGTGTTAACTTGATGTTTATTGCCTTGTAGTATAATTGAAAATGACTTGGAAGTGATTTGTGGTTTGTAGATCATGAAAGGCAGTTTTGCAAATTCTTTTTGAAAGAAAAGAGGTTGTGGCCGAGAGGCCCTAGGAGGTATTGGAAGGGGAATTTTGTTGGTAAACTTGTCTAAATGCTTGCATGATGAGTATGTGTTTTAGGCCTTGGCTAATTGCATGATTGTTTATTTTGAAGTTTCAAGAAAAGATTTTAGTTTCAAAACTTCACTCTTTTCAAATAAGTTAGCATTTTCTAAAGTAAGTGTTATGTGTTACTTTTTTTTAAGAAGTGTTTTAGTTCAAAAACCTTATTTCTTTTCTAGTAGCTAGTATTTAAATGCTTGAATGAATTTTTGGTTAGGAAAGGGTTAGGTTGAGAGACTAAGGGTTATAGAATTAGGCCCTTAGAATTGTGCTAAGTTTGTTTGCTGTGTTAGGCCTTGAGTAAATCCAAGATCGTGCGGTGTGGAATACGGGAATACGCACAGCTTGGAGTTCGGTAAGGGCACTTCTAGACATTTTGTAGGCTTTTATTTTTGTATGTCCTTGTGTAAGGGTAACTTTAGATATGAAAAGGGTTTATTGATTTCATTGTTTCTGTCGAAAATGCGAAGAAGTCTGAGGACCCTCTGGGTTCGAAGTTAGGGTCTCGTACCCCTTCGTTTATTTATGGTCGTGCGGTCGCCTATTTTCCGAGTCTTCCGTGGGCTTGGTTAAAAAGTGGTTGGTCTTCCGTGGGCTTGGTTAAAAAGTGGTTGGTCTTCTGGCCCCAACCCGCCCACACTTGTTTGTTCCTCTCTGTCAACTCCATCGAGTTACAGAGGGATGGATTCCTTGATGTGAATGTTGACTGTTGATTCTAGCTATACAGTTATTTAATATGCGATTGAATAATGCTGTGAGTTGCTTATGTTATTGAATTGCGTTTCAATATCCGAATTGCTTATACTGTTGGATTGCGTTTCACTGTATTAAGCTTGCTTTAAATTATTTGATATGCGGTCGAATGATTATGCGAATTGCTCTTTGAATATCGTATGCGGCGAATTGTTCATCGAGTCTGAGAGCTTAGTCGAGTCGTCGAGACGTTTTTGAGCTGTGAGCCGGACAACTGAGGGTGCTAGGTCCCCTTCGTTCATGGTGGATTAGCTAGGCATCGCAGCGTTAAGGAACCAGAGCTAAATGTCCCAGGGAGAGCGAAGATCCCAAAGCTACGACTGGTATTCAGTGGATGGATCGGCGTCTGCTTTCCGGAAAAATTGTCGAAGGTCGAGAGAAAATGAGTCATGAGATGAGTCGTGAGTGAGTCTTGCATTGTGTCTTGAGAACTGTGCATATTGTTGTTTTTCCTATTGTCATGATTTGCTAATTCCTGTAATATGTTGTGCTATTACATGCTTTGTTGCCAAGTGTGTTGTCGAATATGTGTACCTGTCTCTTTTATTTTAAGAAGTTGACCCTTGCCAGTGGTTCTTTCAATTGATGAATGTAACCCAGATGACAGAGCAAGCGGAGGATTTGGAACTGCAGAGAGGAACAGCTGAAGATAGTCGTCCAGCCTTCTACCTGTGTTATGTTGTGGAACTTACTAGTAGTCTAGTAAGGAGTATAGCTTGTCGACCAGCTATAGGATATTTGTAGTTCACTTCAGTGTTGTAATGAAATGCCTATTATGTTTTCAAACATGTACTATCGTTTATGAAATGATGGAATAACTTGATGATTTTGGTTAATGTGATTTATTTGGTGTCTTGAATTATTCACCGCCATGTTTCTAAAAGTCGCTGTGATACTCTGTCCGCTATTTAAAAAAAAAGGAGGGTTTTGCAGGAAAAGAAAAAAAATAGGACCACATTTTTCAGAAACCCTACGAGCAGAGTATTTCACATTTCGGAAACACGTCAACTTTTGTTAGAATACTAGTTTAGTGGCACTCCGGAAACGGGGTGTTACAACGCCGCCGTGTCTTATCGATCACCAGACTGACGCAGTGACGTACTGTTGGGTCTAAATATATGTTAGGTCATACCTCTTGTTCCGAAATGCCAAAAAATCTCCAAAACATGCCAGATTTTTGCCCATTTTTGCATCTTTTGCTCCAAGTATTGTCTTTGTGATATTTCTACAAAATGGGACATAAGTGAGTGCTTTTATACTTTAAATGGTGTAAAATAACATGTTTTAGTACAAAAAATACCCCATAAAAATAGAGAAATTAGAGTGTCAACATTGTGCGCAGTTATTTTCAGAGTGGACAGCTTGTCCTTATTTGGTATGGACCAAGGACACTCTCTCTCATCTAGTACCTCACTTTTGGAGCACAAAGGAGAGAGAATAAATAATGACTAACCTTAGGGAGGAGTGAGGCTAGTACTTTTACTGATCCCTAGGTCAGAATTGTCTTCATTCCTCAGTGAAACAACCGCCACTTTCATATCATTCTTCGCACATTGTTCTCACGTTCCATACCCTTCCCATACACCATTTTCATGAGAAATGCAAGCTGAACACCATGGATGCTGAAGCAATATGAGGCATAGCAAGGAAATGGAGCAACAAGACATTGTTGGAGTGAAGTATCCTCTCATCTTGACAAATGTGAAGGCTCTCCACTTGTTGTTTTCTTCCTATGTTTGTAAACATTCTGAACTGAAAAGTTTAGGTGCCATGGATCTGTTTTATAGCATTTGTTTTGTAATACCCCAATTTTTAAGAAAAATTGTTTTAGCATTAAATTCTCGAATACTTGAAGTTAAGTCGTAGAGATGATCACCTCAATGATTTACTAAGAGTTTGAGGAATCATGTTGACTTATTTTCAATAATTATTATTTTTAGTGAAAATTCAGATTAATAGACAACGTAGACGTATGCTGCTTTTAATGTGAATTCACCGACAGATTTTCTCTAAGTTTTCTGTGTGACACGGTGACGCGTATTTTTGCTGTTAATCAAGTGGGTGAAATTCATCAACAGGAAATATTATTTGAGAATTAATATTTCTTATTAATTCATGGAGCAAATCTCGTCGAAAAATTCTAACGATGTTTCGTCTTATATTGAATCGTCGGGTAATTTTTATCCGCAATAAAATTTGTAAAAATTCCGATTTCGACAAAAATCGAATCGTAGCTTATTGTGATAGTATGTGAATGTTTTAAATGTGATTTATGATTTATTGATGAAGAAATTATTCGCGGATAATTTCTTAGTCACGCGGTGAATTAATTTCCCGGTAAATTAATTTATGCGATTAATCGGTGAGCAAATTATCGGTAACGCGATCACCCGACGCCGTGTGTGACATCCTAATTTTTTGAATAAGTTTTAAATAGTTTTTGGTAATGATTAAATAGCAATTAAGTGCTAAAATGTTAGTTAGAATTAATTTGGGCTTAAAATGACTCATAAGAGGCCTAGAATGCCATAGAAAAGGTTAGAAAACCGTAGAAAGGTGTAGAGGGGCAAAAATGGAATTTCAACAGGTGGCGTGGATTGCGACACGACGGAGTCCAGTACAAATTGGGTCGCAACACGGCGGTTAAGTCGGTGGCTAAGTCGGTTGATCAGCACATGTGGATGCTGACACATGTCCCGCATCGCGACGCGACGGATTTCACGTGTAATCCCATGGCGTCGCTGTAACAACCCGTTTTCAGACCGCTACGAAACTAGAAATAAACCTATATGCGACGCGTTTTTAAAACGGTACTCTTGTGTCCTTCAGAAAATGCGGTATATTTTTTTTTTAAACAATAGTGCCCGCAAAGCACACACAGAGTACTTACAGCGTTTCGAAATATGGTGCAACTAGGACACAAGTTACATACTGGAAATACGTACATGCATAAACATATACAATCAACATACACAGTGCGTACAAAATAAAACAGAGTAGTAATGTAAGAGAAAATACACCTAAGATATGAATACCCTCGAGGGAGTGATCATACCCTGGGAGTACTTCCAGCAGACACCCACGCAGGGGGCTGCTCCAAAAGTAGAACCACCAGTCTACCCTGCATCAGCAAAACACCACTAGCCCAACTGGTCACCTACAACTGTACACAAAAGACAAACACTACAGTTATCCCAAAATGACACAAACAGACAAACAGTCAACACGCAATCAAGACAAACAAAAGTTGTTGCCCGAATCCTCGAAGGGGCCCTCCACGTCATCGTCCGCCAACTGGTCTTCCACGTCCTCGACATCGCCTGGGTAACCATCATGGATTGAAGGCACCACGGGAAAGGGTCAACTTCTCAATGAATCAAGACATAGCAATTCATAAGCAATAAGCAAACAACAGTGTATACAGTTCTCACAACGCAAATCAAGACTCTCTCTCAAGACTCAGCTCACGACTCATTTTCTCTCGATACCTCGACAATTTTTCCGGAAAGCAGACGCCGCACTATCCACTGAATACCAGCCGTAGCTTTGGGATCTTCGCTCTCCCTAGGACATTCAGCTCCAGTTCCATAATGCTATGACGCCTAGCTAATCCACCATGAACGAAGGGGACCTAGCACCCTCAGTTGTCCCATTATACCAAAAACGTCTCGACGACTCGACTAAGCTCTTAGACTCGATGAACAATTCGCCGCATACGAAATTCAAAGAGCAATTCGCATAATTATTCGACCGCATATCAAATAATTTATAGCAAGCTTATTACAGTGAAACGCAATTCAACAATATAAGTAATTCGCATATTGAAACGCAATTCAATAACATAATCAATTCACAGCATTATACAATCGTATATTAAATTATTGCATAGCTCCAAACAACAGTCGACAATCACATTATGGAATCCATCCCTCTGTAACTCGATGGAGTTGACAGAGAGGAACAAACAAGAGTGGGGGGTTGGGGTCAGGAGACCAACCACAATATTTTTCACCCACGAACGACTCGGAATATAGGCGACCGCACGACAATAATCACGAAGGGGTTCGGAAACCCTAACTTCGAACCCGGAGAGTTCTCAGACTTCTTCGCATTTAAAACTTGCCCTTACACAGGGACATACAAAAATAAAAGCTGACAAATATCTAGAAGTGCCCTTACCACTAGCTGTTGCTAACGTAGCTCCGAAGTCCTCAGGTCCGCGTTGCTCGGTCTCCGGTATTACGATTCCTATCACCACGACAATTTAGTACACTTCTACGTAAAACTAAAACTTAGCACTCACTTAGCCCTTTGATCTAACCGAACTCACTCAAGCATTTAAATTATTAGCTACTTGAAAGAAAATAAGATTTTTGAAACTAAAAATCTTTCTTGCAATTTAAGTAACACCAAAATGATAACCTTTCTCATAATTTTCAAAATCTTAACACATATTCAATCAAACTTTTAAACAAGTCAACAAACCAAAATTCCCTTTCCAAAACCACCTATGGCCTCACGACCTCTACTACCTTTTTCTCCAAAAATATTTGCTAAAACTCCTTTTCATATCCATAACAATTAATTCACATACGAGAATTCAAGTCAAGTATCAAAACATTAAGACAATACCAAACATAACTCAAACACATATATGGGCATGTTTTCAAAACATGTCCTAACAACAACTAGTGCCACTTTCAAAGCCTTTTTCCTTCATTCAACCCTTTTCAAACATGCCATTATCAATGCTACTAATTTCAAGAATAAGATCAAATCAAATCCATTTCAAAATTAAGTTCCAAAACCAATTAGAACAAGTTACAAAATGATTTTCCTCTTCCAATTTTCAACTAGGGCTCACGGCCCTTACTTCTTTTCTTTCCGAAAACATTGCAAGTTCCTCAATTCTTACTCAAAACACTTTAAATCATGTTCAAGGCAAAGCTAAAAATTTAGGAACAACCTAATCATGCTTCACATGCCAACTTAGTCCTTCAAGAGTCAATTTTTGCACAAAACATAAACTACACTTATGCTAACTCATGCATCTCTACTTCACTAGCAATTAAACCACATAAAACATTTAATCCAACATCTCAATACATGATTCAACACCATAAACCCACTTTTCCTATAGTTCAAGAATAGGCAAAACCCACAAATAACAAGTTTAACATGCTTATCAAAAACTATAGCCCAATCAAACATCATACAACTTCCAATAACACATATAAACCATCAGTTAGTTAATTCAAGTAGGATCACATCATTTTCCCCTTTCTAACACCTAGGGTTTTCGCCCTAGAGCATCAAAGGAAGGATTGAAGATGTTTCATCTCCCATTAATCATCACCAACCATCAAAACAACAACAATCAAGCAAGTAATCAAGACTTGAAACAAGCAAAATCAAAACAATCAAAATGGGGAGGGGGTGGCGCTGTTTTGGGGGAGGAAAAATTGATTTTTCTTCTCATTCAAATGGTTGGAAATATAGATAATGAAGTAGAGAAGGAAACCTAGCAAGAAAACTAAGTTTGGAAGCCAAAATCTCAAGAACAAAAACAAGGGAGGGGGGCGCGATTTTTGGGGCTGTTCAAGTGGGAGGAAAACAGAATTTTCTCCTCACTTGATGAGGAACTAAGTAGAGATGATGATTTGGAACAACTTTGATGAAGGTTGCAAGTTGTAAAGCTCAAAGACTTGGGAGAAATCAACCATGGAAACCTTGGAACCCTTACTTTCTCTAAGAATGGAAGAAGAAGAAGTTTTGGGGTTTGAGAGAGGGAGGGGTCGTGAGATGGGGCTGAATGGGAGGGGGTTCCATTTCTTTTATTCAGTTAAAATCAATTAGAACAATAGTTAATAATAATTAAAATAAGTAAAAGTAATTTTTTTGAAATAAATCACACACTTAGTGACACCTAGTAACTTTAAAAGATGCTAATCACATCACTCACTCTATCCCATCTAGTCTCACCTCACTCAAGATTTCCCTCTAAATCTAGCGTCTTAAGGTTTAAAAACACGGCGACAAGAAACCGCAAAACCGATATATTTCACGCTGATAAAATCACGAAAAATTAATTTGCGAGAAATTAATTCATCGCATGATAATATTATATTATAAATAATAAAAACAACCTCAATCACTTAAAAATAGTTAAAACAAGTTACGATTCGATGTTCATCGAAATCGGGGCTCATTTTAAATTTTTATCTGCGGCAGAAACTGCCCGGCGATTTGAAACGCGACGAAACTTCGTTAGAATTTTTTGACGATATTCAAACCACGAATTAATATAAGAATATTAATTCTCAATTATATTTGGCTCCTGATTTATTTAAATCACTTACTTAGAGAACAAGCAACTGCTTATTATAGCATAAATACGATAGTTAATACTATAATTGCGCTAATAATCGTATCAAAAAATACGGGTGTTACAATACTCCCCATCTAAAAATAGTTTCGTCCTCAAAACTACAGGTGAGATACGTACCGCGAAAAAGTTATGGATACTGGTTCTTCATCTTCTCTTCCAACTCCCACGTTGCATCTCTAGTCTTCTGGTCCCATACAACCTTGACCAGTTGAATCTCCTTGTTCCTTAACTGCTTAGTCTTTCGGTCTACAATCTTTGCAGGTGACGCTTCAAAAGATAGGTCATCCTTCAGTTGAATCATATCCGGTTCGATAACATGAGAAGGGTCGGAAACATATTTCCGCAACTGCGAGACATGAAAGACGTCATGAATTTTGACAAGAAAGATGGCAAGGCAATTTGATAGGCCACTGGACCAATACGACGAAGAATCTGGTAGGGTCCAATGTATTTAGGATTATGTTTCTTGGATTTGATCCCTCGACCAACTCCAGTAATAGGGGTGACTCGGAGGAATACGTGCTCTCCCTCTTCGAACTCTAGCGGTCGGCGACCCTGGTCTACATAACTCTTCTGTCAACTCTGAGACGTCCGCATCCTATCTCTGATCAGTCGGATCTTCTCGGTAGTCTGCTGAATCATGTCCGTCCCACTACGTAATCCTCACCATTATGGTACCAACAAAGAGGCTTCTGACACTTACGTCCATACAACGCTTCATACGGTGCCATACCGATACTCGCGTGGAAACTGTTGTTGTAGGTGAACTCCACTAACGGTAAGATATCGTCCCAACTCCCTCTGTGATCCAATGTGCACGCTCGTAATAAATCTTCTAGTGATTGTGTAACACCCTAACTCTAATTAGGGGATTACTTACTAATTAAAGATTGAAAACTTCACCTGGAAAATTTTCTCAAATATAACAACCTTAAGATATAAATAAAACCTTGTTTAAAAGACCTGTTTGACTTGGAAATAAATATTTCAAAGTCCCAAACATGACACATATATCTATCAGAGTTTCAAAAGCGAAATCACTTTTTCATTTACATCTCATTTCATAAAATGACCACAAGATAAAACAATTATAACCTATACATTATTTTCTAATTGCAAAGGACTCATCCTAGAGATAAGGACTCTGACTCGTGATCCGGTGACTCAATGTCTTACCGAGGGCGAGACCGAACACGCTTCATGCTCTAAACCTCCTCCATCAAGTGTACCTGAAAACAACGCCCCAACGGTGAGTTTATAAAACTCAGTAACATAGACTTGGAAGAAAAATGCTTTTACCGTTGTTTCCAGCCATACGCGTGTGCTGCATATGGAAAATCCTCCCTGACAACATATACTTAACATATACTAATACTATGGTCTAATCTTAACATCATCTTCATTCATGCAGTCAAACTCAAACATAACTTGCTTCAAGAGCATTCATTTGCAAGGTAACATAATTCATACACATAACATACAATCACATAATTCAAATCAAACATAATGGGCCTCTTTGTAAGTCTTTTATCGCAACACCGGTTATCGGACTTTATTGTCCTACCAAAGGCTTACTCCACTGATGAGCCCGCAATGCCACATCACGTAATTCGTAATACATGACATCAAACCTTATTCGTCATACATCATAGCATAGGCATCCTCAATCTTTTAAGAAAACTCACTAGGTAGTTAAGCGTGAGAAACTTAACCACACCAGTTTAAAAATTTTGATACGGCAGTCAGAGCTCGGTGACCACGGTTAGACGTCTCTTTAAACCGCGAATACCATATCCTAGCCTTTCAAATAGAAAGGACTTACCAAAACAGTTTGGGTCTCACCCACATATATGTGGCCCATGATAGCTAGCCTTTAACGGGAAACATGGTATTTCTCCAGACATAGATTATCCTAAGATTTGGATGCTATGTTATAATGTAAGCGATTCCTTCATCCTTCACAAATGGTTAGGAGAATCAAATCATAATTTCAAGACCATAGAAAAATCAAAGTCAAGCCAAGGAATAGACAAGCACATCATAACTAAGCATTCATAAGCACTCAAATTGATCGAGAAACGATATGACTCCTAGGGTCACAAGTGGCGAGTTGAATAAAGTTAGCCCACCCGAACCCTCATATTAAAATGTGCATAACTCAACGTGTATTTATCGAATTGAGTGATTCTTGTAATACTTAAACTAGACAAAATTCTCTAAATTTTGTCCACTGGGACCACTTGAATCCATGTAGAATCAAACTCGAGTGCTCTGTTTGAATTCCGGACAGAATCATACTTAGATTGAATATGGATAAGTTGTAATTAAAATTATGTGCGGAGTAGGCACAATCAATAATAAGAGAGAGAAAAGGCAAGTCTTTAAAGCGGGATGCTAACATGAAGTATGATTTATGATTGCAATGTGATGAATGATGATAGTGACATAGTCCCTAGACGTAAATGATATAGAGGTCAATTTTTATTTTTATTTTTATTTTTTTATTTTTTTTATTTTTTTTATTTTTTTGATAACCTAAAACATCCTCCCAACTGGTAGGCAAGAAACTAATCTCATGGACTACTATCAGGCACTAAAGTCAGAGATATAAGTTCAAATCCAAGACCACATGCTTAAAGGATCCAAGAACCGTCAGATGTTGGTAATTTTGATTATAGCAATTATCATCTTTTATAGTTGGTTACGGTAGAAGATGAAGCTCCAACAATGTAGTAAAGAAACAGTCCAATAATATTATCCCATAATTATTTCGACTGACATAAGAGAAAGAGTCAAGCCTACACCTCTTTGAAAGATTTCCTTTGTTGTTACATATGCACCCAAAAGATGACAACACACTGAAGTTTAAAATTATAATGGATGTCTGTGTAAACACACACATGCCAACAATAACCAATCCTAACACCAATGGAATAGTTCCAAGACAAAAATTACATATAAATGCACCATGAATCAAAGGCACAACAAGGGACCAAACTAATAGAACTTTTAACATGTTATTTCACAAATTCAGGAATCAAACTCTTCTAGGTTCAACAGCAACATCAACAATAATCCTCACACCTAGAACAACACTCACAAGATTAAATTCATCACATGTCATTCATTGCACCTAAAATAAGTGTCTTAGAGCCCAACTCATACAAATGGGCTAGCTCGGGTGTCGAGCCATTTCAGAATCTAATTCATACATTTTAGCAAACATAGCAATCACATAAATAATCCGAGTGAGGCTCGATGGAGCTCACAACAGAACAAACATCAAACATTGGTTTAGGGGGGTTGGGGACAGCCGTCCAACCCTATTTCAGTCAAACCCCATACAAGACCATTCAGTATGACTAATAAGCTAATTATTGAACTAATGAAATTAATAATAAAACCTAGCACACTCTAAGGGAGGTTTTGGGGGAAATCTATGTTACCTGAGCAATCCCAAGTTAGGGATTTCAGTTCCAAACATCCTCTTTTTCCTTCTCCCTTCACTTTGAGTTCAGAATCATCATCCTCAACCCTTAGAAGCCACATGCAATCCTCTTTTCTTCTTGCCCAAAAACTCTAACCACCATTAAAGCTTGAACCAAGCTTCCAATCTTCACCTTCTTCTTCATTCGGAACCATTTGAGTCATGAATGCTTGCTTCACTTCCATTTTCGAGCTCCCTTCTTCTTCCCTCTCTCTCAGTCTCTCTCGACTTCTCTCTCTCTATCTCGGTCTCGGTCCCTCTCTCTCACTCACGGCCTTCTTCTCCTTCCTCAGGATCGCCCATCACGCCACCACCACCAGGGCCGCCACGCCCTTCATTCCCTTCATTCTTCTATCGATCGCACTACCTCTTCTTCTCTTCTCTCTCGGTCGCGTTATACTTCAGCTCGCCGTGAAGGGTGGTGTGGCACCACCAGGCTCTCGTCGTCGCCGCCCAGGCTGCCACGGTCTCCACCTTTTTCTCCTCCCTTCACCGTCGCCCCTCATCTTCTTCCTTCCTTCTCTTTCTTCTTCTTTCTTCTCTTCTCTTCTTCTTTCTTTCTTTCCCTCTCTTTCTTTCTTCTGTTTTCTGGGGCAGGGTCACGATGGAGGGAGCATATTAGGGTATGAATGGGGCTCTAGCGTAGGTTTAAGTGACTTGTGGTGTATGGTGGTCTCTTGTTTCTAAATTAATTAAAAACTTTGCAAACAAGTCCCTATCAACCTCTTATTCTAATCTTTGATTTCTAATACCCACTTGAGTAATTTTAATCAATTAAAACTACTCCTAATTAATTAGTCCCATAATTCCTAAATCATTGGGTACAATTACTATTTTACCCCTTTGGTTCCAAATTGGTTTTAAATTACTAAATTAAGGCTATGAACTATTTTTAATCATCGGGATTAAACCCCTTTCTCACTTAGGATTCCTAATAATTAGGCTTAGAGAATTTGGGATGTTACATTACTCCCTACCTTTTAGGAATTTTGTCCCCAAAATTCGCCTTACTATCTAACATGATCCTCACGCAGGTTCTACTTCCTGTGCTTCCGCTGCGAACTCTAATCCTACTCTACTTCAAATAAGCAGCTGCTTTCGATTATTCTAAATAGTTGAAATCTCGAAAAGAAATTAATGGCTACTATAGGTCGAATATACGGATAATTCGGTGATTTAGTTAACTGATCACAAATTAAGCCTTATTCCTAATAAGAGGCTTATTAAGTCAAGACAGAGTTTGTGATTGGCCAACAGGATCACTTCACACACCGACTATTGAATCTAGCGTAGACATTAACGTCCTCGAATTTCAGGTGATTTAGCTGTGACTAATACCTGTCCTTAGGCTAGGTATCCCGCTAAGGTCACTATGCCTAGGCGGCTTAAAGTTTCTTAACAAACTAGGGCTTACCCAGCTTCAAGGTTCCCTAATTATAACTGAGGTATTTACAAGTTTGGTTTTACGTCATCCCTTTATTGCTTCGGAAGTTACTAAGGTGTTCTGACACGAAAGTGCTATAGATTCTCTAGAGGCTTCGAGGTTCCCAATCAACCTAGGATCCATCCATAATGGTTAGATCCAACAATCTTGATTAATTAACAAGTGTTGGAACCTAAACGACATTTAACACCCATCCCGAATTGATTGAAACCGCATACCTAAGAGTTCTTACTTATCAATTCTAGATGCTATTGTAATAGACGGTCACAATAATTCAAACAAAGGCAGGTCATGGGTTCTAAGGCAACTACGCTGGTTACCACAAGATTTAAGCTCACTATATCCAAAGTGACCTTCGCATTTCGCCTGTAATCGTCTCTCTTCTCGGGTTCATAACATTCTAGGTAACTCTAGCAACTTCCTAACATAAGCCCTGGTCGCTAACATAGTATGGAGGGTTAAGACTCTCAAGACATCTCGGGATATAGGTGAACTAAAATCAATTACACAAGAAATCTCACCACCCAACACAAATGCACATGCCCAATGGCACATGAACATTTCCTCACAAGGTATGGTTAGCTACATGAGTCTGACAACACCATTGTGTTCACTCTTTTTATATCCAAGCTTGGAATCGATTATGTTATGATTGGCAAAGAAAGCAAAGCATAGTCGAGTTGCACATCAAAGACAAGCACAAATATTTTCTTCTTTCAAAACACTCAACCTTAAGTTCAAAGCTTATACTATGGATCATAAACAACAAAATGAATCATAGGCATGAACTCAAATGGTATCTGTAGCGAATTTGAGGCATTATGATTTATGAAGTTAGATGCCTAGTTGAATGGAACTGAAAACTTACATAGTCTTCAGATTCTCGATTACACAACCAGTGGTACATTACTTTAAAAAAAAAAGCATTCATGCAAGTTTCAAATAACTCAACCAGTAGCTTATACAAAAGAACTTATCATATATCCTTAAAACTGATTTATTTTAAAATTAGCTTGAGAAAATAAGCTAAAAGCATACTCTTTCATCAACGGAATGGAAATAATAGGTCCAGACTCCAGATGCAAGAATCTAGAAGAAATACTTGAAAAAGGAGAAGCTTAAGATCATTGGTAAGCCAAACGTGAGAAACCGACTGTAACAAGAGAATGCCCTTAATCAACGTAAAAAAAACAGGAGAAATTAAAATTAACAAGGCCACTCCGTGCCTTCATTCTCATACATCACTGATTTTTTTTTATTTTTTATTTTTATTTTCTGTTCCCCTAACAAAGGCTTAATGTTTCTGTCAAATATTACTTGGCATTCCAAACTAATGGTTGCCTGAAAAACCAGAGTAAACATTTCTATACCTTCAAGTTTATCAGAAAAATGTTAAAGAATACAAACAAATCTGATCTGCATCACATGCCTTTGTTGTGAGAAGCAGTAAGATTAAATATTTATTAGAAACTTAGATAACAAATTAACTGTGTTCATTTAAAAATAGAAATCAGTATTCAACAAATTAAAGTATGCATTCATCACAAAAATCAGATCTGAATAACTAACTATTTTGGAAACATGTAATAGATCCACGAACAACAGCAGATCCTACCACATTTAACTCCATTACATATACATATCCATATGTATTTAAACAAACATTCTAAATTTCCTTTTTAACCATTATCTTATCTTAATATTCAAGTGCGAGCATCAATCCATGTAAAAGCATACATATACATATACACATATACACATTTATCATGCTTAGAAACACAATGCATGCTTGGTTCTCGAATTGATGAGCATAAAAGGTCTATGCAAGTTGAACATTAAGGAAGCATACATTCTAACTCAAGCATCATGACAAATATCGGTGGATGCTTCTAAATTTTCCCATTCCCAAACGATCATATAATTAATTCATGCAAGAAAGTGAAAATAGCAAAGTGGAAATCAATGCGAAAGAAATTAATTCATAATTACTAATTTATAACTTCCGCAATAGTTTTCTAGCTTTCAAACTTTGGGTTTTTAAAACCAACACTTTTATATTATAAGAAAAGACTTTCCAATTCTTGAATCATTATTGTTTATCAAATACCAAAATATCTAATCTATCACAAAAGTTGCAGTTTCTTCAAGAATATCCCATAATACTCTCGTAGTCTCGTAACTACTTTGATCATCAAATTCGTTCTTCCAGAACTTTCGTAATGAGCTTCCAGCTGTAGCAGAGTTTAACGTGGCCACTAAGCTCAACTGCGGCCAGGTATGCATCCCGTGGACTTAGGCAGGCCAGAGTGGCTGAAATCCTTCACGACCTGAACTACTGCTAGATGATCATTACGGAATCTGAAACTGTATTTAGGAGTAATTACATATATGAGAATGTCTCACGAAAGAGTACATGCCTCTAGTATTCCTTGCAAATCTTCATCCTCCTCATTCCTTTAATGAATCCTTGAGGTGGCCTACCTCAATAATTCACCAAAAGAACTCAGAAAACTCGGACTTACAGACACAACCGACTCTTTCCTAAACCGGATCACCTCTAGACACATAACTCACAGTCCGAGAGGGTCGAATTGCTCTGATACCATAATGTAACACCCTAACTCTAATTAGGGGATTACTTACTAATTAAAGATTGAAAACTTCACCTGGAAAATTTTCTCAAATATAACAACCTTAAGATATAAATAAAACCTTGTTTAAAAGACCTGTTTGACTTGGAAATAAATATTTCAAAGTCCCAAACATGACACATATATCTATCAGAGTTTCAAAAGCGGAATAACTTTTTCATTTGCATCTCATTTCATAAAATGACCACAAGTTAAAACAATTATAACCTATACATTATTTTCTAATTGCAAAGGACTCATCCTAGAGATAAGGACTCTGACCCGTGATCCGGTGACTCAATGTCTTACCGAGGGCGAGACCGAACACGCTTCATGCTCCAAACCTCCTCCATCAAGTGTACCTGAAAACAACGCCCCAACGGTGAGTTTATAAAACTCAGTAACATAGACTTGGAAGAAAAACACTTTTACCGTTGTTTCCAGCCATACGCGTGTGCTACGTATGGAAAATCCTCCCTGACAACATATACTTAACATATACTAATACTATGGTCTAATCTTAACATCATCTTCATTCATTCAGTCAAACTCAAACATAACTTGCTTCAAGAGCATTCATTTGCAAGGTAACATAATTGATACACATAACATACAATCACATAATTCAAATCAAACATAATGGGCCTCTTTGTAAGTCTTTTATCGCAACACCCGGGTTACTGGACTTTATTGTCCGGCCCAGTGGCTTACTCCACTGGTGAGCCCGCAATGCCACATCACGTAATTCGTAATACATGACATCAAACCTTATTCGTCATACATCATAGCATAGGCATCCTCAATCTTTTAAGAAAACTCACTAGGTAGTTAAGCGTGAGAAACTTAACCACACCAGTTTAAAAATTTTGATACGGCAGTCAGAGCTCGGTGACCACGGTTAGACGTCTCTTTAAACCGCGAATACCGTATCCTAGCCTTTCAAATACAAAAGGACTTACCAAAACAGTTTGGGTCTCACCCACATATATGTGGCCCATGATAGCTAGCCTTTAACGGGAAACATGGTATTTCTCCAGACATAGTTTATCCTAAGATTTGGATGCTATGTTATAATGTAAGCGATTCCTTCATCCTTCACAAATGGTTAGGAGAATCAAATCATAATTTCAAGACCATAGAAAAATCAAAGTCAAGCCAAGGAATGGACAAGCACATCATAACTAAGCATTCATAAGCACTCAAATTGACTGAGAAACGATATGACTCCTAGGGTCACAAGTGGCAGGTTGAATAAAGTTAGCCCACCTGAACCCCTGTTATTAAAATGTGCATAACTCAACGTGTATTTACTGGAATTGAGTGATTCTTGTGGCCACTTAAACTAGACAAAATTCTCTAAATTTTGTCCACTGGGACCACTTGAATCCATGTAGAATCAAACTTGAGTGCTCTGTTTGAATTCCGGATAGAATCATACTTAGATTGAATATGGATAAGTTGTAATTAAAATTATGTGCGGAGTAGGCACAATCAATAATAAGAGAGAGAAAAGGCAAGTCTTTAAAGCGGGATGCTAACATGCAGTATGATTTATGATTGCAATGTGATGAATGATGATAGTGACATAGTCCCTAGACGTAAATGATATAGAGGTCAATTTTTATTTTTATTTTTATTTTTTTATTTTTTTTATTTTTTTTATTTTTTTGATAACCTAAAACATCCTCCCAACTGGTAGGCAAGAAACTAATCTCATGGACTACTATCAGGCACTAAAGTCAGAGATATAAGTTCAAATCCAAGACCACATGCTTAAAGGATCCAAGAACCGTCAGATGTTGGTAATTTTGATTATAGCAATTATCATCTTTTATAGTTGGTTACGGTAGAAGATGAAGCTCCAACAATGTAGTAAAGAAAACCAACAATATTATCCCATAATTATTTCGACTGACATAAGAGAAAGAGTCAAGCCTACACCTCTTTGAAAGATTTCCTTTGTTGTTACATATGCACCCAAAAGATGACAACACACCAAGTTTAAAATTATAATGGATGTCTGTGTAAACACACACATGCCAACAATAACCAATCCTAACACCAATGGAATAGTTCCAAGACAAAAATTACATATAAATGCACCATGAATCAAAGGCACAACAAGGGACCAAACTAATAGAACTTTTAACATGTTATTTCACAAATTCAGGAATCAAACTCTTCTAGGTTCAACAGCAACATCAACAATAATCCTCACACCTAGAACAACACTCACAAGATTAAATTCATCACATGTCATTCATTGCACCTAAAATAAGTGTCTTGGAGCCCAACTCATACAAATGGGCTAGCTCGGGTGTCGAGCCATTTCAGAATCTAATTCATACATTTTAGCAAACATAGCAATCACATAAATAATCCGAGTGAGGCTCGATGGAGCTCAAACAGAACAAACATCAAACATTGGTTTAGGGGGGTTGGGGGTAGCCGTCCAACCCTATTTCAGTCAAACCCCATACAAGACCATTCAGTATGACTAATAAGCTAATTATTGAACTAATGAAATTAATAATAAAACCTAGCACACTCTAAGGGAGGTTTTGGGGGAAATCTATGTTACCTGAGCAATCCCAAGTTAGGGATTTCAGTTCCAAACATCCTCTTTCTCCTTCTCCCTTCACTTTGAGTTCAGAATCATCATCCTCAACCCTTAGAAGCCACATGCAATCCTCTTTTCTTCTTGCCCAAAAACCCTAACCACCATTAAAGCTTGAACCAAGCTTCCAATCTTCACCTTCTTCTTCATTCTGAACCATTTGAGTCATGAATGATTGCTTCACTTCCATTTTCGAGCTCCCTTCTTCTTCCCTCTCTCTCGGTCTCTCTCGACTTCTCTCTCTGTGTCTCGGTCTCGGTCCCTCTCTCTCACTCACGGCCTTCTTCTCCTTCCTGTGACCGGCGCGCCACCGCACCACCACCACCAGGGCCGCCACGCCCTTCATTCCCTTCCTTCTTCTCTCGATCGCACTGCCTCTTCTTCTCTTCTCTCTTGGTCGCGTTCTGCTTCAGCTCGCCGTGAAGGGTGGTGTGGCACCACCAGGCTCTCATCGTCGCCGCCCAGGCTGCCACGGCCTCCACCTTTTTCTCCTCCCTTCACCGTCGCCCCTCATCTTCTTCCTTCCTTCTCTTTCTTCTTCTTTCTTCTCTTCTCTTCTTCTTTCTTTCTTTCCCTCTCTTTCTTTCTTCTGTTTTCTGGGGCAGGGTCACGATGGAGGGAGCATATTAGGGTATGAAGGGGGTTCTAGCGTAGGTTTAAGTGACTTGTGGTGTATGGTGGTCTCTTGTTTCTAAATTAATTAAAAACTTTGCAAATAAGTCCCTATCAACCTCTTATTCTAATCTTTGATTTCTAATACCCACTTGAGTTATTTTAATCAATTAAAACTACTCCTAATTAATTAGTCCCATAATTCCTAAATCATTGGGTACAATTACTATTTTACCCCTTTGGTTCCAAATTGGTTTTAAATTACTAAATTAAGGCTATGAACTATGTTTAATCATCGGGATTAAACCCCTTTCTCACTTAGAATTCCTAATAATTAGGCTTAGGGAATTTGGGATGTTACAGATTGAATCGTTCTCTCGGTCTGACCGTCGGTCTGAGGGTGATATGCTGTGCTAAGCTTAAGCTTGGTTCCCATCGCTTCTTGTAGTTCCCTCCAAAAGTGAGATGTGAACTTCGCGTCTCGATCGGAAACGATAGAAGAGGGTACACCATGTAGACGCACAACCTCTGCGATGTAGATCTCTGTCAGCTTCTCTACGTTGTATGTCGATCTTACTAGCAAGAAATGGGCTGATTTGGTCAATCGGTCGACGATCACCCAAATCGAGTCATGCCTCTTCTGCGCTCTCGACAATCCCACGACAAAATCCATAGAAATGCTATCCCACTTCCACACTGGTACGTCGAGCGGTTGTAGCATCCCTGCTGGTCATTGATGTTCTACCTTCGCTTTCTGACAAGTTAGACAGGAAGCCACATACTCCGCCACTTGCTTCTTCATTCCAGGCCACCAAAAATGCTTCTTCAAGTCCTGATACATCTTCATAACTCCCGGTGGAATACTCAAACCACTCTTGTGTGCCTCGTCGAGAATCAACTTCCTCAGCTCAGCTACGTTGGGTACACAAACACGTCCATCGCATTTCAAGATGTTGTTTACTCCAACCTTGAACTCTGTTGCTTTTCCTCGCGCTATTAGCTTAACCTTCTCTTGAAGTAGCTTCTCATGAGCCTACTGTTCCTTAATCTCCTCCAATAATCCGCTAGAAATGGTAAGCATTCCAAGCTTCAGCTTTCCTGGTGACACTTCCACACTCAACTTCAAGTCTCGAAACTTCTCTAGCATCTCCAACTCCTTGATCATCATTGCTGAAACTAAAACGCTCTTCCTGCTTAGTGAATCAGCTACCACGTTCGCCTTCCCTGGATGGTATTCCAAAGTAAAGTCGTAGTCCTTCAGAAATTCTGTCCATCTTCGCTATCGTATGTTGAGTTCCTTCTGATCGAATAAGTACCTCAAGCTCTTGTGGTCGCTGTACACAGTGAATGTGCTCCTATAGAGGTAGTGCCTCCAAATCTTTAGTGCAAAAGCCACTGCAGCAAGCTCCAAATCGTGCGTAGGGTAATTCTTCTCGTGAATCTTGAGCTGTCTCGAAGCATAAGCCACAACTTTCCGATGTTGCATCAGCACGCATCCTAATCCTTGGTGTGACGCATCGCAATAAACCTCGTAAGGTTCTTCTGATTGGGGCAGAATCAACACAGGTGCTGTTGTCAAAAGCTCCTTCAGTCTCCGGAAACTGGATTCGCACTCTTCAGTCCAAGCAAACGGTTGATCCTTCCTTGTAAGTCGTGTGAGTGGTGCTACAATCTTCGAAAAACCTTCGATAAATCTTCGATAATAGCTTGCTAATCCAACAAAACTTCTGATATCTGTCACAGTCTTCGGCTGTTCCCATGCTAACACAGCTTCAATCTTAGCTGGATCCACAGCTATTTCATCTCTAGTTATCACATGTCCGAGAAAGTTCACCTCTTCAAGCCAAAATTCACACTTAGAAAGGTTAGCATAAAGCTGCTTCTCTCGGAGTATTTGCAGTACTCGACGTAGATGCTCTTCGTGCTCCTCTTTACTCCTCGAGTAAACCAAATGTCGTCGATGAACACTACCACAAACTGATCCACGAATGGGTGAAAGATCCTGTTCATGTAGTCTATAAACACTGCTGGTGCATTCGTGACTCCAAATGGCATCACTAAGTACTCGTAGTGACCATACCTTGTCCTGAAAGCTGTCTTGGGAATATCCTCTTCCTTCACTCGAATCTGATGATAACCTGACTTCAAGTCACTCTTGGAAAATATCGCAGCTCCTCGTAGTTGGTCCATCAAATCATCGATACGCGGTAACGGATACTGATTCTTGACAATAACCTTGTTGAGTTGGCGATAATCCACGCACAGTCTTGATCGTCCATCCTTCTTCTTCACTAGCAACACTGGGGCTCCCCACGGCGACACACTTGGTCGTATGAACTGCTTCAACTCCAAGTGCTCAATCTGAGACTTCAACTCTTTCATCTCTGTTGGTGACATTCGATAGGGCGCTATCGAAATCGGTCCTGTTCCTAGAAGCAAATCAATGGAAAATTCGATTTCCCCTGCTGGCAGTAATCCCGGCACATCTTCTGGAAAAACATCGAAAAAGTCACAAACCACAGGAACATTCTTTAACTCGAGCTCTTGAGAAACTTCTGAACTAGCTAAATACATGTATTCCTGAGTTCCCTCTTTCAATGAAACACCAATGTGATTAACATATAGGTAGTTGGAAATTCCGAGGTCGGGAAAAACCACGGTTTTTCGGGCACAGTCCAAAAGGACATGGTGGTGAGACAACCAATCCATCCCGAGAATGACATCTAGACCCTTAAGTGGTAAACAGACCAAATTAACCACAAATTTTCTACCCTGAATGACCACTACACAATTAAGGCATGCAGTGTTGGTAACCAAGGTTTTAGCAGCTGGGGTAGTAACTACTAGTTTGAAGGGTAAAGCAGTCACAGTCAATTTCAAACGGTCTACACAATCCAAGGAAATAAAGGAATGGGTTGCACCGGAATCAAAAAGAACAGATAGGGGTTTACCCTTAATCTCACAGTCTCCCTGGATGAGGTCATCAGTCTGCTCTGCTTCTTCTCCACTCATACAGAAGACTCTGCCTTTAGCCATCGGGCATTTCCCTTTAGCCTTTGCTGCGTGCATTGCAGGTTCAGCCTTAGGTGTCGAACAATTCTTGGCAAAGTGTCTCGGCTTCTTGCAGTTGAAGCATACATCGTCTTTCACAGTACAGCTGCTCGCATAGTGTCCTGGCTTCCCGCAACGATAACAAGTCACATCGGCGCTAGTCTGACTCCTGCCCCTCGCATTCTGGGCCATCGGGCGATACTATCTCTTGCTGTTGTTCCCTTGGGGTCGACTATACGGCTTCTTATGCTGTTTTTCCTTCTGAGCAAACCTGTGCCCTGTGCTCTAGGGTTTCACTGGTCTGCCAATACCACTCCTCTTCTTGGCGCTTCTCATAACTTCCATCTCAATACACCTGTCAATCAGTTCTTGAAGATTCCTGATTCTTAGAGATGTCACCGACTTCTAGATATCGAATCTTAGGCCTCGCTGGAATCTCTCGCTCAACCATCCCTGGTCAGCTCGGTCACGAAACGGACTGAAGTACCTAGCAAGTGATTCGAACTTGGAAGCATACTCTGACACCGTCATGCTACCTTGCTATAGTCGAAGAGACTCCTGCTCTTTCTCAGCTCGTGCAGTGTCAGGAAAGTACTTATCCAAGAATCTCCTGCGAAAAACTTCCTAAGTGATCTCACGACGCTCTGCCGCCAAAGTCTGCTTCACTCCCTTCCACCAATACTCAGCATCTCTGAGCAACAAGTAGGTTGCGTAGTCCACTTTGACATTCTCTGTACGATGAAGTGCCTCGAAGATCTTCTCTATCTCCTGCATCCATAGATCTGCCTTATCCGGATTTGGTTCTCCGAAAAACTTCGGTGGGTCATGCTTCCAAAAATCCGCCAATCCTCTTGCCTCTGCATTCCGCTCTGCCCTTTGCTGTTGCTGCAGATTCTGCTAGGCCAAAGCCGCCGTCTGCTGGGCCACAACATTAGACTATTGAGTTGCAGTAGCCGATTGTTGAGCCATAGCCGCCGCCATTTCCGTCATTGCCTGAATTGCTCATTCCATGTTGGAGTTATCTGATCCAGCTGTAGGGTCTCTGCGAGGTGGCATTAGATTTCGAAAAATCCAAAACCTGGCAGAAACTCACAAACAAGTGATGTGTTATCACACATTGTTTCAATCAAGAAACAATTCAAACAATTGGCAGACAAACTGCTTCACTCAGTAAACAATAACAATACAATCACATTTACTCACTCAACAAACATAACTCGACACGGTGACCAGTTTCAAATTTCCTATGCACAGTCCGGTTAGAACCCAACCTGGCTCTGATACCACAATTGTAACGACCCGTTTCCGGACCGCTACGAAACTAGAAATAAACCTATATGCGATGCGTTTTTAAAACGGTACTCTTGTGTCCTTCAGAAAATGCGGTATATATATTTTTTTTAAACAATAGTGCCCGCAAAGCACACACAGAGTACTTACAGCGTTTCGAAACATGGTGCAAATAGGACGCAAGTTACGTACTGAAAATACATACATGCATAATGAGACAACCACCCTAAAATTTCAATGGAGCCGCCACCAATATTTATTTTAGGAAACATTGGAAAACCTATTTTTTGAATATTTTTGAATTTAATGAAAAAAAAAGAAGTTCTTTGAACCAGATTTTGAGCTCGGGAGTTGGTTACGCATAGGGAAGGTATTAGCACCCCTAAAACGCCCATAAAAATGGTACCTTTAATTGTTTTAAAAAACATGTTTGCCTTATCAAGAATTATTTCATGAAGAAAAAGCATAAGTCTAAGGTTTCTACAAACAGATCATAAATGAGGAAGATTAACCTTTATTTTACCTTAAAGCTAAATAATCGATCTAATGCCAAAATTGTTAATTTGAATCAGATTTAAAAATGTCTCCTTTATAAGAAAAAAATCGAACTTTCTTTATTAGTTATAGTAATTATAGTAACTAATTTAAATACTCATGTTAAATACTCTTTCTCCTATAATTCATTAAGAAATAAAAGGAAGCATTTTTGCCACTAAATTTAATAACAATAACAATAATAGGTAAAAAACAAGTTTACAAGAATCAAAAGAAATAACCTTTTTTTATTTACCACTTTTACTGAAGAGAAAATATTGGCGTAGAATTTAGAAGAATATATAGATTTTGAATAAAACTATGTAAAAAAAACAAAATTAACCCTATCATACAACAGCAATAAAAAAATTAAAAATAAAATACAAAATCAGAAAGATGCATAGATAATGAAGATAATGATGTATTAGATCTCAAGATTCAATTTTTACATACACAATCGCATGAAATAGGAATGGTAGCAACTTGGAGCGAATAAAAAAAAAGATAAAAACCTGGTTATAGTTATCTCAAAGAACTGATCGAATTACACAGAGAAGAAACTGAAACTATAGAAAAGAAAAAAAAAAGTGTTTACATTTTCAGATCTCTCTTTTTCTTTTTTCTCTATTCTTCAGTCTTTTCTTCAAGAACTGCTCTCTTGGTGACTCTTTTCAGATCCCGAAAACTCTCATCGGTTCGCTTCCCCCTTTTTCTCCTCTTTGAGAGGCTTTTATAGCATTCTTCGAATCTGTTACAGAAACAAAGAAAGATCAGGATCAAAATAAACTGGGAATAAAAGGAAATAAATGAAGAAAAAGAGAATAGAATCACTCCCTGATTTGGTTCTGGATGTCCATGTTTTCCTCTCAACCGAATCTCCATAAATCTGAGACATATTATCGAAAAAAGGGGGATTTTGGTGTGATTTGGTTTGAGATTAAGAAAGGGAGATTTGATTGATTCTCCAAAATATGCTTTCTGAAAAGAAAAGGGATGGAAGATGATCTTTTGCCTTATTTTTTTATTTCTTTCTTTTGCCTTATTTTTTTATTTTTCTTTATTCATTCTATGAGACCAAACATATTATTTTTATTTATTTATTTATTTAATATTACTACTACTAATTTTAATAAGCAAAAATAAATTAAAAGAAAGAGGCCGGACAAAATTAGGGTACGACAGCTGCCCCTCCTTAATTACATTTTACTCGAAGGTCTTCGTGCATTCGTTGTAAAAGGTAGTTAAGGATAAGGACTCTAATTTTTCCAGAACGAAATTGTTTGAGGATGCGAGATTGGCTCCTGACTTTGCTTTGGGATTCTAGGTCTGATTCCTAGTGAATTCCCGGTAAGGCATAGGTTTATTACAAAATTGGTGAGAGATTCTAGGTTCGATTCCTAGTGAATTCCCGGTAAGGCATAGGTTCGGTTCCTAGTTCTTACAAAATTGATGAGAGATTCTAGGTTTGATTCCTAGTGAATTCTCGGTAAGGCGTAGGTCTGGTTCCTAACCCTCACATCCTTGGCATTGATTACTTCCCTACTTAGGGTAAGCTTGGAGTGCGAGCTTCTTCGTCGCTCGACACAAGTTTAGGTCAGATTTCCAACAAAGATAAGTCAGGTTCTTAACTCTTGCTAAAAGGTACGGATTGGCTACCCTATTTAAGGAAGGTCCGATATATGAGCTTTTCTGTCACTCAATATGGGTTCGGGTCAGATTCCCGGCAAGATGTAGGTCAGAATCCTAACTCTTGCTAAAGTATGGACTGGTTTTCCTATTGCAAATGAACGTCCAGTGTACGAGCTCCTCCGTCACTCGAAACAGTTCGGGTCAGATTCCCAACAAGGTATAGGTCAGATTCCTAGCTCTTGTTAAAAGGTGTGGATCGATTTCCATAATTGAGGAAGATTCGAGACGCGGGTCAGGTTCCCGACTAAAGGCTTGGGTCAGATTCCCAAGGTGATGGGTCAGATTCCCAGCAAGGTATAGGACAGGTTCCTAACTCATGCCAATAGATTGGGTAGGTTGAGTACTAGTTCTTGCTGAGTAACAACAGACCAACTGTATGTAATATTTGAGGGGGTGGGTCAATGGACCCAAAAACTTTGATGGTTATGCAGGATGCAATGAATGGTATGCCCTGTATGAAATGAAATTTTTATTTTTTTAGAGAAATAGTTTTGAAGGTGGGTATGAGGCCCAGAAGTATTGATGATCATGCCCGATGCAATGAATGATATGCTATGCATGAATGTTGTTTTGTTTTTAGAGAAATGATTTTGAAGGTGGGTCGGGGACCCAAAAGTATTAATGATTATGCAAAACGCAATGAATGATATGCTATGCATAAATGTTATTATTGTTTTGATTTTTTGATTTCCCTGAGTTCCTCTGAGGATTCTGCCCCCTAGACTGGTGGGATAATAACTTTATGTTGGCTAGCTTGTCCGAATAGTTGACTTTGTACTGCACCAGGTTTGCATATTTTGCCCCTTGATAGATCATTTTATGGATCCTCAAATTTTCAGCTTCATGCTTTGAATGCTCCTAAGAGGATTAGACTGACTCCTTTTGATCCTGAGGTTCTTCAGTGTCCTTTTGGCCTTCGTCCAACCATGTGAGGAAGGATCTATGTTGAGACGCGGATCACCTTGTATAGTTCCAAAACCGGAATGAATGTGAAGCTTGTAGATGATGGGCTCAGCTTTTGCCCCTAGCTTCTTGGTTTATGTCTAGATCCAAGAAGTACAATCCGGGTTGACATGTTTGCGAATTTGACCCTAACTTCTGCCTAGGCCGCTCTTTGCGAGTTTTCAACCTAGCGGGTCGCTCTAACTTCTGCCTAGACCGCCCTTTCGGGTTTTCAGCCTAGCGAGCATTTTATTTTATATTCCTTTTTTTTTAGGTAAAGCAACTGTACTGAGGAGTTTATATGGATCTCCTTTTTCAAAAATCAAGTTTTGAGAAAATATGAGCAATTTGACTTTGATCAGAATGGACTTTATTAGGGTTGTAACGTGGCCGAGGGTTAAGGGCTATGGAAGAGAGGATATTTCAGGCTCAAAAAGTGTTTAAGGATTTATAAAAACAAGGATCTTTAGTGTAAAGATGCACTTTGATGGTTGCTAGCACAATTGTCTTGTTTTGCTTTTGCATTTTTATTCATTTTTTTTTACAAGTGTCTTGATATGTTGCATTTGATATTTGCTTGTTCGCTTTTTTTTTTAACAGACAAAATTTAATGGACTATTGTGCTAGCCTTCAATGTATGGGTGATCCTTGTTTAGGGTACTTGAAAGAATATTTCGTTTTAGGCTCGAAAAGGGTAGCAAGGGATAAGTATTTGGATAGAGAAAAAGGGCCAAATTTCATCTCAAAATCTCATTGCTCAAATTTCCATAAAAATTAATTTTTGATAATTGTGCATTTGTTTCACCATTTTATTTTTCCTTAACTATTTTTTTTAATCCTGAATTGAACATGCACCAAGAAGGGAAAAAAATTCAAATTGTATTTCCATTGATGTATTGAAAAGATGGGAACAAAGTGGGCCCTTTACAAGATATGCCCTAGGGCTTTGGGCAAAGCGTAAAAACAAATGAAGATTGCTTAAACAGGGCTATTCCTTGAAGTTTTACCACTTCGTGTTGATCAGGGCCCAACAATTCTTAATGGAGTGGCCCATTGCCCCAGTGCATGTCTTGATGAGCGTTATTTGTATCATCATTTGCATATTCTTCCTGCTCTTGACCTATACTGCGCAATGGCTGTTGAGCTTCGAGGTTGCCAATCCTTCTGCTTGTTATCCCTGTTTCCACTCTTTCTTCGACAACAACTAGATCTGAGAAGCTTGAAGAGACGTTTCCCATCATCAGATCATAGAAGGGTTGTTGAAGTGTGTCAGTGAACATGTTAACCATCTCTTTCTTAGATAGCGGAGGTTCCACTTGGGCTGCAATCCCTCTCCATCTTTGGGCATACTCTTTGAAGCTTTCATTGCCCCTTTTTACCATGGTTTGCAACTGGGAGCGGCCAGGAGCCATGTCCATATTGTACTTATACTGTTTGATGAAAGCTTTAGCCAAATCATTCCAGGAGTTGATTTTGCCCCGCTATAACCGCATATACCAGCGTAGGGATGCCCCAGTAAGACTCTCTTGGAAGAAGTGGATTAGGAGCTTATCATTACTGGAGCAGGAGGCCATCTTCCGGCAGTACATGATAAGGTGGCTTTTTGGACAAGTTAAGCCTTCATACTTGACGAACTCAGGAACTTTGAATTTTGGAGGAATCACCACGTCCAGGACCAAGCATACTTCTGAAGCTTTGAACCCAATATGATTTGCCCTTTCAATTGCTTTCAGCCTATCTTCCACAATTTGAAGTCTCTTCTGATCTAAGGGGTCTCCTGATGGGCCATTGGAAGCCTCTCGATACTCATTAGTGCTGAAGGAATGGTTCTCATCAATGGTCAAATTTGCACCCAAGTTCTGCAAGAGGTCCAATATCTTGTCCATTTTACCCTAGATTGGGCTTGAGTCCGGTAAGGATGCAGGGAAAGCTTATTTATATCTATTTTTCTGTTGAGGAGAAAAAATGGGTTATGTTATGTAGATGTCATGATTATGCATGTCATGAATTTTTTTTTTTTATGCAAAATAATATGATGGATAATGGAGAAATATTTTTTTTCATTTATTTTTTCTATAAAAATAAAATGAATGCAAGGATAATGAGAAACATCGTTAAAAAAGGAGAAAATGCCTTTTATTTTGAATTTTTTTTGAGGGAAAAAGAATGAGAAGGGAAAATATTTTTTGAAACTGTATTTTTTGCAAAGAAGAATAACAAATAATATTTTTTTGGAGAAAAATATCATTTATTATCTTTCACAATTTTTGAAATGTGAATGGAAAATAAATGGATGGAGGAACAACAGGCAGAGTGTGCCCCTTGTGATATAGGCCGGTATCTCCTAAGATCTTAGGTCATACGACTTTTGTCACGTGGAAGATGGGATAAGGTATGCTCCTTTTGTGATATGGGCCGGTGGCTCCTTAAAAGGATCTAGGGTTTATATTAAGTGTATTTCCATTGGGTGGATTTAAGATACTAATCTAAAAGGTCCCTAGAGCCAAGGGTCCTATTTAAAAATGTTACCACCAATAATAAGTATATTATTAAAGGATGGTTTTTTCTCAAATAGAGCCAAACTCTAGGTGAGGCCTTTATAGGAACCCACTGGCTGTACGTCCAGCAGAGCACCCATTACACAGCCTCTCCTAACTTAAGGTTCACTCGGGCCCGGGTCTAGGGCACCCGCTCATAGTGTGTGTAAATAAAGTGTATAAAGTGAAGTGTGTGAAGGAGCAATAACTTAAAATACTACCCGCTGCAAAATAAATTAACAAATAGATTTATATACAAGGTGGCTATCCTAATGTTCAATATACATATAATCATAAAAAAATAAATAAACTAAACAAAGATAAAAACAAATAACATAAAATAAAAAAATAAATAAATTGAAAAAACAAAAAATAAAAATAATAGTAATAAATAAATAAGCAAAAATAAAAGAAAAGGAAACAATTCACATTGTAAGGCAAACAAACAATTCAAACAATCAAAAAGGCCTAACTCTCTAAGGTCCCCAGTGGAGTCGCCAGCTGAGACAATCACCCTAAAAATTCAATGGAGCCGCCACCAATATTTATTTTAGGAAACATTGGAAAACCTATTTTTTGAATATTTTTGAATTTAATGAAAAAAAAAAAGGTCTTTGAACCAGATTTTGAGCTCGGGAGCTTGTTACGCATAGGGAAGGTATTAGCACCCCTAAAACGCCCATAAAAATGGTATTTTTAATTGTTTTAAAAAACATGTTTGCCTTATCAAGAATTATTTCATAAAAAAAAAGCATGAGTCTAAGGTTTCTACAAACAGATCATAAATGAGGAAGATTAACCTTTATTTTACCTTAAAGCTAAATAATCGATCTAATGCCAAAATTGTTAATTTGAATCAGATTTAAAAATATCTCCTTTATAAGAAAAAAAAATCGAACTTTCTTTATTAGTTATAGTAATTATAGTAACTAATTTAAATACTCATGTTAAATACTCTTTCTCCTATAATTCATTAAGAAATAAAATAAAACATTTTTGCCACTAAATTTAATAACAATAACAATAATAGGTAAAAAACAAGTTTACAAGAATCAAAATAAATAACCTTTTTTTAATTACCACTTTTACTGAAGAGAAAATATTGGCATAGAATTTAGAAGAATATATAGATTTTGAATATGTAAAAAAAACACAAAATTAACCCTATCATACAAAAACAATAAAAAAATTAAAAATAAAATACAAAATCAGAAAGAAGCATAGATAATGAAGATAATGATGTATTAGATCTCAAGATTCAATCTTTTACATACACAATCGTACAGAAATAGGAATGGTAGCAACTTGGAGCGAATGAAAAAAAAAAGATAAAAACCTGGTTATAGTTATCTCAGCAACCAGATCGGAATTACACAGAGAAGAAACTGAAACTCTAGAAAAGAAAAAAAGTGTTTACATTTTCAGATCTCTCTTTTTCTTTTTTCTCTATTCTTCAGTCTTTTCTTCAAGAACTGCTCTCTTGGTGACTCTTTTCAGATCCCGAAAACTCTCATCGGTTCGCTTCCCCCTTTTTCTCCTCTTTGAGAGGCTTTTATAGCATTCTTCGAATCTGTTACAGAAACAAAGAAAGATCAGGATCAAAATAAATTGGGAATAAAAGGAAATAAATGAAGAAAAAGAGAATAGAATCACTCCCTGATTTGGTTCTGGATGTCCATGTTTTCCTCTCAACCGAATCTCCATAAATCTGAGACACATTATCGAAAAAATGGGGATTTTGGCGTGATTTGGTTTGAGATTAAGAAAGGTAGATTTAATTGATTCTCCAAAATATGCTTTCTGTAACACCCTAATTCAATTTTTAAATCGAATCATTGCATTTAAAACATTACGAAATATCATAAACTGAATAAATTAAAACTTGACAGTTACAAGTCATAATTCATACAAGGTACTTGTCTAACGGTTTAAGTACATAACTTAAGTCTCAAAATATAACCCCAAAGTCATGAGGATTACAAAATATAGGGTCCAATGACCCATATACAACACTTAGTTCAAACAACAAAGACTAGCTGCTAAGCAACTCCAGCTAGGGTCAATCCTCTCGCACCTGCTTATCTGAAACAATTAAACGAAAGGGGTGAGATTTAAGAAATCTCAGTGAGTCCTTCACGGACCCCTCACCATCACATACCTCAATACGAATCAGTATAGACAACGGTCAAATAGCATTTACATGACAATTCACAAGTCACAAGCTCAATTCACAACACTGCATTTGAAATCTTGAAAGATAATACAAATGCAAACAAATGTCATAAAGACCACAATGAATGTTCCCCACTTGATCCAGCTCAAGTACAAAATGAGTAAAATCCGATTAAAAGGGTAAAACCAAGGGGGCCTCCAACGGCACAAGTGATAGCTAATCACTTACAATGAGGGTGCAAATGAATTTGCAAACATTCCAATCACAATCAAATCAATCACAAAACAATAGGAAATAATGCATTGCTATATCACAATCATCATATTCAAGAATCATTCTTTACTCAATTAGTTATATAAAAGATACATAAGGGTAATACCTAAGCATACCAAACATATTAGCATGTTTCAGGGAGTCAAATGGTCCAACACTAAGCATTTTAAGCCTAGGAAACAGATTGAAACACGGCCTGCACGTGCTGCATAACACGGCCGTGCCAGGCCTTCGGCAGAATTTCTGCAGCAGAGCATCAACTTCGGGAGTTTTACTAACATATCAAACGAAGTCGGAATTGGGCAAACGACCACTCATTGGAAAGCTTAGGATTTCTAGTTTATGAATATAATTTTTATTTTGGAAGATAACCATCATATTAGTGCAGTTTTAACAAACAATCCACTGGTGTCAGAAAACAGAACAACATTCATACCTGAACTTGTAAATTCTATATCTAATTCAATTCTTAACATTTTCAAGTGATTCTTGTGCCTAAAATTAAGCCCCTCATGTCTAGTTTACACAGAAACAAAAATCATTTCAATCCAAGGTCTATAGAGAGAGTTATACTCGAAATACCAGAAGCAGTCTTAACATGCATGTTCACTAGGTTGTAACCCAAACTTCTACTAAGTTTAACATCAAACCCTCACTCAAAAATCTCCATCTTAGACCAGCTAAGCCACATGCAAAGGGAAATAAAAACCCTAATGGGGGTCTTATTGGTTGCCCACCACCTAAAGGAGAAGAACTCACCAAATGTAGGAAGATGAGGTTGAAGCTTAAACAACTTTCTGGTTTCCCCTTCTCTAATTCGAGATTCCTTCTTCTACAAATATTAGGGCATTCAGCCTTCCTTGAAATGAAGAAATGACACTCCATTTTGTTTCTGCTCATGGGTTTTGGTCTAGTCCCCCCATGTTTGTTTGTTTGTTTTTCCTTTTTTATTAATAAATTTTAGGCGGGAGTACTCTTTTTCCTTCTTGGTGTTTTTTCCCTAAGGAGGGTTTTGCATCAGAAGGTTTTAACGAGGCCTCTCTCCTCTCTTTTGCCTAAAAAAAAAAAAGAAGAAATGACAACTCCACTCCCCTTCCTCAACAAGATGTAGAGGAAACCTTCAGTTCCTAGCACCTTCAAGCTTCATTCTTCCCTTCTCAAGCTCAAGCCCTAGCTCATCTCCTTCATCTTCTCTTCCTCTTCTTTTGTCCTTTGTTTAGAAAATTTAGTGTGAAGAGAGAAAATGAGGGATGGTGGCGAGACCTAGAGGGAATTAAGGGGCTGGACAAATGCTTTTACCATTATACCCTCACTCAAGTTGTAGTTTCACAACTTTCCCTACTAGTGACACCTCTAGTTTTATGATTCACACCCCAATATATACTACTCTATTAATTACTAAGCAAGCATTGGGATCCCAATTTAAGAAGCTAACTAATTAAATTAGGCAAATTAAGAAATTTAAGCAAATCATACAATTATGCAAATTATACAAATTAGGCAATTTTGGTGGGATGTTACACTTTCTGAAAAGGAAAGGGATGGAAGAGGATCTTTTGCCTTATTTATTCTATTTCTTTCTTTTGCCTTATTTTTTTATTTTCTTTATTCATTCTATGAGACCAAAAATATTATTTTTATTTACTTATTTATTTAATATTACTACTACTAATTTTAATAAGCAAAAATAAATTAAAAGAAAGAGGCCGGACAAAATTAGGGTACGACACATAAACATATACAATCAACATACACAGTACGTACAAAATAAAACAGAGTAGTAATGTAAGAGAAAATGCACCTAAGATATGAATACCCTTGAGGGAGTGATCATACCCTTGGGGTACTTCTGGCAGACACCCATGCAGAGGGCTGCTCCAAAAGTAGAACCATCAGTCTACCCTGCATCAGCAAAACACCACTAGCCCAACTGGTCACCTACAACTGTACACAAAAGACATACACTACAGTTATCCCAAAATGACACAAACAGACAAACAGTCAACACGCAATCAAGACAAATAAAAGTCATTTCCCGAATCCTCGAAGGGGCCCACCTCGTCATCATCCGCCAACTGGTCTTCCACGTCCTCGACATCACCTGGGTAACCATCATGGATTGAAGGCACCACGGGAAAAAGGTCAACTTCTCAGCGAATCAAGACATAGCAATTCATAAGCAATAAGCAAACAACAGTGTATACTGTTCTCATAACGCAAATCAAGACTCTCCCTCAAGACTCAGCTCACGACTCATTTTCTCTCGACACTTCGACAATTTTTCCGGAAAACAGACGCCGCACTATCCACTAAATACCAGCCGTAGCTTTGGGATCTTCGCTCTCCCTAGGACATTCAGCTCCAGTTCCATAACGCTGCAACGCCTAGCTAATCCACCATGAACGAAGTGGACCTAGAACCCTCAGTTGTCCGGCTTACAGCTCAAAAATGTCTCGAGACTTGACTAAGCTCTCAGACTCGATGAACAATTCGCCGCATACGAAATTCAAAGAGCAATTCGCATAATTATTCGACCACATATCAAATAATTTATAGCAAGCTTATTACAGTGAAATGCAATTCAACAATATAAGTAATTCGCATATTGAAATGCAATTCAATAACATAATCAATTCACAGCATTATTCAATCGCATATTAAATAATTGCACAACTCTAAACAACAGTCGACAATCACATCATGGAATCCATCCCTCTGTAACTCGATGGAGTTGACAGAGAGGAACAAACAAGAGTGGGGGGTTGGGGTCAGGAGACCAACCACAATATTTTTCACCCACGAACGACTCGGAATATAGGCAACCGCACAACAATAATCACGAAGGGGTTCGGAAACCCTAACTTTGAACCCGGAGAGTTCTCAGACTTCTTCGCATTTAAAACTTGCCCTTTACACAGGGACATACAAAAATAAAAGCCTACAAATATCTAGAAGTGCCCTTACCACAAGCTGTCGCTAATGTAGCTCCGAAGTCCTCAGGTCCGCGTTGCTCAGTCTCCGGTATTACGATTCCTATCACCACGACAATTTAGTACACTTCTAAGTAAAACTAAAACATAGCTCTCACTTAGCCCTTTGATCTAACCAAACTCACTCAAGCATTTCAATTATTAGCTACTTGAAAGTAAATAAGATTTTTGAAACTAAAAATCTTTCTTGCAATTTAAGTAACACTAAAATGATAACCTTTCTCATAATTTTCAAAATCTTAACACATGTTCAATCAAACTTTTAAACAAGTCAACAAACAAAAATTCCCTTTCCAAAACCACCTATGGCCTCACGGCCTCTACTCCCTTTTTCTCCAAAAATATTTGCTAAAACTCCTTTTCATATCCATAACAATTAATACACATAAGAGAATTCAAGTCAAGTATCAAAACATTAAGACAATACCAAACATAACTCAAACACATATATGGGCATGTTTTCAAAACATTTCCTAACAACAACTAGTGCCACTTTCAAAGCCTTTTTCCTTCATTCAACCCTTTTCAAACATGCCATTATCAATGCTACTAATTTCAAGAATAAGATCAAATCAAATCCATTTCAAAATTAAGTTCCAAAACCAATTAGAACAAGTTACAAAATGATTTTCCTCTTCCAATTTTCAACTAGGGCTCGCGGCCCTTACTTCTTTTCTTTCCAAAAACATTGCAAGTTCCTCAATTCTTACTCAAAACACTTTAAATCATGTTCAAGGCAAAGCTAAAAATTTAAGAACAACCTAATCATGCTTCACATGCCAACTTAGTCCTTCAAGAGTCAATTTTTGCACAAAACATAAACTACACTTATGCTAACTCATGCATCTCTACTTCACTAGCAATTAAACCACATAAAACATTTAATCCAACATCTCAATACATGATTCAACACCATAAACCCACTTTTCCTATAGTTCAAGAATAGGCAAAACCCACAAATAACAAGTTTCACATGCTCATCAAAAACTATAGCCCAATCAAACATCATACAACTTCCAATAACACATATAAACCATCAATTAGTTGATTCAAGTAGGATCACATCATTTTCCCCTTTCTAACACCTAGGGTTTTCGCCCTAGAGCATCAAAGGAAGGATTGAAGATGTTTCATCTCCCATTAATCATCACCAACCATCAAAACAACAACAATCAAGCAAGTAATCAAGACTTGAAACAAGCAAAATCAAAACAATCAAAATGGGGAGGGGGTGGTGCTATTTTGGGGCTGTTTTGGGGGAGGAAAAATTGATTTTTCTTCTCATTCAAATGGTTGAAAATATAGATAATGAAGTAGAGAAGGAAACCTAGCAAGAAAACTAAGTTTGGAAGCCAAAATCTCAAGAACAAAAACAAGGGAGGGGGCGCGATTTTTGGGGCTGTTCAAGGGGGAGGAAAACAGAATTTTCTCCTTACTTGATGAGGAACTAAGTAGAGATGACGATTTGGAACAACTTTGATGAAGGTTGCAAGTTGTAAAGCTCAAAGACTTGGGAGAAATCAACCATGGAAACCTTGGAACCCTTACTTTCTCTAAGAATGGAAGAAGAAGAAGTTTTGGGGTTTGAGAGAGGGAGGAGTCGTGAGATGGGGCTGAATGGGAGGGGGTTCCATTTCTTTTATTCAGTTAAAATCAATTAGAACAATAGTTAATAATAATTAAAATAAGTAAAAGTAATTTTTTTGAAATAAATCACACACTTAGTGACACCTAGTAACCTTTAAAAGATGCTAATCACATCACTCACTCTATCCCATCTAATCTCACCTCACTCAAGATTACCCTCTAAATCTAGCGTCTTAAGGTTTAAAAACACGGTGACGAGAAACCGCAAAACCGATATATTTCTCGCCGATAAAATCACGAAAAATTAATTTGCGAGAAATTAATTCATCGCGTGATAATATTATATTATAAATAATAAAAACAACCTCAATCACTTAAAAATAATTAAAACAAGTTACGATTCGATGTTCATCGAAATCAGGGCTCATTTTTTATTTTTTTCTGCGGCAGAAATTGCCTGGCGATTTGAAACGCGACGAAACTTCGTTAGAATTTTTTGACGATATTCAAACCACGAATTAATATAAGAATATTAATTCTCAATTATATTTGGCTACTGATTTATTTAAATCACTTACTTAGAGAACAAGCAACTGCTTATTATAGCATAAATACGACAGTTAATACTATAATAGCGCTAATAATCGTATCGAAAAAATACGGGTGTTACAGTCGCGATAGGCCAATTTTAGCCTATAAATAGGCCTTGACCCCCTCTGTTCATTCCAAGGGTTCCCAAGGGCCGTTGGAGAGCACAGGGGCGTGGAAGAGCTTAGGGAAGAGAGGAACGCGAGGAACGAGAGCAGCAGCGACCTTATAGGCCAAGTACGGGGGAAGATACCTTAATCTCTAGGGAAAATAGGTAGTAGAGTAGGACTGTTAGCATGGGTAGGGTTCCTTATCCCTACTAGGGGTTGTTAGTAGCAACACCTTAGGAGAGGGGTTGCGGAGTACGGTGGCTTAGGAGAGTCACTATAGACCTACCAACCAATATAGGTTATGTTTGTAAAATTATGCGGATAGTCGCTTGTGCGACATTAAGATTAGTTTATAAGTTGTTAATACGCGGTTAATTATGGCCAATAATGGTTCATAATATTCTGTTTTATGCCTGATATTTATGTGCTAGTTGCATATAATATCTGTGTGTGTGATGATTGATGTATGTCTTAAAGTCAAGGGTGACGCCCTCTTGTTAGAGGTTTGCGAATCCCTAGAGGGTAATAGTAAGTATTACCATCGACATCCTGTGATAGTGGTGATAGTCGGGTCAGTGTACCCGAGGTTGGTGTACTTGTGGTATTGACAAAATGGTCATGAGATAGTCGGTGGCCTTGAGGGGTATGTACTCGGCCAAGACCTTGAGGGGTATGGACTCGGTCTTTCCGATGAGGCTCTCCATGTCCGTGGTACCAAAGTACGGATTAGTATTGGAGATAGTCGGTGACTTTGAGGGGTATGTACCCGGTCATCCGGACGAGTCTCCAGGACTCCACGTCCGACGAGTGGACAATCTTGGCCATTCCTGTAATAGGAAAGTTGTCCTAGTGCATAGGACAGTGCCTTACTCTAGTGGTTGGATACGGTAGTATGGGATGCCATATCCAATGATTGGAGATGGTAGTGTATCAGGATCTGTTCCCGGGACAACTAACTTATATGATTCTGTGCCCTAGGACTGGTGATCGGTTTAGGGAGAAGGGCCGGTGGTCAGCACGAATGATCAGTGAAATTTGTCAGTCGTGATTTGACCGTATGGTTGAGTTTGTCAATTGACGTGATAGTATGGTCTGGTCTGAGACTGTGTACTCGAAGGTTAAAGTCTGGTATTTGCAGTGTCAATTATGATATGAAATAATGTGATAGTATTGTGCTAAGTATGGTAACAGGTATTCTGCTATACTATTTTCCTGTTTGAGAGAGATTGATAGATATTTTACCCCTGTGTTTTCTGTATTTTCCTGTACAGTATAATGAATAATAGATGAACAGGAGCAACCTATAAGGAGTAGTTTGAAGGTTTTTGCTTAGAGATGGGGAACACGGCCAGTGGGATTTCGTGTCTATCACCCTCATGGGTGTTGGTTTTGATTTTGTACTTGTGTAATAAACTTTGTATAACATCTTTTAATAAATAAAGTATGTGTGCTTGTTTTAAAATGTACTATAAAAATTAGGACGTTACACCGTGATTTTGCGACGCCGAGATTCATTTGACCTAGAGTCAAAAGATGGTCATGGAGTGGTTAGGAGAGGTATGGGTTAGATTTGAGGTGGCATTATGTGATTGGTTAAGGACTTAATATCCTACCAAATGGTATGGCTTACAAGGTGAATCACCACCCTAAACTAGGCGACTCACCAAGGCTAGAATTGACTAAATTTCTTCTCTTCTTTTCCTTAGAGTGCGCTAGCCACCTCCCTTCTAAAACACCATCTTCATTAATTTTTTTCACTTTGAAGGAAGACTAGTGTTGGTGTATTTTGAGAGCAAGAGAAAATCCCCTTCTTCCTTCCTTCCTAGGCTGTGAGCTTGCCACCATTTTCGACCAAATTCCTTGCTTGAAACTTGAGAGAAACCTAGTGTTTGAGATTGTGTGAGTGTTGGGGTGTTTGATCAAAATGTTTGGAAAAAAATTCCTCCCATTTTGATCCTTGAAGCCGTGAGGTTCAAGTGCTGTGTGGGTGAGATTTTTAGTCCTTTTTCTTCTAGTTTTCAAGCTTTAGATGTTGATGTTTTTTAGTAAAACAAAAGATTAATCTTCCGTTTCTCAAGAGCTTTTAAAGCCATGATCAAATGAGAAAATTTAAAGGGAAGATTCTCTTGATTTTCTTAGTGATTTTGTTGTTGTTGTTGTTGTTGTTTTGATTATGGAAAAAAACTGAAATTTTTTTCCTTACTTGGAACCCTAGAGACCGTGACCTAGATGAGGAACAAAAGGGAAGATTTCAAGTTTTTAACACTTTGTTTCTTCGTGTTTTGTTGTTGTTACTGTTTAAGAAATTTTTTGGAGAAGGTTTGATTTAGTTTAATTTTAATTCAAGTGTTGTTTTGATGATTTAAGAATATGAACACTAACTCTTGAAGAAATCTATGTATTTCTTGAGGTAGGTGGAGTCTTCGGAATATTGTGATCCAATCTTTAAGTTTTGATCTTATTTTGTTGTTGGAAAAGGTTTGAAAGAATGAAAATTTTGGGTTGATGTTGTTAGTGTTAAAACCATGAGGTTTAGAGGGTTTTTGGTGTTGGTTTTAAAACTTTTACTTGATTTAAATATTAGTTGTTTAATAATTAAGTGTTTTGGAAGTTAGATCCTTGATTTTGTTTGAAAAGAAATGGTTTTGGTTATTTTAAAAATTAAAAGTTTCTTGATGTTAAAGTTGTAAAGGTTTTGAGGAAGTTGTATGGTTTTTAAAACATTGTTTTAGCTTTGTTTTAGTAGTTTAAGTGTGAGTTGTAAAATTAGTAAATTTTAGAGTTGTGTACCCTAGTGGCTTGGTTAAAACGTGGCCCTAGGAGTAGATTTAGTGGTTTAGAAGTTGTTCTAAAAACCTAGTGTTGTTTTAAAGTTGTAGAGGTTGTGGGTGTATGTGAGTTTGAGTTCGAGGTAGTGGTTGTGATGATACCGATAGTAAAGCTTATGTGCAAAAGCGCCTAAGTTCAGGGCATCTTCCAATTTGTTGTTTTATGTGTGTTTGTGTTGTGAGGAAAGTTGTGTTGGAATTGATGTTGATGTGGTGATGTTTTTATGGATTAAAGTATTGTTGTTTTAATGTAGTGTTATGTTTTGGTGAATTAATTTGATGTTATTGATATGTTGTGATATATTGGGGGGGGGGGTGTGTGTGTATGTATGTTCAATAACCGATGGGTAAAAAGGGGTTTACCGAGAGCAAGTGGGTGAGGAGTTAAGTCGTCAGTTGGAATTGTTAAGCGTTTTTGAATAAAAACATAAAGGGATTTTTAGTTAAAACACTACAGTAGATTTGGGATTCGCTAGCGCTTATTTTTTGCCTTCATCAGTGCTATCTATTCACCCGCTAGTGATTGTGTTTCGAAAAGACAGTATTTTGGAAACACTAGTGAAAATTGGGAATAGCTAGCGCTTCTTTAAAGAAGTGGTATCTATTCTAAGCTTTGCACTACAAGAAATTTGACTTTTAGTAACAGACAAAATCTGTCACTAAAATTATTTACCTTCTACCTACGGTTTTTGCCAGTGGGCAAATACCACTTGAAGGAAGGCAAAAATATTTGGCTTCTACCTACAGTTCGTCTGTCACTAAAACTAATATTTATTAATTTATTTTTTATTTTTGTTACTATAAATTCTAATAAATAAATTGTCCATAATATTTCTATTAAAATTAATTTATATGATATTTCTAATTAAACATATGAAACTATGATAGCCAAAAACATGGAGTCAGCACCAAAGTATTTTTCCAAGTGAAGTACTAGATTGAATTGCATTGAGAAACGAGGCAAAAGTAGTCGTACAAGTATGTAGATGCTAGAAAATACATAAAAATACATGTATGAATCAAATCTCAGTCCAATAAACTTAACGTTCAGACATTTTAAAAGAGCTACAATACAATCTGCAGAGACCCAGACATAAAACAAGTTTAAAGCAACCACAATAGAGGTGCAACAACACCCACTTCGCCATTGCAGGGACCGTCGAAATTGTTTCCAGCATCATCACATGGCACCCATACCGCTCCTGAAATTACGATTCCAATTAATCAAACGAGCCCAAGTGGATGAGTATAACAATTGTGTTCTCCCAAGTGGATGAAATTCTTTAAGGCAAATGCTAACAAGTACCCTAAGGGCACTAGTTCAGAAATCAAATATAGAAATTAAGTATTGGAAGTTGTGCATTCAATTACTTGAAAGTTTAAATATTGTTATTTCCAATACAAACATTCTATTTTTTGATTCCTTAACTAGTGCCTTAAGGGCACTTGTTAGCAAGACTCATTCTTTAAATAACTAAGCTAAATACAACATAAAAAGTTTACACCTCCCATTACCAGAAGCTAAGTCTCCAGTACTCCCATTTTTAACCTTACATGCATGCCACTTTTGCTACTTGAGAAGTTCACTAATATTTAACATGTAAATTAAGTATTTAAGTTAATTACAAAGAATTGAAGCAGGAAAGGGATAGCTTTAATTGTACTTTATAACTTGCAGCCCCAGGAGCATCCCTATGGCTAGGAAATTAAAGTATTCATGACATTATCTGGTAAAGACATCCACAGCCCATCCAATAGAATCATTGGCTTTCAAAGTTTCAAATAATTCTTGCCTCTTCTCTTCTTTCAGTGTCCTAGAATTTGCGCTAACAAAGATGCAAATGTGACGGTTCAAATTTAAAATGCGTGCATATATATAAGTTGTGCCTTTCTGAGTGAGTGTGTGTGTATTTATTACTAAGGAATAAGGATGAACACTCATTAGTCTACGCATTTTTTCCAGTAACCATTCAATTCAAAATTCAAACATTTCCAAGCAAGAGCTTGGGTGGAAGAAACTAATTTAAAAAAGAAAAACAAATTCACTTTTCATTGATGTTGTCACACATTTTCTGAAGAAACCAATTCTAATGAATTTGCATTAATAGAAATACAAATATATATCATGATAAAAACTCTTCTAATAGTACAATATTATCAAATAACAGAACGAATCAAGTTGAGTTGAGGACTTACCTGAAAAGCTCAAAGTAGCTAGGGTCTTGTGGTAGGATCGAGCACAGTACAAGCAAAGCAACCATAGACCATGGGCCCTGAAACAATTTCAAAAACATGTTCCAAGGGAGAGAGAATGTTGAGGGATTTTGAGAATGGAAAAAGAAAAAGTGGTGAAACAAACCAACAACAGGTCCTCTTCTAGCTTCGTCGATTCTGAGGATGCAGGGCTCCGATTCCCATTCTGGAATTAAATTAATTACACATGAGATGAACAGAGAAAAGCCACCAAGTGCACCATAAGTATTACCTAACGTAGATTTATATCAATATGGAACGAATCACTGTATGGATATCCGTGGGATTGACCTGATTGGGTCGTTGAATAAGCTCTGTCCTCCGATTTGTGTGATTTTTTAGTTTTTTCGTGACCGAAAAAAGACATGAAAGGCTGCTGACGGACCCAACTCTTATTTTTGCGACCTTTCCACAATGCCCATTCCTTTGGATTATGTAAAAGGCCAATTTGACCGAATAAATAAATGAGGAAATTAATAATAAAATAAAAACGGGCTATTGGTCACTTAAGTCTCTGGAAGTGTGACTCGGTGTCACTTTAGTCCCTGAAAGCATATAAACTCCAAAATAGTCCCTGTAAGCGTGCTCCGTCTGTCACTTTGGTCCCTGCCGTTAACAATTTCATTGACTCCGTGAGTAATTGGTCACTTTGGTCCCTGAAAGTGTAACTCGGTGTCACTTTAGTCCCTGAAAGCATATAAACTCTAAAATAGTCCTTGAAAGTATTCTACGTTTGTCACTTTGGTCCCTATCGTTAGCCATTATTTTGGAACGAGAGACAATCAAACGTATAACACTTTTATGAACTATTTTGGAGTTGTTACTCTACCAGGAAAAGTGACACCGAGTTACACTTTCAGGGACCAATGTGACCCCAACTACTCACGGAGTCAATGAAATTGTTAACGATAGGGACTAAAGTGACTGACAGAGCACACTTACAGAGACTATTTTGGAGTTTATATGCTTTCAGGGATTAAAGTGACACTGAGTCACACTTCTAGGGACTTAAGTGACCAATACCCCAAATAAAAACACAAGGGAAAACAGTAGTATCCCTTTACTAAAATAGTTGTAAAGCCCCTCCATTTCATCCTTTAGGGTTTGTTTGGTATATGAAAGAAAGATAGAGGAAAGGAAGAGAAAGGAAAGGAAAAGAGAATAAGAGAAAGGGAATAGAAAATAAGATGATTGTTTAATGGTTTGGTTTGAGAGAAAATGAAAGGAAATGATGAGAGGAAAGAAAAAGTATATTTATGAAATGACATTAATATCCCTAATGAAAATGAGATGTAATAAAAAAAATCAAAATATAAAAAATATTCCGTCAAAATTTGATTTTATTTTAATAGATAAAATAAATATTTATTTATAAAATAAAATGTGCGAAAAAACATATTTAATATATTTTTTAATAAATTTTAAACTAGATAATTTCGAAACCATAAGGAAGAAATTAATGCTGTATTTGTTTATTGCATTTTTTTGATAATTTCATTTATATATTTAATATAGTTTTATTAATAATTTTACATTAGATAATATCATAATCAAATCTAACAAAACAACGTTCTCAGTTCGTGCACTTGGTTCACAACCACTGTTTATAATATTCAAAGGACGGGTATTTTTGTATTTTTGTTTAATTTCATGAGCTCTCAGTGGCTTTCTTTCCGATTTGCGGGGAAAGGGACTCTGTGTGGGTCCCAGCAAAAATGCTTCTTTCCTTCCCTTTTCAAGCTGTACCAATCGATGGATCTTTTATTGATTTGCGTGTTTTCAATCCTTTCCCAATTTTATCCCTTCTCTTCCTTCGTTCCAAACATAGGGTTAAGGCTATAATATTGAAAGCCCGAGCTTATTCTAAAATTCTTTATTTGGGGGGGGGGGATCCCAAGTTAAGTAAAGAGGAAACCTTTCTAATCTATTTTCGTCAAATAACAGGTTAGGGCAACATGAGCGCGAAAAATTTAATTTTTAAAACTTTTTTAGCTCTGAAGGCATGGCAAGGCAAGTTGCCCATAGATTGCTAAACAAGCGGACTGGAAGAAACTAGTCTTTAAAAAACTAAAGAAACGAAGAGCCGACACTTCCATTCCAAGTTCTTCACACAATATTTCAAATGCTCGAATATACCCCCAACCGCCCGGGTGTAATTGAGTCGGAGTAACGTTCGACGACCTATACTGAAAATCGTTGAAAAGCAACCGCATGCCCATTTTTTGAAGAGTGTCTTATCGAGATTGCCCATCACTCGGATGACGCTCGCAGTCGCAGATTAACTCATCTTGCAAACAAGGCAGGATATCTACATAACCTTTTTATGCCGCCAGCTCTTGAGTAGAGTATTTTGTCCATGCACAATAGACATCTAGAGATACCCAACTATATATAGGAATTATCATCGGCCTCTTGTGGATGGGTCTATTGATTAGAGGATGCTGTGTGTGTTGACCATTTGTGAACCTGACACAATTAATATAGCATTCATCATCAGGAGGTAAATTGGTCGACTCGCTAGAAGACTCGGCACAGATTTTTGCAACTGGTTGGCTGCCTTCCTCTATCAATTAGGGTTTGGGGGTGGGTGTGCTTCGATGGAGCCGATTGGAGCCTCTGCTGAATGAGCGGCTCTTCCTCAATTTCCTCTTCAGTTCACCGCCATCAAACAAATGGACCTTAACCAAGGTTAAGGTTTTTGTTAAGGAATTTACGCACAAACAAGAATAGCAAAAACATAAAACCGATCTAAGCACCTACGACACAAAATCAAGAGTCAAACAAAGACGAACAAAAAATGACTAATGATCCGTATCCGGTCGGTCGGCTATACACTAAAGGGCTCACAAATGTTGCTGGTAGAGCGCTCTTGCCTATCAGGCTCGGCGCTCGAAGGGCTGTGATCCGTACCCGACCGAACGGTCGTGTACTAAAGGCTTGGCCGACCGATGCTTAGAGCCCTGTGACCGACCAAACAGGTTTGCTAGGTTAATCATCCCTCCGAGCCCAAATAGGAGGCCCACTTATAGGCTCATTTAGTGGCTATATAAGGAGATCCACCACACAATGGCAAGAAAACTGATAAACCCTAATAAGACTACACTATATTGAATGGGACTTGATTTGGCGTCGAAGTGGCTTCGCAGGTATCCACACCGGCGGCACCACCACGACGAACTCCAGGACCAGCGGAGCTTCATCTTCATCCTTCCCCGAAGGTACCCTCTGGTTCCACTCAAGAACATTGGTGTCCACCATGGGGCCACGATAAAACGATTCCCTGGCCACACAGTTCGATAAAAAATGATCTCCTTCATTTTTCTCGTCCGGCCATGGTTTCACGGAGGTCTGGTCCTCCCATTCGATGGCTAGGATGTCCCTGTTTTGTTTACGTTCCTTGTTTTCCCCCAACATCAAATCCAAATCTTCCATTCCCAAAACTTACAGCAACTTCTTCGTGTTGTCCCTGCTGCGTCTTCTTCGTGTTGGCCAAAATAGAGAGCGATTTCTATTTTCGCGAGCCACCACTTCTCAGGCACGATTCCGGCCACCATAGGCCGCGGGATAGCAAACCAAAATAACCATGGAGATACTATCGACTTATCCTACAAAACCCATGTCAATTTCGGGAAGAAGAAACTAATTTCGGAATTCCTAGGTCAGCAACTTCTAGCCCAAATCTCGGCCATCACGCGCCTCCTTCAAAGAAAGTAAACCGATGGTTGAACTCCCCAAGAGGCCCGCATCAAAACCCCTAAGCCAGAACTTTGAACGGAGCATGTTTCCCGAAGAACACCACGTTGGAGTTTGTCTTCGCCGTACTGAAAAGCCTTGTGGCAGCCAATTCATCTTCTTCCTTTGTACAGTTGGCCATACCTGAGGACAACTGAACTGGCCACCTACCAATGTGCTTAGGGTCCATCTTCGATCATCCAACAATGGCTAACTGAACCTTCGATCTACTTTTCTCTAAACCGCAAAATCGCCATTTCTCTGTCATCTCGACCCAATTTATTGGATTACGATTTCACGTCAGGATGATGAAGCACGGTCGGCCTGGAGGGAGTACAGTTGGTCCTCCTCCCCTTTCAAGGATTCCTATTAGCTAGTTTCATTTCGCATCTTTTGGCCGAGCCTCTCATATGTTTGGTCGGTCAGTCATGAGCAACAACGAACCACGGAGTAACCCACATGCTTGTCCTATGTCTTTGGTTGTGAAGATGAAAATCCTATTCTGATTATTATTATTATTTTATTTACTATTACTCTGGTTTGTTTTGGCCCTTGCTGGGCAGCTTGATTTGTTTATTATCTGGACAGATGATCTTAGACAAAGAAGAATTGAAGTGAAAATGAGCACTTGTGATACGCAGGCTGCAATGCAAGAGACCTGAGCAAGGGTATTTATCGAATTTCCTGTGATAGAGCAGTTAAGAATTAGCTCACATTAGCAATTCGGGACCTGAAGACGTGTATCCTAAAGATCGGAGGACCAACGAATCTAACCAGGATCTTGATACAGCTAAGCTTTCTTTGGGGGTCCTTTGAATTATTTCTTAATAATTTGATTTGCTTGCATATACGTGAACACTAAAGATGTTGGATAGATTGATTAAAGTGTTGGCTTGCTAACCTGCATTACTTGATTCGCTGCATGTGATTGGTTAATCAGATTTCCTGTGAGCCACATGCTCTTTTACTCATATACTTTGATGTCATGCGATGACACTTATATACTTTCTCCATTTTGTACATCTAGTTATGCATAAGATGTGCATAATATTTTTTAAGAATGCCACATTTGTGATAAGCCTTTGTTTAAAATGATATAATAAGATGTTGTTTTGAAAATTTCAAAGTTTTCACCGAGAAAGTGCTGGAATACAAACCTTGTTTGAATCATGAAGCTTAGATTGTACCAAATGCTGAGAATAACTAGTTGTAAATAGCAATTCTGTGAGAAAGAATTCGCTTGATTATGACTACATGCTTGCTCATAGCTTGTATACCCTGTTTGGCTGCTTACTCTTATGATTACATAGGAAAATATTCCTTTTGGAGAGATTTGGCATTGCTTATTTCCTAATTTTGTGATTGGAATCTTTGTTCTATCTGTTATAGTGGTGGAGTTTATATTATTTTATCTCACATTTTACTTTATTGGCTGGAGAATATTTAATGTGTCTTCTACCTCTTATTATTTGATCTAATTTATACAAAAGTAAAAATGTCTCATCCTTTTTGGAGTGACCAAGATGTTATCATAGGCTGATATGGAGTTTGTTTTTAAAGACCCCTTGCTCATCTTTGTAAGCAATGGCGTACGGTTTTATTCATACTTAAATTTTAATTGGATCATCATAATATCCAACCTGTTATATGCCACCTTGCGCTTTTAAATTGGAATGCTTATTTTCCTAATTTTATTATTACTGCTCTGATGTTATGCTATGATGCTGATGTATTTTATACCATATCATCTATATTTTGATACTTGAATCCTCTATCTGAATAATCTAAAATCGTCTATGCTTTGTTTGGAAAAGTTTAATCTGAGTTTCTAACTAAGAGGGCAACTATTTTGATGACAAACCTGTCCATGTCCTTTTACCGATCTGAATTTTTATGTTACAGTCTTGGACTGGTCTGAATGTCGTCTTAAAATTATAACTTTTATATGGTCTTTTGAGTTGCATATATGTCATTCTCTAAAGTATGGAAGCAGGACTCAAATGCAATTTGCTTTGTTATTCTACTTCAACTTTCTTTTAGGCAATGTAAAATCTGACTGAGATAATCAGGAGCTGGATCTGTTTTGTGCCATTTTCCTTAGAGCATAGCTGACAACTCTCGTGTGAGATTAAATCCCACCTGAGCCTTGTATGGAGATTTCACAATTCAAATACCAACTAAAGACCGTGAGCAAAGCCAAATTTGGAAGTCCGAATGGCTAGCAAGCCATGCTCACTTATCTTAAAGGAAAGTCAATGAAGAGACATAGGCGTGGAAATAACTACTGCTTTTAACCCCTAAAGTTGGTGGAACAATAATGCAAAATTTGACCTTCGTCTTTGTTTCAAGCTGGAAAAGATCAACTACTTCAACTTTCTTCTTTCACTGGGTAAACTATATGGGGAGTACCTCAATCTCTCCCTCTTTTTCATTGGGTTCCTTGTTAACTGGATCTTGATATTGCTAAAACTTTATTTTTTGTTTCTTGTTGCTAAAACTATGAAGATTATATAGTTGATGTAACACCCGTACTTTTACGATACGTTATTTAGCGTTATTGTAGTGTAATTTTTGCCATAATTATGCTATAATAAGCAATTCCTTATTCTCTAAATAAGTGATTTAAATAAATCAAGATCAAATTGAATTTGGGAATTAATATTTCATATTAATTCATTGTTCGAATATCGTCAAAAAATTCTAATGAAGTTTCGTCACGTTTCGAATCGCCGGGCAGTTTTGCCGCAGATAAAATTTTAAATGAATCCCGATTTCGATGAAAATCGAATCGTGACTTGTTGTGATTATTTTTGAGTGTTTTAGATTATTTTTATTATTTATGATAATTTATTTTCACGCGGTGAATTAATTTCTCGTCAAATTAATTTTCGCGAATTCATCGGCGGGAGATTTACCAGTAACGCGATTACTCTACGCAGTGTTTTAGCAACCCTTAGACTTTAGAATTAGAGGGTAATTATGAGAGATGTGAGATTAGATGGGATAGATTAGTTGATGTGTTTAGCATCTTTGCTTTATGGTTAGGTGCCACTTAATGTGTGACTAGTTTTTTTAACACTTTATTAGATTCATTTCCAACCAAGCATTTTTTTTAAGTGAAAAAAAATAATCCTCCCCTCCCTTTAATCAACCCAAACCGCGCCCCCCCACCATCTCTCTACCCTCATAGAGAGAAGCTCCAAAACCTCCATGGAAGCTACCTTCATCAAGTCTTGAGTTACTTCATCTCTTGCTTCATTTTCTTGCTAGTTCCTTCTTCTACCTTCCATCATTACCTAGCTCATCACCAAGCAAGTGGAGAGCACCATTTTCTCCCCCACAAACAGCCCCTAGGCCACGACCACATAGGAGGAGGAGGTGGTGGTTCTTTTCTCATTTCTTTCTTGTTTTCATACTTTGTGTTGTGTTGATTTTTGCTTGATTGTGATCATAAGAGGAGATGAACACTTCAACCTCTATTCCTTGGAACCCTAGGCGTGACCTAAGGGAGAAGAAGAGGGCTTTGTGTGATCCTTAGTGAATCAAGTGATTAATGGGTTAAATAAGCTTCTTTGATGTTGTTGTTGTTGTATTTTTTCATAGTTTAGGATTAGCTTGTTGCTTGCAGATGATGTTGTTTAAAAAAAAATGTACCGCATTTTCTGAAGGACACAAGAGTACCGTTTTAAAAATGAGTCGCATATAGGTTTAATTCTAGTTGAGCAGCGGTCTGGAAATGGGTCGTTACATATACCACTTTCCAAAATCATGCTTTCAAGTGTGTGTTTTTCACAAAATCTATCTTATTCAAGGCTTCAATTAAGCATGCATATATTAATATAAGTCTTTGCAAGAAATTTCCCTTTTTCCTATGCCTATAGGGCTCACGGCTAAGGGCCTAAAATGAGTGAATAATTTGCAAAATTTTCAACCATAAATTAGTACCGTTTCACTTAGCATTTCTTTTTCAAGACAACAAGTCACAATTCAAGACCAATATTCAACTAAGTGCCAATACTATTTTCAAAACATTTCAAGAGTAAGAGTTTTAAAGAATCCTTCCAATTCTTTTGATCCCAAAACATTTTAACTATGGCAATCACAAAGTTATTAACTAGAGAACAAACTCAATCAAGTTCCAACATGCTTTTTAAGTCCTCAAGTACAAATTTTCACAATTGGCTTACTAACTCTTCCACTTAAACATATCCAACATATCCAATAACAATCTTATCAACCAAAACATGTTATTCATCAACCAATTTCATGCTTCATCAATCAATTTCTACCATTTTCCTCTTTTCAATAATAGGTTCAAGCCATAAAAATAACTTAAATCACGCACAGAGTAGCTACAGCGTTTTGGAACATGGTTCAATGTAGGACACAAGACACATGCACTGGGAATACATACATGCATATATATACAGGTCATCATATATAGTAAGTGCAAAATAAAACAGTGTAGAAATGTACAGAGAATACAGCTATGGTATGAAGACCCTCGTAAGAGTAGTCATACCCCGGGGGTATTCCCGGCAGACACCCACGCAGGGGGCTGCTCCAAAAGTAAACCACCAGTCTACCCTGTAGTACAAAAAAAATTTCGAGCCCGACTGATCACCAAACTAACTGTACACCAAAAGTAAATACTATAGTCATCCAAAATAACATAAATAACAGTTAGACAACACGACGACCACAGATAACTACCCGGATCCTCAGATGGATCCTCCTCCTCATCCATCGAGTCTTCTCCAGTCAAGTCGATAAAAGGTGCTGCAGTAGGCACATCCTCGGGTACATCACTAGGCACATACTCTCCGGCCATATCGTCCTCATCAGGTCTCGCCCCAAGACAATCAGCCTCGCTGCACACACTACAGACGGGAGGTGGATCCGCTGGTGGAGTGGAGGTCCTAACAACAGGAGGGGCAGCCGGCTCTACTGGAGGAGTCAGGATAGCCATATCTCTGGAAGTAGACGCTCCTGCAGTCCCGCGTCGAATCGTGCTTTTGCGAGCGGTCACTCTAATCCTCGGTCCTCGTCCTCGACCTCGGGAAGCAAAATAGGCAGTAGTATGCCTCGGGACCTCGGGAGGTCCCTCTAGTGAGGAAGACGAAGCTAGTGCAGTCCTCTCTCTCTATAGTACGCCAGGCGTCCACTATCTGCAACATCCGGATCGGAAAGCTCACCGTACGTCGTGAAGTCTCCTGTCTCACCAAGACACCATCCTCTCTGAAACTCTGAACAACATTCCCGGTATATACAACGCGACGTGAGATGGGGTCGAACTCCATCGCCGCGGGTAGCTCCAAGTCTGGGAAATCAAAGAAGATCTCCGGCGACGTCCTCATCGCCAGTATCGGTACACTCTTCGCCATCACCTGGGTAACCATCATGGATTGAAGGTACCACGGGAAAGGGTCAACTTCTCAATAAATCAAGAAATAACGAAACATAAACAGTGGGCAAAACAAACATATGCATAGTTCTCAAGGCGCAACATAAGACTCCGCTCAAGACTCAACGCTCACGACACTTTTGACAATTTTCCGGAATGTAACGCCGATCCATCCACTGAACGTCAGCCGTAGCCTTGGGCTCTCCGCTCACCCTAGAACATTCAGCTCAGGTTCCTTGACGCTACGACGTCTAGCTAATCTGCCGAAAAACCAGCCGTAGCCGTTTAGGGGATCCTAGCACCCTAGGTTAATCGGATCAAAGCTCAAAAATGTCACGACACTCGACGACTCGACTAAACTCTCACACTCCAATGAATAAATTGCCGCATACGATAATTTAGGAAACAATTGAATAATTATTAGACCGCATATCAAATAATATTCACGCCAAGCTCAAAACAGTGCGAACAGTTTAGCAGTATGAGCAATTCATCTTAACAATCATAACTCAGCAAATAACGACAGTCAAGCAACTCAGTCCATCCCTCTGCAGCTCAATGGAGTTGGCAGAGAGGCAAGCAAACAAGTGTGGGGAGTTGGGGACAACTATTAACCACTTGCAGACAAGCCCACTAAATAATCAGTATATCAAAAAGCAGTAAAACAAAGGGGTACAAGACCCTCACTTCGAACCCTGAGGTTCTCAGACTTCTTCGCATAAATATTTGAAATTAAATTCCTATCAATATCTAAAGTTGCCCTTACCACAATCAGTTTCTAGCGTGGTACCGCACGCCTCGAGCCCACGTCGCACGTTCTCCGAATTCGTAACTCCTATCATCATAAGTAAACTTAGCACAATTCTATAAACAAACTTAGGAACCTAGGCTCTCAAACATAACCCTTTCTAACCAAACATTCACACCAAACATTTAGTCACCAACTACTTGAAAGGAATAAGGTTTTGTAATCAAAATCATTTCTTAAGAAAACCAAACATAATACATTTTCTAATGTTCTTGAAAACTTTTAAAATAAACACAACTCATTAAACACTTTTCATAAATCTTACAAGTTTTAAAAGCATACTCATTCAAGCATTTTAACCAAGTTTACAAACAAAATCTTCCCTTTTTACACCCCTTGGGCCTCTCGGCCATACCCCCCTTTTTATAAAAAAAAAAAAGGCAAACTTCTTTGTTTACAATCTACAACCCATTTCCAAATCATTCACCTGTACTCCAAGACATCAAAGCATCAAGGCATCCTCAAGACATAATTCAAGGCACATTTCAAACATAATCCAAAATATTTTCAAATACTTCAAGAGCAAAGTTTCCAAGAACCTTTCAAATTTTCTTTTGATTCAAACTATTCAACCATGATATTAACAATGCCAATAACTCAAAAGCAAGACTCAATTTAATTTCATATACAACTAGTACATAAAGACAACTTAATCAAGCATTCAAAACCCATTTTCTCAATGCCAATAAACAAGAATTTTCAATAACCTTTTTACTACCTCTTGAATCCAAGTTTTTCCACCAAATCAAATTCAAAACAAAACCAATTACTAACACCATTTTAATCAATTATTTTCCTCATCAAACCACAATTAAACACCTTGAAACAATTTACTAACAAGTCTAGGCTTGCTTTACAACATTTCAAGAGCCTCAAATTTCTAAATAAATACTTAATCATGCTTCTAACACAAAACTTTCAACTACAACAACAATATTAACACATAGTAAGCTAGGAACAACAATTAATCACATGTCTTAACCATCAAAACCCATATTTTCACCTCTTCAAGAGTAGGTTCAAACCCTAAAGCAACCACCTTAACATGCTAGTTCCAAACTACTACTTCAATTCATCAAAAACAACATAAATTAAACTCAATCAAACAATTAATGGCAAGATTGAACCTCAAGATCACATTACCCCTTTTTTCCCCTTTGACTTGTGCCTAGGGTTCTCAAGATTAGGGATTTATATGCTCATCTCTTTCATTCAATCATACATAATCACAAAACAACACTTTAACAAGCATAAAAATCAAGAAAGAAAAGAAAAGGGCACCACCTCCTTCCTCCTATATGCTCGCGGCCAAGGGGGCTGTTTTGGAGGAGGAAATGCTTCTGCAAAGCTTGATGATGAACTAGATGAGGATGAAGGGAAGAAGGAATTGGTAGCAAGAAAAAAAATGAAGAAGAAAGGTGAAGTAGTTCAAGGATGAGAAAGCTTGGAAACCATGGAGGTGGAGAGCTTCTCTCACTAAAAGTAGAAGATGAAGATGATATGAAGTTAGAGAGAGGGAGGGGTCACAAAAATGGGGCTGCATATAGGCTTCATTCTTTTTTTATTTTGCTTAAAACAACTTAAGACATAGTTAACAAAATAGTTTAGTAAAAAGAAATTTTCAAATTAATCACACATAATATGACACCTACCAACTTTATGAGATGCTAATCACATCGTCTAATCCTACCCATCTAATCTCACATCTCTCATGATTACCCTCTAATTCTAGAGTCTAAGGGTTGCTAAAACACGACATCGAATAATCGCGTTACTGATTAACTACTCGCAGATAAAATCGGGAAAATTAATTTAGCGAGAAATTAATTCACCGCATGATATTATTTTATTATAAATAATAAAAATCATATCAAACATTCAAAAATAGTCTCAACAAGTTACGTTTCGATTTTCATTGAAATTGGAGTTCGTTTAGAATTTTATCTGCGGTGAAACTGCCCGGCGATTCGAAACGCGACGAAACTTCGTTAGAATTTTCCGACGATATTTGAACCATGAATTAATATGAAATATTAACTCTCAAATTTAATTTGATCTTTATTTATTTAAAACACTTACTTAGGGCACAAGAAATTGCTTATTATAGCAAAATTACGTCAAAACATACTATAATAATGCTAAATAACGCATCGCGAAAATACAGGTGTTACAAGTTCCTTAGGAGTTTTGGGAGACAAATTGTTTTGCATTCTAGTTTATAATTGTTGTGTTGATGTATGATTAAGTTCTATGTGATGGTGTTTGGCTAGGAAAAGGTTTAGGTGTTGAGAGCCTAAGGTTTTTAAGTTGAGTCTTAAAATTGTGCTAAGCTTACCTTGTGATGATAGGACTTGTAGATTTCGAATTCGTGCGACGCGAGATCGAGGCGAGCGGTACCACGCTAGCGGACGACTTTGGTAAGTGCAACTTGTAGATATGGATAGATTTTAAATTTCTGTTATAAAGCGAAGAAGTCTGAGAACTTCGGGGTTCGAAGTGAGGGTCTCGTACCCCTTCGATTTTTAGTTCTTAAAACTTTCATTATGATTATTTAGTGGGCTTGTCTGCAAGTGGTTGGAAGCTGTCCCCAACCCCCCACACTTGTTTGATTTCCTCTATGTTAACTCCATTGAGCTGCAGAGGGATGAATTGTATTCCGACTGTTGTGATATGACTTGATTGCTTGATACTGTTGAATTGGGTTGTCTTGTATTGAGCTTTGTGTGAATATTTATTTAATATGCGATTGAATAATTATTCGAGTTGCTTTCTTGAATTATCATATGAGTTGATTTATTCATCATGCTTCCTTGAATCATCATATGCGTCGATTTATTCATTGGGGTGGAGAAAGTGTCATCGTGGCGTTTTTGAACTATATCCCGAATAAACTTAGGGTGCTAGGACCCCCTTGTTTTTCGGCAGCTTAGTTAGACGTCTTAACGTCAAGGAACTCGTCCTAAATATCCTAGGGTGGTCGTGGAGCCCAAAGCCTATGGCTGGATTTCAGGAGCTTCTTCGGCGTTACTTCCGAAAATTTGTCGAAAGTGTCTTGAGAGAGTGTGTCGAGAGTTGCATTATGGTCATTTGTGCATCTTATTGTCTCTTGCTTTATGTTTGATGTTTCTATGTTTATTCGAGAAGTTGACCCTTTCCCGTGGTTCCTTCAACCCATAATGGTAACTCAGGCGATGACAAAGACCCTGGTGATATCGGCGATGTGAGATCGTGTTTGATTTTCCAGATATCGAGATGCCTGCGGCGATGGGGTTCGACCCCATCTCCCGCCGTGTTGTATATACAGGGGATGTTGTACAGACTTTCCGAGTTAATGGACTAGTGCTGAGACATGATACATCTAGGCGTACAATTAGTTTTTCGATCAGGACCATGTAGGTGGTGGATGCTTGGCATAACATTCAGAGAGAGCAGGCGATGCCAGTATCATCTTCTTCGCCGGAGGGATCTTCGGAGATTTCGAGGCGTATTACTACTCGTTATGTACCTCTGCCTAGGGGAGCGAGATTTCAGATGATCGCTCGAAAGAGCGTGATCAGGCGTGGGACTGCAGGAGCTTCTACATCTCGAGCGGCAGCTACCCCGAGTTCTTTGATAGAGCCTGAGCCTGAGACAGAGCCGGCTTCCCCCATGATTGTTAGGACACCTACTCCACCGGGACATCTTTCACTGGTATATCGAGAGTGCGGTGAGGCAGGATGTAGCGGCACAGGATTCATTGAGGAGGTGCTGGTAAAGGAGGACGAGTCAGAGGGTACACCTGCTACGGTTCCTTTCATAGACTTGACTGGAGAGGATGCAGTGGACCCGATGGAGGATGATGACGAAAAGGATCCGTCTGAGGATTCAGATAGCTATCTGTAATCGCTGTGATTGTCTGACTGCTTGTTTTGTATTTTGGATGACTGTAGTATTTTGTTTATGGTGTACAGTTTGTTTTGGTGACCAGTCGGGCTTGGTGGATGTCTTTTGTGTACTGCAGGGTAGACTGGTGGCATACTTTTGGAGCAGCCCCCTGTGTGGGTGTCTGGCAGGAGTACCCCCGGGGTATGATTGCTCTCACGAGGGTCTTCATACCATAGGTGTATTCTCTTGTACATGTTTATGGACTTTCTATTTGGTACGCACTGCCTATGGCTACTTGCTTATATATATGTATGTATTTCCAGAGCATGCGTCTTGTGTCTTAGATTGAACTATGTTTCTAAAAGCTGTGACAACACTGTGTATGCTTGCGGATGTAATTGTTTTTTTAAAAAAAAGACCGCATTTTCCAAATGACACAAGAGTACTATTTTAAAAAGTACGTCGCATATATGGTTTACAATAGTGGTATCAGAGCAGTTCGGTTCTAACCGGACTGTGCATAGGAAATTTGGAGTTGGTCACCGTGTCGGGTTATGTGTATCGGGTACCTAGTTGTGTTGTATTGCAATTGTTAGCTGAGTGAAGCAGTTTTGCTTGCCAATTGTTTGAATTGTTTCTTGACTGAAGAAGTGTGTGTTAACACATTCTTTAATTTGAGGTTCTGATAGGTTTTTAAACCTTGGAGGAATCTCATGCCACCTCGCAGAGACCCTACAACCGGATCTGATAGTTCCAATATGGAAAGGGTGATTCAAGCAATGACGGAGATGGCCATGGCTATGGCTCAACAATCGGCTGCTGCGACTCAACAGTCTAACGCTATGGCTCAGCAGACTGCGGTTTTGGCCCTGCAAAATCTACAACAACAGCAGAGAGTGGAACGACATGCAGAAGCGAGAGGATTAGCTGATTTCCGTAAGCACGACCCACCGAAGTTCTACGGCGAGCCGAATCCAGACAAGGCAGACTTTGGATGCAGGAGATAGAGAAGATCTTCGAGGCACTCCACTGCCCAGGGAATGTTAAGGTGGACTATGCAACCTACTTGCTGCTAGGAGATGTCGAGTACTGGTGGAAGGGAGTGAAGCAGACTTTGACGACAGAGCGTCGTGAAATCACTTGGGAAGTTTTCCACAGGAGATTCATGGATAAGTATTTTCCTGATATTACACGAGCTGAAAAAGAGCAAGAGTTCCTCCGACTACAGCAAGGTAGCATGACGGTGTCGGAATATGCTGCTAAGTTCGAATCACTTGCAAGGTACTTTAGTCCGTTTCGTGACCAAGCTGACCAAGGATGGTTGAGCGAGAGATTTCAGCGAGGATTGAGGCTCGACATCCAGAAATCTGTGACGTCTCTAAGGATCAGGAATCTTCAAGAACTGATTGACAGGTGTGTTGGGGTGGAAGTTATGAGAAACGCCAAGAAGAGGAGTGGCAGAGGGGGACCAGTGAGACCCCAGAGCGTAGGACAGAGGGTTGCTCAGAAGGGAAAGCGATGAAGAAGCCGTCTGATCGACCTCGAGGAACAACGAAGAGGGCGATCTGCGTCCGATGGCTCGAGAATCGAGGCGGAGTCGGACGGCCCAGCGGAGTCATTTGTTACCGTTGTGGTAAGTCGGGGCACTATGCGAGCAACTGCACTGAGAAGGATAACGTGTGCTTCAACTGCAAGAAATTGGGGCACATTGCTAGGGACTACCCAGAACGTAAGGTTGAACCAGTGATGAATGCAGCAAAAGCTAAAGGGAAGCGTCAGATGGCCAAAGGCAGAGTCTTCTGCATGAGCGGTGAAGAGGCAGAGCAGGCTGATGATTTGATTCAGGGAGACTATGAGATTGAGGGTAAATCCCTAAACGTTCTTTTTGATTTTGGTGCAACCCATTCTTTTATTTCTTTGGATTACGTAGACCGTTTGAAATTGTCTGTGACTATCTTACCTTTTAAACTAGTAGTTACTACCCCAGCTGCTAAAACCTTGGTTACCAACACTGCATGCCTTAATTGTGTAGTGGGCATCTAGGGTAGAAAATTTGTTGCTAATTTGGTCTGTTTGCCATTAAAGGGTCTAGATATTATTTTAGGGATGGATTGGTTGTCTCACCACCATGTCCTTTTGGACTGTGCCCGAAAAGCAGTGATTTTTCCAGATCTTGGAGTCTCCAATTATCTTTCTGCCGAACATATCGGAGTTTCCTTGAAAGAGGGAACTAGGGAATACATATATCTGGCTAGTTCAGGAGTTTCTCAGGAGATCGAGTTAAAGGATGTCTCAATGGTGTGTGACTTCTCAGATGTTTTTCCCGAAGACGTACCAGGATTACCACCGGTGAGAGAGATCGAGTTCTCCATCGACTTGCTTCCGGGAGCAGGACCGATTTCGATAGCGCCTTATCGAATGTCACCAGCCGAGATGAAAGAGTTGAAGTCTCAGATTGAGTACTTGGAGTCGAAGCAGTTCATACGATCGAGTGTGTCACCTTGGGGAGCTCCAGTGTTACTGGTGAAGAAGAAGGATGGACGATCAATATTGTGTGTGAATTATCGTCAGCTCAACAAGGTTACTGTCAAGAATCGGTATCCGTTACCGCGTATCGATGATTTGATGGATCAACTACGAGGAGCCACTATATTTTCTAAGATTGACTTGAAGTCAGGCTACCATCAGATTCGAGTGAAGGAAGAGGATATTCCCAAGACAGCCTTCAGGACAAGATATGGTCACTATGAGTACTTGGTGATGCCATTCGGACTGACGAATGCGCCGGTAGTATTTATGGACTACATGAACAGGATCTTTCACCCATTCTTGGACCAGTTCATGGTGGTGTTTATAGACGACATCCTGATTTATTCGAGGAGCAAAGAAGAGCACGAAGAACACGTATGCCAAGTATTGCAGATTCTGAGGGAAAACCAACTCAACGCTAACCTTTCCAAGTGTGAGTTTTGGCTTGAAGAGGTGAATTTTCTCGGACATGTGATAACCAAGGATGGGATAGCTGTGGATCCAGCCAAGATTGAAGCTGTGTTGGCCTGGGAGCAACCGAAGATTGTGACAGATATCAAAAGCTTTATCGGTTCAGCAGGCTACTACCGGAGATTTATTGAAGGGTTCTCGAAGATTATAGCACCGCTTACACGACTCACGAGGAATGATCAACCTTTTGCTTGGACCAAAGAGTGCGAATCCATTTTTCAGAGGTTGAAAGAACTTTTGACGATAGCGCCTGTGTTGATTTTGCCTTAACCGGAAGAACCTTACGAGGTTTACTGTGATGCTTCACACCAAGGTTTGGGATGCATGCTAATGCAACATAGGAAAGTTGTGGCTTATGCTTCGAGGTAGCTTAAGATTCACGAAAGGAATTATCCTACACATGATTTGGAGCTTGCTGCGATGATCTTTGCATTGAAGATTTGGAGGCACTACTTGTATGGGAGCACGTTCACTGTTTACAGTGACCACAAGAGCCTGAAGTGCTTGTTCGATCAGAAGGAGCTCAACATGCGACAACAAAGATGGACGAAATTTCTGAAAGACTATGTTTTCACTTTGGAATATCACCCAGGGAAGGCGAACGTGGTAGCTAATGCACTGAGAAGGAAGAGCGTTTTAGCTTCAGCAATGATGATCAAGGAGTTGGAGATGCTAGAGAAGTTTCGAGACTTGAAGCTGAATGTGGAAGTGTCACCAGGAAAGCTGAAGTTTGGCATGCTCACCATTTCTAACGGACTGTTGGATGAGATTAGAAAACAGCAGGCTCATGACGAGCTACTACGAGAGAAGATTGAACTGGTAGCACGAGGAAAATCCATGAAATTCAAGGTTAGAACAGACAACATTTTGAGATGCAATGGACGTGTTTGTGTACCCAACGTGGCTGAGCTAAGGAAGTTGATTCTCGATGAGGCACACAAGAGTGGACTGAGTATTCATTCGGGAGTTACGAAGATGTACCAGGACCTGAAGAAGCACTTTTGGTGGCTCGGAATGAAGAAACAAGTGGCAGATTATGTAGCTTCCTGTCTGACTTGCCAGAAAGCGAAGGTAGAACATCAGCAACCAGCAGGGATGTTACAATCACTTGACGTACCTGTGTGGAAGTGGGATAGCATTTCTATGGATTTCGTTGTGGGTTTGCCAAGAACGCCGAAGAAGCATGATTTGATTTGGGTAATCGTCGACCGATTGACCAAATCTTTCCATTTCTTGCCGGTGAGATCGACGTACAACGTAGAGAAGCTAGCAGAGGTCTATGTCGTGGAGATTGTACGACTGCATGGCGTGCCTTCTTTCATTGTTTTTGATCGAGATCCGAAGTTTACATCTCATCTCTGGAAGGCATTACAAGAAGCCATGGGAACTAAGCTCTAGCTTAGCTCAACATGTCACCCTCAGGCCGATGGTCAGACTGAGAGGACGATTCAATCACTAGAAGATTTGCTGCGAGCGTGCACGTTGGATCACAGAGGAAGTTGGGACGATGTATTACCGCTAGTAGTGTAACATCCCAATTTTTATGAAAACTATTTTATAGTTTCCGACTACTTGAAAATAAATCATAGAGATTTATCACCTCAACAATTTGTTAAAAGTACGAAGAACTACCAAGATTTATAGTAAACAATTTACTGTTTTAGTAATTAATTCAGATTAAGAGACAGTGTAGACGTATATTGTTTTTAATATGAATTAATCTTGAAAAATGTGAAAAATTGTTGTTGATTAAAGAAAATTAATTTACTGAATGAAAAATAATTTTAGGACTTAATAGATATTTTTAAGTCATAGTTTGGATTTTCGATGTTTAGTTATTTGTTAAATTGTCTGTTTTATGTCATATTTAATATGACTTTTATTTTTAATGATTTTGTCTTGATAATTTTATTATTTGAATAATATCTAGATAATCGGAGAAATTGGAATTAGTGATCCTCACTAATTTACAGTTTTTATTACGCTGCGAGAATTCTGTTGAATTCTGTCGTAACTAGGCTATTGGGTGAGTTTCTAACTGAAACGAGCCCAAACGTGATCCAAATTTTATAAAATTTGAGATCTTAGCGTTTTCCAATATTTCTGATTTATTGGAAATTGTTTTGAGATTTTTAGGCATCAGAAAATATTTAGTGTATTGTCTACGCCTATAACTGTATTACGGTCGCGTTTTAGCTCGTAAATCGAAAAAGCGACATTCAGAGAAATACTTCTAATATTTTTAGGGACATTTTGGTTGATTAATAAATTTTGATTATTGAATAATTTATTAGATTTATTTTTGGAGTTTTTTGTTCAAAAACCCTAATATACGCGTAACGTCGCACACCCGATTGAGCGAGAACGCGACGAAACGAAATATCTAGATATTTTGGGGCAAGTGGAAGTTGATATAAGGCTAGGGGTGCTGAACCTTGAGTCTTAGAACATTCCTTGACAAGTGTTGTATTATGTTTGGCTAAGTGGTAATTTATAGTTAGTTTTGTAAGTTGGTTTCTAACAAATTGGTTAAGATCCAACTAATTAAACATTTGTATTTCCATCCTTGTCCCACCTGAATTTCATGGGTCTCTCCCTCATCTAGACATCATCTCCTTCATTCTTCCATTGTTGCTTAGGTGGGAGAAAGAGTTCTTGAGAGAGAAAGTGAGTTTGGTTCATAAACTAGTATTTTGGAAGCTTAATCTTCATCCTTTCTCCTTCCTTCTTGTTCAGTCATTATCATCCTTGATTGGTAAGCTTCTTAACCCGTACATTTTCCTCTTTGCTGCCATGGATGGATTTGATTGGATTTAGAGTTGTTTTTGCTTAGAAATTATTAGAACTTGTTAGATTAGTTTGATTAACCTTTAGATCCATCATTTTTCTTCACGATTAAGCTTGTTTGATGAATTTAAAACTCTGAAATCCCTAGATCTTGTTCTGGCTGAATGCATAGGGTTATTAGGGGGTTTGATCTTGACTTTATTTTGGTGGTTTTGGAGTTAGATCTTTGAGGGTTTTTGCTTAGTATGCTTAAAACTAGTCATATATGCATGTTTAACAAGTTTTGAGAAGTTGAATGGTTTGATTTTTAAGGGCTGGAAACCGTGGCTTAGAGGACTGATTATGTGCATGTTCTAATTTGTTTCAAATGTGTTAAAGTGTGTAAAAAAGTTGGTTTTTGGTTAAGGCTTTACATCTATAAAGATTGCTATGTTTAAAGCTTGGGAAATGGTTTAAAATGAAATAAATTTTGGGGCTGTTTTGTGGTTCTTTAAACAGTGACTTATCAACAAGATTTGGGTGAGTTTTAACTTGGTTTCAATTGTATTAAAGTGGTAAAGAAGTTTGGTTTTGGTAAGATGTTTGGATGTATCAAGTTTGTGTAATTTAGAAGTTAAAGATTTGAAAATCTTAAAGTTGTTTTGAAGTTTGAAACCGTGGCCTTCAAAGAGTTTTTGGAAAATGATATTGACTTGTTTCTATGCCTAAAATAGTTGTAAAAAGTGGTTTATGATTTGGTTTAGCAAAATCTTTCATAGAGGTTTAATTTTTGGAAAAAGAATTGTGTTATGTCTTGAGAATTGTTTCAAAACAATAATGAAATTGTTTCCAAATTTTTGTGACATGTTTTAGTACTTTGAAAAGTGGTTCAAAGTTGGGAAAACAATATTCAAAGTGGTAAAACACTATTCCAATTGGTAAATTTTGGTTTAGGTATTTTTCTAAGTGTGTAGCTTTAGTAAAAGTTTGAAAACTTGCATGACTTAGACTTGTTGCATGACATATGACTAGGTGTGATCCAAATGGGATTAAGGGAGTAATTCTTAAGCCTTTTAGGGACCTAAACCCATGGCTGCCCTAGGGGCATTAGATTGAGGTTTTAGTTCTAATTGATTGAAACTTGCGTTGTTAGGGTACGCGCGAGGTGCGACTTGACGATAGTTTCGAATTACCCTGCTTGGATTGTTAAAGCGCCCAAGGTAAGGGAAATTCTTATATAATGGGTTTGGGATTTTCGCTTTGTGTGTTGTTTGATTGCTGATTAACTGTGTGGTAGTACTTGTAGTATGACTATGTTTTGTTTGGAATGTTGTAGCATGTTTTTGGTGTAACATCCCAATTTTTATGAAAATTATTTTGTAGTTCCAACTACTTGAAAATAAATCATAGAGAGTCATGACCTCAATGGTTTGTTCAAAGTATGAAGAACAACAAAGATTTATTGTGAACAATTAATTCAGATTAACAGACAGTGTAGACGTATACTGTTTTTAATATGAATTAATATCAAAAAATGTGAAAGATTGTTGTTTGATTAAAGAAAATTATTTTATTGAATGAAAAATAATTTTAGGACTTAATAGTTATTTTTAAGTCATAGTTTGGATTTTTATTATTTAGTTATTGTATTAATCGTCTGTTTTATGTCATATTTAATATGACTATTATTTTAATGATTTTGTTTTGATAATTTTATTGATTGAATAATATCTATATGATAAGAGAAATTGAAATTAGTGATCCTCACTAATTTACAGTTTTTATTACACTGCGAGAATTCTGTTGAATTCTGCCGTAGATAGGCTATTGTGTGTGTTTCTAACTGAAACATACCCAAAAGTGATCCAAATTTTATAAAATTTGAGATCTTAGCATTTTCCAATATTGAGGATTTATTGTAATTTTTCTAGAATTTTTGGGCATCAAAAAATATTTAGTGTATTTTCTATGGCCAAAGACTGCCTAATTGCGACGTTTCGGTTCGCATTTCGAGAAAACGAGAAACATGGATACTTTTCTTTTGCCGTGAGGAACATTTGTGATTTTTAGGTGTGGGGTTATAATTAGAATTATTTTTGGGAGATTTTAGTATTAAAACCTATTATACGCGTAACGCCGCGCACCCGATTGATCGATAACGCGTTGTAGCGAAACCCTTACTTAGTGAGCAATATTGTGGGCTGTAGGTGGACCAATTGGGTGCAAGCCACATGATTTGTAGCACACCATTTTGAAGGGAGCATTCTTATTGGTTAAGGGAGTAAATGGTAGGTAGTTACATAGTTAGTTTCCAAACTTAATGGTTAGTTTGTAACCAATTAAGACAAATCCATTCCATCCTTGTCCTTCTAATTTTCGTGGCTGCCCTCTCCATATGGGTTTCAGCCTTCTCATTTCTTCCATTAGAGAGAAGCTTAAGAAAAAGTTAGAAAGAGGAAGTGTGAGGAAACTTGAAGAAACTTGTGATTTTGAGTTCAATCTTTCTTCTCTTGTTCTTAATCCTTGATCCATCATCTCTAAACTTGTTGGTAAGTGTTCTTGATCACTTTCCTCTTCTCATGGCTGCCATGATTGTGCCTTTCATGATTTTAGGAGTTGTTCTTGCTTAAAGGTGTTAGATTTTGCTAGATTAGCATGACTAGTTCCTTAACCCCTTATTTTCCACCTAGATTAGGCTTGTGCTTGGTTTTTTAAAATTTGTGAAAACCTAGGTTTTGGGGCTGAACGAAATTAGGGGCTGTTCAAGGTTGTTTTGGTTTGATTTTGTTTGATTTAGAGTTAGTTCTTTGATGGGTTTTAAGTGGTATGCTTGAAACTAGTCTTATATGCATAACAAGCAAGTTTTTGTAAAATCAAATTGGTGAACTTTGGGGCTGGTAACCGTGGCCATTAAGGGCTGTTTATGTATGTTTTTAATCAAGCTTTGTTGCTTAAAATTCATGATTAACTTGTGTTAAGATGTAGTAATGAGATTTAGCATTTTTAGCAACTTGTGTGGTTTGAAATAAAATGAATTTAGGGGCAGTTTTGGGCCTCCAAAAATCGTGATTTAAGAGCAAGTTTTTGATGATGTTTTAACTTGTATTTAGAGAAAAGATGTGACTTGTTTTAGTGCAAAGTGGTTGTGAAAAACTTGTTTAAATTATAGATGGTTAGACTTTGATGTTTACTTGGAAAACAAGTTGTTTTATAAAGTTGAAAACAATTAAATTTTGGGGCTGTTTATAGTTCCTAAAAACAGTAGCTTTTAGGCATGATTTAGGTGAGTTTCAACTTGTTTTTAAGTGTATTAAAGTGGTAAATAAGTTTGGTTGTGATGAGAAGTTTTGATTAAACAAAGTTTGTATGATTTAGGAGTTAATGACTTGAAATCTTGAAGTTGTTTTGGAGCTTTGAAACCGTGGCCTTCAAGGATATTTTGTAACTTGTTTTTGACTTGTATTTATGCTTGAAAATAGTTGTAAAAGTGGTTGATGAATTGATTTAGCAAAACAATTCAAAGAAGTATGATTTTGGGAAAAGTTTGAGTTTATGTTTCAAGAATTGTTTTGAACATGAAATAGAATTGTTTCTAAAATTTTGTGACATGTTTTAGTGCTTTGAAAAATGGTTCAAAGTTGGCAAAATACTATTCATTTGGTAAAAACACTATTCCAATTGGTAAATTTTGGTTTAGCCATTTTTCTAAGTGAGTAGCTTTCGAAAAAGTTTGAAAACTTGCATGGTTTGAATTTGTTTCATGGCATATGATTAGGTGTGATCCAAATAGGTTAAGTTAGCAAGACTTTATGTCTTTTTAGGGCCAAAACCGTGGCTGCCCTAGTAGTCTAAGGGCTTGGGTTTTTGGTTCTAATTTTGTTAAGTTTGTGTTGTTAAGGTTCGTGCTTAGAGTACGCACGAGGTGCGACTTGACGATGGTTTTGAATTTACCTTGCTTGGATTGTTAAAGCGCCCAAGGTAAGGGAAATTCTTATATAATGAGTTTGGGCTTTTCGCCTTGTGTGTTGGTTGGCTTGATGTTTGATTAAATTGTGTGGTAGTACTTGTAGTATTACTATGTGTTGTTGAGATGTTGTAGCATGAATTATTGTGTATTGATTTGGCCCTGTGTGGCAAGACTGAATAGTATTGTGTGACTTAAACCGTGTTGGATTAATTTGATTGGACTTGAAATTGATGGAAGTATGTAGCATGTTGTAGCTTACTGAATTGTTAGGTGTTGTGTGAAATGCTGTAGCATGTTCTTGGCCCTGCGTGGCATTATGATTTGTGTTGTTTTCCTTGAATCATGTTGGATTTATTGGAACTTGGAATTGATTGGAATTTGGATAATATTGTTGAGGATAATGGGTTAATTAATAATGCGTTGATCGACTGTTATTGGTTGACGATTTACAACGGTAAGTCTGATGCGATTCCATGAGCCGAGAAATGTTTTCATGGTAAACTGAAGGTATTTTTCTAAAATAAGTCGGTGTACAAACAACTTTATGGATCAGAGGGTTAGAAATTGTTCAAGAGGTTCTTTTAAAAAGAAAACGTTGTAAATTTTGAAAACAGTTGAGTTAAGTAAAGTGTTTGGGAATTATCCTAGCGTATTATTTAGCTCAACTAGGATTTCAACTACCTAGAGTTAACTAGCATTTTCAGATACATAGGAGTAATATAAGAATAGGGAAAGAGAGTTCAAAGATCAAGTTTTTGAAAGATTAAAACATAGGGAACCTAGTGTTCCTATTGAGCATATGGACTATGTGTCCTGTGCTGGGACTTAATGTCCTACTTGCGTGCGCATATTCTTGGTTTAGGATTGGACCTAGTGTTCCGTATGGCGTGCCTAGTATCTCAATCTAAAAATTGAGCCTAGTGTTCCGCATTACGTGCCTAGAGTTCTGATCTGAGATTAAGACTAGCGTTCCGCAATTGAGCACCCGAACTTTGTGTCCTGTGTTTGCACTCTAAGTAATTGTTAAAGGTATTTTGGCTTAAAAATAAGCATGAGGGTTGTAGTATGACTAGCCTAAGCTTATAGATAAGTAGAAATGGAACCATGCTAGATAAAGAATTTGATGAAACTCGGGTTCCAATGACCCAAAGCTAAATGAGTGATTTATTTTGGTACACCCTCACCCAGGTAATATAAGAATTGGAAGCATGAAAATTCACTAAGTAGAGTGAGTGAGTTGAGGTGTCGTCGATCCGCTTGATTAATTAAAACATTACTCGGGCGCTCCCTACGGTGAGCATGCCATATTGTTGAATTTGTTTGGATGCATACTGACCATTGAGCACCGACACTCGGAGCGTTTGATTGTCTTCAGGACTTCAAAAGGACGAGTTGTCACCCTATGCCCGTGTGGCAGAAAGCCTAATGTGTGGCAAGCCTTTGTGGCAATACCCTTGGTAGGGGAGTTGATTTGGACGTTGGGAAATAAAGTTTCTCGTCACTGCTGACCTTGTTTAAGGCTGCAGGTGTATACACAAACTAGCCATACTGCATTGACATGCATAGCTAACCGCATTTATGATATGTGATGAATTGTTTGATGAATTGGATATTGTGATGACTTGATCACTTATCTGTTGATAGACTTGCCTGCTCACATGCAATGGTTTGACATTGTAGTGACTTGATTGTTGATCTGTTGGTTGTGTTGGTTGCTCACATGCAATGGTTGATATTGTGTTGACTTGATTGTTAGTCTGTTGGTTGATTTGTTTGCTCACATGCAATGCTTGATATACCATGATGATGCGTGCGGTCTATTAAGTATGTATATGTATATAAAAGCGTGTTGTTGTATTATATATGTATATATTGTTTGCATGCGACATAGCCTATGATAAACTCGTGGACAAAGGATTTACCCTTGCACTATTGTTGGATTGGATGTCCTTATGGATGTCACTTCCTGATGGAGTTTGGTAGCTGTTGCAGCTTCGTCTTTTAGGAGCATTGAAGATTGAGCCAGTGGAGGAAGATTCCTCTAAGTACCTCGTGTTTGATCTTGCTGAACTGTTTCTCAGTAAGAGTTGTAGTGTCAGCCAGCTTAGCCTAGGGTATTGTATGTTTGTGTAATTACTCATTGTCTTGTAATTACTCTTTTCAGAGAACCTCGCATTAGTGCGAAATGATTATGTTATGTGAAGTATTATTTTGTGATGCATTATACTCTGATAATTGCAAAAGTTTGAATTGGCATCATTTAGAAAACTATAGTACTCTATGTCTTATTTTGAAAAGGGTTTCAAAGGAAAGAATATGAAAAGAAAAAAAAATTACCCCTATTTTTCTATTGCGAAATACATAAGAGTACTCTTTAACTGAAAGCATACAAGCATTAAATGTTTTCAGCATTAGTTTGGGTTACACAGTAGCGCTCCGGAATCGGGGTGTTACATTTGGCCTCGCGTGGCAAGACTGAATTGTATTGTGTGACTTAAATCATGTTTGATTGAAATGTTGTATGAAATGTTGTAGCACGCTCTTGGCCCTGTGTGGCATTATGATTTGTATTGCTTGCCTTAAATCATGTTTGATTTAATTGGAATTTGGAAAATATTGTTGATAATAACGGATTAATTAATAATGTGTTGATCGATTGTTATTGGTTTGACGATTTACTACGGTAAATCCGATGCGATTTCACAAGCCGAATTCTGATTTCGTAAACAAGTTGTTAAGGGCATTTTGATTTAAAAGTAAGCGTGAGGGTTTTAGTATAACTAGCCAAAGCTTGCAAAGAATTTTCAAGGAATCAATAGTAGGAAAAAGAACTTGAGTAGGCAATGTGATTTGTGAAAACGGTTGAGTTAAATGATGCGTCTAGAAAATTTTGGCTAGGAAAGACCTGGTTATTAAGAGTGTTCACACCGCCTCTCTTTCCTGAGAATTTTTCCTAATGCATTATTTAGCACAACTAGGGTTTCAATGACCTAGAACAAAAAAGTATTTTCAGATACATAGGAGTGATACAAGGACTGGGAAAGAGATTTCAAAGATCAAGATTTTGAAGGAATAAAATATAGGGAACCTAGTGTTCCTATTGAGCATATGGGCCATGTGTCCTGTGCTGGGACTTAATGTCCTACTTGCGTGCGCATTTTCTTGATTAAGGATTGGACCTAGTGTTCCGTATGGCGTGCCTAGTATCTCAACCTAAAAATGGAGCCTAGCGTTCTACATTACGTGCCTAAAGTTCTGATCTAAGATTGAGATTAGCGTCCTGTAGTTGAACACCTGGGCCTAGTGTCCTGTGTTTGAACTCATATTTCTCATCATCTCAGTTCACTGTGTGATGAAGAATACCTGAGCATTACTTGAGTAGTATGGGATGCTCATTGTAATGCTTAAACTTTGAGTTCCCTCCACCTTTGCAAAAGTGAACGTAGTTGAGGTTTGTCGATCCGCATTGATTAATTAAAACATTACTCGGGCGCTCCCTATGGTGAGCATGCCATATTAAAGAATTTGTTTGGATGCATACTGAACATTGAGCATCGACACTCGGAGCGTTTGATTGTCTTAAGGACTTCAAAAGGACGAGTTGTCACCTCATGCCCGTGTGGCAGCAATGCCTAATGCGTGGCAAGCCTAATGTGTGGCTATACCCTTGGTAGGGGAATTTGATTCGGACGTTGGGAAATAAAGTTCCTCGTCACTGCTGACCTTGTTTAAGGCTGCAGGTGTATACACAAACTTGTTCATAATGCATTGGCATGCATGGCTAACCACATTTATGATATGTGATGATTTATTTGATGAAATTGATATTGTGATGACTTGATTGTTGATTTGTTGATAGAATTGTTGTTCACAAGCAATTGTTTGATATTGTGGTGACTTGATTGTTGATCTGTCGATAGAATTGTCTGCTCACATTGATGAAGTCCAGGGAAATTCAAATGGAGACCATCCAATAGATGCAAGGCCCAATGATGCTCTACAAGGACTTGGAGGCCCAATGACGAGGTCAAGGACTAAAAAGGCTAAAGAGGCTTTGGACAAAGAAGTCAACTATTTCCTATCTCTCAAACCAACTCCCGAAGGCCCAACTCTCAAGATAGTCCAAATAATCCAAGTTGATGAAGAACCCAATATGGGGGGCATGATATCACCCTAGTCGTTCCTTTTAATTTATTTAGATTAAGTATTTGAACTTTTTAAATTCAGTTTGGTTGTATTTTCCATTTGGGATAATTTTTGTAATAAGGTCCTACTTGTTTTGGGCTAACTAAGCACATAGGATCTTAGAATGTGTCATGACTTTGCTAATTGGGCTTGGCCCATATCCATGAGCCAGGTTCGGACTTGGGAGCGCCAACTTGCTGGCTCCACCAAGTAGGGTTGGCCGCCACACTCTATTAGGAAAGGAGGAGGGAATTGATTACCATTATGGCTATAAATAGCCTTTGTACACTCCTAATTCAGGACCTTTGAATCAGAATTTATTTTGCACTCCATTGTGAGTTTGTGAGAGCTAAGCCTCTTAGGTTCTTGGATGAACCATTTCTGATTCTTATCAAGAGCTTCCATTCTCTTGTGGCGAATCTTCACCGGACTTATCACTCTCTTGAGAGTGTGGCGTCTTCTTTCATTTCTGTCTCAATTCCATCTTTTTATTTTAATTCTGTTTGCTTAGTTCTTTGTTTATGCGCCACTTTCCTTAAAGCTTGCACCTTTAGCACTTCATTCTTCTTGCACTACTGTTTGTATGCGCTATCTTAATTCAAGAGCAAAGTATTTGTTCTTCCTTCTTCAAATAGAAGTGGGCGCCAATTTGAGGATTAAATCCTTAATCCTTAATTGGCGCCCACTTCTATTTGAAGAAGGCCACAAAGGGAAAGTCAAATGGGGAAAAAAAAGTGGGGATCAAAAAGATATTGAATGTTTAATTGCCAGGGAGAGTGAAATAAAGAGGGCTTGCTTTGCGAGGCAAGAGATGTACATTTGCGTGTACAAGGATTTATATTTGAATCATAACTCTAACCCTCTACCTAGTGAGGTAGAGTCTCTTTTGCAGGATTTTGAAGATGTCTTCCCAAAGAGTGTTCCTCCCGGACTACCTCCTTTAAGGGGTATTGAGCATCAAATGGACTTCATTCCTGAGCCTCTTTGGCTAATAGGCCCGCCTATAGGACCAATCCAGAGGAAACAAAGGAAATTCAGAAGCAAGGGGAGGAATTGCTCCAAAATGGTTGGGTAAGAGAAAGCTTGAGGCCTTGTGCCGTTCCCGTTATTCTTGTCCCTAAAAAGGACGGCACTTGGCGCATGTCTTGGTGTAGGGCTGTAAATAATATCACTGTGAAATATAGACACCCCATCCCTAGACTAGATGATATGCTTGATGAATTGCATGGTGGTTGTTATTTTTCTAAAGTTGATTTGAAGAGTGGGTAGCATCAAATTAGGATGAGGAAGGGATGAGTGGAAAACAGCCTTTAAAACTAAGCATGGATTGTATGAATGGTTGGTAATGCCTTTTGGACTTACAAATGCGCCTAGCACCTTCATGAGGTTGATGAACCATGTATTAAGAGAGTTTCTAGGCAAGTTTGTAGTGGTGTACTTTGATGACATTCTGATCTATAGCATAACCTTAGATGAGCACCTAGAACACCTTAGAAATTTGTGATGAGTGTGCTAAGGAAAGAAAAGTTGTATGCTAATTTAGAGAAGTGTGTCTTTTGTACCGACCATGTGGTGTTTTTAGGTTTTGTTGTAAGTGCTAAGGGAGTACAAGTGGATGAAGAAAAGATTAAAGCCATTAGGGAGTGGCCTACCCCTAAGTCAGTGAGTGAGGTGAGAAGCTTCCATGGGCTAGCTAGTTTCTATAGAAGGTTCGGTAAGGACTTTAGCACCATAGCTGCCCCTTTGAATGAGGTTGTGAAGAAGAATGTGAGCTTTAAGTGGGGAGAAGCACAAGAGAGAAGCTTTAACACCCTTAAAGAAAAACTTACTCATGCGCCCATACTTGCATTGCCTAATTTTTCTATGTCATTTGAACTTGAATGTGATGCATCTAATGTGGGTATTGGGGCTGTTTTACTCCAGGGGGGGCATCCAATTGCGTTCTTTAGTGAGAAATTGCATGGTGCTGTTTTGAACTATTCCACTTATGATAAAGAGTTGTATGCACTTATAAGGGCTTTGCACACTTGGCAAAGACTATCTTTTGCCAAAGGAATTGTAATTCATAGTGATCATGAGTCACTAAAATATTTGAAAGAGCAAGGTAAGCAACAAAAGGCATGCTAAGTGGGTAGAATTTCTTGAACAATTCCCTATGTGATCAAGCACAAGCAAGGTAAGGTGAATGTAGTGGCGGATGCACTCTAGAAGGTATACCTTACTTTCCACTCTTGAAACAAAAATTCTTGGTTTTGAACACATAAAAGAGTTGTATGTGCATGATGATGATTTCTCCAAAGTATATGCTGCTTTGTGAAAAGGGGCATAATGGGTTCTTTAGGCATGATGGGTTTTATTCAAGGAAAAATATTTATGTGTGCCTAAATGTTCGCTAGTGAACTCTTACTTAGGGAAGCACATGAGGGGGGACTAATGGGACATTTTGGGATCCAAAAGACTTTGGACATTTTGCATGAGCATTTTTATTGGCCTGGCATGAAGCATGATGTGCATAGAATTTGTGATAGATGCATTGTTTGTAAAAAGGCCAAGTCAAAGGTAATGCCCCATGGACTTTATACCCTTACCTATCCAGTTTCTCCTTGGTTTCACTTGTCTATGGCCTTTGTGCTAGGTCTTCCCCGCTGCAAGAGGGGGAGAGACTCAATTTTTGTGGTTGTTGACAGGTTTTCCAAGATGGCCCACTTTATTCCTTGTCATAAGGTGGATGATGCTACTCATGTGGCAGACTTGTTCTTCAAGGAAATTGTAAGACTACATGGGATGCCCAAGAGCATAGTCTCGATAGGGACTCTAAGTTCCTCGAGTCACTTTTGGAGAACCCTTTGGAACAAATTAGGGACCAAGTCGTTATTTTCTACCACTTGTCACCCACAAACCGATGGGCAAACCAAGTGGTGAATAGGACCCTTTCGACCTTCTTTGCGGTCAATCATCAAGAGGAACGCCAAAACATGGGAAGAATGCTTACCTCTTGTTGAATTTTCTTATAATAGAGCGGTTCATTCTACCACTAGCTTTTCTCCTTTTGAAATTGTGTATGGATTTAATCCCTCACACCTTGATTTCTTTGCCTCTGCACGATATTTTTCTTTGAATCATAGGGACTGGAAGGCGAAGGCGAGAATATGTGAGGAAGCTCCATGAGAAAGTCAAGTCCCAAATTGAAAAAAGATGGAGCAATATGCTAGGCAAGCCAACAAAGGAAGAAAAAGCGTTGTCTTTGAGCCTGGAGATTGGAGTGCAGGTGCATATGAGGAAGGAAAGGTTTCACACAGAGGAAATCAAAGCTCTCACCTAGAGGAGATGGTCCCTTCCAAATCATTAAAAAGATCAATGATAATGCCTACAAAGTTGACCTACCAGGTGAGTATGGAGTTAGTGCAACATTTAATGTGGTGACTTAAGTCCTTTTGATGTAGGTGATGAAGGATCAAATTCGAGGACTAATTCTTTCAAGGGGAGAGCATGATGAAGTCCAGTGAAATTCAAATGGAGACCATCCAATAGATGCAAGGCCCAATGATGCTCTACAAGGACTTGGAGGCCCAATGACGAGGTCAAGGACTAAAAAGGCTAAAGAGGCTTTGGACAAAGAAGTCAACTATTTCCTATCTCTCAAACCAACTCCCGAAGGCCCAACTCTCAAGATAGTCCAAATAATCCAAGTTGATGAAGAACCCAATATGGGGGGCATGATATCACCCTAGTCGTTCCTTTTAATTTATTTAGATTAAGTATTTGAACTTTTTAAATTCAGTTTGGTTGTATTTTCCATTTGGGATAATTTTTGTAATAAGGTCCTACTTGTTTTGGGCTAACTAAGCACATAGGATCTTAGAATGTGTCATAGCCTTGCTAATTGGGCTTGGCCCATATCCATGAGCCAGGTTCAGACTTGGGAGCGCTAACTTTCTGGCTCCACCAAGTAGGGTTGGCCGCCACACTCTATTAGGAAAGGAGGAGGGAATTGATTACCATTATGGCTATAAATAGCCTTTGTACACTCCTAATTCAGGACCTTTGAATCGTAATTTATTTTGCACTCCATTGTGAGTTTGTGAGAGCTAAGCCTCTTAGGTTCTTGGATGAACCATTTCTGATTCTTATCAAGAGCTTCCATTCTCTTGTGGCGAATCTTCACTGACTTATCACTCTCTTGAGAGTGTGGCGTCTTCTTTCATTTCTGTCTCAATTCCATCTTTTTATTTTAATTCTGTTTGCTTAGTTCTTTGTTTATGCGCCACTTTCCTTAAAGCTTGCACCTTTAGCACTTCATTCTTCTTGCACTACTGTTTGTATGCGCTATCTTAATTCAAGAGCAAAGTATTTGTTCTTCCTTCTTCAAATAGAAGTGGGCGCCAATTTGAGGATTAAGGATTCTAATTCCTAAAGTTCTCATTTTTATACTGTTTTAACCCTTATAACAAGATTCAATTCGAGGACGATCCGTTAAAAACTATATGCATCCGTTTTGGATCATATCACACATGCAATTGTTTGATATTGTTGCGTCTTGATTGTTGATCGGTTAGTTGATTTGTCTGGTCACATGCAAATGCTTGATATACCATGATGATGCATGCGGTCTATTAAGTATGTATATGTATATAAAAGCATGTCATTGTATTATATATGTGTATATTGTTTGTATGCAACATAGCCTATGATAAACTCGTGGACAAAGGATTTACCCTTGCACTGTTGTTGGATTGGATATCCTTATGGATGTCACTTCCAGATGGAGCTCCATAGCTGCTGCAGTTTCGTCTTTCCAGGAGCGTTGGAGATTGAGCCAGTGGAGGAAGATTCCTCTAAACGTTTGTGTTTTGATCTTACTGAACTGTTTCTCAGTAAGAGTTATAGTTGTTGGCCAGCTTAGCTTAGGGTTTTGTCTTTGTTGTTTTGTAATTACTCTATTCAGAAAACCTCGCCTCAGTACGAAACGATTATGTTATGTTTTATGTTATGTGAAGCATTGATTGTGATGCATTATACTCTGATTTTTACGAAATACTAATTTTGTATTATTTAGAAAACTGTAGTACTCTTTATGTCTCATTTTTTAAAAGGGTTTCAAAGAGAAGAAAAAGAAAAAAAATCATTATTCCTATTTTCCATTGCGAAATACATAAGAGTACTTTTAAATTGAAAGCATACAAGCATCAAATGTTTTCAGTATTAGATTGAGTTGCACAGTAGCGCTCCGAAAACAGGGTGTTACAGTAGTGGTATCAGAGCAGTTCGGTTCTAACTGGACCGCTTTGGGTTAAGCTGGCCTAGATTGTTGGGGATTATCGGGTATAAGTTTGTTATGCCTAGGTTATATGAATATTGTTTGTGATTGTCTGTAATGTTTCCTAGTTGAAACATATGTGACATTGTGTGAAATTGTGTGTGATCATCTCAGACCTGAGCAAGGGTATTTATCGAATTGCCTGTGATAGAGCAGTTAAGAATTAGCTCACATTAGCAATTCGGGACCTGAAGACGTGTATCCTAAAGATCGGAGGACCAACGAATCTAACCAGGATCTTGATACAGCTAAGCTTTCTTTGGGGGTCCTTTGAATTATTTCTTAATAATTTGATTTGCTTGCATATACGTGAACACTACAGATGTTGGATAGATTGATTAAAGTGTTGGCTTGCTAATCTGCATTACTTGATTCGCTGCATGTGATTGGTTAATCAGATTTCCTGTGAGCCACATGCTCTTTTACTCATATACTTTGATGTCATGCGATGACACTTATATACTTTCGCCATTTTGTACATCTAGTTATGCATAAGATGTGCATAATATTTTTTAAGAATGCCACATTTTTGTGATAAGCCTTTGTTTAAAATGATATAATAAGATGCTGTTTTGAAAATTTCAAAGTTTTCACCGAGAAAGTGCTGGAATACAAACCTTGTTTGAATCATGAAGCTTAGATTGTACCAAATGCTGAGAATAACTAGTTGTAAATAGCAATTCTGTGAGAAAGAATTCGCTTGATTATGATTACATGCTTGCTAATAGCTTGTATACCCTGTTTGGCTGCTTACTCTTATGATTACATAGGAAAATATTCCTTTTAGAAAGATTTGGCATTGCTCCTAATTTTGTGATTGGAATCTTTGTTCTATCTGTTATAGTGGTGGAGTTTATATTATTTTTTCTCACATTTTACTTTATTGGCTGGAGAATATTTAATGTGTCTTCTACCTCTTACTATTTGATCTAATTTATATAAAAGCAGAAATGTCTCATCCTTTTTGGAGTGAGCAAGATGTTATCATAGGCTGATATGGAGTTTGTTTTTAAAGACCCCTTGCTCATCTTGGTGGTTTCTAAGCAATGGCGTACGGTTTTATTCATACTTAAATTTTAATTGGATCATCATAATATCCAACCTGTCATATGCCACCTTGCGCTTTTAAATTGGAATGCTTATTTTCCTAATTTTATTATTACTGCTTTGATGTTTTGCTATGATGCTGATGTATTTCATGCCATATCCTCTATATTTTGATACTTGAATCCTCTATCTGAATAATCTAAAATCGTCTATGCTTTGTTTGGAAAAGTTTAAGCTGAGTTTCTAACTAAGAGGGTCAACTATTTTGATGACAAACCTGTCCATGTCCTTTTACCGATCTGAATTTTTATGTTACAGTCTTGGACTGGTCTGAATGTCGTCTTAAAATTATAACTTTTATATGGTCTTTTGAGTTGCATATATGTCATTCTCTAAAGTATGGAAGCAGGACTCAAATGCAATTTGCTTTGTTATTCTACTTCAACTTTCTTTTAGGCAATGCAAAATCTGACTGAGATAATCAGGAGTTAGATCTGTTTTGTGCCATTTTCCTTAGAGCATAGTTGACAACTCTCGTGCGAGATTAAATCCCACTTGAGCCTTGTATGGAGATTTCACAATTCAAATACCAACTAAAGACCGTGAGCAAAGCCAAATTTGGAATTTCGAATGGCTAGCAAGCCATGCTCACTTATCTTAAAGGAAAGTCAATGAAGAGACATAGGCATGGAAATAACTACTGCTTTTAACCCCTAAAGTTGGTGTAACAATAATGCAAAATTTGACCTTCGTCTTTGTTTCAAGCAGGAAAAGATCAACTACTTCAACTTTCTTCTTTCACTGGGTAAACTATATGGGGAGTACCTCAATCTCTCTCTCTTTTTCATTGAGTTCCTTGTTAACTGGATCTTGATATTGCTAAAACTTTATTTTTTGTTTCTTGTTGCTAAAACTATGAAGATTATAGTTGATGTAACACCCGTACTTTTACGATACGTTATTTAGCATTATTGTAGTGTAATTTTTGCCATAATTATGCTATAATAAGCAATTCCTTGTTCTCTAAATAAGTGATTTAAATAAATAAGATCAAACTGAATTTGAGAATTAATATTTCATATTAATTCATTAATATTTCATATTAATTCATTGTTCGAATATCGTCGAAAAATTCTAATGAAGTTTCGTCACGTTTCGAATCGCCGGGCAGTTTTGCCGCAGATAAAATTTTAAATGAATCCCGATTTCGATGAAAATTGAATCGTGACTTGTTGTGATTATTTGTGAGTGTTTTAGATTGTTTTTATTATTTATGATAATTTATTTTCACGCGGTGAATTAATTTCTCGTCAAATTAATTTTCGTGAATTTATCGGCGGGAGATTTTGAACGTGAACACAAGAAGGGGGGTTGAATTGTGTTGAAAACTTTTCGCAAACTTTAAGTTAAAAACACTTAGAACACAGGTTTTTCAAAACAGTTTGTGTATCGGACGCTGGAAATAAACCGGACGCTGGAAAAGCAGTTTGTGAAAACTTGTTTTTAACAGAACAAGATAAAGATAAATAGAAAGCAGTAAAGCAAGAGACACAGAGATTTATACTAGTTCACTACCAAACTGGTAGCTACGTCTAGTCCCTTCGTTCGTGAAGGATTTTTCACTATAATCAACTGATTACAAAACCTTAAGAGTATTCTACTGTCACAACCTTGACAATACTCTCAACTTCTCAAAACGACTCAGTACATTCGAGCCTTTGAGGGTACAGCCTTAACTAGGCCAAAGCAACTTTTACAAGTAAGTTGAATACAAGCAGTAATAACTCTCACAGAGAGGATAAAAGATTAAGCTCAATACAGAAATGCTTTCTAAAAGAAAGTGTCGGACGCTGAGTTCAGTTCTTGTAGTCCAGAGACTTGGCACGAAACTTGATTGCTCACAGTAGCAGTATTTTCAGAGTATTAACTCTTTGTAGTGTATAGCAACAGTGCTTGTTCTTAGTAAATGAAGCAATATTCTCTTGTAGAGTTTCGGCAGTTTCTTCAATATAGGAGTTCTAAAAGATATTACCGTTACAGTAAAAATGGCTCCTTTCCATTGAGTGAGGTGATTTAAAAAAGCTGTCTCTTTCTTCCTTTCCAGAGAATATCTTAGTAGTACACATTACCGTTTTCGTACTACCTTGCTTTTCATAAATGCTTGTACAATTTTTGTCTTTAGCTAAAGGTGTCACCTTTGATACCTCGTACAACAATTTGAGCGCATAAGATCAAATTCAAACTGCTCCGTAAGCTTCTGAGAGGACGAGCAACTACGTGACCATCACGTGATTTAAAATGAAGTTCAGATGCTCGCTCAGAACAGGAAGGTCGGACGCTCGTAGCAAATGGATAAGCCTTGTGTCACAAAAAGATAATTCCAAACGCTCACGAAGACAATATACTAGGATGAGCCGGATGCTGACACATGGAGTGTATCCTTCTCTTGTGAACTTCTTCCTTCTTGCTTAAGTGGCTTAGAAGTATATGTAATATTAGTATCTGCACACTTCAAGAATTGTTAGAACATAAATTGTTCTCTTGTGAATACTTTGTTATCATCAAAATTAATGAGGGTCTAAACTTCTCAATCGTTTAGGTTCCAACAATCTCCCCCTTTTTGATGATGACAAATATCCAAGGTTGATGAACAATTTTAAGTTTCAAATAAGAGTTTTAAGGGTCTCCCCCTGAGTTCAACAACTTAGATAAGTATAGCAATAAAAGACGCTGAGATCGGATGCTGAAATGATGTTATGAATGATTGATTAGCATGTATATCTATCCTTAGCGTGTTTATTTTAGCGTTCATCAAGCCTTTCTTTTACTCCCCCTTTTGTCATCAGACAAAAAGAGTGTAAAAACACATCATAGTAAAAAAACAAAATAGAAAAAAAAAATTGAGTAATAAATTCACAATATAATTGTACCAAAAATTAAGTAATATCACTCAGTACCAAAAAAAATTTAAAACAAAACAAAGTTTAAGGGTTTTGAGGTAGCAGGTTGATTCGTTCCATGATGAGTTTCAGCTGCATTTCAAGCTTAAGAACTTTCAAACAGGTTGCCTTCATGGTTTCAAATTCCTCCTTAGGAATTGTAACCATTTCCACTGAAGATGTGGAGGGAGCAGATTCAGCTTCTGGCACACTAGCAACACCTGCAGCTTCTGAATTCATCATCTTATGGATTTCAAGAACAGTTTGAGACAAATCAGATTTTATCTTCTTCCTATCCTTGGCCCATTGGAAATAATTATCTTCTGGTGGAAACCATTTGATAATAGTTCCAAGTTTTCTTCTTTCAGACTCATATAGGGCTTCATTTCTTTGCTCAACAATATCAGGAAACAGAAGATAATTGAAGATCATTTCTCTGTGTTGAAGAATGTCTCTGGCATACCCATCAAATTGTTCAGCAGCAGCTTCTCTAAACACATTCCCTAAGAAGACACTTAGGGCATCAAAGGAGAAGTTGAGGCCTTCATTTTCAGCAATAAAAAGTCTCCTCAAAATTTCTCTGTCATCTTTGTCAATAGTCAGGGGCTCAAAACAAGGCATAATGGCTTTGTCTTTCCAAGACGCAGACCATTGCATCCAGCCAAATCTAATGTAAAAGTGTTTCCAGACTAGATCCCATGGAGCATATAGCTTCACCAAGTTGAGCGGTCTAATCACAGAACACATGAACATATCTTCAAAATAAGCAGTTCCAAGATTGGATTCAGGTACCTTCTCGATGATACCAACAGTAGGGATTGTTGCCTTCTCTGCATTACAGCAGTTGGAAGATCCAGTTCTCCATTGATGTTTCTTCAGAGCACTCAGATAATACCTTCTGGCATGATCTTCAGAAATTTTCTTTACCGGAAGCTGGGTGAACTCCTTGACCTTGTAGTCTTTGGGAGCTTTCTCATATTCCTTAGGACCTATCTTACTGAATGGCATTTTGCCAGGTGCAGCTTCCTTTCTTTTACCAGGAATAGACCAAGGTATCCACCTTTGCCTATCTGGAACAATCTTTATAGAGACATATGATGGGTCTCTATATTCGCCAATGACTTCAAGCCTTTTCTGCTCATAACAATGAGCCATCATACAGGCTTCAGCTTCTGTGATCCACCTACCACATTCCTCTAATGTAAGAGGTTCATTCTGGGCAGGAACCTTGGTACATCAACAGAAAAGGGAATAGCCCTGCTGTTTGGTTTGGGTATCAGCCTTCCTTTAAAGGACATCTCAACATTGTCTTTGCCATCCTTGAAGACAGCATTCATTGGAGGGAGTATCTCCAGTCTTGAAACTCCAGAGGTGAAGGTCTTCAAGTGCCATAAAGATGGGTGATTGTAGATAGAGTTATATGACTCATATCTAACAAATTTTGGTCTAATGTCAAGAGGGACAGGTTTCTTTGGAATTAGGGCAGTAGTTTTTGGTGTCACTACTGTGATATTGTACTTGGAGGGAATGTAGGGTTTGATAGGATTAAATGGAAGGACTTTGAAAAGGAGGTTAAAAGGATGAGAACGAAGTTTGGAAATGTATGAAGTGAGGGAGGTATATGTGGAGGTTTGAGGTGAGGAGATGGTGAGTATATTGGTCTGTGTTTGGGTAGGTTGTTTGAGGGCTATGGTTGTGTTTCTGGCTTTCTGTGCACGGGTTTGAATGGTTGATGGTTGTGCAGTAGATATAGGTGGAGCAGGAATGGTATCATCAGTTTAAAAAACAGATACAAAATCATCAGTAAATTTCAGTACCTTTGGTTCAAGCTCAGACTGCCTGACCAATCTCTTCAGCTTTTGACTAGGGGCAGCAGTTGGAGGCGGACGTTGAATTTCCTTCTTCTCAGGCACCGATTGAAACTTGTTTCTCGCCTTCCGCTTGCTTCTTTTCCTCGGGACCGATCGATGGGAACGCGGTCCTCATCTTCTGATTCAGTCTTTCTTTTAGGTGCAGGAGCCACCTTCTGCTTCTTGTTTCTTGTCTCCTCTTCTGGAGAATCAGAAGTCCTTTTCACACCAGTTACTGAGCTTCTGGTGGTTTTGTCAGTAGTAGACTTCTTGCTAAGTGAGGGACCTGATTCTACTCCTTGTTCCTTTTTCACCTTTTTCATCTGTTCACCAGTGATCAATTTCATTCTGACCAAGCTGTTAACTCCAAAGGTGTCAGGAATCACAACACTCTCAGTGCCAAAATACTTCACCTTTTCTTGATCTGGCAAAGCAACCTTTGTTTACAACCGCATTCTTGGCCATCATCTTAGTGAGAAGAACACCATAAGGAATGCACTTGTAGGTGTTTTTCTTGTCGCAACACCTTTCCTCGAATTAACCAAAGGCATTAATCAAAGTTGTTGTAGATCAATCTTGGCGAGTTTACCTTGTGACCAGCCATGTAGTGCCTCATAATGAACTTCTGTTCATAGTTGACTATGTCACTAGAACCAGCCTTCAACCAGACGCTCTTAGTGATTATCTTGTGAAGAACTCAGCAATGACTCTTCAAATGCTTTGCAAAGAGGGGTTTCACCAGATTCTTTCAAATTGTTTATAATTCTCAAACAAATCCTCATTGACCTTCTCAAGGCCATGAAATGCATCACCAATCAGGTAGTAAACGATACCTTCACAGGACAACCAAAGGACTTTAAATGTTGGTAATGGTAAAAATGAACTTGTAGCCTCTCACAGTTCCTTCAAAGATACCACCTTGGTGTAAACGAGCATTACCCCAAAATTCCTTGATAGCAGTAACTAGAACCTCAACCTGTTTCCAAAAGAAGTAGTGTTCCCAACCCATTGCCTTGAAACCATTGTAGAAATCAAAGCCATAGAGTTTGAAGTTCTTTAAATCAATTCGATTTTCCAACAGAACCTTTCCTTCAGCCATGGTGTCGTAAATAGCAGTATACTCATAGGTTGTTACACCAGACATGATTGCAGTTGAGAGATAGAGAAATGGAGGTTTAGGGTTTCAGAACAGTCACGAAGAGAAGAGAAGAAAACTGTTTTTCAGACTAAAAACAGAGCGAGTGATTGTGAAGCGAAAAAGAAGGAGTAGTAGGAAGGTTTTGTAATTGGTACAGTTACTTTTCAAAAACCTCTTCATTATCCGAGTAATAAAAATAAATTTAAAAAGAAATTAAAATAAAGATACCTCTTTTCATTAAATGCAGTTGCCAAAATAAAGTAAAAGATTTTATTGAAAACGTAAATAATCATGACTCAGATTAGGTGTGATGAGACGCTTAAGTTCCACACGAGCTTACCACGTGTGTGTTTCGGATGCTCATAGCTGATTCATCGGATGCTGAGTTATGATGCAGTTGGCATATAAAAATGCTTACTCGTATGATGATGATGTCATACCAGATGCTCAAATGATATCTATCATAAGACGCTGAGATTAATCATTCTTTTATAAGATGGAAATTTAAATTTCTTCTTATAAAATTGAATCTATCTTCAGCAAGGGGTTTTGTAAGAATATCAGCCCACTGGTGATCAGTGTCTACAAATTTGATTTCAAGTGTCCCCTTCTGAACATAGTCTCTTATAAAATGATGTTTAATCTCAATGTGCTTTGATCTAGAATGCAATATAGGATTTTTAGTAAGACAAATGGCAGATGTATTATCACAAAAGATAGGAATGTTACTCTCTTTTATCAAGTAGTCTTCAAGTTGATACTTCATCCACAGAAGTTGAGAGCTGCAACTTGCTACTGAGATGTATTCAGCTTCTGCTATTGAGAGTGCAATAGTGCTCTGTCTTTTGCTTGACCAAGACACAAGATTAGCTCCAAGGAACTGGCAGCCTCCACTTGTGCTCTTTCTTTCAATTCGGTCTCCAGCAAAGTCAGCATCATAGAAACCTACTAATTTGTAATCTTTTGATTTCTTATAAAGCAAACCAAGATTAGTAGTTCCTTGCAAATATCTGAATATTCTTTTAACAGAACTCAGGTGTGATTCTCTAGGATCTGATTGAAATCTAGCACACAGGCAGACGCTGAACATAATGTCAGGTCTTAAAGCCGTAAGATAAAGTAGAGATCCAATCATATCTCTGTATATTTTATGATCTACCTTCTTACTAATTTCATCTTTATTAAGAGTGCAGGTAGGATGCATAGGTGTACACATAGGCTTGCAATCCAGTATCTTGAATTTCTTCAATAATTCTTTGATATATTTGCTTTGATTTATATAGATACCATCACTGCATTGCTTGATTTTTATTCCAAGGAAAAACTTTAATTCTCCCATCATGCTCATCTCAAATTCAGCCTGCATAAGCTTAGAAAATTCTTTGCAAAGGCTTTCATTAGTGGCTCCAAAAATGATATCATCAACATAGATTTGAACAAGTATGAAATGCTTGTTAGAAGATTTTCTGAAAAGAGTAGTGTCAACTAAACCTCTTGTAAATCCATTTTCCATTAAAAAGGAACTTAGTCTATCATACTATGCTCTGGGAGCTTGCTTAAGACCATATAGTGCCTTTTTAAGTTTAAAAACATGTTCTGGAAATTCAATATCTTCAAAACCAGGAGGTTGTTTAACATAAACTTCCTCAGTTATAAAACCATTTAGAAAAGCACTTTTCACATCCATTTGATATAGAGTTATCTCATGATGTGCTGCAAATGAAAGTAAAATGCGAATAGCTTCTAGTCTTGCAACAGGTGCAAAAGTTTCAGTGAAATCAATACCTTCTTCTTGTGAGTAACCTTGAGCAACTAACCTTGCTTTATTTCTCACAACTTTACCATCTTCATCAAGCTTATTTCTAAATACCCATTTAGTACCAATAGCTTGCTTATCTTCTGGTAGAGTGACTAGCTTCCATACATCATTTCTTTGGAACTGATTTAGCTCATCTTGCATTGCTAGAATGTACCCTTCATCTTCCAATGCTTGATCAATCGTCTTAGGTTCCATTTCAGAGAGAAGTGCAAAATCAGCATGCTCCTTGAAAGAGGATATGGTTCGTACTTTATCACCAGGTTCTCTTATGATTTGATCTTTTGGATGATTGGTTTTGTACTTCCAGCTTGTTCTTGCTTCAGCTTCTGCTTGAGTAGAATTCTTCGTCTTGTCACCACCGGATGATGAAGATGCACGTTCACCGTCTGACTTGTCACCGAGGTTTAATTCTGAAAATAACTCATCTAGCTCTGACATAGCAAAGCAGGTGCTTCTTATCATCAAACTTGACATGAATGGACTCTTCAACTGTCAAAGTTTCTTTGTTGTATATTCTAAAAGCTTTAGATCTTTCAGAGTATCCCAAAAAGATTCCTTTGTCAGCCTTGGAATCAAACTTACCAAGCTGATCTTTAGTATTCAAAATATAACAACTACAACCAAAAGGATGAAAGTAAGAAATGTTTGGTTTTCTACCTTTCCACAATTCATAAGGAGTCTTATTCAAAATAGGTCTTATAAGAATTCTATTTTGAATATAACAAGCTGTGTTTACTGCTTCTGCCCAAAAATATTTCGCAATATCAGCTTCATTGATCATGGTCCTGGCCATTTCCTGGAGGGACCTATTTTTCCTTTCTACAACACCATTTTGTTGAGGTGTTCTAGGAGAGGAGAAATTGTGGGAGATGCCATTTTCTTCACAAAATTTTTGAAAGTTTTCATTTTCAAATTCTTCCCCATGATCACTTCTAATAGAAGAAATACAGAAGCCTTTTTCATTTTGAACTGATTTGCAGAATACAGTAAATACCTTAAAAGACTCATCCTTGTGGGCAAGGAATTTAACCCATGTCCATCTAGTAAAATCATCAACAATGACTAATCCATATTTCTTTCCAGTTAAAGAGGCTGTCCTTGTGGGACCAAAAAGATCAAGATGTAAAAGTTCAAGTGGTCTAGAGGTTGAAACAACATTTTTTAAATGAAAGGAAGTTTTGACTTGTTTTCCTCTTTGACAAGCCTCACACAGGGGCATCAGATTGGAACTTAAGATTTGGTAAGCCTCTAACAAGATTGTGCTTGGTTAATTTTGAGATTAACCTCAAAAAGGCATGACCCAATCTTTTGTGCCAAATCCATTGCTCTACTTCAATGTATAAGACACTTGACATCTTGTTTTGCAAGTTCGTAAAGATCAACTTTATAAATGTTTTGTTTCCTCTTTCTTTGTAAAGAATATAGATCCATCATTTTTGCTTTTTATCGAACATCCATTTTCTCAGAAGACAACATTATAACCATTGTCACATAATTGACTTATGCTCAATAGATTATGTTTCATTCCTTCAACATATAAAACATTATCAATAGAAGGAAGAGAGCCTTTACCTATGCGACCAATTCCAACTTTTTACCTTTCTGGTTTCCTCTGAAACCAACGAATCCAGCTTCTCTAGGTCTTAGTTCTTGGAACATATGCTTTTCTCCCGTCATGTGACGCGAGCATCCACTGTCTAAGTACCAAGATAGGTGTGTTGACTTTGTTGCTAAGCACGTCTGCAACATAGACTATTTTATCTTTAGGTACCCATATCTTTTTGGGTCCTTTCTTGTTAGTTCTTGAAGGATACTTGTCCTTCTTAGTTGCAAACACAGTACACGCATTTTTTAAATGACCAGATTTATTGCAGTAAGTACAATGCAAGCATTCACTATGATCATTGGTGTCATCTGTAACGACCCGTTTCCAGATCGCTACGAAACCAAAAGAAGCCTATATGTGACGTGTTTTAAAAACGATACTCTTGTGCCCTTTAGAAAATTGCGGTATTATTTTTTTTTAAAACAATAGTGCCCGTAAAGCACACACAGAGTACTTACAGCGTTTTGAAACATGGTGTAACTAGGACACAAGACTCAAATGCTGATGAAGCATACATGCATAAATACATAAGTTATATATATACAGTATGTGCAAAATAACAGAGTAGAAATGTGCAAAGAAATACACCTACGGTATGAAGACCCTCGAGAGAGAAGTCATACCCTGGGGGTACTCCCGGCAGACACCCACGTAGGGGGCTGCTCCAAAAGTGAATCCACCAGTCTACCCTGTGACAGCAAAACATCACCCAGCCCAACTGGTCACCAACTCACTATACAGAAAAAGATGCATGTACATACTACAGTCATCCACAAAAAGAAACACAACAGCAATCAGAGAATACAACCACTACAAAGCACTGTCCCGATTCTCTGAGGGATCCTCCTCCGCCTCATCCTCCATCGGATCCTCGCCCGTCAAATCGATGAAGAGTGCCGCCGCTGGAACATCCTCGGGCACATCACTCGGCACGTACTCTCCTCCAGCCATATCGTCATCAGTCCATGCACCTAAGCAATCTGCCTCCCCACATACCAAACAAACAGGGGGCCGCTCCACTGGTGGGGTGGGAAATCGGTCCACAAGAGGGGAACTCGGAATAGCAACTGCCCTCGAAGTCGATGCTCCTGCGGACCCTCGTCTAATCACGCTCTTACGAGCGGTCCATCTCACCCGTGGTCCTCGACCACGTCCACGGGATAAAAGCCTGGGAACCGTCGCTCTGGGGACGTCAGTCGATCCCTCGGGAGACGAGGAAGAGTCGGGCATAACCTCCTCTCCCTGAGAAGCCCTCCAAGCCTCGATGATCTGTGTCGTCCTAATCGGGAAGCTAACGGTACGTCTAGTCACCTCCCGCCTCACAACCATACCATCCTCTCTAAAGGTTCCGCACAACATCCCCTGTAGACCACGCTACCGGGTGATAAGATCAAACTCCATAGCCGTAGGTAGCTCAATGTCGGGAAAGTCGAAGATAATCTCCGATGAGGTCTGCATCTCGGGTATCAGAATGCTCTTCTCCATCACCTGGGTAGCCATCATGAATCGAAGGTACCACGGGAAAGGGTCAACTTCTCAACAAATCAAATATAACAATTTCACAAAATAATAATCAACCACATACGCAATTCTTAAGACACAATGCAAGACTCACTCACGACTCATCTCACGACTCATTTTCTCTCGACTCGACAATTTTTTCCGGAAAGCAGATGCCGATCCTTCAACTGACATACCAGCCGTAGCCTTGAGATCCTCGCTCTCCCTAGGTATGCAGTCTCGGTTCCTTAACGCTGCGACGCCTAGCTAATCCACCATGAACAAAGGGGACCTAGTACCCTCAGTTGTCCGGCTCACAGCTCAAAAACGTCTTGACGACTCCACAATGCTCTCAGACTCGATGAACAATTCGCCACATACGATATTCAAAGAGTTATACGCAAGATTATTCGACCGCATATCAAATAATAAGAGCATACTTAATATGAAGAAACGCAATTCAACAATTTAAGCATTAAAAGCAATTTGCATAGAGAAACGAAATTCAACGATACAAACAGCATAAACAAATCACAGCTCAACAACAACCGACAACAATCAACTCATAAAATCCATCCCTCTACAACTCAATGGAGTTCACAGAGAGGAACAAACAAGTGTGGGGGGTTGGGGACAGCTACCAACCACTTGCAGACAAGCCCACTAAATAATCAACATATATAAAAATAAAGCGAAGGGGTACAAGACCCTCACTTCGAACCCTTAGGTTCTCAGACTTCTTCGCATAAATGCTTGAAATTAAATTCGCATCCAAAAATTTATCCTTACACAAGGACATACAAAATTAATTATAAATGTGAAGCGCCCTTACCGAACTCCAAGCTACGCGTCCACGTGCTTCTCGATTTCCACGTCGCACGAACTCGGAATCTACGAGTCCTAATACCACCGTGAATCTTAGCACAATTCTTAAAGGCTTAACTCTAACACTTAGGCTCTCAAAACCTAACCCTTTTTCTAACCAAGCATGCACAAAACCTACTTTTAACTACTAGTAAACAATTAAAAATTTTGAATCAAAACTACTTTTCTTGAAAATCAACTACTACGTAACACTTTTACTAAAAAGAATGTTAACTCTTTAAAGAATCCCTTTTTTTTTTCTTAAAGTTTTAAGCATAACGCATAATCAATTATTCACTTCAACATGTTACAAATATTAAGGCAACAACCCATATTTAAGACATACTCATGCTCTTTCAAAACTTTGTTTCTAAAACAATTACTACAACAATGAAATACCATTTCCATAGCCTTTTCTTTCAAAAACAATTTATTTTCAAAACTAGTTCATAAAGCTTTATAGGCCACTTACTAAAAATTAGTTCCAAGAATAAAAGTTCAATCAATTTATTAAATTCCGAAGATCCTTTTTAATCATACCATAGGAAGGCTAAAAATAATAATAATAATAATAAAGAACACTTAATTCATGCCATCACTATGTCAAGAATTTTAAAGAACAAGGGATCATTGTCTTACATGTGATTCTAACCTCAAAAAAAAAAAACCAAATTATGCATAAAACACAACTAACACTTAAGCTAATTGATGTAAATCTATTCCAACAACTTTAAAATCAACTTTAACATGCTATTCAACACGTATACACAAAATCAAACATCACATCCTCATGTTCTTCATGGTTTAAGAATAGGCAAGGTTCTAAAGCTTTCATGTTACATATGCTTAATCTAAACTATAACTTAAATCAACCAATTACAAGATTCACAAAATAATTACTACCAATCATAAGCTAGGAAAGTGCAAAACAACTTTTCTATTTATTAACTCTTTCACAAATCAATGGCTAATGTCATAAAGCCAAAACTTAATCAAAAACCAAACCTAACTCAAACCTCTTTCAAGAATAAGTGTTTTCCCAAAAAGTCTTTCAATCAAACACATGGTTCAACAATTGAAATTTACATTTCCTAAAGTTCAAGAATAGGTAAAAATCATGAACAACAAGTTAGGCATGCTTTATCAAAGCTACAATTCATTTAAGCATCAATACAACTTCACCAACACCAATTTTATCAATCCTTCTACTTCATCAAACTACACTCAAAACATTCAAACAAATCATCCTCAAAGCTATTCATGTTCTTACAACCTTCAAGAGTCTCAAAAAAAAACTTAACTCAAGAATAGGTTTTTCACCAAAATTCATCTAAACAAAGTTTTAGTCCCAAACTTTAACTAAGACAACAACAACTATATCAAAGAGGCTTATTCATAAATTTTATTACTTACTTCAACAATTAAATCCTACAAATCCTCTTTGCCAAGAATAGATGTTCATCCCAAAAACAACTAAGCAACATGTTAATTTTAAATCTACCACTCCAATCAACAACAACAACACAATTTAAAATCAAACAAACCAATAATTGCAAGATTGAACTTCAAGATCACTTTGCCCCTCTTTTTCCCTTGGATTTACGCCTAGGGTTTTCCAAGATTGGGGACTTACATGCTCATCTCTTTCATCCAATCATCAACCACACAAAACAACATATAATCAACAATTAATTAACCTAAAACAAACAAACCAACTAATCAAATAAAAGGAGGTGTGGGGCGCTATTCAAGGGGCTGTTTTGGGGGCCAAAAATTTGATTTTCTCATGCTCAAATACTTAGGATACATAGCTAATGAAGTATGGAAGAAAAGCTAACAATAAACATGGTTTGAAAGCAAGAAAATCAACTACATAAAAGGGAGGGAAGTAGCGATCCAAAACAGAAAAATGGAGGAAGGAAAAACTGATTTTCCTTACCTTAGATGATGATGAAGATGAGGAACTAGATAGAGGAGAAGATTTGGAGCAATTTTGATGAAGAAAGTGAGACCAAAATCTCAAAGATGTGGAAGTTGTTGGCTATGGAACTTGGAACTCATTTCTTGCTCAAGAGAAAGAAAGAAAAAGATGAAGGTGAAGGTGAAGGTGAATGAGGGGAGGGGGTTTGGCTTTGAAGCTGAAAATGGGGGGGGGGGTTGTTCACCTTATTCACTTAAATAAATTAGCACATCATAGATAAAAATTTAAAATAAGAAAAGTAATTTTTTTTTTGAAATAAATCACAAATTACATGACACCTATTACCTAACCACATCATCTAGTCTTACCCACCTAATCTCACCTCTCTCATGGTTACCCACTAATTCTAGAGTCTAGGGGTTGTTTAAAATACGGCGATTTAAATACCGTTACCGATAAACTCGCGAAAATTAATTTAACGAGAAATTAATTCATCGCGTGAAAATATTTAATTATAAATAATAAAAATCATGTCAAATATTCAAAAATGGTCTCAATAAGTTACGATTCGATTTTCATCGATATCAGAGTTCATTTATAATTTTATCTGCGGCGAAACCGCCCGGCGATTCGAAACGCGTCAAAACTTCGTTAGAATTTTTTTTTGACGATTTTCAAATCGTGGATTAATATAAAATATTAACTCTCAAATTTAATTTGATCTTGATTTAATTAATACACTTTCTTAGAGAACAAGAAATTGTTTTATAATAGCATAAATATGACAGAATTACACTAAATAACGTTAACTAACGTACCCTAAAAATACGCGTGTTACAATACTCCCCCTCTAAAAATAGTTTCGTCCTCGAAACTACAGGTGAGTTACACACCGTGAAAAAGCTCTGGATACGAAGTCTTCCGTTTCTCATCCAACTTCTATATTACGTCTCTGATTTTCTGATCCCATACAACTCGACAAACTGTATCTCCTTATTCCTCAATTTCTTGATCTCCCTATTGACAACCTTCGCCAGAAATACTTCAATAACAAGTCATCCCTTCACTGAATCACGCTTGATTCGCCACAGAGTCCTCATCGTCCCGATACCAACCTAAAGATATCTGACGCTTACGTCCATACAACGCTTCGTAAGGTGTTTTCCCAAATCTTCAGTACAAAAACCACTGCAGTAAATCCCAAATCATGCGCAGGATAATTTCTCTCTTGGATTCTTAAGCTGTCTCGAAGTATAGGCCACCACTTTCTGGTACTGTATCCACATGCATCCCAATCCTTGATGTGACAAAACCTCACATTGTTCTCCTGGTTGAGGTAAAATCAGTTCAGGTGTCGTCGTTAGGAGTCCCTTCAGTCTCTGTAAATTGGATTCACATTCTTCAATCCACCGAAAAGGTTGATTCTTCCTCGTAGGTCATGTAAGTGGTACTACTATCTTCGAAAACCTCCTATAAATCTTCGGTAGTAGCTTGTTAATCCAATAAAATTTCTGATATCCGTCTCATTCTTCGGCTGTTCTCATCTTGACACCACTCCAATCTTGGCTAGATCCACAGCCATACTGTCTTTGGGGATCACATGTCTGAGAAAATTCACCTCTTGAAGTTAGAATTCACACTTTGACCGATAAGCATAAAGCTGATCCTCTTGTAGCATCTGTAGTACTTGGCGGAAATGCCCCTCGTGCTCTCTTCTGCTCCTTGAATATATCAGAATGTTGTTCGTAGATACCGTTGTAACTGGCACATTCTTCAACTCGGTCGCTTGGTAACTTCTATACTAACGAGGAAATATGAAATCCTGAGCTCCCTCTCTTACAAAAATCTTCGATAGAATTAACAGAAAAGTATGTAAAGACTCCAAATTAGAAAAAAAAAACTACGATTTTTGGGTACAGTCCCGAAGGATATGGTAATTCGAAAACCAATCCGACCCTAGAATAATGGTAAGATTTTTAAAGTTATGCGACTCAGATTGACAAGAATTCCCTATACTCTACAATTACTACACAACGAAGTCATGCAGTATTAGAACTAAAGTCTTAGAAGTTGAAGTAACTACTACTAAGTCAAGAAAAATAATATAGTCAAAACAAATTTTCAACCCAGCTCACACAATCCAAGGAACAAATGTAATGTGTGGCATTAGAATCGGAGATTATGGATAGAGAGTTACCCTCAATTTCGTAATCCTTCTGAGTTAGATCTCTTGATCGCTCTACTTCTTTGCCGTCCATACTGAAAATTCTCCCCGAAGTGGTCGGACGCTTTCCCTTCACTCTTGCCGCGTTCACTCTCGGTTCCGCCTTTGGAGCTTTGCAGTCCTTGACAAATGTCCAAGTTTGTTGCAGTTGAACACACTGGGTCCTTTGCAGTGCAGTCGTTAGCAAGATGTCCCGGTCTTCCACAATGATAGTAAAGTTATCTATCTCTAATCTGTTTTCCACCACTGGAATCCTGGCCATAGGGCGATACTGCCCCTGCTATAAATGGAGGAATTCTTGCTCCTTTTCCACTCGTGCAGTTTCTGAAAGATACTTCTCTAAAATCTCCTGTGAAAGATCTCCCAACAAATCCCCTGATGCTCAGCCCATTCTTGAATTGTCCTCTCCACGGTAGAGTTATCAGATCCAAACGTACGGTCTTCACGGGTGGCAGTAGACTCCTATAAGGTTTCAAAACCTATCCGAACCTCACACGTAAGTGATGTGTTAACACACATTGCTTCAATCAAGAAACAATCCAACCAATTTTAATCAAAACTGCTTCACTCAACAAACAATATCAACAATAGCACGACTATCTATCCGACAAAGCAAAACTAGACACGGTGACCAGCTTAATGATTCAATACACAGTCCGGTTAGAACCGAACCGCTCTGATACCACCATTGTAACGACCTGTTTCCAGATCGCTACGAAACCAGAAGAAGCCTATATGTGACGTGTTTTAAAAACGGTACTCTTGTGCCCTTTAGAAAATTGCGGTATTATTTTTTTTTAAAACAATAGTGCCCGTAAAGCACACACAGAGTACTTACAGCGTTTTGAAACATGGTGTAACTAGGACACACGACTCAAATGCTGATGAAGCATACATGCATAAATACTTAAGTTATATATATACAGTATGTGCAAAATAACAGAGTAGAAATGTGCAAAGAAATACACCTACGGTATGAAGACCCTCGAGAGAGAAGTCATACCCTAGGGGTACTCCCGGCAGACACCCACGCAGGGGGCTGCTCTAAAAGTGAATCCACCAGTCTACCCTGCGGACAAAGAAACATCATCCAAATTTAACCGTCACCAACTCACTATACGTAAAAAGATGCATGTACATACTACGATCATCCACAAAGAAACACAACAAAGAATCGTGAGAATACAACACTACAAAGCACTGTCCCGATCCTCTGAGGGATCCTCCTCCGCCTCATCCTCCATCGGATCCTCGCCCGTCAAATCAATGAAGGGTGCCGCTGCTGGAACATCCTCGGGCACATCACTCGGCACGTACTCTCCTCCAGCGATATCGTCATCAGTCCGTGCACCTAAGCAATCTGCCTCCCCACATACCGAACAAACAGGGGGCCGTTCCACTGGTGGGGTGGGAAATCGGTCCACAAGAGGGGAACTCGGAATAGCAACTGCCCTCGAAGTCGATGCTCCTGCGGACCCTCATCTAATCACGCTCTTACGAGTGGTCAATCTCACCCGTGGTCCTCGACCACGTCCACGGGATAAAAGCCTGGGAACCGTCGCTCTGGGGACGTCAGTCGATCCCTCGGGAGACGAGGAAGAGTCGGGCATAACCTCCTCTCCCTGAGAAGCCCTCCAAGCCTCGATGATCTGTGTCGTCCTAATCGGGAAGCTAACGGTACGTCTAGTCACCTCCCGCCTCACAACCATACCATCCTCTCTAAAAGTCTGCACAACATCCCCCGTGTAGACCACGCGGCCGGTGATAAGATCAAACTCCATAGCCGTAGGTAGCTCATTGTCGGGAAAGTCGAAGATAATCTCTGATGAGGTCTGCATCTCGGGTATCAGAATGCTCTTCTCCATCACCTGGGTAGCCATCATGAATCGAAGGTACCACAGGAAAGGGTCAACTTCTCAACAAATCAAATATAACAATTTCACAAAATAATAATCAACCACATACGCAATTCTTAAGACACAATGCAAGACTCACTCACGACTCATCTCACGACTCATTTTCTCTCGACTCGACAATTTTTTCCAGAAAGCAGACGCCGATCCTTCAACTGACATACCAGTCGTAGCCTTGGGATCCTCGCTCTCCCTAGGTATGCAGTCCCAGTTCCTTAACGCTGCGACGCCTAGCTAATCCACCATGAACAAAGGGGACCTAGCACCCTCAGTTGTCCGGCTCACAGCTCAAAAACGTCTTTACGACTCGACAATGCTCTCAGGCTCGATGAACAATTCGCCGCATACGATATTCAAAGAGTTATACGCAAGATTATTCGACCGCATATCAAATAATAAGAGCATGCTTAATATGAAGAAACGCAATTCAACAATTTAAGCATTAAAAGCAATTTGCATAGAGAAACGAAATTCAACGATACAAACAGCATAAACAAATCACAGCTCAACAACAACCGACAACAATCAACTCATAAAATCCATCCCTTTACAACTCAATGGAGTTCACAGAGAGGAACAAACAAGTGTGGGGGTCAGACAGCTACCAACCACTTGCGACAGGCCCACTAAATAATCAACATATATAAAAATAAAGCGAAGGGTACAAGACCCTCACTTCAACCCTTAGGTTCTCGTGACTTCTTCGCATAAATGCTTGAAATTAAATTCGCATCCAAAAATTTATCCTTACACAAGGACATACAAAATTAATTATAAATGTGAAGCGCTCTTATCAACTCCAAGTTACGCGTCCATCGCGCTTCTCGATTTCCACGTCGCACGAACTCTAATCTACGAGTCCTAATACCACAGTGAATCTTAGCACAATTCTTAAAGGCTTAACTCTAACACTTAGGCTCTCAAAACCTAACCCTTTTTCTAACCAAGCATGCACAAAACCTACTTTTAACTACTAGTAAACAATTAAAAATTTTGAGTCAAAACTACTTTTCTTGAAAATCAACTACTACGTAACACTTTTACTAAAAAGAATGTTAACTCTTTAAAGAATCCCTTTTTTTTTTCTTAAAGTTTTAAGCATAACGCATAATCAATTATTCACTTCAACATGTTACAAATATTAAGGCAACAACCCATATTTAAGACATACTCATGCTCTTTCAAAGCTTTGTTTCTAAAACAATTACTACAACAATGAAATACCATTTCCATAGCCTTTTTTTTCAAAAACAATTTATTTTCAAAACTAGTTCATAAAGCTTTATAGGCCACTTACTAAAAATTAGTTCCAAGAATAAAAGTTCAATCAATTTATTAAATTCCGAAGATCCTTTTTAATCATACCATAGGAAGGCTAAAAATAATAATAATAATAATAAAGAACACTTAATTCATGCCATCACTATGTCAAGAATTTTAAAGAACAACGGATCATTGTCTTACATGTGATTCTAACCTCAAAAAAAAAAAAAACCAAATTATGCATAAAACACAACTAACACTTAAGCTAATTGATGTAAATCTATTCCAACAACTTTAAAATCAACTTTAACATGCTATTCAACACGTATACACAAAATCAAACATCACATCCTCATGTTCTTCATGGTTTAAGAATAGGCAAGGTTCTAAAGCTTTCATGTTACATATGCTTAATCTAAACTATAACTTAAATCAACCAATTACAAGATTCACAAAATAATTACTACCAATCATAAGCTAGGAAAGTGCAAAACAACTTTTCTATTTATTAATTCTTTCACAAATCAATGGCTAATGTCATAAAGCCAAAACTTAATCAAAAACCAAACCTAACTCAAACCTCTTTCAAGAATAAGTGTTTTCCCAAAAAGTCTTTCAATCAAACACATGGTTCAACAATTGAAATCTACATTTCCTAAAGTTCAAGAATAGGTAAAAATCATGAACAACAAGTTAGGCATGCTTTATCAAAGCTACAATTCATTTAAGCATCAATACAACTTCACCAACACCAATTTTATCAATCCTTCTACTTCATCAAACTACACTCAAAACATTCAAACAAATCATCCTCAAAGCTATTCATGTTCTTACAACCTTCAAGAGTCTCAAAAAAAAACTTAACTCAAGAATAGGTTTTTCACCAAAATTCATCTAAACAAAGTTTTAGTCCCAAACTTTAACTAAGACAACAACAACTATATCAAAGAGGCTTATTCATAAATTTTATTACTTACTTCAACAATTAAATCCTACAAATCCTCTTTGCCAAGAATAGATGTTCATCCCAAAAACAACTAAGCAACATGTTAATTTTAAATCTACCACTCCAATCAACAACAACAACACAATTTAAACTCAAACAAACCAATAATTGCAAGATTGAACTTCAAGATCACTTTGCCCCTCTTTTTCCCTTGGATTTACGCCTAGGGTTTTCCAAGATTGGGACTTACATGCTCATCTCTTTCATCCAATCATCAACCACACAAAACAACATATAATCAACAATTAATTAAGCTAAAACAAACAAACCAACTAATCAAATAAAAGGAGGTGCGGGGCGCTGTTCAAGGGGCTGTTTTGGGGGCCAAAAATTTGATTTTCTCATGCTCAAATACTTAGGATACATAGCTAATGAAGTATGGAAGAAAACCTAACAATAAACAAGGTTTGAAAGCAAGAAAATCAACTACATAAAAGGGAGGGAAGTAGCGATCCAAAACAGAAAAATGGAGGAAGGAAAAACTTATTTTCCTTACCTTAGATGATGATGAAGATGAGGAACTAGATAGAGGAGAAGATTTGGAGCAACTTTGATGAAGAAAGTGAGACCAAAATCTCAAAGATGTGGAAGTTGTTGGCTATGGAACTTGGAACTCATTTCTTGCTCAAGAGAAAGAAAGAAAAAGATGAAGATGAAGATGAAGGTGAATGAGGGGAGGGGGTTCGGCGTTGAAGCTGAAAATGGGGGGGGGGTGGTTGTTCACCTTTTTAACTTAAATAAATTAGCACATCATAGATAAAAATTTAAAATAAGAAAAGTAATTTTTTTTTTGAAATAAATCACAAATTACATGACACCTATTACGTAACCACATCATCTAGTCTTACCCACCTAATCTCACCTCTCTCATGGTTACCCACTAATTCTAGAGTCTAGGGGTTGTTTAAAACACGGCGACGAAATACCGCGTTACCGATAAACTCACGAAAATTAATTTAACGAGAAATTAATTCATCGTGTGAAAATATTTAATTATAAATAATAAAAATCATGTCAAATATTCAAAAATGGTCTCAATAAGTTACGATTCGATTTTCATCGAAATCAGAGTTCATTTATAATTTTATCTCAAGGCGAAACATGGCCTCACGATTCGAACGCGTCAAAACTTCGTTAGAATTTTTTTTTGACGATTTTCAAATCGTGGATTAATATAAAATATTAACTCTCAAATTTAATTTGATCTTGATTTAATTAATACACTTTCTTAGAGAACAAGAAATTGCTTTATTATAGCATAAATACGACAGAATTACACTAAATAACATTAACTAACGTACCGTAAAAATACGCGTGTTACATCATCAGATGCTGAATTATTTTCTAAAGGAGGTTTATCTAATATATAACCAAGACCATGAGTTGTCGTTTTACTGACACCCCAAATCATAGAAGTTTGCTTGCTTCGAGTTACACTTTCTGCAAGAAACTTTTGAAATGCATGTTCATAGTCATTTGATTTGCGCTAGGATTGCTCAGAATTCTGAGCTTTTAACTTGAGAACTCTCAGCTTCTGGTTGCTTGTTAGCTTCCAGACGCTGGTTATCCACCAGACGCTGATTTTCAGTTTTCAGCTTCTGGTTCTCTTCATTGAGTACAGAGTTTTCATTGTATAAAGAATGAAAATCTTGTGATAGTTTTGAAAATTTCTTTTTCAAATTCTTATACTCAATAGAGAGAGTGGCAAAGTCCTTTAACAGATCATCAAATGCAAGTTGAAGTTTAGAATAAGAATCATATATTATTACCTCTTCAACTTCTTCTTCTGAATCAAGATCAGTATCTGCCATGAGGGCAATGTGAGCTTCTTCTTCTTTATCTTCCTCAGAGGAGGATAAGTCAAGATCTTCCCATGTTGCCATGAGACCTTTCTTCTTTTTCTTGAAGGAGCTTCTTGTGGATTTTTCCTTAAGATTAGGACACTCGGACTTGAAATGTCCAGGCTTCTTACATTCATAGCAAATGACTTGGGCTTTGTCCTTGTCTTTGCTTTCCTTTTTGTCCTTTGTATCTTTCTTCTGAAACCTCCTTCTGAAGTTTCTTTTCTTCCACATTCTCTGGATCTTCTTAGATATGAACGCTAGCTCATCGTCTGATCCATCATAATCTCCTTCTGAAGCTTCATCATCTGATTCTTCTTCTTCAGCCTGAAAAGCTTTAGAAGTACTAGGTTTATGTTGATTAACTTTTAAAGCAATAGACTTACTCTTATTGGTAGGTTCTTCTTCATTTTGCTCAAGTTCATGAGCTTTCAAAGAACTCATAAGATCTTCAAGCCGAAGGACATTTAGATCTTTTGCTTCTTGAATAGTAGTGACTTTGGGTCTCCACTGCTTAGTCAAACTTCTCAAGATCTTTCTCATATGGTCTGGTGTAGTATAACTTTTCCAAGGGCCTGCAACCCATGAACAAGTGTTTGGAACCTTCCAAACATAGTTTCAATGTTTTCTCCATCTTCCATTTTGAATAGCTCATACTGCGAACCATCATGCTAGCCTTTGTTTCTCTTACTTGGGCAGAACCCTCATAAGACAAAACAAGAGAATCCTGCATTTCTTTGGCGAGATCAAACTTACCACATTTATCATATTCTCTTTCTATCATAGCACGATGAGGATAAATCTAGCCTTCGATTGGTTTGATATCTCTTTTCTCGATCATCACCCAATTTTCCCTAGGTATTGCAACACCAAGGGCATCGCGGGAGAAATGTATCCAGCTTCAACTATATCCCACAAATCAAGATTTTGTGCCTCAAGGAATGCTTTTATCTTATCTATCCAAGAATCAAATTTTTCTCCATTGAATAGAGGAGGACGGTTCATATGACCACCTTCAGCAGACATGTTCACGATAGGATCTTTACTCTTAACATCATATGCACAACCAAGAGGCCGTGCTCGTACCAACCGAACGTGAACACAAGAAGGGGTTGAATTGTGTTGAAAACTTTTCGCAAACTTTAAGTTAAAAACACTTAGAACACAGGTTTTTCAAAACAGTTTGTGTATCGGACGCTGGAAATAAACCGGACGCTGGAAAAACAGTTTGTGAAAACTTGTTTTTAAAAGAACAAGATAAAGATAAATAGAAAGCAGTAAAGCAAGAGACGCAGAGACTTATACTAGTGCACTACCAAACTGGGGGATACGTCTAGTCCCTTCGTTCCTGAAGGATTTTCCACTATAATCAACTGATTACAAAACCTTAAGAGTATTCTACTGTCACAACCTTGACAATACTCTCAACTTCTCAAAACGACTCAGTACATTCGAGCCTTTGAGGGTACAGGCTTAACTAGACCAAAGCAACTTTTACAAGTAAGTTGAATACAAGCAGTAATAACTCTCACAGAGAGGATAAAAGATTAAGCTCAATACAGAAATGCTTTCTAAAAGAAAGTGTCGGACGCTGAGTTCAGTTCTTGTAGTCCAGAGACTTGGCACGAAACTTGATTGCTCACAGAAGCAGTATTTTCAGAGTATTAACTCTTTGTAGTGTATAGCAACAGTGCTTGTTCTCAGTAAATGAAGCAATATTCTCTTATAGAGTTTTGGCAGTTTCTTCAATGGATACCATGGGGTATTTGTAGGAGTTCTAAAGGATATTACCGTTACAGTAAAAATGGCTCCTTTCCATTGAGTGAGGTGATTTCAAAAAGCTGTCTCTTTCTTCCTTTCCAGAGAATATCTCAGTAGTACACATTACCGTTTTCGTACTACCTTGCTTTTCACAAATGCTTGTACAATTTTTGTCTTTAGCTAAAGGTGTCACCTTTGATACCTCGTACAACAATTTGAGCGCATAAGATCAAATTCGAAATCCGTTCCAGAAGCTTCTGAGAGGACGAGCAACTACGTGACCATCACGTGATTTAAAATGAAGTTCAGACGCTCGCTCAGAACAGGAAGGTCGAACGCTCGTAGCAAATGGATAAGCCTTGTGTCACCAAAAGATAATTCCAGACGCTCACGAAGACAATATACTAGGATGAGCCAGATGCTGACACATGGAGTGTATCCTTCTCTTGAGAATTTCTTCCTTCTTGCTTAAGTGGCTTAGAAGTATATGTAATATTAGTATCTGCACACTTCAAGAATTGTTAGAACATAAATTGTTCCCTTGTGAATACTTTGTTATCATCAAAATTAATGAGGGTCTAAACTTCTCAATCGTTTAGGTTCCAACAGATTTACCGGTAACACGATTACTCTACGCCGTGTTTTAGCAACCCTTAGACTCTAGAATTAGAGGGTAATCATGAGAGATGTGAGATTAGATAGGAAAGATTAGTTGATGTGTTTAGCATCATTGCTTTATGGTTAGGTGTCACTTAATGTGTGACTAGTTTTTTTAACACTTTATTAGATTCATTTCCAACCAAGCATTTTTTTTAAGTGAAAAAAAATAATCCTCCCCTCCCTCTAATCAGCCCAAACCGTGCCCCCCCACCGTCTCTCTACCCTCATTTGTTCATCATCTTCATCCTTTAGACAGAGAAGCTCCAAAACCTCCATGGAAGCTACCTTCATCAAGTCTTGAGTTACTTCATATCTTGCTTCATTTTCTTGCTAGTTCCTTCTTCTACCTTCCATCATTACCTAGCTCATCACCAAGCAAGTGGAGAGCACCATTTTCTCTCCCACAAACAGCCCCTAGGCCGCGACCATATAGGAGGAGGAGGTGGTGGTTCTTTTCTCATTTCTTTCTTGTTTTCATGCTTTGTGTTGTGTTGATTTTTGCTTGATTATGATCATAGGAGGAGATTGTAACACCCCATTTTCGGAGAGCTACTGTGCAACCCAATCTAATGCTGAAAACATTTAATGCTTGTATGCTTTCAGTTAAAGAGTACTCTTATGTATTTCGCAATGGAAAAATAGGAGTAAATTTTTTTTTTCATTTTCTTTCCTTTGAAACCCTTTTCAAAATGAGACATAGAGTACTACAGTTTTCTAAATGATGCCAATTCAGACTTTTGCAATTATCAGAGTCTAATGCATCACAAAATAATACTTCACATAACATAATCATTTCGCACTAAGGTGTGGTTTTCTGAAAAGAGTAATTACACAAATAACAACGGTATTACCCTAAGCTAAGCTGGCCAATAACTACAACTCTTACTGAGAAAGAGTTCAGCAAGATCAAACATGAGGTACTCAGAGGAATCTTCCTCCATTGGCTTAATCTTCAATGCTCCCGAGAGGACGAAACTGCAACAGCAACCGAACTCCATCTGGAAGTGACATCCATAAGGATATCCGATCCAACAACAGTGCAAGGGTAAATTCTTTGTCCACGAGTTTATCATAGGCTATGTCGCATGCAAACAATATATACATATATAATACAACAACATGCTTGTATATACATATACATACTTAATAGACTGCACGCATCACCATGGTATATCAAGCATTGCATGTGAGCAAACAAAACAACCAACAGATCAACATTCAAGTCACTACAATATCAAAATACTGCATGTGAGCAGGCAAATCTATCAACAGATCAGTGATCAAGTCATCACAATATCAAACTCATCAAACAATTCATCACATATCATAAATGTGGTTAGCTATGCATGTCAATGCAGTATGACAAGTTATGTATACACCTGCAGCCTTAATAGGTCAGCAGTATGATGGGGACTACTTTCCCAACGTCCGAACAAGTTAGCCTCTGCTTAGGCTTGCCACTACTTTGGCTGGCCACTACTTTGGCTTGCCTCTACTTAGGCAATGCAGTGTCAACTCGTCTTTTGAAGTCTATACGACCAATCAAACGCTCCGAGTGACATGACAACTCGTCTTTTGAAGTCTTTAAGACCAATCAAACGCTCCGAGTGTCGATGCTCAATGGTTAGTACGCATCCAAACAAATTCAACAATATGGCATGCTCACCGTAGTGAACGCCCGAGTGATATCCAACAAATTCTACAATATGGCATGCTCACCATAGTGAACGCCCGAGTGATATCCAAACAAATTCTACAATGTGGCGTGCTCACCGTAGTGAGTGCCCGAGTAATGTTTTAATTAATCAATGTGGATCGACGAACCCTCACTCACTCAACTTAGTGGGTTTCCAAATCTCAATTAACTAAGAGTTCAACACAGGACACAAAGTCTGGGTGTTCAATTGCGGAACGCTAGTCTCAATCTTAGATTGAAACTCTAGGCACGTAATGCGGAACACTAGGCTCAATTTTTAGGTTGAGATACTAGGCACGCCATACGGAACACTAAGTCCAATCCTTAATCAAGAAAATGCGCACGCAAGCAGGACATTAAGTCTCAGCACAGGACACATGGCCCATATGCTCAATAGGAACACTAGGTTCCCTATGTTTTATTCTTTCAAAAACTCGATCTTTGAAATCTATTTCTCGGTTCTTGTATTCCCCTTATGTATCTGAAAATGCTTTTTAGTTCTAGGTCGTTGAAACTCTAGTTGTGCTAAATAACACACTGGAAGAATTCCCAGGCGCATCATTTAACTCAACCGCTTTCGCAAATTGTACTATTTATTGCAAGTTCTTTTCTCTATTATTATTCCATTGAAATTTCCTTGTAAACTTTGGCTAATTGTACTAAAACCCTCATGCTTACTTTTAAATCAAAATGCCCTTAACAATTTGTTTACGAAATCAAAATTCGGCTTGTGGAATCGCATCAGATTTACCGATGTAAATCGTCAACCAATAGCAGTCGATCAACGCATTGTTAATTAATCCATTATCAACAATAATATTTTTCATATTCCAATTCGATACCAAGTTCCAATGAAATCCAAGGTGATTCAAGGAAAACAATACAACTTATAATGCCACGCAGGGCCAAGAACATGCTACATATTATCATCAATTTCAAGTCCAATTAAATCAATCAAGTATGATTTAAGTCACACAATACAATTATGTCTTGCCGCACAGGGCCAAATCAATACACAGCAGTTCATGCTACAACATCTCAACGGCACATAGTAATACTACAAGTACTACAACACAATCAATCAACAATCAAACAAACAACACACAAGGCGAAAAGCCCAAACTCATTATGTAAGAATTTCCCTTACCTTGGGCGCTTTAACAATCCAAGCAAGGTAAATTCGAACTATCGTCAAGTCGTTCGCCGCACAAGCCTTATGCACGAACTTTAACAACGTAAACTTAATCCAATTAGAACCAAAAACCCAAGTCCTAAGACTCTAGGGCAGCCACGGTTTTACTCCTAAAAAGGGCCTAAAATCTTTCTAACTTAACCTATTTGGATCACACCTAATCATATGTCATGAAACAAATTCAACCCATGCAAGTTCTCAAGCTTTTACAAAAGCTACACACTTAGAAAAATAGCTAAACTAAAATTTACCAATTGGAATAGTGTTTTTACCAAATGAATAGTATTTTTCCAACTTTGAACCATTTTTCAAAGCACTAAAACATGTCACAAAATTCTAGAATTAAATTCATTACAAGTTTAAAACAATTCTTAAGACATAACCCAAAACTTTTTCCAAAATCATGCTTCTTTGAATTGTTTTGCTAAATCAAATTATCAACCACTTTTACAACTATTTTTAAGCATAAATGCAAGTCAAGAACAAGTCACAAAATCCCTTTGAAGGCCACGGTTTCAAGGCTTCAAATACAACTCTAAGTTTTCAAACCTTTTAACATCAAAATCTTACAAACTTTGCTTAATCAAAACTTCTTATCAAAACCAAACTTCTTTACCACTTTAATACAATTAAAAACAAGTTGAAACTCACCCAAATCATGCTATTAAGCTACTTTTTTGACAGCTCCAAAACAGCCCCAAATTATTTTGTTTTCAAACAATTTATCAAAGCTTTAAACTAACAAATCTTTATAGATTTAAAGTCCTAATCAAAAACCAACTTCCAAATCACTTTGATACACTTAAGAACAAATAAAACATCATCAAAACTATATCAATGGGCCACGGTTCCAGCCCCCTCTTTACACACAATTTTTTTTTTCCAAAACCTTGTAATAATGCATATATGACTAGTTTCCAAACTTATCAAGTATAACCCATCAAGAATCAACTCTAAAACAACAAAAATCAAAAAAACCAAGGCTTAGAACAGCCCCTAGGTTTTGGCCAACTCAAAAATTTAGGGTTTCCAAATTTTAAAAACCAAGAACAAAGCTAATGTTGGAAGAAAACAAAGGGCTAAAAGACTAATCATGCATATCTAGCAAAATCTAACACTTTTGCCCAAAAATAATTCCTAAAACCAACTAAACCCATTCATGAAACTCAAGAGAGGAAAAGGAATGGATGTGGAACTTACCAATCAAGGTGATGATGATTAATCAAGGGTTAGGAAGAAAGGATGGAAGATTACAAGCTTAGCATCAAACTTCCTTCAAGAATCAACATCAAAATTATGAGAAACAAAAATCTTAAAAACTTGTCCATGGCTGCCATGGAGAAAGAAGAAGGGATTAGGATCCTTACCAAGAAGATTAGAGGTGATAGAACAAGGATCAAGAACAAGGATGGAAGATTGAACTTCAAAATCACAATTTTCTCAAGTTTCTCAACACTTTCTCTTTCTAAAACTCTCTTGATTTTTTTTTCTCTAATGGAAGAATGAAGGTGCTGCTCTTGGAAGGGAAGGAGACCACGAAATTCAGGTGGGATATGGAAGGAAAAAATTTCTTCATTTAGTTGAATCCTAACCAAATTAGTTACACCTTAACTACACTAACTAACTACACTTACATAACCACCACTCTTAAGCCAACACTTGTCCAAGAAGCTTCTAAGGATGATGTTCAGCTCCCCTAGCCCTTATTCCATCAGCCACTTGCCCAAAATATCTAGATATTTCGTTTCGTCGCGTTCTCGCTCAATCGGGTGCGCGGCGTTACGCGTATATTAGGGTTTTTGTATCAAAAACTCCAAAAATAAATCTAATAAATTATTCTATAATCAAAAATTATTAATCAACCAAAATTTCCCTAAAAATATTAGAAGTATTTCTCTGAATGTCGTTTTCTCGATTTGCGAGCTAAAACGCTACCCTAAAGCAGTTCTAGGCGTAGAAAACACCCTATATTATTCTGATGCCCAAAAATTTCAGAAAAATTTCCAATAAATCATAAATATTGGAAAATGATAAGATCTCAAATTTTATAAAATTTGGATCACGTTTGGGCATGTTTCAGTTAGAAACACACACAATAGCCTAGTTATGGCAGAATTCGATAGAATTCTCGCAGCGAAATAAAAACTGTAAATTAGTGAGGATCACTAATTTCAATTTCTCTTATCATATAGATATTAATCAATCAATAAAATTATCAAAGACAAAATCTTTAAAATAATAGCCATATTAAATATGACATAAAACAGACAATTAATACAATAACTAAACCATGAAAATTCAAACTATGACTTGAAAATATTTATTAAATCCTGAAAATTATTTCTCTTTCAATAAAATAATTTTCTTTAATCAAACAAAAATCTTTCACATTTTTCAAGGTTAATTCATATTAAAAACAGTATACGTCTACACTGTCTCTTAATCTGAATTAATTTCTAAAACAGTAAATTGTTTACAATAAATCTTCGTTGTTCTTCGTACTTTTAACAAACCATTGAGGTGATCAATCTCTATGATTTATTTTTAAGTAGTCGGAAACTATAAAATAATTTTCATAAAAATTGGGATGTTACAGAGATGAACACTTCAACCTCTATTCCTTGGAACCCTAGGCGTGACCTAAGGGAAAAGAAGAGGGCTTTGTGTGATCCTTAGTGAATCAAGTGATTAATGGGTTAAATAAGCTTCTTTGATGATGTTGTTGTTGTATTTGTTCATAGTTTAGGATTAGCTTGTTGATTAAGTTATTTTTATGGCTTAAACCTATTATTGAAAAGAGGAAAATGGTAGAAATTGATTGATGAAGCATGAAATTGGTTGATGAATAGCATGTTTTGGTTGATAAGATTGTTATTGGATATGTTGGAAATGTTTAAGTGGAAGAGTTAGTAAGCCAATTGTGAAAATTTGTACTTGAGGACTTAAAAAGCATGTTGGAACTTGATTGAGTTTGTTCTCTAGTTAATAACTTTGTGATTGCCATTGTTAAAATGTTCTGGGATCAAAAGAATTGGAAGGATTCTTTGAAACTCTTACTCTTGAAATTTTTTGAAAATAGTTTTGGCACTTAGTTGAATATTGGTCTTGAATTGTGACTTGTTGTCTTGAAAAGGAAATGCTAAGTGAAATGGTACTAATTTATGGTTGGAAAATTTGCAAATTGGTCACTCATTTTAGGCCCTTAGCCGTGAACCCTATAGGCATAGGAAAAAGGGAAATTTCTTGCAAAGACTTGTATTAATATATGCATGCTTAATTGAAGCCTTGAATAGATTTTGTGAAAAACACACACTTGAAAGCATGATTTTGGAAAGTGGTATATGACTTGCAATATGTTTTGAAATTTGTTCCTACTTCCTTGGTGTTGGCTGCGAGTTCCTTAGGATTTTTGGGAGAAAAATTGTTTTGCATTCTAGTTTATAATTGTTGTGTTGATGTATGATTAAGTTTTATGTGATGGTGTTTGGCTAGGAAAAGATTTAGGTGTTGAGAGCCTAAGGTTTTTAAGTTGAGTCTTAGAATTGTGTTAAGCTTACCTTGTGATGATAGGACTTGTAGATTCTGAATTCGTGCGACACGAGATCCAGGCGAGCGGTACCACGCTAGTGGACGACTTTGGTAAGTGCAACTTGTAGATATGGATAGATTTTAAATTTCTATTATAAAGCGAAGAAGTCTGAGAACCTTAGGGTTCAAAGTGAGGGTCTCGTACCCCTTCGATTTTTAGTTCTTAAAACTTTCATTATGATTATTTAGTGGGCTTGTCTGCAAGTGGTTGGCAGCTGTCCCCAACCCCCCACACTTGTTTGATTTCCTCTCTATCAATTCCATTGAGCTACAAAGGGATGAATTGTATTCTGACTGTTGTGATATGACTTGATTGCTTGATACTGTTGAATTGGGTTATCTTGTATTGAGCTTTGTGTGAATATTTATTTAATATGCGATTGAATAATTATTCGAGTTGCTTTCTTGAATTATCATATGAGTTGATTTGTTCATCATGCTTCCTTGAATCATCGTATGCGTCGATTTATTCATTGGGGTGGAGAAAGTGTCGTCGTGGCATTTTTGAACTATATATCCCGAATAAACTTAGGGTGCTAGGACCCCCTTGTTTTTCGGCAGCTTAGCTAGACGTCTTAACGTCAAGGAACTCGTCCTGAATATCCTAGGGTGGTCGTGGAGCCCAAAGCCTATGGCTGGATTTCAGCAGCTTGTTTGGCGTTACTTCCGGAAATTTGTCGAAAGTGTCTTGAGAGAGTGTGTCGAGAGTTACATTATGGGCATTTGTGCATCTTATTGTCTCTTGCTTTATGTTTGTTGTTTCTATGTTTATTCGAGAAGTTGACCCTTTTCCATGGTTCCTTCAACCCGTGATGGTAACCCAGGCGATGATGAAGACCCTAGTGGTACCGGCGATGATGACATCGCTGGAGATCGTGTTTGATTTTCCAGATATCGAGATGCCTGCGGCGATGGAGTTTGACCCCATCTCTCGCCGTGTTGTATATACAGGGGACGTTGTACAGACTTTTCGAGTTGATCGACTAGTGCTGAGACAGGATACATCTAGGCGTACAATTAGTTTTTCGATCAGGACCATGCAGGTGGTGGATGCTTGGCACAACATTCAGATAGAGCAGGCGATGCCAGTATCATCTTCTTCGCCGGAGGGGTCTTCGGAGATTTCGTGGTGTATTACTACTCGTTATGCACCTCTGCCGAGGGGAGCGAGATTTCGGATGACCGCTCGAAAGAGCGTGATCAGGCGTGGGACTGCTGGAGCTTCTACATCTCGAGAAGCAGCTACCCCGAGTTCTTTGGCAGAGCCTGAGCCTGAGACAGAGCCGGCTTCCCCCATGATTGTCAGGACACTTACTCCACCGGGACATCTTTCACCGGCATATCGAGAGTGTGGTGAGGCGGGATGTAGCGGCACAGGATTCATTGAGGAGGTGTTGGTAGAGGAGGACGTGTCAGAGGGTATACCTGCTACGGTTCCTTTCATAGACTTGACTGGAGAGGATGCGGTGGACCCGATAGAGGATGATGACGAAGAAGATCCGTCTGAGGATTCAGATAGCTATCTGTAATTGCAGCGATTGTCTGACTGCTTGTTTTGTATTTTGGATGACTGTAGTATTTCGTTTATAGTGTACAGTTTGTTTTGGTGACCTGTCGGGCTTGGTGGATGTCTTTTGTGTACTATTGGGTAGACTGGTGGCATACTTTTGGAACGGCCCTCTGTGTGGGTGTCTGCCAGGAGTACCCCTGGGGTATGATTGCTCTCACGAGGGTCTTCATACCATAGGTGTATTCTCTTGTACATGTTTATGCACTTTCTATTTGGTACGCACTGCCTATGGCTACTTGCTTATATATATGTATGTATTTCCAGAGCATGCGTCTTGTGTCTTAGATTGCACCATATTTCTAAAAGTTGTGACAACTCTGTGTATGCTTGCGGATGTAATTGTTTTTAAAAAAAAGACTGCATTTTCCAAAGGACACAAGAGTACTATTTTAAAAAGTACGTCGCATATAGGGTTAGTTTTAGTTTTAGTAGCGGTTCGGAAACGGGTCGTTACAATAGTGGTATCAGAGCAGCTCGGTTCAAACCGGACTGTGTATAGGAAATTTGGAGCTAGTCAACGTGTCGGGTTATGTTTATCGGGTACCTAGTTGTGTTGTATTGCAATTGTTTGCTAAGTGAAGCAGTTTTGCTTGCCATTTGTTTGAATTGTTTCTTGACTGAAGAAGTGTGTGTTAACACATTCTTTAATTTGAGGTTCTGACAGGTTTTTGGACCTTGGAAGAATCTCATGCCACCTCGCAGAGACCCTACGACCGGATCTGATAGTCCCAATATGGAAAGGACAATTCAAGCAATGACGGAGATGGCGGCGACTATGGCTCAACAATCGGCTGCTACGACTCAACAGTCTAATGCTATAGCTCAGCAGACTGCGGCTTTGGCCCTGTAAAATCTGCAACAATAGCAGAGAGCGAAATGGAATGCAGAAGCGAAAGGATTAGCTGATTTCCGTAAGCACGACCCACCGAAGTTCTACGACGAGCCGAATCCAAACAAGGCAGACTTTGGATGCAGGAGATAGAGAAGATCTTCGAGGCACTCCACTGCCCAGGGAATGTTAAGGTGGACTATGCAACCTACTTGTTGCTAGGAGATGCCGAGTACTGGTGGAAGGGAGTGAAGCAGACTTTAACGACATAGCATCGTGAAATCACTTGGGAAGTTTTCCACAGGAGATTCATGGACAAGTATTTTCCTGATACTACACGAGCTGAGAAAGAGCAAGAGTTCCTTCGACTACAGCAAGGTAGCATGACGGTGTTGGAATATGCCGCTAAGTTCGAATCACTTGCAAGGTACTTTAGTCCGTTTCGTGACCGAGCTGACCAAGGATGGTTGAGCGAGAGATTTCAGCAAGGATTGAGGTTCGACATCCAGAAATCTGTGATGTCTCTAAGGATCAGGAATCTGCAAGAACTGATTGACAGGTGTGTTGGGGTGGAAGTTATGAGAAACGCCAAGAAGAGGAGTGGTACAAGGGGACCAGTGAGACCCCCAGAGTGCAGGACAGAGGGTTGCTCAGAAGGGAAAGCAGCAGAAGAAGCCGTCTGATCGACCTCGCGGAACAATAGTAAAGGCGATCACCGTCCGATGGCTCAGAATGCGAGAGGCGGGAGTCAGACCAGCGACAGAGTCATTTGTTACCGTCGTGGTAAGTCGGGGCACTATGCGAGCAACTGCACTGAGAAGGATAACGTGTGCTTCAACTGCAAGAAATTGGGGCACATTGCTAGGGACTGCCCAGAACATAAGGTTGAACCAGTGATGAATGCAGCAAAAGCTAAAGGGAAGCGTCAGATGGCCAAAGGCAGAGTCTTCTGCATGAGCGGTGAAGAGGCGGAGCAGGCTGATGATTTGATTCAGGGAGACTGTGAGATTGAGGGTAAATCCCTAACCGTTCTTTTTGATTCTGGTGCAACCCATTCTTTTATTTCTTTGGATTGCGTAGACCGTTTGAAATTGTCTGTGACTACCTTACCTTTTAAACTAGTAGTTACTACCCCAGCTGCTAAAACCTTGGTTACCAACACTGCATGCCTTAATTGTGTAGTGGTCATCCAGGGTAGAAAATTTGTTGCTAATTTGGGCTGTTTGCCATTAAAGGGTCTAGATATTATTCTCGGGATGGATTGGTTATCTCACCACCATGCCCTTTTGGACTGTGCCCGAAAAGCAGTGATTTTTCCAGATCTTGGAGTCTCCAATTATCTTTCTGCCGAACATATCGGAGTTTCCTTGAAAGAGGGAACTAGGGAATACATGTATCTGGCTAGTTCAGGAGTTTCTCAGGAGATCGAGTTGAAGGATGTCTCAGTGGTGTGTGACTTCTTGGATGTTTTTCCCAAAGACGTACCAGGATTACCACCGGTGAGAGAGATCGAGTTCTCCATCGACTTGCTTCTGGGAGCAGGACCGATTTCGATAGTGCCCAATCGGATGTCACCAGCCGAGATGAAAGAGTTGAAGTCTCAAATTGAGCACTTGGAGTCGAAGCAGTTCATACGACCGAGTGTGTCACCTTGGGGAGCTCCAGTGTTACTGGTGAAGAAGAAAGATGGACGATCAAGATTGTGTGTGAATTATCGTCAGCTCAACAAGGTTACTGTCAAGAATCGGTATCCGTTACCGCGTATCGATGATTTGATGGATCAACTACGAGGAGCCACAATATTTTCTAAGATCGACTTGAAGTCAGGCTACCATCAGATTCGAGTGAAGGAAGAGGATATTCCCAAGACAGCCTTTAGGCCAAGATATGGTCACTATGAGTACTTAGTGATGCCATTTGGAGTGATGAATGTGCCGGTAGTATTTATGGACTACATGAACAGGATCTTTCACCCATTCTTGGACCAGTTCGTGGTGGTGTTTATAGGCGACATCCTGATTTATTCGAGGAGCAAAGAAGAGCACGAAGAGCACTTATGCCAAGTATTGCAGATTCTGAGGGAAAACCAACTCTATGCTAACCTTTCCAAGTGTGAGTTTTGGCTTGAAGAGGTGAATTCTCTCGGACATGTGATAACCAAGGATGGGATAGCTGTGGATCCAGCCAAGATTCAAGCTGTGTTGGCATGGGAGCAACCGAAGACTGTGACAGATATCAAAACCTTTGTCGGTTTAGCAGGCTACTACCGAAGATTTATTGAAGGGTTCTCGAAGATTGTAGCACCGCTTACATGACTCACGAGGAAGGATCAACCTTTTGCTTGGACCGAAGAGTGCGAATCCAGTTTTCAGAGGTTGAAAGAACTTTTGACGACAGCACCTGTGTTGATTTTGCCTTAACCGGAAGAGCCTTACGAGGTTTACTGTGATGCTTCACACTAGGGTTTAGGATGCGTGCTGATGCAACATAGAAAAGTTGTGGCTTATGCTTCGAGGTAGCTTAAGATTCACGAAAGGAATTATCCTACACATGATTTGGAGCTTGCTGCGATGATCTTTGCATTGAAGATTTGGAGGCACTACTTGTATGGGAGCACGTTCACTGTTTACAGTGACCACAAGAGCCTGAAGTGCTTGTTCGATCAGAAGGAGCTCAACATGCGACAACAAAGATGGACGAAATTTCTGAAAGACTATGTTTTCACTTTGGAATATCACCCAGGGAAGGCGAACGTGGTAGCTAATGCACTGAGAAGGAAGAGCGTTTTAGCTTCAGCAATGATGATCAAGGAGTTGGAGATGCTAGAGAAGTTTCGAGACTTGAAGCTGAATGTGGAAGTGTCACCAGGAAAGCTGAAGTTTGGCATGCTCACCATTTCTAACGGAATGTTGGATGAGATTAGGGAACAGCAGGCTCATGACGAGCTACTACGAGAGAAGATTGAGCTGGTAGCACGAGGAAAATCCACGGAATTCAAGGTTAGAACAGACAACATTTTGAGATGTAATGGACGTGTTTGTGTACCCAACGTGGCTGAGCTAAGGAAGTTGATTCTTGATGAGGCGCACAAGAGTGGACTGAGTATTCATCCGGGAGTTATGAAGATGTACCAGGACCTAAAGAAGCACTTTTGGTGGCCCGGAATGAAGAAACACGTGACAGATTATGTAGCTTCCTGTCTGACTTGCCAGAAAGCGAAGGTAGAACATCAGCGACCAGCAGGGATGTTACATTCACTTGACGTACTTGTGTGGAAGTGGGATAACATTTCTATGGATTTCGTTGTGGGTTTGCCAAGAATGCCGAAGAAGCATGATTCGATTTAGGTAATCGTCGACCGATTGACCAAATCTACCCATTTCTTGCCGGTGAGATCGACGTGCAACGTAGAGAAGCTAGCGGAGGTCTATGTCATGGAGATTGTACGACTGCATGGCGTGCCTTCTTTCATTGTTTCTGATCAAGATCCGAAGTTTACATCTCATCTTTGGAGGGCATTACAAGAAGCCATGGGAACTAAGCTCCAGCTTAGCTCAACATGTCACCCTCAGACCGACGGTCAGACCGAGAGGACGATTCAATCACTAGAAGATTTGCTGTGAGCGTGCACGTTGGATCACAGAGGAAGTTGGGACGATGTCTTACCGCTAGTAGTGTAACATCCCAATTTTTATGAAAAGTATTTTATAGTTTCCGACTACTTGAAAATAAATCATAGAGATTGATCACCTCAATGGTTTGTTAAAAGTACGAAGAACTACCAAGATTTATAGTAAACAATTTACTGTTTTAGTAATAAATTCAGATTAAGAGACAGTGTATACGTACACTGTTTTTAATATGAATTAATCTTGAAAAATGTGAAAAATTGTTGTTTGATTAAAGAAAATTATTTTATTGAATGAAAAATAAGTTTAGGACTTAATAGATATTTTTAAGTCACAGTTTGGATTTTCGATGTTTAGTTATTTGTTAAATTGTCTGTTTTATGTCATATTTAATATGACTTTTATTTTTAATGATTTTGTCTTGATAATTTTATTATTTGAATAATATCTAGATAATCGGAGAAATTGGAATTAGTGATCCTCACTAATTTACAGTTTTTATTACGCTGCGAGAATTCTGTTGAATTCTGTCGTAACTAGGCTATTGGGTGAGTTTCTAACTGAAACGAGCCCAAACGTGATCCAAATTTTATAAAATTTGAGATCTTAGCATTTTTCAATATTTATGATTTATTGGAAATTTTTTTGGGATTTTTGGGCATCAGAAAATATTTAGTGTATTGTCTACGCCTATAACTGCATTACGTCGCGTTTTATTTTTCGTTCAAAAACCCTAATATACACGTAACGCCGCACACCCGATTGACCGAGAATGCGACGAAACGAAATATCTAGATATTCTGGGGCAAGTGGCAGTTGAGATAAGGCTAGGGGAGCTGAACCTTGAGTCTTAGAACATTCCTTGACAAGTGTTGTATTATGTTTGGCTAAGTGGTAATTTGTAATTAGTTTTGTAAGTTGATTTCTAACAAATTGGTTAAGATCCAACTAATTAAACATTTGTATTTCCATCCTTGTCCCACCTGAATTTTGTGGGTCTCTCCCTCATCTAGACATCATCTCCTTCATTCTTCCATTGTTGCTTAGGTGGGAGAAAGAGTTCTTGAGAGAGAAAATGAGTTTGGTTCATAAACTAGTATTTTGGAAGCTTAATCTTCATCCTTTCTCCTTCCTTCTTGTTCAGTCATTATCATCCTTGATTGGTAAGCTTCATAACCCATACTTTTTCCTCTTTGCTGCCATGGATGGATTTGCTTGGATTTAGAGTTGTTTTTGTTTAGAATTTAAAACTCTGAAATCCCTAGATCTTGTTTTGGCCGAATGCATAGGGTTATTAGGGGGTTTGATCTTGACTTGATTTTGGTGGTTTTGGAGCTAGATCTTTGAGGGTTTTTGCTTAGTATGCTTAAAACTAGTCATATATGCATGTTTAACAAGTTTTGAGAAGTTGAATGGTTTGATTTATAAGGGCTGGAAACCGTGGCTTAGAGGAATGATTATGTGCATGTTCTAATTTATTTCAAATGTGTTAAAGTGAGTAAAAAAGTTGGTTTTTGGTTAAGGCTTTAGATCTATAAGGATTGCTACGTTTAAAGCTTTGGAAATGGTTTAAAATGAAATAAATTTTTGGGCTGTTTTGTGGTTCTTTAAACAGTGACTTTTCAACAAGATTTGGGTGAGTTTTAACTTGGTTTTAATTGTATTAAAGTGGTAAAGAAGTTTGGTTTTGGTAAGATGTTTGGATGTATCAAGTTTGTGTAATTTAGAAGTTAAAGATTTGAAAATCTTAAAGTTGTTTTGAAGTTTGAAACCATGGCCTTCAAAGAGTTTTTGGAAAATGATATTCACTTGTTTCTATGCCTAAAATAGTTGTAAAAAGTGGTTGATGATTTGATTTAGCAAAATCTTTCATAGAGGTTTAATTTTTGGAAAAAGAATTGTGTTATGTCTTGAGAATTGTTTCAAAACAATAATGAAATTGTTTCCAAAATTTTGTGACATGTTTTAGTACTTTGAAAAGTGGTTCAAAGTTGGGAAAACAATATTCAAAGTGGTAAAACACTATTCCAATTGGTAAATTTTGGTTAACGTATTTTTCTAAGTGTGTAGCTTTAGTAAAAGTTTGAAAACTTGCATGACTTAGACTTGTTGCATGACATATGACTAGGTGTGATCCAAATGGGATTAAGGGAGTAATTCTTAAGCCTTTTAGGGACCTAAACCCGTGGCTGCCCTTGGGGCATTAGATTGAGGTTTTAGTTCTAATTGATTGAAACTTGCGTTGTTAGGGTATGCGCGAGGTGCGATTTGACGATAGTTTCGAATTATCCTGCTTGGATTGTTAAAGCGCCCAAGGTAAGGGAAATTCTTATATATTCAGTTTGGGCTTTTCGCCTTGTGTGTTGTTTGATTGTTGATTAACTATGTGGTAGTCCTTGTAGTATGACTATGTGTTGTTTGGAATGCTGTAGCATGTTTTTGGCCCCGCGTGGCAAGACTAAATTGTATTGTGCTAGGGTTTCCAATTCTGCCATCGGCTTTCATGGCTTCGGCCATGGCTCCACCAGCGCCGATCTGCTTGTGGCCATGCCTCGGCGCCTCTTCTCCTCCTCCTGCGGTTCCTCCCTCTCAGAACCCTTCCTCCCCACGCCGCGATGCTTCCTCTTCGCCCCTGTTGACCCCCATCGCCGCTGCTCAAAAAAAGAGCTTTGCTGCTGCTCTCTCCAAATCCTGCGCCATTCCTCTCGACCTCCTACCTACACCCGTGCTCAAAGGTGATGCACTCACCGTCCAAATACCAGAGGAGGAGTATAAGGCTGGCCTCGAGGCGTGTAAAAATAACCTTCACGGTCGGTTAATCCTGGCAAAGGGCAACGTTCCTATCAAAAACGCAGATTTGCGCATTAAGCTTGCCTCGCTGTGGAAACCTCTTGGACCCTGGCACATGGTCTCGCTTGGCAAGGGTTTCTACGAGTTCTCCTTCTCCTCCGCTGAAGATTTACGGTGCGTCTGGTCTTCTGGCTCTTGGTCGTTGAAGCCTGGCATCCTTCACCTATCGAGATGGCAACCGGACTTCCATCCTTCCCTGCAAGGGCAGTCTCGTTCGCAATGCTGGATTCGTATAATTGGCTTACCACAAGAATATTGGCGGCCAAGAATATTGTTCTCCATAGCCCGTGGAGTTGGAATCCCCATCACTTTGGATGAGGCTACTCTGAACAAAACATATGGCCATTTTGCTCGGGTTTTAGTGGATTTGGATCTTAAGGATGAGTTGCGAGATCGTTTGCTTGTTGAAAGGCTAGGCCATGCTTTCAATGTCCAGATAGTTTATGAGAGGCTTCCCATCTTGTGCAATGTTTGCAACATCATTGGACACACAGCCGCCAACTGCAAGAGACACCGGCCGCTCCTCTCGGTGCCCGTTGCTCGCAAGCATGTCCCAGGTGCTGGTCATGGCCGGCACGGTGGTATTACCAAACATAACAACCATCAGGCTAGCACCCCTTCTGTTGCGTTGCCAGCTGTGATCGTAGACCCTGCAAATGCAGGTACTTTGGTCCCCCCTATGATTGGTGATGCTACTGAGGTCGTCAATCCAGTGCCACTGGGGCCGACTCATGGTGATACTGATTTGCATTCCATGCTTAATGTTGCGGATGGTAATCCTCACTTGGTTGATAATAACCATTGTGTTGATAATAGACAGCAGCAGGTTGATGATCTTCACGAGGATGATGACTCGGTGGAGGTTATTTATGACGAGATGGTGGCTGCTAAATCTCCCACGGCATCACACGGTGGTTCGCCTTCGCCAACCTATGTTCCGCCAGCTGAACCTGCTATTCCTCAAGTGGTTGACAATTCCTTCAATTCCTCACACTCCACAAACCATGTTTCTGAGACCATACAACCCAAGGACACCTACTTGGCGGATGTCGTTTCAGGTAAGGCTATTTGTAAGCCTGTTTTTAATGATTTACCCGAACATGTTAGGAAAGACATGGTTATCGCTTCTAAGTTCTGGGCGCAAGCTGATGATACTGAGAATGTTAATGAGGTTAAAGAGGATGAGTCCTTCACTAAGGCTCTAACCAAGTCTCAGAAGAAAAAGCTTAAGAGACAAAGACAAATTGCGACTACAGCGGCTGGCTATCTAACCCGTTCACGGGCTGGTAATCAGTATTCTTCCAAATGAAGTTTTTTTTTGGAATGCCCGTGGTGTGGGCAATCAAGATACCAGGTCTGTTTTGCATAAGCTTTGCTCATTTAATAAGCCTGATTTTTTGTTTATCTCGGAGCCTTGGATTCCTCAAACTCAATTTCCAAATGGGTTTTGGGAATCCTTGAACATGAAGCTGGTTGCTGTTAATAACCGAGGTGATCTCCTTCCTAATCTCTGGTGTTGTTGTTCTGTCAATTTTTTTCCTACTACTTTATCCATCTCTGACCAACACGTTGCTTTTAAGTTAACTGTTAACAATCAGGATTTTTTCTTTGCTGCTATTTATGCTTCCTCTAGTTATATTCACAGGAGAAACCTTTGGCAGCAGTTGTCTCAGTTGCAGCAAGGCAACCCAGGCCCTTGGTGTTTTTTAGGTGACTACAATGCTGTGCTTGGTAGCCATGAGCAAAGAGGAATGGGTTCCGCTAACAATCTCTCCTGCAGGGACTTTCTAGATTGGACCAATCAATGCACTCTTAATCATTTGGACACTCGTGGGGCCCAATTCACTTGGTCGAATGGTAGGAAAGGCAGATTTTTAATGGAGAAGAGATTGGATCGGGTGATTTGTAATGATGAATGGCTTAATGCTTGGTCTAGTGTTCTTTGCTGTACCACTAACTAGGAGCCGTCGACCACTTCCCTATTTTGCTTGTTTCCAAGAATGATAAGCGAGAATCACGGGTTCTTCTTTTAAATTCCTCGGTATGTGGTCCAACATGAGGATTGTATTAGGCTCATTCAGAGGTTTGGCAAGAGCCTATTGTTGGTACCTATGTATATTCTCTCTCAAAAGCTTAAGAATTTGAAAATGAAGCTCAAGGACTGGAATCACTCAGTCTTTGGCAATGTTCAAGTGCAGGTTCAAGAAGCCTTCTCTGCGGTTCACTCTGTCCAGCAGCAAATTGATAGTTTGGGAGGTAGTGACGATTTATTTGCCCAAGAAAAAATTGCGCAGTTCCAGCTGCAGAAAGCCTTGTCCACTGAAGAAACTTTTTGGCGGGATAAGGCCAGAATTAAATGGTTTACTCAGGGAGACAGTAACACTGCCTACTTCCACAAAGTTGCCAAAATTAGAGCCGTCTCTAAACAAATCTCCGTCATGAGGCATGGTGATGATATGTTATATGATTCTGATGCTATTGAAGATCATATTTTACAATACTACACAGGTTTGTTTAACTCCACTCCTTGCACTCAGAACTCTGATTTTATTTCCCATATTATCCCTCATTTGGTGTCTGAGGAGGACAACAACATGCTCGCCTCTTTGCCCTCTAGGGAGGAGGTTAAACTTGCTGTTTTCTCCCTTAATGGCGACAGTGCCCCAGGCCCTGATGGTTTTGGGGGTTTTTTCTTCCATCGCTACTGGGATATTATCCACGAAGAGGTCTACAATTCGGTTTTACAGTTTTTCAAGCAGGGGTGGTTGTTGCCTAATCTCAATTCTAATCTAGTGGTTTTACTGCCTAAAGTCAACAGTGCAGACAGCATTGATCAGTTTCGGCCCATTGCTCTTGCCAACTTCCAATTCAAAATCATCTCCAAAGTGCTGGCTGATAGGCTTGCCAGGGTGGTCCCCAAAATTGTCTCTCACAATCAACGTGGTTTTGTCAAGGATAGAAACATCTCTGACTGTGTCTGTTTAGCTTCTGAGGTGGTTAATTTGCTTGATAAGAGATCTTTTGGGGGTCATCTGGCCATGAAGATTGATATTAAGAAAGCCTTTGACACCCTGGATTGGGAATTCCTTTACACTGGTCTCAATGCTTTTGGTTTCAGCTCTCAATTTTGCAGGTGGATCAATTGCATCCTTCGTTCTGCCAAACTCTCCCTCTCTATCAATGGACATTCGGTGGGCTATTTTTCATGTAATAGAGGTGTTCGTCAAGGGGATCATCTTTCTCCTTTACTATTTTGCATTGCTGAAGAGGTTCTTAGTAGGGGGATTACTAAGCTGGTTCATGATGGGAAGCTTCAATTAATGACTGGCCCCAGAGGTTACACCATGCCAAGCCACATTCTTTATGCTGATGACATCTTTGTTTTTTGCAGGGCATCATGTAGGGGCTTGAAGAACTTGATGGAATTTTTCAACACTTATGCTTCTTGTTCTGGCCAATCTATTAGCCTAGACAAGTCCAAGTACTATGCTGGATCTATTCCTGTTTGTCGTCAGCAGGTTATTACTGACATTCTTGGTTTCCGTTCTGGCACCATTCCTTTCAGGTACCTTGGTGTGCCGATCTTCAAAGGTCATCCCAAGAAGACCCATTTACAGCCTATCGCCGATTGTCTCAAGTGCAAGTTCAGCCTTTGGAAAGGTTCTATGCTTTCTTTCATGGGCGGCCTGACTCATCAAATCGGTCTTTCAAAGCAGCCTTATGTATAGCTTCCACTTCTACACTTGGCACCTCTCTTCTCAAAAAGGTGGGCCAGTTGGCTCGCACTTTCACGTGGTCTGGTGATATCCACTCTAGCAAACCTGTCACGGTTGCCTGGTCCAAGGTTTGCAGGCATCTCAAGGAGGGTGGTTTAGGCATCCGCTCTCTTATTTCTATAAATAAAGCTGGTATTCTTAAGCTTGGCTGGGATTTCATCTCCCCTTCCCTTGAGTGGTGTCAGCTCTTGAAGGCTAGAGCCTACCGCAAAAACCAGGTCATTTCTTACCATATCAGCTCCTCTATTTGGTCTGGTATTAAAAATGTTGTCCCTGTTATCCTCGATAATTCTTCTTGGCAGATTGGCAATGGCTCGGCGGTGAGATTCTGGTTAGACAATTGGCTACCCTTTTCTATTGCTAAAAGGCTTGGCATTCCTCCTACGCTTCATTGCAAGCTCACTGCTCAAGTGTGCGATTTTATCCAAGATGGAGATTGGTGCATACCTCATTCTATTTTGGCTAATGTTCCGGGCCTTCATTCGGCTATTGAGCGGATTATCATTCCTTCTGGGGGTCTTCCTGACAGGCTGGTCTGGTGTGCTTCTAACTCTGGTTTGCTTACCTTCAAGGACGCTTATAAGTTCTATAAACCGGATGCTTTGCCCAACTCTTGGTACAAGCTTATTTGGAGGCGTTGCATTCCTCCCTCTAAGTCTTTTTGTACTTGGAGGTTGCTTCATAACAGGCTTCCCACTGACGAGCACCTAATCGGGGTTGGCTCCGTTCACCCTTCTATGTGCTCTCTTTGTAACCAGGCGGCAGAAACTTCTTCCCATCTGTTTCTGAGTTGCTCTTATGCCCAGTGCCTCTGGTCTTGGATGTCTGATGTTTTTGGCCACAACATCAACACCATCTCGGTCCCCTCCATTCTCGACTATTGCAATCGCAGCTGGAGTTCTCAAGTTTTGGATTTAGTTGTTGCTTGTATCACCACTATCATCTGGGGTATTTGGCAGAGCCGCAACATGGCCAGATTTGAGAATTCATTCGCTCCCGCTCGGGTTGCCATCCGCACCGTTATCAACCACGCTGCTTTGGTGGGACACAATAGTAAGGGCACTGCTTTTGATTTTGAATTGAATATCCTTAACTACTTTGGTGTGCAGCGTCGCCTGCCTTGTGCTCCAGTCATCACGACTGTTTCGTGGTCTCCTCCTCTTGGTGGTTAGGTAAAGTGTAATACTAATGGCTCTGCTTTTGGCTCTTCTGGCTTATCTGCCTGTGGGGGCATTTTTCGTGATAGTAGCGCAGCTGTGTTGGGTTGCTTCGCTAAGCCTCTTGGATCCCTTGATGCACTACAGGCGGAATTCATCGGTGCTATGGTAGCTATTGAGATTGCTTATTCCAAAGGTTGGCATAGGTTCTGGCTTGAATGTGACTCCTTAATTGTTCTTAAAGCCTTCAACAATTCTACTGTCATCCCCTGGTTCCTTCGTAACAGGTGGCATAATTGTATGGCCCTCACCTCTTCCATGCAGTTCGTTTTCTCGCATATCTACAGGGAGGGGAATACTTGTGCGGATAAGCTGGCCAAATTCGGGGCCTCTCAGACGGACTTTATTTGGTGGAATAACATCCCTTCTTTTATTGCTGTTGAGTTTTTTAATAATAGGTTTGGCTTTTCTGCCTATAGATTTGCTTAGTTATTTGTTTGGTTCTTTTTCCCTTGTATTTGGGGTTGCTTCTGTTGCTATCTTTTTCTTTGCATGGGGTTTTGGTGTAGTCCCCCCATGTTCGTTCTGTATTCTGTTTGCCTTTTTTTCTATAATAACAGGGAGGAGCACTCTTTTTCCTTCTAGATGTTTTTTTTTCCCTAAGGAGGGTTTTGCATCAGAAGGTTTTAATGAGGCTCCTTTCCTTCATTTAAAAAAAAAAAATTGGACTTGAAATTGATGAATGTATGTAGCATGTTGTAGTGTACTGAATTATCATGTGCTGTATGAAATGTTGTAGCACGCTCTTGGCCCTGTGTGGCATTATGATTTGTATTGCTTGCCTTAAATCATGTTTGATTTAATTGGAATTTGGAATTGATTGGAATTTGGAAAATATTGTTGATAATAACGGATTAATTAATAATGCATTGATCGATTGTTATTGGTTTGACGATTTACTACGGTAAATCCGATGCGACTTCACAAGCCGAATTCTGATTTCGTAAACAAGTTGTTAAGGGCATTTTGATTTAAAAGTAAGTGTGAAGGTTTTAGTATAACTAGCCAAAGCCTGCAAAGAATTTTCAAGGAATTAATAGTAGGAAAAAGAACTTGAGTAAAAAATGTGATTTGTGAAAACGGTTTTGTTAAATGATGCGTCTGGAAAATTCTGGCTAGGAAAGACCTGGTTATTAAGAGTGTTCGCACCGCCTCTCTTTCAGAGGAATTTTTCTTAATGCATTATTTAGCACAACTAGGGTTTCAACGACCTAGAGCTAAAAAGTATTTTCAGATAAATAGGAGTGATACAAGGACTGAGAAAGAGATTTCAAAGATCGAGATTTCGAAGGAACAAAATATAGGGAACCTAGTGTTCCTATTGAGCATATGGGCCATGTGTCCTATGCTGGGATTTAATGTCCTGCTTGCGTGCACATTTTCTTGATTAAGGATTAGACCTAGTGTTCCGTATGGCGTGCCTAGTATCTCAACCTAAAAATGGAGCCTAGCGTTCCGCATTACGTGCCTAAAGTTCTGATGTAAGATTGAGATTAGCATCCCATAGTTGAACACTTGGACCTAGTGTCATGTGTTTGAACTCTAAGGGGTATTTGTCATCATCTCAGTTCACTGCGTGATGAAGAATATCTGAGCATTACTTGAGTAGTATGGGATACTCATTGTAGTACTTAAACTTTGAGTTCCCTCCACCTTTTCAAAAGTGAACGTAGTTGAGGTTTGTCGATCCGCATTGATTAATTAAAACATTACTTGGGCGCTCCTTATGGTGAGCATGCCATATTGAAAAATTTGTTTGGATGCATACTGACCATTGAGCATCGACACTCGGAGCGTTTGATTATCGTAAGGACTTCAAAAAGACGAGTTGTCACCTCATGCCCGTGTGGCAGCAATGCCTAATGCGTGGTAAGCCTAATGTGTGGCTATACCCTTTGTAGGGGATTTTGATTCGGACGTTGGGAAATAAAGTTTCTCGTCACTGCTGACCTTGTTTAAGGCTGCAGGTGTATACACAAACTTGTTCATAATGCATTGGCATGCATGGCTAACCACATTTATGATATGTGATGATTTGTTTGATGAAATTGATATTGTGATGACTTGATCGTTGATTTGTTGATAGAATTTTTGTTCACATGCAATTGTTTGATATTGTGGTGACTTGATTATTGATCTGTCGGTAGAATTGTCTGCTCACATGCAATTGTTTGATATTGTTGCGCCTTAATTGTTGATCTGTTAGTTGATTTGTCTGGTCATATGCAAATGCTTGATATACCATGATGATGCATACGGTCTATTAAGTATGTATATGTATATAAAAACATGTCGTTGTATTATATATGTATATATTGTTTGCATGCGACATAGCCTATGATAAACTCGTGGATAAAGGATTTACCCTTGCACTGTTGTTGGATTGGATATCCTTATGGACGTCACTTCCAGATGGAGCTCCATAGCTGCTGCTGTTTCGTCTTTCTAGGAGCGTTGGAGATGAGCAAGTGGAGGAAGATTCCTCTGAATGTTTGTGTTTTGATCTTATTGAACTGTTTCCATTGCGAAATACATAAGAGTACTTTTAAACTGAAAGCATACAAGCATCAAATATTTTCAGTATTAGATTGGGTTGCACAGTAGCGCTCCGGAAAGGGGGTGTTACAGTAGTGGTATCAGAGCAGTTCGGTTCTAACCGGACCGCTTTAGGTTAAGCTGGCCTAGATTGTTGGGGATTATCGGTGTTACGGACCGGTCTCCGAGCTGGGCTCCTGCCAATCCACCGAGCCAAGCCAATCCGACCTCTATCCGACCTTGGGCGAGGCATGTCCGACCCGGAGCGGACCAAACCCATCCTTCAGGTATAGCCATTCAGGGGCGAGCACCGAGTACATCAGGGCCGAGCTGACCTGTGGGTCTCAAACCTTCTGGAAGAGGATGTTCCCAGAGACAACACTTGAGGCCGTTGCCACTCCGAAGATTGAGGAGCACGTAGCCAGTACGTGATAAACCTAGCAGGTGCGAAATATTAGGAGGAGATGAGCTGACCCCTGAAGCTTGGGAGAGGAGTTACCACGCGTAGGATTCGGATCGTTAGTTATCATCCTCATGCGGGATCCACTATATAAAGGGGGCTTGACCCCCCAGATTTGCATACTCTTTACACATTCTGAAACCTTAAACACTTAAGCTACCTTCTCTTCTCCTAAAGCCCTATCTGACTTAGGCATCGGAGTTCCTTTTGCAGGTACCCCCCAGCCGTACCAGAGGAGAAAGGACGCTGCTCCAAGGAGAAGGAGAGCCCTGCCATTTCATGCATTGACATTGGCACCCACCGTGGGGCCCGGTAAAACTAGCATGGGCCTCAAGGATACCACCGAGCAAGGATGGTACGCACTAGAAGCACGGCGAATCACAAGTCGCCGCCACAAAGCCACAACTCAGTCAGTCAGGATGAACGCCCGCCTCCAGACCCGGTCTTGGAGCTTCTCAGGGCTGAGAACGAAGAATTAAGACGCAAGATCTCTCGACCGTGAGAGGAGGATGGGCCACGAAACACCTTCTAGAATGTGCCAGGAGACAAGGCGCGACGATGAGGGAGACTCGTTGAGAACGGATCGGTCGAGCCAAACAGAAAGCCCCAAGTGCCGGCGCGCCCATCGCCACAGAGACCGACCCTCGGAGGTCGGGCTAACCTTAATCCCCTTCAGCGAGGAGATCATGTCCAATCTAGTCCCCAAGCATTTCCAGATCCCCAACATGGATGCTTATGAGGGTAAAACCGACCCCGAGGAGCACCTCACCTCGTTTAATGCTCAGATGCTGCTAGTGGGGGCCTCAGAAGGTTTAAAATGCAGGAATTTCCCAAGCACCTTGAAGAGATCCGCCATGATGTGATTTTCCAACCTCCCCCAGCATTCGATCCGTTCCTTTAGCCAACTCGCCGAGCAGCTCGTGGCCAGGTTCACCACGAGCCGAGCATTCAGGAAAAATTCCACATGCCTGGTCGGACTCAAGCAGAGATCAAACGAGACCCTCAAGTCATTCATAGAGCGTTTCAACAATGAAACGGCCCAAGTCAGGAACCTCAGCACCGATGTGGCGCTCCACGCCATGGTGTTAGCATTAAAGCCTGGACCCTTACCGGACTCCCTCGCTCATCGCCCCGCCGAGTCCCTGGACGAGTTGAGACGCCGAGCTGTGGGATATATCAACATGGAGGAAGTCGCCACTGCCAAAAAGGAGACTCAAGGTCGACAAGACAAAAGCAGAGAACCACCCAGAGATCGGACAGTCAGAAGGAACGATCGCCGAGGACGACAAGACTATAGAGGACAGTTCACCCCCTTGACAGTGGGAAGGGACCGAGTGCTAAAGGAAGCCTACGCAGGCGACCTCATCACCCTGCCTCCTCGGAGAGACTCCCCGTCGGACGCAGACCGTCAAAGGTACTGCGTGTACCACCGAGTCTATGGACACACCACCAATGAATGCCAGGCACTAAAGGTAAAAATCGAGAAGCTTATACAAGCAGGACATTTGACAAAGTACGTGGACAAAGGGACTGGAGCAACCCCTAGAGGAAGTGTTAAGCAAATCGCAAGTGTACGATTCGTCGTCAAGTAATAAAAAGATCGAATCCACAGGGATTGTAACTAATTATTTAACTTAACAAACTTTGTAATAATTTGAACTACTGAACCAATGTGATGTTTTTGAAGAATTCGTAACTTGTGACAAAGGCAGATATAGTAAATTGCGAGAAAAGTATTCGGATATTAAGGAGAAATAAAAGTGACTAGGGCTTGAATCCTTTTGATTCTACCTTTATGTTCTTGAATTCGAATCCAATGCAAGCAATTATAATATATTTGAAGTTTAAATCCACAATATTAGGTTAATGAAAATCCCTTTCCTATCAACCCCTTTGACCAAATTAACAAGTCCTAATTTCTTAGATACAAATTAATTAAATCAAGCATAAAGATTGAAGATTCATACAAACTCATACCACAAGAATTATATTCCTATAACCCTATTAAGCATGTCCAATAATCCTAAAGCAAGTCTAAAACCCCAATTTTCCAATTGATGCTAAGACCCTAGTTCAACTCAATAGTGATCAATTATCGAATTGCAGTAAGAAAAGAGATAATGGATCAAATAACATAAATAAAACTTGCATTGAAATTCTGAATTCGATTACATAAAAATATCCACAAAATTCATCTTACCCTAGTCTAAGAGGTTTAGTTCCTCATGGAAGAAGAGAAACTAATCCAAGGAGATGAGAGAGTTCGATGAGATTCCATTGATTCCTCAATTTCTTCGAACGTCAAAACGTGTTTTCTTTCGATCTCCAAAAAAGTTCAGAACCCTATGCTAAAGTTTTGAAAGCCTATTTATAGTTTCGGATCAAAAGGACTGAAAAACATTCGAAACAAATCAAAAACGCAAAATTACAAAGTCTGGGATGAGTCGCAGCACGGCCGTGGAGCCTGGCACGGCCTGGCCATGCTGCGCTGAAAACATATAAGTGCAGAAGGAAGCCCCGACACGGGCGTGCCATGGGGCACGGCTAGCCCGTGTTTTCTTCTGTTTCTCCAATTTGATATTTCTCACCATCAACACAGGCACGACCGTGCCACCAGGCGTGGGCAAGCCGTGTTTCTTCAATTCTTACCTTATTTTGGTATCTTGGCCTTCGAGTTGGTACCATCATCCGTCCAAGTGATTTAGCTCCATTTTCCTAGGGCAATAACCTTCCTTTCTGCACAATTGAACCAAAACCAAGTGCATTATCTAATTCAACCAGAATGCATAAAAAACATGAGTTAGAACTACTAAAATGACTTTTGTCAAAAAAAAAGAACTACTAAAATGACTAAGATGCAATGCAAAACTAACACTAAACTATATGCTATATTGAACGCATCAGGAAGCAACGGAAATCGCAAGAGATCCCGTACGCCCGAGCGCAGGCGCGACCAATCGCCGGCTCGGGGAGGGAGAGAGAGACGTTCACCTGCTCGGCAACGCAGGCAAGGACAGGATGGAGGTACTCCTTCACTTAACTTGATTGCAGGTGGTTTTGCAGGCGGAGGCGAGTCGAGCAGCAGCCGAAGAAGACACTTGAGATCTGTCAATAGCTCGAGCTCAGTAATCGCTCCTCCCGCTGTCCTGCTGACCATGTCCTTCTCAGAGAAGGACTACTGAGGAATAGATCGACACCAGGACGACCCCATGGTAATCACTATCCACCTCGCCGGGTTCAACGTCAGGAGAGTGCTTATCGATCAAGGCAGCTCGGCAGAAATCATCTACAAGGAAACCTTTGATCGGCTCAAGCTGCCAAGCTCAATAATCAGACCCTACCGAGGTACGTTGGTTAGTTTTTCAGGTGCTAAAGCTCGGGAGACAGGATACTTTGATGTCCTGCTCACCTTCAAAGCAGACATAGGGGTCAAAACAATCGAAGCACACCTACTGGTAGTAGAGGCCGAGTCGGCCGCTGACACTGCGTACAACATGATAATCGAAAGAACCGTCATCAACGGGATCGGAGCCATAGTCTCCACCCCCCTATTTGGCAATGAAGGTCCCATTGTCCGATGGGCAGACAGCCACAGTACATGCCGACCAGAAGGAAGCCAGGCAGTGCTATGTCAACAGTCTCAGGGATGACAAGAGTAGGGATCGCCCTAAGTCAAGCTACATGATCGAGCTGGACCCCAAGGGCGAGAGCGACTTCCGACCAGTATCAATGGACGATATCAAGAACATTGAAGTAAGGGGGCCAGGGAAGAGCGTATGAGTCGGAACCCAACTACCCCAGCAAAGCGAGCAATCCCTGACAAAGGTCCTGCTCGCTAACGCTGATTTATTCGCATGGGGCCCGGAAGACATGCCCGGGATAGATTTAAAAGTGGCCAGCCACAAATTTGAAATATTAATTAAAAAATTTGAAACCACGATGATTTTCAATAAAAACCTTTAATCGAAGTCCAAAAATTCCCTGAGTAAGAACTGCTGGATCATCACTATCGCCCAGCGCAAGAGGAAGATTACAGGAGAAAAGAAGCAAGCAGTCCGAGAAGAAACCTCCAAACTCCTGAAGGCAGGATTCATAAAGGAAATCAAGTACCCTACTTGGCTTTCTAACGTGGTATTGGTAAAGAAAAGCAATGGTAAATGGAGGATGTGCACTGACTTTACCAACCTGAACAAGGTCTGCCCTAAGGACCCTTACCCTCTTCCGAGCATCGATGCCCTGGTAAACGGCACGTCAGGTTACCAAGTGCTAAGTTTCATGGACGCATACTCGGGGTACAATCAGATCAGAATGCACCCACTCGATGCACCAAAGACAGCTTTCATGACAGAAACCTCCAACTTCTACAACATCACTATGCCTTTTGGTTTGAAGAATGCAGGCTCAACTACCAGAGGATGATGGACGAAGTCTTCACCAACCAGATTGGGAAAACAATGGAGGTATACATGGACGACATGGTCGTAAAAACCTCCAGTTTTGACACACACCATCGGGACCTTCAAGAGATATTCGACATCGCGAGGAAGTATAACATCAGGCTCAACCCCTAGAAGTACTCTTTTGGGGTACTCGGAGGGAAGTTCCTGGGATTCATGATCACCCACAAAGGCATCGAAGCCAACCCCAATAAGTGCCGAGCTGTGATGGAGATGGGGAGCCCGAGCTCCGTCAAAGAAGTGCAACGACTGGCTAGTCGGATAGCAGCCCTTTCCAGGTTCGTAACTCGCTCTGCTGACAAGTCTTTTCCTTTCTACCAGGTACTCAGGAAGGCAGCTAGGTTCAAATGGACCGAAGAGTACGAAACAGCCTTTCAAAAGCTTAAAGAATTCTTGGCATTGCCACCAGTCCTCACTCGCCCCACCAAAGGAGCCTCCTTGCTCCTTTACCTGGTAGCCACTGACAGCTCGATCAGCTCGGCCATGGTTGAAGAAAGAAATTCCGAGCAGTACCCTGTGTACTTTGTGAGCAAAGTTCTTCACGGGGCAGAGCTCAGGTACCAAAAGGTGGAGAAACTGTCACTCTCGATAGTGGTCTCTGCAAGAAGGCTAAGGCCTTACTTCCATGCCCATCCGATAAATGTCAAAACTGACTACCCCATTAAGAGAATCCTGCAGATGCCCGAGCTTTCAGGTCGGATGGTGGCGTGGTCAGTTGAGCTTTCCGAGTTCCAAATCAGGTATGAACCTAGAGGACCCATTAAATCACAAATTTTAGCTGACTTTATTGCAGAACTAACACCGACCCCTGAGGTCGAGTACTGGACACTCTACGTGGATGGTTCCTCCAATTCCAGAGGCAGTGGAAAAGGAATCATCGTGGAAAGCCCTGCGGGAATCTGTGTTAAACAGGCACTCGGGTTTCTGTTTAAAGCCAGTAACAACTAAGCCGAATACAAGGCATTGCTGATCGGTCTCAAGCTCGCATGGGAGCTAGGCGCCCAAACACTCCGAGTCAAAAGCGACTCCCAACTCATGGTCAACCAAGTCAAGGGCGAGTATCAGTGCCGAGACGATGTCCTAGCTCGGTACGCCCAGAAAGTAGCTGCCATGATCCAAAATTTCCAAGAGGTCCAGCTCGAACACATTCCTCGAGAGCAGAATAACAAAGCTGATCTGCTAGCAAAGCTAGCCAGTATGAAGACCGAGGGGCAGCTCCACACAGTTGTTGTTCAAACCTTGAAATCGCCAAGTGTAGAAACAGCAGAAACCAACTCGGTGAAAAGGTCGGAATCATGGATGGCAGATATCATAGAGTATTTGCAGCAGGGAAGGTGTAACGACCCGTTTCCGGACCGCTACCGAGCTCAACATACCGAGCTCGAGTTACCGAGCTCAACACATCGAGCTCAAGTTACCCTGTATGCGATGTGTTTTAAAACGATACTCTTGTGCCCTTTAGAAAAGTACGGTCTATTATTATTATTTTTTTTTATAAGACCAGCTCGTGCACATTAGAGTAATTACAGCTTTTCGAAACATGGTGCAACTAAGACACAAGACTTAAGTCCTAAATAACAACACGCAGGTATAACAAGTACATACTTATATATACAAGATATAAAAAGTGCATACAAAAAGACAGAGTAATAATGTACAAAGAAAATACACCTAAGGTATGACGACTTCAAGAGAGCAATCATACCCTGGGGGTACTTCCGGCAGACGCCCACGCAGGGGGCTGCTCCAAAAGTAAAACCACCAGTCTACCCTGTGCTCAAAATGACATCTAGCCCAAACTGGTCACAACCTCTGAACACAAAAACAAAATACAGTCATCCCAAAAACATCCAACAAACATAATCAATCACGACAAATATAGGTCGCCGCTCGATCCTCGTCGAGCTCCTCCTCGCCATCATCTGCTGTCGAGTTCCCTGCACCCTCGACATCGCCTGGGTAACCATCATGGATTGAAGGTACCACGGGAAAGGGTCAACTTCTCAACAAATCAAGATAATCCAGGCATAAAGAAATAAGTAAACAACAAGTATACATTCACCAAACGTGACTCAACCATCTCACTCTAGACTCGACTCAACTCGCTATCCATTTCCTCTCGACTCGACACTTTTTCCGGAATGCACCGCATAAATGCCGTATCTTTGGAAAGTCCAGTAAAGCCTTGGGATCTTCGCTCTCCCTAGGATATCGACTCAGGTCCCATAGCGTGGCAACGCTTAAAAGTCCCCATAAACGGAAAAGGGGACCTAGCACCCTCTCCGCTATCCGGGTCGCAACTTCAAACGCCAACGACTCGCTAAGCTCTCGCACTCAATGAACAATTCGCCGCATACGATATTCAAGGAGTTATACGCAAGATATTCAACCGCATGTCAAATAAAAAGAGCAGGCTCAACATGAAGAAACGCAATTCAACAGCAATACACAATTCGTGGCATATATTCAATCATCTCACAACACTTCAAGCTCGACACAAATCAAGGAATCCATCTAACGCTGCTCGACAACGACCTCGACACGGCTGTCTTCAAACGAGCTCGACAACGACTTCTCTTACTCGATCTCGACACGTACGGCTCTCAGTCACCCTCGGTTTCGTGTTCTCGTACACCCTGATCTCCTTGCAGCACGATCTCGGAAATCACACTGCCTAATACGAGCACAACTTAGTTCTATCTATGGGTTCTAATAACACTTAGCTCTCATTATCCCAATCTTAACCACAACCCAAGTAAACATTAAAACTTAAGAACTTAACAAATACAACCAGAATTCAAACATTACAAAATAACTCCTTTTCTCTAAAATTTTATTAAAAACTTCTTTCATACATCACCAGACAAAGCCATTTTTCCAAAGTACTAATTCAAGCTTAAAATCAAGTAACACATTAAGCACAAATTAATCAAAATCTAAGTTTATGTTTTCTGAAAAATATTTTCATCATGAAGAAGAAAACCTATCAATATGACATGATTTGGAAGCATAAAAACTAGCTAAAATGGAGGGAAGAAGTGGCGCTAAACAGTAACATGAAGGAAGAGAAAATTATGTTTTTCATACCTCAAATGATGGTCGAGATGGTGATATATGTCGAGAAGATGATAAGAAACAAGGTTGATGAAGAAAGTTTGTGCAAAGACTCAATAAAATCCAAGGTTCTTCGATGGAAGTTTTGGAGAGGAAGAGGAAACTTAGAGAAGAAGAAAGAAGAAAAGAGAAAGTGAGGGTTGTGAGGGGCTGATCGTGATATACAGCTGGTAAAGAAACCATTTAAATGAATTTTTCTTTTTTAAAAAAAACACAAATAAGTGACGTGTAACTACTGTTATGAGATGCTAATCCCATCAATCATTCTACCCATCTAATCTCTCCTTTCTCATGATTACCCTCTAATCTATAGGTTAAGATCTAAAAACACAGCGTCGAGAACTGCAAACCGATAATATAAATATTACAAACAATAGAATCATTAACGCTAAATAACGTTCGTAAAAATACGAGTGTTACAGTCTCGACACGAGGTCGATCAGGGTGCTTGTGCAAGCGCACAAGGCTCTAACACGAGTTCGTGCACGCGGCCTCCTCAGTTCGACATGCGACCTCCTCAGCTCGGTACGCGACCTCATCAGCTCGACATATGACCTCGGCACGCGATCTTGGCACGGGATCTCGACACGAGGTCTTGGTACGAGGTCTCGACACGAGGTCGATCTCGTCATCAGGTGTTACAGAAGGCTACCCGATGACCCTGTAGAATTGTGCAGGGTCCAAAGACGATCCACACATTACACTCTGGTCGGGGACAGACTCTACCAAAGGGGCTTCTCGCAGCCGCTGCTCGCCTGCGTGGATAAGTCAGACTCCGAGTATATCATGAGGGAGTTACATGAAGGCATATGTGGAAACCACTGTGGAACTCGGATGTTAGCTGCCAAGGTCCTCCGAGCTGGATATTACTGGCCAACAATCAGATCGGACTGCATGGAATTCGTAAAAAAGTGCGACAACTGCCAACAGTATGCAAAGCGAGACCACCTCCCCCCTGAAGTCCTACACGAAGTCATCGCCCCTTGGCCCTTTAATACCTGGGGGCTCGACATACTTGGCCCCTTTCCCCTTGCACCAGGCCAGCTCAAGTTCATTGTGGTCGCCATAGACTACTTCTCCAAGTGGATAGAAGCAGATCCACTAGCAACTATCACTTCTGAGTGGGTCAAGAAGATTTTGTATAGAAAAACATAGTCTGCCGCCACGGTCTACCCCACACCATCGTTACGGATAACGGCACGCAGTTCACCAACTCGGTATTCAAAGACTTCTGCAAAGGCCCTTGGTATCCGACTCACCTATGCCTCGGTCAAGCATCCGCAAACCAATGGTCAGGTTGAAGCTGCAAACAAAGTCATCCTAGGAGGCCTGCACAAACGAGTAGACCAAGCCAAGGGAAACTGGGCAGAAGAGCTCTGCGGCGTGCTATGGGCATACCACACCACCCCACAATCAGCAACAAATGAAACACGTTTCCGATTAACATACGGAATGGATGCTATGATACCAGTGGATCTCGGCTCGACCTCAATCAGGAGTGAGCACATGCAGTCCCTGGCACAGGGAGAAGAAGCAAGAGTAGAGCTCGACCTGCTGGAAGAAACTCGGGAACTCGCCCGAATACAAGACTTTGCAACTAAACAGCGCATTGCCAAGCACTACAACTCTAAGATCCGACCAAGAGGATTCAAGGTAGGAGACTCAGTCCTCCGAAAGATTGAATTGGCGCGAAAAGATACAAGGAAAGGAAAGCTCGAACTAACTTGGGAAGGACCATACCGCATCAGATCGGAACATCACCACGGCGCATACAAGCTGGAAAAATTATCCGGGAAGGAGATACCGAGGACGTGGAATGCCACGCACCTCAAGCTTTACTTTAGTTGACAACATATGTAAAAGGATGGCGTACTCTTTTTCCTTTGCAGACCTTTTTTCCCACTGGTTTTTTGGTTTGTAAAGGTTTTAACGAGGCACATCCTTATTTCCTTTTTCCATATTTAATAAAGTCCACCTTCCATTGCATTCAGAACATCATTCGTGTGCTTCACCGAGCTCGCTCGCAGCTCGGAAGGTCTTACTCGACCTAAATGACCCCTGTGGTCCCAAACCCAAGTTAGCATAAAAACTTGGCGAGCTCGCTCGCAGCTCCGAAGGTCTTACTCGACCTAAATGACCCCTGTGGTCCCAAACCCAAGTTAGCATAAAAACTTGACGAGCTCGCTCGCAGCTCGGAAAGTCTTACTCGACCTAAATGACCCCCGTGGTCCCAAACCCAAGTTAGCATAAAAACTTGGCGAACTCGATCGCAGCTCGGAAGGTCGTGCCCGACCTAAAGGTTTAGTAGGGAAACTAGTACTCGGCTAGTATCGTTGCATGGAGAAAATGTTCCAAACTCAATGGTTGAAACAAGTTTTTTCGGGGGAAGCTACCCGGGGACTACCCTAGCCGAGTAGGAGCCACCCAAGGACCATCCCATTCGAGTACGGTAACCGACGACTACTAAGTGTAAAACAAAGTAAGTTTAGGCGAATACTGTTTAACTTAGTCAATTTCATTCATTAGAAACAGAAATACAAAAGGGGAGCTCCTAGAGGAGCAAGTACATCACCAGGACAGAATGAAAACAAAAGCAAAACAAAAACAAGTTACACAAGGGCATTCCCTTGGTCCTTGACTCGGGTCTCAACGACCTCCTCGGCCGCAACACTCTGACCAGTGACCTCCATATTGGGTCCGACTCCGGTCTCCTTCTCGGGCTCGAGCTCAACCTTATTTTCTTTCTCCAACTCGCCCTCAGGCTCCTTCTCCTGCTCGACGTGGTCTTCCTCCTTGCCCTCCTCTTCTTCCTCCACGATCTTCCCCTCCCTCACCACCTTGGTGAAGTCGAGCTCGGAGATATCGAGGTCGGGGGCGATCACCTTTAGCTGAGCAACAGCATTATCGAATCCTTCCTTGTACTGAAGGGCGTTGTACTGACGATACTCCTCGACCCGGGCAGCCTCGGTCGAAGACTTCTTCTTCTCTTCTCGCAGCTGACCCAACAGAAGGCCATTCTTGGCTTGGAGATCCTCCTGCTGCCCGAGCAGAGAAGTGTTGCTATTATTTAGAGCATCTCTTGCCTCTGAGAGACGAGCATAGTCCTCCTTCAAATGAATGAAATTGACTAAGTTAAACAGTATTCGCATAATCTTACTTTGTTTTGCACTTAGTAGTCGTCGGTTATCGTACTTGAATGGGGTGGTCCTCGGGTGGCTCCTACTTGGCTAGGGTAGTCCCCGGGTAGCTTCCCTCGAAAAAACTTGTTTCAACTATTTTGGAACATTTTCTCCATGCGACGATACTAGCCGGGTATTAGTTTCCCTACGAAACGTTTAGGTCAGGCACGACCTTCGAGTTGCGAGCGAGCTTGCCAAGTTTTTATGCTAACTTGGGTTTGGGACCACAGGGGTCATTTAGGCCGAGTAAGACCTTCCGAGCTGCGAGCGAGCTCGCCAAGTTTTTATGCTAACTTGGGTTTGGGACCACAGGGGTCATTTAGGTCGAGTAAGACCTTCCGAGCTGCGAGCGAGCTCGGCGAAGCACACGAATGATGTTCTGAATGCAATGGAAGGTGGACTTTATTAAATGTGGAAAAAGGAAATAAGGATGTGCCTCGTTAAAACCTTTACAAACCAAAAACCCAGTGGGAAAAAAGGTCTGTAAAGGAAAAAGAGTACGCCATCCATTTACATATGATGTCAACTAAAATAAAGCTTGAGGTACGTGGCATTCCACGTTCTCGGTATCTCCTTCCCGGATAATTTTTCCAGCTTGTATGCTCCGTGGCGATATTCCGATCTGATGCGGTATGGTCCTTCCCAAGTTGGTCCGAGCTTTCCTTGCCTTATATCTTTTCGTGCCAGTTCAATCTTTTGGAGGACTATGTCTCCTACCTTGAATCCTCTTGGTCGGATCTTGGAGTTGTAGTGCTTGGCAATGCGCTGTTTAGTTGCAAAGTCTTGTATTCGAGCGAGCTCCCGAGTTTCTTCCAGCAGGTCGAGCTCTACTCTAGCTTCTTCTCCCTGTGCCAGCGACTGCATGTGCTCTCTCCTGATTGAGGTCGAGCCGAGCTCCACTGGTATCATAGCATCCATTCCGTATGTTAATTGAAAAGGTGTTTCATTTGTTGCCGATTGTGGGGTGGTGTGGTATGCCCATAGCACGCCGCAGAGCTCTTCTGCCCAGTTTCCCTTGGCTTGGTCTACTCGTTTACACAGGCCTCCTAGGATGACTTTGTTTGCAGCTTCAACCTGACCATTGGTTTGCGGATGCTCGACCGAGGCATAGGTGAGTTGGATACCAAGGCCTTTGCAGAAGTCTTTACATACCGAGCTGGTGAACTGCGTGCCATTATCCGTAATGATGGTGTGGGGTAGACCGTGACGGTAGACTATGTTTTTCCAGACAAATTTCTTGACCCTCTCGGAAGTGATAGTTGCTAGTTGATCTGCTTCTATCCACTTCGAGAAGTAGTCTATGGCGACCACTATGAACTTGAGTTGGCCTGGTGCAAGTGGAAAGGGGCCAAGTGTGTCGAGCCCCCAGGTATTAAAGGGCCAAGGGGCGATGACTTCGTGTAGGACTTCAGGGGGGAGGTGGTCTCGCTTTGCATACCGTACGCAGTTGTCGCACTTTTTTACGAATTCCATGCAGTTCGATCTGATTATTGGCCAGTAATATCCAGCTCGGAGGACCTTGGCAGCTAGCGTCCGAGTTCCACAGTGGTTTCCACATATGCCTTCATGTAACTCCCTCATGATATACTCGGAGTCTGACTTATCCACGCAGGCAGCAATGGCGCGGTGAAGCCCTTCTTCAGAGTCTGATCCCAACCAGAGTGTAATGTGTGGACCGCCTTTGGACCCTGCGCGATTCTACAGGGTCATCGGGTAGCTTTCCCTGCTGCAAATACTCTATGATATCTGCCATCCATGATTCCGATCGGTTCACCAAGTTGGTTTCTACTATTTCTACGCTTGGCGATTTCAAGGTTTGAACAACAACTGTGTGGAGCTGTCCCTCGATCTTCATACTGGCCAGCTTTGCTAGCAGATCAGCTTTGTTATTCTGCTCTCGAGGAATGTGTTCGAGCTGGACCTCTTGGAAATTTTGGATCATGGCAGCCACTTTCTGGGCGTACCGAACTAGGACATCGTCTCGGCACTAATACTCGCCTTTGACTTGGTTGACCATGAGTTGGGAGTCGCTTTTGACTCGAAGTGTTTGGGTGCCTAGCTCCCATGCGAGCTTGAGACCATCAGCAATGCCTCGTATTCGGCTTGGTTGTTACTGGCTTTAAACAGAAACCTGAGTGCCTGTTCAACACAGATTCCCGCAGGGCTTTCCACGATGATTCCTGCTCCACTGCCTCTGGAATTGGAGGAACCATCCACGTAGAGTGTCCAGTACTCGACCTCAGGGGTCGGTGTTAGTTCTGCAATAAAGCCAGCCAAAATTTGTGATTTAATGGGTCCTCTAGGTTCATACCTGATTTGGAACTCGAAAAGCTAAACTGACCATGCCACTATCCGACCTGAAAGCTCGGGCTTCTGCAGGATTCTCTTAATGGGGTAGTCGGTTTTGACTATCATCGGATGGGCATGGAAGTAAGGCCTTAGCCTTCTTGCAGAGATCACTATCGAGAGTGCCAGTTTCTCCACCTTTTGGTACCTGAGCTCTGCCCCGTGAAGAACTTTGCTCAGAAAGTACACAGGGTGCTGCTCGGAATTTATTTCTTCAACCATGGCTAAGCTGATCGAGCTGTCAGTGGCTGCCAGGTAAAGGAGCAATGAGGCTCCTTTGGTGGGGCGAGTGAGGACTGGTGGCGACGCCAAGAATTCTTTAAGCCTTTGAAAGGCTGTTTCGCACTCTTTGGTCCATTCGAACCGAGCTGGCTTCCTGAGTACCTGGTAAAAAGGAAAAGACTTATCGCCGAAGCGAGTTACGAACCTGGAAAGGGCTGCTATCCGACTAGCCAGTCGTTGCACTTCTTTGATGGAGCTTGGGCTCCGCATCTCCATCACAGCTCGCACATATCGGGGTTAGCCTCGATGCCTCTATGGGTGATCATGAATCCCAGGAACTTCCCTCCGAGTACCCCAAAGGAGCACTTCTCGGGGTTGAGCCTGATGTTATACTTCCTCGCGATGTCGAATATCTCTTAAAGGTCCCGATGGTGTGCATCAAAACTGGAGGTTTTTATGACCATGTCGTCCATGTATACCTCGATTGTTTTCCCGATCTGGTTGGTGAAGACTTCGTCCATCATCCTCTGGTAGGTTGAGCCTGCATTCTTCAAACCAAAGGGCATAGTGATGTTGTAGAAGTTGGAGGTTTCCGTCATGAAAGCTGTCTTCGGTGCGTCTAGTGGATGCATTCTAATCTGATTGTACCCCGAGTATGCGTCCATGAAACTTAGCACTTGGTACCCTGACGTGCCGTCTACCAGGGCATCGATGCTCGGAAGAGGGTAAGGGTCCTTAAGGAAGACCTTGTTCAGGTCGGTAAAGTCAATGCAGATCCTCCATTTACCATTAATTTTCTTTACCAATACCACGTTAGAAAGCGAAGTAGGGTACTTGATTTCCTTTATGAATCATGCCTTCAGGAGTTTGGAGGTTTCCTTTCGAACTGCTTGCTTCTTTTCTCCTGCAATCTTCCTCTTGCGCTGGGCGATGGGGCGAGCCCCGGGCTCGATGGCGAGTTTATGGTAGGCCACTTTTAGATCTATCCCGGGCATGTCTTCCGGGCCCCATGTGAATAGATTGCGTTAGCGAGCAGGACCTTTGTCAGGGATTGCTCGCTTTGCTGGGGTAGTTGGGTTCCGATTCGTACGCTCTTCCCTGGCCCCTTTACTTCAACGTTCTTGTTATCGTCCACTGGTACTGGTCGGAAGTCGCTCTCGCCCCTGGGGTCCAGCTCGATCATGTAGCTCGACTTAGGGCGATCTCTACTCTTGCCATCTCTGAGACTGTTGACATAACACTGCCTGGCTTCCTTCTGGTCGGCATGTACTGTGGCTATCTGCCCATCGGACAATGGGAACTTCATTGCCAAATGGGGGGTGGAGACTATGCCTCCGATCCCGTCGATGACGGTTCTTCCGATTATCATGTTGTACGCAGTGTCAGTGGCTGACTCGGCCTCTACCACCAGTAGGTGCGCTTCGATTGGTTTGACTCCTATGTCTGCTTTGAAGGTGAGCAGGACATCAAAGTACCCTGTCACCCGAGCTTTAGCTCCTGAAAAACCAACCAACGTACCTCGGTAGGGCCTGACTATTGAGCTGGGCAGCTTGAGCCGATCAAAGGCTTCCTTGTAGATGATGTCTGCTGAGCTTCCTTGATCGATAAGCACTCTCCTGACGTTGAACCCGGCGAGGTGGACAGTGATTACCATGGGGTCGTCCTGGTGTCGATCTATTCCTCAGTAGTCCTTCTCCGAGAAGGAAATGGTCGGCAGGACAGCGAGAGGAGCAGTTACTGAGCTCGAGCTATTGACAGATCTCAAGTGTCTTCTTCGGCTGCTGCTCGACTCGGCTCTGCCTGTAAAACCACCTGCAATCAAGTTAAGTGAAGGAGTACCTCCATCCTGTCCTTGCCTGCGTTGCCGAGCAGGTGAGCGTCTCTTTCTCCCTCCCCGAGCCAGCGATCGGTCGCGCCTGCGCTCTGGCGTATGGGATCTCCTGCGATTTCCGTTGCTTCCTCTATGGGTTGCTCCCGTCCCTTTGTCTACGTACTTTGTCAAGTGTCTGGCTTGTATGAGCTTCTCGATTTTTACATTTAGTTCCTGGAATTTGTTGGTGGTGTGTCCATAGACTCGGTGGTACTCGCAGTACCTTTGACGGTCCTCAAGGCCGGCGAGTCTCCGAGGAGGCAGGTGATGAGGTTGCCTCACGAGGCTTCCTTTAGCACTCTGGCCCTTCCCACCGCTGTCGGGGTGAACTATCCTCTATAGTCTTGCCGCCCCTCGGCCGCTCCTTCGCCTGCCTGATCTCTGGGTGGTTCTCTGCTTTTGTCTTGTCGACCTTGAGTCTCCTTTTTGGCAGCGGCGACTTCCTCCATGTTGATGTATCCTACAGCGCGGCGTCTCAACTCGTCCAGGGACTCGGCGGGGCGACGAGCGAGGGAGTCCGAGAAAGGTCCAGGCTTTAATGCTGACACTATGGCGTGGAGCACAACATCGGTGCTGAGGTTCCTGACTTGGGTCGTTTCATTGTTGAAACGCTCTATGAATGACTTGAGGGTCTCGTCTGATCTCTGCTTGAGTCCGACCAGGCATGTGGAATTTTTCCTGAATGCTCGGCTCGTGGTGAACCTGGCCACGAACTGCTCGGCGAGCTGGCTAAAGGAACGGATCAAATGCTGGGGGAGGTTGGAAAACCACATCATGGCGGATCTCTTCAAGGTGCATGGGAAAGTCCTGCATTTTAAACCTTCTGAGGCCCCACTAGCATCATCCGAGCATTAAACGAGGTGAGGTGTTCCTCGGGGTCGGTTTTACCCTCGTAAGCATCCATGTTGGGGATTTGGAAATGCTTGGGGACTGGATCAGACATGATCTCATCGCTGAAGGGGAGTAAGGTTAGCCCGACCTCTGAGGGTCGGTCTCTGTGGTGATGGGTGCGTCGGCGCTTGGGGCTTTCTGTTGGCTCGACCGATCCGTTCTCGATGAGTCTCCCTCACCATCGCGCCTTGTCTCCTGGCGCGTTCTGGAAGGTGTTTCGTGGCCCATCCTCCTCTCACGATCGAGAGCCTCTTCGATCTTGCGTCTTAATTCTTCGTTCTCAGCCCTGAGAAGCTCCAAGACCGGGTCTGGAGGTGGGTGTTCGTCTTGACTGACCGAGTTGTGGCTTGGTGGCGGCGACTTGTGATTCACCATGCTTCTAGTGTGTACCATCCTTGCTCGGTGGTATCCTCGAGGCCCAGGCTAGTTTTACCGGGCCCCACGGTGGGCGCCAATGTTAATGCACGAAATGGCAGGGCTCTCCTTCTCCTCGGAGCAGCGTCCTTTCTCCTCTGGTACGGCTGGGGGGTACCTGCAAAAGGCACTCCGATGCCTAAGTTAGATAGGGCTTTAGGAGAAGAGAAGGTGAGCTTAAGTGTTTAGGGTTTCAGAGTGTGTAGAGAGTATATCAAACCTGGGGGGTCGAGCCCCCTTTATATAGTGGAGTCTCGCATGAGGATGATAACTAACGATCCAAATCCTGCGCGTGGTAACTCCTCTTCCCAGCTTCAGGAGTCAGCTCATCCCCTCCTGATGTCTCACACCTACTAGGTTTATCACGTACTGGCTACGTGTTCCTCAATCTTCGGAGTGGCAACAACCTCAAGTGTCGTCTCTGAGCACATCCTCTTCCAGAAGGTTCGAGACCCACCGGTCGGCTCGGTCCTGATGTACTCGGTGCTCGCCCCTGAATGACTATACCTGAAGGATGGGTTTGGCCTGCTCTGGGTCGGACGTGCCTCGCCCGAGGTCGGAGCAGGTCGGATAGGGGTCGGATTGGCTCGGCTCGGTGGATTGGCGGGAGCTCGGTGGACCGGCGGGAGCTCGACTCGGAGACCGGTCCGTAACACAACTTATCTAAGTTTTGATTTTATGTTGTTTCAGATGATTATTTTAATGATTTCGGAAAACCTTTCCTTCCTTTTTATTTTGTTGAAACTGCGAGTTATTTTAAGTAAGAGGAAAAGAAGATTTCATCATTTATCCAATTGATCTATTGTTGGTCTTTGTTGTAGTTGTGGTTTAGGAGTTTTAAAGCAAAGCTTGGTGTTGATCTTTTGTCAAAAAGCTTTTGAGTGTGTAGGTGTGCAAGCCATGAGGCTCTTTGAGAGAACTAAAATTATTCTATGCTTTAATACTTGATTTTTAGTGATTTTGTTGTTGTTGGTGTTTGATGCAAGTTTTAGTGTCTTGATGATTTTAAGACAATGACAAACCTAATATCAAAAGAATCATACTGTTCTTGAGAGGGTTGAGTCTTGAAGAGATCAAGTTTTGTTTTATGAGAACTTTGTGTTATTTTAGAATTTACAAGTTTTAAAAACAAAAGAATTTTGGTTTTGGGTTTCTGATTAAAACGTGGTTGTGTATATTTGTGTTAGTGTAGTTTTATTGTTATCAGCATGTAACCGTAACTCAGTAGTCATCGTGACTGTGTTCGTGATCGTGATGGAGCAGAGATCATAGTTTGGAGTAAGGCATCATTCGCGAGGACTTCTTCAACATAGATGCGTAGTATTGTGTTTTGTAGACGTTTAAGTTGAAGATGTAGTAGTGTTTTAACTTGTTATGATGTATGAATGGAATGTATGCTTTGATGCTACCCGCTTGAATGTAATAATTTTCATGTCATATAAGTTTTCAAAGTCCAAAGTTTATGACATGCTTTTAGTGTTAAGTTATGATTTTTCAGATTTCCTGATTTTGTTTTGGTTTGTAAATGAATTTTCGGGGACGAAATTTTTTTTAGGGTGGTAATGTAACATCCCAATTTTTATGAAAACTATTTTATAGTTTCTGACTACTTGAAAATAAATCATAGAGCTTGATCACCTCAATGGTTTGTTAAAAGTACGAAGAATTACCAAGATTTATAGTAAACAATTTACTGTTTTAGTAATTAATTCAGATTAAGAGACAGTGTAGACGTATATTGTTTTTAATATGAATTAATTTTGAAAAATGTGAAAAATTGTTGTTTGATTAAAGAAAATTATTTTATTGAATGAAAAATAATTTTAGGACTTAATAGATATTTTTAAGTCACAGTTTGGATTTTCGATGTTTAGTTATTTGTTAAATTGTCTGTTTTATGTCATATTTAATATGACTTTTATTTTTAATGATTTTGTCTTGATAATTTTATTATTTGAATAATATCTAGATTATTGGAGAAATTGGAATTAGTGATCCTCACTAATTTACAGTTTTTATTACGCTGCGAGAATTTTGTTGAATTCTGCCGTAACTGGGCTATTTGGTGAGTTTCTAACTGAAACCTGCCCAAACGTGATCCAAATTTTATAAAATTTGTTATCTTAGCATTTTCCAATATTTATGATTTATTGGAATTTTTTTGGGATTTTTGGGCATCAGAAAGTATTTAGTGTATTGTCTACGCCTATAACTGCATTATGGTCGCGTTTTAGCTCGTAAATCGAGAAAGCGATATTCATAGAAATACTTCTAATATTTTTAGGGACATTTTGGTTGATTAATAATTTTTGATTATAGAATACTTTATTAGATTTATTTTTGGAGTTTTTGGTTCAAAAACCCTAATATACGCGTAACGTCGCGCACCCGATCGAGCAAGAACGCGATGAAACGAAATATCTAGATATTTTGGGGCAAGTGGCAGTTGAGATAAGATCCAATTAATTAAACATTTGTATTTCCATCCTTGTCCCACCTAAATTTCGTGGGTCTCTCCCTCATCTAGACATCATCTCCTTCATTCTTCCATTGTTGCTTAGGTGGGAGAAAGAGTTCTTGAGAGAGAAAGTGAGTTTGGTTCATAAACTAGTATTTTGGAAGCTTAATCTTCATCCTTTCTCCTTCCTTCTTGTTCAGTCATTATCATCCTTGATTGGTAAGCTTCATAACCCATACTTTTTCCTCTTTTCTGCCATAGATGGATTTGCTTGGATTTAGAGTTGTTTTTGCTTAGAAATTGTTAGAACTTGTAAGATTAGTTTGATTAACCTTTAGATCCACCATTTTCCTTCACGATTAAGCTTGTTTGATGAATTTAAAACTCTGAAATCCCTAGATCTTGTTCTGGCCGAATGCATAGGGTTATTAGGGGGTTTGATCTTGACTTGATTTTGGTGGTTTTGGAGTTAGATCTTTGAGGGTTTTTGCTTATTATGCTTAAAACTAGTCATATATTCATGTTTAACAAGTTTTGAGAAGTTGAATGGTTTGATTTTTAAGGGCTAGAAACCGTGGCTTAGAGGAATGATTATGTGCATGTTCTAATTTGTTTCAAAGGTGTTAAAGTGTGTAAAAAATTTGGTTTTCGGTTAAGGCTTTAGATCTATAAAGATTGCTATGTTTAAAGCTTTGGAAATGGTTTAAAATGAAATAAATTTTGGGGCTGTTTTGTGGTTCTTTAAACAGTGACTTATCAACAAGATTTGAGTGAGTTTTAACTTGGTTTTAATTGTATTAAAGTGGTAAAGAAGTTTGGTTTTGGTAAGATGTTTGGATGTATCAAGTTTGTGTAATTTAGAAGTTAAAGATTTGAAAATCTTAAAGTTGTTTGGAAGTTTGAAATCGTGGCCTTCAAAGACTTTTTGGAAAATGATATTGACTTGTTTCTATGCCTAAAATAGTTGTAAAATGTGGTTGATGATTTGATTTAGCAAAATCTTTCATAGAGGTTTAATTTTCGGAAAAAGAATTGTGTTATGTCTTGAGAATTGTTTCTAAACAATAATGAAATTGTTTCCAAATTTTTGTGACATGTTTTAGTACTTTGAAAAGAGGTTCAAAGTTGGGAAAACACTATTCAAAGTGGTAAAACACTATTCCAATTGGTAAATTTTGGTTTAGGTATTTTTCTAAGTGTGTAGCTTTAGTAAAAGTTTGAAAACTTGCATGACTTAGACTTGTTGCATGACATATGACTAGATGTCATCCAAATGGGATTAAGGGAGTAATTCTTAGGCCTTTTAGGGACCTAAACCTGTGGCTTCCCTAGGGGCATTAGATTGAGTTTTTAGTTCTAATTGATTGAAACTTGCGTTGTTAGGGTACGCGCGAGGTGCGACTTGACGATAGTTTCGAATTACCCTGCTTGGATTGATAAAGTTCCCAAGGTAAGGGAAATTCTTATATAATGAGTTTGGGCTTTTCGCCTTGTGTGTTGTTTGATTGTTGATTAACTGTATGATAGTACTTATAGTATGACTATGTGTTGTTTGGAATATTGTAGCATGTTTTTGGCCCCGCGTGGCAAGACTGAATTGTATTGTGTGACTTAAATCAAGTTTGATTGATTTGATTGGACTTGAAATTGATGAATGTATGTAGCATGTTGTAGCGTACTGAATTATTATGTGTTGTATGAAATGTTGTAGCACGCTCTTGGCCTTGTGTGGCATTATGATTTGTATTGCTTGCCTTAAATCATGTTTGATTTAATTGAAATTTGGAATTGATTGGAATTTGGAAAATATTGTTGATAATAATGGATTAATTAATAATGCGTTGATTGATTGTTATTGGTTTGACGATTTACTATGGTAAATCCCATGCGATTTCACAAGCCGAATTCTGATTTCGTAAACAAGTTGTTAAGGGCATTTTGATTTAAAAGTAAGCATGAGGGTTTTAGTATAACTAGCCAAAGCTTGCAAAGAATTTTCAAGGAATTAATAGTAGGAAAAAGAACTTGAGTAAATAATGTGATTTGTGAAAACGGTTGAGTTAAGTGATGCGTCTGGAAAATTCTGGCAAGGAAATACCTGATTATTAAGAGTGTTCGTGCCGCCTCTCTTTCTTGGGAATTTTTCCTAATGCATTATTTAGAACAACTAGGGTTTCAACGACCTAGAGCAAAAAAGTATTTTCAGATAAATTGGAGTGATACAAGGACTGAGAAAGAGATTTTAAAGATCGAGATTTCAAAGGAATAAAATATAGGGAACCTAGAGTTCCTATTGAGCATATGGGCCATGTGTCCTTTGCTGGGACTTAATGTCCCGCTTGCGTGCACATTTTCTTGATTAAGGATTGGACCTAGTGTTCCGTATGGCGTGCCTAGTATCTCAACCTAAAAATGGAGCCTAGAGTTCCGCATTACGTGCCTAAAGTTCTGATCTAAGATTGAGATTAGCGTCCCACAGTTGAACACCTGGACCTAGTGTCCTGTGTTTGAACTCTAAGGGGTATTTCTCATCATCTCAGTTCACTGCATGATGAAGAATACCTGAGCATTACTTGAGTAGTATGGGATGCTCATTGTAGTGCTTAAACTTTGAGTTCCCTCCACCTTTTCAAAAGTGAACGTAGTTGAGGTTTGTTGATCCGCATTGATTAATTAAAACATTACTCAGGCGCTCCCTACGGTGAGCATGCCATATTGAAGAATTTGTTTGGATGCATACTAACCATTGAGCATCAACACTCGGAGCGTTTGATTGTCTTAAGGACTTCAAAAGGACGAGTTGTCACTTCATGCCCGTGTGGCAGCAATGCCTAATGCATGGCAAGCCTAATGTGTGGCTATACCCTTGGTAGGGGAATTTGATTCGGACGTTGGGAAATAAAGTTCCTCATCACTGCTGACCTTGTTTAAGGTTGCAGGTGTATACACAAACTTGTTCATAATGCATTGGCATGCATTGGCATGCATGGCTAACCAAATTTATGATATGTGATGATTTGTTTGATGAAATTGATATTGTGATGACTTGATCGTTGATTTGTTGATAGAATTGTTGTTCACATGCAATTGTTTGATATTGTGGTGACTTGATTGTTGATCTGTCGGTAGAATAGTCTGCTCACATGCAATTGTTTGATATTGTTGTGCCTTGATTGTTGATCGGTTTGTTGATTTGTCTGTTCACATGCAAATGCTTGATATACCATGATGATGCATGCGGTCTATTAAGTATGTATATGTATATGTATATAAATGCATGTCGTTGTATTATATATGTATATATTGTTTGCATGCGACATAGCCTATGATAAACTCGTGGACAAAGGATTTACCCTTGCACTGTTGTTGGATTGGATCTCCTTATGGATGTCACTTCCAAATGGAGCTCCATAGCTGTTGTAGTTTCGTCTTTCCAGGAGCATTGGAGATTGAGCCAGTGGAGGAACATTCCTCTGAATGTTTGTGTTTTGATCTTACTGAACTGTTTCTCAGTAAGAGTTATAGTTGTTGGCCATCTTAGCTTAGGGTTTTGTCTTTGTTGTTTTGTAATTACTCTATTCAGAAAACCTTGCCTCAGTGCGAAACGATTATGTTATGTTTTACGTTATGTGAAGCATTGATTGTGATGCCTTATACTCTGATTTTTACAAAAGACTAATTTTGCATTATTTAGAAAACTGTAGTACTCTTTATGTTTCATTTTTGAAAAGGGTTTCAAAGAGAACAAAAAGAAAAAAATCATTACTCCTATTTTCCATTACGAAATACATAAGAGTACTTTTAAACTGAAAGCATACAAGCATCAAATGTTTTTAGTATTAGATTGGGTTGCACAGTAGCGCTCCGGAAACGGGGTGTTACAAGTAGAGTTCACCTACAACAATAGTTATTACGCTAGCATTGGTATGGCACCTTACGAAGCGCTGTTTGGACATAAGTGTCAGACGCCTCTTTGTTGGTACCAGGATGGTGAGAGCTTTTTTGTGGGACCGGACATGATTCAGCAGACTACCAAGAAGATCCGATTGATCTGAGATAGGATGAGAACGTCGCAGAGTCGACAAAAGAGTTATGCGGACCAGGGTCGCCGACCGTTAGAATTTGACGAAGGAGAGCATGTATTCCTCCTAGTTACAAATACTACTGGAGTTGGTCGAGCGATCAAATCCAAAAAGCTTACTCCTAAGTTCATTGGTCCAGTAGCATATCAGATTGCCTTGCCACCTTTTCTGTCAAATATTCTCGACGTCTTCCACGTTTCTCAGTTGCGAAAGTATGTTTCCGACCCTTCTCACATTATCGAACCTGATGCGATTCAACTGAAGGATGACTTATCATTTGAAGTATCACCTGCAAAGATTGTCGATCGGAAGACTAAGCAATTAAGGAATAAAAAGATTCAACTTGTCAAGGTTGTGTGAAATCAGAAGACTGGTGATGCAACGTGGGAGCTGGAAGAGAAAGATGAAGCATCAGTATCCAGAACTTTTCCTCGGTACGTATCTTACCCGTAGTTTCGAGGATGAAACTATTTTAGAGGGGGAGTATTGTAACACCCGTACTTTTAAGATACGTTATTTAGCGTTATTGTAGTGTAATTTTTGTCGTAATTATGCTATAATAAGCAATTCCTTGTTCTCTAAATAAGTGATTTAAATAAATCAAGATCAAATTGAATTTGAGAATTAATATTTCATATTAATTCATTGTTCGAATATCGTCGAAAAATTCTAACAAAGTTTCGTCGCGTTTCGAATCGCCGGACAGTTTTGCCGCAGATAAAATTTTAAATGAATCCCGATTTCGATGAAAATCGAATCATGACTTGTTGTGATTATTTGTGAGTGTTTTAGATTGTTTTTATTATTTATGATAATTTATTTTCACGCGGTAAATTAATTTCTCGTCAAATTAATTTTCGCGAATTTATCGGCAGGAGATTTACCGGTAACGCGATTACTCTATGCCGTGTTTTAGCAACCCTTAGACTCCAGAATTATTATTTTGTGGTGCATTAAACTCTGATATTTGCACAAGTTTGAATTTGCATTATTTAGAAAATTGTAGTACTCTTTATGTCTCATTTTTGAAAAGGGTTTTCAAAGGGAAGAAAAAGAAAATGAGAAAAAAAATTACTCCTATTTTCCATTGCGAAATACGTAAGAGTAATTTTTAATTGAAAGCATACAAGCATAAAACGTTTTCAGCATTAGATTGGGTTGCACAGTAGCGCTCCGAAAATGGGGTGTTACAAACACCTTCACTATTCACTATTTTGGACAACTAATATTTTGGAGTCTTGTGAACATTGCTATTGTTGCTTATGAATGGGAATAGGAATGAAAATTTCAAATATTGGAATCATATCTACCATCCCTCATATAAAGAAGGACCGACCGAGCAAAAGAATGGAGAAACCAACCAATCGAATTTCATGCCCGAACAATGACTCGGTGCCACCCAAACCGACCGAGTGTAATTCTTATTGAAATTACTAATATTTCGTACCAAGTGTTTCAGATATCTTGTAAAGGAAGGCTGATCGTGCAAAAGAATAAAGCAATCAACCGGCTGGATCTTGTGATTAAAAGCGGTTTGCAAGGATAGTCAAATGGTTTGCAAGGATAGTCAAACCGACCGCGTGTTCACTCTCTTATTAAAATTACTGATGTTGTGTATTAAGAATTTCATATGTCTCTCAAAATATGAAGACCGAGCGGAGGAGCAATAAAAGGCAACATAAGACCTACGGGCAATGTAAGACCTACAAACAGAAAGGACCGAAAAACCAACGGGATAACCTCCGTGTTACCCAACCAACAGGCCCGACACACTAAGGACCGAAAAACCAGCGGGATAACCTCTGTGTTACCCGACCAATTGACCCAGCACATCAAGGACCGGAAAACCAGCCGGATAACCTCCGTGTTACCCGACCAACTGGCCTGACACACTAAGGACCAGAAAACCAGTGGGATAACCTCCGTGTTACCCGACCAACTGGCCCGGCACATCAAGGACCGAAAAACCAGTGGGTTAACCTCTGTGTTACCATCAAGGACTGGAAAACCAGCGGGATAACCTCAGTGTTACCCGACCAACTGGCCCGTCACATCAAGGACTGGAAAACCAGCGGGATAACCTCTGTGTTACCCGGTAAACTGGCCCGGTACATCAAGAACCGGACAACCTGCGGGATAACCTCTGTGTTACCCGGTAAACAGGCCCGGCAACAACAACCGACTGTGAGGTTAGCAGACAACTTTGAGTTACCAATAAAACTGATCCCGGTAACAACAACAGAAGACCTCAAAGGTAAATTATTATTTTGTTTGCATAATCGGTTTATGTATTGCAAGTTTTTCGGCTCTACCGACCATACGAGAGAAACATAGTTCTAAAAAATGCTATGCAGAGAAGCGTATGGCCGAGTACCATTTGAAAGGAATTATTATCCACTTTTTTCCATATGGCTATGATTACCTGATTAAGACGAGAATGATTGAAATGGAAGATGCAGAAAACCTCAGGATACGATAGGAAAATGAAGAAAAGTGAAGTAGTTATTTGTTCATGTGATTTCTTCAATGCAGGAAAATTTTATAGTATCTCGGACGGCCGAGTAAACCCAATCTAGGTCAAAACAAGATAAGGCACTAATATATTTTAAGCATTTTCATTAGTTGTTAATCATCATTATTACACATTTATGAATATTTATTCGCTGATGGGACAAGACAGGAAAATAAGGGTCGACATGAAACTTGAACTTCTAGGCATTAAAGGAAGGCCGGTGGGTGGGGTTAACCCTGACCGATTGTACTAACAGTTTTTGCTTTGCAGGCTCGGTGCTAAAGGGGCGGTGTACCATGTCTGATCGACCGAACTAATTGGTGGAGCGTTTTTTCCCATCAGGCTCGGTGCTCGAAGGGATGTAATCCATATCCGGTCGGTCGGCTATACACTGAAGAGCTCACGAATGTTACTGGTAGAGCGCTCTCGCCTATCAAGCTCGACACTCGAAGGGTTGTGATCCGTACCCGACCGAACGGTCGTGTACTAAAGGCTTGGCCGACCGATGCTTAAAGTCCTGTGACCGACCGAACAGGTTGGCTAGGTTAATCATCCCTCCGGGCCCAAATAGGAGGCCCACTTATAGGCTCATTTGGTGGCTATATAAGGAGATCCACCACACAATGGCAAGAAAACTGATAAACCCTAATAATACTACAGTATATTGAATGGGACCTGACTTTGGCATCGGATTGGCTTCGCAGGTACTTACACCGGCGGCACCACCACGACGGACTCCAGGACCAGCGGAGCTTCATCTTCATCCTTTTAGTGCATATCTCGTATGTGCCAATTGGCTTAACATTTGTTGAAAAAAAAAGGAAAGTAAAAAATTATAGTGGTGAATCCATGCATGACATACAAAAAGAGCTCTTGTTCCATCTTTGCATTTAAATAAAAATTTCAAAACAAGAAAATTGTGTGTCATCATTCTAAAATTTCATGTTTTCTTGCATCATTCATCGTCCAAAAATAATAAAAAAGGACATTTTTCAGTTTGCATTTCATTTATAGGAAGACTCAATTACATTGCCAGATTCATTGCCAACTTGACTAGCACATGCGAGCCTATATTCAAGTTACTAAGGAAAAACCAACCAGGGGAATGGGATGAAGAATGCCAAGAAGCATTCGACAAGATAAGAGCTTATCTATCAAATCCTCCTATTTTAGTACCCCCAACACTAGGACGTCCTTTGATTCTGTATTTGACAGTGTTGTCGTCATCGCTAGGGGCAATGCTTGGACAACATGATGCATCAGGAAAGAAAGAGCAAGCATTCTATTATTTGAGCCAGAAGTTCAATGATTATGAAAATGGCTATGCAACAATTGAGAAGACGTGTTTTGCTCTAGTCTGGACTTCAAGAAGACTCCGCCAATACATGTTGTACTACACTACATGGTTGATTTCGCGATTTGATCCACTAAAGTACATATTTGAAAGCCGTCATGTTTCTTTAAGGGTGTCGAAATGGCAAGTGATCTTGCCAGAATTTGATATCAAGTATGTGACGCGAAAATCGATAAAGGGGAGTACTATTGCTGATCATTTGGCTGAAAATCCTCTGGAAGAAGGGCAATCATCAAACTCGGAAAACGTAGATGAAGAAATCATGGATGTTCAAAATGAAAGGGGGAGATGAAGGATGGAAGATGTACTTCGATGGAGCAGTCAATATGTATGGAAATGGCATAGGGGCAGTCGTAGTATCACTAGGTGGAAAACAATATCCGGTGGCTATCAAGTTGAATTTCGAATGCACAAACAATATTGTAGAATATGAGGCATGTGCAAGCGAGCTACTGGTTGCAATTGAACTCAGTGTGAAACGATTGAAGGTTTTTGGAGATTCAGCCCTTATTATTTATCAAGTGAAGGATGAGTGGCAAACTAAGGACTCAAAATTGGTGCCTTATCAAAAGCATCTAACTCAACTAATAGCAAATTTTGAAGAGGTGACGTTCTCTCATTTGACTCGGGATAAGAATCAATTTGCTGATGCCTTGGCTACTTTAGCTGCGATGTTTAGTCTAGACATCAATGTTGAAGTTTAACCCATCCATATAATGGTAAAAGATGAGCCAGCCTACTGTGATAATGTAGAAGGAGAGCCAGACGACGAACCATGGAGAACCAAACGACAAACCAACATCTTCCAAGCATAGTCAATGGCCAAGGAGAAAAAGGGATCCTCAGTTGTTGCTCTCATCTAAATAAGGGTCATTTCTTTGGCATGTGTATGCTCAAATAGACTATATGTGGTCTCGTGTATGACCGATCTAAACATATGTCGGGGAGCCATTTGTTGGGCAGAAAAGGTGTTGAGATTGGCGGCGGCCACCATTATCACTGTAAGCAAAATGCAAGTCCAAACAACCAAGTACATTTGGGACAATGCCACAAACGCCATGGTGTGGATACATGCCTTGACAAGATTGTTATGATGATTGACAAAAAAAGTTTCACAAATAGTCAACTGTGCAAAAAGCGGCAAAGTATACTAAGACGCTACCAAGAATTGGAGGACCTCAGGGTTTTGGGTATCAATCTATTTCTTAGAAATATTTGTAAGTAGTAGTGAAAAGCTCTCAATTAAAATTAAATCACATACTCACAAAGGTTTTTATCCAAAATTGATGTAATGACATTTCTTCTGAATTATTTTAGTCATTAAATATTTTGAAAAATGTTTTAAGTAGTGTCCAAAATACTTTCCATTTTAACTTGAAATAAATCATTGATTTTGGCATTCATTTGATATGACAAATAGAATACCCATAAACGCTTATAGGCCATCTTATAATCGTTTATGGATCTGCCTTTCTTCTCCGTGTTTTGTTCAACCTTCCATAATCATTTATGACACTTCGTTAATCGATTATCTAAGTTTCCAACTTCTCCGTGTTTTTAACCTTTAAAAAAATCGATTACTCAAACTTCCATAATAGTTTATGCCATTTCAAATACTCTCCGTATGTCAATTTTTCAAATAAATAAATGATTACTTTATTTTCATAATCGAGTATATCATAATTAGAATTTTTGGATTGAACGCAATGGGCCATTTTATTAAAGTATGAATCCTTTGCCTATAAAGTGCCTATTTGGTTTAGATTGTCAAAATATCATTTGTGTATAAAATTGGAAACCACGTTTAGAAAACTCCATTCTGACTTTTCAACTGAGTGTTTGGTTAAAATTTTAGGTGAATAAAATCTGGTTTGAAAGTAGTAAACTAGATTTTGTTGGAAGCAAAAAATCTTAGCTTTTTCGTCTAGAAAAATGGATTTTGAGCATAGGACCCACAAAATTCTTTATATTTACACATCACAAGTGATTTTACTTTTATCATCCAAACAAAATCAAATTTTTTGAACACACTTTTAAAATATCATTACCAAACACAAATCAATTTTTTTAAACTCAATTTTTTTAAAATCAATTCTTTTAACATCAATTGCAAATTTTATTTTTCTATCAAAATTCATGCTTTTACTTGTTTTAAGTGCTGAAACTCTGCCAATTTTTTTAATCACTTACACTTATTTGAGAACCTTTTTTTGAGAGCCTTTTACTCTACATACTTTAAATTGTATTCTCTAAGATTCAATTTGCTACATCTGTACTTTTGAGTGTATCTCTTTCATACTAATTTATTTGTATAATTATTTTTGGGTAGGAATCCCAAGTGGTTCATAGATAGGGAATTTCTCTTGAACATTATTTTAAGTTGTAAAGATTTCTATCTGAACCTGATTTAAAAGCTAGTGTTTTAGTAAAAATCCCTTAATGCTTTGCAGGAGGTAGGCCATAGGGGTTTTTGGTGGCTGAACCAGTATAAATTGTTGTGTGCTTCTCTTTGCTCTATATCTTCTTTATTTTTCAGCAATTTATATTTTAACTCTTTATTTTATTGCTCTTTATTTTCAATCATTTACATTTCAGTAGCTTAATTTCTGTCATTTATTTATTACAAGTTAATTTCTGTAATTTATATTTCAAGTTATTTATCTTTTCGCAGTTAAATTCTTACAAGTTATATTCTAGTACTTTGTCTGCAAAAGATTTTCAAAAGCATTATTCACACACAGTTCACCCCTTCTTGTGTTTGGAGCCACTTGGCAACACATGGGTGCAAAATTTTTTAAAAAAAAAAACTAGAGAAAAGAAGAGACTGAACCAACAACAAAATAGAGGAATATTAAAAATAACATTGATCACATAAAAAGTGGAACACCCAACCGTCCACTGTAGATGAACCAAGCCACCAAAAGGCCACAGTGGCTTGAGTGGAGGTTGGCAAGGGAAGCAAAGGATGGCAGAGAGATAAGCCGAGGAGAAGAAGCCATGGGTGGTGACTCAGGTGGTGGACGTTCTGCTGGAAGAGGCCCCATGGCAGCGAGGGTTTGGTACTCAAGGACTTGTTGCTCACCGGTGGTGATTGAGAGAAGCTTGGTCCGGTTTAGAGGCAGGAGGGGAAGAACCGATGGTGGGTGGAGGAGGGGCGACCTTGGTGGAGGCGGGATAGGGCGCGGAGGTCCGGATCTGGCCGCGACCTCCATTTCTGGACATGGGCCGCACCGCTGCGAGTGGTGGTGGTGATCTGGAGCGGTGGTTAGAGAGAAATGTTGAGGACCAACCAGAGAGCCCCTAGAGGCGGGATCACAGCTCCTTGGGAGAAAACCAACCGCTACTAACCCTAGGGTTGGGAGGAGAGAAGACATTTCTAAAGAGAAGTTAGACCTTCTCTCTCATCGCTTATGGGTATTTTTTCCCCCACTCTTGTAACTTAAAATTGATCTCCATTTCTCCCTTCATTACTATCGTTTTAGGGTGTATAAACGATTGGACGCACCCAATATCACATCATCATGTTTATGTGCATGGTGTGCGACATCCTTAACCACTTTTCGAAATCATTATAATTAAATATAATAATGCTAATTCATAAAGTGTTTTGAACATCACTACGACAAAAAGAACATTTATCAACAATTATTTAGGCTCTGTTTGATAAGGCCAAACTATTAGCTTGTAGCAGATAAGCTCGTCGCATGACTAGCTTATAGCGCTTTTCCAGATGCTACTTAAAGTAGCGTTTGAGCTTATAGCTTATAGCGTATCACTTTTCTCTCATTTTTATCCTTATCATTTTAATTAAATTCCTTGTTTATCTCTATTAATTAAAGTAAACAATTTAACTCTTACATTCTCTCTCATTTATTATAATGTCCCTTCTATGTCATTTTGTATTTATCAGTTAGTTCAACCGCTAATTTTACCAAACACTTTAAATTGAATCTGCTAGCTTATCTGTTATCAGCTATCAGCTATAAGCCCATCCGCTATCCGCTAGCTTATCCTCTATCTGCTAACTTTCCTATTATCTGCTATTTTTTTTACCAAACAGAGCCTTAATGGCTATAGTGTTTATCGCCAATAAATCATTTCTTTAACTAGAGATTTTATGACTGATCAATATCAGATGGTAATAAATTAATGTATAAAGTCAAATTGTGGCAATGTCCGCTAAAATGTACTACCTCCGTTTCTATTTGTAATCCCTTTTAGAAAGAAATAAGCCCTTTTACAAATTACAAGATACATTAATTACTTTTTTTTCAAAAATACCCCTAATTAATACTTATTTTAGTGCATTAAATGTATATGTTAATAGACTTGTCTTGGGAGATGACAATAAATGAAGGGTAAATTGGAAAAAAACACAATACTGACAATTTTAATTAGCGTGTTTTTGTCTAAAAGGGCTTACAAATAGAAACAGAGGTAGTATCCTATTACTATAGTTTGGCTTTTTGACTTTTCAAATTGCACATTTTTCAAAATAACAGTTTTCCAATTCCCGATCTATGGTGTTCTTGTTGGAACCTAAACGATTGAGAAGTTTAGACCCTCATTAATTTTGATGATAACAAAGTATTTACAAGATAACAATTTTACTTCTAATAAGTCTTGAAGTGTGTAGGTATTAATGTCATTCATGTTTTATGACTCACTCAAGAAGAAGAAATTCACAATAAATTGAATAAATTCTTTTGTGTCTGCATCCGGTTCACTCCAACATCTTGCTATATGCACTCTTAGCGAGCGTCCGGTTATGAAATCTTGAGACACGTGGTAAACTCAATTGTTACGAGTGTCCTATTGATTTCTAAGCGAGCATCCGGTCTTTTAATGAATCACGTGATGGTCACGTTTATTCTCTCTGCCCTTAGCTTTCAGGAACGAAATTCGAATTTGATTTTATGCGCTCAATTTGATGTACGAGGTATAAAAGGTGACACCTTTGGAATAAGACAAATTCGTACAAGGCAATTGTGTGAATAGCAGATAGTACAAAAATGGTAAAGTGTACTATTCTGATATTCTCTGAAAAAGAAGAAAAGGACGTAATTTTAATTTACCTCACCCAATGATTTGGAGTTGAAAATATCTGCAACGGTATTATTCTCAAGGTTCTCTATAAATACCTCAAACTCTCTATTGAAGAAGGTTGCTAGAAACTACATACCGCGAAAGCTATTCTCAAGTGAACAACCAAGTTTCTTGCCAAGTTTTTGAGAACCAACACTGAACTTCAGCGTCTTATATTCTTTCTTTTAGAAACCTATTGTTTTGAGCTTAAGTTTTTCATCCTCTTTGTGGGGGTTATTTAATTGTATTCAAAACTATTTTGTGAAAGTTATATTGCCTAGTTACAGGCTTGATTTCTCAAAGGCTCGAACGTACGACGTCGTTTTTAGAAGTTAAGAGTATTGTCAAGTTTGTGACAGTAGAATACTCTTAAGGAATTTGTAATCAGGTTGATTATATAGAAAATCCTTCAGGAACGAAGGGACTAGACGTAGCTACCAGTTTGGTGGTGAACTAGTATAAACCTCTGTGTCTCTTGCTTTACTGCTTTACATTTACTTTTGTCTTGCAAAGAAAAACAAGTTTTTATATACTTCATTCCTGCATCCGGTTCATTTCCAGCATCCGATAACAAACAATTTTCATAACAAAGTGTTTTTAACTTAAAGTTTGCGAAAAGTTTTCAACATAATTCAACCCCCTTTCTTGTGTTCACGTTCAGTTGGTACCAGAGCTCGGCCTCTTGGTTGAGCACTTAACAGTGTTAAGAGTAAAGATCCTATACTTGTGAACTTGTCTACAAAAGGTGGTCACATGAACCGCCCTCCTCTATTTACTGGAAAAAAATTGATTATTGGAAAGACAAGATAAAAGTTTTTTTTGAGACACAACAACTTGAGTTATGGGATATGGTTGAAAGTGGATACATTATTCCCACTAATGTTGTTGTTGCTATAGCCAGAGAAAATTGGAATGATGAGCAGAAAAAGAGATATCAGCTCAATCAAAAAGCTAGGTTCATTCTTATTTGTGCTATGTTAGAAAAAGAATATGATAAATGTGGTAAATTTGATACTGCCAAAGAAATTTGGGATTCTCTTGTTTTGTCTTATGAGGGCTCTTCCCAAGTAAGAAAAACTAAAGCTAGCATGGTGGTTCGCCAATATGAATTGTTTAAAATGGAAGATGGTGAAAATATTGAATCTATGTTTGGAAGTTCCAAACTCTTGTGAGAAAGATCCTGACCATGTGAGAAAGATCATGAGAAGTTTAACCAAATAGTGGAGACCCAAAGTTACTGTTATACAAGAAGCAAAAAGATTTAAATTTCTTACGACTTGAAGATCTTTTGAGTTCTCTAAAAGCTCATGAACTTGAGTTGAATGAGGAAGAATCTGTGAAGAAAAGCAAGTCTATTGCTTTGAAAGTCAACACGCACAAAGCCAGTTCTTCTAAAGCCCTTCAGGCTGAAGAAGAATTAGAAGATGAAGCTTCAGAAGGCGGTGATGATGTAACAGATGATGAGCTCGCGTTTATATCTAGAAAGATCCAAAGAATGTGGAAGAAAAGAAACTTCAAAAGAAAACTCCAAAAGAAAGATGTCACAGACAAGAAGGAAAGCAAAGACAATAATCAAATCATTTGTTATGAATGCAAAAGGCTAGGACACTTCAGTCTGAATATCCCAATCTCAAGGAAAAGCCTACAAAGAGCTCTTTCAAGGGAAAGAAGAAAAGTCTCATGGCTACATGGGAAGACCTGGACCTATCATCCTCTGAGGATGATAATGAAGAAGTAGCCAATGTTGCCCTTATGGCAAACACTGACTCAGACTCTGAAGAAGAAGTTGAAGAGGTAATAATATATGATTCTTACTCTGAATTTCAAATTGCATTTGATGACCTCCTTAAAAACTCTGCCACTCTCTCCATTGAGTATAAAGCTTTGAAAAAGAAATTTTCAAAATTATCACAAGAATTTCAAGTCTTGAACAATGAAAATTCAAAGCTCAATGAAGAGAACTAGAAGCTGAAAATTGAAAATCTGCGTCTGGTGGATAATCAGCGTCTGGAAGATAGCAAGCAACCAGAAGCTGAGAGCTCTCAAGCTGAAAGATTTGAAGCTGAAGGCAATCCTAAGTGTAAATCAAATGATTATGAATATGCCCTTCAAAAGTTTCTTGCAGAGAGTGTAACTCAAAGCAAGCAAGCTTCAATGATTTAGGGTGTCAGTAAAATGACAACTCAAAGTCTTGGTTACAAATCAGATGAACCCACTTTACAAAATAAAAATTTAGCATCTAATGAATCCAATGATCATAGTGAATACTTGCATTGTACTTACTGCAATAAACCTGGTCATTTGAAAAGTGCCTGTACTGCTTTTAAGATTAAGAAGGACAAGTATCCTTCAAGAACTAACAAGAAAGGACCCAAAAAGATATGAGTACCTAAAGATAAAATAGTTTATGTTGCAGACATGCTTAGCAACAAGGTCAACACACCTAGCTTGATATTTAGACAGTGGATGCTCGCGTCACATGACGGGAGAAAACATATGTTCCAAGAACTAAGACCTAGAGAAGAAGGATTTGTTGGTTTCGGAGGAAACCAAAAAGGTAAAATAGTTGGAATTGGTCGCATTAGTAAAGGCTCTCTTCCCTCTATTGATAATGTACTTTATGTTGAAGGACTAAAGCATAACTTATTGAGCATAGGTCAATTATGTAACAATGGTTACGATGTCATTTTTACAGAAACTGGATGTTCAGTAAAAAGCAAGAAAGACGGCTCTATTTTCTTTACTGCAAAGAGGAAACAAAATATTTATAAAATTGATCTTTCTGAACTTGCAAAACAAGATGTCAAGTGCCTCATGTCTATTGAAGATGAGCAATGGACTTGGCATAAAAGATTGGGTCATGCCAGTTTGAGATTAATCTCAAAATTAAACAAGCACAGTCTTGTTAGAGGCTTATCAAATCTTAAATTCTAATCTGATGCTATCCGTGAGGCATATCAAAGAGGACAACAAGTTAAAACTTCTTTTCATTCTAAAAATGTTGTTTCAACCTCTAGACCACTTGAGCTTTTGCATCTTGATCTTTTTGGTCCAACAAGGACAACCTCTTTAATTGGAAAAAAATATGGGTTAGTCATTGTTGATGATTTTACTAGATGGACATGGGTTAGATTCCTTGCCCACAAAGATGAGTCATTCAAGGTGTTCACTGTTTTCTGTAAATCAGTTCAAAATGAAAAAGGAATTTGTATTTCTTCAATTAGAAGTGATCATGGGGGAGAATTTGAAAATGAAAGCTTTCAAAAATTTTGTGAAGAAAATGGCATTTCCCACAATTTCTCCTCTCATAGAACACCACAACAAAATGGTGTTGTAGAAAGGAAAAATAGGTCCCTCCAAGAAATGGCCAGGACCATGATCAATGAAGCTGATATTGCAAAACATTTTTGGGCAGAAGTAGTAAACACAACTTGTTATATTCGAAACAGAGTCTTTATTACACCTATTTTGAAGAAGACTCCATATGAACTGTGGAAGGGTAGAAAACCCAACATTTCTTATTTTCATCCCTTTGGTTGCATATGTTATATTCTGAATACTAAGGATTAACTTTGGTAAGTTTGATTCCAAAGCTGACAAAGGTATCGTTTTGGGATACTCTGAAAGATCTAAAGCTTTTAGAATATACAATAAGGAAACTTTGATAGTGGAAGAATCCATTCATGTCAAGTTTGATGACAAGAAGCTAGACACTACTATGTCAGAGCTAGATGAATTATTTTCAGGATTAGATATTGGTGGTACAACAAACAGTGATCCTGCATCTTCAACGTCCGATGGTGACAACCAGACATAAGATTCTACTCAAGCAGAAGCTGAAACCAGAAAGTGTTGGAGATACAAAACATTATCCTAAAGATCAAATCATAGGAGAACCTGGAGATGGAACCTAAAACGATTGATCCTCTTTCAAAGATCCTCTTTCAAAGAGCATTCATAAAGCATTCATATCTTGCACTTCTCTTTAAGATGGAACCTAAAACGATTGATCAAGCATTGAAAGATGAAGGTTAGATTCTGGCCATGCAAGAAGAGCTGAATCAGTTCCAAAGAAATGATGTTTGGAAGTTAGTCACTCTACCAGAAGATAAACAAGCTATTGGTACTAAATGGGTATTTAGAAATAAGCTTGATGAAGATGGTAAGGTAGTGAGGAACAAATCAAGGTTAGTTGCTGTTAGGCAAAATCGCAAGTGTACGATATCGTCGTCAAGTAATAAAAGATCGAATCCACAGGGATTGAGATTGATTGTTTAACTTAACGAACCTTGTAATAATTTGAACTATTGAAACAATATGAGGTGTTTGAAATCTTTGTGACTTTTATCGAAAGACGAAAACAGTAAATAACAAGAACGCACTATTTAAATTTCAATAACTAAAAACGACTAGGGATAGAATCCTTTTGTTTTCACCTTTATGTTGTTGAATTCAAATCCAATGCAAGCAACTATGATATAATCGAAGTTTAAATCCACAAGTTTAGATTAATGAAAATCCCTTTCCTATTAATCCCTTTGATTAAATTAACAAGCCCTAATTCCTTAGGTTCAAATTAATTAAATCAAGCATAAAGGTCAAAGATTCATACAAACTCATACTACAAGAATTATATTCCTATAACCCTATTAAGCATGTCCAATGATCTCAAAGCAAGTCTAAAACCCTAGTTTTCCAATTGATGTTAAGACCCTAGTTCAATTCAATAGTGATCAATTATCAAATTGCACTAAGAGAAGAGATAAAGGATCAAATAACATAGATTAACTTGCATTGAACTTCTGAATTCGTTTACATAAAAGTATCTACAAAATTCATCTTACCCTAGTCTAGGAGGCTTAGTTCCTCATGAAAGAAGAGAAACTAATCCATGGAGATGAGAGAATTGGAAGAGACTCCATTGATTCCTCAATTTCGCCTTAATCGTCAAATATGTTTGAGTTTCTTCTAATCTCCAAAAATTCTGAACCCCTAGCTCAGTATTTCCAAAGTCTATTTATTGCTAGGTTAAAAAGGAGTGAAAAATTAAGCCAAAACGGGTAAAAAAACGTAAAATTGCAAAGTCTAAGTGACCCGCAGCACGACCGTGGAGCCTGGCACGGCCTGGTCGTGCTGCGTTGAAAACATGATGCGCAAAATTAAGAGTCAGGGCACGGCCGTGGAATACACTGTTTGATGGAAACTTGGTCCTTTTTATCAGCAACCAAGGCACGACCGTGGCACAGAACATGGCCAGGCCGTGTCACCTCAAATATTGCCCCTTCTAGGAATTTGCCTCTGAGTTTTGTTCCACTGTCCGTTTGAGTGATTTTTGCTCCGCTTTCCTAGGCCAATTACTTTCCTTTCTGCACAACTGAACCAAAACCAAGTGCATTACTCATATCAAGCAAAATGCATGAAAAACATGGATTAAAACTACTAAATGACTAAGATGCGATGCAAAACTAATACTAAACTATATGCTATATTGAACGCATCAAATTACCCCAAGCTTAGAATTTTTCTTGTCCTCAAGCAATTGCTGTGGCCAAAGATGAAAAGGGAAAATAAGAGATGCAACAGATAAAGACCCCGAGATAAAAGCAAGATCAAATAACAGGCTCAAGGCTAACAAAGACAATAGTGACAAGCAAGATCAAGTCCAATTAGAAATTTAGGCTCTCAGAAATCATGTCTCTCCCTGATAGGGGCACTCTCCTTACAATTCTCAAAGTGTATAACGGTTAAGACAATGCGCTCAAATCCATCAAGGAAAGTGCTCTACCATAGGCTTGACCATTAACCAAATCTTAGCAAATAATTAATGAAAACACACAAGAATCAAAAGGTCTTTCAACAGGCTGTAACGTGGCCATGGGATATGGAATGTAAGGTGGGATAAAACAAGAAAAGGGAAATTCAAGGGCTTTCAAAATGCTCAATTAAATTCAAGGTCCGCAAGTGCACGGTTTTATCGCGTAGTAAAATATCGTTCCCACAAGGACTTAGAATTGAGTACCAATTTCGCTCACTAAGATGATTAGCTAAAGGAATAAATTAGAATGGTATTGTTGTTGCTGGAAAATAAAATGAGTTGAATTTAGAAAATAAAAGGCTCTTGGGATTGATGTTCTTCCAATGAAAATTTCTTTTAAGCTAATTCCTTGTCACTTCCTTTGAGTATGAGCAATGGATTCTTAAAGGCCAAATAATCAAATGTGATTATTGTCTTCTTTCAAAGTACAATAAAATGTTTCAAACATAGAATCTACCTATTTTCATGGTAGAAGGAATGATAAAACTCATTAAGAACAATTATTTCTAAGCCTCAAGAAAACCAATTCTATTTTCATGAATTGATCCCCTTGTTTAATCTTGTAATTCCAATATCGAATTTTCACTTTTCAGTGCTTAATAAGATATCTAGGATTCATACAATCATATTAGTTATGATTGCAGAGAAAGTAAAATTCAAGATTAAATTAAGAATGAAACAATGCTCATAACATCTAAGGAAAGAAAATTAGACTTAACGATAATTCATCATTGGAATATAATCAATCCCAAGATAAAAGAAACTACTCACACATGATAGGAATGTAAATAAGACAATGTAAATTTAACATTCAGAACTTGAATAAGTAAAAGATGAAGATTAGAAGGTAATAGAAACTGAAATTCATTCAAAGCTTAAAGCCACAGAAAAGTTGCTTGAACATACATGAAGAAAAACCACAAAAGAACACAAGTTTAGCTAAGAAAAATGGAGAGGAAGAGGATCCAATTTCGTGCCCTGAAAGCCTCAATTTATAGCCCAATTCTACCCCAATCAAGTGTCATTATATCCCCTTTAAGACCCTCTAAAACAGCTCAATAGATTCAGCACTTAAATTGAGCTGTTACAAAATTCTGCCATAAACATGGTTGTAATGTGCAACACTGGGGGCCATAATCTTCAAACTGTGACTTTTCAGCTCATCCACCACGAATTACGGCCATAATGGAAAACACTGGGGGGACGTAATCCTCTTTGTTTCTTCACTTGACCTTCCAACTGCTTCCCACGAATTATGGCCATGTTCTTCAACATTGGGTGGCCGTAATCCTCTCTTTTTGCATCAAATTCATCAACTCTTCAACTCCTTTTCCTACAAATCAAAATATAAACCAAAAGGTAATAAAAATAAAACATAAATAAAGATAAACCACTAATAAAACCTATTAAAGCAAGGTAAAAAACTAGATAAATTCTAACTTATCAAACTCCCCCATGCTTAGATCTTTGCTTGTCCTCAAGCAAATCCCAACAAATGGCCAGACTTGGAAATGCCTTGTTTCAACCACACCATATCAAAGTTCTTTGATGATATCTAATGACACAATTTGCTCAATTTCAACACACCACTTATTGGAACCTAGTGCATAGCATTATCAGATGGTTCAAGGCATCAGAACATTGAGTGAGACCTAAATTATTATTCTGATCTTTTCATTTTTAAGCTTAGATTCCCAACACTTTTGCTTGGGTCCTCCACTCATATGCAAACAAACCAATTGCCACACTTGGTCTCAAAGGAGTGCCTTTGTTTCCCAGTAGCCAATCAGTCTCAAAAGGGTACAAAGACTATTTCCCTAGTAACCTATGACCTCAAAGGGGTGTTGAGATAATTTTTCTATTCTTTTTTTTTCTTTTTCTTTTTTCTAGCTCAACACAGACATTTTTCCAGTAACCAATATGCAGTGAGTGTCACCAAGGGAACCAATAATTAGATATCAAAGCAAGGTTCTTCCCAATTATCCTAATGCCAAAACCCATCTAAGTTGTGTGTGTGTGGTCCCAACAGACAGTAAAAATACGACATTCATAATCATGCTCATTGAATATCATTTAATCAAATAAGCAGTGTAATGAAAATAAGGATTTCCAAGAAAGACATCTCAAAATGTTCACTTGGGAAGAATGAACCAAGTTAGAAAACTACCACTAACATAAGTAGAAAGAAAAAAACAGAGGACTAAAAGAAACAAAACAAAACAAAACAAAGCAAAGTAAAACAATACTCCCCTTATTTTTTTTTCATCTTGCTCTGGGATATGGAGAAGCATAAAAATTGATAAATTTTTACCAGGGTCCCATTTCTTGAAGGATAAAGGCCAAGTGACACATGAAGAATGAAAGCTTATTCCCGGATCCCATTGCTTAAAGAATGACAATCGCGGAAACAATATAAGTCTACCCTCAAATCCTCCTTGATCAAACGGTATTTCTACAAAGAAAAGTGAGAAACGAGATGAATAGGCTAACTTTGCAGCATCCACAGATGCATGTAAACCAATATACTTATCAATTTCAAAGTTTTCACAATTCTTAGTTAGCATGGTGAGGTAAGTGTTTTCCACATGAGTTGCCCTGTCACTTGTTCTTTCCCAAGGATTTGTAGAAAACAGTGCTTCTTTTCTCTCCATTTCTTGTTCTTTTTCTTGTGACCCACCTTTCACTACCATTTCATCATCATTTTGATCTATCCCTGCAATAATATTTTTCACAAATTGTGTTTCGTGAGGCTCTTTGGATATCACTTGTAAGCACGGTGGTGGTGGTGGCAAAGATGACAAAAATGATTCCCATTCTTCCTTAGAGAATATAAATACATGCTTATTCATCATATGATGCAAATAACAAGGAAAATAATAACAGGAAAAAAAATTAGTCTAACCGGAATAGTGAAAGGAAATCAATATCAATAGCATAAGTCCCCGACAACGTCGCCAAAAACTTGATAGGCCTGCAAGTGCACAGTTTTATCGCGTAGTAAAATATCGTTCCCACAAGGACTTAGAATTGAGTACCAATTTTGCTCACTAAGATGATTAGCTAAAGGAATAAATTAGAATGGTATTGTTGTTGCTGGAAAATAAAATGAGTTGAATTTAGAAAATAAAAGGGTCTTGGGATTGATATTCTTCCAATGAAAATTTCTTTTAAGCTAATTCCTTGTCACTTTCCTTTGAGTATGAGCAATGGATTCTTAAAGGCCAAATAATCAAATGTGATTATTATCTTCTTTCAAAGTACAATAAAATGTTTCAAACATAGAATCTACCTATTTTCATGGTAGAAGGAATGATAAAACTCATTAAGAACAATTATTTCTAAGCCTCAAGAAAACCAATTCTATTTTCATGAATTGATCCCCTTGTTTAATCTTGTAATTCCAATATCGAATTTTCACTTTTCAGTGCTTAATAAGATATCTAGGATTCATACAATCATATTAGTTTTGATTGCAGAGAAAGTAAAATTCAAGATTAAATTAAGAATGAAACAATGCTCATAACATCTAAGGAAAGAAAATTAGACTTAACGATAATTCATCATTGGAATATAATCAATCCCAAGATAAAAGAAACTACTCACACATGATAGGAATGTAAATAAGACAATGTAAATTTAACATTCAGAACTTGAATAAGTAAAAGATGAAGATTAGAAGGTAATAGAAACTGAAATTCATTCAAAGCTTAAAGCCACAGAAAAGTTGCTTGAACATACATGAAGAAAAACCACAAAAGAACACAAGTTTAGCTAAGAAAAATGGAGAGGAAGAGGATCCAATTTCGTGCCCTGAAAGCCTCAATTTATAGCCCAATTCTACCCCAATCAAGTATCATTATATCCCCTTTAAGGCCCTTTAAAACAGCTCAACAGATTCAGTACTTAAATTAAGCTGTTACAAAATTCTGCCATAAACATGGCCGTAATGCGCAACACTGGGGGCCATAATCCAAACTATGACTTTTCAGCTCAGCCACCACGAATTACGGCGGCCATAATGGAAAACACTGGGGGGCCGTAATCCTCTCTGTTTCTTCACTTGACCTTCCAACTGCTTCCCACGAATTATGGCCGTGTTCTTCAACACTGGGTGGCCGTAATCCTCTCTTTTTGCTTCAAATTCATCAACTCTTCAACTCCTTTTCCTACAAATCAAAATATAAACCAAAAGGTAATAAAAATAAAACATAAATAAAGATAAACCACTAATAAAACCTATTAAAGCAAGGTAAAAAACTAGATAAATTCTAACTTATCAGTGGGTAATAAGGTGGGAACCTACATCTAGTTGAAATTCAGGGTGCAACATATTCCATAAGAATAGGAGTTCAGTCCGACGGACAACTCCATCACTATCCCCACGTCTAAACAATGTGTTTGACAACACTCGGTGAACATAATGAAAACAAGGGTTTCGCAACTTGGACGATTTTGACGAAGAAGAATCATAAGTGTCAGACTTTGTAAGTTGGCTCAAAAACCTTCTGGCAGAAAATTCGTTAGGGATCCTCTGGTGACCACCATATGGAAATCTATAAATGGCATTGAATTGACTCAATGAAATTATATGCTCAATATTGAATAACCGAAAGGTTATCAAATTGTCAGTGTGATCCTCTGGCCAATGCTCTGCGTATAAAACATTTGCATTAACAGATGATAGGAATTCCAGGGTGAATCTTGCGTAAGTAAAATGTTTCATTCCCACAAATTTTGTCCAGCCCACATTCGCAAATAAAAAATTCACATCCTCTAGCAATCCTAGAGTTAACAGAGTAGGCTCATCCATGTAACGGGTGGGAACAATTATTCTTACGGCAAGAGAATTATACCTTGCCTCTTGAATGTCATCCCGGAACTGAATTCCATATGGATTTTCGGACGCCTTCTTCTTACCCTTTTCCCGCCCATTTGACAGAACTGATTCTTTGGAGCCCGAGGCGTGACCCCGTTGCCTTTTTGAGGCCATACTATCCTGCAACCAAAGCACACAGGGTTGGGGAAAGAAGAAAATAGGGGTGATGCTGAGAAGAGGAAGGGCACGGTGGTGGTTGAAGGAGAAGGAGGGAGGTCGCGGTGGTTGAAGGAAAAGGAGGGAGGTCACAGTGGTTGAAGGAGAAGGAGGTAGGGCGCGGCTGGTGGTTGAAGGAGAAAAAGGGAGGTGTTGCTGCTGCTGAGAAGATGGTGGAGGGGCAGCGGTGTGGTGAGGAGAATATGTGGATGATGGTGGCTGAGAGAGGATGGCGGGGGGGGCAGTTGAAAAGAGGTAGGACGTGGCTGATGAGAGGGAGGGCGAGGGCGTGGCTGGTGAGAGGGAGGGCGAGGGCGCGGTTGGTGAGAGGGAGAAGAAGTGTTTGAGGGAGAAGGAAGAAAATTTGGGGTTTATTTGAATTTGGGTTTCGGCAAGGTGTGGCAGGGCGTAGGGTAAGTATGGTGGTGCTAAAAACTGGCCTCTGATTTGAGGTAAATGGAAATGGGTGGCTGTGATTAGTTGGGGTGAAGATTGGGCAAGGGATGGTGCATAGGAGGATGAGTGGGGGGTGGGCTGGTGGACTGAGGACGCGGGCGTGCCAAATGGCACGGCTTGCCCGTGGAATACTCTGTTTGTCCCCTCTTTTTTTTTCTTTTCACGCCACACAGCCGTGGCACAGAACACGGCCAGGCCGTGTTTCACTGCACTGCTATCTCTTTTTTTTTTTCAAATATGCACTCTTCTTCAACTTGGGTTGCCTCCTAAGAAGCGCTTCTTTAACGTCACTAGCTTGACGCGTGATGGTATGCTCAAGGCTCGTGCAAGACTAGAGCAACCTTTGCCCTGTCAAGCTCTCCTCCCAAATAAGGCTTCAGTCGTTGACCATTTACCTTGAAAGATCTTTGAGATGAAGGCTCCTCCACCTCTACTGCTCCATGTGGCATTACTTTTTTAACAACGAAAGGTCCCGGCCACTTAGACTTAAGTTTGCCCGGGAATAACTTCAAACGAGAATTGAAGAGTAACACTTGCTGCCCAAGATAGAAGGTTCTTTGCACGATGTGCTTATCATGATAAGCTTTAACCTTCTGTTTGTAAATGGAGGCATTCTCATAGGCATGCAAACGCATCTCATCCAACTCATGCAGCTGCAGAATTCTTTTCTCCCTGCCAAGGTCGAATCAAAATTAAGGAACTTCAAGGCCCAAAACGCCTTATTCTCAAGCTCAACTAGCAGATGACATGCTTTGCCATAAACCAGCTGGTAGGGAGATAACCCCATTGGAGATTTATAAGCTGTCTTGTATGCCCACAAAGCATCATCAAGCTTCTGGGCCCAGTCTTTCCTTGATGCACTCACTGTTTTCTCAAGTATCTTCTTAATCTCCCGGTTTGACACTTCAGCTTGCCCATTGCTTTGAGGGTGGTAAGGAGTAGCAACTTTGTGTTTTACATCATACTTTTTCAGCACAGCCTCCAATTTGGAATTGCAAAAATGTGATCCACCATCACTAATTAGCACTCTAGGGACCCCAAACCGGGAAAATATGTTCTTCTTAATGAACTTCACAACAGTCTGAGAATCACTTGCCTGAGTTGCCACTGCCTCTACCCATTTTGAAACATAATCAATAGCTACCAATATATATTGGTTAGATAGTGAGGAGGGAAATGGCCCCATGAAATCAATGCCCCAACAATCAAAAAGGTCAACCTCCAAAATGGAGTTCAAGGGCATTTCATTCCGTTTGGAAATGCTTCCCGTCCTCTGGCACTTGTCACAACTCTTTGCATGATCGTAGGCATCTTTGAAAATTGAAGGCCAATAAAATCCGGATTGAAGCACTTTTGCAGTTGTGCGTTCACCATTGAAATGACCTCTATATGGTGAATTGTGACAATGACATAAAATTTTCTGTGCTTCATCATGTGCAACACACCTTTGAAGTAATCCATTTGGGCATTGCCTGAAAAGATAAGGATCATCCCAAATGAAATAGTTAGCATCTTTGAAAAACTTCTTCTTTTGTTGCCAAGTGAGTTCTTCTGGTATCACACCAGCAGCCTTAAAATTTGCCATATCTGCAAACGAAGGCCTCTCAGTCATAGCTAACCGTTTCTCATCTGGGAACTCCTCTAGAACGTCCAACTCTTTGGCTGTAATTTCAGTATTCTCTAACCTAGACAAATGATCAGCCACTACATTTTCACTACCCTTTTTGTCTTTGATCTCAAGGTCGAATTCTTGCAACAATAAAATCCACCGAATGAGTCTTGGCTTGGATTCAACCTTAGTCATAAGATACTTAATTGCCGCGTGATCAGTGAACACCACAACTTTGGAACCAATCAAATAGGAACAGAATTTTTCTAAAGCAAACACTATAGCGAGCAACTCCTTCTCTGTGGTTGCATAGTTGACTTGGTTCTCATTTAGTACCTTACTAGCATAGTAAATGGCATGAAAAAATTTGTCTCTTCGCTGCCCCAAAACAGCCCCCACTGCATAGTCACTAGCATCACACATTAACTCGAAGGGTGAATCCCAATCTGATGCAACTATTATAGGAGCTGAAACAAGTTTCTCTTTTAGCAACTCAAAGGCTTTCAAGCACTCTGGATCAAAATCAAATGAGACATCCTTGATAAGGAGATTGCAAAGCGGCTTAGCAACCCTGGAGAAGTCCTTGATAAATCGTCTATAAAAAACCGGCATGCCCAAGGAAACTCCTCACTCCTTTCACATTCAATGGAGGAGGTAACTTCTCTATTACATCAATTTTTTCCTTGTCCACTTCTATACCTTTAGATGAGATTTTATGACCAAGCACAATTCCGTCTTTCACCATGAAATGACATTTTTCCCAATTCAACACTAAATTGGTCTCCATGCATCTTTTAAGAACACCCTCCAGGTTAGCCACGCAAGCATCAAAGGAAGTACCAAACACAGAAAATCATCCATAAAAACCTCAATAGACTTTTCAATCATATCAGCAAAAATAGAAAGCATACATCTCTGAAAGGTTGCAGGAGCATTGCAAAGACCGAAAGGCATTCATCTATAAGCAAAAACTCCAAATGGGCAAGTGAATACAGTCTTCTCCTGGTCTTCTGGGTTGACAGAGATTTGATTATAACCGGAATAGCCATCAAGAAAACAATAGTAAGCTTTTCCAGCCAATCTCTCAAGCATCTGGTCCATAAATGGGAGGGGAAAGTGGTCCTTATGGGTGGCTTGGTTAAGTTTCTGGTAGTCAATGCACATCCTCCAACCTGTGACAGTTCTAGTGGGGATCAACTCATTTTTCTCATTTTTCACCACCGTCATTCCTCCTTTCTTTGGAACCACATGTACCGGACTCACCCATGCACTGTCAGAAATAGGATAGATCATTCCCGCCTCCAGAAGTTTCAATACCTCCTTTCTCACAACTTCTTTCATAGTCGGATTGAGCCTTCTCTGCGGTTGAACCACTGGCTTGAACTCTTGGTCTAACATTATCTTATGCATGCAAAAAGTTGACTGATGCCCTTTAAATCTGAGATAGTCCATCCAATTGCCTCTTTGTGTGCTCTAAGCATTCTCACAAGCTTCTCCTCCTCAAGCTTCAATAAGGAGCTACTTATGATCACCGGATTAAAAGCATCATCCCCAAGAAAAACATACTTCAAATGTGAGGGGAATAGATTTAATTCCGGGCTAGCTTTCTTCTCTATCTTTCCACCCCGCAAGTCTTCTTTCTTTTTAACAATAGCATCTTCAATCTGTAGAGCTTCAAGTTGTGCAAGACATCTTTCTATCTCCTCCTCCATCTCTTGATCCACTTCCTCAATGGAATTAACTATTACTTTCTCCAAGGGGTGTGAAGGTTGGTCTTGCTTAAAAAATTCCCCAACTGAATCATTAATCACATCAACTCTAGAGCACCTTTTAGTATCATCAGGATGCCACATAGCTTCAAAAACATTAAAAGTTACCTTCTCATTTTGAAATCTCAAAATTAATTTACCTTGTTGGACATCAATCAAGGCTCTCCCTGTAGCTAGGAAAGGTCTTCCAATAAGAAGAGGAACCTCCTTGTCCTCCTCCATATCAAGAATCACAAAATCAGCTGGGAAAAGGAATTTTTCAACTCTAACCAGAACATCCTCCAATATCCCATATGGGTATTTGACTGATCGGTCCGCTAACTGAAGTGACATTCTAGTGGGCTTGACTTCACCTCCTCCTAACCTTTTCAACATGGATAGGGGCATCAAATTGATACTAGCTCCCAAGTCACACAGAGCTTTGCCAATGTGTAAATTCCCAATGGTGCAAGGAATTGTGAAGCTTCCAGGATCCTTCATCTTTGGAGGAAACTTTCTTTGAATGATGGCACTGCACTCTTTTGTCAAAGCTATTGTCTCATTTTCTTTAAATCTTCTCTTCTTGGTTAGCAATTCCTTCATGAACTTGGCATATGTGGCCATTTGCTCAAGAGCTTCTGCGAAAGGAATGTTGATCTGTAGGCGCTTGAAGATATCCATGAATTTAGCAAACTGTCCATCTTTCTAGTTCTTCTTGCTCAGATGAGGATAAGGAAGCTTCATATATGGAGGAGTCACTTTGGGCTTCTCTTGTACCTGTAGCTTGTCAGTCACAACTATGTATTCCTCACCTTCTCTTTTTTCTTCTTTTTCAATATTTTCTCTACTCTCATTTTCAACTCCGTCTTTTTCTCTTTCTACTTCTTTTTCTACTTCCACTCTCTCTTTTTCAACTCTATCCACCTCACTTTTTCCGCTCTTTTTCTTTCTCTCTACTTCAGACAACAACTTTCCACTTCTCAAAGTAACAGCGCTACAATTTTCATTCTTGGGATTATCTACTATGCTAGCAGAAAACTTACCCTTTGATTGCTCCGCAAGTTGCTTTGAGAGTTGTCCAATTTGATTCTACAGATTTTTTATAGAAGCCTCTTGGTTTTTGAAATGAGACTCATGATTCTGGAAGTTGGATTGAGTCATCTTAATGAACTGAGTAAGAGCTTCTTCTAAGTCACTAGGCTTCCCCTGCTGTTGAGGTTGAGGAGGTTTGCTGGATGATGGGTTATCTTGCTGCTTCCAAGAGAAGTTGGGATGATTCTTCCACCCTGGATTATAGGTGTTAGAATAAGGATTCCCTTCTTGCCTTTGAAAGTTACCCATGTAATTAGCTTGCTCGTTTGAATCTCCCTTTGCATCGCAACCTCCATTCTCATGAGGCCCTTGACAAAAGTCACATCTCAAGGTCTGATTCAACTGGTTCACTTGAGCGGGAGTAGAGGCTCCCGTTTTCAATGCTTTCAGCTCCTTTGTGATAGCTTCCAATTGTTGAGAGACCAATTTATTTTGAGCCAATAGTGCATCTTGCGTTTCTAGCTCAAGGACTCCTCTTCTACCCTGTGTTCCTCTATCATTTTGACACAACTGCTCATTGGAAGCCATTTGCTCCACTAAAGTTCTCGCTTCTGCAGCTGTCTTGTTGTTAATTGTACCTCCAGCTGAGGCATCCAGCATCATTCTTGTGTTTGGCCTCAACCCATTACAAAAAAAATTGCATCTGATTAAATTCATCGTACCCATGGCCAGGACATCTCTTTAGAAGAAGCTTGAATCTCTCCGATGCCTCATACAAATTTTCACTCTAACTCTGCTGGAACCCATGAAATTCACCTCTTCTTTTGATGATCTTGGAGGGTGGAAAGAAGTTGGTCATAAATTTATCCTCCAAATCATCCCAAGTAGCGATGCTTCCTGTAGGCAAGGTGTACAACCAATCTCTTGCTCTATCTCGTAGGGTAAAAGGGAAAAGTCTTAGTTTCTTGCTCCTCTCTGTCACTCCATTCAGTATGAAGGTGTCAGAGATTTCATAGAAAGTTAACAAGTGCTGATTTGGGTCTTCAATTTCCTCCCCAGCAAATTGGTTTTGCTTGAGAGTATTCAACAGCGAAGGTTTGATCTCAAAATTAGCATTTGCCTCCACCTGTTGGTAGGCCATGACAGCCCTTGGATGGTTGTTCCTTCTACTAAAATCACCCAAAGTACGTGGTTGGTCCCCCATCACTTCTTGAGTTATGACTTGAGAAGTAGATGCAGAGGATTGTTTTTGTCATTGTCTTGATTCCTTTGCCTTCTTCCTTAATACCTTTGCGGTCTTTTCGATTTCTGGGTCAAACAACAGCTCACCTGTTTGTTTACCTCGCATGCACAAAACTAAAAGGAAAGGTAAGTAGCAAAGCAACAATTAATTAATTTTTTTTTCCATATAAACAGAAAATAAATAAATAAATAAATAGTTCAAAAAGTACTCGGTTGCCTTGTTAAAAATCAATTTAACAATCCCCGGCAACGGCGCCAAAAACTTGTTAGGCAAAATCACAAGTGTACGATTTCGTCGTCAAGTAATAAAAGAACGAATCCACAAGGATTGAGATTGATTGTTTAACTTAACGAACCTTGTAATAATTTGAACTATTGAAACAATATGAGGTGTTGGAAATCTTTGTGACTTGTATCGAAAGACGAAAACAGTAAATAACAAGAATGCACTATTTAAATTTCAATAACTAAAAACGACTAGGGATAGAATCCTTTTGTTTCCACCTTTATGTTGTTGAATTCAAATCCAATGCAAGCAACTATGATATAATCGAAGTTTAAATCCACAAGTTTAGATTAATGAAAATCCCTTTCCTATTAATCCCTTTGATTAAATTAACAAGCCCTAATTCCTTAGGTTCAAATTAATTGAATCAAGCATAAAGGTCAAAGATTCATACAAACTCATACTACAAGAATTATATTCCTATAACCCTATTAAGCATGTCCAATGATCTCAAAGCAAATCTAAAACCCTAGTTTTCCAATTGATGTTAAGACCCTAGTTCAATTCAATAGTGATCAATTATCAAATTGCACTAAGAGAAGAGATAAAGGATCAAATAACATAGATTAACTTGCATTGAACTTCTGAATTCGTTTACATAAAAGTATCTACAAAATTCATCTTACCCTAGTCTAGGAGGCTTAGTTTCTCATGAAAGAAGAGAAACTAATCCATGGAGATGAGAGAATTGGAAGAGACTCCATTGATTCCTCAATTTCACCTTAATCGTCAAATATGTTTGAGTTTCTTCTAATCTCCAAAAATTCTGAACCCCTAGCTCAGTATTTCCAAAGTCTATTTATAGCTAGGTTAAAAAGGAGTGAAAAATTAAGCCAAAACGGGTAAAAAAACGTAAAATTGCAAAGTCTAAGTGACCCGCAGCACGGCCGTGGAGCCTGGCACGGCCTGGCCGTGTTGCACTAAGAACATGATGCGCAAAATTAAGAGTCGGGGCACGGCCGTGCCATCAGGCACGGCTTGGCCGTGGAATACACTGTTTGATGGAAACTTGGTCCTTTTTATCAGCAACCAAGGCACAGCCGTGGCACAAAACACGACCAGGCCGTGTGACCTCAAATGTTGCCCCCTTCTAGGAATTTGCCACCGAGTTTGGTCCCACTGTCCGTTTGAGTGATTTTTGCTCCGCTTTCCTAGGCCAATTACCTTCCTTTCTGCACAACTGAACCAAAACCAAGTGCATCACTCATATCAACCAAAATGCATGAAAAACATGGATTAAAACTACTAAATGACTAAGATGCGATGTAAAACTAATACTACACTATATGCTATATTGAACGCATCAGTTGCTCAAGGTTACTCACAGGAAGAAGGTATAGATTTTACTGAAACCTTTGCACCTGTTGCAAGGTTAGAAGCTATTCACATTTTTCTTTCATTTGCTGCACAGCATGAGATAATTCTTTATCAAATGGATGTGAAAAGTGCTTTCTTGAATGGTTTTATAACTGAGAAAGTCTATGTGAAACAACCTCCTGGATTTGAAGATATTGAATTTCCTGAACATGTCTTTAAGCTTAAAAGGCTCTGTATGGTCTTAAGCAAGCTCCTAGAACTTGGTATGATAGACTAAGTTCTTTTTTAATGGAAAATAGTTTTACCAGAGGTCAAGTAGACACTACTCTATTTAGAAAAACATCAAACAAGCATTTTATACTTGTTCAAATTTATGTTGATGATATCAGTTTTGGAGCTACTAATGAAAGCCTTTGTAAAGAATTTTCTAAGTTAATGCAGGATGAATTTGAAATGAGCATGATGGGAGGATTGAAGTTCTTCCTTGGAATTCAAATCAAGCAATGCAATGATGGTATTTATATACATCAAAGCAAATACATCAAGGAATTGATCAAGAAATTCAAGATGGTTGCTTGCAAGTGTCATACCCCATTTTTGTCCGGCCCTTATTTATTTATTTGTTTTGTTTCCTAATAATAAAAAAATAAAAATAATATTTTTGGTCTTGAAATAAAGAGAAGACAAAAATGAATAAAGTGAAAAAGAAAGAAAAGAAGAAGGAAAAAAAAAAGAAGGAAAAGAAAAAAGAAGAAAAGTGAGTAAATAGAAGAGAAAAAGGTTGCAAGTAGCAAATGAGGGGTGCCAAAAGCAATGGCCCAAAGGTTGGCCATGGTCCAGCAGGCATGCGCCTCCCCTTTTGTGTTTTTTACCACACGCACCCCTTTTGTTTTCTCTTGCGCCTCCCTGCGCAGCTCCCTCTCACAGCCTGCTACACACACCCTATTTTTCTCATTCCAACACCCCTAGCCCAGCGCACCACACTTAGCTCGCGGCCCACTCCCAGATCCGGCCCAATCCCATCTAACACTACTAACCCTAATTCTCTCATAACCTCACTTCCTCCCTATCCATCAGAAATGACGCCCACTCTGTTGGAACCTAAACGATTGAGAAGTTTAGACCCTCATTAATTTTGATGATAACAAAGTATTCACAAGAGAACAATTTATGTTCTAACATTTCTTGAAGTGTGCAGATACTAATAATACATATATTCTAAGCCACTCAAGCAAGAAGAAAGTAATTCTCAAGAGAAGGATACATTCCATGTGTCAGCATCCGGCTCATCCTTGTGAGCGTCTGGAATTTTATCTTTATGACACGGCTTACACAATTGCTACGAGCGTCCGAACTTCAGATTCTGAGCGAGCGTCTGAACTTCATTTCAAATCACGTGTTAGTCACGTTGCTGCTCTTCCTCTCAGAAGTTTCTGGAACGGATTTCAAAATTGATTCTGAGCGCTAAAATTGTTGTACGAGGTATCAAAGGTGACACCTTTAGCTACAAGACAAAAAATCGTACAAGCAATCGTGAAAAGCAAGGTAGTACGAGAACGGTAATATGTACTACTGGGATATTCTCTGGAAAGGAAGAAAGAGACAGCTTTTTGAATTTACCTCACTCAATGGATAGGAGCCATTTTTACCGTAACGGTAATGTCCTTGGAACTCCTATTTATACCTCATGGTATCCATTGAAGAAGTAACGCACTTACTGTGAAAAAGCTTGCTGAAATTACTCACAAATAATTATCGAGAACAAGCATCGCTTCGTGAGCAATCAAGTCTCGTGCTAAGTCTCTGGACTACAAGAATCAACTCGGCGTCGACCACTTTCTTTAAGAAAGTTTTTCTATAGTTGAGCTTAATCTTTTATCCTCTCTGTGAGAGTTATTTTTAATCGTATTTCAACTCACTTGTAAAAGTTTGTTTTGGCCTAGTTTAGGTCAGATCCTCAAAGGCTCGACCGTCTTGAGTCGTTTTGAGAAGTTGAGAGTATTGTCAAGTTGTGTGATGAGAATACTCTTGAGGAAATTGTAATCAGATTGATTATAGTGGAAAATCCTTCAGGAACGAAGGGACTAGACGTAGCTACCAGTTTGGTAGTGAACTAGTATAAATTTCTGTGTCTCCTGCTTTACTGCTTTCTATTCATTTCTATCTTGCTGTGTTAAAAACGAGTTTTCACAAACTGCTTTTCCAGCGTCCGATTATTTCCTGCATCCGATAAGCAAACAGTTTTGAAAACGTGTGTTCTAAGTGTTTCTAACTTAAAGTTTGCGAAAAGTTTTCAACACAATTCAACCCCCCTTCTTGTGTTCACGTTCAGTTGGTACCAGAGCTCGGCCTCTTGGTTGAGCACTTAACAGTGTCAAGAGAAAAGATTCTATATTGTGAACATGTCTACTGAAGGTGGTCATATGAACCGTCCTCCTCTATTCAATGGAGAAAAATTTGATTACTGGAAAGATAAGATGAAAGCATTCCTTGAGGCACAAAATCTTGATTTGTGGGATATAGTTGAAAGCGGATATATTTCTCCCGCTAATGCCCTTGGTGTTGCAATACCTAGGGAAAACTGGTCTGATGATCAAAAAAAGAGATATCAAACAAATCAAAAGGCTAGATTTATTCTCATCTGTGCCATGACAGAAAGAGATTATGATAAATGTGGTAAGTTTGATACTGCAAAAGAAATCTGGGATTCTCTTGTTTTGTCTTATGAGGGTTCTGCCCAAGTAAGAGAGACAAAGGCCAGCATGATGGTTCGCCAGTATGAACTATTCAAAATGGAAGATGGAGAGAACATTGAAACTATGTTTGGAAGGTTCCAAACACTAGTTCATGGGTTGCAGGCCCTTGGAAAAAGTTATACTACACCTGATCATGTGAGAAAGATCTTGAGAAGCTTGACTAAGCAGTGGAGACCCAAAGTCACTGCTATTCAAGAAGCAAAAGATCTAAATGTTCTTCGACTTGAAGATCTTATGAGTTCATTGAAAGCTCATGAACTTGAGCTAAATGAAGAAGAACCTACCAAGAAGAGTAGGTCTATTGCTTTAAAAGTCAATCAACATAAACCTAGTACTTCTAAAGCTTTTCAGGCTGAAGAAGAAGAATCAGACGATGAAGCTTCAGAAGGAGATTCCGATGGATCGATGATGAGCTAGCATTCATATCTAAGAAGATCCAGAGAATGTGGAAGAAAAGAAACTTGTAAGGAGGTTTCAGAAGAAAGATTCAAAGGACAAGAAGGAGAGCAAAGACAAGGACAAAGCCCAAGTCATTTGCTATGAATGTAAGAAGCCTGGACATTTCAAATCCGAGTGTCCTAATCTTAAAGAAAAGTCCACAAGAAGCTCCTTCAAGAAAAAGAAGAAAGGTCTCATGGCAACATGGGAAGATCTTGACTTATCCTCCTCTGAGGAAGATAAAGAAGAAGAAGCTCACATTGCCCTCATGGCAGACACGGACATTGAGTCAGAAGAAGATGTTGAAGAGGTAATAGTATATGATTCCTACTCTGAACTTCAACTTGCTTTTGATGATCTTCTTAAGGACTCTGCCACTCTCTCCACTGAGTATAAGAATTTGAAAAAGAAATTTTTAAAATTATCACAAGATTTTCATTCCTTACGTAATGAAAACTCTGTACTCAATGAAGAGAACCAGAAGCTGAAAAATGAAAATCAGCGTCTGGTAGATAACCAGCGTCTGGAAGCTAACAAGCAATCAGAAGCTGAGTGCTCTCAAGCTAAGAGTTCTGCAGTTACAGGCAATCCTATTTGCAAATCAAATGACTATGAACAAGCATTTCAAAAGTTTCTTGCAAAGAGTGTAACTCGTAGCAAGCAAGCTTCAATGATCTGGGGTGTCAGTAAAACGACAACTCATGGTCTTGGCTATATACCAGATGAAACCCTTTTGGAAAATAATTCAGCATCTGATAAATCCCATAGCCATAGTAAAGGCTTACATTGTACTTACTGCAATAAATCTGGTCATTTGAAAAGTGCATGTAATGTTTTTAAAACTAAGAAGGATAAGCCTCCTTCAAGAACTAACAAGAAAGGACCCAAAAAGATATGGGTACCTAAAGATAAAATAGTCTATGTTGCAGACATGCTTAGCAACAAAGTCAACACACCAGTCTTGGTACTTAGACAGTGGATGCTCGCGTCACATGACGGGAGAAAAGCATATGTTCCAAGAACTAAGACCTAGAGAAGCTGGATTCGTTGGTTTCGAAAGAAACCAGAAAGGTAAAATAGTTGGAATTGGTCGCATAGGTAAAGGCTCTCTTCCTTCTATTGATAATGTTTTATATGTTGAAGGACTGAAACATAATCTACTGAGCATAAGTCAATTATGTGACAGTGGTTATAGTGTTGTCTTTACAGAAACTGGATGTTTAGTAAAAAGCAAAAACGATGGATCTATATTCTTTACAGCAAAGAGGAAACAAAATGTTTATAAAGTTGATCTTTCTGAACTTGAAAAACAAGATGTCAAGTGTCTTATGTCTGTTGAAGATGAACAATGGATTTGGCACAAAAGATTAGGTCATGCCAACTTGAGGTTAATCTCAAAGTTAAACAAGCACAATCTTGTTAAAGGCTTACCAAATCTTAAGTACCAATCTGATGCACTTTGTGAGGCTTGTCAAAAAGGAAAACAAGTTAAAACCTCCTTTCATTTAAAAAATATTGTTTCAACCTCTAGACCACTTGAACTTTTACATCTTGATCTTTTTGGTCCCACAAGGACAGCCTCTTTAACTGGAAAGAAATATGGTTTAGTCATTGTTGATGATTTTACTAGATGAACATGGGTTAAATTCCTTGCCCACAAGGATGAGTCTTATAAGGTATTTACTGTTTTCTGCAAATCAGTACAAAATGAAAAAGGTATTTGTATTTCTTCTATTAGAAGTGATCATGGGGGAGAATTTGAAAATGAGAACTTTCAAAAATTTTGTGAAGAAAATGGCATCTCCCACAATTTCTCCTCTCCTAGAACACCACAACAAAATGGTGTTGTAGAAAGGAAAAATAGGTCCCTCCAGGAAATGGCCAGGACCATGATCAATGAAGGCGATATTATAAACATTTCTCAAGCGTAAGAAGAACACAGCTTGTTATATTCAAAATAGAATTTATATAAGACCTATTTTGAATAAGACTCCTTATGAATTGTGGAAAGGAAGAAAACCAAACATTTCTTACTTTCATTCCTTTGGTTGTATTTGTTATATCTTGAATACTAAAGATCAGCTTGGTAAGTTTGATTCCAAGGCTGACAAAGGAATCTTTTTGGGATATTCTGAAAGATCTAAAGCTTTTAGAATATACAACAAAGAAACTTTGACAGTTGAAGAGTCCATTCATGTCAAGTTTGATGATAAGAAGCCTGACACTGCAATGTCAGAGCTAGATGAGTTATTTTCAGATTTAAACCTCGGTGAAAAGCCAGACGGTGAAAATACATCTTCATCATCCGGTGGTGACAAGACGAAGAATTCTACTCAAGCAGAAGCTGAAGCAAGAAAAAGCTGGAAATACAAAACCACTCATCCAAAAGATCAAATCTTAGGAGAACCTGGTGACAAAGTACGAACCAGATCCTCTTTCAAGGAGCATGCTGATTTTGCACTTCTCTCTGAGATGGAACCTAAGACGATTGATCAAGCCTTGGAAGATGAAGGGTGGATTCTAGCAATGCAAGATGAGTTAAATCAGTTCCAAAGGAATGACGTATGGAAGCTAGTCACTCTACCAGAAGATAAGCAAGCTATTGGTACTAAATGGGTATTTAGAAATAAGCTTGATGAAGATGGTAAAGTTGTGAGAAATAAGAAAAGGTTAGTTGCTCAAGGCTACTCACAAGAAGAAGGTATTGATTTCACTGAAACTTTTGCACCTGTTGCAAGATTAGAAGCAATTCGCATTTTACTTTCATTTGCAGCACATCATGAGATAACTTTATATCAAATGGATGTGAAAAGTGCTTTTTTAAATGGTTTTATAACTGAAGAAGTTTATGTTAAACAACCTCCTGGTTTTGAAGATGTTGAATTTCCAGAACATGTTTTTAAACTTAAAAAGGCACTATATGGTCTTAAACAAGCTCCCAGAGCATGGTATGATAGACTAAGTTCCTTTTTAATGGAAAATGGATTTACTAGAGGTTTAGTTGACACTCTCTTTTCAGAAAAACCTCAAACAAGCATTTCATACTTGTCCAAATATATGTTGATGATATTATTTTTGGAGCTACTAATGAAAGCCTTTGCAAAGAATTTTCTAAGCTTATGCAGGCTGAATTTGAGATGAGCATGATGGGAGAATTAAAGTTCTTCCTTGGAATACAAATCAAGCAATGCAGTGATGGTATTTATATTCATCAAAGCAAATACATCAAAGAATTATTGAAGAAATTCAAGATGCTGGATTGCAAGCCGATGAGCACGCCTATGCATCCTACCTGCTCTCTTAGTAAAGATGAAATTGGTAAGAAGGTAGATCAGAAACTATACAGAGGTATGATTGGATCACTACTTTATCTTACAGCTTCAAGACCTGATATTATGTTCAGCGTCTGCCTGTGTGCTAGGTTTCAATCAGATCCTAGAGAATCACACCTAAGTGCTGTTAAAAGAATATTTAGATATTTGCAAGGAACTACTAATCTTGGTTTACTTTATAAGAAATCAAAAGATTACCAATTAGTGGGTTTCTGTGATGTTGACTTTGCTGGAGATCGAATTGAAAGAAAAAGCACAAGTGGAGGCAGCCAATTCCTTGGAGCTAATCTTGTGTCTTGGTCAAGCAAAAGGCAAAGCACAATAGCACTCTCGACAGCAGAAGCTAAATACATCTCAGCAGCAAGTTGCAGTTCTCAACTTCTGTGGATGAAATATCAACTTGAAGACTACTTGATAAAAGAGAGTAACATTCCTATCTTCTGTGATAATACATCTGCCATATGTCTTACTAAAAATCCAATATTGCATTCTAGAGCAAAGCACATTGAGATCAAGCATCATTTTATAAGAGACTATGTTCAGAAGGGTATTTTAGAAATAAAATTTGTAGACACTGATCATCAGTGGGCTGACATATTTACAAAACCCCTTGCTGAAGATAGATTCAATTTTATAAGAAGAAATTTAAACTTTCATCTTATAAAAGAATGATTAATCTCAGCGTCTGATAATAAACTAAATTTCAGCATTTGACATGACATAAGTATGTATGTGCATAAGCATCTTATTTGTCATATACATCATAACTCATCATCCGGTAAGTCGGTTGCGTGCGTCCAAGCACACTCACACGTGTCACACGTGTTAAGGACTCAAGCGTCTCATCATATCTACTGAGTCATGATTATTTATGTTTTCAATAAATCTTTTACTTTTATTTTGGCGTCTGCATTTAATGAAAAGACGAATCTTTATTTTCTTTTCTTTTTGTTTTATTTTCTTTGTGAAAATACGAAACGATTTTTTGAAAAAGTACTGTACCATTTTCTATTAACTTTCCCACTACTCCACATTTTTCGCTCCACTCTGCGTTCTCTGCAAAACTGTACACTTTCTCTCTTTCTCTCTATCTCTCTGTGTGTGTGTTTAAACCCTAAAACCTCCATCACCTCCATCTCTCAACTGCGCTCATGGCTGGAGTAACAACTTCTGAATATACGGCTATCTACGACACCATGACTGAAGGAAAAGTCTTGTTAGAAAATCGAGTTGATTTGGAAAGCTTCAAACTCTACGGCTTCGACTTCTACAATGGGTTCAAGGCAATGGGTTGGGAACAATATTTCTTCTGGAACCCGGTTGAGGTTCTGGTGTCTGCGATTAAAGAATTTTGGGGTAATGTTCGGTTACACAAAGGTGGCATCTTTGAAGGAACAGTGAAAGGATTCAAGTTTGTTTTTACCATCAAAAATATTTCTGAAGTTACTGGGTGTCCGTGTGAAGGCATCGTCTTCTATTCAGAATGGGCTGACGCATTTCATGGGATTGAGAAGGTCAATGATGATCTGTTTGAGAACTACAAGCAGCTGAAAGAATTTGGTGAAACACCTACTGCCAAGAATCTGAAAAGTCATTTCAGAGTTCTTCATAAGATGATTACCAAGAGCGTCTTGTTGAAGGCTGGCTCTAGTGACATTGTCAACTACGAACAGAAATTCATCATGAGACACTTCATGGCTGGTAACAAGGTAAACCTGCCAAGGTTAATTTACAACAACCTGCTTAATGCAATGGTTAACTCAAGAAAAGGTGTTGCTGACAAGAAGAACACCTACAAGTTCATTCCTTATGGTGTCCTGCTCACCAAAATGATGATCAAGAATCTGGTCGTAAACAAGCTGACTGCTTTACCAGATCAAGAAAAGGCAAAGTATTTTGGTGCTGATAATATTGTGATTCCTGACACCTTTGGAGTCAACAGCCTGGTAAGAATGAAATTGCTCACTGGGTCCATGATCAAGAAGGTGAAAACAGAGCAACAGGAAGAGGAAACGGAAAAGCAAACCACCAGAAGCTCAAAGCCTGGTATGAAAAGACCTGCTGAGTCTCCTTCGAGAAAGACCAGAAGAACAAAACAGAAGGTGGCTCCTGCACCTACTGTTGAAGAACCAGAAGATTAGGACCGAGTTCCCATCACCAGGTTCGAGAAAAGGAGCAGCCGTGGTCGAGAAGCAAGTCTCAAAGATCCGGTCAACGTAAGAAGGACATTCAAGATCCGCCTCCAAAGATCTCGCCCCGCAGAAGCTCAAAAGATCGATCAGTAATCAACCTGAACCAAAGGTACCGAATTCTCCTGATGAGTCTCAGACTGCTTTTGCATCTGGCGATACTATTCTGCTCCACCAATATCCGCTGCACAACCACCAAACACTCAAACCCAGATACGTAAAAACCTCCATAGTTCCTAAACAACTTACCCAACCATCATCCACTACACTCAACCTTAACCTACCACAAACTCCCCCAAACACTTCACTCACTTCATACATTTCCAAGCTTCATTCTCATCCTTTTAACCTCCTTTTCAAAACACCTCCCATTAATCCCTTCAAACCTTACTCACCAAAAGCCTATAAAATCACCAAAGCCTCTCCCACCTTACTTACCCTTACCATTAAACCAACAGACGCTGGTGGAAAGAAAAATATCTCATACAAACCACGGTTTGTAAAGTATGAGATATATAACAGCATCTACAACCGTCCCTCAACCTGGCATTTAAAAACCTTCACCTCTGGAGCTGCCAGATTGGAGATTGCCGCTCCAATAAGTGCAACCTTCAAGGATGGAGAAGACCACGTCCAAATGTCTTTCAAAGGAAGGTTGAGACCAGCCTCCGGAAGCAGAACAATTCCCTTCTCTATTGATCTTCCTAGATCCCTACCACAGTCTGAACCGCTTACATTGGAAGAATGTGGAAGGTGGATCACAGATGAAGAAGCTGCCTTCATGGCACATTGTCTTGAGCAGAAAAGGCTTGAAGTCATCAGACAGTACAGAGATCCTTCATCTGTCTCTGTTAAGATAGTACCAGATAGACAAAGGTGGCTACCTTGGTCTATTCCTGGGAAAAGGAAGGAACCCGCTCCGGGCAAGCAGCCTTTCAGCAAGATCGGGCTAAAGGAGTATGAGAAGGCACCTACAAGGTACAATCTTAAGGAATTCCCTCAGCTTCCGATTGCCAAGATCTCTGAGGATCATGCCAGAAGGTACTACCTGACTTCTCTGAAGAAAGATGAACGGAGAACTGGCTCCTCAAACTGCTGCAATGCTGAGAAGGCCACTATTCCGACTGTTGGGACAATCAGCAAAGTTACTGACATCAACCTCGGAACAGTATACTTCGATGATATGTTCAGATGCTCAGTAATCAGACCCTTGGTTTGCATGAAGATTTATGACCAATGGGCTGCTGTGACCAAGCACTTCGATATTGGGTTTACGTGGAGTCAATGGTCTAAATCATGGAAAGCCAAAGCCATATTACCATGCTTCGACCCCCTAGTGCTAGAAGAATATGACAGGAAAAATCTGAGAAGAATTTACCTGGCAGAAAATGAAGCACTCTACTTCACCTGTGAAGCTTTGAGTGTCTTTATCAGAAATTTATGGGGAGAAGACGCTGGGAATAGGTTTGACTCTTACACAGCTGATGTTGTTCTTCATAGAGAAACCATCTTCATGAAGTTGCTGTATCCAGAAGATGTGAAGCATCAATGGAAGATTCAGACAGAATCAGAGCTCAGAAGACTCGGAAATTTCATCAAATGGGTTATACCAAATGATGGATTCTTTTTAAGAGCTCAAAGGAAGAAGGATTTGAGACTGGAGTTATCCAACTGGGTGCTAGCAGAGCATCAGAAGATGAAGTCTGCATCTGTACCAGAAGCTGGACCTTCTACTTCTACTTCTGCAATTGAGATGGTCACCATTCCAAAAGCAGAATTTGAAGAAATGAAGGCTACAAACTTGAAGGTTACTCAGCTGGAGACTGCACTGAAGCTACTCTATGAACGTCTCAATATCCCACCTCCACCTCTTCCAAACCCTTGAAATTTTTTTTTTACTTGTGTGTGATATAAAATCTGTTTTATTTGGTTGATACAATTATATATATAAATATGTTTGATCTAATTATCTGCCTTTTATTCAAATTTTTCTAAGTCTTATTGTGACTATGATGTGTTTTTACACTCTTTTTGTCTGATGACAAAAGGGGGAGTAAAGGAAAGGTATGATGAACACGAAAGAAAGGTATATTGAACACGTGAGAATCCGATTATCCACCATCCGATGGATACACTGGAACTAAAGTATCATGCATAGCATTTCATACATAGCATTTGTGTATGCTAATATTCATTGATCTAGTACTCTGATAATGTTTAATAAATTTTTGGTACAATGAAATATATTTGATTAAATCAATCTATTTGGTATATAATCAGCATCCGACCTCACTTTATTAAATACATGCTCTGATACATTTACGGATTTTTCGTAATCACTTAAATGAATTTGTTTATCAACAATTGCCTTAATACCTGAATTGTTCATATATATCTAAACTGTTAAATTCAGGGGGAGACCCTTAATGACTTTTTGAAACTAAATTGTTCATCAACCTTAGATATTTGTCATCATCAAAAAGGGGGAGATTACCTAAACGATTGAGAAGTTTAGACCCTCATTAATTTTGATGATAACAAAGTATTCACAAGAGAACAATTTATGTTCTAACATTTCTTGAAGTGTACAGATACTAATAATACATATATTCTAAGCCACTCAAGCAAGAAGAAAGTAATTCTCAAGAGAAGGATACATTCCATGTGTCAGCATCCGGCTTATCCTTGTGAGCATCTGGAATTTTATCTTTATTGTGACACTCTAATCCCCGTTTCGAAAATCGTTAAATAAGAAAATAAATAAATAAATAAGTACATCAAATTGCTCTTGATTCGGTAAACTGAATAAAAAAAAATATAATAGTCGTTGCGGAATTAAAATAAATTATCTATTTTCATAAAAGAAGTAACGATAAATAAAAAAAATAATATAAAAAGGATCAACGGATAACTCGATGAGTAATTCAATTTCAGACATCATTCAGTTTGCAAATATTTAGTAACAACAAGCATAGTAAGTACTTCTCTTTCAAAATCTTATTTGAACTTGTGAAATAAAAATAAAACCAAGCGATATACGAACCCCCAAATAAAAGAAAAACCTGTGTCACATAGCCTCAGAGCTTGACTTAGCCCAACTTACACTACAAAGAACAAAATACATAAATGACTCAACGTCTCAATCAGAAAATGTTCGAATTAAAACTATAAAATAATCCTGCAGAAGAGGCCTTCACCACTAGCTACGTGTCCTGGTATTAGTAGTGTCTGCAATTGAAAATAGGAGGACAAGAGACAAACAACCATAGAGGGGTGAGTACGTTGAAATCGAGTTAAAGTGATATTTGGAGAGAAAAAGGTGAATAAATAAATAATATATTTATATATATATATATATACACACACCACACTATAACAATCAATTCACATAAAGTAGTAACAACATTATTCGCATAAAGTAGTAACAACATTGTTCGCATAAAGTAGTAACAACATTATTCACATAAAGTAGTAACAACATTATTCACATAAGTAGTAACCACATTATTCACATAAAGTAGTAACAACATCTCATATCATCTACAAATGCACGCAGACAAATTTCATCATTTCTCATAGCCACATAATTATCAAAAGAAAATAATGCAGATGCTAACATCACTACTTCTTATGCATGTGGTACCATCTACTACTCTGGGAAGTCTCCTAGGAGTACATATTTGGTTTATTAGAGATCACCACGCGGGTGTTTTACTCTATTATCGCATACTCTCAACTAGGGATGATAATGTCCGGTGACGGTCAGGGTAGCTAAGTCTGATAAGTGGTCCCCAGTCCAAGGCGCGACACTCAAACTATTAGGGATCACAAACTCGGCTTCTCACCCTCTAGGCCGAGGTATTGCCACGCAGGCTCACTCATAATGGCCTCCACCTTTCATTTCAATGGTGCTTCCCCCCATCCTGTCACAAGGGTTGTATGACAAACAAACACACAAGGTCGGGTTTCCTCCGAACGTCATAGTTCAATGTTTCATCGACAATCCATCATGGCCCATATGGCTAGGATCATCTCACAAGGAATGACTCAAGTCCCATTATGGCTACTAATAGCTAGGTGGCTTGCACAATATGTCATTTATCCTATCAAGGTCATTGCCACAAGTGTGGACTTTTCACAACCATCGTCACAAAATAACAAATGGATTATAGAATATAATTACAGGGAATCGATGAATTGTCATAGAAATATTTATCTTTAAATCATATAATTCAAATCTGCAGAAAACAGAGGCAAAACAGCAACATGTAATTAGTCATGTAATTAGATTACGCACAGAAAACAGAAACGGAAACAGCACAGCAGGAACAGAATTTTCGCAGAAGCAGAAACAGAAACAGCAGAAACACAATTTTCGCAGAAACAGAAACAGAAACAGCAGAAACACAATTTTCGCAGAAACAGAAACAGGAACAGCAGAAACAGAAACTGCACAGAATACAGCAAGCAGAAACTGTACAGAAACAGCAAATTAAAAATCTGCAGCAAAACAGAAACAACAAACAGCAACGAAAACTGGACAGCAACGCTACGTTGTTGTTTTAAAAACGTTTTCACCTATTTTTCTTCGATTCTAAATATTTAGGAACATCACAATTAAGACTAACACTTAGGGAAAAATCTTGATTAATATTTAGGAGTAATTCTTAAGGCTCTAACCCGGTTCTCTAATTCCAAAATAGTTACGGTAACATTTTTACAAAGAAATAATGCGTATTAAAATACGAACGAAACAAGTTAAATTATTACAAAATTTTCAATTAACATTATCCATAGAATAGCATCTATTTTAATCATTTATATAGTCTCAAGCGCAATTCAACATTGGAATTCATCACCAAAATTAACGAACATATTAATTTGGTGCTCTAATAATTCAACCACATCCTAGGCATCAAAACCGAATTTTTTTCTAACACTTAAAACATCTATGAACAACTATGGCAGCCACATCATTTATTCAAACAATAATCATAGCTTGTATATACATGAAAAATAGAATTTTTTTCAATTAATTAACATACAACGGGGTTCAAGGACAACCCCTTCACCTATTCCCTCAAATATCCCCAATTTCAATAATCTCCCCCCTTACCTTTGGTCCTTGCGAAAATCCTTAGAGAAAGAGGGATGATGATGACTCCGAATCAATCCTACGGTGAGTTTGCTACGAATGTAAAAGAAAACTATATGAAACGTTGGAAATCCTCAAGACTCACAATTTTCTAGGAGGCGCAACATAGGAAGGAGAAGAGTCATGACTTACCCAATTTCAGATGAAGAAGAAAGATGGAGTTGCTCCTAACCTTGGTGATCGAATCATGCAAGAGAAGAGAAACGAGGAATGCCTCCTTCAAGGTTGTGCGGCGCTAGGGGGTGGAGGTAGAAAGATGAAGGATGATGTGAATCAACTTGAGAGAGAGGCTTGAGGCGCTAGGGCTTGGCTTGAGGCGTCACATGCCTTCATACGCCTCTAGGTTCTATTATTTGGGTTGGGTTGGAGAGAGTCCATGGGTGTTGGCCCATTAGGTAGGTGGAAAGGAAAATAACTATGCATATAAGATGCTAGCCCAAGGCATTATACGCCCTCCCCTTTCTTTTTATTAACAACTCTCAAAAAAATCATTTAATTAAATTAAAAGTCTCTTTTCATGCACAAACATAAAATGAAATCAATTAAAATAACTGCCACAAAAATTATAATAAAAATGAGGGTCGTTACATCCTCCCCTCCTTACAAAAAGTTTCGTCCCCGAAACTTACCGTGGTCAAACAAGTGTGGATAAGAGGCTTGCATCAGACTTTCGAGTTCCCAAGTAGCACTCTCCTCATTGCCTCCTCCCCAAATAACCTTGACCAACGGAACCTCCTTCCCTCTCAACTGCTTGACCTGTCGGTCCTCAATCCTCCTTGGTAGTACCTCATAGGTAAGATTCTCTTTCAATGGTACTTCATCAAGTTCAATTATATGAGTAGGATCATGGACATATTTACGGAGTTGCGACACATGGAAGACATTATGAAGGTTTGAAAGGAAAGGTGGTAAGGCAATCTGGTAGGCAACTTCTCCAACCTTTTTCAAAATTTGGTAGGGGCCAATAAAACGAGGAGTAAGTTTCTTCGACTTCATTACCCTACTAACCCCAGTCTTGGGAGTTGACTCTTAAGAATACATGATCGCCTCTTCAAATCTCAAATCCTTTCTTCGCTTATCATGATAGCTTTTCTCGCTTACTCGAGTGGCCCTCATCTTGTCTGAATCATTTTGACCTTTTCGATTGGTTTCATTGAACTATTTCAGGGCCCAACACAAGGTTCTCACCGGTCTCATACCAACACAAGGGAGTCCTACACTTCCTGCCATACAAGGCTTCATAGGGTGCCATCCCAATACTGGAATGATAGCTATTGTTGTAGGTAAACTCAACAAGAGGTAAGAAGGTATCCCAACTACCGGTTTGTTCTAAGACACAAGCTCTTAACAAGTCCTCTAATGATTGGATGGTTCGCTCAGACTGACCATCAGTCTGAGGGTGATAAGCAGAGCTCATCTTGAGCTTGGTTCCTAAAGCCTCATGTAAGCTTCCCCAAAATCTAGAGGTAAACCTGGGGTCTCTGTCAGACACAATACTAGAAGGTACGCCATGCAACCTCACTATCTCCCTAATGTACAACCTGGTCAGCTTCTCTAAAGGGTATTCCATATTCACAGGGATGAAATGTGCAGACTTTGTCAATCTGTCCACAACAACCCAGATGGCATCTACTCCTGCGGGAGTCCTAGGGAGTCCTGATACGAAGTCCATTGCTATACTGTCCCATTTCCATACAGGAATACTCAAGGGTTGTAAGAATCCAGATGGTTTTTGGTGCTCTATCTTGGCCTTCTGACAAGTCAGGCATGCGTAGACAAATTCTGCTACCTCCTTTTTCATTCCAGGCCACCAGAAAATTTTCTTAAGGTCTTGGTACATCTTAGTTGCTCCGGGGTGAACACTTAGACTACTCTTGTGCCCTTCCTCTAAAATCATTCTCTTAAGCTCAGGAACATTAGGTACACAAACCCTACCTCGAAACCTCAAAATCCCATCATTCCCTTCACTAAAACCTATATCCCTACCTTGAGCGATAAGCTCCTTCAGTCCGAAAGATGTTGATCGGTCTTGACCTTCCCTAATCCGCTCCAAGAATCCATTAGTGACTTTCAACATTCCTAGTCGCACACTCTTAGAAGTGACCTCACAAACTAAGCTCAGATCCCTAAACTCTTCGATCAAACTCATCTCTAACTATCATAGCGGAAAGATGTAGGGGTTTCCTACTCAAAGCATCACCACTACATTGGCTTTGCCTTGGGGTGATAGTTAAGCCCAAAATCATAATCCTTAAGAAACTCTATCCACCTTCATGTCTCATATTCAATTCTTTCTGGTCAAAAAGATACTTAAGGCTCTTATGGTCACTAAACACGCCAAACCTAGAACCATACAAGTAATGTCTCCATATTTTCAACACAAACACCACAATGGCTAACTCTAAATCATGAGTGGGGTAATTCCTTTCATGGGTTTTCAATCGCCTAGAGGCATAGGCCACTACCTGTCTATTCTCGCATAAGCACACCTCCGAGTCCTAACTTAGATGCATCACAATACACTTCAAAAGGTTCACTTGGATTAGGTAGTACTAAAGCTGGGCGTAAGTCAATCTCCTCTTTAACTCTTGAAATCCATTTTCACACCGAGCATCACACACAAAAGCTTTTCCTTTCCTGGTCAACATTGTCAAAGGCAAGGCTAACTTAGAGAATCCTCTATGAATCTACGGTAGTATCTGCCAGGCCTAAGAAACTCCTAATCTCGCCACCGATTTAGGTGATTCCCACTTCAAAGACCGCTTTCTACCTTAGACTGCCCATCGCTATTCCCCCTTTTGAGATCACATGTCCTAGGAAACTCACTTCCTCCAACCAAAACTCACACTTAGAAAGCTTGGCATAAAGTCGCTTCTCCCTAAGGGTCCAGAATACTATCCTCAAGTGTTCCACATGTTCTTCCCTACTCTTAGAGTACACTAAGATATCATCTATGAAGACCACCACAAACTTATCAAGGTATGGGTGGAAGACTCGGTTCATGTAGTCCATGAACACGGCAGAGCATTGGTTACACCGAATGGCATAACTAGGTACTCGTAGTGCCCATAACGAGTTCAATGCAGCCTTTGGGATGTCCTCGGACTTCACTCGGATTTGGTGATAACGACCTAAGGTCTATCTTAGAAAACACACAGGCTCCAATCCTCTAAATTCAGCTCCAGCCATTAGCATTCCTATTCTCAATTCCTTTGTACACTGAGCCATGGCAACGAGTACATCCGCTAAAGCTCTATCGTTCCTACCCGCCATTACTCCCTGCACCAATCAGAACCAAATTGGATGCAACAAGCAACGTCAACCCATAACTAAATCAATAAATAAATAAGTAAATAAATCAAACATTGACGCACAAAACACAGAGTTCACACAGAGAAACATAATAGACACATACACAGTCCGGTAAGACCGAACTGCTCTGATACCACTTAATGTGACACTCTAATCCCCGTTTCGAAAATCGTTAAATAAGAAAATAAATAAATAAATAAGTACATCAAATTGCTCTTGATTCGGTAAACTGAAAAAAAAAATATAATAGTCGTTGCGGAATTAAAATAAATTATCTATTTTCATAAAAGAAGTAACGATAAATAAAAAATAATAATATAAAAAGGATCAACGGATAACTCGATGAGTAATTCAATTTCAGACATCATTCAGTTTGCAAATATTTAGTAACAACAAGCATAGTAAGTACTTCTCTTTCAAAATCTTATTTGAACTTGTGAAATAAAAATAAAACCAAGCGATATACGAACCCCCAAATAAAAGAAAAACCTGTGTCACATAGCCTCAGAGCTTGACTTAGCCCAACTTACACTACAGTAACAAAATACATAAATGACTCAACGTCTCAATCAGAAAATGTTCGAATTAAAACTATAAAATAATCCTGCAGAAGAGGCCTTCACCACTAGCTACGTGTCCTGGTATTAGTAGTGTCTGCAATTGAAAATAGGAGGACAAGAGACAAACAACCATAGAGGGGTGAGTACGTTGAAATCGAGTTAAAGTGATATTTGGAGAGAAAAAGGTGAATAAATAAATAATATATTTATATATATATATATACACACCACACTATAACAATCAATTCACATAAAGTAGTAACAACATTATTCGCATAAAGTAGTAACAACATTATTCGCATAAAGTAGTAACAACATTATTCACATAAAGTAGTAACAACATTATTCACATAAGTAGTAACCACATTATTCACATAAAGTAGTAACAACATCTCATATCATCTACAAATGCACGCAGACAAATTTCATCATTTCTCATAGCCACATAATTATCAAAAGAAAATAATGCAGATGCTAACATCACTACTTCTTATGCATGTGGTACCATCTACTACTCTGGGAAGTCTCCTAGGAGTACATATTTGGTTTATTAGAGATCACCACGCGGGTGTTTTACTCTATTACCGCATACTCTCAACTGGGATGATAATGTCCTATGACGGTCGTGGTAGCTAAGTCTGATAAGTGGTCCCCAGTCCAAGGCGCGACACTCAAACTATTAGGGATCACAAACTCGGCTTCTCACCCTCTAGGCCGAGGTATTGCCACGCAGGCTCACTCATAATGGCCTCCACCTTTCATTTCAATGGTGCTTCCCCCCATCCTGTCACAAGGGTTGTATGACAAACAAACACACAAGGTCGGGTTTCCTCCGAACGTCATAGTTCAATGTTTCATCGACAATCCATCATGGCCCATATGGCTAGGATCATCTCACAAGGAATGACTCAAGTCCCATTATGGCTACTAATAGCTAGGTGGCTTGCACAAAATGTCATTTATCCTTTCAAGGTCATTGCCACAAGTGTGGACTTTTCACAACCATCGTCACAAAATAACAAATGGATTATAGAATATAATTACAGGGAATCGATGAATTGTCATAGAAATATTTATCTTTAAATCATATAATTCAAATCTGCAGAAAACAGAGGCAAAACAGCAACATGTAATTAGTCATGTAATTAGATTACGCACAGAAAACAGAAACGGAAACAGCACAGCAGGAACAGAATTTTCGCAGAAGCAGAAACAGAAACAGCAGAAACACAATTTTCGCAGAAACAGAAACAGGAACAGCAGAAACAGAAACTGCACAGAATACAGCAAGCAGAAACTGTACAGAAACAGCAAATTAAAAATCTGCAGCAAAACAGAAACAACAAACAGCAACGAAAACTGGACAGCAACGCTACGTTGTTGTTTTAAAAACGTTTTCACCTATTTTTCTTCGATTCTAAATATTTAGGAACAGCACAATTAAGACTAACACTTAGGGAAAAATCTTGATTAATATTTAGGAGTAATTCTTAAGGCTCTAACCCGGTTCTCTAATTCCAAAATAGTTACGGTAACATTTTTACAAAGAAATAATGCGTATTAAAATACGAACGAAACAAGTTAAATTATTACAAAATTTTCAATTAACAATATCCATAGAATAGCATCTATTTTAATCATTTATATAGTCTCAAGCGCAATTCAACATTGGAATTCATCACCAAAATTAACGAACATATTAATTTGGTGCTCTAATAATTCAACCACATCCTAGGCATCAAAACCGAATTTTTTCTAACACTTAAAACATCTATGAACAACTATGGCAGCCACATCATTTATTCAAACAATAATCATAGCGTGTATATACATGAAAAATAGAATTTTTTTCAATTAATTAACATACAACGGGGTTCAAGGACAACCCCTTCACCTATTCCCTCAAATATCCCCAATTTCAATAATCTCCCCCCCTTACCTTTGGTCCTTGCGAAAATCCTTAGAGAAAGAGGGATGATGATGACTCCGAATCAATCCTACGGTGAGTTTGCTACGAACAGAAAAGAAAACTATATGAAACGTTGGAAATCCTCAAGACTCACAATTTTCTAGGAGGCGCAACATAGGAAGGAGAAGAGTCATGACTTACCCAATTTCAGATGAAGAAGAAAGATGGAGTTGCTCCTAACCTTGGTGATCGAATCATGCAAGAGAAGAAAAACGTGGAATGCCTCCTTCAAGCTTGTGTGGCGCTAGGGTTTGGAGCTAGAAAGGAGAAGGAACAAGTGAATCAACTTGAGAGAGAGAGGCTTGGAGGCGCTAGGGCTTGGCTTGAGGCGTCACATGCCTTCATACGCCCTAGGTTCTATTATTTGGGTTGGGTTGGAGAGAGTCCATGGGTGTTGGCCCATTAGGTAGGTGGAAAGGAAAATAACTATGCATATAAGATGCTAGCCCAAGGCATTATACGCCCTCCCCTTTCTTTTTATTAACAACTCTCAAAAAAATCATTTAATTAAATTAAAAGTCTCTTTTCATGCACAAACATATAATGAAATCAATTAAAATAACTGCCACAAAAATTATAATAAAAATGAGGGTCGTTACATTTATGACACGGCTTACACAATTGCTACGAGCATCCGAACTTCAGATTCTGAGCGAGCGTTTGAACTTCATTTCAAATCACGTGTTAGTCACGTTGCTGCTCTTCCTCTCAGGAGTTTCTGGAACGGATTTCAAAATTGATTCTGAGCGCTAAAATTGTTGTACGAGGTATCAAAGGTGACACCTTTAGCTACAAGACAAAAAATCGTACAAGCAATCGTGAAAAGCAAGGTAGTACGAGAACGGTAATATGTACTACTGGGATATTCTCTGGAAAGGAAGAAAGAGACAACTTTTTGAATTTACCTCACTCAATGGATAGGAGCCATTTTTACCGTAACAGTAATGTCCTTGGAACTCCTATTTATACCTCATGGTATCCATTGAAGAAGTAACGCACTTACTGTGAAAAAGCTTGCTGAAATTCTGCTGAAATAATTACTGAGAACAAGCACTGCTTCTGTGAGCAATCAAGTCTCGTGCTAAGTCTCTGGACTACAAGAACTGAACTCAGCGTCTGACCCTTTCTTTAAGAAAGTTTTTCTATAGTTGAGCTTAATCTTTTATCCTCTCTGTGAGAGTTATTTTTAACTGTATTTCAACTCACTTGTAAAAGTTTGTTTTGGCCTAGTTTAGGCTGTATCCTCAAAGGCTCGACTGTACTGAGTCGTTTTGAGAAGTTGAGAGTATTGTCAAGTTGTGACAGTAGAATACTCTTGAGGAAATTGTAATCAGATTGATTATAGTGGAAAATCCTTCAGGAACGAAGGGACTAGACGTAGCTACCAGTTTGGTAGTGAACTAGTATAAATTTCTGAGTCTCCTGCTTTACTGCTTTCTATTCATTTCTATCTTGCTGTGTTAAAAACGAGTTTTCACAAACTGCTTTTCTAGCGTCCGATTATTTCCTGCATCCGATAAGCAAACAGTTTTGAAAACGTGTGTTCTAAGTGTTTCTAACTTAAAGTTTGCGAAAAGTTTTCAACACAATTCAACCCCCCTTTCTTGTGTTCACGTTCACACTCTCCCTCACCCTTCCCACGTTCTCTCCTCTCTCTCGCCTCACTCTTCCTCTCTCTCAACCTCATCTCTTCTTCCTTCTCAATACCACCAAACCCTAACCTTGGTAACCCTAATCTGGCCGCGGCACCGCTTCCCTTTTCTCAGCCTCAATATTTTCTTTCTGTTAAATTGAATCTGCACCCAATCTCGTGGTTGAAGATAAATGTTCGGCCAAAAACGAAGATTTCCCTCTATACTTTCCTTTTTATGTTTTCTTTATTTTTGAAAGTTTCCATTTTTCTTTTATGATTTGATTTGCTTCCTTTTTCACAGGATCTGGAGCAATGAAGAGAAAGGCTATAAAAGGAGACATGCAAGAAGAAACAGAAAGGGAATAAGGGACCTTGAGGAGAACATTGAAAAGTGGACGAATGAAAAGAGGCATAGGTTTATCTTTTGTATCTTCCCTCTTCTGTATCCATTTTTTAGAAGCTAAAATTCAGGTTATTGGCTCTCCTCTTTCTCCATTTGTATTTTCTCTATCTTTGGTCTTTTGTATGGATGTATAATATGGACTAGATCTGAATCACGAATAAATTCGTCTCTCTTCTCTCTCTGTTTAATTTTTTGCAATTTTAATATTTTGTTTCCTTAATTCCTACGCTGTCTGAGGTCAAGGAAAGGAACCCATGGTTCCCCTGTGACAACCGCAAGCCTCGATCGGAACTACGTTTGTGGTCGCCGCCATCGTATTTTAGGGTTCTGGGTTCCAAGATTAATTAGGGTTTCAAAATCAGTTAATTGTTTGTTTATTTATTTATTTTTTTGTTTATTTCCCAATCAGTTATGTTATAAATAAAATTTTATTTTGATTTTTCTTAACAATCAGTGATATTAATAATTAGCAACATTATTATAAAAATAAGTAAAAGGAGTGGATAATTATTTCAGAAACATTTCTGTTAATATTAATTAATATTATATTAATTAGTAATAAAGCTCAGCGATTTATAATTAATGATATTTAGCATATATAAGAAGGGGTTTACAGTTTACTGCTCACGTGCATCCCTTTTTTGTTTATTTCTTTATTTCGTTCACTAAATAATTGGCAAGACGCTTCAAAGTGCCACTCGTACGATTCGGTCACTTTGTGGTTTCTTCCTATTTTCTAAAAATAAATAAATAATTTTTATTAAGGGAATCAATATTTTTTAAGGCAAACAAATATTTTATAAACAATTAAAGGGTACCATTTTTTGAATGGGCGTGTATGGGTGCTAATTCTTTCTTGCACGTAACCAACTCCCGAACCCAAATTTGGTTTGAAGACCATTTTTCAAATCATTTTCATAAATGGTTTTTCCTATTGTTTTTCCTTAATAAACATAGGTGGCGGCTCCATTGATTTTTAGGGTGGTTGTCACAGCAAGCCAATGTGCACACCTATGCATCCTACTTGTATTCTCAGTAAAGATGAAACTGGTAAGAAAGTAGATCAGAAAATGTACAGAGGTATGATTGGTTCTCTACTTTATCCTTACACAAGGACATACAAAATTAATTATAAATGTGAAGCGCCCTTACCGAACTCCAAGCTACGCGTCCACGTGCTTCTCGATTTCCACGTCGCACGAACTCGGAATCTACGAGTCCTAATACCACAGTGAAACTTAGCACAATTCTTAAAGGCTTAACTCTAACACTTAGGCTCTCAAAACCTAACCCTTTTTCTAACCAAGCATGCACAAAACCTACTTTTAACTACTAGTAAACAATTAAAAATTTTGAATCAAAACTACTTTTCTTGAAAATCAACTACTACGTAACACTTTTACTAAAAAGAATGTTAACTCTTTAAAGAATCCCCTTTTTTTTCTTAAAGTTTTAAGCATAACGCATAATCAATTATTCACTTCAACATGTTACAAATATTAAGGCTACAACCCATATTTAAGACATACTCATGCTCTTTCAAAGCTTTGTTTCTAAAACAATTACTACAACAATGAAATACCATTTCCATAGCCTTTTCTTTCAAAAACAATTTATTTTCAAAACTAGGTCATAAAGCTTTATAGGCTACTTACTAAAAATTAGTTCCAAGAATAAAAGTTCAATCAATTTATTAAATTCCGAAGATCCTTTTTAATCATACCATAGGAAGGCTAAAAATAATAATAATAATAAAGAACACTTAATTCATGCCATCACTATGTCAAGAATTTTAAAGAACAAGGGATCATTGTCTTACATGTGATTTTAACCTCAAAAAAAAAAAAAACCAAATTATGCATAAAACTCAACTAACACTTAAGCTAATTGATGTAAATCTATTCCAACAACTTTAAAATCAACTTTAACATGTTATTCAACACGTATACACAAAATCAAACATCACATCCTCATGTTCTTCATGGTTTAAGAATAGGCAAGGTTCTAAAGCTTTCATGTTACATATGCTTAATCTAAACTATAACTTAAATCAACTAATTACAAGATTCACAAAATAATTACTACCAATCATAAGCTAGGAAAGTGCAAAACAACTTTTCTATTTATTAATTCTTTCACAAGTCAATGGCTAATGTCATAAAGCCAAAACTTAATCAAAAACCAAACCTAACTCAAACCTCTTTCAAGAATAAGTGTTTTCCCAAAAAGTCGTTCAATCAAACACATGGTTCAACACTTGAAATTTACATTTCCTAAAGTTCAAGAATAGGTAAAAATCATGAACAACAAGTTAGGCATGCTTTATCAAAGCTACAATTCATTTAAGCATCAATACAACTTCACCAACACCAATTTTATAAATCCTTCTACTTCATCAAACTACACTCAAAACATTCAAACAAATCATCCTCAAAGCTATTCATGTTCTTACAACCTTCAAGAGTCTCAAAAAAAAAACTTAACTCAAGAATAGGTTTTTCACCAAAATTCATCTAAACAAAGTTTTAGTCCCAAAACTTTAACTAAGACAACAACAACTATATCAAAGAGGCTTATTCATAAATTTTATTACTTACTTCAACAATTAAATCCTACAAATCCTCTTTGCCAAGAATAGATGTTCATCCCAAAAACAACTAAGCAACATGTTAATTTTAAATCTACCACTCCAATCAACAACAACAACACAATTTAAACTCAAACAAACCAATAATTGCAAGATTGAACTTCAAGATCACTTTGCCCCTCTTATTCCCTTGGATTTATGCCTAGGGTTTTCCAAGATTGGGGACTTACATGCTCATCTCTTTCATCCAATCATCAACCACACAAAACAACATATAATCAACAATTAATTAAGCTAAAACAAACAAACCAACTAATCAAATAAAAGGAGGTGTGGGGGCGCTGTTCAAGGGGCTGTTTTGGGGGCCAAAAATTTGATTTACTCATGCTCAAATACTTAGGATACATAGCTAATGAAGTATGGAAGAAAACCTAACAATAAACAAGGTTTGAAAGCAAGAAAATCAACTACATAAAAGGGAGGGAAGTAGCGATCCAAAACAGAAAAATGGAGGAAGGAAAAACTGATTTTCCTTACCTTAGATGATGATGAAGATGAGGAACTAGATAGAGGAGAAGATTTGGAGCAACTTTGATGAAGAAAGTGAGACCAAAATCTCAAAGATGTGGAAGTTGTTGGCTATGGAACTTGGAACTCATTTCTTGCTCAAGAGAAAGAAAGAAAAAGATGAAGATGAAGATGAAGGTGAATGAGGGGAGGGGGTTCGGATTTGAAGCTGAAAATGGGGGGGGGTTGTTCACCTTATTCACTTAAATAAATTAGCACATCATAGATAAAAATTTAAAATAAGTAAAGTAAATTTTTTTTTTTGAAATAAATCACAAATTACATGACACCTATTACCTAACCACATCATCTAGTCTTACCCTCCTAATCTCACCTCTCTCATGGTTACCCACTAATTCTAGAGTCTAGGGGTTGTTTAAAACACGGCGACGAAATACCGCGTTACCGATAAACTCGCGAAAATTAATTTAACGAGAAATTAATTCATCGCGTGAAAATATTTAATTATAAATAATAAAAATCATGTCAAATATTCAAAAATGGTCTCAATAAGTTACGATTCGATTTTCATCGAAATCAGAGTTCATTTATAATTTTATCTGCGGCGAAACCGCCCGGCGATTCGAAACGCGTCAAAACTTCGTTAGAATTTTTTTTTGACGATTTTCAAATCGTGGATTAATATAAAATATTAACTCTCAAATTTAATTTGATCTTGATTTAATTAATACACTTTCTTAGAGAACAAGAAATTGCTTTATTATAGCATAAATACGACAGAATTACACTAAATAACGTTAACTAACGTACCGTAAAAATACGCGTGTTACACTTATTCTGAACTTCAACTTGCATTTGATGATCTGTTAAAGGACTCTGCCACTCTCTCTATTGAGTATAAGAATTTGAAAAAGAAATTTTCAAAACTATCACAAGATTTTCATTCTTTATACAATGAAAACTCTGTACTCAATGAAGAGAACCAGAAGCTGAAAACTGAAAATCAGTGTCTGGTGGATAACCAGCGTCTGGAAGCTAACAAGCAACCAGAAGCTGAGAGTTCTCAAGTTAAAAGCTCTGTAGTTACAGGCAATCCTAACTGCAAATCAAATGACTATGAACATGCATTTCAAAAGTTTCTTGCAGAGAGTGTAACTCGAAACAAGTAAGCTTCTATGATTTGGGGTGTCAGTAAAACGACAACTCATGGTCTTGGTTATATATTAGATAAACCTCCTTTAGAAAATGATTCAGCATCTGATGACACCAATGATCATAGTGAATGCTTGCATTGTACTTACTGTAATAAATCTGGTCATTTGAAAAATGCGTTGACTATGTTTGCAACTAAGAAGGACAAGTATCCTTCAAGAACTAACAAGAAAGGACCCAAAAAGATATGGGTACCTAAAGATAAAATAGTCTATGTTGCAGACTTGCTTAGCAACAAAGTCAACACACCTATCTTGGTACTTAGACAGTGGATGCTCGCGTCACATGACGGGAGAAAAGCATATGTTCCAAGAACTAAGACCTAGAGAAGCTGGATTCATTGGTTTTGGAGGAAACCAGAAAGGTAAAATAGTTGGAATTGGTCGCATAGGTAAAGGCTCTCTTCCTTCTATTGATAATGTTTTATATGTTGATGGACTGAAACATAATCTATTGAGCATAAGTCAATTATGTGACAATGGTTATAATGTTGTCTTCACAGAAAATGGATGTTCAGTAAAAAGCAAAAATGATGGATCTATATTCTTTACAGCAAAGAGGAAGCAAAACATTTATAAAGTTAATCTTTCTGAACTTGCAAAACAAGATGTCAAGTGTCTTATGTCTGTTGAAGATGAGCAATGGATTTGGCACAAAAGATTGGGTCATGCCAATTTGAGGTTAATCTCAAAATTAAACAAGCACAATCTTGTTAGAGGCTTACCAAATCTTAAGTTCCAATCTGATGCCCTGTGTGAGGCTTGTCAAAGAGGAAAACAAGTCAAAACTTCCTTTCATTTAAAAAATGTTGTTTCAACCTCTAGACCACTTGAACTTTTACATCTTGATCTTTTTGGTCCAACAAGGACAGCCTCTTTAACTGGAAAGAAATATGGATTAGTCATTGTTGATGATTTTAATAGATGGACATGGGTTAAATTCCTTGCCCACAAGGATGAGTCTTTTAAGGTATTTACTATATTCTGCAAATCAGTTCAAAATGAAAAAAGGCATCTGTATTTCTTCTATTAGAAGTGATCATAGGGGAGAATTTGAAAATGAAAACTTTCAAAAATTTTGTGAAGAAAATGCCATCTCCCACAATTTCTCCTCTCCTAGAACACCTCAACAAAATGGTGTTGTAGAAAGGAAAAATAGGTCCCTCCAGGAAATGGCCAGGACCATGATCAATGAAGTCGATATTATAAACATTTTTGGGCGAAGCGATAAACACGACTTGTTATATTCAAAATAGAATTCTTATAAGACCTATTTTGAATAAGACTCTTATGAATTGTGGAAAGGTAGAAAACCAAACATTTCTTACTTTCATCCTTTTGGTTGTAGTTGTTATATTTTGAATACTAAAGATCAACTTGGTAAGTTTGATTCCAAGGTCGACAAAGGAATCTTTTGGGATATTCTCAAAGATCTAAAGCTTTTAGAATATACAACAAAGAAACTTTGACAGTTGAAGAGTCCATTCATGTCAAGTTTGATGATAAGAAGCCTGACAATCGCTATGTCGAGCTAGATGAGTTATTTTCGTAATTAAACCTCGGTGACAAGTCGACGGTGAACGTGCATCTTCATCATCCGGTGGTGACAAGACGAAGAATTCTACTCAAGCTGAAGCAAGAAAAAGCTGGAAGTACAAAACCAATCATCCAAAAGATCAAATCATAGGAGAACCTGGTGATAAAGTACGAACCAGATCCTCTTTCAAGGAGCATGATGATTTTGCACTTCTCTCTGAAATGGAACCTAAGACGATTGATCAAGCATTGGAAGATGAAGGGTGGATTCTAGCAATGCAAGATGAGCTAAATCAGTTCCAAAGAAATGATGTATGGAAGCTAGTCACTCTACCAGAAGATAAGCAAGCTATTGGTACTAAATGGGTATTTAGAAATAAGCTTGATGAAGATGGTAAAGTTGTGAGAAATAAAGAAAGGTTAGTTACTCAAGGTTACTCACAAGAAGAAGGTATTGATTTCACTGAAACTTTTGTACCTGTTGCAAGACTAGAAGCTATTCGCATTTTACTTTCATTTGCAGCACATCATGAGATAACTCTATATCAAATGGATGTAAAAAGTGCTTTTCTAAATGGTTTTATAACTGAGGAAGTTTATGTTAAACAACCTCCTGGTTTTGAAGATATTGAATTTCCAGAACATGTTTTTAAACTTAAAAAGGCACTATATGGTCTTAAGCAAGCTCCCAGAGCATGGTATGATAGACTAAGTTCCTTTTTAATGGAAAATGGATTTACAAGAGGTTTAGTTGACACTACTCTTTTCAGAAAATCTTCTAACAAGCATTTCGTACTTGTTCAAATCTATGTTGATGATATCATTTTTGGAGCCACTAATGAAAGCCTTTGCAAAGAATTTTCTAAGCTTATGCAGGCTGAATTTGAGATGAGCATGATGGGAGAATTAAAGTTTTTCCTTGGAATACAAATCAAGCAATGCAAGATGGTATCTATATACATCAAAGCAAATATATCAAAGAATTATTGAAGAAATTCAAGATGCTTTGGATTGCAAGCCTATGTGTACACCTATGCGTCCTACCGCACTCTTAGTAAAGATGAAATTGGTAAGAAGGTAGATCGAGAAAATGTACAGAGGTATGATTGGATCTCTACTTTATCTTACGGCTTCAAGACTGACATTATGTTCGTCTGCACTGTGTGCTAGATTTCAATCAGATCCTAGAGAATCACACCTGAGTGCTGTTAAAAGAATATTCAGATATTTGCAAGGAACTACTAATCTTGGTTTGCTTTATAAGAAATCAAAAGATTACAAATTAGTAGGTTTCTGTGATGCTGACTTTGCTGGAGACCGAATTGAAAGAAAGAGCACAAGTGGAGGCTGCCAGTTCCTTGGAGCTAATCTTGTGTCTTGGTCAAAGAAAAGACAAAGCACTATTGCACTCTCAACAGCAGAAGCTGAATACATCTCAGCAGCAAGTTGCAACTCTCAACTTCTGTGGATGAAGTATCAACTTGAAGACTACTTGATAAAAGAGAGTAACATTCCTATCTTTTGTGATAATACATCTGCCATTTGTCTTACTAAAAATCCTATATTGCATTCTAGAGCAAAGCACATTGAGATTAAACATCATTTTATAAGAGACTATGTTCAGAAGGGGACACTTGAAATCAAATTTGTAGACACTGATCACCAGTGGGTTGATATTCTTACAAAACCCCTTGCTGAAGATAGATTCAATTTTATAAGAAGAAATTTAAATTTCCATCTTATAAAAGAATGATTAATCTCAGCGTCTTATGATAGATATCATTTGAGCATCTAGTATGACATCATCATCATACGAGTAAGCATTTTTATATGCCCACTGCATCATAACTCAGCATCCGATGAATCAACTATGAGCATCCGAAACACACACGTGGTAAGCTCGTGTGGAACTTAAGCGTCTCATCACACCTAATCTGAGTCATGATTATTTACGTTTTCAATAAAATCTTTTACTTTATTTTGGCAACTGCATTTAATGAAAAGAGGTATCTTTATTTTAATTTCTTTTTAAATTTATTTTTATTACTCGGATAATGAAGAGGTTTTTGAAAAGTAACTGTACCAATTACAAAACCTTCCTACTACTCCTTCTTTTTTGCTCCATAATCACTCGCTCTGTTTTCAGTCTGAAAAACAGTTTTCTTCTCTTCTCTTCGTGACTGTTCTAAAACCCTAAACCTCCATTTCTCTATCTCTCAACTGCAATCATGTCTAGTGTAACAACCTCTGAGTATACTGCTATTTACGACACCATGGCTGAAGAAAAGGTTTTGTTGGAAAATCGAATTGATTTAAAGAACTTCAAACTCTATGGTTTCGATTTCTACAATGGTTTCAAGGCAATGGGTTGGGAACACTACTTCTTTTGGAAATAGGTTGAGGTTATAGTTACTGATATCAAGGAATTTTGGGGTAATGCTCGTTTACACCAAGTTGGTATCTTTAAAGGAACTGTGAGAGGCTACAAGTTCATTTTTACCATTACCAACATTTCTGAAGTCACTGGTTGTCCCTATGAAGGTATCATTTACTACACAGATTGGGCTGATGCATTTCATGGCCTTGAGAAGGTCAATGAGGATTTGTTTGAGAATTATAAACAGCTGAAAGAATCTGGTGAAACCCCTACTGCAAAGCATTTGAAGAGTCATTACAGAGTTCTTCACAAGATAATCACTAAGAGCATCTGGTTGAAGGCTGGTTCTAGTGACATGGTCAACTATGAACAGAAGTTCATTATGAGGCACTACATGGCTGGTCACAAGGTAAACCTGCCAAGATTGATCTACAACAACCTGATTAATGCACTGGTTAATTCGAGAAAAGGTGTTGCTGACAAGAAAAACACCTACAAGTGCATTCCTTATGGTGTTCTTCTCACTAAGATGATGGCCAAGAATCTGGTTGTAAACAAGCTGACTGCTTTGCCAGATCAAGAAAAGGTGAAGTATTTTGGCACTGAGAGTGTTGTGATTCCTGACACCTTTGGAGTTAACAGCTTGGTCAGAATGAAATTGATCACTGGTGAACAGATGAAGATGGTGAAAAAGGAACAGGGAGTAGAATCTGGTCCCTCTCTTAGCAAGAAGTCTACTACTGACAAAACCACCAGAAGCTCAGTAACTGGTGTGAAAAGGACTTCTGATTCTCCAGAAGAGGAGACAAGAAGCAAGAAGCAAAAGGTGGCTCGTGCACCTAAAAGAAAGACTGAATCAGAAGATAAGGACCACGTTCCCATCAGTCAGATTCTGAGGAAAAGAAGCAAGCCAGAAGCTGAGAAACAAGTTTCAGCGTCCGGTGCATAGAAGAAGGAAATTCAACGTCCGCCTCCAGCTGCTGCCCCTAGTCAGAAGCTGAAGAGATTGGTCAAGCAGTCTGAGCTTGAACCAAAGGTACTGAAATTTACTGATGATTCTGTATCTGTTTTTGAAACTGATGATACCATTCCTGCTCCACCTATATCTGCTGCACAACCATCAACCATTCAAACCCGTGCACGAGCCGTAAACACAACCATAGCCCTCAAACAACCTACCCAAACACAGACCAATACACTCCCCATCCCCTCCCCTCAAACCTCCACATATACCTCCCTCACTTCATACATTTCCAAACTTCATTCTCATCCTTTTAACCACCTTTTCAAAGTCCCTCCATTTAATCCTTTCAAACCCAACATTCCCTCCAAGTACTATATCACAGTAGTGACACCAAAAACTACTGCCCTAATTCCAAAGAAACCTATCCCTCTTTACATTAGACCAAAATTTGTTAGATATGAGTCATATAACTCTATCTACAATCACCCATCTTTATGGCACTTGAAGACCTTCACCTCTGGAGTTTCAAGACTAGAGATACCCCCTCCAATGAATGCTGTCTTCAAGGATGGCAAAGACAATGTTGAGATGTCCTTTAAAGGAAGGCTGAGACCCAAACCAAACAGCAGGGCTATTCCCTTTTCTGTTGATGTACCAAGGTTCCTGCCCCAGAATGAACCTCTTACATTAGAGGAATGTGGTAGGTGGATCACAGAAGCTGAAGCCTGTATGATGGCTCATTGTTATGAGCAGAAAAGGCTTGAAGTCATTGGCGAATATAGAGACCCATCATCTGTCTCTATAAAGATTGTTCCAGATAGGCAAAGGTGGTTACCTTGGTCTATTCCTGGAAAAAGAAAGGAAGCTGCACCTGGCAAAATGTCATTCAGTAAGATAGGTCCTAAGGAATATGAGAAAGCTCCCAGAGACTACAAGGTCAAGGAGTTCACCCAGCTTTCGGTAAAGAAAATTTCTGAAGATCATGCCAGAAGGTATTATCTGAGTGCTCTGAAGAAAGATCAATGGAGAACTGGATCTTCCAACTGCTGTAATGCAGAGAAGGCAACAATCCTTATTGTTGGTATCATCGAGAAGGTACCTGAATCCAATCTTGGAACTGCTTATTTTGAAGATATGTTCATGTGTTCTGTGATTAGACCGCTCAACTTGGTGAAAATAAACACGCTAAGGATAGATATACATGCTAATCAATCATTCATAACATCATTTCAGCATCTGATCTCAGCGTCTTTTATTGCTATACTTATCTAAGTTGTTGAACTCAGGGGGAGACCCTTAAAACTCTTATTTGAAACTTAAAATTGTTCATCAATCTTGGATATTTGTCATCATCAAAAAGGGGGAGATTGTTGGAACCTAAACGATTGAGAAGTTTCGACCCTCATTAATTTTGATGATAACAAAGTATTCACAAGAGAACAATTTATGTTCTAACAATTCTTGAAGTGTGCAGATACTAATATTACATATACTTCTAAGCCACTTAAGCAAGAAGGAAGAAGTTCACAAAAGAAGGATACACTCCATGTGTCGAGATCCCACTCATCCTAGTATATTGTCTTCGTGAGCGCCTGGAATTATCTTTTTGTGACACAAGACTTATCCATTTGCTACGAAGGTCCGACCTTCCTATTCTCGAGCGAAAGGCCTCAACTTCATTTTAAATCACGTGATGGTCACGTAGTTGCTCGTCCTCTCAGAAGCTTCTGGAACGGATTTTGAATTTGATCTTATGCGCTCAAATTGTTGTACGAGGTATTAAAGGTGACACCTTTAGCTAAAGACAAAAATTGTACAAGCATTTGTGAAAAGCAAGGTAGTACGAAAACGGTAATGTGTACTACTGAGATATTCTCTGGAAAGGAAGAAAGAGACAGCTTTTTTGAAATCACCTCACTCAATGGAAAGGAGCCATTTTTACTGTAACGGTAATATCCTTTAGAACTCCTATAAATACCCCATGGTATCCATTGAAAAAACTGCCGCAACTCTACAAGAGAATATTGCTTCATTTACTGAGAACAAGCACTGTTGCTATACACTACAAAGAGTTAATACTCTGAAAATACTACTTCTGTGAGCAATCAAGTTTCGTGCCAAGTCTCTGGACTACAAGAACTGAACTCAGCGTCCGACACTTTCTTTTAGAAAGCATTTCTGTATTGAGCTTAATCTTTTATCATCTCTGTGAGAGTTATTACTGCCTGTATTCAACTTACTTGTAAAAGTTGCTTTGGCCTAGTTAAGGCTGTACCCTCAAAGGCTCGAATGTACTGAGTCGTTTTGAGAAGTTGAGAGTATTGTCAAGGTTGTGACAGTAGAATACTCTTAAGGTTTTGTAATCAGTTGATTATAGTGGAAAATCCTTCAGGAACGAAGGGACTAGACGTAGCTACCAGTTTGGTAGTGAACTAGTATAAATCTCTGTGTCTCTTGCTTTACTGCTTTCTATTTATCTTTATCTTGTTCTGTTAAAAACAAGTTTTCACAAACTGTTTTTCCAGCGTCCGGTTTATTTCCAGCGTCCGATACACAAACTGTTTTAAAAACCTGTGTTCTAAGTGTTTTTAACTTAAAGTTTGCGAAAAGTTTTCAACACAATTCAACCCCCCTTCTTGTGTTCACGTTCAAAACTGTGTTTTCTGAGTATGGTTTACCCTGAAGAATTGGAGTATAGATGGAGAGAGAATTTGGAATTTGAGAGACAGAAGTTTGGAAAGTTGATCAATTGGTGTCTACCAAATGAAGAATTCTTCCTTAAGGCTAAGGAGAAAAAGGAAAGAAGACTGAGACTGTCACAAGGATCAGAAGCTGACTTCCAGTAGATGGCAAAGGGCCATCATTGAACATGCTGAAAGGGTTCCAGAACCTGCTCCTCCTGCTGCAGATGATGAACCTATCATCATTTCAAAAGCACAGTATAAGACCTTTATGGCAACAACTCAGCAAGTAAGTAGGTTGCAGAGTACTGTTGACTACCTCATGGATCGCCTCAATCAACTCCTCCCTCCTCCTCCTTAAACCTTTTTACTTTGTTTCACATGTTCTGTATTATTTTTGATTTTACTACAATTATCATTTGTGCATCATTCATCATTCATAGTAGAATTGATTTGTTGCTCTTATGCATATTGGTACAAGTATAACTGATATGGGTACAATGATCTCAGCATCGGCTCTACAATGATTATTTTTTATGCTCTGATACATGTATGTATTATGCTTTCATACAAATGCTCTGTTATTTAGAAATATTTGATTATATCTAAGTATGTTGAACTCAGGGTGAGACCCTTGAAATATTTTTTGAAAATAAATTGTTCATTAACCTTGGATATTTGTTATCATCAAAAAGGGGGAGATTGTTGGAACCTAAACGATTGACAAGTTTAGACACTCATTAATTTTGATGATAACAAAGTATTTACAAGAGAAGAATTTTACTTCTAATAAGTCTTGAAGTGTGTCGGTATTAAAGTCATTCATGTTTTATGACTCACACAAGAAGAAGAAATTCACAAGAAATTGAATACATTCTATTGTGTCTGCATCCGGTTCACTCCAGCATCTTGTTATATGTAATCTTAGCGAGCGTCCGGTTATGTAATCTTGAGACACGTGGTATACTCAATTTATTGCGAGCGTCCTATTGATTTCTGAGCGAGTATCCAGTCTTTTATTGAATCACGTGATGGACACATTTATTCTCTCTGCCCTCAGCTTTCAAGAACGAAATTTGAATTTGATTTTATGCGCCCAATTTGATGTACGAGGTATCAAAGGTGACACCTTTGGAATAAGACAAATCCATACGATGCAATTGTGTGAAAAGCAGATAGTATAAAAACGGTAAAGTGTACTATTCGTATATTCTCTGAGAAGGAAAAAAAGGACGTAATTTCAAATTACCTCACCTAATGATTTGGAGCTGAAAATATCTGCAATGGTATTATTCTCAAGGTTCTCTATAAATACCTCAAGCTCTCCATTGAAGAAGGTTGCTAGAAACTACATACTGTGAAAGCTATTCTCAAGTGAACAACTAAGTTTGTTGCCAAGTTTCTGAGAACCAACACTGAACTTCAGCGTCTTATATTCTTTCTTTTAGAAAGCTATTTGTTTTGAGCTTAAGTTTTTCATCCTCTCTGTGAGAGTTATTTGATTGTATTCAAAACTATTTTGTGAAAGTTGTATTGCCTAGTTACAGGCTTGATTCCTCAAAGGCTCGAACGTACTGAGTCGTTTTAAGAAGTTAAGAGTATTGTCAAGTTTGTGACAGTAGAATACTCTTAACGAATTTGTAATCAGGTTGATTATAGTGAAAATCCTTCAGGAATGAAGGGACTAGACATAGCTACCAGTTTGGTGGTGAACTAGTATAAACCTCTGTGTCTCTTACTTTACTGCTTTACATTTACTTTTGTCTTGCAAAGAAAAAGAAGTTTTCATATACTTCATTCCAGCATTCGGTTCATTTCCAGCATCCGGTAACAAACAGTTTTCATAACAAAGCGTTTTTAACTTAAAATTTGAGAAAAGTTTTCAACACAATTCAACCCCCCTTTCTTGTGTTCACGTTCAGTTCTCTCTCCAAAACAAACTTTCTTGCAACCTTTGAATCCTAATTTTTAGATTAACCTTAATATTCAGTTCTCTCTGATTTCTTCCAAGCTTCCAATCTTTGACGTTGATCAATCGACTTCATTCGCAATATATCTCTGATTTATCTCATTTTGTAATTTGATGAGTGAATGAACCCTATTTTGATTTCTCTCGCAGTTGAAATGGAGATTTGTTTGTGAACAAAAAAGAAACGCGCACGAATGTAATCATTGCACGGTACTGGCTTTTTTTATAGTGCGATTATTGTGTTCATTTTTCTTTAATTATGTGTGATGTTACTAAAATTGAAAATAGAATAGGTTACTGTTTTATTGATTTTCTATGAATAAAATCAACTCCCAGTGTATGAACTTAGGAGGAATAGTAACCTAATAATGGAAAATTCACCAGAATGCAGAACAAAATGCAGATTAGGACAGAGATGAATTGAATTTGAAGGAGGGAAGAAGAATCTAAACAAAGACTACATCACACACCGCACGCCTTTCCCTCATTCACTTTTCTCTCTCTTATACCCGTTCTCTTACAGAAAATCCTTCCACCTAGATTTGGTTTCAATGTACAATTTTGTCGGTGGATTGAAGTGATACTATACTCAGCTAAGCTCTCAATTTCCGTGAATGGCCATGCAGTTGGTTTTTTTAATTGCAAAAGGGGAGTCAGACAAGGAAATCCTTGATTTCCTCTTCTTTTTTCTCTGGCTGAGGAGGTCTTGAGCAGAGGCATTTCTAAATTGGTTTCTGATAGTAAATTACAGTTGATGGTAAGGCCCAGGGGCTACAGAATGCCCAGCCATGTTCTTTATGTTGATGACATTATGATTTTCTGCAGAACTTCTAAAAAAACTCTTCAAAATTTGTTTACTCTCTTTTAGCAATAAGAGCAGGTCTCTGGTCAAGCTATAAGCTCTGAAAAGTCCACTTTTTATACAGGATCTCTTTCTACTGCCAGAATGAATTCTATTTCTAATGTTCTTGGTTTTAATGTTGGGTGTATGCCGCTCACTTACCTTGGAGTTCCTTTATTCAAAGGAAAACCTCAGAAAAATCATTTGATGCCTATTGCAAATAGAATTAAAACAAAGCTTGCTTCTTAGAAAGGTCACCTTCTTTCCATAACGGGTGAAGAAAACTGTCACAGTGGCTTGGAACAAAATTTGCACTCATTTGCAAGAGGGTGGTTTGGGTATCAGATCCATTAAGGCCATTAATAAAGCTAGTTTGCTCAAGCTCGGCTGGGATCTTATTTCTTCAAACAACCAATGGTTCACTTTGTTGAGAGCCAGAGTTTTTCGACATAATGTTCCAGTGACTCATCATGTTTCCTCTTCAATTTGGCCTGGCATTAAGAGCTGTTTGAACTCAGTTATGGGGAATGTCACTTGGCAGCTTGGAAATGGTTCTAAGATCAATTTTTGGACTGATCTTTGGCTTTCTAAACCAGTTGTTGAATTGCATAATATTCCCGCTTCTTTGCATTTGGATCTTGTTATCACACCAAATTATCTATTTTTATAGCGTATTTTTAGTACTTAATTATATCGTTTTGCACTTTTTAAAGCATAAAGGTACTCACTTATGTCCTATTTTGCAGAAATACCATAAAGACACCACTCAGAGTAAAAGATGCGAGAATGGACTGAAAACTGGCAAGTTTTGAAGAGTTTTAGCACTTCTGGACGAGCGGTACGGCCTGATAGTACTTCAGTACGGTTGTACCTAAATTAGAGAAACAGTAGGGGCGTACCCCTTGGTCAGTACAGCCTGGCGCCGATGAAAAAGTTTGGTACGGCTGTGCCAAAGGCAGACGGCCGTACACAGATGATGTAAGGGAGTGCAGAGTACACAAGTACGGGCCAAGGTTATTGCTTGTTTCTAATCAGTCATTAGACTAACAAACTAGCCGGTTCTTAATGCTCTTTCCTTTAATTACCTTTTTGGACTAAACAGAGTAGTTATTTAGGAAGAAGGCTATTAACTAGGTAGTTATTAGTAATGTTAGAGTGAGTGATTAGCTTTCGATCAGAAAATAGATCTCGTAGTAATTAATTAGTAAATTCAGGAGCTGAGTATTGGTGAACCCGGTTCCCCTAGGCCTCCCATAATATTCTTAATCCGTTCTTGCACTTCGTTTAATTGCTATTTTATTTACGTGACAATTCTTGCTATTCTGTAATTACAACCTTCGTTAGCCTAATAGCATTACTTCATTGGTACTCATGCATTCCCTGTGGGTTCGACATTCAGAGTCTTAAAATTACTCCACTTTTATTACGAGTTACGATCGGGTGCACTTGCCTGAGCCGCAACAAGTTTTTGGCGCCGTTGTCGAGGAATGTTTTAGCGATATTGATTGAACAAGATTCTATTTACATTAGGCATTTTATTTTGTTTATTTATTTTTCTTTTTATTTTACTGTTTCAAGGACATCTAACTTGGTTTCCTTTGGTGTATGCAGACAAGTTCTCAACATCCTGAATGGATATTTGACCCTGAAATTGAACGAACACTTCGTTTGTTGAGACGACAGCGGCTAGCAATGGAGAACGAACTTATGTTGAACGAGTACTTCACTCCAACTACGGATGTGGCAGATAGCGTCAATTATCCGACAATTGAGGCCACAAATTTCGAATTGAATCCAGCACTGATTTCAATGGTATCTGCAGTGCAATTCTCTGGCTTACCTTCTGAAGATCCAAATGCTCATCTCAAAAGATTCTAGAAGGTTGCTAACACTGTCAAGTGTCATGGTGTGACACTGGAGGCCATCAAGTTAAGATTGTTTTCATTCTTACTTTAGGTAAAGGCACAATTATGGTTGGATTCACTTCCACAAAATTCTATTACCACCTGGGAGGACCTGAAAACTAAGTTTCTAAATAAGTACTTTCCTCCTGCAAAATCTACAAAGCTGAGAGCTACCTGGGTTTGCACAACATGAAGGAGAATCAATGCATGAGGCATGGGAGCAATTCCAAGATTTAATTAGGAGTTGCCCTCATCATAGTTTCACCAAATGGCAGCTAGTTCAAATTTTGTACAATGGTTTCACCATGTAAACTAGAGGTGTTGTTGATGCTGCTTGTGGAGGATCTTTCAAAAAGAAGACACCCATTGAGGCCTATGATATAATGCTCAGTGGTCAGCAAGTGAAAGACAAACCGGAAGGAAGAACTAGCAAGCAGGAATTTATAAAGTGGAAACAAACACAGCCCTTGAAGTAAAGTTGGAGGCAATGACCAAAAAGATGGAGACTCTAATGGCAGCGCAAACTTAGTCTAATGCAATTTCAACTAATAATGACTGGGGATGCATAGCAATTGAAAGCCAATTGGAAGAAGTCAATGTTGTAGGCCAAAAGGGTTTTGATCCAAAGACAGGGATGCAAGAAGCTATGCTGAAGTTTATGCAAAGACACGGACATCCGTGTATGGGAGTTTTGGCCGGTTTCATGGAGAAGATTGAAGAAGGACTTAAGGCTATTGAAACCAAGGCAACCAAAGCCTCCTGTAATTTCTGTGGGGTAACAGGTCATGATTCTAAGGACTGCACTGAGGAGGTGAATTTTATTGGAAATAAGCCACAGAATGACCCTTACTCAATCACTTATAATCTCTGATGGAGAAACCACCCCAATTTCTCATGGGGAGGCCGACAGAGATCACAAGGCCAGAGTCAGAATACTTACAAGCCTTCACATTTACAAAATCGTGCTCAAAATGATAGAAGTCCCAGTTTGAATGACTTTAACCACGTCGTGGGACAAGTGGATGAAAGGTTCAAGACATTAGAACAATTAGTGAGCACCATCTCAGAAGACCAGAAAACACTAAAAGACCAAATGGCGACCCTGGTAAATATAATGACTCAAAGAGAAAAAGGAGCACTTCAAAGTCAAGTGGAACCAAATCCAAATGAGAAGTGCAATGCAATCTTTATGGCAAAGGAGGAACCAAGCATTACAATGAAGGACGTTCTAGAGGGAAGTGAAGAGGAGAAGGCTAAAATTGAGCCTCAGGAGGTAAGTAACTCTTTTTCCAAAAGTTCTAAAAAGTTTTATAAGGATAGGCAAGCAATTAAACTATTAGAAAAACTTAAAAATTGCATGTCAATATTTCCTTTGCTGAAATTGTCTCTGAAGTACCTATGTATGTTAAGTTCTTAAAGGAAATAATTTTTAACAAAAATAAATTGGAAGAGGTTGGGACATCGAATTTAAATGAAGATTGCTCTACTATGTTAATGAATAAATTACCACCTAAGCTTAAAGATCCAGGAACCTTTGTTGTTTCTTGCTCAATTGGTAATAACTCTTTTAAAGCACTATGCGATTTAGGTTCAAGTGTGAATCTAATCCCTCTGTCTATTTTTAGAAAATTAAATTTGTAGGAATCACAACCTTCTAACATGTCCTTACAGTTAGCTAATAGGACTCTTGTTTACCCAAGATGGTTAATAGAGGATGTGCTAGTTAAGGTGGGGAAATTTATTTTCCAAGTTGACTTTGTAGTTCTGGATGTGGAGGAAGATAGAGATGTCCCTATTATATTGGGAAGACCATTTTTGGCAACAGGAGATGCTATTATTCAAGTAAATAAGGGAACCATAACTCTAAGAATTGAAGATGAAGAAGAGATTTTCAATATTCATAATGCTAACAAAACTTCTTCCTCTAGTGCTTCTTGTTGTTTCTTGCAAGATATGGAACCTAAACTGGAGAAATAAAAAGAAGCGCAAGTTGAGAAACAAGATAACAAATCTATTGAGCAGGATAAGAACATAACCCCTTCCTTGATAGTGGAAGCACTTTGTTTGCTTACATTCAAAGGACTGCCTAGGGAAGATCCTATTCCTCATATATTAAAATTTTATGACTTGGTTGACGAATATGCAGGAATCACCGCAAATAAGATAAGACTTAAGTTATTCCCCCTTTCTCTTGGAGGAGTGGCTAAGCAATGGTTCTCAGTTTACCAAAATTCCACTTTGCAACATGGGAAGAATTAATGGAAGAATTTGTCAAGGCTTTCCAACCCATAATTGAGGAAAAAGAAGATCATATCCAAGGATTTCAACAATTAAAGGATGATACTTCTGAAGAATTCGCTAGTTTTGAATTAGACCCATCCATTATCTCAGAGGTGTCAACTTTACAATTAGGGAACAACAGGGCAAGATCCCATTAAGCACATAAGACAGTTCTGCAAAAAGATGAGGAATGCTAAATATGAGAACTTGTCTCCAGATGAAGCAAAATTGAAGATCGTCCCATTCTCATTAGATGAGGAAGTCAAGATATGGCTATATCTCCTACCAGCTGAAGAAATAGAGCGTGGAATGACTTGGTAAAGAAATTTATTAGGACATTTTCACCTATTATAAGAGAGCCAATTTCCATCTGTGAAAAATGTGGGTACACAATGAACCCAGCAAAAAAGTGCTCAGGCCCTACTTGGATGGATCACCCTGAAGAAGGAAATTATATTGCAGTCCTCCCTAATGGTAAGAAAACAAAAGGTAATGTCAAAGAAGGGTCATTGCCCGTTGAGGACTAATTCTAAGTCCTTCGAACCGTCAAGCTTGGGACGTTAAACAAGCGCTTACCAGGAGGCAACATGTGTTTACTAACACTTTTCTTTTTTATTCTTATTTTATTTTATTTTATTTTATTTATTTACCCTGTTTTATTATTGATTTTATTTTTATGAATTATTAAAACTACAAAAAAAAAATATTCTGAAAAACCAATTTTTTTTTGGAAAACAGTATGTACGAGCGTATCTTTCTTTAGGCACGGCCGTACCACACGACTTCATCCTGAAAAACACGGAGAAACAGGTAGGTACGACCACACATATAACCAGGTACGACCGTACCCCGTGTCTAGAGGCTGAATATTTAAGGTAACAGTGAGAGGTAAGGGCATACCACACCCTCGTACGCCCAAATCCTCTCCACTCAAGCACCCTCTACCCTCAACTTCTTCGTAATTTTTCATTCTAAGACTATCCAGGTACTGATTCTAAACTTATTTCTTAGATTGATTGCCTGTTTTACTGGTTGTTTTAAGTTATTTTAGGTTTTTAATTTTGTGTAATTCTAATTTTAGCAATTTAGGAGTAGTTTTGGCTTGGTTTTGCATGCTTAGAGACCCTAGGAATGATTAGAGACTTAAATTCTAGGCTTAAAACTGAGAAAATCTGATCATAGGGTAGATTGTTCACAAAACTGTAGCGCAGTACGGTCGTATCTATCAAGAATAGGCCGTACTGAAGGCCGTTCTGGCGGCCTTAGGGTTGAAGACAAAACATAGGTACGGGCGTACCTATGGCAATGTACGGCTGTACATATCGCTTAAGTCAAGCCGTACTTACTTTTTAAACTAGGGTGTACATATTCATGAAGTACGGCCATACCACACGTAGCGTGGCCGTACCTAACACAGAATACTGCATGAATTTCTATTTTTTCCAATTTTAATTTTGCAGGAAAATGTCTAAGCGCTAGAGAGGTGATGGTTTCTCTTCTGCAGCAGCACGCGCATCCAAAGCCGTGCCATCTTCTATCCCACAGCAGCATAAGGAAAGATACAAACAGCTGCAGGATTTCCATACTCACACCCAGAGATACTTAGATTTTGATGCCCTCCAGTAGGTCGGCCTGTGAGGGGAGGTGGAGGTATTGTTGCAGAGGATTGGATGGCTCCAGGTAGCCTCTGTCAGACAGCCCACTCATGTGGAGGCTGTCTTAGATTTTCTAGCCAACTGTGGCGATCATATTAGGGACAGGGAGCCCCAGCATCCAGAGATGGAGGATGAGCCAGAGCAGGATCTGGTGGTTACATTCTGGCTCCATGGGGTCCACCACGAGATCACCCTGGCCGAGTTTAACATCGGGCTAGGATTCTAGAAGACGGAGACAGTACAAATGTCGGAGTATTTGGGAGCACTCTTGGAGATCCCAGAGGGAAGGCAGGACTCAGAGAGTTGGAGAGCTCTCACAGGGGATGCCCACTACATTCCCAGCCGCGCCAAGGCTAGCAAGATCAGAGACCCAGCTGTGCGGGCAGTGCACAGATGGATAACTCGTTCTATTAATAGGAGAGCCTTGAGCGACGGCACAATCACCATGCCGGATTTATTTCTTCTTTAGGCCATGAGCCAAGGCCACCGCTGCGACGCCGGTATGTTTTTCTTGCACACATGCACTCGGCTGGGCGTTCACCTGCAGACCCAGACCACCGATCACATAGTTTTGGATTCATTCATTTCTCGACTGGCAGCTCACCTCGGAGTTCGTACTGGTGCGGGGGCCACATTCATTGAGATGGAGCCCATTGGACTTTCGACTCTCAGCAATATTGGTGTTCTGCGGAGACTGGGGCATGGCGAGTATGAGGTCGTTAGACCGGAGGAGCAGCAAGAGCAGCAATAGGATCAGCATGTAGATTTTGTGCCTTTGGCAGACGAGCATCCTGCACCACCACCACTGCAGCCATAGCCAGCACCACAGGGCCACTCCTACCAGGACGTCATGATGCGGCGAAGACTGGGGCATGGCAAGTATGAGGTCTTAGACCAGGGAAGCAGCAAGAGCAGTAGTTGGATTAGGCTATAGATTTTGTGCCTTTGCCAGACGAGCATCCTGCACCACCACCACTGCAGCCATAGCCAGCACCACAGGGCCACTCCTACCAGGACGTCATGATGCGGCGAAGACTGGGGCATGGCGAGTATGAGGTCTTAGACCAGGGAAGCAGCAAGAGCAGTAGTTGGATTAGGCTATAGATTTTGTGCCTTTGCCAGACGAGCATCCTGCACCACCACCACTGCAGCCATAGCCAGCACCACAGGGCCACTCCTACCAGGACGTCATGATGCGTCTCGATGAGATGCATACTAGCTTTCAGGAGCACATGATCCACGTGGACCAGCAACTTGCAGCTATTTTGGAGAATCTTCAGTGTCTCCAGCCTTACCCTTCTGCCGAGTGATGTGGGACTACATTTTATTTTCTCTTTTAGTACTTAGGCTATTGCTTTTCTATTAAAAAGAGATTTGTATATATTGGCATGCTCGTAGGATACACTTTATTGCTTTTAATTTATTTTGTTATTTTATTTTTCTATTATTTCTTTTTATTTTATTTCTAAATTTTTGAGTTTTGTGATGCACAGTTCTTGCGCCCGCTTACCCGCTTCATCGGGATTGCGAAAGGAAACAACATACCTTATTCATATCCCCATTCATTTTGCTCGTGATATTTTTTAGAAGGGAGTCTCTTTCCACCTTCTTTTACTTTAGCACAATTATTTTATTTTCTTTTATCCTCTTTTGTGCTTATTTTATCTTAGTCGCAGTGAGGACACTGCTAAAAATAAGTGTGGGGAAGGATTTTACATTTTGCTTATTACTTGGCTATGCTTACAATTGCTTATAATTATAGAGAACTTTAAATTTTTGCTGATTTAGGGGCTACTAAAATTTTTTCCTGATAACTTGTGATTGAATTAAGTCTGTTGCTAGTATTGGAATTTGCTGAAAATTAGCATTGAAGTTCTGTGAGTTTTAACTTTCTGTGTAAGCTATTAAATGTGAGATTTGAGTCTGAAACAAGAGGCCACATCATGCTTTTTGCATCTTTTATTTGTTTGAGTAATATTTTTTTATGGGAATTTGGAAAAGGCAATTTTTAGGAATTTTTCAGGCCACTTCTATTTTGAATGCATCTTACCACTAATTGCCCACTTTTGTGCCTAAAAGTACTTTATTATATTTCTTTGGTACCCTTTCTTGTTACTATTGATTATTACTATGTAGGGGTAACCTTGGAAAATACTCTTTAAAAGCAATTAGTGGAAGAAATCAAAAGAATAATGTTATGAATCCCTTATATTTGTCTATAAAAAGAAAGCTTAGGGTTCATTTGGCCTAGCTTTTTTTGAGCTTAAAAGCTACTTTAAAGTTAAAACTAAAAATAAGAGCTTTAAAACTAAAGCTAAAGTTGTTTGGTAATTTCAACTTTTTTTAAATTTAAAAATCAATTTTAAGCTAAAATTTGTTGGTATTTATTTTCATAATTTACATATTGCTATATTTTATATGAATTTTTATTTGTATGACACAAATAATAATGTTTATGATTTATATATTAATATGCATTCGCATACAATTTTTATTTCAGGTAATGTGAATATTTATTTTTATCTTCTATAAATTAATATGGTTTTAGGTAAATATTTTTATCCTTTTATGATGAAAACAGTTATTGTGAGATTTAAACATTAATATATTTTTATATAAAGTGTTTTTTAGGTAAAAAAAAATTATATAAATTTTTAATGCATATATAATGTAAATATTCTTTGTCAGAAAAAAACCATAATGTAAATATTCATTCTTCTACTTTAAAAACTAATAACCAACCAACCAATGGTTATTTTATTATGCTCCCTGGTCCTATGCAAGAGCTTCCCGAGGGATTGCACTGCAGTTGAGAAAATATTCTACTAATGAAGAAATTGTCGAAAGAATACCCTTTTTTTAGGAAAAGTCGAAAGAAAACCGTGAGGCCTGAGGATAAGAAAATATACAATAGACATAATACATACATTATAAAGAAAAACTAAGATAACGAAGCAAGTGGCAGGCGAAGGGGAAAAAAAATACATCATAACGAAATAAAAAATAAAAAGACACAGAGCAGATTCGAAGCCGAAGCACGGGAAATAAGCTCCGTGTAAGCCCGGCAAAAGCTCCTCATTTTAACTTTTTTGTAAGCTACTTTTTTGTTAATTTTGTTCTTTATAAATAAGCTGCTTTTTTTCACAAGAGCTTTTAAAAAATGGGTTTGGCCCATCTTCTACTTTTAAGGAGAAGAGAATCCAAAAAAAAAGCTGGGCCAAACATAGCCTTAATATCTGTTTCCCCTCCTAGTTATTGAAAATGTTTATTTGGTACATAAATCCATGAAAGGAGGAAAGAAAAGAAAAAGCATTGAAAAAGAAATGTTTATTGTGATAGTGCCTTCAGGAAATACAAAAAAATTTGTTATTGAACAAAAGTTGGGGATTCTTGCCTGCTCTTTAAAAATGAAAAAGAAAAGGGTTACTTGTTTTCGTTGATTTGTTTCTGATCCTTTTGCATGACATTTTCTTTCTTTTATCCTACCTAACATTATTACCATGGCCCCATTACAACCAATGAAAGATCCCCATTCCTCTTTTGCTTGATAAATAGACTTTAATTGTAACATTCGTATTTTCGCGATGCGTTATTTAGCGTTATTATTGTATAATTTGTCGTATTTATGCTATAATAAGCAATTTCTTGATCGCTAAGTAAGTGAATTAATTAAATCAAGATCAAATTAAATTTGAGAATTAATATTTCATATTAATTCATGGTTCGAATATCGTCGAAAAATTCTAACGAAGTTTTGTCGCGTTTCGAATCGCCGGACAGTTTTGCCGCAGATAAAATCCTAAATAAACCCCGATTTCGATAAAAATCGAATTGTAACTTGTCGTGATCATTTTTTAGTGTTTGATAAGATTTTTATTATTTATAATATAATATTATTACGCGATGAATTAATTTCTCGTCAAATTAATTTACGCGATTTTATCGGCGGGTAAAATCGGTAACGCGGTTATTCGACGTTGTGTTTTGACAACCCTTAGACTCTAGATCTTGCCTCAACCAGAAGAGCCTGTATTGATCTTGCCTCAACCAGAAGAGCCTTACGAGGTTTACTGCGATGCGTCACACCAAGGATTAGGATGCGTGCTGATGCAACATAGGAAAGTTGTGGCTTATGCCTAGAGACAGCTCAAGATTCACGAGAGGAACTATCCTACGCATGATTTGGAGCTTGCCACAGTAGTTTTCGCATTGAAGATTTGAAGGCACTATCTTTATGGGAGTACGTTCACTGTTTACAGTGATCACAAGAGCCTGAAGTACTTGTTCGATTAGAAGGAGCTTAACATGCGACAACGAAGATGGATAGAATTTTTGAAAGATTACGACTTCACTTTGGAATACCATCCAGGAAAGGAGAACGTGGTAGCTGATGCACTGAGTAGGAAGAGCATTTTAGCTTCAGCAATGATGATCAAGGAGTTGGGGATGCTAGAGAAGTTTCGAGACTTGAAGTTGAACGTGGAAATGTCACCGGGGAAGCTGAAGTTAGGAATGCTCACCATTTCTAATGGATTGTTGGACAAGATTACGAACCACCAAGCTGATGATAAGCTACTACAAGAGAAGGTTGAACTGGTAGCAGGAGGAAAAGCGACAGAATTCAAGATTGGAGCGGACAACATCTTGAGGTGCAACAGACGCGTGTGTGTACCTGATGTGGCGGAACTGAGGAAGTTGATTCTCGATGAGGCGCATAAGAGTAGATTGAGTATTCATCCGGGAGTTACGAAGATGTACTAGGACTTGAAGAAGCATTTTTGGTGGCCCGGAATGAAGAAACAAGTGGCAGAGTATGTGGTTTCCTGTCTTAATTGCCAGAAACCAAAGGTAGAACATCAGCGACTAGCAGGGATGTTACAGTCACTCGACGTACCTATGTGGAAGTGGGATAACATTTCTATGGATTTTGTCATGGGATTGCCAAGAACGCAAAAGAAGAATGACTCAATTTGGGTAATCGTTGACTGATTGACCAAATCTGCTCATTTCTTGCCGGTGAGATCGACTTACAACGTGGAGAAGCTGACAGAGATCTACATCGCAGAGATTGTGCGACTGCATGGCATACCTTCTTTTATTGTTTCTGACCGAGATCTAAAGTTCATATCTCACTTTTGGAGGGAATTGCAAGAAGCAATGGGAACCAAGCTTAAGCTTAGCTCAGCCTATCACCCCCAAACCGATGGTCAGACTAAGTGGACGATTCAATCACTCGAAGACTTGCTGAGAGCATGCACGTTGGATCACAAAGGAAGTTGGGACGATGTCTTACCGCTAGTGGAGTTCACCTACAACAACAGTTATCACACGAGCATTGGCATGGCACCTTGCGAAGCGCTGTATGGACGTAAGTGTCAGACGCCTCTTTGTTGGTATCAGGATAGTGAGAGCTCTGTTGTGGGATCGGACATGATTCAACAGACGACCGAGAAGATCCAATTGATCAGAGATAGGATGCAGACGTCTCAGAGTCGACAGAAGAGTTATGCGGACCAGGGTCGCCGACCGTTAGAGTTTGAAGAAGGGGAGCATTTGTTCCTCCGAGTTACACCTACTACTGGAGTTACACCTCCGAGCATTCATGACGTCTTTCACGTCTCACAGTTGCGGAGATATGTTTCCGACCCTTCTCATGTTATTGAACCGGATGTGATTCAACTAAGGGATGACCTATCATTTGAAGCTTCACCTGCAAGGATTGTCAATCGAAAGACTATGCAGTTAAGGAACAAAGAAATTCAACTCATTAAGGTTGTGTGGGATCAGAAGACTGGAGATGCAACGTGGGAGCTGGAAGAGAAGATGAAGGATCAATATCCAGAACTTTTTCTCGGTACGTATCATACCCGTAGTTTCGAGGACGAAACTATTTTTAGAGGGGGAGTATTGTAACATCCGTATTTTCGCTATGCGTTATTTAGCGTTATTATTGTATAATTTGTCGTATTTATGCTATAATAAGCAATTTCCTGTTCGCTAGTAAGTGAATTAATTAAATCAAGATCAAATTAAATTGGAGAGTTAATATTTCATATTAATTCATGGTTCGAATATCGTCAAAAAATTCTAACGAAGTTTTGTCGCGTTTCGAATCGCCGGACAGTTTTGCCGCAGATAAAATCCTAAATAAACCCCGGTTTCGATGAAAATCGAATCGTAACTTGTCGTGATCATTTTTGAATGTTTGATAAGATTTTTATTATTTATAATATAATATTATTACGCGATGAATTAATTTCTCGTCAAATTAATTTACGCGATTTTATCGGCGGGTAAAATCGGTAACGCGGTTATTCGACGCCGTGTTTTGACAACCATTAGACTCTAGAATTATAGGGTAATCATGAGAGATGTGAGATTAGATGGGTAGGATTAGATGATGTGATTAGCATCTCATAAAGTGCTAGGTGTCATTATTTGGGTGATTAGCATTTTAACTTTTTCCTAAACCATTACTAACCAAGCATTGTTTTTAATTGAAAAAAATAAAATACCCACCCCCTAAATCAGCCCAAGGCCGACCCCCCTCCCTCTCTCTACCCTATTTCATCTTCTACTTGTTCCTTTCCTAGTGTGAGAAAGAGCTTGAAGCTCCATGGCCTTCAACCACCATTTTCTTGCATTTTCAACCTCCAACCTTCATCATTCTTGCACCTAAGCTCAACCTCCACTTGATTCATCACCTTTACCATTCAAGTAAGGAGAGAAACTGATTTTTCTCCCCCATTTTTCTGCTCAAAACCGCGCCCCCTCCCTCTTTTGCTACTTGTAGTTTTCTTGCTTTCTACTCTTGATGCATTCTTGTTTTGTGTTTGATTTATGTTTGGTTGTGATCAATGATGGATATGAACATTATATCCCTAATTCTTGGAACCCTAGGCATGACCTAAGGGGAAAAAGAGGGAAGAAAATGTGATCCTTGTGAATCAAGTAATTGGTTGGTTAATTGAGCCTTTATGATGTTGTTGTTGTTGTATTTGTTCATAGTTTTGGAATTAGAAGTTATTGGGTAATTATTTTGTAGATTGAACCTATTCTTGATGAAGGGAGTTAGTGGAATTTAATTGAGGAAGCATGTATTTAATTGATGAAGATTATGTTTTGGTTGATATTCTTGTTGTAGTAGTTGATGGTTTTGTGTTAGAAGCATGATTAGGTATTTTATTTAGAAATTTGAGGCTCTTGAAATGTTGTATAGCATGCCTAGACTTGTTGATGATTGGTTTTTGGTGTTTAATTGTGATTTGATGAAAGAAAGGAATTGATCAAAATGGTGTTGTTAATTTTGAGTGAAGGTTTACAATTTTTTTAAAAAAAGGGTGTTAGGGCCGTGAGCCCTAGGGTGGAAAAAGGAGAAGAAAAATTGTTTTGCATACTTCTTTTAGTTGGTGTTAATATATTGGCCTTGCATTAATTTGGTTTTGTGAAATGATTTGGATGCAAGTGTTAGAAAATAAGTTATTTGAAAACTCTTGGTGAGAGGCATTGTGAAAATGGTTTTGATGCTTGATTTAAGTTTCCTTATGTGTGCTAGTTGTTATATGATGTTGAATAAGTTTTGGGAATAATGTATGGAAGTGGTTTACCTATTTAAAAGAAGATTTGCAATTTTTTTTATAGAAAAAAGGTGGTGGCCGAGAGGCCATAGGAGAGGATGGAAGGAAAACTTTGTTTGTGAACTGGGATATAATGCCTGAATGAATATGTTTTAGGCTTTGGAAATTTATGAAAAAGTGGTTAATTGAAGTATGCTTACTTTAAGGTTTTCAAGAAAGTAAGGATATGTGTTATGTTAACCTTTCAAGAAATGATTTTGATTTTGAATCCTATTTCTTTCAAGTAGCTAGTAATTAAATGCTTGAGTGAATACTTGGTTAGAAAAGGGTTAGGTTTGAGTGCCTAAGGTTTTGAGTTAAGTTTTAGCTTGTTATAAGTTTACTCGTGGTGATAGGAGTTGCGAATCCGGAGACCGTGCGACGTGGTCTCGTGGCTTGCAGTACCCCGTTAGCAAACAACTATGGTAAGGGCAACTCTTAGACATATATAAGTGTTATTATTTAATTTCAAGTCTTAAAGCGAAGAAGTCTGAGAACCTCAGGGTTCGAAGTGAGGGTCTCGTACCCCTTCGACTTTTTAATTCTCAAAATTTTATTTATGATTATTTAGTGGGCTAGTCTGCAAGTGGTTGGTAGCTGTCCCCAATCCCCCACACTTGTATGATTGGCTCTCTGCCAACTCCACTGAGTTGCAGAGGGATGAACTGATTTGTTGATGTCGGTGCTTGATATGATGCGAATGCTTATATTGCTGATACTGTTGATCTGAGTGCATTGTGTTAAGCTTGGTATGAATATTATTTGATACGCGATTGAATAATTATTTGAGTTGCTTGAATCATCGTATGCGGCGATTTATTCATTGATGTGAGAATGTCGTGTCATAATGTTTTTGAGCTTTGATCCGGATAACTTAGGGTGCTAGGACCCCTTCATTTTTTGGCAGCCTAGCTAGACGTTATAGCATTAAGTAACCGGAGTTGAATGTCCTAGGGTGGTCGTGGAGCCCAAAGCTACGGCTGGTATTCGGTGGATGGATCAGTGTTACTTTTCAGAATTGTCGAAAGTGTCTAGTGAGAGTGTTTGAGTCACGTTCTGAAACCTGTGCTGTTGTTATTCCTTGCTAACTATTGCTATGTTTATTGAGAAGTTGACCCTTTCCCGTGGTGCCTTCAATCAATGATGGTTACCCAGGCGATGACGAAGAGCGTGCCGGCGATGAGGACATCGTCGGAGATCATCTTTGATTTCCCAGACATAGAAATGCCCGCAGCGATGGAGTTCGACCCCATCTCCCGTCGCATTGTTTATACAGGGGATGTTGTACAGAGCTTCCGAGAGGGTGGTATAGTAGTGAGATAGGATACTTCGCGACGCACAGTCAGCTTCCCAATTCAGATGATGCATATGGTGGACGCTTGGCGAGCTATTCAGGGAGAGAGGACTATTCCAGCATCATCTTCTTCACCAGAGGGGCCTTTCGAGATCCCGAGGCGCACTGCTTCCCGACTTGCTACCCGAGGACGAGGACGAGGACCGAGGGTTCGATGGACCACTCGCAAGAGCGTGATTAGACGCGGGTCTGCAGGAGCATCTATTTCGAGGCGTTATTGAGTTCTCGGCGGGATCGAGCCCGAGGCGGCCGTTCTCCCATGTTATTCAGGACCCCTACCCCACTGGGACACCTCTCACCTGTCTGCAGAGAGTGTGGTGAGGCTGGGTGTAGCGGCGCGAGATTCTTGGAGAAGGCGGTGCTAGCAGAGGACGTGCCGGAGGGTGTGCTTGCGATGGCACCTTTCATCGATTTGACTGGAGAGGACTCGAAGGATGATGATGAGGAGGAGGAGGATCCATCTGAGGATCCGGATAGTTATATATAGTCGTCGTGTTGTCTGACTGTCTGTTTATGTTATTTTGGATGACTGTAGTATTTGCTTTTGGTGTACAGTTTGTTTTGATGACCAGTCGGGCTTGGTGGATGTTTTTTTGTATTACTAGGTAGACTGGTGATTTACTTTTGGAGCAGCCCCCTGCGTGGGTGTCTGCCGGGAGTACCCCAGGGTATAATTGCTCTCCTGAGGGTCTTCATACCATAGGTGTATTCTTTCGTACATCTTTATGCACTGTCTTTATTTTGTACGTACTGTTTACGCTGACGTGTTTATATATATATGTATGTATCTTGTGCATGTATCTTGTGTCTTAGATTGCACCATGTTTCTAAACGCTGTGGCAACTCTGTGTGTACTATGCGTACTATGCGGATATGATTGTTTAAAAAAAAAGTAGACTGCATTTTCCAAAGGACACAAGAGTACTGTTTTAAAAACGTGTCGCATATAGGTTTATTTCTAGTTTAGTAACGGTCCGAAAACGGGTCGTTACATTAATAATAGAGTTTTGGTCGATGTACAAGCCTATGGTAATGTCACTTCATTTGAAAAATTTGAGCGTTAATAACTTCAACTTTAAACACTTTGAGATTGGTGAGAGTGTGACTTGTAAATCACAGATTGTTGACTTATTTGAACTTACACCTCTAATTGGGCATTCTATTTATTGGCATGTTTTATGATACACTTTGTTGTCATACTCGTGTTTTTGCCCCTATTCAGTGAAAGTAGTTTCTATTGTTATAATTACCCAAGTAATTTGCTTGAGGGCAAGCAAAGCTCAAGTGTGGGGATGTGTTATCACACCAAATTGTCTACTTTTATAGAGCATTTTTAGTAATTAATTATATCATTTTGCACTATTTAAAGCATAAAGGCACTCACATATGTCCTATTTTGCAGAAATACCATAAAGACACCACTCAGAGCAAAAGATGCGAGAATGGACTGAAAACTGGCAAGTTTTGAAGAATTTTAGCACTTCTGGACGAGCGGTACGGCCTGATAGTACTTCAGTATGACCGTACCTAAATTAGAGAAACAGTAGGGGCATACCCTTTGGTTTGTACAACCTGGCGCCGATGAAAAAGTTCGGTACGGCCGTGCCAAAGGCAGTACAACCGTACACAGATGATGTCAGGGAGTGCAGAGTGCACAAGTACGGGCCAACGTCGCAAACAAAGTCTGGTACGACCGCATATATATTCGATACGATGGTACCCCATCCCAGATTGTGTAGATTTGAAGACCAGATGACCTAACCCGCATCCTAACCTATAAATAGGCCCTCTTAGCCTAAGCTTTGAACCTTTTGACGAATTTCTAAGTCTAAAACCCCCTTTTTGAGAGTTCTACATTATTCCCTTGCTTTTTTGTTGATCCTTGTTTCCTTGGAGCTTGGTGCCAATCCCGTTTCGTTACCGGAGCTCGTGAGGATGTGAAAAACGTGCTTAAGGACCGTCGTCATACCGAAAGGATGTCGCGGTTTATATTTCATTCTCTTTACTATAGATTCCTATGGTTTTATGATCGTGTTTATGTTATTATCATTAGATATGAGTAGCTAAACCTGTAACACCCCGCCGCCCTATCTATGCTTTATTCTACATAATTAGCCTAACTCGCGTAATTAATGTTAATAAAAATACGAGGGAATTAAAACTAAAGGCATAAATAAGACGACGACGCATCACGGTGAAGTAACTAGTGTCATCAAGATATGTATATAGGTTTTCTCAAAAAAATGGCCACATTAGTATGGCGTAGATTATCAGAGTGCAAAAGTAAGTGTAGTGTAAATAGTACAAACAGTCATCCAGAATATAAAGCCTATGAGGCTAACCTGCGCCTCATTTAAACAAACCAACATAAACAAACATCAACAGAAAGACTCCTAGCGAAAAGAACTGAAGACCATCAGCGAGGTAGATGCTGAGAGTTCCTACTCCAGAATCCAGCTCGCCTGCAACTCAGAACTCTCCCCAACACTGATCTTCGGGGCCTGCCTCGCCATCGGCAGTATCACCAGGAACTACTGCTGCATCTTCCTCAACATAATCTAATACAGAGATAATACATATACACACAAACATACAAACACAGGGAGGTAAGAATAAAACATCCATTAAAAAGCGGGAAATGCATAAGTAGAATGCGTGTTAGACAATCCAAACAGATAATCATATATATATATACAAGTAGGATCTAACTACCCTCTTCCACTTACCCCATGTCTCTCAATGAGTTGTGCACTACGACATCTTTTCTTTACTATTGTCACTGTACTCCCCATTTCTGTTAGGAATATTTATTGGCGAACCCCCTTTCCGTTAGGTTGCCGTCCATTTTTCTGATAGAGACTTCCGTCTCCCTTTTCTGATAGGGAACAGACTAGCCTAGTCCACGAGGTATTCCCCTTTTCCGTTAGGAATCCTCCCGCCCTTTTCCATTAGGGACGTCCGTTTCCCCCTTTTTCGATAGGGAACAGAGTGGATCTAACTTGCTGGGCGAGGTATCCCCCTTTTCTGTTAGGGATCCTCTCCACATCACATTCCCGTTAAGAATGGAGTGGTTACTACTGCAATATCATATGCATGCATCTAACACCTCATCATCATATGCCTCACATCATGTTATGCACATATTCCCAAAAATATCCCTTTAATCATGTTAACTCATACCAAAAGCTATACTTAGACATTTTAGCATGCAAAGGCAACATACAACACATATTCTCATATAATACACATTCACTCATGTTACCCTAAGCATGTTACTACCCACATAGAGCATATACAACACAACTTACAAGTAAGCATATTATCAGGCAATCATATTTAATAATAAAATAATCCTAAGTTAGTTAATGGGTCTACCACGCCTATCCTTAGACGTGGCATACCATAACCCCTATCCTTATGTGTTACTGATATCAACCCCTAGTAGGGCTTAGGTCACCATACACATGCCAAACAGTCATTACTACTAAACATAACCCAATGGAAGTATATTCTTTGTCCCACCTGGTACTCGAAGAACTCAGAAACACAATTGGACACAGAGACGCAATCAGGAACTCATGAACAAACACACCAACACTCCCTACACTAAGTTCAGATTCAGCCATACCATCCAAAGGGCCAAGGGTCATCCAATCCACCGAGCATGCCAGCAATAAACTGGAAACACAAAAACGTACTCGGATTAGAATTAGGGCAACTAATGAAATTAGTAAAATACAAAGAGGCTCACGGCCTGGTACTGTCCAGGGTCCCAACAATTCCAACTTACCCAAAATTAACTTACGGCAAGCTTTCACAAACAATCGGTACCCGTATTAGCACCAAAACCTTAAAATACGAAGAACAGTTAATTAGGGACAATCCAAACCACTAAGAGAATCACGAAATCAGAATCTAGACATGGAGAACAGAGGCTCAAGTCTCTGTCTCATGGTCCAAGGAATCTTCTCCTGGAGTTCTGGCAAAACCCTAGCTCGTTCGGTACACGTTCGGTCAAACCGGGGTCCAAAACATAGTCTGATTAGGCTAGGAACTAAAATAAATTTGAGAACTAGAATACACATGATGAAACCAGTGATGAATAGTATAGGGGTATAGGTTACCTCAACGAAACGGCATTCGGAGATAAGCCCTAACATTCCCGAACGGTAACAGACGAGTTTACACCGTCGGGTTGATGAACCGGTACAAGAGATTGCTTGGAATAGGAACTCCAAAGCTCAAGGAACTCAAAAATGGTGGTTAAGGTCTGTAAATGGGTTTAAGGATCGTGGTTGGTAAAAAGAAGAAGTGAAAAATTGATTTAAGGTGAAAAATGCTTAAATAGGAAAACCGGATTCGCTTAGCATGTAACTCGTGCTTGGCAGAAGCTTGCGCGCTCCGGGCGTGCTTGAGCGCGTCCCACGCGCATCTATGCGTCATGCTTCATGCTGAAGGAACCTCCTGCATGCACGCCACGCATCTTGGTCAGTGAACGGTCCAATCACAGCGTGTCACGTGGCACCATACACCAGCGCGCGCCACGCGCGCCCAAGTGTGCTTCACGGGCTTTTACACTGTTTTGTCCATTTTCGCGCGATTTCTTCGGTTCTGATGTCCGTGCGGTCCAGAACTCAATACCCTAACACTTAAAAATGATTCCTAACATAAGAAGACATCACATGGACTCAAGAACAAAGGTTCAAAGTCTCATTTACTCGTCCGAAAACTCACACTCGCCTAAGGGTACGAACACACAAAACCCTAATCCTGACTCCGATCGTTCTCAAATTTTACAAGGCTTCAAAGACTCATATCAAAACCTTATCAAACATAATTCCAACTTCAACCAACATACCAAACCTCAAAACACACTCTCATACAAGTTCATGGTAACACAGAAAGCGAATACACAGCCGAAAAGTAAAATATACAGTCAAATACTCACAATACCCACTTAAGGCACACAAGTACACATAACACACACACACTAAGCAAGATTTAGAAAAATGAGGATATTGCAAAGCCCATCACTACGGGTGATGGGGAATCCTTTACAATGTTTTTGATATTTTTCTAATTAGTTTTAAGAGTTTCTATTTATTTGATTGACTGTTTTATCCCTAGCATGCTTAATCCTATAAGGCCTGATCAACCTTTAATTAGTTGACTTAATTGGTGGCGACCATACTATAGTTAGTTAACAGATCTCTAGGAATAAAAGAACTTGCTTTATATGCCAGGATAAGGTTATTGCTTATTTCTAATCGGTTATTAGATTAACAAACTCGTCTGTTCTCAATGTTCTTTCTTTTAATTACCTTCTTGGACCAAACAAAGTAGTTATCTAGGAAGAAGGCTATTAACTGGGTAGTTATTAGTAATGTTAGAGTGAGATTTTTTTGATAGGCAAATGTTAGTTGTTAGTAATTGTTAGAAATGTTAGTTTCCTGGGTTTGAACCCGGGACCTCCAGCTTAAACTCCTTCAGCTATTTTTGGCTTTCAATCAGAAAATAGATCTCATAGTAATTAATTAGTAAATTCAGGAGCTTAGTATTGGTGAACCTGGTTCCTCTAGGCCTCCCATAATATTCTTAATCTGTTTTTGCACTTCGTTTAATTACTATTTTATTTACGTGACAATTCTCGCTATTCTCTAATTACAACCTTCGTTAGCCTAATAGGATAGATTCTTTACTTCATTGGTACTCCCGCATTCCTTATGGGTTTGACATTCGGAGTCTTAAAAATACTCCACTTTTATTATGAGTTACGATCGGGTGCAGTTGCCTGGGCCGTAACAGATCTTCAAGCCAAGGTTAGTGATTTCATTATTGATAGTACATGGCAACTTCCTATTTCTCTTGCTCCTCTTCATTGCTTTGATGGTTGAAATACAGTAGCTAAGTATCCCATTGCTGGCAGCTGATGATGTTTTTGTTTGGTCCAATACAGCTTCTGGTTTATTAACCTTCAAGGATGTTTTTTTGTTTATTAAACCAACTGGCCAGTTAGTTCCATGGACTAAACAGATTTGGAGTCATTGTATCCCTCCCTCAATGTCTTTTATACTTTGGAGAATTCTGCATAATAGGTTGCCACAGATGATAACTTATGGTCGACAGGCTGCGCCACTATTTTAGTGTGTAGCTTATGTAATCAGGCTTATGAGACTACACACCATTTATTCTTGACATGTCCGTTTGCTCCACAGTTATGGAATTGGTTTAGTGGTATTATCCAGTGTTCTATTAATTGCTCTGATTTTTTATCTGTCTTTGATGTGTGCAGTAAATGTTGGAGCTCGCAATTAATGGATGTTGTTACAGCTGGAATTATAAACATCGTTTATTATATTTGGCATTGTAGAAATAAGGCTAGATTTGAAGATAAGTCTATTATGGTCCAAGCCACAATCAACCTTATTATTTCTAGCGCCTCTCTAACTGGTAAAACCAGCAAAGTGTTCATGCACTCCTCTGTCTCTGAATTGACGATCCTTATAGCTTTCTCAGTTGATGGTCACTATTGAAGCTCCCTTGCATCAAAGAAGTTTTATGGCTCCCTCCTAATTGTAATGTGACCAAATGCAACACTGATGGGGCTGCCAAAGGTGCTCCCAGGTCTTGCTGCTTGTGGGAGAATTTTTAGAGATGCAAAGGCTGCTATCATGGGATGCTTCTCTAGGAATTTAGGCACCCAATATGCTTTTCAGGCTGAACTTGTTGGTGCTATGACTGCTATTGAAATAGCTTTTAAAAAAGGTTGGTGGAATCTTTGACTTGAATGTGACTCCCATCTAGTTGTTCATGCTTTCAAAAACAGTGGTATTGTTCCTCGGAAGCTCAGAAATAGATGGAATAACTATGTGTTGCTGACTAAACAAATGAATTTCATTGTCTCCCATATTTCTGTGCTAATAAGTTGGCCTTGTTTGGACTACTATTTCTGGCTTTGCTTGGTGGGATTCGATCCCTTCCTTTATTAGGGAGGATTTTTTCAGAAATAGATTTGGTCTTCCTAATTGTAGATTTAGATGATTCTTCCATGGGTAAAGTGTTTGTCCCCCCATGTTTCCTTATATTTTGCAATTTTTTTAATAAAAGATTTGTGTGCTGCAAATGATAGGTAGTGTCTGTGGAGCCAACATAGTTAGGATCACTTACACTATTGTGATGCTTTTACATGCCATTTTTGCCTTAAAAAAAGTAGATGCGAGAGGCAGCTTGAGTTTATAAGCTACTGCCCCTACCTTGGAAAGGATGGAAAAAAGACCAAAGTATCACATACCCAATTTTTGTTGTTTTTGCAAGGCCACTGAAGATTGTCTATATGGTTGCGGTTTCACTAAGACATGGTCACCCACCGCAAAAGTCCACTTGGCATCGCTTCTTATCAACTTGTTGTTTCATTCTCTGCTGAGCCCGGAGTAAATTGGTCTTTAATTGCAGTAGCAGCTCATCTCTGCTGACCAATTGAGCTTGTAATTCCTGAGAATGCTCTGAGCAAGGATGCTATCTAGTCAATTGAGGCAGGTCTCTACCATATAGCCTTGAAAGGGGTCATTCCGACTATAAGATGGTATGAGATGTTATACCAATATTCAGCCCATGGAATGCTTTAGCCCACTGTTTTGGATTTTGAACGGTCAAGCATCGTAGATACATTTCCAAGCACTTGTTGAGGGCTTCCGATTGACCATCGGATTGAGGGTGATACACTGCACTCATGGCTAGATAGTCCTTTGAAGGTGAAATAGATGTTGCCAAAATTTGCTGGTGAAAACCTTATCTCTATCGGACACAATAGATTTGGGTAATCCATGCAGCTTAACAATGTCAGATATAAAAACCTCAGCTACTTTCTTACTATCATAATCAGACTTCAATGGAAAAAAATGACCATATTTGGCAAGTCTATCAACAAAGACCATGATAACAGTGAAACCAAAGGATAGAGCAAGCCCGTGATAAAATCCATTGCAATATCCTGCCAAACTTGATCAGGAATGGGCAAGGGTTGTAGGAGGCCAGCAAGAAATTGATTGGAAGCCTTGGCTTATTGACAAACTGAGCATTGTTGGATGAATTGCCGAATATCATCTTTCATATGAGGGCAATGTTCTTGTAACCCCTGAGTGACCACTTATAGGAGAAGAATGGTACTCCAACAATACTTTGGAAATTAAGGGGCTATGCTGAGGTAACAACAACCTACCTTTCCAATACAATAGACCATCCCTGGTAGTATAATTAGGATTTTGACAGGTATGTGCAGTACATTGTGTAACCAAATCAAATCAGAGAGTTCATGGTGCTGCTAAATTTCCTGTTTCAAGGACTATAAAAACTGATGATGTGCTTCTGACCAAGCCATTTAAAGAACCCTGGAAAGGGCATTAGTAGCCAGGTTTTCCTTCCCCGGTTTGTACTCAATCCTAAAATCAATGTGTAAGTCAGATGCATCAGTTTCCAAAATAAAAGGATGCTAGAAATCAGGTAAAGCAAGCACAAGAACTGAAGTCACGACTTTCTTCAATGTCAAGAATGCTTGTTCAGCTTGAGTAGCCCACAAAAATCCATCTTTCTTTAGAAAATCTGTGCGAGGCAAAGCAATGGCCGCATAAGATTTAATGAATTTTCTGTAGTAGCTGGTGAGACCAAGAAAACCCCTTAATTGCTTGACATTAAGTGGTCTTGGCCAATCAACAATAGGCTGCACTTTATTCTTGTCCATAGCAACACCATTTCCCGAAACCGTGGGACCAAGATAGTCGGCATTTAGACAATTTAGCATAGAGGATGTACTGTTGTAAGACCTGCAAAACACTTTCCAATCTTCCAAATGACTAGTCCGAGTAGGACTATAGACTAGTATGTCATCAAATAAAACTAATGCAAATTTTCTAAGAGTATGGTGAAACACTTTGTTCATCAAACATTGAAATGTAGCCAGGGCATTTGATAGACCAAAGGGAATCACATGCCACTCATAATGGCCATGAAGAGTTCTAAAAGTTGTTTTGTGTCGGTCCTCGAGTTTCATGAGAATTTGACGATAGCCAGATCTTAAATTACCTTAGAAAAAAACTTAGCACCATGCAATTCATCCAATAGTTCATCAACCATTGGCATAGAGAAGTTGTCCTTTATAGTGAGAGCATTCAAAGCTCTCTAGTCAGTACAAAATCGCCAAGTACCATCTTTTTTTTTTTTTGAAAAAAAGAATAGGTGAAAAGAAAGGACTAGTATTGTAATGCCCCAAATTCTCTAAGCTAAGTTGAGAATAAGTATGAGGAGTTGTGTGATTGTATCTTAGCTTAATTTGGTTTCAAATTGAGAGAATATGATTATATAAAGTTTTAAGGTGTAAGTTGTTGATTTTGAGTTAAGAAATGAGTTGGAATTAATCCTAAGATGATTGGAAGTGTTAATTTGGTGTTAGAATTGAGTTTTTTTTATTTCTATGCAGTGCGAATTGATTCACACACCTCTTGAATCGATTCAAGCACTTAAATCCCTCTGGGAATCGAATTTGATCAGTTGTGAATCGATTCACACAAAAACAAGTCACTAGGAGTCGAATTGGGAGCTGTAGGGAATCGATTCACTCACTTAAATTCGCGTAGGCACTTTTCTGACTATGTGAATCGATTCACACTAAGCAGTGAATCGATTCACAGGCATGAAAATGCTTAAAAACTACAGATATTTTTGAGCAGAACGCAGAAGGGAGGAAAAAGGGATGAAAAAGGGAAAGGAAGGGGCGATTTTGAGGAGAAGAAAAGGGACACAACCATGCTAGTTTGAGCTCCTCATTTCTTCTTCTCCCCTTTTGTTTTGCAACTCTCTCATCTTCCCTCTTCCTCTTATTTTATGTTATGTTCTTTATGGTAGAAAAGGGGAATATGTTAGGGTTTGGATTGAGAAAAATTAGAGGGAGTCTGTGAGATTCTTGCTAGAATTCTTCAATCTCTAGCTTGGATGAGAGTTTAGAGAGTTGAAGTGGAGCTCTAATAGATGTATTGGTGGAACCCTAGAGGTAAGGAAGCGGAAAACCGAATTTGGAGGAGAAAAGAGGTAGAAGATCAAGCTTCTTCGAAGAATGGCTCAAGTTCTGGGGCATGAAGAAGAGGATGAAAGGTGTGGATTAAGATTTGGGAAAAGTTGAAGAAACCCTAAGATGAAGAAAGAGGAAAAACGTGAAGAGAATCACAGAGGTCAAAGCTCCACCCTTCTTGCTCAAGATCTTGAAGAATAATGGTGAGTTCTTCAATGCTCAGGTGATGGGCACCCATAAGTCCCACACATAGGAATTTATTTTCCTTGAGTATTATGTGAACCCCAGGTTCAAGTTAGGGATTTTGAGTATCCATATGAAGTAGAGTCTATTATTATTATTATTGAGATTTGATAGTGGGTTTGACTGCAAGAGGTTGGATGGCTGCCCCCAACCCCCCACACTTGAATGTATGTTTGATGTTTGCTCTCTTGTAAACTCCATAGAGTTTCAAGGGATGTGTTTCATGTATGTTTCGTCCGTTAACTTGATCAGTTGTGCGGCTTGTCAATGAGCCCTAAGGGTATGTCAATGAGGTCAATTCAAGGACCTTAGGAAAGTATGTAATTAGAAGAATGTTTGAAGTAGATATTCATGATTTAGAATGAGTCTTATTATGAGTATAGCATGTTTTTACCTCTAAGTAAGTAGTTAGCTAGGAATGAATGTTGTTAATGTTAAGCTAGATTCATTGAAATGATTATAAATTTCCTTGAATAGTTAAATGAGGATGATCTTAATAAATCTTAGTTAGCTAAGTTGCATTTCTATCAACAGGCATAAAAGCATAAGCATAAGCTAAAGTCCATGGCAAGACTCCTCTATCTAAAGGAGAAGCACGGTATGGTGAGCCTCATGGGATGCCACTTGGATGGTTAAGACGTCTGACCACCATATTGTAGACGTTACTCGGGGTCCCGGGACCAAAGCCTTGACAAAACCCAGTATCGAAGATTCCCTGTTCAATATCGATTCAACTAGTGGGAATAGCTAGAACGCGCTTAGTAGCAAAGCAAAGCTGACTACGAACTTATTAATGTTCAAGTCTATGAATGTTAATGAATTCCTTGTATATATATATATATATCTTTGGAATTAGCTTAGTTAAGTAAAGGTTATTGTGGATTGAAAATCCTTAGATGCTAAATTACTTAATAGTAATGATGCATAGAAGTAGAAAGAGTTGTGATAAGTTCACTTAAGAAAGCCAACAAGCTATATTGATTGGAGTCTATAGAATAAAGTTTATGACCAAATCCAATTACATAAGAGAAAAGCAAAGATGCTCTGAGTATAGAGTAAGTGAGAACAATATGTTTTTAATTAAGAAGGTTGTATTTATAATGCACCTAATTGCCGTGTTAAGTATCGGTTAGGGAATGAATGTTTATAGAATTAATGTGTGTTTGCTATACAATTTTGTATCTAGTTATTCACAAGCCTTTAAATGGTATATTGGACTTAGGATTATCCTACCCCTCAATATACTAAGTTGTAAGTTTAGGTTAGCACATTCTAGGGCGTTTTCGCTTAGGATGTCTAATAAGTTCTCAACCAAGTCCTTACGGTATCGGATAAGTATGTGTAGGTGTATAAAGCCTAAGTTAGTCTGGTCAAATTAGCGTGATTCGACGAGGGAATGGTGAGGAGTCCGTGAAGGGCTCACTGAGATTTATAATCTCACCCCGTTCCTTTTATTTGTTTTCAGATAAGCAGGTACCGAAGATGATGAGGCGAAGCTCCAAGCTTGGGACTTATAAACCAGTTTTATAGTGTAATGGAATTTTATATTCCGAGTATTGTATATGTTGTAATCTATTTAATAGATTAATGATTTGAGTTTAATTTATGACTTGGATTACTGTAATTAAGTTTGTAAATTATTAGAAATTTCTGTGCTTTAATGTAATTTGTCGTACTTTCAATTATATTGAGGTATGGGTGTTACAAGTACTAGGTTGGATAATACCTTATGCAAGCATTATGTGACCATGCTTTCAATAGAACTTTTTGACTGTGGGGGTACCAATAGGGGCGTTCTTTGACTGTTTTGGACTCATCAAGGAGAGGAATGGCATGATGTTGCTCCGCTGTAGGTGGTAAACCAGTAGGTTCCTAGAACACAATTTACACCTTATAACCGATTTCTATCGCACCTTATCGAATGTCTCCTTCGGAGCTGATTGAGATGAAGAGCCAGATTGAAGACTTGATGGCCAAACAGTTTATACGACCAAGCATATCTCCTTGGGGAGCACCAGTACTGCTCGTGATAAAGAAAGACGGACGTTCGAGACTCTGCGTGAACTACCGACAACTCAACAAAGTGACTATCAAGAATCGGTATCCTCTACCGCGCATCGATGATTTGATGGACCAATTGCGAGGAGCTGCTGTTTTCTCGAAGATCGATCTTGAAGTCTAGTTATCACCAGATTAGGGTTAAGACTGGAGACATTTCCAAGACAGCCTTTAGAAATAGATATGGACATTATGAGTATCTTGTAATGCCATTCGGAGTGACAAACGCACCTGCTATATTCATGGACTATATGAATAGGATCTTCAATTCATTCTTGGATCGGTTCGTCGTTGTATTCATCGATGACATTCTCATTTATTCGAAGAGTCTGGAAGACCATCAGGAGCACCTACACCAAGTTTTACAGATTTTGCGCGAGGAGAAGTTGTACGCCAACCTGTCCAAGTGCAAATTTTGGCTTGATGAAGTGAAGTTTTTGGGACATGTAATCTCGAGAGAAGGAATTGCTGTAGACCTTGTCAAGGTAAAGACGGTGTTAGCATGGGAACAACCGCAGACCATAATCGAGATCCGGAGTTTTGTAGGTTTAGCGAGTTATTATTGGAGATTTATCGAAGGTTTTGCTCGGATCATAGCACCATTGACGCAACTAACAAGGAAAGATACCGAGAAGTGCCAGACAAGTTTTCAACTTTTGAAGGAACGTCTAACGACATCACCAGTCTTAGTTATGCCGCAACCTGATGAACCATACAAAGTTTATTGTGACACTTCTCACTAAGGTTTAGGATGCGTTTTGATGCAACGTCGGAGAGTCGTAGCTTACGCTTCGCGACAACTGAAGAATCATGAGAGAAACTATCCAACACACGATTTAGAGCTTGCTGCAATTGTTTTTGCGTTAAAGATTTGGAGACACTATCTTTATGGATGCACGTTCGACGTATTCAGTGACCACAAAAGCCTGAAGTATCTATTCAATCAGAAAGAGTTGAACATGAGGCAAAGACGTTGGATGGAGTTTTTGAAGGACTATGACTTCACATTACAATATCACCCAGGAAAGGCGAACGTTGTACCTGATGCACTGAGTAGGAAGAGTATTCACACTGCCGGACTGATGGTGAAGGAATTGGAACTAATTGAAGCTTTCCGTGATTTGAACTTGACGGTGGAATTTTCTCCAGGGAAGATAAGCTGTGGAAGGATTACCGTAACCAGTGGACTATTGGAAGAGATTAAGGAACTACAAGTTGCAGATGAACTGTTGAAGGAGAAGAGAGAACTGATTAATCAAGGTATAGAAGGTGAGTTTACCATAGGACAAGATGGCATTATCAGAATCAAAGGGAGAATTTGCATGCCAGCTAATGATGGGCTGAGGAAGACAATATTTGACGAAGCACACAAGAGCAAACTTAGTCTTCACCCCGGGACAACGAAGATGTACCAGGATTTGAAGCAAAAACTTTGGTGGCCTGTACTGAAGAGGCAAGTAGCCGACTATGTTGCTTCCTGCCTAACCTGCCAGAAAGCTAAAGTGAAGCACCAGAGACCTGCTGGAATGGCTCAATCGCTTGATGTGCCTGAGTGGAAATGGGACATTATTTCTATGGACTTTGTAGTAGGACTGCCAAGAACCCAGAAGAAATTTGATGCTATTTGGGTAGTCGTGGATTGTTTGACTAAGTCAGCACATTTCTTACCGGTAAAGACCACCAGCAACGTAGAAAAGCTTGCAGAGATATACATCAGGGAGATTGTCTAACTGCATGGAGTGCCGTCGAGTATAGTTTCAGATCGTGACCCGAAGTTTACTCGCATTTATGGAATCACAAGCAACCACAATCAATCACACAACACAAATCAATTATTAAATATAAGCACATTTAAAACTAATTAAATAAACAATTTATTGCGTATAAAAATCTGGTTCGTTCGAAGGCAGATTGCTCACCTGAAAATGCACAGGGGGAAAAAGGGTCAATTTTTGAAACATCTCGGTTTGCAATTCCGGTTAGACAGCGTGAAAGAATTATTTTCGATGAGTCACAACACAAGTCTCAGTTCGTCAATATGATCACCGGAGTGGCCAGAAATGAGACCTGGAGTAGGGACTCCGGGCAAAACAGGCACTTCGTCAACTTTGACGTAACAAGAAAAGGACTAGTGCTTATCAAAGGTTTCGACACGAGGAATCAAAAAACGATGTTTGTTTTCCCAAGCTGTGGTTGTGGTGGCCAAAAATGCAAAATACAGTTCACCCTGGTGAGAATACAACATGATTTCAGTCTCGAATTGTCGAGATAAGGCCATAAAAGGATTCAGTAGGTGATTTTGTATAAGAATGTGTAGTTTTCGAAATTTTTTGTGGCCTACTAAGAGAAGAATCGAAGAGATAGAAAATGGGATAAGAGATAATACGACTCGTTATACGTGATTTGGGGTGCAAATAGTAACTGAAAAGAAATATAAAGGGTTGTATATAGAAATAAGGAGGAGTGTACGCAATAAAAAGCCCAAAACTCATATTTATACTTTTTAAAACTATTTTAATCCCACAAACTGATTTTAATACCTCTTTTACACAAAATAAAATCCCAAAAATATTAATATTTCAAAAACTAATATTTTATAAAAATAAAATAAATAAATAATATATTACCAATATTTTCTAAAATTACGAATAAACAACAAATCAACATTTTTCAATAATTCAAACACACATAAGGCACCAAAATTATTAAATCTATAAATCATAATAATCAATAGCATGAACACAAATTTAAAAATACACGAGGTACGAAAATGTCGGATGTTACACTCTTCGTCCCTCAAAAGAAATTTCGTCCCCGAAATTTGTGTAAACCTCAAGGACAAAATAAAAGAGTATCATTTAGCTATCACGTGTTCATTTTGTCTGAATGGTTCATAAACACATGAAGACAATTTAAAAACTGTAATTTTAGAGATAAAAATAGACTAAACCCTAAATTGGATAAAAATGGCCTGGAAAGGATAAAAATACCTCCAGGGAGGTGAGGAAAGCCCTAGAAGTTTCTAGAAGATAAAAAATTAAATATTTTCAATATCTACCGCATCGCAATGCGATGCGACTGCGAGGGAGTACCGTCATGACGCGGTGGTTCCTGCCACCATCACCGTAGGTTAGCTGACATGTGTAAAGGAAAAGGTACGGTCGCGACGCGACGGTACGCTACCTGTGAGTGGTACCATCACGACTCGATGGACCCAAACCACAACTATGAATAGCGCCCTTCCCCTCCCTTCCTCATAAGCCACTTTTCACCTTCCTTCCTTTTCTCGGGGACACGGGAAGCAGCTTTAGAGGCGAGGGGTGCGAGCGACAGTGGTCTTCTAGTCAGGTATGGGGAGATCTGGACCCTATCCTCCAGGGATGGTAGGAGTATGATAGGTGTAGAATAAGGATGTAGGAGGGCCCTAGCCCTACAGGGGTTGATACCCCAACACTTTAGGAGAGGTGTTGCGACTATGATTGTTAAGGATAGTCGTCATTATTCTGTCAACTAGTAAAAATCTTGGGTGTCGTGTGATGAATGCTAGGATGCATGTGATTTGTGTTTATTGATTGTGCTTGATCATGTGTATAGATGATGGTCGCCCTTAGCGATGATAGGACAGATGTTGGAATCAAGTGGATTCAAAAATAATGACTCTTAATTGTTTTGATGATAACAAATAATGATAAGAACAATTTATCCTCCGATGTGTTAGTGTGGAGAAATTAGCGAGTAAGTCACTATTCATAGATGGAACTGTCTTAGAAAGCTCTGGCTATGTTCGCATTTCACCCTTTGGTCCATTCCTTTAAGTTTGACATTGATCATCAGGTAAGAGCTGATGACATCAGCGTCTTATAGACTAAGCTCTGGCAGTCAATGCTCTGGTAAGAAACTCTGTAGTCAACCATCTAGTAGACCATGCTCTGGTGAGGCCAAGCTCTGGTAGGACTACACTGTTGGAATCCTGCATCTGGTACTACCAGGCTCTGGTCGATGAAAGCCTAAGTGAAACTACACTGAAGAACTTGCCTCTGGTCCATGCTTACTCTGGTAAGCAGAGTATCTCAATAACAATCATCATCTGGTAGAAGATGCCTCTGGTTGGAAACCAGACTGAGTAAAGCATTAAGGACTATATCAAGCATTAAAGAAATCTCATTGATGACCCTTTAATGTAAGAGGAATCAAAGGCCAAATGGAATGTCAACGGAAATAATCATCAAATTCTGTCTTGCCAGAGCAGATAATCGTGCTAGAGGTGGAGGACAAGCAAAGGGACTCACAATTTACACCTACTGGTTGTTTCTAGTTGTGGTTGAATGAAGGTTTCTTTTTTGTTGTCATCGGGTTTGGAAGATGATGTTTCCGGGATTTCGCATATAGATAATCTTCGTTCTTGGAAGGATTGTCCAGGTTGCATATCGTATTCGATTCGTCTTGGAATTGACGTTGTTGATAATGCCCTACATAAGGCCCTAGTGTGTTTAGTGTGACCAACGTGCCAGAAATCAACATGAGTAGTGTTGTGTATTTTAGAGCGAATGTCAATTCTGGGTGGTTGGAATGGTATGTCTTCAGGGTGTTTAGAAGATGATATTTTTAGGTAAGCCTTCATCTTACAGAATTTGACCTCAGCATTTATGTTGCTATTCTCCAATTGGTACTTGCAGACCCATGGACATTGAGCCTCGTTGACGGAAGAGTGTGATGTGCCGAAAAAATGTAATACACACTTGCAATTTACAGGGAAAGTGTATTCCGCTTGTTTCTGGTCTTCCTTTTTATCTAAACGTGTGTCGTTAATCCAAACACGCACTATACCAGTGCTATTAATGGGAATTTGTGGCATGTAATGGATTTCGCAGTGATCTATTTTAATGGACCGCCCACGTATTTTCTCACCCAATTGTAGTGCAAAATTGGGGAAAGTAATTTGTATCAATTTTTCGGATGATGATGCAGAAACCTCAGTTGTTTTTGATTTGTAGTTGCCGTCAATGGTGTCGTTAATGTTGAGAGCCATGGAGACTGCGATTATTATAATAAAAGGGTTTTAATTGGTAAAACATATTATCTGCGAAGTATTATTCCTTAATATAGGTGAGAATTAAGTAAACTGTAGACGTTTGAGACGGAAATGCCCTTGGGTACCAGATCGGGAGACTGTAGCGCTCGAAAGACTTTTGCCCATTATCTGGTAGATGGTAGCTCTTATATATGAGTGCCCTCTATCGCTCTTGCGGTCATCCGTTTAATATTCCCGGATGACCGCCGCGCTCGGTACCCACTTTTGTGCTGGCACAGCGTGATTGGTCCTAACGAAAAGGAAAGCGCCGTAAAACACTGCGTGCTATAACAGTATTATGACCCTATTGGCCGTTACGTTTAGTGGGAAACATGTGGGACCCACCACTTGCGTGCATAGAAAGAAATGCTATGTGAATTCGTGCGAGTACACCGCCGAGTCGGAAGTAACTATTTAGGTTGCAGAGTACAGTACATTAAAATAATATATTATAATTATTGTTTTTATTTTTGATAACATATATATATAGTGTTATATATATTTTTAAATTTTTTTGAATGTGTAATACAATCGCGCTTCCAAACTAACAGTTTCTGGTCCATAAGTATCCACTAAAACATGCAAAAGGCCCAATTCACAATCTGACAGTCCAACTCTCTCCACCATGACTACAAAACTTACCAAACAAACAAATATATTAAAACCCTAACGTAGTGGGTGACAGCTGTATCCCTTTATTAAATTTAACCAATTGCAACATAAATCTTAATTCACATGCTATTGGTGGGTCCCACATGTTTCCCACTAAACATAACAGCCAATAGCGTCACAATACTTTTACAACACGCCGCGTTTTACGGAGCTTATCACTTCGTTAGGACCAATCACGCTTTGCCAGCACAAAAGTGGGTACCGGGCGCGGTGGTCATCCGGTAATATTAAACCGCAAGAGCGATAGAGGGCACTCATATATAAGAGCTACCATCTACCAGATAATGGTCAAAAGTCTTTCGAGCACTACAGTCTATCGATCCGGTACCCAAGGGCATTATTGTCACCTGGATGCCATTTTTGCCTTAAAAAAAAAGTAGATGCGGGAGGCAGCTTGAGTTTATAAGCTACTGCCCCTACCTTGGAAAGGATGGAAAAAAGACCAAAGTATCACATACCCAATTTTTGATGTTTTTGCAAGGCCACTGAAGATTGTCTATATGGTTGCGATTTCACTAAGACATGGTCACCCACTGCAAAGTCCACTTGGCATCGCTTCTTATCAACTTGTTGTTTCATTCTCTGCTGAGCCCGGAGTAAATTGGTCTTTAATTGTAGTAGCAGCTCACCTCTACTGACCAATTGAGCTTGTAATTCCTGAGAATGCTCTGAGCAAGGATGCTATCTAGTCAATTGAGGCGGGTCTCTACCATATAGCCTTGAAAGGGGTCATTCCGACTATAAGATGGTATGAGATGTTATACCAATATTCAGCTGATGGAATGCTTTAGCCCACTGTTTTGGATTTTGAACGGTCAAGCATCGTAGATACATTTCCAAGCACTTGTTGAGGGCTTCCGATTGACCATCGGATTGAGGGTGATACACTGCACTCATGGCTAGATAGTCCTTTGAAGGTGAAACAGATGTTGCCAAAATTTGCTGGTGAAAACCTTATCTCTATCGGACACAATAGATTTGGGTAATGCATGCAGCTTAACAATGTCAGATATAAAAACCTCAGCTACTTTCTTACTATCATAATCAGACTTCAGTGGAAAAAAATGACCATATTTGGCAAGCCTATCAACAAAGACCATGATAACAGTGAAACCAAAGGATAGAGCAAGCCCGTGATAAAATCCATTGCAATATCCTGCCAAACTTGATCAGGAATGGGCAAGGGCTGTAGGAGGCTAGCAATAAATTGATTGGAAGCCTTGGCTTATTGACAAACTGAGCATTGTTAGATGAATTGCCGAATATCATCTTTCATATGAGGGCAATGTTCTTGTAACCCCTGAGTGACCACATATAGGAGAAGAATGGTACTCCAACAATACTTTGGAAATTAAGGGGCTATGCTGAGGTAAAAACAACCTACCTTTCCAATACAATAGACCATCCCTGGTAGTATAATTAGGATCTTGACAGGTGTGTGCAGTACATTGTGTAACCAAATCAAATCAGAGAGTTCATGGTGCTGCTGAATTTCCTGTTTCAAGGACTATAAAAACTGATGATGTGCTTTTGACCAAGCCATATAAAGAACCCTGGAAAGGGCATTAGTAGCCAGGTTTTCCTTCCCAGGTTTGTACTCAATCCTAAAATCAAATCCTATAAATTTATGGAGGCAAGCTTGTTGTTTAGGAGTCTGTAAAGTCTGGTCTAACAATGCCTTCAAACTCTGCTGGTCAATTCAAATAATGAACTGATGTGCTAAGAGATAATGCCTGAACTTCGCAAGAGCTGCAGTAATGTCCATTAATTCCCACATATAAGCTAATTGTTTTTAAGTAGTGGGAGCTAGATTTTTGGAGAAAAATGCTATAGCATGCTGTGCCTGACTCAAAATAGCGTCAATGTGTAAGCCAGATGCATCAGTTTCCAAAATAAAAGGATGCTGGAAATCAGGTAAAGCAAGCACAAGAACTGAAGTCACGACTTTCTTCAATGCCAAGAATGCTTGTTCAGCTTGAGTAGCCCACAAAAATCCATCTTTCTTTAGAAAATTTGTGCGAGGCAAAGCAATGGCCGCATAAGATTTAATGAATTTTCTGTAGTAGCTGGTGAGACCAAGAAAACCCCTTAATTGCTTGACATTAAGTGGTCTTGGCCAATCAACAATAGGCTGCACTTTATTCTTGTCCATAGCAACACCATTTCCCGAAACCGTGGGACCAAGATAGTCGGCATTTAGACAATTTAGCAAAGAGGACGTACTGTTGTAAGACCTGCAAAACACTTTCCAATCTTCCAAATGACTAGTCCAAGTAGGACTATAGACTAGTATGTCATCAAATAAAACTAATGCAAATTTTCTAAGAGTATGGTGAAACACTTTGTTCATCAAACATTGAAATGTAGCCAGGGCATTTGATAGACCAAAGGGAATCACATGCCACTCATAATGGCCATGAAGAGTTCTAAAAGTTGTTTTGTGTCGGTCCTCGAGTTTCATGAGAATTTGACGATAGCCAGATCTTAAATTACCTTAGAAAAAAACATAGCACCATGCAATTCATCCAATAGTTCATCAACCATCGACATAGAGAAGTTGTCCTTTATAGGTTGAGCATTCAAAGCTCTCTAGTCAGTACAAAATTGCCAAGTACCATCTTTTTTTTTTTGAAAAAATGAATAGGTGAAAAGAAAGGACTAATATTGTAATGCCCCAAATTCTTTAAGCTAAGTTGAGAATAAGTATGAGGAGTTGTGTGATTGTATCTAAGCTTAATTTGGTTTCAAATTGAGAGAATATGATTACATAAAGTTTTAAGGTGTAAGTTGTTGATTTTGAGTTAAGAAATGAGTTGGATTTAATCCTAAGATGATTGGAAGTGTTAATTTGGTGTTAGAATTGAGTTTTTTTGATTTCTATGCAGTGCGAATTGATTCACACACCTCTTGAATCGATTCAAGCACTTAAATCCCTCTGGGAATCAAATTTGATCAGTTGTGAATCGATTCACACAAAAACAAGTCACTGGGAGTCGAATTGGGAGCTGTAGGGAATCGATTCACTCACTTAAATTCGCGCAGGCACTTTTCTGACTATGTGAATCGATTCACACTAAGCAGTGAATCGATTCACAGGCATGAAAATGCTTAAAAACTTCAGATATTTTTGAGCAGAGCGCAGAAGGGAGGAAAAGGGGAAGAAAAACGGAAAGGAGGGGGCGATTTTGAGGAGAAGAAAAGGGACACAACCATGCTAGTTTGAGCTCCTCATTTCTTCTTCTCCCCTTTTGTTTTTCAACTCTTTCATCTTCCCTCTTCCTCTTATTTTATGTTATGTTCTTTATGGTAGAAAAGGGGAATATGTTAGGGTTTGGATTGAGAAAAATTAGAGGGAGTTTGTGAGATTCTTACTAGAATTCTTCAATCCCTAGCTTGGATGAGAGTTTAGAGAGTTGAAGTGGAGCTCTAATGGATGTATTGGTGGAACCCTAGAGGTAAGGAAGGGGAAAACCGAATTTGGAGGAGAAAAGAGGTAGTAGATCAAGCTTCTTCGAAGAATGGCTCAAGTTCTGGGGCATGAAGAAGAGGATGAAAGGTGTGGATTAAGATTTGGGAAAAGTTGAAGAAACCCTAAGATGAAAAAAGAGGAAAAACGTGAAGAGAATCACAGAGGTCAAAGCTCTACCCTTCTTGCTCAAGATCTTGAAGAATAATGGTGAGTTCTTCAATGCTCAGGTGATGGGCACCCATAAGTCCCACACATAGGAATTTATTTTCCTTGAGTATTATGTGAACCCTAGGTTCAAGTTAGGGATTTTGAGTATCCATATGAAGTAGAGTCTATTATTATTATTATTGAGATGTGATAGTGGGTTTGACTGCAAGAGGTTGGATGGCTGCCCCCAACCCCCCACACTTGAATGTATGTTTAATGTTTGCTCTCTTGTAAACTCCATAGAGTTTCAAGGGATGTGTTTCATGTATGTTTCATCCGTTAACTTGATCAGTTGTGTGGCTTGTCAATGAGCCCTAAAGGTATGTCAATGAGGTCAATTCAAGGACCTTAGGAAAGTATGTAATTAGAAGAATGTTTGAAGTAGATATTCATGATTCAGAATGAGTCTTATTATGAGTATAGCATGTTTTAACCTCTAAGTAAGTAGTTAGCTAGGAATGAATGTTGTTAATGTTAAGCTAGATTCATTGAAATGATTATAAATTTCCTTGAATAGTTAAATGAGGATGATGTTAATAAATCTTAGTAAGCTAAGTTGCATTTCTATCAACAGGCATAAAAGCATAAGCATAAGCTAAAGTCCATGGCAAGACTCCTCTATCTAAAGGAGAAGCACAGTATGGTGAGCCTCGTGGGACGCCACTTGGATGGTTAAGACGTCTGACCACCATATTGTAGACGTTACTCGGGGTCCCGGGACCAAAGCCTTGACAAAACCAAGTAACGAAGATTCCCTGTTCAATATCGATTCAACCTGTGGGAATAGCTAGAACGCGCTTAGTAGCAAAGCAAAGCTGACTACGAACTTATTAATGTTCAAGTCTATGAATGTTAATGAATTCCTTGTATATATAAATATATATATATATATATATATATATATATATATCTTTGGAATTAGCTTAGTTAAGTAAAGGTTATTGTGGATTGAAAATCCTTAGATGCTAAATTACTTAATAGTAATGATGCATAGAAGTAGAAAGAGTTGTGATAAGTTCACTTAAGAAAGCCAACAAGCTATATTGATTGGAGTCTATAGAGTAAAGTTTATGACCAAATCCAATTACATAAGAGAAAAGCAAAGATGCTCTGAGTATAGAGTAAGTGAGAACAATATGTTTTTAATTAAGAAGGTTGTATTTATAATGCACCTAATTGCCGTGTTAAGTATCGGTTAAAGAATGAATGTTTATAGAATTAATGTGTGTTTGCTATACAATTTTGTATCTAGTTATTCACAAGCCTTTAAATAGTATATTGGACTTAGGATTATCCTACCCCTCAATATACTAAGTTGTAAGTTTAGGTTAGCACATTCTACGGCGTTTTCGCTTAGGATGTCTAATAAGTTCTCAACCAAGTCCTTACGGTATCGGATAAGTATGTGTAGGTGTATAAAGCCTAAGTTAGTCTGGTCAAATTAGCGTGATTCGACGAGGGAATGGTGAGGAGTCCGTGAAGGGCTCACTGAGATTTATAATCTCACCCTGTTCCTTTTATTTGTTTTCAGATAAGCAGGTACTGAAGATGATGAGGCGAAGCTCCAAGCTTGGGACTTATAGACCAGTTTTATAGTGTAATGGAGTTTTATATTCCGAGTATTGTATATGTTGTAATCTATTTAATAGATTAATGATTTGGGTTTAATTTATGACTTGGATTACTGTAATCAAGTTTGTAAATTATTAGAAATTTCAGTGCTTTAATGTAATTTGTCGTACTTTCAATTATATTGAGGTATGGGTGTTACAAGTACTAGGTTGGATAATACCTTATGCAAGCATTTATGTGACCATGCTTTCAATATGTTCTTTTTGACTGTGGGGGTACCAATAGGGGCGTACTTTGATTGTTTTAGACTCATCAAGGAGAGGAATGGCATGATGTTGCTCCCCTGTTGGTGGTAAACCAGTAGGTTCCTAGAACACAATTATGTATTGTAGTAGTAATTGAGCCAAATCCGGATCCATTTGTTGCAGGAAGTTGGAAAAATCCTGTGAAGACTGAGTGTGTTGGGCCTGCCTAGTGAACAACTCAGATATAGCTTTAGTATGGTAAAGCCGCTTAACATGGTGAAATTATGTTTGTATAGGAAGAAACTCCTGATGCCCCTAGAGGGTTATAAATTTCCCTGCATGAAAAAATTTAAGGCTCAAAGCGGCATAGTTCGCTACATGAGGGCCAAGAGTAGCAAGCCATGTAGAACCGAGGATCAAATTTGCTCTTGTCACTGGCAGCAGATACACAAGGACCTTCAATTCATGGCCCTTAATTATCACTAGTAATTCAGAAATCTTGCCATCTGCAACTATAGTTTGTCCATTTCCAGCTAACGCTTTAAAACATGGGGCAGGCTCAATAGGTAAGTGCAAAAATTGAGCTAAACGTTGTTGGAAAAAACTTTAAGAACTGCCACCATCTATTAAGATTTGAATAGGTAAACTAACTACATCATGGCATTAGGGGAAAGATGATGTTCTAAGGGTCAATGTCTTGCTCAAAAGTGGGTTCATCAGGGAGCTTAGGGTCAGGGTTACTTATGTTAGAATGAAAATTTCTCATCACAGTAATAGCATAGGCCTTTGTCACGACGTAGTTGCATTTCAGTAGGTCTAATGCGCCTAATATTTGGAGATTTGAGATTGAAGGTGGTGGGTTTGGTGTTAGGGGTTTGCAACTGTAACATCCCAATTTTTATGAAAATTATTTTATAGTTTTCGACTACTTGAAAATAAATCATGGAGATTGATCACCTCAATGGTTTGTTAAAAGTACGAAGAACAACAAAGATTTATTGTAAACAATTTACTGTTTTAGTAATTAATTCAGATTAACAGACAATGTAGACGTATATTGTTTTTAATATGAATTAATCCCGAAAAATGTGAAAGATTTTTATTTGATTAAAGAAAATTATTTTATTGAAAGAGAAATAATTTTCAGGATTTAATAAATATTTTCAAGTCATAGTTTGATTTTTCATTGTATAGTTATTGTATTAATTGTCTGTGTCATATTTAATATGACTATTATTTTAAAGATTTTGTCTTGATAATTTTATTATTTGAATAATATCTATATGATAAGAGAAATTGAAATTAGTGAGGATCACTAATTTACAGTTTTTATTACGCTGCGAGAATTCTATCGAATTCTGCCGTAGCTAGGCTATTGTGTGTGTTTCTAACTAAAACATGCCTAAAAGTGATCCAAATGTTATAAAATTTGAGATCTTAGCATTTTCCAATATTTAGGATTTATTGTAATTTTTCTAGAATTTTTGGGCATCAGAAAATATTTAGTATATTTTCTATGGCCAGAGACTGCCTAATTGCGACGTTTCGGTTCGCATTTCGAGATAATGAGATACAAGGGTACTTTTCTTATTCCGCGAGGAACATTTGTGATTTTTGGGTGTGGGGTTATAATTAGAATTATTTTTGGGAGTTTTTAGTATTAAAACCTAATATACGCGTAACGCCGCGCACCCGGTTGAGCGAGAACGCGACGAAACGAAGCCATGAGCTAAGGGGAATGTATGGCAGCTGTAGCTGGACCAATAGGATGCAAGCCACATGATTGTAGCACACCATTTGGAAAGGAAGCATTTTGATTGGTTTAGGAAGTAATGGGTAGTTAGTTTGTTAAGTTAGTTTGGTTAGTTTGTAAGTAATTAGTTAAATTCCAACTTAAGTGAACAATTTTATTCCCACCTTGTCCTCATTATTTTCGTGGCTCCCTAGCTGATCTATGCTCCATCCTTTCATTTCTTCCATTGTTGGAAAGCTTGAAAAAAATTTTGGAAGAGGAAAGCTTTGATTTTTGAAGTTTTTGGAGATCAAAGTGTGCACCCTTGTTTCCTTTCATCTCCACCCTTGTTCAATCATCATCTATACTCTTGGTAAGCTCCATAAACCTTTCCTCATCTCTCTTGGGTTCCATGATATGGGTTTTGAAGGTTTTAGGAGCTATTTTGGAGTAATGATGCTTGTTTTAGCTAGTATTGTATGATTAGCTTCATAACCCCTTATTTCCTTCCATGAATCACTTTGTTTTTGGTGTTTTAAGTTTGGAGAAAACCCTAACCCCTGCTGGCCAAAACTTGAGGATCATTTTAAGCTTTGTTCTTGACTTAGTTTTGTTGTTTTGGAGTTAGTTTTGATGAGTTATACTTGCTAAGTTGGAAACTAGTCAATATGCATGTTTTACATAGTTTTGAGAAAATAAATTTGGTTGAAAATGGGGGCTGGAACCGTGACCTCAAACATGATTTTGGATGATGTTTTAAATTGTTTTTAAAGTGTTGTAAGTGTTGAATAAATTGGCTTAAGGTTAAAGGAATTAAGTGTAGTGAATTTGTATGATTTGAAAATGAAAAGTTTGAAAAGTTTGGGTTTATTCTTAAGGGCTGGAAACCGTACCCTATATGGGTTATTTGGATGATGTCTAATTTGTTTTAAAGAGTGTAAAAGTGTTTAAGAAGTTAGTTTTTGGTTAGGGCTTTAAATCTATAAGGATGTGCAAGTGTAAAGCTTTGAAAAATTGTTTGAAACAAAATTAATTTTGGGGCTGTTTTATGGTTTTGGAAAACAGCAACCTTTGTAGTGTTAAATGAGTTTGATGAACTTGTTTTTATGGCTTAAAGGTATTACAATTAGTAGACATTAGCTTAAGAGTTAAAGGCTAACAAGTTTGCATGATTTATGTAACGACCCGTTTTCGGACCGCTACTAAGCTAGAACAACTCTAAATGCAAGTAGGTTTTCAAAATAGTACTCTTCGTGTCTTTTGGAAAATGCGGTAAATTTTTTTTCTTAAACAAGAGTTTTTCGTAAAACACAATCAGAGTACCAACAACGTTTTCGAAACATGATGGATTCTTACCATGCTAGAGATTAAAGCAACTGAACATACATACATATTTTACAATTTCCAAAAGAGAGACAGTAAAGTTTTACACAATGAAAACAGTGAATAAATACGCACCAGAAGAAATATGCCTAGAGTATGAGACCCTACAAGAGTAATCATACATACTGAGGTACCCTCGGCAGTTACCCACGCAGGGGGTTGCTCCAAAATTAAAACCTCGACACCTAAACAACAACTGTCACAAAGTCAAACAAATTAACAGACTGGTCACCAACCCAAAGCTATATACAAAACAGTTAAACACCGTCAGCTACCAATTACTCAAATCTTTTGCATCAAGTCATCTCCATCCTCGTTGGTTCCTCCACGCGAAGGTATCTAACACGCCTACCATACATACATCTCAGCCGAGAGTGGGGCTTAACTCCTAGCCGAGGGAATCTTCATGCTCGGGAAGTCAGAAGCCATCTTCAATGATGTCGTCGTCCCTGGAATCTCCACCACGTCCGACAATGCCTGGGTTACCATCATTAATTGCAGGAACCACTGGCAAGGGTCAACTTCTTATCGCAATAAGATATAACAAGTCATAAAGCGATAACAAACAACAATGTATACATATTACGAGACGCAACTCGAGACTCTCTCACGACTCATCTCACAACTCATTTCTCTCGACACCTCGACAATTTTCCGGAATAACCCACGCAGTGGACAATCGCTTGGTATACTCCAACCCGATAATGTTCCACGCGATAAACCTCAGGTTATCCTGATGATACTGAACTTCCTTGTGACATACTTCACCCTAGGGCAATCAGGTTCAGGAATAACGCTGACACTGAACTTCCTTGTGATACTTCACTCTAGGGCAATCAGGTACACTGAACTTCCTTGTGATACTTCACTCTAGGGCCATCAGGTACACTGAACTTCCTTATGACAATTCACTCTGGGCAATCAGGTCTAGTTCCTTAACGCTACAACGCTTAGAAGCCCCCGTAGACCAAGAGGACCTAGCACCCTTAGTTGTCCGGGTCGCGACTCCTAAATGTTTTGACAACTCGCCTAGCTCTCTCACTCGATGAACAGTTCGCCGCATACGATAGTCAAAGAGTGGTACGCAAGATTATTCGACCGCATATCAAATAATAAGAGCATGCTTAATATGAAGAAATACAATTCGACAATTTAAGCAATATAAGCAGATTGCATGGAGAAACGCAATTCAACAAGCAATACACAATTCGCAGCATATATTCAATCTCATATTAAATAAATGCATAACTCAATCATATCAATAGATATCACATGCTCGACACGCAAATCAAGGAATCCATCCCTCTGCAACTCGATGGAATTAACAGAGAGGAACATACAAGTGTGGGGGGTTGGGGACAGCTACCAACCACTTGCAGACAAGCCCACTAAATAATCAGTATATAACAAAAATAAAGCGAATGGGTACAAGACCCTCACTTCGAACCCTGAGGTTCTCAGACTTCTTCGCATGAACACTTGAAATTAAATCCATATCTAAAAATTGCCCTTACACAAGGACATACAACAACAAATATAAATGTGAAGCGCCCTTACCAACAATAGTCGCTAACGTCGCTCCGAAATCCTCAAGTCTGCGTCCACGTATTCCTCAGTTTCCGCACCGTACGATCTCGGATCACTCGAGCCTAACACTACAGTAAACTTAGCACAATCTATAATTCTAACTAAACTTAAGCTCTCAACGTAACCCTTTTTCTAACCAAATTCATAACTTTCCAAAAATCTTACACATATTAATTTAGAACACTAACTTGTAACCTTAAGCATAAAGCATAAGCTATTAGTCATTTTCATAAATAATTTTCCAAAATAATTTTGCAAAATACGCATTTCCATCACTACAAGCATTTTAAACAAGCTAACAAACAAAATTCCCTTTTAAAAACCACCTATGGCCTCATGGCCTTTATTGCCTTCTTTCCAAAAATATTAGCAAAATCTTCCTTCCATAGTTACAAAAATTCCCAATCATTTTCAAATTATTTTCAATTTCACTTCAAGGCAACAAAACATCAAGTTATGACCAAGCATAGTTTCAAGCATATTTCAAGACTAGTTCTAAAACATTTCCCGAATCCCCTTTTTCTAACAAAACTTTGCAAAACTTAAATACACTTGAACACAACTAATAAAGCTAAAAGAATACAACCACAATTTCTCCCAACCTATAGGGCTCTTGGCCACCACACCAAATTAGGGGACAATTTGCAAAGCTCCCAAAATAAATTAAAATCAATATATACTCAAAGGTGCAGAATTTGACAATTTTTACACTATTTAAAATAACCATTTTCCTACCACATCAAACGAACTCCGTTTCTTACGAAAATTTTTATACACGTCCTTGATATACATATACTCATCAACATATTTTTATTTGAGTAAAAATCATTACCAATAAGTGCAGAAAATTCATTAAATTTTCGGATTTAGGACATAAATTCTTTAGTAAAACTGTTTTGGGTTCATAATGTCCTAGAGGTCTCAAAACTTATCCCAAAATTACAAAATTTAATATGGAAGATCCCAATACCCATATGAATCATCTCCAAGTGGTCCCATGCCAAAATCATAATTCAATAATTCCCAATAATTCAAACAAAACAGGTTTGTTTTCTAAAACTTCAAGAACCAATTTTCCAAAACCTTTCAAGTTTTTCCTTTGATTCAACCCACAATCAAAACTAAGTTTCAACTAATTAAATCATGGTCAAAACAACACTAATTACTAGAAAACAACCAATCAAATTTTACATGCCAATTTAGTCCTTCAAGAACCATTTTCTTACAAGTAACCTACACTAATTTCTTTCTAATTCATACATAACAATTCCAATAACCTTAAAATTTATTCAAAACAAGTTACCTAACACTTAAACATATAATTTAATATCAAGACCTCATGCTTCTCATGGTTCAAGAATAGGCACAATTCTAAAACTACATGTTACTTAGGCTTAAACAAAACTATAGCCTAAATCAACATCTAATCACTTCCAATAACACAAATCCACAACCAATTGATTGATTCTACTAGGATCACATCATTTCCCCCTTTCTAACCTCTAGGGTTTTCGCCCTAGAGCATCAAAGGAAGCGTTTTAAGATGATTCATCTCCTTTTGTTCATCATCAACCAACAAACAACAACAATCAAGCAAGTAATTAAAGCTAGAAACAACCAAAACCAAGAAATCAAAAAGGAGGCGGGTTGGGCGCTGTTTTGGGGGTGCTTTGGGAGTGAGAAATTCTGTTTTTGTACTCATTTAAATGGTTGGAAACATAGGCAATGGAATGGAGAAGAAAACCTAGCATTTATACAAGATTTGGAAGCTAAATCAAGAGGCAAAATAGGGGGCTGTTTAGCGCTCAAAAACAGAAACCATGGGGGAGGGAAATTAAGTTTTTCTCTTACCCAAATGGTGGAGAAGAGGAGGAACTATGTTGAGGAGAAGATTTGAAGTATCTTTGATGAAGAAATGTTGCTCAAAAACCCAAAGGATGTGAAGTTGTCTTCAATGGCACTTGCAAACCCATGGAGAAGAAAAGAGAAATGTTGAAGAGGGTTTGGGAAGGGGGGTCTCGTGGGGCAGCAGCTGGTGGGGGGTTTTATTTCTTTTTTTTTTAATTAAAAAGAAAGCATAGTTAGTAGGAGTAGTTAAATAAAAGATATTTTCAAAATAGCCACACAACTAAAGACACCTAGCAACTTCATGAGATGATAAACACATCATTTAATCCTACCATTCTAATCTCACATCTCTCAAGGTTACCCTCTAATCTAGAGTCTTAAGATTTAAAAACACGGCGACGAGAAACCGTAAAACCGATTTATTTCTCGCCGGAAAAATCCCGAAAAATTAATTCGCGAGGAATTAATTCTTCGTGTGATAATATTATTTCATAAATAATAAAAACAATGATAATCACTCAAAAATAGTCTCAACATCGAAATCGGAGTTCATTTAGAATTTTATTTACGGCAGAAATTGCCCGGCAATTTGAAACGCGCCGAAACTTCGTTAGAATTTTTCGACGATCTTCAAACCGTGAATCAATATAAAAATATTAATTCTTAATTATATTAGCTCTTGATTTAATTAAATCACTTACTTAGGGAACAAGCAACTGCTTTATTAAAGCATAATTACGACAAAAATACAATCTTACCGCTAATTAACGTATCGTAAAAATACGTGTGTTATAATTTAGGAGTTAAAGATTTGAAAACCTTGAAGTTGTTTTGAACTTCCAAAAATCGTGGCTTTCAAAAGTGTTTTGTAACTTGTTCTTGACTTGTATTTATGCTTGAAAATAGTTGTAAAAGTGGTTTAGCAAAACAATTCAAAGAAGTATGATTTTGGGAAAAGTTTGGGTTTATGTTTCAAGAATTGTTTTGAGCTTGTAATAGAATTGTTTCTAAAATTTTGTGACATGTTTTAGTGCTTTGAAAAATGGTTCAAAGTTGGCAAAACACTATTCATTTGGTAAAATACTATTCCAATTGGTAAATTTTGGTTTAGCCATTTTTCTAAGTGTGTAGCTTTTGTAAAAGCTTGAAAACTTGCATGGTTTGAATTTGTTTCATGGCATATGATTAGGTGTGATCCAAATAGGTTAAGTTGGAAAGATTTTAGGCCCTTTTTAGGACTAAAACCGTGGCTGCCCTAGAGTCATAGGACTTGGGTTTTTGGTTCTAATTTTGTTAAGTTTGTGTTGTTAAGGTTCGTGCTTAGGGTACGCGCGAGGTGCGACTTGACGATGGTTTTGAATTTACCTTGCTTGGATTGTTAAAGCGCCCAAGGTAAGGGAAATTCTTACATAATGAGTTTGGGCTTTTCGCCTTGTGTGTTGTTTGCTTGATTGTTGATTGGTTGCGTGGTAGTACTTGTAGTATTACTATGTGCTGTTGAGATGTTGTAGCATGATCTGTTGTGTATTGATTTGGCCCTATGTGGCAAGACTGAATTGTATTGTGTTGCTTAAATCATACTTGATTGATTTAATTGGACTTGAAATTGATGATAATATGTAGCATGTCCTTGGCCCTGCGTGGCATTATGAGTTGTATTGTTTTCCTTGAATCACCTTGCATTTCATTGGAACTTGGTATTGAATTGGAATATGAAAAATATTATTGTTGATAATGGATTAATTAACAATGCGTTGATCGACTGCTATTGGTTGACGATTTACATCGGTAAATTGATGCGATTCTACAAGCCGAATTCTGATTTCGTAAACAAATTGTTAAGGGCATTTTGATTTAAAAGTAAGCGTGAGGGTTTTAGTACAATTAGCCAAAGCTTGCAAGGAAATTTCAATAGAATAATGGTGGAGAAAAGAACTTGAAATAAATAGTCCAATTTGCGAAAACGGTTGTGTTAAATAATGCGCCTGGGAACATTCTGGCTAGGAAAGATTTGGTAATTAAGAGTGTTCGCACTACCTCTCTTTCCTGGGAATTCTTCCAGTATGTTATTTAGCACAACTAGGGTTTCAACGACCTAGAACTAAAAAGTATTTTCAGATACATAGGAGTGATACAAGAACTGAGAAAGAGATTTCATGATTCGGGATTTCGAAAGAATAAGACATAGGGGACCTAGTGTTCCTATTGAGCATATGGGCCATGTGTCCTGTGCTGGGACTTAATGTCCTGCTTGCATGCGCATTTTCTTGATTAAGGATTGGACCTAGTGTTCCGCATGGCGTGCCTAGTATCTTAACCTAAAAGTTGAGCCTAGCGTTCCGCAATTGAACACCCGGACCTTGTGTCCTGTGTTGAACTCTTAGTTAATTGAGATTTGGACACCCACTAAGTTGAGTGAGTGAGGGTTCGTCGATCCGCATTGATTAATTAAAGCATTAATTGGGTGTTCACTACGGTGACCATGCCATATTGTTGAATTTGTTTGGATATCACTTGGGCGTTCACTACGGTGAACATGCCATATTGTTGAATTTGTTTGGATGCGTACTAACCATTGAGCATCAACACTTGGAGCGTTTGATTGGTCTTAAAGACTTCAAAAGACGAGTTGTCATGTCACTCGTAGCGTTTGATTGGTCGTACAGACTTCAAAAGGCGAGTTGACACTGCATTGCCTAAGTAGAGGCACGCCAAAGTAGTGGCCAGCCAAAGTAGTGGCAAGCCTAAGCAGAGGCTATTTTGTTTGGACGTTGGGAAAGTAGTCCTCGTCATACTGCTGACCTATTAAGGCTGCAGGTGTATACACAACTTGTCATACTGCATTGACATGCATAGCTAACCACATTTATGATATGTGATGAATTGTTTGATGAATGGGATATTGTGATGACTTGATCACTTATCTGTTGATAGATTTGCCTGCTCACATACAATAGTTTGATATTGTAGTGACTTGATTGTTGATCTGTTGGTTGTTTTGGTTGCTCATATGTAATGCTTAATATACCATGATGATGCGTGCGGTTAATTAAGTATGTATATGTATATAAGAGCATGTTGTTGTATTATATATGTATATGTTGTTTGCATGCGATATAGCCTATGATAAACTCGTGGACAAAGGATTTACCCTTGCACTGTTGTTGGATTGGATGTCCTTATGGATGTCACTTCCAGATGGAGTTCGGTAGCTGTCGCAGCTTCGTCTTTCAGGAGCATTGAAGATTGCGCCAGTGGAGGAAGATTCCTCTGAGTACCTCATGTTTGATCTTGCTGAGCTGTTTCTCAGTAAGGGTTGTAGTTGTTGGCCAGCTTAGCTTAGGGTATTGTATGTTGTGTAATTACTCATTGTCTTGTAATTACTCTTTTCAGAAAACCTCGCCTTAGTGCGAAATGATTATGTTATGTGAAGTATTATTTTGTGATGCATTATACTCTGATAATTGCAAAAGTTTGAATTGGCATCATTTAGAAAACTGTAGTACTCTATGTCTCATTTTGAAAAGGGTTTCAAAGGAAAGAAAATGAAAAAAAAAAATTTACTCCTATTTTTCCATTGCGAAATACATAAGAGTACTCTTTAACTGAAAGCATACAAGCATTAAATGTTTTCAAAGATTAGATTGGGTTGCACAAGATGGCGCTCAAAACGGGTGTTACAAAGAATGAAGCGAAGATCCCTTAGGAGTGACATTGCTAGGAGAGCCAGAACTATGGTTAGGGGAAATTTGGCTAGTATTATGCAATTTCAGGGTCCCGTAAGTCGCAGGGGCTTACTAGGAGTAAACTTATCTTCAAATAGACGAGCAATGGAGACTGCATGAATAAGAGACTTAGAGGCCTGAGATAATACCTCGTTGTTCAACTCCTTTTGTAATCCACTGATAAAACAGTCCAAAACTGCATTAGGAGCTAAGCTCGTCGCTCGGTTGGCTAAAGCGATGAACTCCAAATAATAGTCACTAAGTGACCTCGTTTGTGTGAGCTTGAACTGGGTGGCACGTGGTTGATCGAAAGTAGATTGGCCAAATTCCAATTCATCAAACCATGCCACAAATGAAAGGGATCGATGCATATCTGAAACCAAGGAACCACAACTTGATCTATATGTAGTGCTGCGATGGTCAATCGCTCCGGATCCTTAGTGCCATAGTAATAAAAAAAACTATTCCTCTTTGTAGATCCACTCAAGAGCATGTGTGTCGCCAAACATGGGAAATTCCAGTTTCACATTTCGCCACTGCAAGGATTATTTGCTGGAATCATGGTAAGAGTTTGAAGCACCATGGGGTGAGGTCGAAGACGCATCAACCTTCTGGACTAAGGACTGGAGTAGAGATTCCATGCGTAGTATCAAAGTAGAAGACTCGGCGATGCCGATGCTGTGCGTAGCTATCGTTTCAGTGAGTTGTGAAAGTTGAGGTTTGACAAGGTTGGAAACCGTCTCGTTGAGCTGTGCCAAAAGGGCCTCCATCATTTTCATGCGTGTGTCGTCGGCCATGTCACTAGTGCAGAAAAGGTCTTTTAAATCGGTTAAAATGACCCTTTTAAATCAGTTTTGAAACCGATCTCTTTACGGTCGTGATAGTATGTGGACATTTTTTAAATCGAATTTAGAACCGATGTAAAAGAGTCTTTTAAATCGGTTATAAAACCGATTTAAAAAGCTTGAAAACCGATTTAAAATATAAATTCTGAACGCTTTTCTTTATATAAAATTCATCTTTTAAATCGGTTATCTGTATAACCGATTTAAAAGGTCATATTTTAAATTGGTTTTTAACATAACCGATTTAAAAGATGGTCTTTTAAATCAGTTTTTAAGGTTAACCGATTTAAAAGGTCCTTTTTTTTAAATATTTTTTTCGTTTTTTGTGGTTGCCAACCTAGAAGCCATTCAAAAGACAAAACACACAAACATCAAAACCAACAGAACCATTCAATAGACAACCATTCAACTATCTTACAAAACTAACATCAAATATCATCACTTCAAATATTACATATAGTTCAACAAATCATCAAGTTAACATACATTAATTTAAACAAAAAACATGATAAAACACACAACCTAGTTTCCAACTACACATGACTGATGGACTTTGTGATGCATTGGCGATACAGATACCTAAGATGTTTAAACAAATGCTCTTTATAATTGATACATACTTTGGAAATAAATTGATAACACATTGATACTTACGTGCACCATAATTGCAAGTGGGATGAGCTAATCCACTTATTACCCAAACACAAATCCATAAGGTCAGTTTTATCAAGATAATAATGTGATTGACGTTCATGCTCCAAATTTAACTTTGCACTTCCCTCACCAAGATCCAACGCCATTACAATCAATTCCTTTATCCAATCATGTTTAGGCGGCTCATCCACATTATCTGGTGCACAACTGCCCTTAGTGCTCACATGCACAGTAGCTCTAGGGGATCTAGGGGAACACTCTGGATGGTCAGCTGAATTTTTTTTTGATGCAACCCATAGACGCCAGCTTCTGCAACAAATAACATTCATAAACATTAATAACATTCATACAAATAGTAATTTTATTTTTATCTGGGTAAAGTTATACATACCTCCGATACCGCCTTCTCTATCTGCGAACTAACACTCTGTGAAACCTCCTGTAGGATCTCTTGCCTCATCTGTTTTCTCAAGGCAGTCACCCAATGCTCAGGAGGTATAGCTTCTGAAGTGGGGCCACAACGTGACGGTCCTCCATAATATTTCTTAAGGCCTACACCTCGTCCAGCAGTACGAACACGTCCAGGGTACTCAAGTGTTCCAATTGCAGTAGTCAAGATATCTTGACTTCCATGCGGAACAAAAGTACCCTACGTGGACATTCCACATATATTTGCAGTTTTTGGGAAATAAAAGGCATATACAAATTTGTCTAGATTCCTAGACAAAGAAATTTTGAATGGCACCTAACCAATTACTACCTTATCCTTGCCGCCTAACAGAATATACATCCCGACAGAACAATTCACACAATGAAAAACACAATCTTTGCTTTAGTAGAGGCAGAACAACCAATCACTAAAACTTGGAACAAACAAAACAAATGATGCAAGAGACATGTTTTCACATGCTTATTGTCATGAGGATAATCAGCAAACTCAATTTTCTAAAAAAATAGTATTCAGACAATTGAAATTCAACATTTTATAACTTGAGTTTTTAACATAGAGAGAATTTATAGAGTTCCAGAGATACTAACAGAACACAAATAACTGTCCAAGCATTTTTTACAACTTCAACAACAACAAATAATAGCAATGGTTCCAACATAAAATTAAAACCACCAGCACCTGTTAAGAAAAGGAGCCTGCCAGGAATCCAGGTAACTTTTTTAACAACCATCTCAGATTCTCAGCTATTTGCTAGTACATGCAGTTCAAAGATATTTGCATACCTCACAAAGTATTAAGGTTAGGAGATAATGTTGGCTTGATGCCTTTAGCAACCGAAACTTCACCTAGTGTCCTACAAGAAATTTGAAGAAATAAACACGTGGATATAGAAATAAACACCAAGAAAAAGAGTACAACTCAAATCAAAGTAATTCCACATCAATAGAGTAAGGCCTAGCCAAAAACAAACTCAGGGAAAAATAATTACTGCCTAATTGTGACCAAACTCATAACAAAACTTAATACAAAAGGCAAATAGCCTTACAATTTATGACTGAAACTCACTTAGTCACTTACTTCTTGTACTCGAGTAGTTTAACTAATTAATTAAGAATATCAAATCTAATTATTCATAGAACCACCATGCTAATAATAAAACTCACTTAGTCACTTACGTCTGTCACAAGATGCACCCATAAACAAAAACAATAGCTTTACAAGAGAAAAAATAAACAATGGCATACTATAAAACAAACTCAAAATCCAAAAAAAAGCCATACTTAATATTCAGCAGCATTAGATTGCCTTAGCCTTCTCATGTTATGCCTTGAGCTGAACAACTCTATTCAAACAAGGGTTTTTCTCCAGAACAAAATATTGAGAGATAAAGTAACACTAGCACCAAAACAAAATATTCACAATTTCAATAAATTTTTTAGCCAAAAAACCCATCAGCAACAATCTGAATGAAGATAAAGTGTTGAAACCTAAACGATTGAGAAGTTTAGACCCTCATTAATTTTTATGATAACAAAGTAATTCTCAAGAGAACAATTTATCTTCTAACATATCTTTGAGTGTACAGGTATCAAAGCTTCATATATATGTACAAAACACTCAAGGAAGAAGAAGAAATTTATAAAAAGAGTTGAATACAATCCACTCGTGTCAGCATCCGAACTCTATTCAGCGTCTTATTAACAGCAAGCATCCAGTAGTGTTACTCTTTGACACGTGGAATACTCAATTGCTGCGAGCGTCCGTCCTCTGTTCTGAGAGAGCGTCTGATCTCTTTAATGAAGCACGTGATGATCACGTTTCTGCTCTTAGCCTCAAACTGTTCTGGAACGGAATTCGAATTTGATTTTATGCGCTCATTTTGATGTACGAGGAAGCAAAGGTGACACCTTTAGCATAAGACAAAAATCGTACAAGGCAATTGCAAATTACAGATAGTACGAAAACGGTAATGTGTACTATTCGGATATTCTTTGGAAAGGAAGAAAAGGACTACATTTCAAATTACCTCACTCAATGGAAAGGAGATATTTTTACTGCAACGGTAATACCCTTGAAGACTCCTATAAATACCCCAAGGTATTCATTGAAGAGAAGTTGGAAAAACTGTGAAGAAACTTCATTCTAAAAGCAAAATTACCCAAGTGAGCAATCAAGCTTCGTGCCAAGTTTCTGGTCTACACAGAGCTGAACTCAGCGTCTTATACTTTCTATGAGAAAGCTATTCTGTTTTGAGCTTAATCTTTTATCCTCTCTGTGAGAGTTGTTTTGATTGTATTCAAAAGTATAATCTCTTTTGTAAACTGATTTTGGCCATGTAAAGGCTTTGTTCCTCAAAGGCTCGACTACACTGAGTCGTTTTGAGAAGTTGAGAGTATTGTCAAGTTTGTGACAGAAGAATACTCTTGAGGAAAATTGTAATCAGTTGATTATAGTGAAAAATCCTTCAGGAACGAAGGGACTAGATGTAGCTACCAGTTGGTGGTGAACTAGTATAAATCTCTGCGTCTCATCCTTTACTGCTTTACATTTATCTTTACCTTGCTCAGTAAAACAAGTTTTTATAAGCTGTTAAATTTCTGCATCCGGTTTAATTCTATGCATCTGTTATACAAATAGTTTTGAAAAAACCTGTGTTGAAGTGTTTTTTACGTATAGTTTGCGAAAAGTTTTAACACAATTCAACCCCCCTTTTTGTGTTCATGTTCAGTTGGTACCAGAGCTCGGCCTCTTGGTTGAGCACTTAACAGTGTTAAGAGAAAAGATCCTATACTGTGAACATGTCTACTGAAGGTGGTCATATGAACCGTCCTCCTCTATTCGATGGAGAAAAATTTGATTACTGGAAAGATAAGATAAAAGCTTTCTTTGAGACACAACAACTTGAGTTGTGGGATATAGTTCAAAGTGGTTACATTCCTCCTACTAATCCTCGTGGTGTTGCTATAGCCAGAGAAGATTGGAATGATGAGCAGAAAAAGAGATATCAAATCAATCAAAAGGCTAGATTCATTCTTATCTGTGCTATGACAGAAAAAGAATATGATAAATGTGGCAAATTTGATACTGCCAAAGAAATCTGGGACTCACTTGTTTTATCTTACGAAGGCTCTGCCCAAGTAAGAGAAACCAAAGCTAGCATGTTGGTTCGCCAATACGAGTTGTTCAAAATGGAAGATGGTGAAAGCATTGAAACCATGTTTGGAAGATTCCAAACATTTGTTCATGGGTTACAGGCCCTTGGAAAAAGTTACACTACACCTGACCATGTTAGAAAGATCTTAAGAAGCTTGACTAAGCAGTGGAGACCCAAGGTCACTGCTATTCAGGAAGCAAAAGATCTAAATGTCTTATGACTTGAAGATTTTATGAGTTCGTTGAAAGCTCATGAACTTGAGCTAAATGAAGAAGAACCTGCCAAAAAGGGGCAAATCTATTGCTTTGAAAGTCGCTCAACATAAAGCTAGTTCTTCCAAAGCTCTTCAGGCTGAAGAAGAAGAATCAGAAGATGAAGCTTCAGAAGGAGATGTTGACACATCAGAAGATGAGCTCGCGTTTATATCCAGGAAGATACAAAGAATGTGGAAGAAGAGAAACTTCAGGAGGAAGTTTCATAAGAAAGATACTAAGGACAAGAAGGAAAGCAAGGACAAGGACAAAGCTCAAGTCATTTGCTATGAATGTAAAAAGCCTGGACATTTCAAGTCCGAATGTCCTAATCTTAAGGAGAAGCCCACAAGAAGTTCTTTCAAGAAAAAGAAGAAGAGCCTCATGGCTACATGGGAAGATCTAGATTTATCCTCATCTGAGGAAGATAATGAAGTAGAAACAAATCTCGCTCTCATGGCAGACACTGACCTTGATTCAGAAGAAGAAGTTGAAGAGGTAATAGTATATGATTCCTACTCTGAACTTCAACTTGCATTCGATGATCTTCTTAAGGACTCTGCCACTCTCTCTGTTGAGTATAAGAATTTGAAAAAGAAATTTTCAAAAGTATCACAAGACTTTCAAGCTTTAAACAAAGAAAAATTTGTACTCAATGAAGAGAACCAGAAGCTGAAAACTGAAAATCAGCATCTGATGGATAACTGGCCAGGTCGCTAACAAGCAACTGTAAGTGAGAGCTCTCAAGTTGAAAGCTCTAAAGTTACAGGCAATCCTAAATGCAAATCAAATGATTATGAATATGCTTTTCAAAAGTTTCTTGCAGAGAGTGTAACTCGAAGCAAGCAAGCTTCAATGATTTGGGGCGTCAGTAAAACGACAACTCATGGTCTTGGTTATATATCAGATGAACCTCTTTTAGAAAATGATTCAGCATCTGATAAATCCAATAATCATAGTAAATGCTTGCATTGTACTTACTGCAATAAACCTGGTCATTTGAAAAGTGCATGTACTATTTTTAAAACTGTGAAGGATAAGCTTCCTTCAAGAACTAACAAGAAAGGACCCAAAAAGATATGGGTACCTAAAGATAAAATAGTCTATGTTGCAGACATGCTTAGCAACAAAGTCGACACACCTATCTTGGTACTTAGACAGTGGATGCTCGCGTCACATGACGGGAGAAAAGCAAATGTTCCAAGAACTAAGGCCTAAAGAAGCTGGATTCATTGGTTTCGGAGGAAACCAGAAAGGTAAAATAGTTGGAATTGGTCACATTGGTAAAGGCTCTCTTCCCTCTATTGATAATGTACTATATGTTGAAGGACTTAAACATAACTTATTGAGCATAAGTCAATTATGTGACAATGGTTATGAAGTCATCTTTGCAGAAACTGGATGTCTAGTAAAAGGCAACAAAGACGGCTCTACTTTCTTTACAGCTAAGAGGAAACAAAATATTTACAAAATTGATCTCTCTGAACTTGCAAAACAAGATGTCAAGTGTCTCATGTCTGTTGACAAAGAACAATGGATTTGGCACAAGAGATTGGGTCATGCCAATTTGAGATTAATCTCAAAATTAAACAAGCACAGTCTTGTCAGAGGCCTACCAAATCTTAAGTATCAATCTGATGCTCTCTGTGAGGCATGTCAAAGAGGAAAACAAGTTAAAACTTCTTTTCATTCAAAAAATGTTGTTTCAACCTCTAGACCACTTGAGCTTTTTGTTGTGTGAAATAACAGTTGTGCAAGTATACACAATCGTGAACAAGTAATAAACAGTAAGAGAGATCGTTCCCACGAGGATTGATTACGGTTAATTCTACAAATTCTCAATTTGGCTAATCTAGTTAATGAGAGAACAAAGTAACAAGTAACAAATTAATTTGAGGTGATGGTGACAGTAATTTAAAGTGCAATTGACAGTAAAAATAAATTAAAAAGATGTGATAAAAATATGAGGAAAACAGCTAGGATTTCAGTTCATTCATATTTTCACCAAGTTGGTTTCAGTGCCATAAGTCAGTGCCATTTGGCACCTGGGCGCAGGGCACTAATGTGTGTACCTTTCAGTACTTTCACCAGGGTTAAGTAAAGGGTACCTTATGTCTAAGCCCCCATAATGTTCCCCCTTGTCTTCTAAGTGTGACCCAGAACACCCTATGAGACAGATTTCCTATGTCTAGTTTAATCAAAATTAATTAAAGTGTCCCTTAATTAATACCCCTCATATTAACTCATGAATTCAGCATGTTACCACCTTTCAGCACCTAACATACATGTACCCAACAAAAGTTGGCCAGACTTAGGTCAAGCATATTGTAAATAAATGCGCATGAGTCAAAGGTTCAAAGGCAAAGACTGATAGACATTCACCAACAAGGATTCAATACAAAATCACATCATCCTAGCATAAAAGATTTAGCTCATGGTGAGCTTAAAAACAAGAAAACAGAAAATAAAACCAAAGCTAATATCCATCACAAAACTGAATATTGAAATTTACAGATGGAGAAATAAAATGATAGAGCTAAGGGAAAAGAAATAGTCGAGAGCTTGTTCAAGCATGAAACTCCTCTTTGCCCAAGCTCCTCTCTCTAACTTGAATCTGCTCCACTGCAAATATGCAGAAAATCAGCTCCGAAAATGGGTTAACAATGGTGGAAGATGGAGTGGTGAAGGGAGGTTGAAGATGGAATGGTGGAAGATGGTGAAAATGGAAGGAAATGGAGGAAGAAGAGATGGAGTGTGGTTGGCGGCTGGGAGAGAGGCAAAGTGCTGCTCAATGAATTCTGAAATCCCTCTCCCTCCAGTTTCAGCAACTGTTCTACCCTATTTAGGGTTTTTCTCCAATGACCATCCCCCATTTTCATCCTTAATGGACCTTGTTTTATCCATTTTTAATCACCAAGGAAACTAAGGCCCATTCACAAATAAGCACACCTTCAAAAATATGAGTGGGGACCACTGTTTCTGTCACTTAATGGCACATGGAGGCTACCATTTTACAGCTGGAACCACTTCCAATACGAAATAATTCGCAGCTGGATGTTTTCTGAATCAGACCAGCGATAGGTGCCAAAACCGTGGTGCCATGGCAGCAAACAACAGCACCCGAATTTCCTGCATAATTCTGCACACTAATTATTCACACTAAAATGGCACTAAAAGTGCCAAAACAGTAACTAAAACATTTTAAGCTAAACATTCTTATACTAAACTAAAATGCACACATTGAACACTTAAAACACACTTTGGCTTTGCAAATTCAAGCTTAAAAGAGCTAAATAACTCTCATTTCTAAGAGTTATCACACCCCCAAACTTGAACTATTGCTTGTCCTCAAGTAATGACACAAACAAAATTAAGACAAAGACAAAGTTTACACATGCAGCAGGTCCAATCCAGAATTATTTTCAGAGATTGTGGTATTTCACAGGGCTTAACTTTCAGACAAACTCAGAAACAAGCAATCCCCTTGTACTTCATGCATCATTGACTTGGTCACCAATTTCAAGTGTGTGTGTGCAACCCTTAAGCTCAATTCAGAAACTAGTATAACCCTCAAGCTCGCCTTAGTCTCCCCCCAAAGAATCTCCTGAGTCTGTTCCTCCTAATCCAACAAAGAGAATTGGGCTTACAACTTTAGGATTTAGGGGCTTTACTACATACAAGGATATGCATACAATTTAACTAGCATAGGGTCAGCACACATTTTTTTCAATTTTCATCTTTTTGCCTTTTTTTATGTTTGCCTCCTTGTCTTTTGACGCGAATAACAACAATTGTAATGAAATTACCCGGTTACTCAACAAAGTGGCTTATATTTTTTTTATATATAGTTTTGGCTTTTTCTATTTGCTACTGTGTACTGCCCTTTTTCTTTTGAATATTGACACATGGATTACCCCCAAACTTATATCTTTGCCCATTCCCCTCCATTTTTCAAATTTGGAAACAAAGCTTAGACTAAACTAGGGGTTTGACCTCACTTTGCTCTCAAGTCACCTATGATTCCTTCTTAAACTAAGGGTAAGTGTTAGAAATTAACAACCAGTCAACTAGCAATCAGAACAAGGTTCCATAAACACCAAGCAATCATTCCTCATTAAGTCAGCCCATGTGTTAACCATTTTTTTTTCTTATAAGATCATGGAAAAGACAATGCTACACATGCAAAATTAAAATCCTAACTAGTTTCCCCTCAACTTAATTTCAAGCAGTGTCCCCACTGCATTCCATTAAATTAAAGAGGTACTTAACACAAAAAACATAAACAGAAGCAATCAAAATATAAAACATAAACAGTAAACACAAATCCTAAAACTACTGTAGAAAATTTGAAATGAATAGAGACGAGGGAAAGAAAACCCCGGCTTGAAGCCTGTCACTAAACCTCCTGGGCTGACTGCTCTGGCCTTTTTGTCTTTTCTTGCCCACCACCTTGGCAACTTCTTCCTTATCAGCACTTATCACAGCACACATCACCATCTCATCTTCGTTCGGCCACCTGAATTGAAAATGAAATAAAAACAAGAAAACAAACAAACAAAAGCAGAAGCAAATTATTAGAATCTGGGTTGCCTCCCAGTAGCGCTTGGTTTGCAGAAGTCGTCAGCCTGACTTTTTTTCTCTTCAACACCCAAGTTAGGGTGGATAATATAACAAAAAGAAAATGTTGTCCTTCCGCTTCCTTTTCTTGTATAGGAATCCCATGTACTTTGCATAGGGAAACAAGTGTTCCAATGCCTCAACAACTAGGCATTTGGGATATGTACTCCTCATCTCATAAAGCTCATAAAACTCTTCTTGTGGGGGACTCTTAGGAACAAACTTGGGGAAAAAAATTCTGGTGCAAGTGCTGTAACAGGTGCCAAAACAGGTGCTGGGATGGCACCTACTTCTGGTTCTGCAGAATTTTTCTGCATAATTTTCTGGGCAACAACATGTTCAGATGATTCTTGCACATCAGATTCTGACTTCTGATTTTTACTCTCCCCTTCAATCACCAAAGGTTGAATCTCAATTGTCACATAGCTCTCTTCATAGCTCTCCCTTGGTTTCTCTTCCATGTTACTATTTTTCTTTTTTTCTTTTTCTTCTACTACTACTACTACACTCTTTTTTTGTTTTTCTTCCACTACTTCCACTACTTCTACTACACTCTTTTTCTGTTTTTCTTCCACTACTTCCACAAGATCATGTTCAATTTTCAACTCCACACACTCTTCTTCTTGTTCAACTACTTCTTCAATGCAATTCTCCTCTTTTAGAAACTCCATAATTGTCTTAAGGTGAGCCTCCATATTCTTGCATGAGACTTTAAAGTCTTCGGTATACTCCTTGGTAGCCTCAATGGATTGAGCTAACATAGCTTCAAGGTTGGAGGATTCCTCATGGGGTTCTTCAAATTGAGCTTGAGGATAAGACTCTTGCTCCCAAATGAAATTTTCCATGCCATAATCCACATTTGGCATTGTCATGGACATGAAATTTGTCTCATAACAGCCCCATTCATATTCACCTCCATAAAATTCATGGTTGAAATATTGTGGTTGAGCATTCCTTGCTTGCATAGAGTCAAAATGATATTGTTCCATGGCTAGGAGTGGGTTTTTTCTTTTTCACAAACAACAAACAAGGGGAGCAATGCTAAGAACAACAAAGACAACACCACAAACACAAAATAGAAAATTTTACTGCTAAAAAGAAACACACTAAAATCTAAGAATCTCAACTAAATCAAATTAACTCAATTGAAAACTCATAGAAATCAATACTTTCAATCCCCGACAACGGCGACAAAAACTTGTTGTGTGAAATAACAGTTGTGCAAGTATACACAATCGTGAACAAGTAATAAAGAGTAAGAGAGATCGTTCCCACGAGGATTGATTACGGTTAATTCCACAAATTCTCAATTTGGCTAATCTAGTTAATGAGAGAACAAAGTAACAAGTAACAAATTAATTTGAGGTGATGGTGACAGTAAAAATAAATTAAAAAGATGTGATAAAAATATGAGAAAAACAGCTAGGATTTCAGTTCATTCATATTTTCACCAAGTTGGTTTCAGTGCCATAAGTCAGTGCCATTTGGCACCTGGGCGCAGGGCACTAATGTGTGTACCTTTCAGTACTTTCACCAGGGTTAAGTAAAGGGTATCTTATGTCTAAGCCCCCATTATGTTCCCCCTTGTCTTCTAAGTGTGACCCAGAACACCCTATGAGACAGATTTCCTATGTCTAGTTTAATCAAAATTAATTAAAGTGTCCCTTAATTAATACCCCTCATATTAACTCATGAATTCAGCATGTTACCACCTTTCAGCACCTAACATACATGTACCCAACAAAAGTTGGCCAGACTTAGGTCAAGCATATTGTAAATAAATGCGCATGAGTCAAAGGTTCAAAGGCAAAGACTGATAAACATTCACCAACAAGGATTCAATACAAAATCACATCATCCTAGCATAAAAGATTTAGCTCATGGTGAGCTTAAAAACAAGAAAATAGAAAATAAAACCAAAGCTAATATCCATCACAGAACTGAATATTGAAATTTACAGATGGAGAAATAAAATGATAGAGCTAAGGGAAAAGAAATAGCCAAGAGCTTGTTCAAGCATGAAACTCCTCTTTGCCCAAGCTCCTCTCTCTAACTTGAATCTGCTCCACTGCAAATATGCAGAAAATCAGCTCCGAAAATGGGTTAACAATGGTGGAAGATGGAGTGGTGAAGGGAGGTTGAAGATGGAATGGTGGAAGATGGTGAAAATGGAAGGAAATGGAGGAAGAACAGATGGAGTGTGGTTGGCGACTGGGAGAGAGGCAAAGTGCTGCTCAATGAATTCTAAAATCCCTCTCCCTCCAGTTTCAGCAACTGTTCTACCCTATTTAGGGTTTTTCTCCAATGACCATCCCCCACTTTCATCCTTAATGGACCTTGTTTTATCCATTTTTAATCACCAAGGAAACTAAGGCCCATTCACAATTAAGCACACCTTCAAAAATATGAGTGGGGACCACTGTTTCTGTCACTTAATGGCACATGGAGGCTGCCATTTTACAGCTGGAACCATTTCCAATACGAAATAATTCGCAGCTGGATGTTTTCTGAATCAGACCAGCGATAGGTGCCAAAACCGTGGTGCCATGGCATCAAACAACAGCACCAGAATTTCCTGCATAATTCTGCACACTAATTATTCACACTAAAATGGCACTAAAAGTGCCAAAACAGTAACTAAAACATTTTAAGCTAAACATTCTTATACTAAACTAAAATGCACACATTGAACACTTAAAACACACTTTGGCTTTGCAAATTCAAGCTTAAAAGAGCTAAATAACTTTCATTTCTAAGAGTTATCACTTTTGCATCTTGATCTTTTTGGTCCAACAAGGACAGCCTCTTTAACTCGAAAGAAATATGGGTTAGTCATTGTTGATGATTTTACTAGATGGACATGGGTGAGATTCCTTGCTCACAAAGATGAGTCATACAAGGTATTTACTGTATTCTGCAAAACAGTTCAAAATGAAAAAGGAATTTGTATTTCTTCTATTAGAAGTGATCATGGGGGAGAATTTGAAAATGAAAACTTCCAAAAATTTTGTGATGATAATGGCATCTCCCAAAATTTCTCCTCTCCTAGAACACCTCAACAAAATGGTGTTGTAGAAAGGAAAAATAGGTCCCTCCAAGAAATGGTCAGGACCATGATCAATGAAGCTAACATTGCAAAAAAAATTTGGGCAGAAGCAGTAAACACAGCTTGTTACATTCAAAATAGAATTTTTATTAGACCTATTTTGAAGAAGACTCCATATGAACTGTGAAAAGGAAGAAAACCAAACATATCATATTTTCATTCATTTGGTTGTACTTGTTATATTTTGATTACTAAGGATCAGCTTAGTAAGTTTGATTCAAAACCTGACAAAGGAATCTTTTTGGGATATTCTGAAAGATCTAAAGCTTTTAGAATATACAATAAAGAAACTATGACAGTGGAAGAATCCATTCATGTCAAATTTGATGACAAGAAACCTGACACAGCCATGTCAGAGCTAGATGAATTATTTTCATAATTAAATATAGGTGATACTACAAATAGTGAACCTACATCTTCATCATCCGGTGGTGACCAGACACAAGAATCTTGAGTCGAAGCCGAGAAAGAAATTTGGAAGTACAAAACTAATCATCCTAAAGATCAAATCATAGGAAAACTTGGAGATAGAGTAAGAACCAGATCCTCTTTTAAAGAGCATGCAGATATGGCACTACTCTCAGAAATGGAACATAAAACGATTGATCAAGCATTGAAAGATGAAGGGTGGATTCTGGCCATGCAAGAAGAGTTGAATCAGTTCCAAAGAAATGATATATGGAAGCTAGTTAATCTACCAGAAGATAAGAAAGCTATTGGTACTAAATGGGTATTTAGAAACAAGCTTGATGAAGATGGAAAGGTTGTGAGAAACAAGGCAAGATTGGTTGCTCAAGGTTACTCACAGGAAGAAGGTATTGATTTTACTGAAACATTTGCACCTGTTACAAGGTTAGAAGCTATACGCATTTTACTATCATTTGCTGCACACCATGATATAGTTCTTTATCAAATGGATGTGAAAAATGCTTTCTTGAATGATTTTATAACTGAGGAAGTCTTTGTAAAACAACCTCCTAGATTCGAAGACATTGAATTTCCAGAACATGTCTTCAAGCTTAAAAAGGCCCTGTACGGTCTTAAGCAAGCTCCCGGAGCTTGGTATGAAAGACTGAGTACATTTTTGATGAAAAATGGTTTTACCAGAGGTCTAGTAGATACTACTCTTTTTAGAAAAACATCAAACAAACACTTTATAATTGTTCAAATATATGTTGATGACATTATTTTTGGAGCTACTAATGAAAGCCTTTGCAAAGAATTTTCAAAGCTAATGCAGGCTGAATTCGAGATGAGCATGATGGGTGAACTAAAGTTCTTCCTTGGAATTCAAATCAAACAATGCAATGATGGTATCTATATACATCAAAGCAAATATATCAAGGAATTTCTAAAGAAATTCAAAATGGTGGATTGCAAACCTATGTGCACTCCCATGCATCCCACATGCATTCTTGGTAAAGATGAAACTGATAAAAAGGTAGATCAAAAGATGTACAGAGGTATGATTGGATCTCTACTTTATCTTACAGCTTCAAGACCTGATATTATGTTCGATTAATGCAATGCATTGTGCTAGATTTCAATCAGATCCTAGAGAATCACACTTGAGTGCTGTTAAAAGAATTTTTAGATATTTGCAAGGACTAATCTTGGTTTGCTTTATAAGAAATCAAAAGATTACAAGTTAGCAGGTTTTTACGATGCTGACTTTGCTGGAGACCGAATTGAAAGAAAAAGCACAAGTGGAGGCTGCCAATTCCTTGGAGCAAACCTTGTATCTTGGTCAAGCAAAAGGCAAAGCACGATTGCACTCTCAACAGCAGAAGCTGAATATATTTCAGCAGCAAGTTGCAGCTCTCAACTTCTGTGGATGAAATATCAACTTGAAGATTATCTGATAAAAGAGAGTAACATTCCTATCTTTTGTGATAATACTTCTGCAATCTGTCTTACTAAAAATCCCATATTGCATTTACGAGCCAAGCACATTGAGATTAAGCATCATTTTATAAGAGACTATGTTCAGAAGGGTATTCTCGAAATAAAATTTGTAGACACTGATCATCAGTGGGCTGACATATTTACAAAACCCCTTGCTAAAGATAGATTCAATTTTATAAGAAGAAATTTAAATTTTCATCTTATAGAAGAATGATTAATCTCAGCGTCAGATGATATGCGTCATCTCAGCATCTGGTATGACATAAGCATGTATACGTGTAAACATTTTATTAGTCATATGCATCATAACTCAGCGTTTGGTGAATCGGTTGCGTGCATCCGAGCGCGCACACACATGTCACACGTGTAAAGGACTTAAGCGTCTCATCACATCTCACTGAGTCATGATTATTTATGTTTTTCGATAAAATCTTTTTACTTCATTTTACTTTTCTTTTGGCGTCTTCATTTAATGAAAAAGGGAATCTTCATTTTCTTTTCTTTTTGATTTAATTTATTTTGGAAATGCGAAGCGGTTTTTGAAAAAGGACTGTACCATTTTCCATCAACTTTCCCACTACTCCACATTTTTTGCTCCATCACTTCACTCTGCTTCTACTTGCAAAACTGTTCTCTCTCTCTCTCTCTCTGTGACTTCAAACCCTAAAACCTCCATTACCCTCTCTGCAACTGCTGCCATGGCCGATAGAAAGGTTGGACAATATACTGCTGCCTACGATGTCTTCTCAGAAGCAAAACTCATGAATGAAAACATAATTGATTTTGAGAACTTCAAGCTCTATGGTTTTGATTTCGAAGAAGGTTTGGAGAAACAGGGGGATGGAAAAATTACTTTATCTGGGAACCAGTTGATGTGTTGATCTATGCTATAAAGGAATTCTGGGGGAACGCCTATCTACTTCCGGGAGAAATTATTGAAGGACATATCAGAGGCTTCAAGTTACGTTTCACCATAAACTCTATCGCTCAGACCATCAAGTGCCCTTGTGAAGGAATCAGCTACCATGCTAACTAGGTTGACGCTTACAGAGGTTTGGAAAACGTCAACGAAGCTCTGTTCGAAAACTATCGTGAGTTGAAGAAGAAGAACATAACTCCCATTGCCAAATACTTGAAAAGCAACTACAGAGTACTGCACAAAATCATCGCTAAGAGCGTGATTCTGAAGGCTGGTTTAAGCGACATAGTGAACTATGAGCAAAAGTTCATTATGAGGAATTATATGGATGGAAAGAAAATCAACCTGCCAAGGTTGATTATCAATAATCTTGTCAATGCTCTCGTCTTCTCAAGGAAAAGTATTGATAAGAAGAATATTGTCAAGGTTATCCCTTATGGAGTTCTTCTTTCCATTATGATGATAAAGGATGGTATTGTGAGAAAGCTTGCTAATTCTACCAACAAAGAATAAAAAGATAAATACTTTGGTGTTGGTGCTGTTATTCGTCTTGAAGTTTTTGGAGTCAACAGTCTGGTCAGAATGCAGTTGATAACTGGCTCTATGATGAAGAAGGTGAAACTAGAGCAGCAAGAAGGAGAAACTATTGCGAATGTTGGAGAAGCTGAAAAGAAAACCACCAGAAGCTCAATGGCTGGTGTGAAGAGACCTGTTGAATCTCCTATAAGGGAGACAAGGAGAATGAAACAGAAGGTGGCTCCTGCACCTACTGTTGAGGAACCAGAAGATGAGGACAGAATTCCCATCAGAAAGATCATGGAGAAGAAGAATAAGCCAACAGCTGAAAAAGATGCTTCAGCGTCTGGTCAAGGGAAGCAAGTCCTTCCTCCTCTGACCGTGGTTGCCTCTAGAGGAACAAAGAGAAGGTTGGTTAAGTCTTCTGAACCTAAATCAAAGGTACCTGACTTTACTGTTGATGAGTCAGTATCTATTTTGATTCTCATGATGTTATTCCTGCACCTCCATTGTCTGTTTCACAACCACAAACTGATGAGGACATGGAGCACCAAGAGGCCATTCAAAGCTTAGGAGGACCAATGACTAGGGCAATGTCAAGGAGGGTCCAAGAAAGCTTAGTCCAATTCATGACTAAGACAATTGCAAACAGAGGCAAAGATGTAATTGCACCAAAAACCATGCTTGTCATACAAGCCATGGAGGAGGCGCAACTTGCATAAAAGAAGGCAGCCAAGTTAATTTCTTTTAATTGAATAAAAGTGCAAGTGACCAATTGATTTATTTGGGACCAAGGCACTAAGTTATTTAATTTTTTTGGTGTGTTTAATCCACTTCAAGTGGCTGTGTGGCGCAAGGAGCAAGGGGTCCCACACCTCTCAACCACTCTTTGTGTAGTTTTAATGGGTGAATAATCTTGCTACCAAGGAAAGACAAAGACATTCAAAGCAATCAAGGCAAAGAGGAGTTACACAAGACAAGGTGATGAATGCTAAGACAAAGACATTCAAAGCAATAAAGGCAAAGAGGAGTTACACAAGACAAGGTGATGAATGCTCCAACAAAGACAATAAAAGCGCATCCATCCACTTAATTACGCTTAATGAGTGGTTGTGAAACCTTCACCTGGTCATGAAGAGCAAGCAAAGCGAGAATATGAAGCGTAGACCTTTACTTCATTTGCGCCACTTAGGCCATGAGGCAAAGAACAATTATTTTTGTTTGTAATTTCCTTTAATCATTTTGCTTGTAACCCTAGAAAGGAAGGACTTTGTCTCTTTACTCTTTGTAACAGCAAGAACCTCCTCATTATATATAGGGGCGCAAGTTTCAATAGAGGTTAACAAAGATTTTAGCAAAATATTGAGTTCATACTCTTTGGTTCGATTGGACCGGTTTATCGATCTTATCAAGAAACTCTCTTCTTGTGGTGATCCTCACATTCATAGGCTTATCCTTGTCTTGGATTAGACTAAGGTGCGCCCCCTGCCTCCCAATCATCCATCTTCTTCACTTACTCATAAACAGATCCTTGAGACCTTGTTTGCTTCTTGTTTTATTTTGTGTTTTCACAATCTGTCCCCTTAATTCTCTACCACCAAAGCCACGAAATTCCATTCATTCTCTATCCAATTTTCATTCATTTTATATCAAAATACAAAAACAAAAGTCACAACCAGATTCTATGTTGAAAATCAAGCAAATGGCCAATTTCTACAACAAGGAGGCCATCATTTGGTAATCGAGCAAGGTTTCGACTTTGTTCAAAAGAATCCCAGGTTTCTCTATTCTTATCTTTGAGTTCAATTCTTTAAAAAAAAAAAAATTGCGAAAATTCATAAAAAAAAATCTTGAATTCTGGTTGTGTTTCTTTGTTCTTTGCTACACTCTGAAATTTTTATTTTATTTCTTTCTTTTGAGTGAGTTCTTTCTTGTTCTAGTCTCACAAACTTTGTGTTCAATTTTTGTTTCTTACCTTTCCTTTCCAATTTGTTGTGTGTGTGGATTATTATTTGAATTGGTTTCTTGTATTAATCATTTCACGTTTCTCTAAAGAACTGACAAGAGTTATGGATCCTCAAAATCGACATTACTAGATGCCCTCACGGCAAAAATGAGAGAACTTTTGAAAGAGGAAGTGGAAGGCATAAATGAAAGAATTGACCAATTAGAAAGCAGACAAAATAGCATTGATGAGGAGGAACGGAGGAGAAGGAGACGTGATGAACCTAGAGAAGATAGGTTGGGTGGTATAAAAATAAAAGTACCACAATTTGTTGGGAAAAATGACCCGAGACGTATTTGGAATGGGAAACTAAAATTGAACAAATTTTTCCTCAGAATAATTATCTTGATCTTCAACAGTGCGAGTTGCTTCTATTGAATTTACAGATTACGCCTTGGTGTGGTGGGACCAATTGACAAAGGAGAGGAGAAGGCACAATGAGCCAGCCATTGCCACATGGGAGGAAATGAAGAGGCTCATGAGAAGGAGATTCATCCCATCTTACTACAACAGAGAGTTGCACAACAAATTACAATGACTCACCCAAGGCAACAAAAGTGTTGATGAGTACTACAAGGAGATGGAGGTGGCAAAAATTAGAGCAAATGTGGAGGAAGATGATGAAGCAACCATGGCCAGATTCTTGCATGGCCTAAATCGTGATATAAGTGACATAGTGGAACCGCAACACTATGTTCAATTAGACGATTTGGTACATCAAGCCATAAAGGTAGAACAACAACTTAAGAGGAAGGGTCGATAAGAAGAAGCACTACCACTTCCAATCCTCAAAATTGGAAGAGCAATATTAAGAGTGAAGGTACTTCATCATCCAAAGAAGCCGCATGGTGACACAAAAGGTAAAAAGCGCTACAACTAGTCCTTCTCAAGTTGTTTCAACTAACCGGGCTGTTAAGTGTTTCAAGTGCCAAGGCTTAGGACACATTGCATCTCAATGTCCTACCAAGAGAATTATGATTGTAGAGGAGGTTGAGGAGGAAGATGAAGGGGCTGAAGAGTATGATGAGGATTGTATTGAGGAGGAGGCCCAAATACCTAGTGGAGAGCTAGTTATGATGAAAAGGTTGTTGGAAGCCGTGGTAAAGGAGGAAGATGCGACTCAAAGGGAGAACATATTTCACTCAAGGTGCCTCATACAAGGCAAGGTATGTTCCCTGATTATTGATGGTGGGAGTTGCACAAATGTTGCTAGCACAAGGTTAGTTTCCAGATGTAACGACCCTCATTTTTATTATAATTTTTGTGGCAGTTATTTTAATTGATTTCATTATATGTTTATGCATGAAAAGAGACTTTTAATTTAATTAAATGATTTTTTTGAGAGTTGTTAATAAAAAGAAAGGGGAGGGCGTATAATGCCTTGGGCTAGCATCTTATATGCATAGTTATTTTCCTTTCCACCTACCTAATGGGCCAACACCCATGGACTCTCTCCAACCCAACCCAAATAATAGAACCTAGGGCGTATGAAGGCATGTGACGCCTCAAGCCAAGCCCTAGCGCCTCCAAGCCTCTCTCTCTCAAGTTGATTCACTTGTTCCTTCTCCTTTCTAGCTCCAAACCCTAGCGCCACACAAGCTTGAAGGAGGCATTCCACATTTTTCTTCTCTTGCATGATTCGATCACCAAGGTTAGGAGCAACTCCATCTTTGTTCTTCATCTGAAATTGGGTAAGTCATGACTCTTCTCCTTCCTATGTTGCGCCTCCTAGAAAATTGTGAGTCTTGGGGATTTCCAACGTTTCTTATAGTTTTCTTTTCTGTCCGTAGCAAACTCACCGTAGGATTGATTCGGAGTCATCATCATCCCTCTTTCACTAAGGAATTTCGCAAGGACCAAAGGTAAGGGGGGGAGATTATTGAAATTGGGGATATTCGAGGGAATAGGTGAAGGGGTTGTCCTTGAACCCCGTTGTGTGTTAATTAATTGAAAAAAAAAAATTCTTTTTTCATGTGTATACATTTATGCTTGTTGCTTGAAAAATCGATGTGGCTGCCATGGTTGTTCATACATGTTATAGGTGTTAGAAGAATTTCTGTTTTGATGCCTAGGAAGTGATTGAATTATTAGAACACCAAATTGATATGTTCGTTAAATTTTAGTGATGAATTTCAATGTTAAATTGTGCCTGAGACCTTATAAATGATTAAAATGGACGCTATTTTATGGATTTTGTTAATGGAAAATTTTAGAATAATTTTAACGTACTTCGTTCATATTTTAATTTATATTTTTCTTTGTGGAAATGTTACCGTAACTACTTTGGAATTAGAGAACCGGATTAGAACCTTAAGAACTACTCCTAATTAGTAATAAAGATTTTTCTCCAAGTGTTAGTCTTGATTGTGATGTTCCTAAATATTTAGAATCGAAGAAAAATAGGTGAAAACGTATGTGAAACAATATGTAGCGCTGCTGTTGTTGTTCTGCTGCTGTTGTTATTTTTGTTTCTGTAGCGCTGCTGTTGCTGTTTCTGTTGCAGTTTCTGTTTTCGCTGCAGTTCTGTTTCGCTGCTGTTGCTGTTTCTGTTGTAGTTTCTGTTTTTCGCTGCAGTTCTGTTTTTGTTGCTGTTGCAGTTTTTGTTGTTGTTTTTGTTGCTATTGCTATCTAAAGTACTGCGAAAATTCTGTTTTAGGTTGCTGTTTTTGTCTCTGTTATGTGCTCTGCAGATTTTTAACTACATGATTAAGAAATAATTATGCTTAAGACAAGTCATGGATTTCCTATAATTATTCCTTGATCCGTTTATTATTTTGTGACGATGGTTGTGAAAAGTCCACACTTGTGGCAATGACCTTGAAAGGATAAATGACATTTTGTGCAAGCCACCTAGCTATTAGTAGCCATAATGGGACTTGAGTCATTCCTTGTGAGATGATCCTAGCCATATGGGCCATGATGGATTGTCGATGAAACATTGAACTATGACGTTCGGAGGAAACCCGACCTTGTGTGTTTGTTCGTCATACAACCCTTGTGACAGGATGGGGAAGCACCATTGAAATGAAAGGTGGAGGCCATTATGAGTGAGCTGCATGGCAATACCTCGGCCTAGAGGGTGAGAAGCGAGTTTGTGATCCCTAATAGTTTGAGTGTCGCGCCTTGGGTGGGGACCACTTATCGGACTTAGCTACCCCGACCGTCACCTGACATTATCATCCCTAGTTGAGAGTATGCGGTAATAGAGTAAAACACCCGAGGTGATCTCTAATAAACCAAATATGTACTCCTAGGAGACTTCCCGAGTAGTAGATGGTACCACATGCATAAGAAGTAGTGATGTTAGCATCTGCATTATTTTCTTTTGATAATTATGTGGCTATGAGAAATGATGAAATTTGTCTGCGTGCATTTGTAGATGATATGAGATGTTGTTACTACTTTATGTGAATAATGTTGTTACTACTTTATGTGAATTGATTGTTATAGTGTGGTGTGTGTATATATATATATATATAAATATATTATTTATTTATTCACCTTTTTCTCTCCAAATATCACTTTAACTCGATTTCAACGTACTCACCCTCTATGGTTGTTTGTCTCTTGTCCTCCTATTTTCAATTGCATACACTACTAATACCAGGACACGTAGCTAGTGGTGAAGGCCTCTTCTGAGTAATTATTTTATAGTTTTAATTCAGACATTTTACGATTGAGACGTTGAGTCATTTATGTATTTTGTTCTTGTAGTGTAAGTTGGGCTAAGTCAAGCTCGAGGCTGTGACACAGGTTTTCTTTTATTTGGGGGTTCGTATATCGCTTGGTTTTATTTTTATTTCACAAGTTCAAATAAGATTTTGAAAGAGAAGTACTTACTATGCTTGTTGTTACTAAATATTTGCAAACCGAATGATGTCTCAAATTGAATTACTCATCGAGTTATCCGTTGATCCTTTTTATATTTTATTTAAATTATTTATCGTTACTTCTTTTATGAAAATAGATAATTTATTTTAATTCATAGCGACTATTATATTTTTTTGTTCGTTTACGAATCAAGATCAATTTGATGTATTTATTTATTTATTTATTTTCTTATTTATTTTTATTTAACGATTTTGAAAGCGGGGATTAGAGTGTCACATTTAGTGGTATCGAGGCGATTCGGTCTTACCTGTGTATGTGTCTATTATGTTTCTCTGTGTGAACTCTGTGTTTTGTGCGTCAATGTTTGATTTATTTATTTATTGATTTAGTTATGGGTTGGCGTTGCTTGTTGCATCCAATTTGGTTCGATTGGTGCGAGGAGTAATGGCGGGTAGGAACGATAGAGCTTTAGCGGATGCACTCGTTGCCATGGCTCAGCCGTACAAGGAATTCGAATAGGAATGCTAATGCCGAGCCGCTGAATTTAGAGGATTGGAGCAATTCCAAAAGAATGACCCACCTACCTTTAGGGGTGGACATGATCCCGATGGTGCCCAGAACTGGAGACGAGAGATGGAGAAGATCTTACTGCTAGGGCGTGTACGGATGCTCAAAAGGTGACTTTTGGTACCTTTAAGCTTGCTGAAGACGCAGAATACTGGTGGGAGAGTAACCGCCCACGTGTGGAAGCTGCACCCGGAGGAGTCACTTGGGAAGCCTTCAAAGAGATTTTCTTGGAGAAGTACTTTCCTGAGGATATCCGTAACCGGAAGGAAGCTGAATTTCTAGAATTGAAGCAGGGTAATATGTCAGTAGCTGAGTATATCACCAAGTTTGAAGAGCTGTCCAGGTACTATCACCCATATGTGGGAGAAGCGGGTGAACGTTCGAAGTGTGTGAAATTCATCAATGGATCGCGACCGAGTCAAGCTAGCCATTAACTACCAGAGAATTCGGCAGTTCCCTGAATTGATCCACAATCAGAATGTGGGATGAGGACAACAAAGCTAAGGTAGCACACTACAAGTCGGTTGGCTCCCGAGAAGGATAAGAAGAAAGACAAGAGAGACTTCCGAGAATCGGGAAAGCCATACCCAACTCAGAATGGGCGGTTTGGACATAACCGTAATGGTAACCGCAATCAATCTTTCCACAAAACTGCGGCACAAATGTTTGGTGGAGGTGGAGGAGGCCCTTCGACCCCTGCGTTGCATGAAGTGTGGCAAATGCGGACATGCCTACCGAGATTGTTACGAAAAGCAAATGATCTGTTTCAACCGTGGAAGGCCAGGACATATCGGAAGGAGTGCCCGAATCTGAAGAAAGAACCAACGGGAATGGAGGCGTAATTCCCAACCCAACCGACCTAAGCCAACAGGGCGAGTCTTTGCTCTCAACGTGGTGAAGCGCGGCGTCGGACAACCTTATCCAAGGTGCGTGCTTCATACATGGATCTCCTTTAGTGGTACTTTTCGACTCGGGTGCTACGCACTCCTTTGTGTCCAAAGTGAATGTGTGAAAAATTTGAATTTACTGTTTCACCCTACCTGTGAACTTGAGGTTGAGACTCCAACAAATGGTAAAGTCCGAACTTCTTTTGCTTGTCTAGAATGCCCTTTGTCCATAGGTGATAAGGAATTTGTGGTTGATTTGATTTGTTTGCCTTTGAGTCAACTTGATGTAATTCTTGGCATGAATTGGTTAGCTACTAATCAAGTCATCTTAAATTGTTTTGAAAAGACTGCTTGTATTCCCGATACAGATTGAACCCAGAGATCATCGACTCTTAACGGCCAACCAAGTACAGGCATGTTTGAAACAAAATGCCCAAGTTTACATGATGATAGCCTCTCTAAAAGTCGAAGACCAAGTCGGGATAGATGGTATGCCTATAGTGAGTGAGTATTAGATGTGTTTGAAGAAGTACAAGGATTGCCTCCCGAGAGAGACCGAATTTACCATAGACTTAGTGCCAGTGCGAGACCCATATCTATAGCTCCTTATAGGATGTCTCCCATGAGAACTAGTTGAGCTTAAGAAACAGTTGGAGGAACTGCTAGAGAAACAATTCGTGAGGCCGAGTGTATCCCCTCAGGGTGCACGGTGTTGTTAGTCAAGAAAAAGGATGGGAGTATGAGGTTGTGCGTAGATTACCGCCAATTGAACAAAGTAACTATTAAGAACAAGTATCCACTTGCCTAGGATAGATGATCCGATGGACCACTAATTGGAGCCTGTGTGTTTTCTAAGATAGACCTTAGGTCAAAGGTTATCACCAAATCAGAGTGAAGTCTGAGGACATCCCAAAGGCGCATTGAGAACCCGTTATGGGCACTACGAGTACCTAGTTATGCCATTCGGTGTAACCAATGCTCATGCCGTGTTCATGGACTACATGAACCGAGTCTTCCACCCATACCTTGATAAGTTTGTAGTGGTCTTCATAGATGATATCTTAGTGTACTCTAAGAGTAGGGAAGAACATGTGGAACACTTGAGGATAGTATTACAGACCCTTAGGGAGAAGCGACTTTATGCCAAGCTTTCTAAGTGTGAGTTTTGGTTGGAGGAAGTGAGTTTCCTAGGACATGTGATCTCAAAGGGGAATAGCGATGGGCAGTCTAAGGTAGAAAGCGGTCTTTGAAGTGGGAATCACCTAAATCAGTGGCGAGATTAGGAGTTTCTTAGGCCTGGCAGATACTACCGTAGATTCATAGAGGATTCTCTAAGTTAGCCTTGCCTTTGACAATGTTGACCAGAAAGGAAAAGCTTTTGTGTGGGATGCTCGGTGTGAAAATGGATTTCAAGAGTTAAAGAGGAGATTGACTTACGCCCCGGTTTAGTACTACCTAATCCAAGTGAACCTTTTGAAGTGTATTGTGATGCATCTAAGTTAGGACTCGGAGGTGTGCTTATGCAGAATAGACAGTAGTGGCCTATGCCTCTAGGCGATTGAAAACCCATGAAAGGAATTACCCCACTCATGATTTAGAGTTAGCCATTGTGGTGTTTGTGTTGAAAATATGGAGGCATTACTTGTATGGTTCTAGGTTTGAAGTGTTTAGTGACCATAAGAGCCTTAAATATCTTTTTGACCGTAAAGAATTGAATATGAGACAACGAAGGTGGATAGAGTTTCTTAAGGATTATGATTTTGGGCTTAACTATCACCCCAAAGAAAGCCAATGTAGTGGTGATGCTTTGAGTAGAAACCCCTACATCTTTCCGCTATGATGGTTAGAGAGATGAGTTTGATCGAAGAGTTTAGGGATCTGAGCTTAGTTTGTGAGGTCACTTCTAAGAGTGTGCGACTAGGAATGTTGAAAGTCACTAGTGGATTACTGGAGCAGATTAGGGAAGGTCAGAAGATCGATCAACATCTTTCGGACCAGAAGGAGTTTATCGCTCAAGGTAGGGATATAGGTTTTAGTGAAGGGAATGATGGGATTTTGAGGTTTCGAGGTAGGGTTTGTGTACCTAATGTTCCTGAGCTTAAGAGAATGATTTTAGAGGAAGGGCATAAGAGTAGTCTAAGTGTTCACCCCGGAGCAACTAAGATGTACCAAGACCTTAAGAAAATTTTCTGGTGGCCTGGAATGAAAAAGGAGGTAGCAGAATTTGTCTACGCCTGCCTGACTTGTCAGAAGGCCAAGATAGAGCACCAAAAACCATCTGGATTCTTACAACCCTTGAGTATTCCTGTATGGAAATGGGACAGTATAGCAATGGACTTCGTATCAGGACTCCCTAGGACTCCTGCAGGAGTAGATGCCATCTGGGTTGTTGTGGACAGATTGACAAAGTCTGCACATTTCATCCCTGTGAATATGGAATACCCTTTAGAGAAGCTGACCAGGTTGTACATTAGGGAGATAGTGAGGTTGCACGGCGTACCTTCTAGTATTGTGTCTGACAGAGACCCCAGGTTTACCTCTAGATTTTGGGGAAGCTTACATGAGGCTTTAGGAACCAAGCTCAAGATGAGCTCTGCTTATCACCCTCAGACTGATGGTCAGTCTGAGCGAACCATCCAATCATTAGAGGACTTGTTAAGAGCTTGTGTCTTAGAACAAACCGGTAGTTGGGATACCTTCTTACCTCTTGTTGAGTTTACCTACAACAATAGTTATCATTCGATATTGGGATGGCACCCTATGAAGCCTTGTATGGCGGGAAGTGTAGGACTCCCTTGTGTTGGTATGAGGCAGGTGAGAACCTTGTGTTGGGCCCTGAAATAGTTCAAGAAACCACCAAAAGGTCAAAATGATTCAGGACAAGATGAGAGCCACTCGTAGTAGGCGAAAAAGCTATCATGACAAACGAAGAAAGGATTTGAGATTTGAAGAGGCGATCATGTATTCTTGAGAGTCACTCCCAAGACTGGGTTGGCCAGGGTAATGAAGTCGAAGAAACTTACTCCTCGTTTTATTGGCCCCTACCAAATTTTGAAAAAGGTTGGGGAAGTTGCCTACCGATTGCCTTACCACCTTTCCTTTCAAACCTTCATAATGTCTTCCATGTGTCGCAACTCAGTAAATATGTCCATGATCCTACTCATATAATTGAACTTGATGAAGTACCATTGAAAGAGAATCTTACCTATGAGGTACTACCAAGGAGGATTGAGGGCCAAGCGAGTCAAGCAGTTGAGAGGGAAGGAGGTTCCGTTGGTCAAGGTTATTTGGGGAGGAGGCAATGAGGAGAGTGCTACTTGGGAACTCGAAAGTCTGATGCAAGCCTCTTATCCACACTTGTTTGACCACGGTAAGTTTCGGGGACGAAACTTTTTGTAAGGAGGGGAGGATGTAACGACCCTCATTTTTATTATAATTTTTGTGGCAGTTATTTTAATTGATTTCATTATATGTTTGTGCATGAAAAGAGACTTTTAATTTAATTAAATGATTTTTTTGAGAGTTGTTAATAAAAAGACATGGGAGGCCGTATAATGGCTTGGGCTAGCATCTTCTATACATAGTTATGTTCCTTTCCACCTACCTAATGGGCCAACACCCATGGACTCTCTCCAACCCAACCCAAATAATAGAACGTAGGGCGTATGAAGGCATGTGACGCCTCAAGCCAAGCCTAGCGCCTCCAAGCCTCTCTCTCTCAAGTTGATTCACTTGTTCCTTCTCCTTTCTAGCTCCAAACCCTAGCGCCACACAAGCTTGAAGGAGGCATTCCACGTTTTTCTTCTCTTGCATGATTCGATCACCAAGGTTAGGAGCAACTCCATCTTTGTTCTTCATCTGAAATTGGGTAAGTCATGACTCTTCTCCTTCCTATGTTGCGCCTCCTAGAAAATTGTGAGTCTTGGGGATTCCCAACGTTTCTTATAGTTTTCTTTTCTGTTCGTAGCAAACTCACCGTAGGTTGATTCGGAGTCATCATCATCCCTCTTTCACTAAGGAATTTCGCAAGGACCAAAGGTAAGGGGGGGAGATTATTGAAATTGGGGATATTCGAGGGAATAGGTGAAGGGGTTGTCCTTGAACCCCGTTGTGTGTTAATTAATTGAAAAAAAAAATTCTATTTTTCATGTGTATACACGCTGTAACTGTTGCTTGAAAAATCGATGTGGCTGCCATGGTTGTTCATACATGTTATAGGTGTTAGAAGAATTTCTGTTTTGATGCCTAGGAAGTGATTGAATTATTAGAACACCAAATTGATATGTTCATTAAATTTTAGTGATGAATTTCAATGTTAAATTGTGCCTGAGACCTTATAAATGATTAAAATGGACGCTATTTTATGGATTTTGTTAATGGAAAATTTTAGAATAATTTTAACGTACTTCGTTCATATTTTAATTTATATTTTTCTTTGTGGAAATGTTACCGTAACTACTTTGGAATTAGAGAACCGGATTAGAACCTTAAGAACTACTCCTAATTAGTAATAAAGATTTTTCTCCAAGTGTTAGTCTTGATTGTGATATTCCTAAATATTTAGAATCGAAGAAAAATAGGTGAAAACGTATGTGAAACAATATGTAGCGCTGCTGTTGTTGTTCTGCTGCTGTTGTTATTTTTGTTGCTGTAGCGCTGCTGTTGCTGTTTCTGTTGCAGTTTCTGTTTTTGCTGCAGTTCTGTTTCGCTGCTGTTGCTGTTTCTGTTGCAGTTTCTGTTTTTCGCTGCAGTTCTGTTTTTGTTGCTGTTGCAGTTTTTGTTGTTGTTTTTGTTGCTGTTGCTATCTAAAGTACTGCGAAAATTCTGTTTTAGGTTGCTGTTTTTGTCTCTGTTATGTGCTCTGCAGATTTTTAACTACATGATTAAGAAATAATTATGCTTAAGACAAGTCATGGATTTCCTATAATTATTCCTTGATCCGTTTATTATTTTGTGACGATGGTTGTGAAAAGTCCACACTTGTGGCAATGACCTTGAAAGGATAAATGACATTTTGTGCAAGCCACCTAGCTATTAGTAGCCATAATGGGACTTGAGTCATTCCTTGTGAGATGATCCTAGCCATATGGGCCATGATGGATTGTCGATGAAACATTGAACTATGACGTTCGGAGGAAACCCGACCTTGTGTGTTTGTTTGTCATACAACCCTTGTGACAGGATGGGGGGAAGCACCATTGAAATGAAAGGTGGAGGCCATTATGAGTGAGCCTGCGTGGCAATACCTCGGCCTAGAGGGTGAGAAGCCGAGGTTGGGATCCCTAATAGTTTGAGTGTCGCCTTGGGTGGGGACCACTTATCAGACTTAGCTACCCTGACCGTCACCGGACATTATCATCCCTAGTTGAGAGTATGCAGTAATAGAGTAAAACACCCGCGAGGTGATCTCTAATAAACCAAATATGTACTCCTAGGAGACTTCCCAGAGTAGTAGATGGTACCACATGCATAAGAAGTAGTGATGTTAGCATCTGCATTATTTTCTTTTGATAATTATGTGGCTATGAGAAATGATGAAATTTGTCTGCGTGCATTTGTAGATGATATGAGATGTTGTTACTACTTTATGCGAATAATGTTGTTACTACTTTATGTGAATTGATTGTTATAGTGTGGTGTGTGGATATATATATATATATATATAAATATATTATTTATTTATTCACCTTTTTCTCTCCAAATATCACTTTAACTCGATTTCAACGTACTCACCCCTCTATGGTTGTTTGTCTCTTGTCCTCCTATTTTCAATTGCGTACTACTAATACCAGGACACGTAGCTAGTGGTGAAGGCCTCTTCTGAATTATTTTATAGTTTTAATTCAACATTTTCTCGATTGAGACGTTGAGTCATTTATGTATTTTGTTACCGTAGTGTAAGTTGGGCTAAGTCAAGCTCTGAGGCTGTGTGACACAGGTTTTTCTTTTATTTGGGGGTTCGTATATCGCTTGGTTTTATTTTTATTTCACAAGTTCAAATAAGATTTTGAAAGAGAAGTACTTACTATGCTTGTTGTTACTAAATATTTGCAAACTGAATGATGTCTGAAATTGAATTACTCATCGAGTTATCCGTTGATCCTTTTTATATTTTATTTAAATTATTTATCGTTACTTCTTTTATGAAAATAGATAATTTATTTTAATTCCGCAACGACTATTATATTTTTTTTTTGTTCAGTTTACCGAATCAAGATCAATTTGATGTATTTATTTATTTATTTATTTATTTTCTTATTTATTTTTATTTAACGATTTTCGAAACGGGGATTAGAGTGTCACACCAAACTCCAACTAGAAACTAAACCACATCCCAAGCCATATAAGCTTCAATGGCTTGTTAATGATGTTGAGATGATTGTTGATGAACAAGTAGAAATTTCTTTTTCAATTGGAAAATATGAAGATGTGGCTGTTTGTGATGTAGTTCCTATGGAGGCCAGCCATGTCTTGTTGGGAAGGCCTTGGCAATTTGACAAAAAGGCAAGCCATGAAGGGCATACCAACAAGTACTTTTTTGTTCATCATGGAAAAAGAATTGTATTGGCTCCTTTGAGCCCAAGTGAGGTGAGAAGAGAAAAATGTGAAAAAGAAAAAGAAGAAAAAGAAGAAAAAGAAAAGATCGCCAAAGAAAAAGAGAGAAAAAAGAGTGACAAAAAAAAGATTGATGAAAAAAAGAATGAAAATTTGATGGCGACAAAAGGGGAGGTTAAAAAAGCTATTTTCTCTAATCAGCCCCTATATTTGCTTTTTAGCAAAGAGGTGGCCTTGCAGGAAAATTTACCTAACACTCAAGAATTGCCAAATTGCATAAATTCTCTTTGCAGGAATTTGAGGATCTGCTTTCCTAAGGAGGTACCAAGTGGGCTGCCACCCTTGAGAGGATTGAGCACCACATTGATCTCATCCCAGCGCCACTTTGCCTAATAGGCCAGCTACCTGAGCAACCCACAACAAACGCAAGAGATACAAAAGCAAGTGGCTGAATTGGTAAGTAAAGGTTGGGTAAGGGAAAGTTTAAGTCCATGTGCTGTCCTCGTTATTTTAGTCCCTAAGAAAGATGGTAGTTGGAGAATGTGCACCGATTGTAGGGTCATTAATAATATTATCATAAGTATAGGCATCCAATACCTCGGTTAGATGACTTGCTTGATGAACTGCTTGGTGCATGCTTGTTTTCCAAAATTGATTTGAAAAGTGGATACCATCAAATTAGAATAAGGGAAGGGGATGAATGGAAAACTGCTTTCAAAACTAAATATGGTTTATATGAGTGGTTAGTTATGCCTTTTGGATTAACTAATGCACCTAGCACTTTCATGAGATTAATGAACCATGTTTTGAGGGAATTTTTGGGAAAATTTGTTGTTGTATATTTTGATGATATCTTGATATATAGCAAAAATTTAGAGGACCATTGCATTCATCTAAGGGCTGTTTTAAATGTGCTAAGAAAAAAAAACTTGTATGCAAACTTGGAAAAATGTGTGTTTTGCACGGATCAAGTCGTTTTTCTAGGCTTTGTCATAAGCTCTCAAGGAGTACATGTGGATGAAGCAAAGGTGAAGGCAATCCAAGAATGGCCAGCACCTAAAAGTGTGATAGAGGTAAGAAGTTTCCATGGTTTAGCAAGTTTCTATAGGAGGTTTGTTAAGGATTTTAGTACTATTGCTGCACCTCTTAATGAAATTGTTAAAAAGGAAATTGGTTTTAAATGGGGTGAGAAACAAGAACAAGCCTTTTCAATTCTTAAAGAAAAGCTCACCCAAGCACCAATTCTAGCATTGCCTAATTTTTCAAAATCTTTTGAAATTGAGTGTGATGCTTCCAATGTTGGAATTGGGGCTGTTTTGATGCAAGAAGGTCATCCAATTGCTTATTTTAGTGAGAAATTAAAAGGGGCTGCCCTAAATTACTCCACTTATGATAAGGAATTGTATGCCTTAGTAAGGGCATTGCAAACGTGGCAACATTACTTGCTGCCAAAAGAATTTGTCATTTATAGTGATCATGAGTCCTTGAAGTATTTAAAAGGACAAGGTAAGTTGAATAAAAGGCATGCTAAATGGGTTGAATTTTTGGAGCAATTTCCTTATGTGATTAAGCATAAGAAGGGTAAAGCCAATGTTGTGGCTGATGCATTATCAAGAAGGTACGCATTACTCTCTACCCTTGAAACTAAAATTTTTGGTCTTGAGCACATTAAGGAATTGTATGAGCATGATCTTGATTTTTCGATGGATTTTTTAGGCACAATGATTATTTATTTAAAGAAAAAAGGTTGTGTGTGCCAAAAGGATCCATTAGAGAACTCTTAGTCAAAGAGGCGCATGAGGGGGGCTTAATGGGACATTTTGGTGTTCCTAAAACTTTGGAATTTTTGCAAGAACATTTCTATTGGCCTCACATGAAAATTGATGTGCAAAAATATTGTGAAAGATGCATTGTTTGCAAAAAGGCCAAATCCAAAGTGATGCCCCATGGTTTATATACTCCATTGCCTGTTCCTGAATATCCCTGGATTGATCTTTCCATGGACTTTGTCTTAGGGTTACCTAGAACAAAGAACGGGAAAGATTCTATTTTTGTTGTTGTGGACAGGTTCTCAAAGATGGCACATTTCATTCCATGCAAAAAGGTGGATGATGCTTGCCACATTGCTGATTTGTTTTTCAAAGAAGTGGTGCGCCTACATGGTCTACCAAAAAGTATAGTGTCTGACCGTGACACTAAATTTCTAAGCCACTTCTGGAGAACTTTGTGGGGTAAGGTGGGAACTAAGTTACTATTCTCTACAACTTGTCATCCCCAAACTGATGGGCAAACTGAGGTAGTAAACAGAACCCTCTCTACTCTTTTAAGGGTCAGTATTTTCAAGGAATTTGAAAATGTGGGAAACGTGGTCGCCACATGTTGAATTTGCTTATAATAGGGCTGTCCATAGTACCACAAATCATTCCCCATTTGAGATTGTGTATGGTTATAATCCTTTAACTCCTCTTGATCTATTACCTTTACCTAACACATCTCTGTTGAAGCATAAAGATGGCAAAGCGAAGCTGAATTTGTGAAAAGTTTGCATGAGAAAATTAAACGCAAATTGAAAAGAAAAATGAAAGCTATGCCAAAAGTGCCAATAAAGGGCGCAAGCGGTTACTTTTGAACCCTGAGATTGGAGTCTGGGTCCATATGAGGAAAGAAAGGTTTCCGCCACAAAGGAAATCTAAGTTAATGCCTAGGGGCGATGGCCCTTTTCAAGTGATTGCCAAAGTCAATGATAATGCTTATAAAGTTGACCTTCCAGGTGAGTATGGTGTTAGTGCCACTTTCAACGTTCTTTGACTTGTCTCTTTGATGTAGGTGATGAGGACTTCAATTCGAGGTCGAATTCTCCTCAAGAGGAGGGAATGATGAGGACATGGAGCACCAAGAGGCCATTCAAAGCTTAGGAGGACCAATGACTAGGGCAATGTCAAGGAGGGTCCAAGAAAGCTTAGTCCAATTCATGACTAAGACAATTGCAAACAGAGGCAAAGATGTAATTGCACTAAAACCATGCTTGTCATACAAGCCATGGAGGAGGCGCAACTTGCATAAAGAAGGCAGCCAAGTTAATTTCTTTTAATTGAATAAAAGTGCAAGTGACCAATTGATTTATTTGGGACCAAGGCACTAAGTTATTTAATTTTTTTGGTGTGTTTAATCCACTTCAAGTGGTCAGTGTGGCTAAGGAGCAAGGGGTCCCACACCTCTCAACCACTTTGTGTAGTTTTAATGGGTGAATAATCTTGCTACCAAGGAAAGACAAAGACATTCAAAGCAATCAAGGCAAAGAGGAGTTACACAAGACAAGGTGATGAATGCTAAGACAAAGACATTCAAAGCAATAAAGGCAAAGAGGAGTTACATAAGACAAGGTGATGAATGCTCCAACAAAGACAATAAAAGCGCATCCATCCACTTAATTACGCTTAATGAGTGGTTGTGAAACCTTCACCTGGTCATGAAGAGCAATCAAAACAGAATATGAAGCGTAGACCTTTACTTCACCAATGCCACTTAGGCCATGAGGCAAAGAACAATTATTTTTGTTTGTAATTTCCTTTAATCATTTTGCTTGTAACCCTAGAAAGGAAGGACTTTGTCTCTTTACTCTTTGTAACGCAAGAACCTCCCTCATTATATATAGGGGCGCAAGTTTCAATAGAGGTTAACAAAGATTTTAGCAAAATATTGAGTTCATACTCTTTGGTTCTGGATTGGACCAGTTTATCGATCTTATCAAGAAACTCTCTTCTTGTGGTGATCCTCACATTCATAGGCTTATCCTTGTCTTGGATTAGACTAAGGTGGCGCCCCTGCCTCCCAATCATCCATCTTCTTCACTTACTCATAAACAGATCCTTGAGACCTTGTTTGCTTCTTGTTTTATTTTGTGTTTTCACAATCTGTCCCCTTAATTCTCTACCACCAAAGCCACGAAATTCCATTCATTCTCTATCCAATTTTCATTCATTTTATATCAAAAATACAAAAACAAAAGTCACAACCAGATTCTATGTTGAAAATCAAGCAAATGGCCAATTTCTACAACAAGGAGGCCATCACAAACCCAAACACAAACCAAGAAAACCAGAATGAGCCTACAACAAACCTCTACCCTCATTCCCTCAAAACCTACCCAAACACCATCCAATACACTCAAACTTGACCTACCACAAATCTCCTCAAATACCTCACTTACTACATACATTCCAAACTTCACTCTCATCCCTTCAACCTATTATTCAAAGTACCTCCCATCAATCCATTCAAACCCTACACACCTAAAATCTATACAATCACCAAAACCACTCCCACTTCACTCACCCTTACCTACAAACATACAGACTTCAGTGGAAGGAAGAATGTCTCCCGCATTAACAAACCTCGGTTTGTTAAGTATGAGTCATATCACAGCATCTACAATCACCCTTCTACTTGGCACTTGAAAACCTTCACCTCTGGAGTTGCAAGACTGGAGATTGCCTCTCCAATGAATGCTACCTTCAAGGATGGAGAAGACCGTTTCGAGATGTCATTCAAAGGGAGATTGAGACCGGAACCTGGTAGCAGGGCAATTCCTTTCTCTGTTGACCTTCCAAGTTCTCTCGCCAAACTGAACCTCTCACCCTGGAGGAGTATGGTAGATGGATCACGGATGAAGAAGCTGCCTTCATGGCACACTGTCATGAGATGAAAAAACTTGAAGTTATCGACAGTTCGTAGATCCTTCTTCTGTATCCGTAAAGATTGTTCCAGATAGACAAAGGTGGCTACCTTGGTCAGTCCCTGGGAAGAGGAAAAAACCTGCTCCTGGCAAGTTGCCATACAGCAAAATCGGACTCAAAGAGTATGAGAAGGCTCCTAAGAAGTTTAATCTTAAAGGATTCTCAGAGCTTCCGATTGCCAAGATCATTGAGGACCATGCCAGAAGGTTTTACCTCAGTTCTCTGAAGGAAAATGAATGGAGAACTGGCTCGTCAAATTGCTGCAATGCTGAGAAAGCCACAATCCCCACTGTTGGCACTATCAGAAAAGCTACTGACACCAATTTGGGAACTGCATACTTTGATGATACATTCAGGTGTTCAGTAATCAAGCCTCTTGACTGCATGAAGATATATGTCAAATGGGTTGCTGTGACCAAGCACTTTGACATTGGATTTACTTGGAATCAATGGTCTGAGTCTTGGAAAGACAAAGCCATGTTACCAAGCCTCGTCCCCCTAGTGCTTGAAGAAGATGTCAGGGAAAATCTGCGAAGAGTATACCTAGCAGAAAATGAAGGACTCTTTTTCGTTTTTGAAGCACTGAGTGTCTTTATCAGAAGAATATGGGGAGAAGATGCTGGAAACATGTTTGATGCTTTCACTGCTGATGTGTTTCTCCACAGAGAAATTATCTTCATGGATTTGCTGTATCCAGAAGATGTGAAGAATAGAAGGGAAATTCAGACAGAATTTGAGCAGAGAAAACTTGGAAATCTCATCAAATAGTTTATACCAAATGATGCATTCTTTCAAAGAGCTCAACAGAAGAAGGAATTGAGACTGAAGCTATCTAACTGGGTGCTAGCAGAGCATCAGAAGATGAAACCTGCACCAGTATCAGAAGCTGGACCTTCTACTTCTACTTCTACTCCTGCAGTTGAGATGGTCACTATTCCCAAAGCAGAGTTTGAAGAAATGAAGGCCACAAACCTGAAAGTTACTCAGCTGGAGAATGCCCTGAAATTACTATATGAACGTCTCAACATTCCTCCACCACCTCCACCAAACCCTTGAATTTTTTTTTGTGTGATATAAAATATTTTTTGGTACTCTTATTTATATATATAATTTTGCTCTAATTATCTGTTTATATATATCTCTATCTGACTTATATTCAAATTTTACTAAGTTTTATTTTGACTATGATGTGCTTTACACTCTTTTTGTCTGATGACAAAAGGGGGAGTAAAAGAAAGGTGATGAACACGTGAAAGTCTGATTGACTAATTCACAAAGAAAGGTTTGATGAACACTGAAAGTCTGATTGACTAATTCACCGTTCGATGTTCAAACTCCGATGGATACGCTGAAACTGAAGTATCATGCATAGCATTTCATACATAGCATTTGTGTGGTTATTTATTGCTCTAATACCTATAATGCTTTGATATTCATTGATCCAGTACTCTAATAATGATCAATGAATTTGGTACAATGAAAATCTTTTTGATAAAATGAAACCAGCATCCGATCTCACTTTATTAAATGAATATATGCTCTGATACATCTACGTATTTTTGTGATCACTTAAATGAATTTGTTTATCAACAATCGCCTTAATACCTGAATTGTTCATATATATCTAAATGGTTGAATTCAGGGGGAGACCCTTGATATTATTTTGAAATTAAACTGTTCATCAACCTTGGATATTTGTCATCATCAAAAAGGGGGAGATTGTTGGAACCTAAACGATTGAGAAGTTTAGACCCTCATTAATTTTGATGATAACAAAGTATTTTCAAGAGAACAATTTATCTTCTAACATATCTTTGAGTGTACAAGAATCAAAGCTTCATATATATGTACAAAACACTCAAGAAAGAAGAAGAAAATTTACAAGAGAATTGAATACACTCCACTAATGTCAGCGTCCGAACTCACTCCAAATCTTGCTAAACGTGGCGTCGATGAGTGTTACTCTTTAACACATGGAATACTCTATTGCTGCGAGCGTCCGTCCTCTGTTCTGAGCGAGCATCTGATCTCTTTAATGAAGCACATGATGATCACGTTTTTGCTCTTATCCTCAGAATGTTCTGGAACGAAATTCGAATTTGATTTTATGCGCTCATTTTGATGTACGAGGAAGCAAAGGTGACACCTTTAGCAAAAGACAAAAATCGTACAAGGCAATTGTGAAAAGCAGATAGTACGAAAACGGTAATATGTACTATTCTGATATTCTCTGGAAAGGAAGAAAAGGACTACATTTCAAATTACCTCACTCAATGAAAAGGAGCTATGTTTTTACTGCAAACGGTAATATCCCTGAAGACTCCTATAAATACCCCAAGGTATTCATTGAAGACAAGTTGGAGAAACTGTGAAGAAACTTCATTCTGAAAGCAATATTACTCAAGTGAGCAATCAAGTTTCGTGCCAAGTTTCTGGTCTACAAAGAACTGAACTCAACGTCTTATACTTTCTTTTAGAAAGCTATTCTGTTTTGAGCTTAATCTTTTCATCCTCTCTGTGAGAGTTATTTTGATAGTATTCAAAAGGATATTCTCTTTTGTAAACTGTTTTTGGCCTAGTTAAGGCTTTGTTCCTCAAAGGCTCGATCGTACTGAGTCGTTTTGAGAAGTTGAGAGTATTGTCAAGTTTGTGACAGTAGAATACTCTTGAGGTAAATTGTAATCAGTTGATTATATTGAAAAATCCTTCAGGATCGAAGGGACTAGACGTAGCTACCAGTTGGTGGTGAACTAGTACAAATCTCCGTGCCTCTTGCTTTACTGCTTTACATTTATCTTTATCTTGCTCAGTAAAACAAGTTTTCATACACGGTTTATTTCCTGCATCTGGTTAGTCTCTCAGCGTCCGATAAACAAACAGCTTTGAAAAATCTGTATTCTTAGTGCTTTTAACGTATAGTTTGCGAAAAGTTTTTGGACACAATTCAACCCCCCTTCTTGTGTTCACGTTCAATCAATGTATGATGTTTGTCCGATTGTGAGGTCCACTGAGCTCCAATTGGAATAAATTGTTATCGCTGAGAATGGGTTGAATCTCAATATATCATTTAGGAGTTCTTCCTTTATGTGTTAGGTAGCCATAAGACCCTCAAATATGTTCTCATTTCCTTTTATCATTTGGAATGATCTATGTTTTCTTAAGTTCTTTGAGAATATGGTTTGGAAATGTATGTGTTTGGTGTGTTTTTTATACTAAAATGAGTTTTAAAACGTTTGATTCGAATGCATGTTAATATGTTGTGTTAAATCAGTTTGTTTCTTGATTGAATGCCATTAGATTGGTTGTGTTGTTGATTGGAATTAATGGTTTGAGTTTTGGAGAAAGTTTGGGTTGGAAAATCTGAATTTTGTTTTAAAATCCTGTCAAATTCGCTTAAGCGAATTTTCTGAGCTAAGACAATTTGCCTGCGAGCTGATAGGGGTCAATTCTGTGCGAAATTCGCTTAAACGAATTTCTGGCGCTGAGCAAGATTGGTGCTGAGCGAGCCAAATTAGCTTAAGCAAATTTGAGCCAGATATTCCTTTTTGTTTTGGAATCCTTTCTTCTTTGAGTCAACCTTATATATTACAATAGTCTTATGGAAGGTTGTTTACATGATTAAGCTATTAAAATGCTTGTAGGAATGGTTAAAAGTTTGATATGATTGAACTTAATGATGGATTGTGATTCATTGAGTATTGTTTATTGAATAATTTCATGGAAAGTCGCTGCTATACTTTCTTGAATTCATTGTATATCGTTTATTGAAGAATTCCACTGAAAGTCAGTTATATACTTTCTTGGATTCATCGTGCATCGTTTATTGAAGAATTCCACCGAAAGTCAATTATATACTTTCTTGGATTCATTGTGCGTTTTGAATGCTTATTGGATTGTGACAACATTATGGATTTCCTTATTATGAAGTTATAATGTCTGGATTGGTAATAGTGTTGGTGACAGAGTCACTTTGTTTGGAAACTTGTCCTATGGTAGGAATTGTAACATGCATGTCTGATATTTTACTATTGGATGTGGTATTATGGTCTGGCATGGATGTTTGTTATTGTGCTTTTATGGGAGGAGTTTTCTATACGTAGCACACCACGTATAGCTGAAAACAACGGTGAAAGGTTTTTAATTAAAGTCTACGTTACTGAGTTGTGATAACTCACTATGTTTGGGGCGTTGTTTTAAGGTACTAATTGCTGGGAGAATTAGAGAGCTCTTTTGGATGCTCGTCTTTGCCTTAAAGTGAGACACTTGGAAGTCTCATTCCTGGATCACAGATAGAGACGTAGTCTAGTTCTTTTAATTCGATTGTAATTATTTTTGGAAAAACCCTTGTGGGAAAATTTGTAATTGATTTAATTTTCTGAAATGCGTACTCTTTAGGTTTAGCGGATTGATTCCTAAAAGGTTTTTATCGTTATTCCATTTCCTAAGTGATTAAGGACAAATTTTTTTAAATCATTATTCTTGATTAATGTCAAATTGCTTAAGTAATTCCCTGATTAGAGTCGAGGCGTTACAGTATGCACTCTAACGAAATGTTGGTTGACTCATTGGGTGGAAAAGGTTTGGCTGTTGACCCCCACAACGACATATTTCTTTGTTTTGCTTCATAGTTCTCTCAATAGAGTGAATTTTGAAGTGATGTGTGTTTTTTTGCTGCCAAAAAGTTATTATGTTGAAGTGATGTGTAGTTCTCTCCACAGAGGGAATTTTGTCTGATGTATGTTTTATGTTAGAAAGTAGAGAAACAGATCTATTCATATAGCTAACCATTAAAAAATATTTGGATATTATTAACTAAACATGTCGTTGATTGTTCCTAAGGAAAGCTGAAATAATACCTGAGGAATGCTAGAAATTTTGTTCTCCCATACACAGGGCATGATGCCATCTTTTCCACCTTGAAAAGCTCGGAGCTCATCTTCAAACCAATCCCTTTTTTGTATGAATATACAGGTAAAACAAGCAAGTTAGAAAACAGAGAAGGAAAAAGAGAGGGACCTAAAGAACCTCTAAATTCTTTTGAAAAATGATGTGACCTATCTAACATTCTATATAATAATAACAGTCTCACCTACATTAAGCGTATCTAAATAGATAACAGAAATATTAATATATTGTTGACATCATTAAATTCTGTTCCCACATTTTCTGCTAACTTTTAATGAGTATCAGTTGCCACTACAAAAGAATGAAAACTTCCATGCATCGGAATTCTATTGAATACACAACCGGTATTTTTGTACATAAACATTGCACATGGTTAATGGAGAGAGGAAGTGAGAATCCAGGAATATAGATCTCCTTTTTAAGTCAAAGGTGATGGGGATTGGGGACTCTAATGCTTTTAGATGCAGTCAAAAATAGAGGAACAAACAGAGGAGTAAAAAAGGAGAGAAACACAAAGATGGAAAAGATAGACTAGCATGTTGTACAAGTTTTTGTCTGTATCTTTAGATAAAAATATTTTATTAAGAGAAAGAAGACAAATACATTGAAGCAGCCAATGCACACAATAATCTCTTAGATCAATTAATAATCTTTCTTTGTCTTTATTGATAGTGGACCCTAAGAAAATATTGGATGGCCATTTAACTAACATGGTCCTAGAGCTTTGCATACACATTTCACACTCATGATATAGCTAAAACTCCATTCATATATAAGCTACTGATTTCCAATATTGAGGGTTTGCTATTTCTTTTGAATTGTGATTTGGTTAGCAAGTTTTTGAAGACAAAAAAATAAAGAAGAAATGTCAATACTTCAAGATTAAGCTCTAATGATTAATTCAGTACCATAAAGTAAGATATGGAATTGTTTACAAGAAAGTGAAAAGTAAAGTAATTAACCATGCACTCCACGATAAATGTAAAACAGCTTTGTAGCTTCATCATAATTATTAATAACAATAATCAAACTAGAAAAGTCAAAATTCATCACAAAACTGTTTAGAAATCAATATTTGATGCATGCTATTTGTAAGGGAACTTCTAATTCTATCCTTTAAGAGGATGTCAACTTTCAACCTGTTTCTTTTTAAATGAACAAGTCGAATTTCAAATTCTACCCGTGCCACTTCTGCTTGTCTATTTGTTATGTTAATTATTGTTGAAATGGATGTTTGATTATTGTTATTAGTATCGGAGAAAAGCCTTAGCTTCCCGTTTGAGGTTCAACATATTATTGAGTGCATGTACTCTTTTAGGGTACCACGTGCTCATTGTATATTGAACCTTGAATTGTCCAAGTCGGATAGTTTGGGAAAACACTTTTTCTTTACTCGTATAATAGTTGTTGCTTAATTCTCTTATCTTTATATTTGATGAAATTTCGGCTCGATTCATTTTCTTTTGTTCTCTGGGTGCATACTTGATGAGGACATAAAGAGTAAGGATGATCAAGTTCTACAAGGACTGGGAGGTCCTATGACAAGAGCACGTGCTAAAAGAGCTATGGAGGCCTTGAACCTTTTGGTGATCCAAATGTTTAAGGAGAGCCCAATACTTGAAGACTTGGAGCCCAACTTGGTCTATTGCATAGATGGGCCAATGGATGGCGCATGACCCAATGTCATGCATTATTTTAAGTTGTTTTGGAGTGTTTAAAATTGAATAAATTGTTGGGCTGAACTATCTAATTTGTGCTAAAGCCCAACAAATAGTTTGTTTGGTTTCTTGCATTTTTGTCATTTGGAGTGTGTTTTTGCTATGGCATTTTAATTGAGGAAAACAAATATTTCAGCTATACTAAAGTTGAATTAAGGCACCATCAAGAAGGGGAAAGAAACTAATGAAGATTCATGAATGCACAAGACAAAGAATTGAAGAGCATCAATGCATTGTCTCACCTTTAATGCTTGGTGGTTACACTTTGAAGAATCAGAATTGAAGGAGTAGTTCATTGCATTGTCTCACCTTTAAATATTTGGCAGTTACACTTTGAAGACACATTGAAGCCAAATTTTAAAGCTTTGTCTAAAGGAATTTCCAGCAGCTCCTCTATGCACCTAAATCACGCCTAGGTTCATCCTCTGGGCTGATGCACCATGCCTAGACACTTACTTGGGCTGCTGACTTGGTGTTCATTTCTTGTTCCATTAAGTGCTAGTTGGTTACACTTTGTATTTCACATTTAATTACCCATTAGTGGGCTGTTTAGGAAGAGAAAAAGCAGCTGCATTTCCTTGTATTCCTCTTTATAATCACGCCATTATCAATGAAAAGACCAGAATTTTGCTTTTGAGAAAAAATAGTGTTAAACACTTGGGAGAGTTATGCACTCTTGGGTTCTGGATTGAGCCAAACTGAACTTATCAAGAAGTAACATTCTTGTGGCGTTCTTCGACTTGCTTATCAATTCCTTAGGGAATTGTGGTGCTTCCATTCCTTTTTTCCTTTCCATTTTCTTTGTCTTGACAATTGCGCTAAAAACAACACTTGTGTCTTAATCTGATTTCAACCCAAAGATCGTAACAAGGCTACTTTACAAAAAGGTAGTCATCAAGTGGTACCAAAGCTCAGGTTGAGGTTGAATTTTTTGTTTGTTTTTCCTTTCTTCTATTCAGTTTCTGTTTACTTCTTCTTCTTCTTCATTTCTATTTTTCATTTCCTTTCAATTGTGAGTTTGTCTTACTTTGTCTTTCTTTTTGTCCAGAAAATTATAGAAGAATCATCTTTGAAGGCTGCACAAGAAAGTTAAAAAAAAAAAGGAATCAATTGCTGTCTAGTTTTGCCTTTAAAAAAAATTCGAAATATTAAAAAAAAAGGTGCAGTCCCTTTCTTGATTTGGACAATTTCATTTAGTGCCTTTTCTTTATTTCATTTATAGACTCACTTTCTTAAAATTCTGTTTTTCTTTGTGTTTGTAACAAGATTGTTTGCTTACTTGTTTTGTTTGTGTTTGGCTTCTTTAAAGAACTCCAAGAGGGCATTTGAGTGGAAAAAGGCAAGAGTGCACATTAGAGAAAAAGCCTAAATTGAGTGAAACACGAGTGGAAAAAAAAAATTCTTTTGTGTGAAACACGTGAGTAGAGTGGTGAGGTCCTACTCTCTATATTTTGTATTTGTCTCTTTTGTAGAAAATTCATGGCTGAAAACAGTCCTCCTCCGTCTCCAAGAACTGCACGTCTACAAATGCAAATAACAGCTTTAGCTCAAGAAATGGGAAGGATGTTGCGCCAACAATCAGATGAGTTCCATGAGAGACTTGATCAGTTGGAGAGAAATAGATCATCTAGACATTCTTCTTGGGCTGATAGTGAAGGATCTGAAGAAAGGAGGCGTAGGGAGAGACATGAGAGGAGAAGGGGAGGATATGATGGAGATAAAGAGGATAGTTTGGGTGGCATAAAAATAAAGATGCCATCTTTTCAAGGAAGGAATAATCCAGAGGCGTATTTGGAGTGGGAGATGAAGGTTGACCAAATCTTTTCATGTCACAATTTTACAGAAGTAAAGAAAGTGCAAGTGGCAGCCTTGGAGTTTTCTGACTATGCTTTAGTGTGGTGGGATCAAAACATCAAAGATAGGAGAAGAAATGAAGAGCCACCAGTTGCAACTTGGGAAGAGATGAAGTGATTGATGAGGAGGAGATTTGTGCCTTCTTATTACCATAGAGAATTGCACAACAAGCTGCAAAGACTCACCCAAGGGTCTAAAAGTGTTGATGAATACCACAAGGAGATGGAATTGGCTTTGATTAGAGCCAATGTGGAGGAAGATCGTGAAGCACTCATGGCACCGTTCTTACATGGCCTAAACCGTGACATTAGTGATGTGGTGGAGTTGCAACACTATGCGGAGATGGAAGACTTGGTTCACCAAGCCATCAGGGTGGAACAACAACTCAAAAGGAAGGGTCACTTGAAGAAGAGTTCCTCTAACGTGAACTCATCAAATTGGAGGGACAAATTTAAGAAGGAGGGTTCATCATCTTCCAAAGAGCACACGGCTGACCCTAAGGGGAAAGCTACTTCTATTCCTAATGATACTCTTTCTAACACTAAAAATCGTGAAGTCAAATGTTTTAAGTGTTTAGGCAGGGGTCACATTGCCTCTCATTGTCCAAGAAAGAAGGTGATGGTGTTGAAGAACCCTAGAGAAGATTCTTCGGAGTATTCATCCAAACTACCCCAAATAGTGAGGATGAAAAGGAAGAGGAGTTCCCACCAGAAGGAGACTTGCTCATGGTAAGGAGGTTGCTAGGAAGCCAAGTTAAAGAAGATGATACAAGTCAAAGGGAGAATATTTTCCATACGAGGTGTCTTGTTCAAAGGAAGGTATGCTCTTTAATTATTGATGGAGGAAGTTGTACTAATGTGGCTAGCACACGTTTGGTTTCAAAACTTAATTTGGAAACTAAACCTCACCCAAAACCTTATAAACTCCAATGGCTAAGTGAAGCGGTAGAAATGACCGTAAACAAACAAGTTGAGGTTTGTTTTTCGATTGGGAAGTACCATGATTTTGTTTTGTGTGATGTGGTATCTATGGAAGCTAGTCACATGCTGTTGGGAAGGCCATGGCAGTTTGATAAGAAGACAAACCATGAAGGGCACACCAACAAGATTTCTTTCTTGCATAATGATCAAAAGATCACTCTTGTACCATTGTCTCCTAGAGAGGTTAGAGAGGATCAAATAAAAATGAGAGAAAAGAAAGAGCAAGAGGAGTTGAGAGAAAAAGAGAGTGAAAAGAAAGAAGAGGCGAATTAAAAAGAGTAAAAATAGTGAGAAAAAAAGTGTTGAAAAAGAGAGAAGAGAGAGTTTTCTTGCTACAAAAGGAGAGGTGAAGAGAGCAATTTTTTCACACCAGCCTCTATACTTGCTCATTTGCAAGGAATTTAATTTACTCTCTAACAATGCTGAAGCAAAAATTTTGCCAAGTGGAATTGAGTTTCTTTTGCAGAAATTTGAAGATGTGTTTCCAAAGGAGGTACCGGATGGTTTACCCCCTATAAGAGGGATAGAGCATCACATTGATCTCATTCCCGGAGCCTCTTTGCCTAATAGGCCAGCATATCCTAGCAATCCTCAACAAACCCAAGAGATACAAAAGCAAATGGAGGAATTGATGCGCAAAGGGTGGGTAAAAGAGAGTTTGAGTCCTTGTGCTGTACCGGTAATTTTGGTACCCAAAAAGGATGGTAGTTGGGAGATGTGCACTGATTGTAGAGCCATCAACAATATCACCATCAAATATAGGCATCCTATTCCCAGGTTAGATGATTTGCTTGATGAACTATTTGGTGCATGCTTATTTTTGAAAATTGATTTGAAAAGTGGGTATCATCAAATTAGAATAAGGGAAGGGGATGAATGGAAAACTGCTTTCAAAACAAAATTTGGTTTGTATGAATGGTTGGTTATGCCTTTTGGCTTAACTAATGCACCTAGTACTTTCATGAGATTAATGAACCATGTTTTGAGGGAATTTTTGGGTAAGTTTGTTGTTGTATATTTTGATGATATCTTGATATATAGCAAAAGCTTAAATGACCATTACAATCATTTGAGGGCTGTTATGCATGTGCTTAGAAAAGAAAAATTGTATGCAAACATGGAAAAATGCATTTTTTGCACTGATCATGTAGTCTTCTTAGGATTTGTTATAAATGCTAAGGGTGTGCATGTTGATGAAGAGAAAATAAAAGCAATTCAAGAGTGGCCAACTCCCAAAAATGTGACTGATGTTAGGAGTTTTCATGGCTTAGCTAGTTTCTATAGGAGGTTTGTGAAAGATTTCAGTACTCTAGCTGCACCTCTTAATGAAATTATTAAGAAAGATGTGGGGTTTAAGTGGGGGGAAAACAAGAGCATGCATTCTCTGCCCTTAAGGAAAAGCTCACTCATGCACCAATACTTTCATTACCTAATTTTGCAAAATCTTTTAAAATTGAGTGTGATGCTTCTAATGTTGGTATTGGGGCTGTTCTTATGCAAGAAGGGCATCCCATTGCTTACTTTAGTGAAAAATTGAATGGGGCTGCTCTTAATTATTCCAGTTAAGACAAAGAGTTGTATGCTTTGGTAAGGGCTTTACAAACTTGGCAGCACTATCTTTTGCCAAAAGAATTGTCATTCATAGTGATCATGAGTCCTTGAAGCATCTTAAAGGACAAGGCAAGCTGAATAAGAGGCATGCCAAATGGGTTGAATTTTTGGAGCAATTTCCTTATGTGATCAAGCATAAGAAGGGTAAGAGCAATGTAGTGGCTGATGCGCTTTCAAGGAGGTATGTGCTACTTTCTACCATTGAAACTAAATTTTTTGGTCTTGAACACATTAAGGATTTGTATGAACATGACCCTGATTTCTCCTCTAAATATGCTGAATGTGTGCATGCTGCCCAAAATGGATACTTTAGGCACAATGACTATTTGTTTAAAAAAAAAATTATGTGTGCCAAAAGGATCCATAAGAGAACTACTTGTAAAAGAGGCGCATGAGGGGGGATTAATGAGACATTTTGGGGTTCAAAAGACTTTAGACATGTTGAATAAACATTTTTATTGGCCACATATGAAAGTTGATGTGCATAAATTTTGTGACCGATGCATTGTTTGTAAAAAGTCTAAGTCTAAGGTAATGCCTCATAGTCTTTATACTCCTTTGCCTATTCCTGATTCTCCTTGGATAGATTTGTCTATGGATTTTGTGTTAGGGTTGCCACGGACAAGGAGTGGCAAGGATTCTATTTTTGTGGTTGTTGACAGGTTTTCCAAAATGGCACACTTCATACCATGCAAAAAGGTTGATGATGCTTGTCATGTTGCTGACTTGTTCTTTAAGGAGGTGGTGTGCCTCCATGGGCTGCCTAGGAGCATTGTTTCAGATCGTGACACAAAATTTCTAAGTCACTTCTAGAGGACCTTGTGGGGTAAGCTAGGCACAAAGCTTCTTTTCTCCACCACTTGTCATCCTCAAACGGATGGACAAATTGAGGTAGTAAATCGAACTCTTTCTTCTCTTCTTAGAGCTGTGATTCAAAAGAATATAAAGTCTTGGGAAGAATGTTTGCCTCATGTAGAGTTTGCATATAATAGGGTTGTCCATAGTACTACACAACATTCCCCATTTGAGATTGTCTATGGGTTTAACCCTTTAACTCCTCTTGATTTGTTGCCATTATCTGACACTTCTTTTTTAAAGCACAAAGATGGCAAAGCTAAGGCTGAATATGTGAAGAAGTTACATGAACAGGTGAAGGTTAAAATTGAGAAGAAAACTGAAAGCTATGCCAAATATGCCAACAAGGGAAGAAAAAGGGTGATATTCGAACCTGGTGATTGGGTTTGGGTACACATGAGGAAAGAAAGGTTCCCTTCACAAAGGAAATCAAAGCTCCAGCCAAGAGGGGATGGACCATTCCAAGTGCTATCCAAAATCAATGATAATGCTTATAAAATAGCATTACCAGGTGAGTTTGGTGTTAGTGCTACTTTTAATGTGGCTGACTTGTCTCCTTTTGATGTAGGTGAAGAAGATGTCAATTCGAGGTCGAATTCACTTAAAGAAGGAGGGGATGATGAGGACATAAAGAGTAAGGATGATCAAGTTCTACAAGGGTTGGGAGGTCCTATGACAAGGGCACGTGCTAAAAGAGCTAAGGAGGCCTTGAACCTTTTGGTGATCCAAATGTTTAAGGAGAGCCTAATACTTGAAGACTTGGAGCCCAAATTGGTCTATTGCATAGATTGGCCAATGGATGGCGCATGACCCAATGTCATGCTTTATTTTGAGTTGTTTCGGTGTGTTTAAAATTGAATAAATTATTGGGCTGAACTATCTAATTTGCGCTAAAGCCCAACAAACAGTTTGTTTGGTTTCTTGCATTATTGTCATTTGGAGTGCGTTTTTTCTATGGCCTTTTAATTGAGGAAAACAAATAATTCAGCTACACTAAAGCTGAATTAAGGCGCCATCAAGAGGGGGAAAGAAACTAATGAAGATTCATGAAAGCACAAGACAAAGAATTGAAGAGCATCAATGCATTGTCTCACCTTTAATGCTTGGTGGTTACACTTTGAAGAATCAGAATTGAAGGAGTAGTTCATTGCATTGTCTCACCTTTAAATATTTGGCAGTTACACTTTGAAGACACATTGAAGCCAAATTTTAAAGCTTTGTCTAAAGGAATTTCCAGCAGCTCCTCTATGCACCTAAATCACGCCTAGGTTCATCCTTTGGGCTGATGCACCATGCCTATACAGTTACTTGGGCTGTTGACTTGGTGTTTATTTCTTGTTCCATTAAATGCTAGTTGGTTACACTTTGTATTACACATTTAATTACCCATTAGTGGGCTGTTTAGGAAGAGAAAAAGCAGCTGCATTTCCTTGTATTCCCCTTTATAATCACGCCATTATCAATGAAAAGACCAGAATTTTGCTTTTGAGAAAAAATAGTGTTAAACACTTGGGAGAGTTATGCACTCTTGGGTTCTGGATTGAGCCAAACTGAACTTATCAAGAAGTAACCTTCTTGTGGCGTTCTTCGACTTGCTTATCAATTCCTTAGGGTATTGTGGTGCTTCCATTCCTTTTTTCCTTTCCATTTTCTTTGTCTTGACAATTGCGCTAAAAACAACACTTGTGTCTTAATCTGATTTCAACCCAAAGATCGTAACAAGGCTACTTTACAAAAAGGTAGTCATCAATACTTGATCGCAGTATTCATAACTGCTATCATTTAGTGTACTCAGAGACCAATGGGAAATGCTGCCAAAATTTTGTCAAGTATAAGATATGAGAATTGAGGAATGACTATTATACGAGTTCTGAAAAAGTTTTTCCTCGAATGGGGATAGGGCCATACCATTTAAAGAAAGAGAGCGGTTGTAAGAACATCGTGCTGCTGAAATTGTCATTTTTTTTTAACATGCAGAAGATGGAATTTTTTCCTTCGAGTCGTAGTTGGATGTATGATAGGTTGTATCCGGGGAGAGGGGCTTTGAAACAATCTTTTTGCGATGGGGTTGATGACTTTGTCCAAGCCACAATGGCACATGAAGATTTCGAAATTAATGGAGGGATTAGATGTCTGTGTCTTAATTGCGATTGCAGAAGGATTAAGAGCCCAAGTGACGTCATATATCACCTGCAGAGAGTTGGATTTAGGCCTAATTATTTGATTTGAACTAGACATGGTGAAGAGTTGCCTCAGGTTGATTTAGGGGTTGGCGATAATTGTACAGGTTCTTCAAGCAGTTGCGTAGATGCGGATATGGTGAGCAAATTGAATTGATGCAAGATATGGTTTGTGATGTGTAACGACCCGTTCCAGATCGCTACGAAACCAAAAGAAACCTATATGTGACGTGTTTTAAAAACGGTACTCTTGTTCCCTTCAGAAAAATGCGATTTATTTTTTTTTTATAAAACAAAAGTGCCCGTAAAAACACACACAGAGTACTTACAGCGTTTCGAAACATGGTGCAACTAGGACACAAGTTACTTACTGGAAAATGCACACACACATAACATATTCAGTCAACACGTACAATACATACAACATAAGTATAGTAGAAATGTATGGGAAATACACCTATGGTATGACGACCCTCACGAGAGTAATCATACCCTGGGGATACTCCCGGCAGACACCCACGCAGGGGGCTGCTCCAAAAGTAGGGCCTCCAGTCTACCCTATCTTAGCAAAACATCAAGAGCCCAACCGGTCACCGACCAACTGTACACAGAAGTATACATATATAAATATATACTACAATCCTTCACAAAACATAACAGCACACCACGACTAACAAGCAGCTCAAGACAAATAGTGATCATTGCCAGAATCCTCAAAGTGGCCCTCCTCGCTCTCGTCCACTAACTGATCTTCCACGTCCTCGCCATCTCCTGGGTGACCATCATGGGTTGAAGGCACCACGGGAAAGGGTCAACTTCTCAAATAATCACAATAAACCAAAGTATAAAGCAGTAGACAAACAATAGTGTATACAATTCACAAGTTCGACTCAAGACCCAAATCAAAACTCCCTCTCTCAACACTTTTACCACAAACCGGAAGTAATGCGGATCCATCCACTGAATACCAGCCGTAGCCTTGGGCTCTCCCCTCACCCTAGGACATTCAAATTTCGGGTTCCATTAGCATTACAACGCCTAGCTATTCCCTATCGAACACCAAACCGTAGCCTTTTAGGGGATTCTAGCACCCTAGGTGAATCGACTCGAAGCTCAAAACGTCCCAAAACCAACGTCTAGCCATTCCTCACCGAACACCACCGTAGCCTTTAGGGGTTTTCAACACCCTAGGTGAATCGGCTCGGACTCAAAACGTTCTAACGACTCAACGACTCGGCCGACTCACGCACTCCGGTGAACAATTCGCATAATTATAACAATATAATTCAGTTCAACAGTATAAGCAACATAGCAATATAACTCAATTCATCAGATATGAATAACATAAGCATCTCATCTCAAATAATCATATTTAGCAGCAACAGTCCACAATCAATATAAATCCATCCCTCTGCTATTCAATGGAATTGACAGAGAGGTACAAACAAGTGTGGGGGGTTGGGGACAGCTACCAACCACTTGCAGACAAGCCCACTAAATATTCAGCATATAAAAATAATAAAGCGAAGGGGTACAAGACCTCACTTGAACCCTTAGGTTCTCGAGACTTCTTCGTATTTAATAAAGCAATTAAATAACGAAAAGCCTAAAAATATCTAAAGTTGCCCTTACCACCAACAGTCGCTAACGTCGCTCTGAAATCCTCAAGTCTGCTTCGCTCGATCTCCGGTACTTCGATTCCTATCACCACGGTAAATTAAGTATAACTCTAGAACAACTACTACTTAGCTCTCACTAACCCATTTCCTAACCGAAGTCCTTATAAACATAACAATCACTAGTTTTCAAGAAAGAAACAAGTCTTAAAATTAGAGATTCCTTGCATCACAAGTAATCCCAAAAGAATTCTTTTAACTAGTTTTAAAACTAACACATAACCACACAACCAACACAAATAAGCCAATAACTAATTTTTCCCAAAGATTTCCCTAGGCCTTGCGGCCATACCCTCTATTTTTTCCCAAAAACTTTGCAAAACCTTTCTTCCATAACTTAGACCAATCCAAAACAATTTTAATCATACCACAAACATTCATACACATAGCATTTCTACTACAAACCACCAATCACAAATCACAACACTACTTAACTAAGTTTTCACAATTAGTTTTCAAAGCATTTTCAAGACAACTAGGCAATCACCCAAAATCTTACATAGTTAAGTCATAAACTAAAAGCCAATCAAAACAAAGGTTTCTAAAAATTCTTTTCCAACATTGAATTACACATAGAAATAGAAACAACGGGTTTTCGCAACCTTAATTTTCTGCATAAAACAGAAACAGCACACAGAAAATACAGCAGGAAATGTCAATTTTTGTATACAGCAAACAGCATAAAACAGAAGCAGCATAGCATTTGCAGGAAACAACAACAGCATATAACTAAACATGTGATTAAATTCGCAGCAACAGCATCAGCAAACAGCAGAAACAGAAACTGCACAGCAAGCAGGAACAATGATTTTTTTTTTTTTTGCAGACAGCAATAAAAACAACAGATCAAAATAGCCCAAGTACAGCAATTTTCGCAGCAAGGATTCTACATACAGAAAACAGAAACAGCAGCAGAAAATACTGCACTACAAAACAGAACATCAAGCAGAAAAATACTGCACAAGAACCAGAAACAGCAAGCAGAAAATGTTGTACTACAACCAGAAGAACATAAAAATGTCACTTAACAAGTTAGAAGCAACAATTAATTACATGTCAAGGCATCAACACATCAAACACAACTTAACCACTTCCAAGGTTATGTTTTAAAACATTTTCACAACCAACTAGTGTCATTTTTTTTTCAAATCTTTTTCTAATCATACTTCAATGTAATAGAACAACAAACCACAACCATAATCATGTTAAAAATCTAAGAACCACATTTGATCAATTCCTAGCATACCATTCTAGTCCCTCAAGAACAATTTGCATAACACATAAGCTAGTTTTTATACTAATTCATGCAAACAAGTTCTAATCACCTAGAAAATATTTCTAACATCTTATTAAACATCTAATCACATAACCAAATAGTCCTAGCCACATATTATCATGATTCAAGAATGGAAAATATAACTAAAACTATCATGTTAAGCCTATTTAATTTAAACTACAACTTAAAACATCATCAATTCACTTCCAATCACACATTCATCAATTAATTAAACTAAAACAACAAATCAAATAAACACAAGGAGTGGGGCTGTTGGGCGCTGTTTTTGGGCTCTCTAAGGGTGGAGGAAATTCTGTTTTCTTGCTCAAATAATTGGTTGGAATGATAGCTCATACAAGGAAGAACATAACCTAACAAGGAATTAAGTTTTGGAAGCAAAGATCAAGACTAGAAAAGGGGAGGGGCTGTCGCGATTCAAATAGAGTTTGGGGGAGGAAAAATTTGATTTTTCTCTCATACAATTGGTTGGAAATGTAAGTAATGGATTGGAGAAGAAAACCTAGCAAGAAACCAAGTTTTGGAAACAAAAATCAAGACCAAAGAGGGGGGCTGTTTTGCGATTCAAAACAGAAACTTGGGGGAGGAAGAATTCAGTTTTTCCTTACCCAAATGGTGGAGATGAAGAGGAACTAGATGGAGGAGAGGATTTGGAGTAACTTTGGTGAAGAAATCTTGTTCAAAAGCTCAAAGGTTGAAGAGATAGCATCCATGGAACTTGAGCACTTGGAGAAGAGAAAGAAAAATGGAGAATGAGGGTTTGGGGAGGATAAGGTCGTGGAACAGCAGCTGGTGGGGGGCTTCCTCTTTTTATAAAAAAATAATGTAGTAAGTAGGAGTGGTTATATAAAAGGCTTTTTTTTTTCTTTTCTTTTTTTAACAACAAACCACACAACTAATGACACTTAGCAATTAAATTAGATGTTAAACATATCACCTAATCTTATCCATCTAACCTCACATCTCTCAAAATTACCCCCTAATTAGAGTCCTAGGATTTAAAACACGGCGACGAAAAATCGCATTACCGATAAACTCGCGAAAATTAATTTTACGAGAAATTAATTCATCGCGTGAAAATATTATATCATAAATAGTAAAAATAACAACAATCACTCAAAAATAGTCTCAAGAGGTTACGTTTCGATTTTCATCGAAATCGGGATTCATTAAAAAATTTATTTGCGGATAAAAACTACCCGGTGATTCGAAACACGACGAAACTTCGTTAGAATTTTTCGACGATATTCAAACCATGAATCAATATAAAAAAAAATATTAATTCTCAATTATATTAGCTCTTGATTTAATTAAATCACTTACTTAGAGAACAAGAAATTGCTTTATTATAGCCTAGATACGATAAAATACAATAAAATAATGCTAAGTAACGTAACGTAAAAATACGGGTGTTATATTACTCCCCCTCTAAAAAAAAAGTTTCGTCCTCGAAACTGCAAGTCAGGTACGAGTTGAGAAAATGAAACAGGTATTGTTCTCGCATCTCCTCTTCTAACTCCCAAGTTGCATCACCTGCTTCCTGGTTCCAATGGCTTTGACTAGCCGAATCTCCTTATTCCTCGGTTGCTTAATCTTTCTATCGACAATCTTCACAAGAAATACTTCAATAAACAAGTCATCTCTCCACTAAATCATGTCCGATTTGACAACAGAGCTCTCATCGTCCTAATACCAACCTAGAGGTGTCTGACACTTACGTCCATACAGGTAGTGCTTACAAATCTCCAATGCAAAAACCACCGCAGCCAGTTCCAAAACATGCACAGAATAATTCCTCTCGTGGATTTTTAAGCTGTCTCGAAGCATAAGCCACAACTTTCCGATGTTGTATCAGCACGCATCCTAATCCTTGGTGTGACGCGTCGCAGTAAACCTCGAAAGGTTTCTTTCGGCTGAGGCAAAATCAATGTTGGTGTTGTTGTTAGAAGTTCTTTTAGTCCCGGAAAACTGGATTTGCGCTCTTCAGTCGACGCAAAAAGTTGATCTTTCCTCGGAAGTCGTGTAAGTGGCGTGATAATCTTCGAAAAACCTTCGATAAGTCTCTGGTAAGCCTGCTAATCCAACAAAACATCTGACATCAGTGACCGTCTTCAGCTGTTCCCATGCTAAAACAGCTTCAATCTTAGCTGGATCCACAGCTATTCCATCTCTGGTTATCACTTACCCAAGAAAATTTACCTCTTCAAGCCAAAGTTCACACATGGACCGGTTAACATAAAGTTGCTTCTCTCGTAGTATCTGCAGTACTTGGCGTGAATGCTCTTCGTGCTCTTCTCTGCTCCTCGAATAAATCAAGATGTCGTCCGTAGATATCGTCGCGAACTGGTATACTCTTCAACTCGGTCGCTTAAACTTGCTAGGGAATATAAAATCCTGAGCTTTCTCTTACAAAAATCTTCGATAGAATTAACAGAAAGGTATGTGAAGACTCCAAAATTAGGAAAAACTGCGATTTTTGGGCACAGTCCCGAAGGATATGGTAATTCAAAAACCAATCCGACCTTAGAATAATGGTAAGATTCGTAAAGAGCCTTAGCAGCTGAAATAATTCACTACTAAGCCAAAAGGTAAAACAATCAAAAGCAATTTTAAATCAGCTCACACAATCCAAGGGAATAAAATAGTGTGTGGCATTAGAATCGAAGATTATGGATAGAGAGTTACCCTCAATTTTGTAATTCCTCTGAGTTAGATCTCCTGGTCGCTTCGCCGCCTTGCCGCCCATGCAGAAGACTCTGCCCTTGGTAGTCGAACGCCTTCTCTTTGCCTTCGTGGCATTCACACTTGGTTCTCCCTTCGGAGCTTTGCAGTCTTTGACAAGGTGCCCTGGCTTATTGCAGTTGAAGCACAATACCTCTCTCGTAGGACACTTGCTGGAAAAATGCCCCGTCTTTCCACAACGAAAACAGGTTAGGTCTCTTCGGTCTTTACCTCCACCACCTGAATTCTGGGTCATAGGATGGTACTGCCCCTGGTTGTTCCCCTGAAGCTTGTTGTAGGGTTGTTTTCGCTGTTTCCCTTTCTGATTACTTCCCTGGACATGATTCTGCGATCTGATAGGCCCGTCTGCACCATTCTTTCTCTTGTGGCTCCTCACACCTTCCACCTCGATGCATCTGTCAACCAACTCTTGGAAGTTTCGAATCCTCAGGGACACCACAGACTTCTGGATGTCGAACCTCAATCCCCGTTGGAATCTATCACTTAACCAATTCTGATCTGCCCGATCACGAAATGGACTGAAGTACCTCGAAAGTGATTCGAACTTGGCAGCATATTCTGATACCGTCATGTTCCCCTGATGCAAACGAAGGAATTCCTGCTCCTTCTCCATCCGTGCAGTCTCCAGAAAGTATTTCTCTAAAAATCTCCTGTGGAAGATCTCCCAGCTAATCTCCTGGATCCACAGATCAGCCTTGTCCGGATCCGGTTCACCGTAGAACTTCGGTGGATTATGCTTGCAGAAGTCAGCTAGTCCTCTAGCTTCTACATCTCTTTCAGCCCTCTGTTGTTGCAGATTATGTTGGTTCATAGTCGCAGTCTGTTGAGCTATAGCAGCAGATTGTTGGGTCGCAGCAGCAGATTGTTGAGCCATTGTCGATGCCATCTCAGTCATCGCTTGGATTGCTCTCTCCATAGTTGAGTTCTCTCTTCCAGTATTAGGGTCTCTTCGCGGACGCATTGCACTCCTACGAGGTCTAAAAACCTGTCAGAATCTCACACTCTAATGATGTGTTAACACACATTGCTTCAATTAAGAAACAATTCAAACAATTGCTAGTAGAGTTATCCTACTTGAGGAGCAATCAAGCAAGCATGGTTTGACTCTCAATAAGACATAGTTAGACCTCTAACCCTACAGAACCCGACTAAACAAAACCCGACGCGGTGACCAGCTTTAATACTCAACTCACAGTCCGGTTAGAACCGAACTGCTCTGATACCACCATTGTAACGACCCGTTTCCAGATCGCTACGAAACCAAAAGAAACCTATATGTGACGTGTTTTAAAAACGGTACTCTTGTGCCCTTCAGAAAAATGCGATATATTTTTTTTTTATAAAACAAAAGTGCCCGTAAAAGCACACACAGAGTACTTACAGCGTTTCGAAACATGGTGCAACTAGGACACAAGTTACTTAATGGAAAATGCACACACACATAACATATTCAGTCAACACGTACAATACATACAACATAAGTATAGTAGAAATGTATGGGAAATACACCTATGGTATGACGACCCTCATGAGAGTAATCATACCCTGGGGATACTCCCGGCAGACACCCACGCAGGGGGCTGCTCCAAAAGTAGGGCCTCCAGTCTACCCTATCTTAGCAAAACATCAAGAGCCCAACCGGTCACCGACCAACTGTACACAGAAGTATACATATATAAATATATACTACAATCCTTCACAAAACATAACAGCACACCACGACTAACAAGCAGCTCAAGACAAATAGTGATCATTGCCAGAATCCTCAAAGTGGCCCTCCTCGCTCTCGTCCACTAACTGATCTTCCACGTCCTCGCCATCTCCTGGGTGACCATCATGGGTTGAAGGCACCACGGGAAAGGGTCAACTTCTCAAATAATCACAATAAACCAAAGTATAAAGCAGTAGACAAACAACAGTGTATACAATTCACAAGTGCGACTCAAGACCCAAATCAAAACTCCCTCTCTCAACACTTTTACCACAAACCGGAAGTAACGCGGATCCATCCACTGAATACCAGCCGTAGCCTTGGGCTCTCCCCTCACCCTAGGACATTCAGCTCAGGTTCCATTAGCATTACAACGCCTAGCTATTCCCTATCGAACACCGGTAGTAGCCTTTTAGGGATTCTAGCACCCTAGGTGAATCGACTCAAGCTCAAAAATGTCCCGGCAAAACCAACCTCTAGCCATTCCCTACCGAACCCCAGCCGTAGCCTTTAGGGGTTTTCACCCCCCTAGGTGAATCGGCTCAGACTCAAAAACGTTCTAACGACTCAACGACTCGACCGACTCACGCACTCCGGTGAACAATTCGCATAATTATAACAATATAATTCAGTTCAACAGTATAAGCAACATAGCAATATAACTCAATTCATCAGATATGAATAACATAAGCATCTCATCTCAAATAATCATATTTAGCAGCAACAGTCCACAATCAATATAAATCCATCCCTCTGCTATTCAATGGAATTGACAGAGAGGTACAAACAAGTGTGGGGGGTTGGGGACAGCTACCAACCACTTGCAGACAAGCCCACAAAATATTCAGCATATAAAAATAATAAAGCGAAGGGGTACAAGACCCTCAGTTCGAACCCTTAGGTTCTCAGACTTCTTCGTATTTAATAAAGCAATTAAATAACGAAAAGCCTAAAAATATCTAAAGTTGCCCTTACCACCAACAGTCGCTAACGTCGCTCTGAAATCCTCAAGTCTGCTTCGCTCGATCTCCGGTACTTCGATTCCTATCACCACGATAAATTAAGTATAACTCTAGAACAACTACTACTTAGCTCTCACTAACCCATTTCCTAACCGAAGTCCTTATAAACATAACAATCACTAGTTTTCAAGAAAGAAACAAGTCTTAAAATTAGAGATTCCTTGCATCACAAGTAATCCCAAAAGAATTCTTTTAACTAGTTTTAAAACTAACACATAACCACACAACCAACACAAATAAGCCAATAACTAATTTTTCCCAAAGATTTCCCTAGGCCTTGCGGCCATACCCTCTATTTTTTCCCAAAAACTTTGCAAAACCTTTCTTCCATAACTTAGACCAATCCAAAACAATTTTAATCATACCACAAACATTCATACACATAGCATTTCTACTACAAACCACCAATCACAAATCACAACACTACTTAACTAAGTTTTCACAATTAGTTTTCAAAGCATTTTCAAGACAACTAGGCAATCACCCAAAATCTTACATAGTTAAGTCATAAACTAAAAGCCAATCAAAACAAAGGTTTCTAAAAATTCTTTTCCAACATTGAATTACACATAGAAATAGAAACAACGGGTTTTCGCAACCTTAATTTTCTGCATAAAACAGAAACAGCACACAGAAAATACAGCAGGAAATGTCAATTTTCGTATACAGCAAACAGCATAAAACAGAAGCAGCATAGCATTTGCAGGAAACAACAACAGCATATAACTAAACATGTGATTAAATTCGCAGCAACAGCATCAGCAAACAGCAGAAACAGAAACTGCACAGCAAGCAGGAACAATGCATTTTTTTTTTTGCAGACAGCAATAAAAACAACAGATCAAAATAGCCCAAGTACAGCAATTTTCGCAGCAAGGATTCTACATACAGAAAACAGAAACAGCAGCAGAAAATACTGCACTACAAAACAGAACATCAAGCAGAAAAATACTGCACAAGAACCAGAAACAGCAAGCAGAAAATGTTGTACTACAACCAGAAGAACATAAAAATGTCACTTAACAAGTTAGAAGCAACAATTAATTACATGTCAAGGCATCAACACATCAAACACAACTTAACCACTTCCAAGGTTATGTTTTAAAACATTTTCACAACCAACTAGTGTCATTTTTTTCAAATCTTTTTCTAATCATACTTCAATGTAATAGAACAACAAACCACAACCATAATCATGTTAAAAATCTAAGAACCACATTTGATCAATTCCTAGCATACCATTCTAGTCCCTCAAGAACAATTTGCATAACACATAAGCTAGTTTTTATACTAATTCATGCAAACAAGTTCTAATCACCTAGAAAATATTTCTAACATCTTATTAAACATCTAATCACATAACCAAATAGTCCTAGCCACATATTATCATGATTCAAGAATGGAAAATATAACTAAAACTATCATGTTAAGCCTATTTAATTTAAACTACAACTTAAAACATCATCAATTCACTTCCAATCACACATTCATCAATTAATTAAACTAAAACAACAAATCAAATAAACACAAGGAGTGGGGCTGTTGGGCGCTGTTTTTGGGCTCTCTAAGGGTGGAGGAAATTCTGTTTTCTTGCTCAAATAATTGGTTGGAATGATAGCTCATACAAGGAAGAACATAACCTAACAAGGAATTAAGTTTTGGAAGCAAAGATCAAGACTAGAAAAGGGGAGGGGCTGTCGCGATTCAAATAGAGTTTGGGGGAGGAAAAATTTGATTTTTCTCTCATACAATTGGTTGGAAATGTAGGTAATGGATTGGAGAAGAAAACCTAGCAAGAAACCAAGTTTTGGAAACAAAAATCAAGACCAAAGAGGGGGGCTGTTTTGCGATTCAAAACAGAAACTTGGGGGAGGAAGAATTCAGTTTTTCCTTACCCAAATGGTGGAGAAGAAGAGGAACTAGATGGAGGAGAGGATTTGGAGTAACTTTGGTGAAGAAATCTTGTTCAAAAGCTCAAAGGTTGAAGAGATAGCATCCATGGAACTTGAGCACTTGGAGAAGAGAAAGAAAAATGGAGAATGAGGGTTTGGGGAGGATGAGGTCGTGGAACAGCAGCTGGTGGGGGGCTTCCTCTTTTTATAAAAAAATAATGTAGTAAGAAGGAGTGGTTATATAAAAGGCTTTTTATTTTTTTCTTTTTATTTTTTTTAACAACAAATCACACAACTAATAACACTTAGCAATTAAATTAGATGTTAAATATATCACCTAATCTTATCCATCTAACCTCACATCTCTCAAAATTACCCCCTAATTAGAGTCCTAGGATTTAAAACACGGCGACGAAAAATCGCATTACCGATAAACTCGCGAAAATTAATTTTACGAGAAATTAATTCATCGCGTGAAAATATTATATCATAAATAGTAAAAATAACAACAATCACTCAAAAATAGTCTCAAGAGGTTACGTTTCGATTTTCATCGAAATCGGGATTCATTAAAAAATTTATTCGCGGATAAAAACTACCCGGTGATTCGAAACACGACGAAACTTCGTTAGAATTTTTCGACGATATTCAAACCATGAATCAATATAAAAAAAATATTAATTCTCAATTATATTAGCTCTTGATTTAATTAAATCACTTACTTAGAGAACAAGAAATTGCTTTATTATAGCCTAGATACGATAAAATACAATAAAATAATGCTAAGTAACGTAACGCAAAAATACGGGTGTTATATGATGTCTTGGGGGTCAACGTGTCATTCGAGGAGCAACAGTATGATGACACAGATGAACTTCCAAATGAGACAGCACAAAAATTTTATAATCTCTTGTTAGAAACAAATAAGCCGTTGTTTGAAGGGTCTGCAGACTCTAAGTTATCAATGTGTGTGAGGCTTTTAGCTCTTAAGTCTAACTGTGGTGCTACGGATATGTGCTTGGATCTCATAACGAAGATGATGTTGGACTCGTCACCTATCAGAGATGGTTTGCCAAAAAGTTATTACGAGGCTAAAAGCTTAGTGTCCAAGTTGGGGTTGGAATCTAGAAGGATTGATTGTTGTGTGAGAGGGTGTATGTTATATTACGACAATGAATTCGGTAAAAACGATGGCGCGCTAGTTGAATGCAAATTTTGTGGTGAGCCAAGTTATATTTCACACACTGATAATGGGAAGGATAGACAAAAACTAGTTCCACGGAAGGCAATGTTTTATTTGCCAATTATTCTAAGGCTGCAGAGAATGTTTGCATCAACGCAGACTGCAGACAAAATGACGTGGCACTATGAGAATAGAAGCACTTCAGGTATGTTGCGCCACCCATGTGATGGTGAAGCTTGGAAGCACTTTGATCGTGTACATCCCGAATTTGCAGCAGATCCACGTAATGTACGACTTGGCTTATGCTCTGATGGTTTTACCCCGTATGTTCAATCAACGACAAAACCCTATATTTGCTGGCTAGTTATTGTTACCCCATACAATTTTCCTCCCGAAATGTGCATGTCTAAGCCTTATATGTTCTTGACTTGTATTATACCGGGTCCAGATAATCCAACAGATGGTATTGACATCTACTTATAGCCTCTCATTGACGATCTCAAAAGGTTGTGGAATGGCATTCTGACTTATGATATTGCACGAAAGAAGAACTTTACAATGAGGGCAACTCTTATGTGGACCATTAATGACTTCCCTGCATATGGCATGTTGTCTGGTTGGGGTACTCATGGTAAAATGGCATGTCCCCATTACATGGAGCATACAAAGGCCTTTACCTTGAAATTCGGGGGGAAGAGTTCTTGGTTTGACTCACATCGCAGGTTTTTACCAGGTGATCATCCTTTTAGACAAAATAAGAACGCCTTCAAGAAGGGGGAAGTTGAATTAGATGGCCCGCCCCCAAGGTTGACATCCGAACAGATTTGGAGCAGAGTTATGGATATGCCAAAAATCACAGATTATGGTGAATTGGATCGGTTTAAAGGATATGGATAATGGCATAATTGGACTAAAAGAAGTATTTTTTGGGATCTGCCATATTGGAAAGATAATTTATTGAGACACAACCTTGATGTTATGCACATTGAGAAGAACTTTTTTGACAATGTTTTTCTCACAGTGATGAACGTTAGAGGAAGAACAAAAGACAACGATAAGGCTAGACTGGACTTACCGCTTTACTGTAGGCGAAATGACTTGCATTTGACGACTCGGTCAGATGGGAAAACCCTGAAACCCAAAGCCTATTACTCTTTAACTGCTGAGGAAGCAAGGTCAGTCTGTTGGTGGATAAAAGAACTTCGAATGTCCGACGATTATTCTTCTAATTTAGCAAGATGTGCCGATGTGAACAAAGGAACCATGATTGGGATGAAAAGCCATGATTGTCATGTATTCATGGAGGGTTTACTTCCTATTGCATTTAGTTCCTTGCCGTCAAATGTTTTAAATCCACTTACGGAACTCAGCCAATTTTTTAAAGATTTGTGTTATGTAACCTTGAGAGAGGATGGTCTTATAAAGATGGAACAGAACATACCAGTCATTCTTTGTAAGTTGGAGAGAGTATTTCCCCCTGGTTTCTTTGACTCTATGGAGCATCTCCCAGTGCATCTTATACATGAAGCTAGGCTTGGTGGACCTGTTCAATACAGATAAATGTATCCATTCGAAAGGTAATATAATAAAATATTCTTTAAAATAAATATTACTTGAAGAGTTAAATGTATCAATTTTTATCATCAACCTTGTTATTTTGTAGATTTATGGGTGACTCAAAACGATCGGTGAAAAATAAGGCCAGGGTTGAAGGATCTATTTGTGCAACTTACTTACACCGTGAGACAATCCATTTATGTTCCCATTATTTTACGAACTTCATGCTGACACCAACAAATAATAGGAATGAAATAGAAATTGAAAGTGAAAGACACCCGCTAGCCTTATCAGTATTTTGCCTTCCTGGTCGTCATGTTGGAAAGGAGCTGACTTCCTGGTTAACGGGAGAAGAGTGGAAGTTAGCCGACATTCATGTGTTCATCAACTATGCCGAAGTATCACCATATCTTACGTATGTATCATTTTGACCACTTTCAATTTCTTTTATCCACAGCTATTCATGATCATTTGTTTGATAATGACTTGATCAGGGCATTCTTGTTAACTAAGCCCACAAGCGAACAAGACTCTTCTGCCTATATTCATGAATATTTCCCAACGTGGTTTATGAACCAGGTATGTATTTTTAGTCCTATTTGAACTATTTATTGTTTGAAAATACAAAAGGTTGTTTGAAAAAGGGAACCATAATTTGTTTGCATATGGTGTATACGCTGGTGTACAGTGAGGCGAAATCGCCTAAAATCGAACACTTGAGAAATTTATCTCATAGTCCTAAATCACGTGTAAAAGAATGGCACATGTTTTTCATAAAAGGATACAGATTTCAAACCCAGTTAAAAATAGAGGGGAAAAGAACAGTTAACAGCGGAGTTTATGAAAAAGGTGCCACAGATGGAGGTGAAGACGACTTCTACGGCGTGATTCAACATATATATGAACTGGCGTACAATACTTTAGACTATACTAAAAGAATAGTGCTATTTTATTGTAATTGGTTTGATCCGTCAAGTAGAGGCACAAGAGTGGATCGAAAATTTAATATTGTTGACTTATGCATGAGCAGAAGATACCAAATGTTTGATTCGTTTATCATGGCACAACATGTAAGACAAGTGTATTATGTCCCTTATCCATCAACTCGAAGGGACAAACAAGGTTGGTGTGTTGCAATAAAGACAAAAGGGGTCGCGTTGAAGCAGATGATCCACAGGAAGAAGTGGCTTATCAAGTGGATGAGATGTCTCATGTCAACATAGTAAATGAAGTGGAACCCATTTCTCGACTACGTGACGATCCAATCATATATGAAGATGCAGATGGAGATCAGGAATTAAATGAAGAAGTGGCAGAACCATCAAGATCTGAAGACAATGCCGAAGCAAAGTGGGCAGAATGAAATTGTTTTTACAATTAGAGAAATTAATGTCTAACAATATATTTTTATTTGTCAGTTACTAGTATGTATACTTGTGCAATGCACGGGGTATATTTTTAATTTTTATATAAAAGTATGTAATTTAAAAATGATTCGGCGAAGGCTAGCGGTGTGTAATTATAAAGAGACTATAATTAGCAGCATAGTATAGACTGTAATTATAAAAAGACATTGACAAAGTTATTGGTAGCATAAATATTAAGTAAAATCAACTTAAAACATCACTTGAAACAGTTTTTTATTTTTATTTTCAGTGTGTAAATTGTTAGATATGCATGATAATCCTTTTCTGATGTCATCGAAAGTTCTGCAGCCATTAACTTATCCAGTCATGAGCCATGTACTGGTTCCTGGAATAAAATAAAAATATAAAATTGGGTTACTATTCATATATTTTACCAGATTTAACTCAATTTAAGTAATGGTGGACTGATCGAAGTCTATAGTCAGGGTATGGGTAGATATTTTTGGCAGCAAGAAGAAGGGTCGCCTATACGGTGCTGACAACCTTGCCAGCAACTACAAGAAAGGGGGCCGTCTCCACATCGGAGAGTCGTCAAGTAGTGGTGATGCCACTGGTCGCTCTGCCGCGGATGAGCAGGAGATAGCCGAGCTGAAGCAGGCCGTGGCCGAGCAGCAGCAGGTCGTGGTCGAGCAGCAGGAGGAGTCCCGCCGGACGAGTGCCATTTTGGCTCAGGTGCTAGCGCGACAGGAGTAGATGTACCAGTTGCTAGCTTGTCAACAGCCTCCTCCACAGCCTCCGCCTCCTAGTACTGATGATCATGTCGATGATGCAGATGGTGTAGAGCATCTCGATCATGATGAGGACTACCAAGACTATTAGTTCTGTTTGTACTTATATTTTTTCATATTTCCGGATATCTTTTTAGTTATTGATCTTTGTTTGTCGGATTTTTTATTTTATTTATTACATTTCTTTTTTTTAATTTGTTTTTTAGTTTACGTTATCGCATTTTTAAATATGGGAATAAATTAATAATTAAAAGTAATCAATTAAATTAAATTAAATTATTAAATTAAATTAAATTATTTAATTAAATTGAATTACTAGTAATAGTTAATTAATTTAATAAATAAACATTTTTTAATATGGGAATAAATTATTTTTAATATCTAAATAAATAAATAAATAATTTAATAGATAATAATTTAATTAATTAATTTAATAAATTTAATAATTTAATAAATTAAATTAATTAATTAAATTAATTAATTAAAATAAATATAAAAAAATAAATTCGGCTTTGCCGACGGGCTGAAGCGTCAGAAAAAAATTTTTTAGCTTTACCGACGGGCATAATATACCGAAGGGTTTAACCCGTTAGAATGTACCGACGTTTTTCGACGAACTTCTAAACCTTCACCACCTAAAAGCCATTGCCTTCATTACCCTCTAACTCCTCTTCATCTGATGATGATGAAAAAGATCAAGTCCCATTGAGATAGAGACAGAGACCTATACCCAAAGTCTCAATTCCTCACATTGAGCCCCTCTTTGTTGTACACCCAACAACAACCACTACTGCACCTATATCTTCACCACAACCCACACCAATTCCTTCACCTCAACCACAAACAACTACCACAACACCACCACAACCAGAACCCACTAAAACTCCATCACCACAACCTAAATCTACCACTCCTTCACCTAGTCCTAAATCACCTCCATTTGTTCAACCTGACCTAAACCTACCATCACATCCTGCAACAGAACCTGAGTCTATTATCCAGGAACCACAATCCCCTACACCTGGCTCTGATACGATTTGTGATATTCAACTCCTCACTACCTTACAGCCCCTTGCTATACTACTACCTTCACCACCACAAATCCCTTTTCCATCTCATTCACCATTTCTGCCTGAGCCTAAATCTATTACAGAACCAATTGTAGATGTTGACCTGGTCATTACTGCTACAATTGCTGCTGAAGCAGTTCAAGAACTTGAACTGGAAATGATGATGTAACCATCATTAATCCACCAACCCTGCACCTTCCTGCACCTCCTACTCTAGTTGCTCAAATTGGGTGTGAACCTCCTCCCAACTATCGGGAAGCAGTAGTCGTGCCTCCTAATCCATGCCTCTTTGCTAGATATGAGGTGTTTAAGGCTAAGAGGACTTTTGAGCTGGATATATAGAGAAATACACTGAAGAAGACAAAATGAATGGTGTTGGATCTGCTTTGGCTCTGGATGACTTCATGGATAATTGGTACTTTGTGAACTTTTAGTTTGAGAAACACAAAAGGGATCAACATGAGAGAAACAGAAGACTCATAACTGCTTCTGCTTGGAGGGTACCTCAAAGGGTTGTAACCCCTACTATTTGGGAACCAGAACCTGCTTCCATACCTCCACCTGCCCCTATTCCTCCACCTGCACCAGAACAAGTAAATCCTCCTCTTGCTTAAACTACAATGGTGACTCAACCTTCTACTTCTGGGTCTGTTTCTGCATCCACCAGTCATTCTGTTGTTGTCCCTAAAGAGGTCTTGGACCAACTTGTTGAAGACAACAAAAGTTTCAAGGAATTCATGGAAGTTTCGAACAAGAGACATGAGGATGTCACTTCTATGCTGCAGTTTATAGTGGATCAGTTGAAGAAACCTTAGATAACCTTTAGGTTTTTGTTCACCCTTTTGCTTTTAGCCTTGTACTTGTTTTTATCTTTTTAGCTGGAAAACAATTTCGTACTATGGTATTTTTACCTAAGAAATGAAATATTTTCTTTTTAATTCTTATTCTGTTTTACCTTTATCTTTCTCAAATTCTGTTTTGAATATGATGCTCTTTATTTATTCTTAACCTTTTTGTCTGATGACAAAAGGGGGAGAAGAAAATATAGAAATATAGAGTAATTGATGAACCTGATGTATCAACTAAGTGTCGTCATGCATTTCATTTTTTGCATTATTTAATCTGATACATTAACTTGGAATGTATAATCTAATGATGTGTTAATATATAGATGCTCTGATAGATCTCTCTGTTTATAAAAGCTCTGATACTTTATTTAGAATGCTCTAATGTGATACATGATGTGACTTTACACTAAGAAAATATTTATATGTGTTTAATTCAGGGGGAGCCTCTGAAATTCTTTTAAGTAAATATTTTTCTAATAGAAAATTGTTCATCAATCTATGTATTTGTCATCATAAAAATGGGGGAGATTGTTGGAATCAAGTGGATTCAGAAACAATGATCCTTAATTGTTTTGATGATAACAAATAGTTAATAGAACAATTTATCCTCTGATGTGTTTGTTAGTGTGCAGAAGTCACTATTTATCAGGAGGAATTATCTTAGAAGACTAAGTGAAAATGTGTATTTCACTCTCAGTTTCATAAATCTGAGTCTGACATTAATCCTCTGAAAATTGCTGACGTCATCGTCTGCTAGCCTCACTCTGTCTTGGTTAACGCTCTGTTTTTTTGTCAACGCTCAATAGACTATGAATAGACTACTCAGTGGAAGTCTTCGTCTATTTCTACAAGACTCTGTTATATGAAAAGCCAACAAATTCTGTACTGAAGAACTTGCCTCTGTTTCAAGCTCACTCTAGTTAACAGAGTATCTCAGTAACAAGCGTCGTCTATTTGACAGATGCTCTGATTGGAAATCAGACTGAGTGTTCATTAAAGGCTACTTCATGTATTTAAGAGACCTCATTGATGAGTATTTTAATGTACGAGAAATCAAAGGTCAAAGGGAATGCCAATGGATATATAATCATCAGAAAACTTGCTCAAGAAGTGTCTTATTTTCAAAAGATCATAAGGGACAAGATCCTGCAAAAGTCTGCTTTGTCAGTATGCAAGAGCAGAGTGGAAAGCGACGTGACTTGCTAAAAGCCACAAAAAGGGGATCTGAAGTTTTGTCCATTGATGAAAAGAGCTGTTAAGTCACAATGGCACTATTCACAACCCTAGCTATATATATCTTACTTCATTCAATGAAGTAGGTCAAGAAAAACGATTGATAACGCAGTGAAACACAATGAGTAACCAAGATTCATTTCAAGTCTCTGAGATCACATTGAACAAGCACTTAAACGTTTTATTCTTTCAGTTTGAAAGTTATTCTTTGTGCTTGAGTTTTTCATTGTATATCCTCTCTGCTGAGAGTTATTTGATATTGTTTCAAACTACTTTTGAGCACTGTATTTAGCCCACTAGTGGCTGTATTCCTTAGAGGCTTGACTGTACAAAGTCGTTCTAAGAAGTTATGAGTATAACCACTTTGGCAGTAGTATACTCTCAAGTGTAATCGGGTTGATTATAGTGGAGAAATCCTTCAAGTGTGTGAAGGGACTAGACGTAGCTATCAGGTGATAGTGAACTAGCATAAATCACTGTGTCATTCTCTTCTCTTCTTCTCTTTACTTGTTTTCATTATTATTCTGTTAAAGAGTTGTTTTGAAAAGGTTTTAAAAAATACACAAGTTTTGCGAAAAGATTTCTAAAACCCAATTCAAACACCCCCTTTCTTGTGTTTTTGCCACGTTTAATTAGTACCAGAGCCAGGTCACGTGTTCGATTCCCAGCGGGAGCAATTGCTGAGGGGGAGATTGTTGCCAGGTTGTGGCATCAATTGTCCCGTGGCAGAGGCCTAAGTGGGGTTAAGTCACATTCGACATGTGGCGCTTGGGCTGTTACAATTAAGTAGAAAGGGTTGCGCCCTGACTAACAGTTATAGCTTTTGGCCTAGTGGTAAGTGCCCGATCCAACATATGGGCTATGTGTTCTGTAACATCCCAATTTTTATGAAAATTATTTTACAGTTTCCAACTACTTGAAAATAAATCATAGAGATTGATCATCTCAAAGGTTTGTTAAAAGTATGAAGAATTGCAAAGATTTGTCGCAAACAATTCGTAATTTTGATAATTAATTCAGATTAACAAACAGTGTAGACGTATACTATTTTTAATATGAATTAATCCTGAAAAATGTGACAAATTGTTGTTTGAATAAAGAAAATTATTTTATTGGAGGAGCTCTGATTGGAAATCAGACTGAGTGTTCATTAAAGGCTACTTCATGTATTTAAAAGACCTCATTGATGAGTATTTTAATGTACGAGAAATCAAAGGCCAAAGGGAATGTCAATGGAAATAATCATCAGAAAACTTGCTCAAGAAGTGTCTTATTTTCAAAAGATCATAAGGGACAAGATCCTGCAAAAGTCTACTTTGTCAGTATGCAAGAGCAGAGTGGAAAGCGACGTGACTTGCTAAAAGCCACAAAAAGGGGATCTGAAGTTTTGTCCATTGATGAAAAGAGTTGTTAAGTGACAATGGCACTATTCACAACCCTAGCTATATATATCTTACTTCATTCATTGAAGTAGGTCAAGAAAAATGATTGAAACGCAGTGAAACACAGTGAGTAACCAAGATTCATTTCAAGTCTCTGAGATCACATTGAACAAGCACTTAAACGTTTTATTCTTTCAGTTTGAAAGTTATTCTTTGTGCTTGAGTTTTTCATTGTATATCCTCTCTGCTGAGAGTTATTTGATATTGTTTCAAACTACTTTTGAGCACTGTATTTAGCCCACTAGTGGCTGTATTCCTTAGAGGCTTGACTGTACAAAGTCGTTCTAAGAAGTTGAGAGTATAACCACTTTGGTAGTAGTATACTCTCAAGTGTAATCGGGTTGATTATAGTGGAGAAATCCTTCAAGTGTGTGAAGGGACTAGACGTAGCTATCAGGTGATAGTGAACTAGCATAAATCACTATGTCATTCTCTTCTCTTTTTCTCTTTACTTGTTTTCATTATTATTCTGGTAAAGAGTTGTTTTGAAAAGGTTTTAAAAAGTACACGAGTTTTACGAAAAGATTTCTAAAACCCAATTCAAACCTCCCTTTCTTGTGTTTTTACCACGTTTAATTAGTATCAGAGCCAGGTCACGTGTTCGATTCCCAGCGGGAGCAATTGCTGAGGGGGAGATTGTTGCCAGGTTGTGGCATCAATTGTCCCGTGGCAGAGGCCTAAGTGGGGTTAAGTCACATTCGACATGTGGCGCTTGGGCTGTTACAATTAAGTAGAAAGGGTTGCGCCCTAACTAACAGCTATAGCTTTTGGCCTAGTGGTAAGTGCCCGATCCAACATATGGGCTATGTGTTCTATAACATCCCAATTTTTATGAAAATTATTTTACAGTTTCCAACTACTTGAAAATAAATCATAGAGATTGATCATCTCAAAGGTTTGTTAAAAGTATGAAGAACTGCAAAGATTTGTCGCAAACAATTCGTAATTTTGATAATTAATTCAGATTAACAGACAGTGTAGACGTATACTGTTTTTAATATGAATTAATCCTGAAAAATGTGACAAATTGTTGTTTGAATAAAGAAAAATATTTTATTGGAGGAGAAATAATTTTCAGGATTTAATAAATATTTTTAAATCACAGTTTGATTTTTTGACGTTTAGTTGTTGATTAATTATAAGTTGTGTTGTAATTAATACGACTTTTATTTTATGATTTTATCTCGATAATTTTATTGTTTGAATAATATCTAAATGATAAGAGAAATTGGAATTAGTGATCCTCACTAATTTACGATTTTTATTACGCTGCGAGAATTCTATTGAATTCTGCCGTAACTAGGCTATTGGATGCGTTTTTAACTTAAACATGCCCAAACGTGATCCAAATTTTACAAAATTTTATATCTTAGCATTTTCGATTATTTAGGATTTATTTAAATTTTTCTGGAATTTTTGGGCATCAGAAAAATATAGGGTATTTTCTACGCCTAGGAACTGCCTAACGGTAGCGTTTTAGCTTGTAAACCAAGAAAGCGACATTCATAGAAATACTTCTAATATTTTAAGGGTCATTTTGGTTGATTAATAATTTTTGATTATTGAATAATTTATTAGCATTATTTTTGGAGTTTTTGGATAAAAAACCCTAATGTACGCATAATGCCGTACACCCAATTGAGCGAGAACGCGACGAAACGAAATATCTAGATATTTTTGGATGTGGGGCGATGAATCCAACAGCTAGGGGAGCTGAATCCAAGCTTTGGAAGCTTCTTTGACATGTGTTAGATTATAGTTGGTTAGTTAGTAAATGGTGGGTAGTTAGTTTGGTTAAGTTGTAACTAAATTAGCTAGATTCCAAATAAATGAAGAAATTTCCTTCCACCCATATCCCACCTGAATTTCGTGGCCTTCTCCCTTTCCCAAGAGCAGCACCTTCATTCCTCCCTTGACCTCCCTTTCCCAAGAGCAGCACCTTCATTCCTCTCTTTCCCAAGAAATTAAATGATTTGGTTTTTGGGGCTGGAGACCGTGGCTGTTTTGTATGGTTTTGATGATGTTTTGGTTTGTTCTAAAGTGTATCAAAGTGATTTGCAAGTTGGTTTTGGTTAGGACTTTAAATCTAAAAAGATTTGTATGATTAAGCTTTAAAAAATGGTTTGAAATAAAATGAATTTGGGGCTGTTTTGTGGTTCTTAAAACAGTGGCTTATCAACAAGATTTGGTTGAGTTTTAACTTGGTTTTAAGTGTTTCAAAGTGGTAAAGAAGTTTGGTTTTGGTAAGATGTTTGGATGTATCAAAGTTTGTGTAATTTAGAGGTAAAACGTTTGAAAAATGGAAGTTGTATTTGAAACTTAAAACCGTGGCCCTCAAAGGAAATTTGGGGCATGTTCTTAACTTGTTTCTATGCCTAATATAGTTGTAAAAAGTGGTTGATGATTTGATTTAGCAAAGCCTTTCAAAGAAGCTTGATTTTGGGAAAAGATTTGGTTTACGTTTCAAGAATTGTTTTGAACTTGTAATAAAATTGTTTCTAAAATTTTATGGCATGTTCTAGGGTTTTAAATGTGGTTCAAATTTGGCAAAACACTATTCAAAGTGGTAAAAACACTATTCCAATTGGTAAAATTTGGTTTAAGCTTTTTCTAAGTGTGTAGAGTTAGTGAAAGTTTCAAAACTTGCATGACTTGAAAGTTGAAACTTGTATCATGGTATATGACTAGGTGTGATCCAAATGGGTTTAGGTGAGTAAAATTTTTATGTTTCTAAGGACCCAAACCGTGGCTGTCCTAGGGTTATAGGATTTGTATTTTTGGGTTCTAATTATATTAAGTTTATGTTGTCAAGGTTCGTGATTAAGGTTCGCGCGAGGTTCGATGTGACGATAGCTTGGAATTACCTTGCTTGGATTGTTAAAGCGCCCAAGATAAGGGAAATTCTTACATAATGAGTTTGGGCTTTTCGCCTTGTGTATTGTTTAGTTTGATTGTTGACTAATTGTGTGGTAGTACTTGTAGTATTACGTAAATATTTTATGCTTAACTAATTAATGTGGTTCTGCCTTTATTAACATTTTGTAGCTGCAATGATATATGTTCTGAATGGTATATATTTGGGATTATGTTATGATTTGTTGGCTGAAATTGGGCATGTTTCTTTATAGAGACTGCATAATTTGTGTTCTGTATATGGTTTGGTATAACCTGGTGTAGTAGGCATATATTGTGTGAAAAACTCTATTTCATGGACTATAATGAACTTTTATTTTTCTTGTTTTTCTATTTCAATTTTGCATTCTTCGTAGTATTTGCCCCTATTGACAATTCTTTTGTTGTAGGCGTGATTGTGTCAATTTGAAGGCTTTTGAGGTTCAAATTGGGTTGCTGGAGAAAAGAAAAGTTGCTGCTGTTGTCCATATGTGTCTTGTTAGACCTTTGCATCAATCAATATTTGATCCTATAGGTTTAGGAGCATCATAAATGGAGGTTTTGTTTTGATGATACTGTTATGTAGGAAACTTGTTTCAACTCCTTTTCATTTGACTCTTTTTTTTGGGGGGTGGAGGCACTTCAATTAGTAGATTATATATCTTTTGGTTTTGTAGGATTTAATATAGTGGCAAGTGGTACTTTATGTTTTTTGTTATTATTGCTATGTCTTCTTCAATTATATATCTTGAATGAACTTTTATTGCCGCTGAAATTTAGCAGTTGGGCAATTTTTATCCCTTTGTTTTTCTATATGACAAGGAAACATGTTGAAACATACATGTTCAAGGAGCTCTTTTTTTTTCTTTTCTCTAATTATATTAGACTTCATTTATGCAGATTGGAGATGTGATTGAAAACTTTCAAGGTATTTGATCCATTCTGCTAAAAAAAAGGTATCCATTTCGGAGCCAATAAAATAAGATTTTTTTTTATATATAAAGAGGGTTAGTGTGGTTTTGATCAAGAGAGGTAGCAAAATAGTGGCGAAATATCAATAAAACTTTTGAAAAGTCATCAATATGTAATAAACAACAAATTAGGCAAGCTGTAAATGAATTACAGAAAAAAAAAATCAAAGGTCTAATTTAGTGGCGGTTTTACCCGCCACAAATTTTAGGCATGCAACTTTGTGGCGGTTAAAACCGATGCCAAGCAAAGACTTTAAGGCGGTTGAAACCACCACAAAGAATTAGGCTCAGAATGGAGAATAGGTTTGTGGCAGTTGAAACCGACGCCAAGAAAAAAACTTAAAGGCGGTTGAAACCGCCACTAAATTTACTGGCGGTTGTCTGCGGCGGTTGCACAACGACGTGTGGACTAGTGGCGCCAATTTTAGCGGCAGTTGATGAACTGCCAGCAAATTTTGTTGTGGCGCTTGGAACCGCCACTAAACTAAACATTTGACCACCACTATTCTCAAAGTTTGTTGTAGTGTACTATATGCTGTTTGAAATACTGTAGCATGTTGTAGCATACTGAATTGTTATATGCTGTCTGATATACTGTAGCATGTTCTTGGCCCTGCGTGACATTAGTAATTTGTATTGTTTGCCTTAAATCATGTTTGATTTAATTGGAACTTGATATTGATTGGAAATTGCAAAATATTGTTGATGAGAATGGATTAATTAATAAAGCGTTGATTGACTGTTATTGGTTTGATTATTTACTACGGTAAATCTGATGTGATTTCACAAGCCGAGTTATGATTTCTGAAGTAAATAGTTAAGGGCATTTTGAGTAAAAAGTAAGCGTGAGGGTTTTAGTACAACTAGCCAAAGCTTGCAAAGAATTTTCAATGGAACAATAGTAGGAAAAAAACACTTGAGTGAACATTGTAAATTGCGAAAACGGTTGAGTTAAATAATGTGTTTGAAAAAATTCTGGCTAGGAAAGACTTGGTTATTAAGAGTGTTCGCACCGCCTCTCTTTCCTGGGAATAATCCTAACATATTATTTAGCACAACTAGGGTTTTGATGACATAGAACTAAAAATTATTTTCAAATACCGTAGTGCATAGAATTGACACAAGAATTGAGAAAGAGATTTCAAAGATCGGGATTTTTAAAGATTTATATAGGGAACCCAGTGTTCCTATTTAGCATATGGGCCATGTGTCCTGTGCTAGGACTTAACGTCCAACTTGCGTGCGCTTGTTCTTGATTAAGGATTGGACCTAGTTTTTCGTATGGCGTGCCTAGTATCTCAAGCTAAGAATTGAGCCTAGTGTTCCGCATTACGTGCCTAGAGTTTTGATCTAAGATTGAGATTAGCATTCCACAGTTGAACACCTGGAACTAGTGTCCTGTGTTTGAACTCTAAGGGGTATTTCTCATCATCTCAGTTTACTGCGTGATGAAGAATACCCGAGCATTACTTGAGTAGTATGGGATGCTCAGTGTAGTGCTCAAACTTTGAGTTCCCTCCACCTTTTCAAAAGTGAAACGTAGTTGATTGTCGATTCACATTAATTAATTAAAACATATCTTGGGCGCTCCATATGGTGAGCAAGCCATATTAAAGAATTTGTTTGGATGCACACTGACCATTGAGCATCGACACTCGGAGCATTTGATTGTCTTAAAGACTTCAAAAGACGAGTTGTCACTTCATTGCCTAATGCGTGGCAAGCCTAATGAGTGGCAAGCCTAATGTGTGGCAAGCCTAATGCGGGGCTATATTGTTCAAATGTTGGGAAAATTCCTCGTCTACTACTGACCTATTAAGGCTGCAGGTGTATACACAAACTCGTTCATAATGTATTGGCATGCATAATTAACCACATTGTAATATGTGATGACTTGATTGTTGATTTGTTGATAGAGTTGTTTGCTCACATGCAATTGTTTGATATTGTGGTGACTTGATTGTTGATCTGTTGGTTGATTTGTCTGTTCACATGCAAATGCTTGATATATCATGATGATGCATGTGGTTTATTAAGTATGTGTATGTATATAAAGGCATGTTTGTTGTATTATATATATATATATATATATTGTTTGCATGCGACATAGCCTACGATAAACTCGTGGACAAAGAATTTACCCTTGCACTGTTGTTGGATTGGACATTCTTATTGATGTTACCAGATGGAGTGTCACATTGCTACTGTTGTTTTGTCTATCCCAGAAGTATTGAAGAATGAGCCAGTGGAGGAAGATTCCTTTGAGTGCTTCGTGTTCTGATCTTGCTGAATGATTTTTTAGTAAGGTTTATAGTTGTTGGCGAGCTTAGCTTAGGATATTGTTTTTGTTTTTTGCGTAATTACTTATTGTTTTGTAATTACTCTTTTCAGAAAACCTCGCCTCAGTGCAAAATGATTATGTCATGTTTTATGTATGTGAAGCATTCGTTATGATGTAATGTACTCTGATATTTGCAACAATTGGCATCATTTAGAAAATTGTAGTACTCTTTACGTCTCATTTTTGAAAAGGGTTTCAAAGGAAAGAAAAAGAAAAAAAAAATTCATTCATATTTTCTATTGCGAAATACAGAAGAGTACTTTTTACTGAAAGCATATAAGTATCAAATGTTTTCAGCATTAGATTGGGTTGCACAGTAGCACTCCAGAAACGGGGTGTTACATTAGTGGTATTAGAACAGTTCGGTTCTAACCGGACCGTTTTGTTTAAGCTGGCCTAGATTGTTGGGAATTGTCGGGTATAAGTCTGTTATGCCTAGGTTATGTGAATCTTGTTTGTGATTGTCTGTAATGTTTCCTAGTTGAAACAGGTGTGACATTGTGTGAAATTGTGTGCGATCATCTCAGATGATTGATTTTGTTGTGGGGATTTTGGTTAGTTTACTTTGTAGAAATTCGATGCCTCCGTGACGAATAAATCTTTCTGCTAGAGCTAGGAATTTAGAGGTGAATCACATAATCCGAGTGATAGTCCGGATAGTAACTACTGTTACCCAACAGATCGCTGCGGAGAATCAACACGATTTGCTTAGACGACAAGGGGAGGAGCGAGCTGTTGAAGGGCCAATTAGGCATGATTATTGGAACCAAAGGGCAAATGTAACATCCGTATTTTTGTGATACGTTATTTAGCGTTATTTTAGTATTTTTGGTCGTAATTATGCTATAATAAGCAGTTTCTTGTTCGCTAAGCAAATGATTTAATTAAATCCAGATTAAATTAAATTTGAGAATTAATATTTTATATTAATTCATGGTTCGAATATCGTCAAAAAATTCTAACAAAGTTTCGCCGCGTTTTGAATCATCGGCCTGTTTGGCCGCAGATAAAATTTTAAACGAACTCCGATTTTGATGGAAATCGAATCGTGACTTGTTGTGATTATTTGTGAGTGTTTGAGATTGTTTTTATTATTTATGATAATTTATTGTCACGCTGTGAATTAATTTCTCGGTAAATTAATTTTCGCGAATTTATCGGTAACGCGGTTACTCGACACCGTGTTTTTTTAGTACTCTTAAGACCCTAGGATTAGAGAGTAATCATGAGAGATGAGAGATTAGATGGGCTAGACTAAGTGATGGGATTAGAATCTTGTTTTTTTGAGAGGTGTCACTTTTTGTGTGATTATCATTTTTATTACTTTCTTAAAATCATTTTTAACCAAGTGTTTTTGTGTTATTAAAATTTTAATTAAATCCCTCCCCTTTTTACCCTCATTCTAATTTCATCTTCATCCTTGTTAGTGAGAGAAGCTCAAGAGCTCATCCATGGCTACCATTCTCCATAGTTCTTGAGTTTGTTCACTTCTAATCCTCCATTCTTCTTGCTACTAACTTCTTCTTCTTCCCACCATCATCTACTTCTCCATTCAAGCAAGTTGAGAGCACCATTTTCCTCCCCAAAACAGCCCCTTGGCCGCGAGCTCCATAGGGAGAGGTAGTAATGGTTTCTTTTGTTTTCATTCTTGTTTTTATGTCTTAATAATGGTTGATCATGATCAATGAGGGAAGTGAACACCCAAATTCCCAATTTTTGGAACCTTAGGCAAAACCCTAAGGGGGAAAAAGAGAGATGGTGTGTTCCTTAGTGAATCAATGAAATCAATTAATGATTCTAACTTATTTGATGATGTTGTTGTGGTTTTAGTTGATAGTTTTGAGTTGGAACTTTGATTGAGTAAATTTTTGATGAAAACCTATTCTTTGAAGAAGGTTAAATTAAGTTTGGTTGTGGTTAGGCTTTGACTTTGTGTAATTTAGTTGTTGGTTGTGAAAATTGGCATAGGAATTAGTTGATTGATTTCTAAACTTGAAGTTTTGCATTTGTTCCTTATTTTTTTTTATGATGGCTGCAAGCCCCAGATGGTGTATGGAAGGAAAATGGTTTTGCAAACTTGATTATAATGTTTGTAGGCTTTGGAAAATTTAGGAAAAGGTTTGATTGAATTTGGGTTTATTTTGAGATTTTAAGGCTATGAAGCACATTATGTAAGTTAGGTTTCTTGAGACCCAAGGAACCAAGTGGAGCCTTGATTCTAATATTTGAGAAAAGAGTTGAAAAAAAAAATAATGATGTTTTATGTTCTAAGTTTTCAAGAAAAAGATTTCTTAGTCCTTAAGGGTTTGATTCCTTAGTTAGTTAATGAATTTTCAATGTGTATGTAATTTATTAAAAACTAGTATTTTAAATTAAGTTTCTAAGTGTAAGTGTTTTGGTTAGGAAAGGGCCTTTAGATTTATGCTAAGTTTGTTCCGTGGTGTTAGGACTTGAGAATCGGAATTCGTGCGGCGTGAATTCGGGACGTGAGTTGACACGTGACTTGGCGACTTTCGGTAAGGGCAACTTTTAGATATGTACAGGATTTACTTTTATTTCGTAAAGCAAAGAAGTCTGAGAACCTCCCCTTCGATTTTTATTTTCTTTAAGCTTATATTTGATTATCTCGTGGGCTTGATTAAAAGTGGTTGGCGACTGCCCCCAACCCCTACACTTGTTTGACTCCCTCTTTGCTAACTCCACTGAGTTGCAAAGGGACGAACTTGATTGATGTTGTTGTTTGTTGTGTTATTGGTTTGTCACGTGTTGATGGATTGCTGTGCGTGGTTGAATTGAAAAGCATTGTGGTGTGTGTATGTTTAAAGCATGATTAAGATATATATTGTGGACTTTATTGGATAATTGATGTTACTGATTATGCCATGATTGATATATCAAATGTGGTGATATGTTCATTGGGGGTGGTTAAAGGCATTGTTACGCCGTGTCTTGTGGTAACGTCGACCCATCTATCCTGGGTAGTGGAAATTCCCATGGCCAAAGGAATTCGGGAACGTTGTTAAAATTTTACCATCGCAGGGAAAAATGTCGGTCTGGTACGTACAGCCCGATATGCCTCTGGCGTATGGATTCCGGAATTAAAATTGCACTATCATGTAGTGAGTCAATAGGAACGGGTGTATCCTTATTGATTGTGCTGAATATTATTGTTATGTGTGTTACGTTTGTTGTGGTGTATGCTATTTTTTTGTTACCTTTTATTTCGAGAAGTTGACCCTTTCCCGTGGTTCCTTCAACCAATGATGGCAACCCAAACAATGGCGAAGACCTTGGTGATCCCGGCGATGGTGACGTCGCCGGACATAGTGTTTGGCTTTTTAGACTTAGAGACACCCTCGGCGATGGAGTTTGATCCTATCTCCCGTCGAGTTGTATATACTGGGGATGTAGTGCAGACCTTCAGGGTGGATGAACTTGTGTTGAGACAGGAGACTTCCAGGAAGACAGTGAGTTTCCCGATCAGGATGACGCAGATCGTGGACGCGTGGCGTCGCACTTAGAGTGATCAGGTGTTACCAGCTTCTTCTTCATCACCAGAGGAGTCATCTGACATTCCTAGGAGGATTACGACTCGTTACGCACCCTTGCCTAGAGGTGCCAGGATCAGAAAGACCGCTCACAAGAGCGTTGGCGTCAGACGTTGGACAGCCGGGGCTTCGACCTCACGTGCGGCAGCTGCTACCCCGAGCCCTGTGTCAAAACCTATGGCAGAGCCGACCTCCCCTATGGTTGTCAGGACCCTTACTCCTCCAATGGATCCTTCCCTTGTTTGTGGAGTATGTGGTGAGGTTGGTTGCAGCGGAGCATATTTCATCGAGAAGGTCTTAGTTGAGGAAGACGAGCCCGAGGGAGTGCCGGCACTTGTACCTTTTATTGACCTGACTGGCGAGGATGATGATGACCCAATGGATGATGATGATGAGGAGGACCCATCTGAGGGTCTGGGTAGTGACCAGTTAGTCTTGTGGGATAGACTTTTTGTTGTACAGTTAGGTAGACTGGTGGTGTACTTTTGGAGCAGACCCTTGTGTGGGTAACTGCCGAGAGTACCCCAGGAGTATGATCACTCTCGTGGGGGTCCTCATACTTTAGATGTATTCTCTTTTGGACATTTTCATTACTCTTGTATTATGTTTCGTACTGGTCCTGATCCACTTTGGTAATATATATATATATATATATATATATATATATATATATATATATATTTCAGTGCATTCTTCTTGTACCTTTAGATTGCATCATGTTTCTAAACGTTGTGGCTACTCTATGTGTATTTTGCGAAATATGTTGTTTAAAAAAAAACCAAAAAAAAATGTACCGAATTTTCCAAAGGACACAAGAGTAATATTTTAAAAAGTGCTTCGCATTTAGAGTTAAGTTCTTGTCTGTGGCGTTTCAGAAATGGGGCGTTACAGCAAAGAGGAAGACAACAACAAGGAGCACCTCATTTCCATCCTCAGGGAAACGACTGCAATCAGGATCGCTTTATGGCACAGTCTATTGGGAATAGCTAGAAGAAGAAGTGGCACTGTTACCAATGTGGAAGCAAGGAACACTTGGCTGATAAATGCTCATCGAAGGACCGACTATGCTTTAACTGTAAAATGCCAGGATACTTTTCTAAGGACTGTCAGTTGCCAAAGGTGGGATCAACTGCAAATGCTGCGAAGATTACGCACCCAGCTGCAGGAGGATGTGCCTACATGATAGGCAGAAGAGGGAATCACAAGCATCGACAGTCGAAGACACACTGCTTTAATGGTGGATATGAAGAGCACAACGCTAACCAGTATCCAACCAAGGAAAGGTTGTGTTTTAACTGCAAGGAGATGGGACATCTGTACAGAGACTGCAAAGTACCACGAGCTGAGTCTGCTCTCAAGAATATTGGAGCTGCAAGATCAACCACTAAGGGACATGTCTACACACTAGGCAGAGCGGAGAACTCATCATCTGAAGACTTTGTCTCAGGAAACGTGATACAAAGGAGTTATGAGTTGATAGAGATTTACAAGAGAGATTATCCGTAGGGAACGCTATAATTATCATAGTATATGTATTTTTTTTTAAAAGAAAGGAGATGGGCCTCGTTAAAACCTTCTGATGCAAAACCCACCTTAGGGAAAAAACACCAAGAAGGAAAAAGAGTACCCCCACCTAAAATTTATTGAAAAAAAAGAGAAAAGAAAACCAAAAACATGGGGGGACTAGGCCAAAACCTATGAATAAAACAACAAAAAAACCAGCAAGAAATGAAAACCCGCCTAAATAAAGGCCAAAACAGGGCTTGACATGCACAGGCATCACTATAATGACTATCATCCCAACTATGTTGGCACCAAAGTCATTAACAATCATATGCAGCACATCAAAACCTATCAGAGCAGCCCAAACTAGACCCAGACCCAGGAACATTACTGAAATCTATAATTTGGGAGACCCACTCTATTTCTAGAGAAATCATCCCAAATTATTCTAGGAACTGTATCCCACCAATGAAAACCAGAAACCGTAAACCCCAGAGAGGCAATCTTATCAGCACAATGATTGCCTTCCCGATAAATATGCGAAATTCTAAAACACATTTTCCTAGTGAGCTCTATACAGTTTAACCACCTATTCCGAAGCTGCCAAGGAACAATAGTGACTGAGTTGTAGGCAAGAATTACAAGTTGTGAATCGCATTCCAGCCAAAAATTATGCCAACCCTTTTTGTACGCCAGCTCAATAGCAACCATAGCGCCCATTAGCTCTGCGTGCAGCGCAAAAGTGATGCCCATATTAAGAGAAAAACAACCTAAAGCTGCTGTACTTCTGTCTCTAAAGATGCCCCCGCAGGCAGCATAACCCGGAGCTCCTCTTGCTGCACCATTAGTATTACACTTAATCCAGTAACAAGGCGGCGGAAGCCACTGAACCTCGACAATCTTAGGAGCCTTACCAGGCTTTGCATCAATAGAGAAAGCCTTAAGAAGCACAAATTCCTGCAAAGAGGAAGAGATGCAACCTTTACTTGTTCTACCAGACAAGGAAACACTGGCTGAGATGGCAGTAACCACAGAGTGGTAATGAATTCTTGTATTCTCAAATCTGAGCATGTTCCTGCATTTCCAAATCCACCAAACCACATTAAGAATTGCAGCAAGAATAACATCTGCAGCTTGAGAAGACCAAGTCTTCTCACAAATACTAAGAATAGCATGGAAGGAGGTAGTGTGAAGCTGCTCGCCAATGACGCCACTAAGCCATCTCCAAAGCTTTTGAGCAAAGGGACATTCACAGAATAAATGAAGGCTAGTTTCGAAATTATTGCCACACAAACTACACATAGAAACCAAGAGACAACCCCTCTTCCTCAAATTCTCATCCGTTGGAACCTTATTGTGCAACAATTTCCAAGAAAGAAAAGACTTAGCAGGAGGGATGACATTATTCCAAATCAACTTCGCCCATTTCACAGTTTGACTAATGGGGCGGATATGCAAGAATGCATCCTTAAAGTGTAACTCACCTGAATTTGTTGGCCTCCAAATTCTATGATCTTGCGCGCTAAACTTAGGGATAAAGCAGCGTTTCAATTCCGTTTGCAGCATAGGAAAATCACCCAGAATAGATCGAGGAACAGACTAAATGCCATGGCTAATAAAATCCTTAACCTTGGCATCTAAATGATCATGGAGGTGGCCAGGAATATAACTGAACCAAAGTCGTTGAAGCCCAATGATCAGTCCAAAAATTAATACTCTCGCCGTTACCAAGCTGCCAACTGCTATTGTCACTAACCACAGAAATTTTGCTCTTAATGCCAGGCCAGATAGTGGAGTCAATGTGATATTTGATGAAACCATGCTTCCTTAAAACTCTAGCTCTAAGCAAATTAGCCCACTGCGTATCTGCATTGTAAAAATCCCAACAAAGCTTTAAACTAGCTGCTTCATTAACATCTCTAATGGATCGCAGACCCAACCCACCTTCAGAGTAAGGAGAACAAACTTTATGCCAGGCAATAGTAACAATTTTCGCTTTATTAACATCTCCGGACCAAATGAAATTACGGATCCATCTGTCAATCTCATTTAACAGCGACACAGGCCAAGTGTAAACCAAAAAACTATAAATCATCATGCCGTGAATAACACTCTTCACTAGCTGAACACGACCCATGACAGAGAGTAAAGAAGCTTTCCAGGCAGCAAGTTTAGCCTTAGTTCTATCAGCGATAGGTTGCAAATGAACTACTTTCGGCTTTCCTTTAAAAATAGGAATACCCAAGTAAGTAAAAGGTAGCGAACCAATTTGAAAACCCAGAGTATTAGCAATAGCAGCTTGTCTACGGGGAGTGGTCGCACCCAGATAAAAAGTGGATTTAGCAGGATTAATAATCTGCCCCGAGACCATGCCGTAACGATTAAAAAGATCCGTCAAAACCGTAAGATTCTTTTGAAGCCCCTTACAGAAGATCATAACATCATCCGCGTACATAACATGCGAAGGAACATAGGCACCTCTAGCGCCTTGCATCAAATGCAATTGACCATCATCAACTAACTTCTGAATGCCTCTACTTAAAACCTCCTCTGCCAAACAAAATAACAAGGGGGACAGTGGGTCACCTTGCCTCACCCCTCTTTTACAAGAGAAGTAGCCGCAAGCTCTGCCATTAATAGAAATAGAGAGTTTAGCAGAATGAAGAATAGTTTCTATCCACTTACAGAAAATAGGGTCAAATCCAAAAGCACGCAACACTTTGAATAAAAAATTCCAATCAATGGTGTCAAAAGCTTTTCAAATATCAATCTTCAAAGCCAAATTACCGCCAAATGATCTCTTATGCTACAGATTGATGGCCTCAGAAGTTAGGCAAATGCAGTCCGTGATTTTCCTCCCCTTAATGAAACCCCTTTGGTTATGCGAAACAATATGAGGAGTAATTTTAGCTAATCCTATCAGCCAGAACCTTGGTGAGAATTTTAAACTTGAAGTTAGCAAGAGCAATAGGCCTGTATTGTTCGATTATATCTGCCTCAGGGACCTTCGGAATGAGCACAACAGTGTTTGCATTCCAATTTGGAAGCATCCAACCACTAGAGAAGAATTGGACCACAGCTTTAAAAACATATAGAGAAACCACCTCCCATAACTGTTGAAAAAAGAAAGCCCCAAAACCATCCGGTCCTGGGGCGCCATCTGGATTCATAGAAAACACAGCTTGCTTTACCTATTCCATGGAAGGCATGCTAGTGAGAAGAAGATTATCCTCCGCAGTAACAATAGAAGGGACCACTTCCTCCACCAAACCATTATCAATGCAGGCATTATCAGTGCTGAAGATATTTTCAAAGTAATTAACCACATGATGCTGGATATCATTAGGCGAAGTCAACACAACATCACCATGCTTAAGTACTGAAATTTGCTTGGTAACATGACGAACCTTAGCCATTTTATGGAAAAACTCCGTGTTACGGTCACCGTTAATATGCCAATTTAACCTTGATTTTTCTTGCCAGAACTCTTCCTGAGTCTTCAAAGCCAACTCTAAATTCACCTGTGCGATGTTCTCAGCAGCCATTAAATCGTCAGAATAACCATTCAAATCAACCTCAGCTTGGATGGAGTCCAACTCCTTCTTAGCCGATTGGACTTTTAAATTAACATCACCAAAAACAGATTTATTCCAATCTTTTAACTTCATCTTCAGCAACTTCAACTTATGATTGAGCACAACCATAGGACATCCCACCACAGGCTCCTTCCAAACATCCTTAACCATATGCAGACAATCCGGATGAGAAGCCCACACTTTCATAAATTTAAAAGAGGAAATCCGAGGACAAGCATCTCTATTCATATCCAAAAGTAAAGGGAAATGGTCGGATTTGCTCTTGGTGAGAGTGCAACAAGATACATTATTCCAGAAATTAATCCACAGGTCATTACAAATAGAGCGATCTAACCTCTTTTCAGTAAAAGCTCTTCCCTTTCTACCATTACTCCACGCGTAAAAAACCCCCTTTGTAGGCAAATGAAGCAGCTTATTTTGATCTGTCCAATGCTGAAACTCCTCACAAGCTACCTTGGAAGGGGAACCACTCCCTCTATATTCATGGGCACCAAGTACCACATTAAAATCGCCAGCCAAGGAATAGGGTGATTATTCTACAACATAATTAACTCATGCCAAAGCAAACGCCTTGTCAAATAACAGTTAGAAGCATAAACAGCAGATAAACCAATAGTGGAACCATCAATATCAACAGTAAAAGAAACATGCTGTTCAGAAGCAATAACCACAGTGGGATTCCAAGTTTCAGCACAAGGACACCACAAATTAGGAGTCAAACCAGGACGGTTATTAACAGCAAAAATTTTCATCCGCAATTGTCGCCAGAAACGAGGAGGGAACTTATCAAGAAGCATCCAAGGTTCTGAAATAAAAACAAAATCTGGGCTATGAGAAAGACAAAAAATTTTAAGGGCCAACCTTGTAGAGGGGTTGGCTAAACCTCTTGCATTCCAAAAAAAGATCTTCATTTAGCAACTGGCTTAGAACCAGCCCTTCGGGTGTTGTAACCAGTAGCCTTCTTCCCTTTACTATTCTTTTTTTTTCAATTTCTTCTTCTGGGACTTTGACATTGCAACTTCGAACTCTCCATCCTCAGATTGTTGGGAGGCTACATCATCCTCATCCAAGTCCACCCAACTATTATTCTTATAACTGGGGGAGTGGACGCATCATGCCCTCCACCCACAGAGGCAGCCATAGGCGTGTCTTGCACTATCTCCATATTAGAACTAGCCGCTGGTGTATTAGGGACCAGCATGGAACCGTTCCCAGAGTTGGGAGAGCCTGCTAGATTTTCCCCTGTAATTTCTTGATTGTTGTCTGCTTTTTGCACGTCATTATCAGCCACAGTCACTACAATTTCCGTATGCGGAGAATGATTGGAAGGTGCCGGTTCTTCATATACAACCTCGACATTATCATCGTCAGAGAGACTGGCCACAGCAGGATTAGCGTTTTCATCATTCAAATTCCGAACGTCTTCATTACCTTGCTGAGGCTCCTTATCCTGCACAACTGCTGGCGGATTGAGCTCACTAGGACCTGCGGCCTGGGGATCCGACTGGTTATCTTTTTTGCTGACAAAAACCTGTTGAACAGGCTTCCTTCTTGGCGCAACATGTTCTTTGGCCACCTGCGGAGGATGCTCCACAGCAGGTTTCCTTTTGCAAGCTGAGTCGGAATGGCCAATCACTTTGCAGTAGGCACAAAAATATGGAAGCTTCTCATATTCGATATAAACACCAATAGCAGCACCCTCTCTTTCAACCCATATTTCATCCAGCAGCATACCTGAAAGATCAATATCTACCAAAACACGAGCGTAATGTCCAAAAACTCTATTTTTAGTAGCATCATCAATAGAAATAGGCGTACCTAAACCAGCAGCAATCTAGAAAAGAGTCTTAGGGTGCCAATACTCTTGCGGTAGTTCGTGGAATCTCACCCAGCACTGAGCATGTGTGTTACTTTGATTACTTGGCTTGAAGTCTTCGGTCCATTTAGAAAGCCGCAATAAACCAGGTTGCAAATTCCATGTGCCAACCGACCAAACACTGCGTAAATCTTCCAATGAAGCAAAACTGAATTCGTAGAAACCTTTCCCAAGAGGGGTCATGCGCCATTTACCCAACGGCTTCCATAATTTCAAAAGCTTGGCATGCAAGTCAGCCGCCTTCAATGGTGTCGAACCTTTGGGTAGGAGGAGACGACCGTGAAGATTATTTTTGCATCCTTCCACACCACGTTTGTATTCCACACTCGATCGCCTTTCAGGCAAGACCGCGGCAATTGGCTCACCGAGATGTCCAAGGAGTTGTTCAAGGCCTGCGCAAAAGATCTCAGTTGCTCAGCCGGTTGAGAAGGAGAAGGAGGCGGGCAAGGGGAGGGCGGTGGGATGCAGGCCCACGAACAGATCGGCGCCGGCGCCGTCATGCACCTTCACGCCAAGAAGAAAGGCCGCGCCAAGAGGACACGAAACAGACTTTAAACCCAAACACCAGACAGCAACAGGAGGAGGAGAATGCCAAAGAAGGACTATGACAGCAGGTGGAGTCAGGTCAGAGAGCGCGAAGCAAACGTAGACGGCCGAAAAAAGAGAGCGTGAGCACTCAAGCACAGCCGCGGTGAGGAGGCCACGCGGAGAGAACAACCCCGAACCAGCTGCAAGACAGCAAAAAGAGGAGAGACCAGGAACGCCGCAAAAGAAGGGGTGGAGGCGGGTGAGAACGGCAACCGGGCAGGCGGTGCTCACGCATGCACGACGGCATGCAGAGCAAACCCTAGCAGAGGTTCTTAACCTATCATAGTATATGTATTTTGATGTGTACGTCGTTCTAAGTATAGACCACATAAGTGCTTTGACTCAGTGACGTATTTTACTATTATATTAGATTCCAATATTCGAATTTATAAAAATACTTTTGGTATCATGATAGATAATATCGTGTTTATTTGTATAATTATTTGTATGATTATTTTGTGAGCGTATTTATTATACGTGAATATTTTTAGAGCGCGTTGAATCAAATTTCTCATGATAATTTAATTTACGTGATTTGTCGCCAATCGAGCAACCAACTACGCGACTACCCTTACACAGCGAATTAGTGAGATGCCAAGACCGTGGGGCTAAGTCAAGAGAGCATTTTGGAGTAGGTGAGAGTTAGTGGAGGGAGTATAGTGCGTGATGACTATTGGTTAGACATTTTTGCAAAAATCCTATCAAACCTTACCTTTGTCTTAGACAAATTTATGGCTTAGTAGAATTTTTGGTGGGGGTCACTTTTCCCTTCCTTTCTTTCTTACCGGTTCCTTTAATAATAGAGGGGGAGAATAAGTTTCTTTAGTGGGTTGGTATTGGTGGTAAGAGAACTTAAGATTCCTTCGTTTTTCTTCCATTGTGAACCGTGAGTCATTTTGCTCCAAGACCTCCATGTTTCCTGTATTCTTCTCTTTCTTCTACAGCCCTATCAACTGTCACTTTAGAAACTTATACAAGTTAAGAAAGTTATCTTATTAAACCTTCTAACTAACACTCATCACCTTGGTAGTTTGGCAGAATAAAGAAACAAGGTTACAAGTACAATGAAATGTTTGTGGGATCGAGAATCGCTTTGAACGTGAACACAAGAAGAGGGGTTGAATTGTGTTGAAAACTTTTCGCAAACTATACGTAAAAACTTCAACACAAGTTGTTCAAACCTGTTTTGTATATCGGATGCAGAGAATTAAGCAGGACCGGATGCAGAAATTTAAACAGTTTATAAAAACTTGTTTTACTGAGCAAGGTAAAGATAAATAATGTAAAGCAGTAAAGGATGAGACTCAGAGATTTATACTAGTTCACCACCAACTGGTAGCTACGTCTAGTCCCTTCGTTCCTGAAGGATTTTCCACTATAATCAACTTATTACAATTTCCTCAAGAGTATTCTTCTGTCACAAACTTGACAATACTCTCAACTTCTCAAAATGACTCAGTACAGTCGAGCCTTTGAGGAACAGAGCCTTAACTAGGCCAAATACAATTTTACAAAAAAAAGATTATGCTTTTGATAACAATCAAAATAACTCTCACAGAGAGGATGAAAATATTAAGCTCAAAACAGAATAGCTTTCTAAAAGAAAGTATAAGACGCTGAGTTCAGTTCTATGTAGACCAGAAACTTGGCACGAAGCTTGATTGTTCACTTGAGTAATATTGCTTTCAGAATGAAGTTTCTTCACGGTTTTTCTAACATTTCTTCAATGAATACCTTGGGGTATTTATAGGAGTCTTCAAGGGTATTACCGTTGCAGTAAAAATATCTCCTTTCCATTGAGTGAGGTAATTTGAAATGTAGTCCTTTTCTTCCTTTCCAGAAAATATCATAATAATACACATTACCATTTTCGTACTATCTGTAATTTGCAATTGCCTTGTACGATTTTTGTCTTATGCTAAAGGTGTCACCTTTGCATCCTCGTACATCAAAATGAGCGCACAAAATCAAATTCGAATTCCGTTCCAGAAAAGTCTGAGGCTAAGAGCAAAAACGTGATCATCACGTGCTTCATTAAAGAGATCAGACGCTCGCTCAGAACAGAGGACGGACGCTCGTAGCAATTGAGTGTTCCACGTGTCAAGAAGTCATACTGTTGGACGCTTGCTATTAACAAGACGCTGAAGTGAGTTCGGATGTTGACACTAGTGGATTGTATTCAATTCTTTTGTAAATTTCTTCTTCTTCCTTGAGTGATTTGTACATATATAAATGAAGCTTTTGATACCTGTACACTCAAAGATATGTTAGAAGATAAATTGTTCTCTTGAGAAATATTTTGTTATCATCAAAATTAATGAGGGTCTAAACTTCTCAATCGTTTAGGTTCCAACAATCTCCCCCTTTTTGATGATGACAAATATCCAAGGTTGATGAACAATTTAATTTCAAAATAACATCAAGGGTCTCCCCCTGAATTTAACAATTTTGATATATAAGAGCAATTTAGGTATTAAGGCGATTGTTGATAGACAAATTCATTTAAGTGATCGCAAAAATACATAGATGAATCAGAGCATATTTTTAACAAAGTGAGATCGGATGCTGATTTTCATTTTATCAAAAAGATTTTCATATTACCAATTTTATTGATCATTGTTAGATTATTGGGTCAATGAATATCAATGCAGTTAATAGATATTAGAGCAATGAATAACCATACAAATGCTATGTATGAAATGATATGCATGATAAATTCAGTTTTAGTGTATTCATCGGACGGTGAATTTGTTAATCAGACTTTCACGTGTTCATCAGACCTTTCTTTTACTCCCCCTTTTGTCATCAGACAAAAAGAGTGTAAAGCACATCATAGTCAAAAAGATGACTTAGAAAAATTTGAATATGTATAAACAGATAATCAGATAAAGGTATGTATAGTCAAATAATCAACAAAAAACACTGAATATGTATATAAAAAAAATATGATAGTACCAAAAAAAATTTATATCACACAAAAAAATTTTAAGGGTTTGGTGGTGGAGGAAGGATGTTGAGACGTTCATATAGAAGTTTCAGTGCATTCTCCAGCTGAGTGACTTTCAGATTAGTAGCCTTCATTTCTTCAAACTCTGCTTTAGGAATGATGACCATTTCAACTACAGGAGTAGAAGTAAAAGGTCCAGCTTCTGGTGCAGGTTTCATCTTCTGATGCTCTGCTAGCACCCAGTTGGAAAGCTTCAGTCTCAAGTCCTTCTTTTGTTGAGCCTTTTGAAAGAATGCATCATTTGGTATAAACCATTTGATGAGACTTCCAAGTTTCCTCTGCTCAGATTCTGACTGAATTCTTCTCCTTTTCTCCACCTCTTCTGGATACAGCAAATCCATGAAGACCGTTTCCCTATGCAGAAGCATGTCAGCAGTGAAAGCATCAAACTTATTCCCAGCTTCTTCTCCCCATATCCTTCTGATGAATTCACTCAATGCTTCAGAAGCAAAAGAGATTCCTTCATTTTCTGCCAGGTATAATCCTCTCAGATTTTCCCGGTCATCTTCTGTAAGCACCAAGGGGACGAGGCATGGTAACAAAGCTTTGTCCTTCCATGTCTTCGACCATTGACTCCAACTGAATCCAATGTCAAAGTGCTTTGTCACAGCAGCCCATTGGACATAAGTCTTCATGCAGTCGAGTGGTTTCATTACTGAGCATCTGAATATATCATCAAAGTAGACTGTTCCCAAATTGATGTCAGTAATTCTGCTGATGGTGCCAACTGTTGGAATAGTGGCCTTCTCGGCATTGCAGCAGTTTGAGGAGCCAGTTCTCCATTCATCTTCCTTCAGAGAATTCAGGTAAAACATTCTGGCATGATCCTCAGAGATCTTGACAAACGGAAGCTTAGAGAATTCCTTAAGATTATACTTCTTGGGAGCCTTCTCATACTCCGTGAGCCCGATCTTGCTGAATGGCTGCTTGCCAGGAGCAGGTTCTTTCCTTTTCCCAGGGATAGACCAAGGTAGTCACCTTTGTCTATCTGGTACAATCTTCACAGATACAGACGAAGGATCCCTGAACTGTCTGATTACTTCAATCTTCTTCATCTCAAGACAGTGTTCCATGAAGGCAGCTTCTTCATCTGTGATCCACCTTCCGCATTCTTCCAATGTGAGCGGTTCAGTTTGTGGTAGGGATCTAGGAAGGTCAACAGAGAAGGGAATTGCTCTGCTACCAGATGCTGGTCTCAATCTTCCTTTAAATGACATCTGAAAGTGGTCTTCTCCATCCTTGAAGGTAGCACTCATCGGAGAGGCAATCTCCAGTTTGGTAGCTCCAGAGGTGAAGGTTTTCAAATGCCATGTAGACGGATGATTGTAGATGCTATGATATATCTCATACTTAACAAACCGTGGTTTGTTAATACATGAGACATTCTTCCTTCCACCAAAGTCTGTAGGTTTATGGGTAATGGTGAGTAAGGTGGGAGTGGTTTTGGTGATTTTATAGGTTTTAGGTGTGTAGGGTTTGAAGGGATTAACGGGAGGTACTTTGTATAATAGGTTAAAGGGATGAGAGTGAAGTTTGGAAATATATGTGGTAAGTGAAGTATTTGAGAAATTTTGTGGTAGGTTAAGGTTGAGTGTAGAGGATAATGGTTGGGTAGGTTTAGGGAGGATAGAGGTTTGTCGGAGGCTCATTCTGGTTTTCTTGGTTTGTGGTTGTGAAACAGAAAATGGGGGTGCAGGAATAACATCATGAGCATCAAAGACAGATACTGATTCATCAACAGTAAAATCGAGTACCTTTGGGTTAACCTCTGATGACTTATCACAAAAGATAGGAATGTTACTCTCTTTTATCAGATAGTCTTCAAGTTGATATTTCATCCACAGAAGTTGAGAGCTGCAACTTGCTGCTGAAATATACTCAGCTTCTGCTGTTGAGAGTGCAATCGTGCTTTGCCTTTTGCTTGACCAAGATACAAGATTTGCTCCAAGGAATTGGCAGCTTCCACTTGTGCTTTTTCTTTCAATTCGGTCTCCAGCAAAGTCAGCATCACAGAAACCTACTAACTTGTAATCTTTTGATTTCTTATAAAGCAAACCAAGATTAGTAGATCCTTGCAAATATCTAAAGATTCTTTTAACAGCACTCAAGTGTGATTCTCTAGGATCTGATTGAAATCTAGCACACAGACAGACGCTGAACATAATATCAGGTCTTGAAGCTGTAAGATAAAGTAGAGATCCAATCATACCTCTGTACATCTTCTGATCTACCTTTTTACCAGTTTCATCTTTACCAAGAATACATGTGGGATGCATAGGAGTACACATAGGTTTGCAATCCACCATTTTGAATTTCTTTAGCAATTCCTTGATATATTTGCTTTGATGTATATATATACCATCATTGCATTGTTTGATTTGAATTCCAAGGAAAAACTTCAGTTCACCCATCATGCTCATCTCGAATTCAGCCTTGCAACAGGTGCAAATGTTTCAGTAAAATCAATACCTTCTTCCTGTGAGTACCCTTGAGCAACCAATCTTGCCTTGTTTCTCACAACCTTTCCATCTTCATCAAGCTTGTTTCTAAATACCCATTTAGTACCAATAGCTTGCTTATCTTCTGGTAAGGTAACTAGCTTCCATACATCGTTTCTTTGGAACTGATTCAAGTTTTCTTGCATGGCCAGAATCCAGCCTTCATCTTTCAAAGCTTGATCAATCGTTTTATGTTCCATTTCTGAGAGTAGTGCCATATCTGCATGCTCTTTAAAAGAGGATCTGGTTCTTACTTTATCTCCAGGTTTTCCTATGATTTGATCTTTAGAATGATTGGCTTTGTACTTCCAGCTCTTTCTGAATTCAGCTTCTGAAGATTCTTGTGTCTGGTCACCACCGGACGATGAAGATGTAGGTTCACTATTTGTAGCATTACCTATATTTAATCCTGAAAATAATTCATCTAGCTCTGACATGGCTGTGTCAGGCTTCTTGTCATCAAATTTGACATGAATGGATTCTTCCACTGTCATAGTTTCTTTATTGTATATTCTAAAAGCTTTAGATCTTTCAGAATATCCCAAAAAGATTCCTTTGTCAGCTTTTGAATCAAACTTACCAAGCTGATCCTTAGTATTTAAAATGTAACACGTGCAACCAAATGAATGAAAATATGATATGTTTGGTTTCCTTCCTTTCCACAGTTCATATGGAGACTTCTTCAAAATAGGTCTTATAGAAATTCTATTTTGAATGTAACAAGCTGTGTTTACTGCTTCTGCCCAAAAATGTTTTGCAATATTAGCCTCATTGATCATGGTCCTGGCCATTTCTTGGAGGGACCTATTTTTCCTTTCTACAACACCATTTTGTTGAGGTGTTCTAGGAGAGGAGAAATTGTGGGAGATGCCGTTATCATCGCAAAATTTTTGAAAGCTTTCATTTTCAAATTCTCCCCCATGATCACTTCTAATAGAAGATATGCAAATTCCTTTTTCATTTTGAACTGTTTTGCAGAATACAGTAAATACCTTGTATGACTCATCTTTGTGAGCAAGGAATCTAACCCATGTCCATCTAGTAAAATCATCAACAATGACTAACCCATATTTCTTTCCAGTTAAAGAGGCTGTCCTTGTTGGACCAAAAAGATCAAGATGCAAAAGCTCAAGTGGTCTAGAGGTTGAAACAACATTTTTTGAATGAAAAGAAGTTTTAACTTGTTTTCCTCTTTGACATGCCTCACAGAGAGCATCGGATTGATACTTAAGATTTGGTAAGCCTCTGACAAGACTGTGTTTATTTAGTTTTGAGATTAATCTCAAATTGGCATGACCCAATCTCTTGTGCCAAATCCATTGTTCTTCGTCAACAGACATGAGACACTTGACATCTAGTTTTGCAAGTTCAGAGAGATCAATTTTGTAAATATTTTGTTTCCTCTTAGAAGTAAAGAAAGTAGAGCCATCTTTCTTGCTTTTTACTAGACATCCAGTTTCTGTAAAGATGACTTCATAACCATTGTCACATAATTGACTTATGCTCAATAAGTTATGTTTAAGTCCTTCAACATATAGTACATTATCAATAGAGGGAAGAGAGCCTTTACCAATGCGACTAATTCCAACTATTTTACCTTTCTGGTTTCCTCCGAAACCAACGAATCCAGCTTCTTTAGGCCTTAGTTCTTGGAACATATGCTTTTCTCCCGTCATGTGACGCGAGCATCCACTGTCTAAGTACCAAGATAGGTGTGTTGACTTTGTTGTTAAGCATGTCTGCAACATAGACTATTTTATCTTTAGGTACCCATATCTTTTTGGGTCCTTTCTTGTTAGTTCTTGAAGGAGGCTTATCCTTCACAGTTTTAAAAACAGTACATGCACTTTTCAAATGACCAGGTTTATTGTAGTAAGTACAATGCAAGCATTTACTATGATTATTGGATTTATCAGATGCTGAATCATTTTCTAAAAGAGGTTCATCTGATATATAACCAAGACCATGAGTTGTCGTTTTACTGACACCCTAAATCATTGAAGCTTGCTTGCTACGAGTTACACTCTCTGCAAGAAACTTTTGAAAAGCATATTCATAATCATTTGATTTGCATTTAGGATTGCCTGTAACTTTAGAGCTTTCGACAGAGCTCTCACACGGTTGCTTAATAGCGATCAGACGCTGGTTATCCATCAGATGCTGATTTTCAGTTTTCAGCTTCTGATTTTCTTTGTTGAACACATATTTTTCTTTGTTTAAAGCTTGAAAGTCTTGTGATAATTTTGAAAATTTCTTTTTCAAATTCTTATACTCAACAGAGAGAGTGGCAGAGTCCTTAAGAAGATCATCAAATGCAAGTTGAAGTTCAGAGTAAGAATCATATACTATTACCTCTTCAACTTCTTCTTTTGAATCAAGGTCAGTGTCTGCCATGAGAGCGAGATTTGCTTCTACTTCATTATCTTCCTCAGATAAGGATGAATCTAGATCTTCCCATGTAGCCATGAGGCTCTTCTTCTTTTTCTTGAAAGAACTTCTTGTGGACTTCTCCTTAAGATTAGGACATTCGGACTTGAAATGTCCAGGCTTTTTACATTCATAGCAAATGACTTGAGCCTTGTCCTTGCTCTCTTTCTTGTCCTTAGTATCTTTCTTCTGAAACTTCCTCCTGAAGTTTCTCTTCTTCCACATTCTTTGTATCTTCCTGGATATAAACGCGAGCTCATCTTCTGATGTGTCAACATCTCCTTTTGAAGCTTCATCTTCTGATTCTTCTTCTTCAGCCTGAAGGGCTTTGGAAGAATTGATCTTTCTAACATGGTCAGGTGTAGTGTAGCTTTTTCCAAGGGCCTGTAACCCATGAACAAGTGTTTGAAATCTTCCAAACATGGCGAACCAACATGCTAGCTTTGGTTTCTCTTACTTGGGCAGAGCATTCGTAAGATAAAACAAGTGAGTCCCAGATTTCTTTGGCAGTATCAAATTTGCCACATTTATTATATTCTTTTTCTGTCATAGCACAGATAAGAATGAATCTAGCCTTTTGATTGATTTGATATCTCTTTTTCTGTTCATCATTCCAATCTTCTCTGGCTATCGCAACACCACGAGGATTAGTGGGAGGAATGTAACCACTTTGAACTATATCCCACAACTCAAGTTGTTGTGTCTCAAAGAAAGCTTTTATCTTATCTTTCCAGTAATCAAATTTTTCTCCATCGAATAGAGGAGGACAGTTCATATGACCACCTTTAGTAGACATGTTCACAGTATAGGATCTTTTCTCTTAACACTGTTAAGTGCTCAACCAAGAGGCCGAGCTCTGGTACCAATTGAACGTGAACACAAGAAGGGGGGTTGAATTGTGTTAAAAACTTTTCGCAAACTATACGTAAAAACTTCAACACAAGTTGTTCAAAACTGTTTTGTATATCGGATGCAGAGAATTAAACAGGACCGGATGCAGAAATTTAAACAGTTTATAAAAACTTGTTTTACTGAGCAAGGTAAAGATAAATAATGTAAAGCAGTAAAGGATGAGACTCAGAGATTTATTCTAGTTCACCACCAACTGGTAGCTACGTCTAGTCCCTTCGTTCATGAAGGATTTTCCACTATAATCAACTGATTACAATTTCCTCAAGAGTATTCTTCTGTCACAAACTTGACAATACTCTCAACTTCTCAAAACGACTCAGTACAGTCGAGCCTTTGAGGAACAGAGCCTTAACTAGGCCAAATACAGTTTTACAAAAAAAAGATTATGCTTTTGATAACAATCAAAATAACTCTCACAGAGAGGATGAAAAGATTAAGCTCAAAACAGAATAGCTTTCTAAAAGAAAGTATAAGACGCTGAGTTCAGTTCTGTGTAGACCAGAAACTTGGCACGAAGCTTGATTGTTCACTTGAGTAATATTGCTTTCAGAATGAAGTTTCTTCATAGTTTTTCTAACATTTCTTCAATGAATACCTTGGGGTATTTATAGGAGTCTTCAAGGGTATTATCGTTGCAGTAAAAATATCTCCTTTCCATTGAGTGAGGTAATTTGAAATGTAGTCCTTTTCTTCCTTTCCTGAGAATATCAGAATAGTACACATTACCGTTTTCGTACTATCTGTAATTTGTGTAACACGCGTGTAGCAACCACACCAAAATTTCAACGGAGCTGCCACCAATATTTTAATTTTAATAGGAAAACATTGGAAAACCTATTTTTGAATATATTTTTTTAATTTAACGATGAAAAAGGTTTTTGAACCAGATTTAGAGCCCGAGAGTTGGTTACGTATAGGGAAGGTACTAGCACCCTAAGACGCCCATAAAAATGGTACCTTTAATTGTTTAAAAAAAAAAAGTTGCTTGCCTTAAAAATTGATTTCCAAAATGTTTTAAAAGAGGATCATGAAAAGATATAAGCACACTAATGATATTTTCCATAGTCATAAATATTATAAAATATTAACTGATGGCGTATTTATTTAATTGAGGTAGTAATCTAATTAATATTTGATTTCTGTCACTTTTTATTTGGGGAATCAGAAAAGAAATAAAAAAAACCTAAAATTCTAATTAACTAAACCTACTTCACATGTTATCTTCTAAAAATATAATTTTTTTATTGACAATTAGCAAATTTGATCCCGGTCTTGATTCCTTTAGTTACCCAAAAAAAAATCTTGTTTTTATTTTATAAAAATTGTTTTTTTTTTTATTTTACAGGGACATATATTTTATTTTTATACCCAGATTTATGCCTTATTTACGATTATGACACTTAAGTTATTTGCAATTTGACCCTTTAACCTGGATTTGGCCCCTTTGGAAGGCCAAATCCCGTAACCTTAATTTACACAATTTTTCAGAACACAGAACGCAGGGGACGGTGAAGAAACTGAATCAATAACAAGCAACAATCAGCAAAAAAATAAGATGAAATCACATTTTAATACAATTCATAGGTTCAGATCAAAGTCCAGATTAAGATCAAACCAAACAAATGTGCATAAACAGAGCACTGCGAATTTACAGAAAAGAGGAGGAAGAAGAGAAAAAAACCTGAACTCACAGCTTTGATACAAAAAAAGAAAGGATAAAATTCAGAACCCTAAAATTCTAATAGTGTTTAAGAAAAAAAATTAAATCTCTCCTTCACGCCTTGCTTCAACTTCCTTGGAGATTTCTTGCTCTCACTCTCTCTGCGTGCCCCTTTTGCCTTCAGAAGGATGGGTATTTATAGCCTTTATTCTTGACTCTGAGCCCTTTCGAATTCAAATCCAACTTTCCTTATCCCTGCAAAATAGAATATGAAAATAAAAAACAGATAAAGATGTGATTTTGTAAACGAAAATAAAAATAAAAAAAATACTCCCTTTTCTGAGGCCGATTCGGATCTTGGTGAGATGAAGATGAGATGAGGTATGGAAAGAGGTGGGTATGGTCGCGGCATGGGGGATAGGGTTTGGTGTTTGAAAGGAGAAAGGATAAGAGATGGAAAGGAAATCGTGATTTGGGGCGAGATAAAGGGGAGGCCGCGGCTTGGTTGATGGAGAATATGAGGATTAGGGTTTGGTGTTTGAAAGGAGAAGAAGAGAAGAGATAGGGAAAGGGGAAGATATGGCCGAGATAGGGGGAGAAGGACGAGGAGATAGAGAAGAAGATAGGGTTTGAAGAGATGAGGTTGAGAGGGAGAAGAGGACGAACGGCGCTAGGGTATGGGAGAAAGGAGAGACGCAGGGAGAATGAGGATGAGGGTGAGAGTTGGGCGTAATGTTTTAGGGTTATTAGGTTAGGTTTTTTTTTTAGGTTAAAATGGGTTGTGCTGCGCGTGTGAGTGGTTGGGCCAAGTAGGGTGATGGGCCGCGCGAGTTGCTTGGCTGCGTGGCTGGGCTGGGGTGCGCGAGTGAAAGAAGCGGGGTGCAGGAAGCAGATGGCAAGGAAGGGCTACGCAGGGGCTGTATTGGAGAAAATGGGAGGTGCAGCGAATACATAGGACATGGGCTGCATGCATTATTGGCTTGGGCCATCCTTTGGCTAAATGCTCTTGGCACCTCCCACATTGCAATTGGCACCCTCCCTTCTTAAAAAAATAATTTTCCCTTTTTCTTTTCTTTTCTTTTTTTCTCTTTTTTTAAACTTTTTATTCTTTATTATAGAACCAAAATATTGTTTTGTTTACTATTACTACTACTAATTAATTAAAATAAATAATGATAATAATAAAAAAAATTAAAATTAAAAAAGTCGGACAAAATTAGGGTATTACAGCTACCCCTCCTTAATTACATTTTACTCGAAGGTCTCCGTGCATTCGTTATAAAAGATAATTAAGGATAAATGACTCTAATTTTGTCTAGAACGAAGTTATTTGAGGATGCGAAATTGGCTCCCGACTTTGCTTTGAGACTCTAGGTCTGATTCCTAGTGAATTCTCGGTAAGGCATAGGTTTGGTTCCTAGCTTTTACAAAATTAGTGAGATTCTAGGTTCGATCCCTAGTGAATTCTCGGTAAGGCATAGGTCTGATTCCTAACCCTCACTTCTTTTGTATTTATTACTTCCCTACTTAGGGAAAGTTTAGGGTGCGAGCTTCTTCGTCACTCGACACAGGTTTGGGTCAGATTCCCAACACGGGTAAGTCAGGTTCTTAACTCTTGCTAAAAGGTACAGATCAGCTACCCTACTTAGGTAAGGTCTGAGATATGAGCTTCTCTGTTACTCAATATGGGTTCGGGTCAGGTTCCCGGTTAAAAAGCTTGGGTCGGATCCCCAAGGTGATGGGTCAGATTCCCAGCAAGGTGTAGGGCAGGTTCCTAACTCTTGCTAATAAATTGAATAGGCTGAGTACTAGTTCTTACTGAGTAACAACAAACCAATTTTATGTAATATTTGAGAGAGTGGATCAATGGACCCAAAAACTTTGATATTCATGCAGTATGCAATGAATGGTATGCCATGCATGAAAAATGATTTTTTTTTAGAGAAACGTTTTTGAAGACAGGTTGTGTATCAAAAAGTATTGGTGATTATGCAAGATGCAGTGAATAGCATGTCATACATGAGTATTATTTGCTTTATTAGGGATAGGCAGTATCCTCTTGACTACTTCTGAAACTTTTCTTGGTAAGTTGATTCCAGATCTCTTTAGTTGGCGGGTTCTGAACAAGCTAATTGACCTTTTCGTAGCGTATTCGCCATTGATGATTTTGCATTAGGTGAGGTGTCTTACTAGCTCTTTTCCTTAATGTGAAAACGTCGAATTCCTTAGATCCTTTTAGAATTTTCGGTAATTACACAATACTCTTATGTTTTGATTTGCACATGTTTGTCTTTTAGCATAGATTTCTCTAGAAAGAAAATGCAAATTGATAAAATCCCGAATTGAGTTTGGAGAGGCTGGAATAAGCATTATATTGTGCTGATTAATAAACAGCAACATGGGTAAGAATGGATTTCCACTATGGTGGGAGATAAAATATTACAAACAGAGTAAGTTCGTGTTTGCTAAATTAGAAATTGGTGAGAAATATCAGCTATACACATAATCCCTTTGAAAACAAATCGTGCTGCCCTTTCGTGATTCAGACCTCGATCGCCTTCTTGATCAACTTCAAAACTTGTGTTTGTGGTTAGTTTCGACCATCTCTGCCCCAGTTGGTCAGGGTTCAATGCTATCTACTTTTGACACCTTCTGGTTGGTTTTTGCTCAGGCCGCTCTTGGCGAGTTTTCGACTTGGCGAGTTGCTCTAAATCGCCCTTACGGGTTTTCAACTTAGTGCTTTTATTTGACCTTAATTTTTGCCTAGGCTGCCCTTTTGGGTTTTCAACCTACCAGGTCGCTCTAACTTTTGCCTAAACCGCCCTTTCAGGTTTTCGGCCTAGCGAGCTTTCCCCCTTTTTTTTTGGTGCCATTCTAGACGTAGTATTTCTTGACTGCATCTGAGTTTATTGGTAGCGGTAGGTCATGCCCCTCCATATCTATAAGAATGAGGCCTCCCCCAGAGAATGCCTTTTTCACTATATATGGACCTTCATAATTTGGAGTCCATTTTTCGCGTTGGTCTTTCTGAATAGGTAGAATCTTTTTTAATACCAATTTCCCTTCTGAGAATTCTCGATGACGTACCTTTTTCTCGTACGCTCTCTTGAGTCTCTTTTGGTATAATTGGCCATGGCAAATTGCCTCTAACCTTTTCTCTTCTATAAGATTCAACTGGTCATATCGTGCTTGGACCCATTTGGCTTCTTCAAGTTTAGTTTCCATAATTACCCTCAAAGATGGGATTTCTACCTCTATGGGGAGTACTGCTTCCATTCCGTATACTAGAGAAAAAAGGGTTGCCCCCGTTGAAGTGCGTACGGAAGTTCGGTACCCGTGTAAAGCAAAAGGGAGCACCTCATGCCAATCCTTGTAAGTTAGCACCATTTTCTGAATGATCTTCTTGATATTTTTATTGGCTGCTTCTACTGCCCCATTCATCTTTGGACGATATGGAGAAGAATTGTGATGTTGAATTTTGAAATCATCGCACAACTCCTTCATTATCTTATTATTTAAATTAGTCCCATTGTCTGTGATGATCTTTCTTGGTAAACCGTACCAAAAAATTATTTCCTTTTTGATGAACTTGATCACAACACTGCGAGTCACATTGGTATAGGAGACTGCTTCGACCCACTTTGTGAAGTAATCAATGGCCACAAGGATGAATCGGTGTCCGTTGGAGGCTTTTGGCTCAATCATTCCTATGACATCCAAACCCCACATGGAGAATGGCCAGGGTGCACTGAGGACGTTTAGGGAAGTTGGAGGTACATGAATATTATCAGCATAAGTCTGACACTTATGACATTTCCTCACGTGCTTGATGCAGTCACTTTCCATTGTAAGCCAATAATACCCAGCTCTGAGAATCTTCCGGGCCATTGCATAACCATTGGCATGGGTCCCGAAGGTACCTTCGTGGACGTCGTCAAGAATTTGTCTTGCTTCTGTAGAGTCCACGCATCGGAGGAGTACCATGTCGTGATTTCTTTTATAGAGTACGTCGCCGTTCAAAAAGAAACTCATAGCAAGCCTCCTCAAAGTTCGCTTGTCATTTTCTGAGGCGCCCGAGTGGTATTCCTTGTTTTTGAGGTAGCACTTGATGTCATGGTACCATGGTTTTCCGTCGGATTCTTCTTCTATTGCCTGGCAATAAGCGGGATTGGCACGACTTTCCATCAGGATGAGAGGCATTTCCTTGTCACTGTTTATTCGGAACATAGATGACAGTGTGGCTAATGCATCAGCCAACTGATTATCTTCTCGTGGGACATGTTGAAACGTGATCCTATCAAAGGATTCGACGACTTCTTGGATATATTTGTGGTAAGGGATTAGCTTAGAATCTCGAGTTTCCCATTCTCCATTCAACTGGTTGATAACTAGGGCAGAATCCCCATATACTTTTAAGACTCTGACCTTAGTTTCTATGGCAACCCTGATTCCCATGACACATGCCTCATATTCTGCCACGTTCTTATCGTGCAATCAAACACAAGCGAGCCGTGACAGGAGTGTATTGATTTTCTGGGGAAATTAGTATTGCCCCGATTCCGTGCCCCAATGCATTAGAAGCCCCATCAAACATCATGGTCCACTCTTTGTTTCTTAATTCTTCTTTTTCGGCGGACATTACATCCTCATCAGGAAATTCATAGCGGACAGGTGAATGGTCATCTATTGGTTGATTGGCTAAATGCTCAGCGAGGGCACTACCTTTGACGGCTTTCTGAGAGACGTATTGAATACCATACTCGGATAACAACATTTGCCACCGGGCAATCCTTCCAGTGAGAGCGGGTTTCTCGAATACATATTTGATCGGGTCCATTTTTTACACCAACCAAGTTGTGTGAGAAAGCATATACTGTCTTAAGCGGTGAGCGGCCTATGCTAGGGCGCAATAAGTACGCTCCAATATCGAATAATTTGCTTCATATCTGGTAAACTTCTTACTCAATTAGTAAATGGCACATTCCTTTTTACCCGCTTCGCCATGTTGTCCAAGTACACACCCCATAGATCCGTCTAACACTGTCAAGTAGAGGATTAATGGTCTGCCTGGTACTGGAGGTACCAACACAGGAGGTTTCTGCAGGTATTGCTTGATTTTGTCGAAAGCCTCTTGGCATTTTTCATTCCATTCAATAGTTTGGTCTTTGCGCAACAACTTGAAAATTGGCTCACAAGTATCAGTGAGTTGTGATATAAACCGGGAAATATAGTTTAACCTTCCTAGAAAACCACGAACTTCCTTTTCTGTGCGAGGAGCTGGCATTTCTAAGATGGCTTTTACCTTTTCCGGATCAACTTCTATTCCTTTCTGACTTACAATGAATCCCAGCACTCTACCTGACCGGACGCCAAAGTTACACTTGGCAGGATTGAGTCTCAGGCGAAACTTTCTCAATCGCTCAAAAAGCTTCCGTAAATCAATTATATGACTTCCTTCGGTTTGTGACTTAGCGATCATATCATCCACATAGACCTCTATCTCTTTATGGATCATATCATGAAATAGAGTCACCATTGCCCTTTGTAACACCCTGTTTCCGGAGTGTTACTAAGTGAACATTCTGACAAAAGTTGACATGTTTCCGAAAGGTGGAATACTCTGCTCGTAGGGTTTTCGAGAAATGTGGTCCCATATATATATATATTTTTTAAATTCTTTAAAGAAGCAGTCAGAGCATCACAGCGACTTTTAGAAACATGGCGAAAAATAATTTCAAACATAACATAACCACATTCAATTGTTCCATCAATTCACGTCTAACAATACATATCTTGAAACATGACAGACATTTATTACAATACTGAACAACGACAATTACTCTATAGCTGGTCGGCACAATACGTTCCTCACTAGACTGCTAGTAGACTCTTCAACATAGTACAAGTCACGCTAGACGACCATCTACAGCTGCTCCTCCTTGCAGTTCCAATCCTCTGCTTGCTCCGCCATCTGGGTTACACTCATTAATTGACAGAACCACTGGCAATGGTCAACTTCTTAAAAATAAAGAGCAGATACGCCTATTCGACAACAAAATATGTAATAACACAACATATTACAGGAAATAACAAATCGTGATAATAGGCAAACAACAGTATGCACAGTTCTCAAGATGCAACTCAAGACCCTCTCATGACTCATCTCACGACTCATTTTCTCTCGACTCGACAATTTTTCCGAAAAGCAGACGCCGATCCTTCAACTGACATACCAGCCGTAGCCTTGGGATCCTCGCTCTCCCTAGGTATGCAGTCCCGGTTCCTTAAGGCTGCGACGCCTAGCTAATCCACCATGAACAAAGGGGACTTAGCACCCTTAGTTGTCCGGCTCACAGCTCAAAAACGTCTTGACGACTCGACAATGCTCTCAGACTCGATGAACAATTCGCCGCATACGATACTCAAAGAGTTATACGCAAGATTATTCGACCGCATATCAAATAATAAGAGCATGCTTAATATGAAGAAACGCAATTCAACAATACAAACAGCATAAGCAATTCACAGCTCAACAACAACAACAACAATCAAATCATAAAATCCATCCCTCTGCAACTCGATGGAGTTCACAGAGAGGAACAAACAAGTGTGGGGGGTTAGGGACAGCTACCAACCACTTGCAGACAAGCCCACTAAATAATCAACATATAAAAAAAATAAAGCGAAGGGGTACAAGACCCTCACTTCGAACCCTTAGGTTCTCAGACTTCTTCGAATAACGCTTGAATTTAAATTCGTATCTAAATTTGCCCTTACCCAAGGACATATAACAATAATTATAAATATGAAGCGCCCTTACGCTAACATAAACACGTAGAATATGAAGTGCCCTAACCGAACCCCAAGCTGCACGTCCACGTGTTCCTCGATCCTACGCAGCACGATCTCGGATTTACTCAAAGCCTAACAAAATAAATAACTTAGCACAATTCTTAGCTAACTTAAGCTCTCAAGCCTAACCCTTTTCCTAACCAAAAATTCATTCAAACATTTAATTCCTAGCTACTTGAAAATAAATAAGGTTTTAAAATCAAAATACTTTTTGAAAGATAACTTATCACATAACAATTTATAAACCTTAACTTATTTGAAAAGTAACCTTTTTGAAACCAAAAAGCTTCCTTGAACCTCAAGGTAAAGATCATGCAAGAAATCATAAATTTTAAAACCTAGACACATATTCATACAAGCATTTTCACAATTAACAAACCACTATTTCCTTTCCTACTCCCTTTTTAGGCCTCTCGACCACATCTATTCCCATAACCATCTAATTGCATGACAAGGCATCAAGACATCAAGTTTCAACAATTTCATATAACAATTAAAATACATAAGGAAATTTAAATCAAATAGGTTTCAAGATATTTTTCCAATATATTTCAAAGCATCAACTATCAAGACAACACCAACCTAACTTAAGCACCTTCAAAGATATGTTTCTAAAACATTTTTTTTTCACAACATTCTAGTGTCATTTCCATAGCATCTTTCCTTTTAAAACAAATCATTTTCAAAACTAGTTCACAAATCAACTAACTCAACTAAATTTTCACAACTTGTTGTCAAAACATTTCAAGGCAATAAAGCAAAACACCATAACAAACACATAGTCCAACATAGATTTAATGTTTTCCAAAAACAAGGGTTTTGAGAATTCTTTTCAAAGCAATCTTTTCCAGAGCACTAGAATTATAACCATAATCATTGCCAAAAATTAAAGAATCATCCCACCAATTTTTATATAACATTCTAGTCCTCCAAAAACTACATTTGCATAAAACATAAACCACAATCATACTAACTCATGCATATCTATCTTACTAGCCTTAATATTATTCTAAGCATATTATCTAATACCTAAGCACATAATTTAACATCAAGACCTCATGCTTCTCATGTTTCAAGAATAGGAAAAATTCCAAAACAACATATTACACATACTTACACAAAACTATAACCTAAATCATGTCATAATCATGTTAGAAATTTAAAGAACCTCTTGATCAATTCCTACATGTCATTCTAGTCCCTCAAGAACCAAATTTTGCATAAACATTAACTAACACCTATGCTACTTCATGCATATTCATTCCAAGAACCTTAAAATTAACCAAGACATATAACTTAACACCTAGATACATGCTTCAACATCATTTAATCAATTCCTTTCCTTCATCAAACAACAATTAAACATAATTCATGGCTAATCCTAAATTCAAGAATCAATGGTTTCAATAAAATTACTCAACCCAAGTCCCAATTCAAAATCTAACAATTAAATTAGCAACAAAAGCACCTCATAAGCATGAAACAACAACTAATTGAATTGATTCACACAAGGATCACACAACCCCTCTTTTTCCTTAGGATTAGCGCCTAGGGTTCCAAGATTTTGGGGATGAAGTGTTCATCTCCTCTATTGATCAAAATCAAGCATTCATCAAGTCATAAAAACAAGAACCAAAACAAGAAATAAGCAGACAAAGCAACCCCTACACCCAAAATGGGCTCACGGTTCAGCTCCAAAAAAAAGAACAAGGAAAAAGCTTGGTCATGAACTCACTTACTAGACCAAGAAGCAAATAGTGGTTGAGGTGGTGGGAAAGGTCCACGCTGGAAGTGGGAAAGAAGAAATGATGGAGACTTGCCTTGAAACTTTACTTCACCCACACTTGGTTATCTTGAAAAATTAAAGTGAAGAATAAAATGGGAGTAGATGGAAGGGAGGGCTACGCTAAAACTAAAGGAAAGGAAAAGAATTTGATCAAGGAATAATAGATGGCTAGAAGAACAAGGAAGAAGGAAATAAATGTATAGAGGTGGGAGGAGGCACACGCTGCTGCTACAAAAGAAAGAGAAGGAGAAAAGCAAACACGAAATGGGGTTAGGTGGGAAGGAAGCCACGCAGGGAAAAAAAAAAGGGAAAGGAAGTTAAGATGTTTTCTCTTTTTATTTCTATTTTCATATTTAGACAATTCTAGGGGAAATAAAAATGAATGAGTAAAAGAAGGGGAGGGGAGGCTCACGCTGGTCATCTAAAAGAAACAAAAAAAAAAATTTAAATTAAAGAAATTTTACTTGGTTCAAAATGGTCTAAAATAGATACTTTCTAGTAATCACTAAACAAAGGACACTTAGCACTAAAAAGCAAGATCCTAATATAATCAATAAGTCTAAACATCTAATCTCTCTCTTCTCATAATTATCTTCTAATTCTAGAGTCTAAAGCGTGCTAAAAAAAAACACGGCGTCGAGTAATCGCACTACCGATTAATTCTTCGCCAATTTAATTCGCGAAAATTAATTTACCGAGAAATTAATTCACCGGGAGATAATATTTTATCATAAATAATAAAAACAATCTAAAACACTCAAAAATATTCACAACAAGTTACGATTTCGATTTTCATCGAAATCGGAGTTCATTTAAAATTTTATTCGCCAGAAGACTACCCGGTGGTTCAAAACGCGATTTAAACTTTGTTAGAGTTTTTCGACGAGATTCGAACCATGAATTAATATAAGACATTAATTCTTAAATTTAATTTCATCTTGATTTAATTCAATCATTTTCTTAGTCAACAAAAATACGCGTTACCGCGTCACACCGAAAACTTATATAGTGTTTAAATTGATGAATTCACATTAAAGCAGCATACATCTACGTTGTCTATTAATTTCAATTGACATCATGATTAATATTTATTTATAGTAAATAAATTATTCAAAATAGCTCAAAATAATTCCCCGTACTCTTAGTAAATCATCGAGGTGATCAATCTCTCTGACTTATTTTCGAGTAATAAAGGTTTTACCGTTAAAATCACTATTCTTAAAAATTGGGATGTTACAATACCACCCCCCCTTTAAAATAGTTTCGTCCTCGAAACTATAAGGTTCGTAAATTACGGAAAAATTACTTTACTCAAAACCGTAAAATATTTTGCACACAAGAGCATTCACAATACTTGTTATTGTACATAGTACTATAATATTCGTAATTACATAATATAACATGCAACACTAGCTATCACAAAACACAAACATATAGCACATTGCATAATAGGCGTAGTTAGTGAACGAAGAACTCTTTGTGGTTGGTCGATGCTTCTTCCCGATCACGACATCTGCTCGTCCATGATCACGGCCACGCTCACGATCACGATCATGGGTACAACTTACGGCTTCAAGGTCATTCTACGGATAATAACACTAGCCTATTCGCATGCAATCGTGGTTACACATAGCAAGAGTATAAAAGGCCAATTAAACTTCCAAAGGATTAAAATTCTTTTCTAATCAAACATTCCTCTAAAAGAAAACATCAATTTCTTGTGAATAACATCAACACAAAGAACTAAAAAAAAGCACAACTTCATTTTTCTCTAATTTGTCAAACACACTTTAGTGCAAGGATTAAAACCAATTTACTAACTCACTTTTAACTTGAGACACTAGAAAATCGTTTTTCTTTCGGAACCAAATAATTATGAAACTTTTAAAATGGCTAGTTACAACCTCTAGCACACCAAGCAAGTAAAATTTAGATCAATAATACAAACTACTAATCACTCTCACGGGTTTTAATGAATTTTAACGACACAAATAAAAGTTTTGCACCCAATCTCCGAATTTAAGTTTTTTTTTAGACATAAACCAATGAACTAGTTACACATAAGCTTTTAGCAAAAGGACTAATAATGAAGTCTTGAAATCATCTTTCCCAACAAGAAACTTAAGCTTTTTCAACAAGGAAAACAAAACCTTCCTAACCTTACTACTAAGTCATAATTTAACAAAATCATTTTTTTAAAAGGACTTAAATCTTTTGCCAACAATATCATTAACAATTAAGTTCATTACTCTAAAAGATTCAAGCAATACAAGAATTGAACAAAAATTGAGATACTCACCTAGAGCTCCTCCTAGAACTCGCAAGTGCCAAGACTTTAATGAAGGTAACATCAAAATCCTCAAAATTATCAACATCAACAATACCTCTCACATCAACAAATAACACGCAAAGAAGGGGGAATCTTTCTCCAAACTCATCCTAAGGCTCGCAGTTTGTCAAGAAAGAAGTAGGAAGAAATGGAACTCTCTCACACACCACTTACTGTCACACCGCTTTGCTAGGAAAAGAATGGAAGAAAAATGCAGTTCTCTCTTTGGGGGTAGAGTTCGTCATGCAGTACACCGAGAAGGGAGAAGAAAGGAACCTAATTTGTTCTCCACTCACCCAATACCGACAGAATGAATTATTTCCCCATCTTTTTTTTTTTTTTTTCGTTCGACCAAAATAGTAAGAGAATCAAGAAAATCTTTCTTTCTCTTTTTTTTTTTTTTACTGGCCGGTCAGAGAATAAAAGAAAGGAAGGAATAATTTCTCAAAAGGTTAGTGCGAGTTCTCGTCACCTCCTAACACTAAGACTAAATGAAATATCCTCTGTTCCACCTATTGTGGACGAGTAACTGGTCAAGTAAGGAAGGGAAGTGGAAAATGAGTCATCTAACTATACTTGGTTTCTACCTAAAGGAAATCTCCTAAGATATGAAAAATCAGGGCAAGGTTTGGAATGAGAATTTTGGATACTACCCAATGCTAGCTACATAACTTGCCACGTACTAAAACTATGACCCGCAATTCCCACTATCCTTCTAAATTCCATCCAACTAGGTCAAATGGATCTCGCGTGAATTAAAATATCATAAGATATTTAATTAACGCTTGCTAAAAATAATCGCGTATAATATTTTCGTTGGGAAAATAAAGATACGCCACGCAAATAATCAATCACACCATCAGTCACACATATTCGCGGTAGTGCAAGAATCGACCATCGCGAACACACAAATGTTAGTGCCAAACAGGTCACACTCAGAAAATCGTAAATTAGTTTTGATTTTCAAATTTAGTATGTATCAAAATAATTCAAACAACAAACATTGTGGTTTATACCTAGAACCACTAGTACTTCAAGGATCACATATATGTAATAATGCTAATAATGTCTCCCACGAACTATCTCTATTCCAAATCTCCGCCTAAGCATAACGCCTTATTGCTGTGTTCCCTGAAATGAATTCTTCAGCTGCTAAGCTCTCTCCTTTGCTCCATCTGCGACTAATCTGCTTTAACAGAAAGAATCACTCATTTCTGAGATATTGGATTTCCGCGAGGTTTTACAACCAAATAAAAATCCCACAATAGGTTTGGTGTGTCTCAGCACACGTTGTTTCAATTAAGGAACAATTTCAAACAATTACAAGTGGAATTACTCCACTTGGGGAACAAGCACACAAGCATGGTTTGACTCACCATAAGACCCAGTTTAACCTCTAACAGTTGTTTTCTATAAAACCCAACATATGACCAGCTACAGTTTCCCAACTCACAGTCCGATTAGAACCGAACCGCTTGATACCACCATTGTAACACCCTGTTTCCGGAGTGCTACTAAGTGAACATTCTGACAAAAGTTGACATGTTTCCAAAAGGTGGAATACTCTGCTCGTAGGGTTTTCGAGAAGTGTGGTCCTATATATATATATTTTTTTTTTAATTCTTTAAAGAAGCAGTCAGAGCATCACAGCGACTTTTAGAAACATGGCGGAAAATAATTTCAAACATAACATAACCACATTCAATTGTTCCATCAATTCACGTCTAACAATACATATCTTGAAACATGACAGACATTTATTACAATATTGAACAACGACAATTACTCTATAGCTGCTCGGCAAAATACGTTCCTCACTAGACTGCTAGTAGACTCTTCAACATAGTACAAGTCACGCTAGACGACCATCTACAGCTGCTCCTCCTTGCAGTTCCAAGCCTCTGCTTGCTCCGCCATCTGGGTTACAATCATTAATTGACAGAACCACTGGCAAGGGTCAGCTTCTTAAAAATAAAGAGCAGAAACGCCTATTCGACAACAAAATATGTAATAACACAACATATTACAGGAAATAACAAATCGTGATAATAGGCAAACAACAGTATGCACAGTTCTCAAGATGCAACTCAAGACCCTCTCATGACTCATCTCACGACTCATTTTCTCTCGACTCGACAATTTTTCCGGAAAGCAGACGGCGATCCTTCAACTGACATACCAGCTGTAGCCTTGGGATCCTCGCTCTCCCTAGGTATGCAGTCCCGGTTCCTTAACGCTGCGACGCCTAGCTAATCCACCATGAACAAAGGGGACCTAGCACCCTTAGTTGTCCGGCTCACAGCTCAAAAACGTCTTGACGACTCGACAATGCTCTCAGACTCGATGAACAATTCGCCGCATACGATATTCAAAGAGTTATACGCAAGATTATTCGACCGCATATCAAATAATAAGAGCATGCTTAATATGAAGAAACGCAATTCAACAATTTAAGCAATAAAAGCAGTTTGCATGAAGAAACGCAATTCAACAATACAAACAACTTAAGCAATTCACAGCTCAACAACAACAACGACAATCAAATCATAAAATCCATCCCTCTGCAACTCGATGGAGTTCACAGAGAGGAACAAACAAGTGTGGGGGGTTGGGGACAGCTACCAACCACTTGCAGACAGGCCCACTAAATATTCAACATATAAAAAAATAAAGCGAAGGGGTACAAGACCCTCACTTCGAACCCTTAGGTTCTCAGACTTCTTCGCATAACGCTTGAAATTAAATTCGTATCTAAATTTGCCCTTACCCAAGGACATATAACAATAATTATAAATATGAAGCGCCCTTACGCTAACATAAACACGTAGAATATGAAGTGCCCTTACCGAACCCCAAGCTGCACGTCCACGTGTTCCTCGATCCTACGCAGCACGATCTCGGATTTACTCAAAGCCTAACAAAATAAATAACTTAGCACAATTCTTAGCTAACTTAAGCTCTCAAGCCTAACCCTTTTCCTAACCAAAAATTCATTCAAACATTTAATTCCTAGCTACTTGAAAATAAATAAGGTTTTAAAATCAAAATACTTTTTGAAAGATAACTTATCACATAACAATTTATAAACCTTAACTTATTTGAAAAGTAACATTTTTGAAACCAAAAAGCTTCCTTGAACCTCAAGGTAAAGATCATGCAAGAAATCATAAATTTTAAAACCTAGACACATATTCATACAAGCATTTTCACAATTAACAAACCACTATTTCCTTTCCTACTCCCTTTTTAGGCCTCTCGACCACATCTATTCCCATAACCATCTAATTGCATGACAAGGCATCAAGACATCAAGTTTCAACAATTTCATATAACAATTAAAATACATAAGGAAATTTAAATCAAATAGGTTTCAAGATATTTTTCCAATATATTTCAAAGCATCAACTATCAAGACAACACCAACCTAACTTAAGCACCTTCAAAGATATGTTTCTAAAACATTTTTTTTTCACAACATTCTAGTGTCATTTCCATAGCCTCTTTCCTTTTAAAACAAATCATTTTCAAAACTAGTTCACAAATCAACTAACTCAACTAAATTTTCACAACTTGTTTTCAAAACATTTCAAGGCAATAAAGCAAAACACCATAACCAACACATAGTCCAACATAGATTTAATGTTTTCCAAAAACAAGGGTTTTGAGAATTCTTTTCAAAGCAATCTTTTCCAGAGCACTAGAATTATAACCATAATCATTGCCAAAAATTAAAGAATCATCCCACCAATTTTTATATAACATTCTAGTCCTCCAAAACTACATTTGAATAAAACCTACACCCCAATCATACTAACTCATGCATATCTATCTTACTAGCCTTAATATTATTCTAAGCATATTATCTAATACCTAAGCACATAATTTAACATCAAGACCTCATGCTTCTCATGTTTCAAGAATAGGAAAAATTCCAAAACAACATATTACACATACTTACACAAAACTATAACCTAAATCATGTCATAATCATGTTAGAAATTTAAAGAACCTCTTGATCAATTCCTACATGTCATTCTAGTCCCTCAAGAACCAAATTTTGCATAAACATTAACTAACACCTATGCTACTTCATGCATATTCATTCCAAGAACCTTAAAATTAACCAAGACATATAACTTAACACCTAGATACATGCTTCAACATCATTTAATCAATTCCTTTCCTTCATCAAACAACAATTAAACATAATTCATGGCTAATCCTAAATTCAAGAATCAATGGTTTCAATAAAATTACTCAACCCAAGTCCCAATTCAAAAACTAACAATTAAATTAGCAACAAAAGCACCTCATAAGCATGAAACAACAACTAATTGAATTGATTCACACAAGGATCACACAACCCCTCTTTTTCCTTAGGATTAGCGCCTAGGGTTCCAAGATTTTGGGGATGAAGTGTTCATCTCCTCTATTGATCAAAATCAAGCATTCATCAAGTCATAAAAACAAGAACCAAAACAAGAAATAAGCAGACAAAGCAACCCCTACACCCAAAATGGGCTCACGGTTCAGCTCCAAAAAAAAGAACAAGGAAAAAGCTTGGTCATGAACTCACTTACTAGACCAAGAAGCAAATAGTGGTTGAGGTGGTGGGAAAGGTCCACGCTGGAAGTGGGAAAGAAGAAATGATGGAGACTTGCCTTGAAACTTTACTTCACCCACACTTGGTTATCTTGAAAATTAAAGTGAAGAATAAAATGGGGATAGATGGAAGGGAGGGCTACGCTGAAACTAAAGGAAAGGAAAAGAATTTGATCAAGGAATAATAGATGGCTAGAAGAACAAGGAAGAAGGAAATAAATGTATAGAGGTGGGAGGAGGCACACGCTGCTGCTACAAAAGAAAGAGAAGGAGAAAAGCAAACATGAAATGGGGTTAGGTGGGAAGGAAGCCACGCAGGGAACAAAAAAATGGGAAAGGAAGTTAAGATGTTTTCTCTTTTTATTTCTATTTTCATATTTAGACAATTCTAGGGGAAATAAAAATGAATGAGTAAAAGAAGGGGAGGGGAGGCTCACGCTGGTCATCTAAAAGAAACAAAAAAAAAATTTAAATCAAAGAAATTTTACTTGGTTCAAAATGGTCTAAAATAGATACTTTCTGGTAATCACTAAACAAAGGACACCTAGCACTAAAAAGCAAGATCCTAATCTAATCAATAAGTCTAAACATCTAATCTCTCTCTTCTCATAATTATCTTCTAATTCTAGAGTCTAAAGCGTCCTAAAAAAAAACACGGCGTCGAGTAATCGCACTACCGATTAATTCTTCGCCAATTTAATTCGCGAAAATTAATTTACCGAGAAATTAATTCACCGGGAGATAATATTTTATCATAAATAATAAAAACAATCTAAAACACTCAAAAATATTCACAACAAGTTACGATTTCGATTTTCATCGAAATCGGAGTTCATTTAAAATTTTATTCGCCGGTAAAGACTACCCGGTGGTTCAAAACGCGACGAAACTTTGTTAGAGTTTTTCGACGAGATTCGAACCATGAATTAATATAAGACATTAATTCTTAAATTTAATTTCATCTTGATTTAATTCAATCATTTTCTTAGTCAACAAAAATACGCTGCGTTCACGCCACAATCGAAAACTTATATAGTGTTTAAATTGATGAATTCACATTAAAGCAGCATACATCTACGTTGTCTATTAATTTCAATTGACATCATGATTAATATTTATTTATAGTAAATAAATTATTCAAAATAGCTCAAAATAATTCCCCGTACTCTTAGTAAATCATCGAGGTGTTCAATCTCTCTGACTTATTTTCGAGTAATCAAGGTTTTACCGTTAAAATCACTATTCTTAAAAATTGGGATGTTACAATACCACCCCCCCTTTAAAATAGTTTCGTCCTCGAAACTATATGGATCGTAAATTACGGAAAAATTACTTTACTCAAAACCGTAAAATATTTTGCACACAAGAGCATTCACAATACTTGTTATTGTACATAGTACTATAATATTCGTAATTACATAATATAACATGCAACACTAGCTATCACAAAACACAAACATATAGCACATTGCATAATAGGCGTAGTTAGTGAACGAAGAACTCTTTGTGGTTGACTGATGCTTCTTCCCCGATCACGACATCTGCTCGTCCATGATCACGGTCACGCTCACGATCACGATCATGGGTACAACTTACGGCTTCGCGTCATTCTACGGATAATAACACTAGCCTATTCGCATGCAATCGTGGTTACACATAGCAAGAGTATAAAAGGCCAATTAAACTTCCAAAGGATTAAAATTCTTTTCTAATCAAACATTCCTCTAAAAGAAAACATCAATTTCTTGGGAATAACATCAACACAAAGAACTAAAAAAAAGCACAACTTCATTTTTCTCTAATTTGTCAAACACACTTTAGTGCAAGGATTAAAACCAATTTACTAACTCACTTTTAACTTGAGACACTAGAAAATCGTTTTTCTTTCGGAACCAAATAATTATGAAACTTTTAAAATGGCTAGTTACAACCTCTAGCACACCAAGCAAGTAAAATTTAGATCAATAATACAAACTACTAATCACTCTCACGGGTTTTAATGAATTTTAACGACACAAATAAAAGTTTTGCACCCAATCTCCGAATTTAAGTTTTTTTTTTTTTAGACATAAACCAATGAACTAGTTACACATAAGCTTTTAGCAAAAGGACTAATAATGAAGTCTTGAAATCATCTTTCCCAACAAGAAACTTAAGCTTTTTCAACAAGGAAAACAAAACCTTCCTAACCTTACTACTAAGTCATAATTTAACAAAATCATTTTTTTTAAAAGGACTTAAATCTATTGCCAACAATATCATTAACAATTAAGTTCATTACTCTAAAAGATTCAAGCAATACAAGAATTGAACAAAAATTGAGATACTCACCTAGAGCTCCTCCTAGAACTCGCAGTGCCAAGACTTTAACAGAAGCAGAACATCAAAATCCTCAAAATTATCAACATCAACAATACCTCTCACATCAACAAATAACACGCAAAGAAGGGGGAATCTTTCTCCAAACTCATCCTAAGGCTCGCAGTTTGTCAAGAAAGAAGTAGGAAGAAATGCAACTCTCTCACACACCACTTACTGTCACACGGTTTTGCTAGGAAAAGAATGGAAGAAAAATGGAGTTCTCTCTTTGGGGTTAGAGTTCGCTCGCGGTACACCGAGAAGGGAGAAGAAAGGAACCTAATTTGTTCTCCACTCACTCCAATACCTGACAGAATGAATTATTTCCCCATCTTTTTTTTTTCGTGGCCGACCAAAATAGTAAGAGAATCAGTAAAAATCTTTCTTTCTCTTTTTTTTTTTTTTACTGGCCGGTCAGAGAATAAAAGAAAGGAAGGAATAATTTCTCAAAAGGTTAGTGCGAGTTCTCGTCACCTCCTAACACTAAGACTAAATGAAATATCCTCTGTTCCACCTATTGTGGACGAGTAACTGGTCAAGTAAGGAAGGGAAGTGGAAAATGAGTCATCTAACTATACTTGGTTTCTACCTAAAGGAAATCTCCTAAGATATGAAAAATCAGGGCAAGGTTTGGAATGAGAATTTTGGATACTACCCAATGCTAGCTACATAACTTGCCACGTACTAAAACTATGACCCGCAATTCCCACTATCCTTCTAAATTCCATCCAACTAGGTCAAATGGATCTCGCGTGAATTAAAATATCATAAGATATTTAATTAACGCTTGCTAAAAATAATCGCGTATAATATTTTCGTTGGGAAAATAAAGATACGCTCACGCAAATAATCAATCACACCATCAGTCACACATATTCGCGGTAGTGCAAGAATCGACTACTGCGAACACACAAATGTTAGTGCCAAACAGGTCACACTCAGAAAATCGTAAATTAGTTTTGATTTTCAAATTTAGTATGTATCAAAATAATTCAAACAACAAACATTGTGGTTTATACCTAGAACCACTAGTACTTCAAGGATCACATATATGTAATAATGCTAATAATGTCTCCCACGAACTATCTCTATTCCAAATCTCCGCCTAAGCATAACGCCTTATTGCTGTGTTCCCTGAAATGAATTCTTCAGCTGCTAAGCTCTCTCCTTTGCTCCATCTGCGACTAATCTGCTTTAACAGAAAGAATCACTCATTTCTGAGATATTGGATTTCCGCGAGGTTTTACAACCAAATAAAAATCCCACAATAGGTTTGGTGTGTCTCAGCACACGTTGTTTCAATTAAGGAACAATTTCAAACAATTACAAGTGGAATTACTCCACTTGGGGAACAAGCACACAAGCATGGTTTGACTCACCATAAGACCCAGTTTAACCTCTAACAGTTGTTTTCTATAAAACCCGACATATGACCAGCTATAGTTTCCCAACTCACAGTCCGATTAGAACCGAACCGCTCTGATACCACCATTGTAACACCTTGTTTCCGGAGTGCTACTAAGTGAACATTCTGACAAAAGTTGACATGTTTCCAAAAGGTGGAATACTCTGCTCGTAGGGTTTTCGAGAAATGTGGTCCTATATATATATATATTTTTTTAATTCTTTAAAGAAGCAGTCAGAGCATCACAGCGACTTTTAGAAACATGGCGGAAAATAATTTCAAACATAACATAACCACATTCAATTGTTCCATCAATTCACGTCTAACAATACATATCTTGAAACATGACAGACATTTATTACAATACTGAACAACGACAATTACTCTATAGCTGGTCGGCACAATACGTTCCTCACTAGACTGCTAGTAGACTCTTCAACATAGTACAAGTCACGCTAGACGACCATCTACAGCTGCTCCTCCTTGCAGTTCCAATCCTCTGCTTGCTCCGCCATCTGGGTTACAATCATTAATTGACAGAACCACTGGCAAGGGTCAACTTCTTAAAAATAAAGAGCAGATACGCCTATTCGACAACAAAATATGTAATAACACAACATATTACAGGAAATAACAAATCGTGATAATAGGCAAACAACAGTATGCACAGTTCTCAAGATGCAACTCAAGACCCTCTCATGACTCATCTCACGACTCATTTTCTCTCGACTCGACAATTTTTCCGGAAAGCAGACGCCGATCCTTCAACTGACATACCAGTCGTAGCCTTGGGATCCTCGCTCTCCCTAGGTATGCGATCCGGTTCATAACGCCGCGACGCTAGCTAATCCACCATGAACAAAGGGGACCTAGCACCCTTAGCTGCACGGCTCACAGCTCAAAAACGTCTTGACGACTCGACAATGCTCTCAGACTCGATGAACAATTCGCCGCATACGATATTCAAAGAGTTATACGCAAGATTATTCGACCGCATATCAAATAATAAGAGCATGCTTAATATGAAGAAACGCAATTCAACAATTTAAGCAATAAAAGCAGTTTGCATGAAGAAACGCAATTCAACAATACAAACAACATAAGCAATTCACAGCTCAACAACAACAACGACAATCAAATCATAAAATCCATCCCTCTGCAACTCGATGGAGTTCACAGAGAGGAACAAACAAGTGTGGGGGGTTGGGGACAGCTACCAACCACTTGCAGACAGGCCCACTAAATATTCAACATATAAAAAAAATAAAGCGAAGGGGTACAAGACCCTCACTTCGAACCCTTAGGTTCTCAGACTTCTTCGCATAACGCTTGAAATTAAATTCGTATCTAAATTTGCCCTTACCCAAGGACATATAACAATAATTATAAATATGAAGCGCCCTTACGCTAACATAAACACGGAGAATATGAAGTGCCCTTACCGAACCCCAAGTCGCATCGTCCACGTGTTCCTCGATCCCACGCAAAGACGATCTCGGATTTACTCAAAGCCTAACAAAATAAATAACTTAGCACAATTCTTAGCTAACTTAAGCTCTCAAGCCTAACCCTTTTCCTAACCAAAAATTCATTCAAACATTTAATTCCTAGCTACTTGAAAATAAATAAGGTTTTAAAATCAAAATACTTTTTGAAAGATAACTTATCACATAACAATTTATAAACCTTAACTTATTTGAAAAGTAACGTTTTTGAAACCAAAAGCTTCCTTGAACCTCAAGGTAAAGATCATGCAAGAAATCATAAATTTTAAAACCTAGACACATATTCATACAAGCATTTTCACAATTAACAAACCACTATTTCCTTTCCTACTCCCTTTTTAGGCCTCTCGACCACATCTATTCCCATAACCATCTAATTGCATGACAAGGCATCAAGACATCAAGTTTCAACAATTTCATATAACAATTAAAATACATAAGGAAATTTAAATCAAATAGGTTTCAAGATATTTTTCCAATATATTTCAAAGCATCAACTATCAAGACAACACCAACCTAACTTAAGCACCTTCAAAGATATGTTTCTAAAACATTTTTTCACAACATTCTAGTGTCATTTCCATAGCCTCTTTCCTTTTAAAACAAATCATTTTCAAAACTAGTTCACAAATCAACTAACTCAACTAAATTTTCACAACTTGTTTTCAAAACATTTCAAGGCAATAAAGCAAAACACCATAACCAACACATAGTCCAACATAGATTTAATGGTTTCCAAAAACAAGGGGTTGGAGAATTCTTTTCAAAGCAATCTTTTCAGAGCACTAGAATTATAACCATAATCATTGCCAAAAATTAAAGAATCATCCCACCAATTTTTATATAACATTCTAGTCCTCCAAAAACTACATTTGCATAAAACATAAACCACAATCATACTAACTCATGCATATCTATCTTACTAGCCTTAATATTATTCTAAGCATATTATCTAATACCTAAGCACATAATTTAACATCAAGACCTCATGCTTCTCATGTTTCAAGAATAGGAAAAATTCCAAAACAACATATTACACATACTTACACAAAACTATAACCTAAATCATGTCATAATCATGTTAGAAATTTAAAGAACCTCTTGATCAATTCCTACATGTCATTCTAGTCCCTCAAGAACCAAATTTTGCATAAACATTAACTAACACCTATGCTACTTCATGCATATTCATTCCAAGAACCTTAAAATTAACCAAGACATATAACTTAACACCTAGATACATGCTTCAACATCATTTAATCAATTCCTTTCCTTCATCAAACAACAATTAAACATAATTCATGGCTAATCCTAAATTCAAGAATCAATGGTTTCAATAAAATTACTCAACCCAAGTCCCAATTCAAAAACTAACAATTAAATTAGCAACAAAAGCACCTCATAAGCATGAAACAACAACTAATTGAATTGATTCACACAAGGATCACACAACCCCTCTTTTTCCTTAGGATTAGCGCCTAGGGTTCCAAGATTTTGGGGATGAAGTGTTCATCTCCTCTATTGATCAAAATCAAGCATTCATCAAGTCATAAAAACAAGAACCAAAACAAGAAATAAGCAGACAAAGCAACCCCTACACCCAAAATGGGCTCACGGTTCAGCTCCAAAAAAAAGAACAAGGAAAAAGCTTGGTCATGAACTCACTTACTAGACCAAGAAGCAAATAGTGGTTGAGGTGGTGGGAAAGGTCCACGCTGGAAGTGGGAAAGAAGAAATGATGGAGACTTGCCTTGAAACTTTACTTCACCCACACTTGGTTATCTTGAAAAATTAAAGTGAAGAATAAAATGGGAGTAGATGGAAGGGAGGGCTACGCTGAAACTAAAGGAAAGGAAAAGAATTTGATCAAGGAATAATAGATGGCTAGAAGAACAAGGAAGAAGGAAATAAATGTATAGAGGTGGGAGGAGGCACACGCTGCTGCTACAAAAGAAAGAGAAGGAGAAAAGCAAACATGAAATGGGGTTAGGTGGGAAGGAAGCCACGCAGGGAACAAAAAAATGGGAAAGGAAGTTAAGATGTTTTCTCTTTTTATTTCTATTTTCATATTTAGACAATTCTAGGGGAAATAAAAATGAATGAGTAAAAGAAGGGGAGGGGAGGCTCACGCTGGTCATCTAAAAGAAACAAAAAAAAAATTTAAATCAAAGAAATTTTACTTGGTTCAAAATGGTCTAAAATAGATACTTTCTGGTAATCACTAAACAAAGGACACCTAGCACTAAAAAGCAAGATCCTAATCTAATCAATAAGTCTAAACATCTAATCTCTCTCTTCTCATAATTATCTTCTAATTCTAGAGTCTAAAGCGTCCTAAAAAAAACACGGCGTCGAGTAATCGCACTACCGATTAATTCTTCGCCAATTTAATTCGCGAAAATTAATTTACCGAGAAATTAATTCACCGGGAGATAATATTTTATCATAAATAATAAAAACAATCTAAAACACTCAAAAATATTCACAACAAGTTACGATTTCGATTTTCATCGAAATCGGAGTTCATTTAAAATTTTATTCGCCGGTAAAGACTACCCGGTGGTTCAAAACGCGACGAAACTTTGTTAGAGTTTTTCGACGAGATTCGAACCATGAATTAATATAAGACATTAATTCTTAAATTTAATTTCATCTTGATTTAATTCAATCATTTTCTTAGTCAACAAAAATACGCGTTACCGCGTCACACCGAAAACTTATATAGTGTTTAAATTGATGAATTCACATTAAAGCAGCATACATCTACGTTGTCTATTAATTTCAATTGACATCATGATTAATATTTATTTATAGTAAATAAATTATTCAAAATAGCTCAAAATAATTCCCCGTACTCTTAGTAAATCATCGAGGTGTTCAATCTCTCTGACTTATTTTCGAGTAATCAAGGTTTTACCGTTAAAATCACTATTCTTAAAAATTGGGATGTTACAATACCACCCCCTTTAAAATAGTTTCGTCCTCGAAACTATAAGGATCGTAAAATACGAAAAAATTACTTTACTCAAAACCGTAAAATATTTTGCACACAAGAGCATTCACAATACTTTTTATTGTACATAGTACTATAATATTCGTAATTACATAATATAACATGCAACACTAGCTATCACAAAACATAAACATATAGCACATTGCATAATAGGCGTAGTTAGTGAGCGAAGAACTCTTTGTGGTTGGTGATGCTTCTTCCCGATCCACGACATCTGCTCGTCCATGATCACGGTCACGCTCACGATCACGATCATGGGTACAACTTACGGCTTCGTCATTCTACGGATAATAACACTAGCCTATTCGCATGCAATCGTGGTTACACATAGCAAGAGTATAAAAAGGCCAATTAAACTTCCAAAGGATTAAAATTCTTTTCTAATCAAACATTCCTCTAAAAGAAAACATCAATTTCTTGGGAATAACATCAACACAAAGAACTAAAAAAGCACAACTTCATTTTTCTCTAATTTGTCAAACACACTTTAGTGCAAGGATTAAAACCAATTTACTAACTCACTTTTAACTTGAGACACTAGAAAATCGTATTTCTTTCGGAACCAAATAATTATGAAACTTTTAAAATGGCTAGTTACAACCTCTAGCACACCAAGCAAGTAAAATTTAGATCAATAATACAAACTACTAATCACTCTCACGGGTTTTAATGAATTTTAACGACACAAATAAAAGTTTTGCACCCAATCTCGAATTTAAGTTTTTTTTTTTTTAGACATAAACCAATGAACTAGTTACACATAAGCTTTTAGCAAAAGGACTAATAATGAAGTCTTGAAATCATCTTTCCCAACAAGAAACTTAAGCTTTTTCAACAAGGAAAACAAAACCTTCCTAACCTTACTACTAAGTCATAATTTAACAAAATCATTTTTTTTAAAAGGACTTAAATCTATTGCCAACAATATCATTAACAATTAAGTTCATTACTCTAAAAGATTCAAGCAATACAAGAATTGAACAAAAATTGAGATACTCACCTAGAGCTCCTCCTAGAACTCGCAGTGCCAAGACTTTAACAGAAGCAGAACAACAAAATCCTCAAAATTATCAACATCAACAATACCTCTCACATCAACAAATAACACGCAAAGAAGGGGGAATCTTTCTCCAAACTCATCCTAAGGCTCGCAGTTTGTCAAGAAAGAAGTAGGAAGAAATGCAACTCTCTCACACACCACTTACTGTCACACGGTTTTGCTAGGAAAAGAATGGAAGAAAAATGGAGTTCTCTCTTTGGGGTTAGAGTTCGCTCGCGGTACACCGAGAAGGGAGAAGAAAGGAACCTAATTTGTTCTCCACTCACTCCAATACCTGACAGAATGAATTATTTCCCCATCTTTTTTTTTTCGTGGCCGACCAAAATAGTAAGAGAATCAGTAAAAATCTTTCTTTCTCTTTTTTTTTTTTTTACTGGCCGGTCAGAGAATAAAAGAAAGGAAGGAATAATTTCTCAAAAGGTTAGTGCGAGTTCTCGTCACCTCCTAACACTAAGACTAAATGAAATATCCTCTGTTCCACCTATTGTGGACGAGTAACTGGTCAAGTAAGGAAGGGAAGTGGAAAATGAGTCATCTAACTATACTTGGTTTCTACCTAAAGGAAATCTCCTAAGATATGAAAAATCAGGGCAAGGTTTGGAATGAGAATTTTGGATACTACCCAATGCTAGCTACATAACTTGCCACGTACTAAAACTATGACCCGCAATTCCCACTATCCTTCTAAATTCCATCCAACTAGGTCAAATGGATCTCGCGTGAATTAAAATATCATAAGATATTTAATTAACGCTTGCTAAAAATAATCGCGTATAATATTTTCGTTGGGAAAATAAAGATACGCTCACGCAAATAATCAATCACACCATCAGTCACACATATTCGCGGTAGTGCAAGAATCGACTACTGCGAACACACAAATGTTAGTGCCAAACAGGTCACACTCAGAAAATCGTAAATTAGTTTTGATTTTCAAATTTAGTATGTATCAAAATAATTCAAACAACAAACATTGTGGTTTATACCTAGAACCACTAGTACTTCAAGGATCACATATATGGAATAATGCTAATAATGTCTCCCACGAACTATGTCTATTCCAAATCTCCGCCTAAGCATAACGCCTTATTCTTTGTGTTCCTGAAATGAATTCTTGGTGCTAAGCTCTCTCCTTTGCTCCATCTGCAACTAATCTGCTTTAACAGAAAGAATCACTCATTTATGAGATAATGGATTTCCGCGAGGTTTTACAACCAAATAAAAATCCCACAATAGGTTTGGTGTGTCTCAGCACACGTTGTTTCAATTAAGGAACAATTTCAAACAATTACAAGTGGAATTACTCCACTTGGGGAACAAGCACACAAGCATGGTTTGACTCACCATAAGACCCAGTTTAACCTCTAACAGTTGTTTTCTATAAAACCCGACATATGACCAGCTATAGTTTCCCAACTCACAGTCCGATTAGAACCGAACCGCTCTGATACCACCATTGTAACACCTTGTTTCCGGAGTGCTACTAAGTGAACTTTCTGACAAAAGTTGACATGTTTCCAAAAGGTGGAATACTCTGCTCGTAGGGTTTTCGAGAAATGTGGTCCTATATATATATATTTTTTTTTAATTCTTTAAAGAAGCAGTCAGAGCATCACAGCGACTTTTAGAAACATGGCGGAAAATAATTTCAAACATAACATAACCACATTCAATTGTTCCATCAATTCACGTCTAACAATACATATCTTGAAACATGACAGACATTTATTACAATACTGAACAACGACAATTACTCTATAGCTGGTCGGCAAAATACGTTCCTCACTAGACTGCTAGTAGACTCTTCAACATAGTACAAGTCACGCTACACGACCATCTACAACTGCTCCTCCTTGCAGTTCCAAGCCTCTGCTTGCTCCGCCATCTGGGTTACAATCATTAATTGACAGAACCACTGGCAAGGGTCAACTTCTTAAAAATAAAGAGCAGAAACGCCTATTCGACAACAAAATATGTAATAACACAACATATTACAGGAAATAACAAATCGTGATAATAGGCAAACAACAGTATGCACAGTTCTCAAGATGCAACTCAAGACCTTCTCATGACTCATCTCACGACTCATTTTCTCTCGACTCGACAAATTTTCCGGAAAGCAGACGGCGATCCTTCAACTGACATACCAGCCGTAGCCTTGGGATCCTCGCTCTCCCTAGGTATGCGATCCGGTTCATATGACTGCGACGCCTAGCTAATCCACCATGAACAAAGGGACCTAGCACCCTTAGTTGTCAGGCTCACGGCTCAAAAAGCGTCTTGACGACTCGACAATGCTCTCGGACTTCGATGAACAATTAGCGCATCACGATATTCAAAGAGTTATACGCAAGATTATTCGACCGCATATCAAATAATAAGAGCATGCTTAATATGAAGAAGCATAATTCAACAATTTAAGCAATAAAGCAGTTTGCATGAAGAAACTCAATTCAACAATACAAACAACATAAGCAATTCACAGCTCAACAACAACAACGACAATCAAATCATAAAATCCATCCCTCTGCAACTCGATGGAGTTCACAGAGAGGAACAAACAAGTGTGGGGGGTTGGGGACAGCTACCAACCACTTGCAGACAGGCCCACTAAATATTCAACATATAAAAAAAATAAAGCGAAGGGGTACAAGACCCTCACTTCGAACCCTTAGGTTCTCAGACTTCTTCACATAACGCTTGAAATTAAATTCGTATCTAAATTTGCCCTTACCCAAGGACATATAACAATAATTATAAATATGAAGCGCCCTTACGCTAACATAAACACGTAGAATATGAAGTGCCCTTACCGAACCCCAAGCTGCACGTCCACGTGTTCCTCGATCCTACGCAGCACGATCTCGGATTTACTCAAAGCCTAACAAAATAAATAACTTAGCACAATTCTTAGCTAACTTAAGCTCTCAAGCCTAACCCTTTTCCTAACCAAAAATTCATTCAAACATTTAATTCCTAGCTACTTGAAAATAAATAAGGTTTTAAAATCAAAAGAACTTTTGAAAGATAACTTATCACATAACAATTTATAAACCTTAACTTATTTGAAAAGTAACGTTTTTGAAACCAAAAAGCTTCCTTGAACCTCAAGGTAAAGATCATGCAAGAAATCATAAATTTTAAAACCTAGACACATATTCATACAAGCATTTTCACAATTAACAAACCACTATTTCCTTTCCTACTCCCTTTTTAGGCCTCTCGACCACATCTATTCCCATAACCATCTAATTGCATGACAAGGCATCAAGACATCAAGTTTCAACAATTTCATATAACAATTAAAATACATAAGGAAATTTAAATCAAATAGGTTTCAAGATATTTTTCCAATATATTTCAAAGCATCAACTATCAAGACAACACCAACCTAACTTAAGCACCTTCAAAGATATGTTTCTAAAACATTTTTTTTTCACAACATTCTAGTGTCATTTCCATAGCCTCTTTCCTTTTAAAACAAATCATTTTCAAAACTAGTTCACAAATCAACTAACTCAACTAAATTTTCACAACTTGTTTTCAAAACATTTCAAGGCAATAAAGCAAAACACCATAACCAACACATAGTCCAACATAGATTTAATGTTTTCCAAAAACAAGGGTTTTGAGAATTCTTTTCAAAGCAATCTTTTTCAGAGCACTAGAATTATAACCATAATCATTGCCAAAAATTAAAGAATCATCCCACCAATTTTTATATAACATTCTAGTCCTCCAAAAACTACATTTGCATAAAACATAAACCACAATCATACTAACTCATGCATATCTATCTTACTAGCCTTAATATTATTCTAAGCATATTATCTAATACCTAAGCACATAATTTAACATCAAGACCTCATGCTTCTCATGTTTCAAGAATAGGAAAAATTCCAAAACAACATATTACACATACTTACACAAAACTATAACCTAAATCATGTCATAATCATGTTAGAAATTTAAAGAACCTCTTGATCAATTCCTACATGTCATTCTAGTCCCTCAAGAACCAAATTTTGCATAAACATTAACTAACACCTATGCTACTTCATGCATATTCATTCCAAGAACCTTAAAATTAACCAAGACATATAACTTAACACCTAGATACATGCTTCAACATCATTTAATCAATTCCTTTCCTTCATCAAACAACAATTAAACATAATTCATGGCTAATCCTAAATTCAAGAATCAATGGTTTCAATAAAATTACTCAACCCAAGTCCCAATTCAAAAACTAACAATTAAATTAGCAACAAAAGCACCTCATAAGCATGAAACAACAACTAATTGAATTGATTCACACAAGGATCACACAACCCCTCTTTTTCCTTAGGATTAGCGCCTAGGGTTCCAAGATTTTGGGGATGAAGTGTTCATCTCCTCTATTGATCAAAATCAAGCATTCATCAAGTCATAAAAACAAGAACCAAAACAAGAAATAAGCAGACAAAGCAACCCCTACACCCAAAATGGGCTCACGGTTCAGCTCCAAAAAAGAACAAGGAAAAAGCTTGGTCATGAACTCACTTACTAGACCAAGAAGCAAATAGTGGTTGAGGTGGTGGGAAAGGTCCACGCTGGAAGTGGGAAAGAAGAAATGATGGAGACTTGCCTTGAAACTTTACTTCACCCACACTTGGTTATCTTGAAAAATTAAAGTGAAGAATAAAATGGGAGTAGATGGAAGGGAGGGCTACGCTGAAACTAAAGGAAAGGAAAAGAATTTGATCAAGGAATAATAGATGGCTAGAAGAACAAGGAAGAAGGAAATAAATGTATAGAGGTGGGAGGAGGCACACGCTGCTGCTACAAAAGAAAGAGAAGGAGAAAAGCAAACATGAAATGGGGTTAGGTGGGAAGGAAGCCACGCAGGGAACAAAAAAATGGGAAAGGAAGTTAAGATGTTTTCTCTTTTTATTTCTATTTTCATATTTAGACAATTCTAGGGGAAATAAAAATGAATGAGTAAAAGAAGGGGAGGGGAGGCTCACGCTGGTCATCTAAAAGAAACAAAAAAAAATTTAAATCAAAGAAATTTTACTTGGTTCAAAATGGTCTAAAATAGATACTTTCTGGTAATCACTAAACAAAGGACACCTAGCACTAAAAAGCAAGATCCTAATCTAATCAATAAGTCTAAACATCTAATCTCTCTCTTCTCATAATTATCTTCTAATTCTAGAGTCTAAAGCGTCCTAAAAAAAACACGGCGTCGAGTAATCGCACTACCGATTAATTCTTCGCCAATTTAATTCGCGAAAATTAATTTACCGAGAAATTAATTCACCGGGAGATAATATTTTATCATAAATAATAAAAACAATCTAAAACACTCAAAAATATTCACAACAAGTTACGATTTCGATTTTCATCGAAATCGGAGTTCATTTAAAATTTTATTCGCCGGTAAAGACTACCCGGTGGTTCAAAAGCTTGACGAAACTTTGTTAGAGTTTTTCGACGAGATTCGAACCATGAATTAATATAAGACATTAATTCTTAAATTTAATTTCATCTTGATTTAATTCAATCATTTTCTTAGTCAACAAAAATACGCGTTACCGCGTCACACCGAAAACTTATATAGTGTTTAAATTGATGAATTCACATTAAAGCAGCATACATCTACGTTGTCTATTAATTTCAATTGACATCATGATTAATATTTATTTATAGTAAATAAATTATTCAAAATAGCTCAAAATAATTCCCCGTACTCTTAGTAAATCATCGAGGTGTTCAATCTCTCTGACTTATTTTCGAGTAATCAAGGTTTTACCGTTAAAATCACTATTCTTAAAAATTGGGATGTTACAATACCACCCCCCCCTTTAAAATAGTTTCGTCCTCGAAACTATATGGATCGTAAATTACGGAAAAATTACTTTACTCAAAACCGTAAAATACTTTGCACACAAGAGCATTCACAATACTTGTTATTGTACATAGTACTATAATATTCGTAATTACATAATATAACATGCAACACTAGCTATCACAAAACACAAACATATAGCACATTGCATAATAGGCGTAGTTAGTGAACGAAGAACTCTTTGTGGTTGACTGATGCTTCTTCCCCGATCACGACATCTGCTCGTCCATGATCACGGTCACGCTCACGATCACGATCATGGGTACAACTTACGGCTTCGCGTCATTCTACGGATAATAACACTAGCCTATTCGCATGCAATCGTGGTTACACATAGCAAGAGTATAAAAGGCCAATTAAACTTCCAAAGGATTAAAATTCTTTTCTAATCAAACATTCCTCTAAAAGAAAACATCAATTTCTTGGGAATAACATCAACACAAAGAACTAAAAAAAAGCACAACTTCATTTTTCTCTAATTTGTCAAACACACTTTAGTGCAAGGATTAAAACCAATTTACTAACTCACTTTTAACTTGAGACACTAGAAAATCGTTTTTCTTTGGAACCAAATAATTATGAAACTTTTAAAATGGCTAGTTACAACCTCTAGCACACCAAGCAAGTAAAATTTAGATCAATAATACAAACTACTAATCACTCTCACGGGTTTTAATGAATTTTAACGACACAAATAAAAGTTTTGCACCCAATCTCGAATTTAAGTTTTTTTTTAGACATAAACCAATGAACTAGTTACACATAAGCTTTTAGCAAAAGGACTAATAATGAAGTCTTGAAATCATCTTTCCCAACAAGAAACTTAAGCTTTTTCAACAAGGAAAACAAAACCTTCCTAACCTTACTACTAAGTCAAAATTTAACAAAAACATGTTTTTTAAAAAGACCTTAATTTATTTCCAACAATATCATTAACAATTAAGTTCATTACTCTAAAAGATTCAAGCAATACAAGAATTGAACAAAAATTGAGATACTCACCTAGAGCTCCTCCTAGAACTCGCAGTGCCAAGACTTTAACAGAAGCAGAACATCAAAATCCTCAAAATTATCAACATCAACAATACCTCTCACATCAACAAATAACACGCAAAGAAGGGGGAATCTTTCTCCAAACTCATCCTAAGGCTCGCAGTTTGTCAAGAAAGAAGTAGGAAGAAATGCAACTCTCTCACACACCACTTACTGTCACACGGGTTTGCTAGGAAAAGAATGGAAGAAAAAGGGAGGTCTGTCTTTGGGGGTAGAGGTCGCTCATGGTACAGAGAAGGGAGAAGAAAGGAACCTAATTTGTTCTCCACTCACTCCAATACCTGACAGAATGAATTATTTCCCCATCTTTTTTTTTTCGTGGCCGACCAAAATAGTAAGAGAATCAGTAAAAATCTTTCTTTCTCTTTTTTTTTTTTTTACTGGCCGGTCAGAGAATAAAAGAAAGGAAGGAATAATTTCTCAAAAGGTTAGTGCGAGTTCTCGTCACCTCCTAACACTAAGACTAAATGAAATATCCTCTGTTCCACCGATTGTGGGCCAGTAAGCCAGTCAAGTAGGGAAGGGAAGTGGAAAATGAGTCATCTAACTATACTTGGTTTCTACCTAAAGGAAATCTCCTAAGATACGAAAAATCAGGGCAAGGTTTGGAATGAGAATTTTGGATACTACCCAATGCTAGCTACATAACTTGCCACGTACTAAAACTATGACCCGCAATTCCCACTATCCTTCTAAATTCCATCCAACTAGGTCAAATGGATCTCGCGTGAATTAAAATATCATAAGATATTTAATTAACGCTTGCTAAAAATAATCGCGTATAATATTTTCGTTGGGAAAATAAAGATACGCTCACGCAAATAATCAATCACACCATCAGTCACACATATTCGCGGTAGTGCAAGAATCGACTACTGCGAACACACAAATGTTAGTGCCAAACAGGTCACACTCAGAAAATCGTAAATTAGTTTTGATTTTCAAATTTAGTATGTATCAAAATAATTCAAACAACAAACATTGTGGTTTATACCTAGAACCACTAGTACTTCAAGGATCACATATATGTAATAATGCTAATAATGTCTCCCACGAACTATCTCTATTCCAAATCTCCGCTAAGCATAACGCCTTATTCTTTGTGTTCCCTGAAATGAATTCTTCAATTTGCTAAGCTCTCTCCTTTGCTCCATCTGCGACTAATGCCTTTAATGAAAGAATCACTCATTTACGAGATATTGGATTTCCGCGAGGTTTTACAACCAAATAAAAATCCCACAATAGGTTTGGTGTGTCTCAGCACACGTTGTTTCAATTAAGGAACAATTTCAAACAATTACAAGTGGAATTACTCCACTTGGGGAACAAGCACACAAGCATGGTTTGACTCACCATAAGACCCAGTTTAACCTCTAACAGTTGTTTTCTATAAAACCCGACATATGACCAGCTATAGTTTCCCAACTCACAGTCCGATTAGAACCGAACCGCTCTGATACCACCATTGTAACACCTTGTTTCCGGAGTGCTACTAAGTGAACATTCTGACAAAAGTTGACATGTTTCCAAAAGGTGGAATACTCTGCTCGTAGGGTTTTCGAGAAATGTGGTCCTATATATATATATATTTTTTTAATTCTTTAAAGAAGCAGTCAGAGCATCACAGCGACTTTTAGAAACATGGCGGAAAATAATTTCAAACATAACATAACCACATTCAATTGTTCCATCAATTCACGTCTAACAATACATATCTTGAAACATGACAGACATTTATTACAATACTGAACAACGACAATTACTCTATAGCTGGTCGGCAAAATACGTTCCTCACTAGACTGCTAGTAGACTCTTCAACATAGTACAAGTCACGCTAGACGACCATCTACAACTGCTCCTCCTTGCAGTTCCAAGCCTCTGCTTGCTCCGCCATCTGGGTTACAATCATTAATTGACAGAACCACTGGTAAGGGTCAACTTCTTAAAAATAAAGAGCAGAAACGCCTATTCGACAACAAAATATGTAATAACACAACATATTACAGGAAATAACAAATCGTGATAATAGGCAAACAACAGTATGCACAGTTCTCAAGATGCAACTCAAGACCCTCTCATGACTCATCTCACGACTCATTTTCTCTCGACTCGACAATTTTTCCTAAAGCGACGGCGATCCTTCAAGCGACATACCAGTGTAGCCTTGGGATCCTCGCTCTCCCTAGGTATGCGATCCGGTTCCTTATTTGCGGCGCCTAGCTAATCCACCATGAACAAAGGGACCTAGCACCCTTAGTTGTCCGGCTCACACTCAAAACGTCTTGGCGACTGACAATGCTCTCGGACTCGATGAACAATTAGCATACGATATTCAAAGAGTTATACGCAAGATTATTCGACCGCATATCAAATAATAAGAGCATGCTTAATATGAAGAAACGCAATTCAACAATTTAAGCAATAAAAGCAGTTTGCATGAAGAAACGCAATTCAACAATACAAACAACATAAGCAATTCACAGCTCAACAACAACAACGACAATCAAATCATAAAATCCATCCCTCTGCAACTCGATGGAGTTCACAGAGAGGAACAAACAAGTGTGGGGGGTTGGGGACAGCTACCAACCACTTGCAGACAGGCCCACTAAATATTCAACATATAAAAAAAATAAAGCGAAGGGGTACAAGACCCTCACTTCGAACCCTTAGGTTCTCAGACTTCTTCGCATAACGCTTGAAATTAAATTCGTATCTAAATTTGCCCTTACCCAAGGACATATAACAATAATTATAAATATGAAGCGCCCTTACGCTAACATAAACACGTAGAATATGAAGTGCCCTTACCGAACCCCAAGCTGCACGTCCACGTGTTCCTCGATCCTACGCAGCACGATCTCGGATTTACTCAAAGCCTAACAAAATAAATAACTTAGCACAATTCTTAGCTAACTTAAGCTCTCAAGCCTAACCCTTTTCCTAACCAAAAATTCATTCAAACATTTAATTCCTAGCTACTTGAAAATAAATAAGGTTTTAAAATCAAAATACTTTTTGAAAGATAACTTATCACATAACAATTTATAAACCTTAACTTATTTGAAAAGTAACGTTTTTGAAACCAAAAAGCTTCCTTGAACCTCAAGGTAAAGATCATGCAAGAAATCATAAATTTTAAAACCTAGACACATATTCATACAAGCATTTTCACAATTAACAAACCACTATTTCCTTTCCTACTCCCTTTTTAGGCCTCTCGACCACATCTATTCCCATAACCATCTAATTGCATGACAAGGCATCAAGACATCAAGTTTCAACAATTTCATATAACAATTAAAATACATAAGGAAATTTAAATCAAATAGGTTTCAAGATATTTTTCCAATATATTTCAAAGCATCAACTATCAAGACAACACCAACCTAACTTAAGCACCTTCAAAGATATGTTTCTAAAACATTTTTTTTTCACAACATTCTAGTGTCATTTCCATAGCCTCTTTCCTTTTAAAACAAATCATTTTCAAAACTAGTTCACAAATCAACTAACTCAACTAAATTTTCACAACTTGTTTTCAAAACATTTCAAGGCAATAAAGCAAAACACCATAACCAACACATAGTCCAACATAGATTTAATGTTTTCCAAAAACAAGGGTTTTGAGAATTCTTTTCAAAGCAATCTTTTCCAGAGCACTAGAATTATAACCATAATCATTGCCAAAAATTAAAGAATCATCCCACCAATTTTTATATAACATTCTAGTCCTCCAAAAACTACATTTGCATAAAACATAAACCACAATCATACTAACTCATGCATATCTATCTTACTAGCCTTAATATTATTCTAAGCATATTATCTAATACCTAAGCACATAATTTAACATCAAGACCTCATGCTTCTCATGTTTCAAGAATAGGAAAAATTCCAAAACAACATATTACACATACTTACACAAAACTATAACCTAAATCATGTCATAATCATGTTAGAAATTTAAAGAACCTCTTGATCAATTCCTACATGTCATTCTAGTCCCTCAAGAACCAAATTTTGCATAAACATTAACTAACACCTATGCTACTTCATGCATATTCATTCCAAGAACCTTAAAATTAACCAAGACATATAACTTAACACCTAGATACATGCTTCAACATCATTTAATCAATTCCTTTCCTTCATCAAACAACAATTAAACATAATTCATGGCTAATCCTAAATTCAAGAATCAATGGTTTCAATAAAATTACTCAACCCAAGTCCCAATTCAAAAACTAACAATTAAATTAGCAACAAAAGCACCTCATAAGCATGAAACAACAACTAATTGAATTGATTCACACAAGGATCACACAACCCCTCTTTTTCCTTAGGATTAGCGCCTAGGGTTCCAAGATTTTGGGGATGAAGTGTTCATCTCCTCTATTGATCAAAATCAAGCATTCATCAAGTCATAAAAACAAGAACCAAAACAAGAAATAAGCAGACAAAGCAACCCCTACACCCAAAATGGGCTCACGGTTCAGCTCCAAAAAAGAACAAGGAAAAAGCTTGGTCATGAACTCACTTACTAGACCAAGAAGCAAATAGTGGTTGAGGTGGTGGGAAAGGTCCACGCTGGAAGTGGGAAAGAAGAAATGATGGAGACTTGCCTTGAAACTTTACTTCACCCACACTTGGTTATCTTGAAAAATTAAAGTGAAGAATAAAATGGGAGTAGATGGAAGGGAGGGCTACGCTGAAACTAAAGGAAAGGAAAAGAATTTGATCAAGGAATAATAGATGGCTAGAAGAACAAGGAAGAAGGAAATAAATGTATAGAGGTGGGAGGAGGCACACGCTGCTGCTACAAAAGAAAGAGAAGGAGAAAAGCAAACATGAAATGGGGTTAGGTGGGAAGGAAGCCACGCAGGGAACAAAAAAATGGGAAAGGAAGTTAAGATGTTTTCTCTTTTTATTTCTATTTTCATATTTAGACAATTCTAGGGGAAATAAAAATGAATGAGTAAAAGAAGGGGAGGGGAGGCTCACGCTGGTCATCTAAAAGAAACAAAAAAAAAAAATTTAAATCAAAGAAATTTTACCTGGTTCAAAATGGTCTAAAATAGATACTTTCTGGTAATCACTAAACAAAGGACACCTAGCACTAAAAAGCAAGATCCTAATCTAATCAATAAGTCTAAACATCTAATCTCTCTCTTCTCATAATTATCTTCTAATACTAGAGTCTAAAGCGTGCTAAAAAAGACACGGCGTCGAGTAATCGCACTACCGATTAATTCTTCGCCAATTTAATTCGCGAAAATTAATTTATCGAGAAATTAATTTACCGCGAGATAATATTTTATCATAAATAATAAAAACAATCTAAAACACTAAAAAATATTCACAACAAGTTACGATTTCGATTTTCATCGAAATCGGAGTTCATTTAAAATTTTATTCGCCGGTAAAGACTACTCGGTGGTTCAAAACGCGACGAAACTTTGTTAGAGTTTTTCAACGAGATTCGAACCATGAATTAATATAAGATATTAATTCTTAAATTTAATTTCATCTTGATTTATTTCAATCATTTTCTTAGTCAACAAAAATACGGGTTACCGCATCACACCGAAAACTTATATAGTGTTTAAATTGATGAATTCACATTAAAGCAGCATACGTCTACGCTGTCTATTAATTTGAATTGACATCATGATTAATATTTATTTATAGTAAATAAATTATTCAAAATAGCTCAAAATAATTCCCCGTACTCTTAGTAAATCATCGAGGTGATCAATCTCTCTGACTTATTTTCGAGTAATCAGGGTTTTACCGTTAAAATCACTATTCTTAAAAATTGGGATGTTACACCCTTTGATAGGTTGCCCCAGCGTTTTTCAACCCAAAAGGCATCACCTTGTAACAGAAAGTTCCCCAAGATGTAATAAACGTAGTTTTCTCCATGTCTTCTCTGGCCATTTTGATTTGACAAAACCCGGAGAAACCGTCCATGAAAGAGAAAAAGGCGTGATGAGCTGTATTATCCACTAGAACATCAATGTGAGGCAGAGGGAAGTCGTCTTTAGGACTTGCTTTATTAAGGTCTTGGTAATCAACACACATTCGAACCTTTCCACCCATTTTTGGAACAGGGACAATATTAGCAACCCATTGGCGATATTTAGCCACGGCCAAAAATCCCGCATCAAATTGTTTTTTAACTTCCTCCCTAATTTTTAAGGACATATCAGGTCTCATACGTCTCAACTTCTGTTTGACGGGAGGGCATTCAGGCTTAAGAGGTAACTTGTGTTCGACAATATCAGTATCCAACCCTGATATCTTGGTACGACCAGGCGAATACGTCTTTATAATCTCGGAGAAGTTGAATCAGTTTATCTCTTACTTCTTGTGACATGGTAACACCAACCTTGACTTCTTCTTTGTCTTCCTCAGTTCCCAAATTAATTAACTCAGTCGGTTCTTCATGAGGTTCGATTTTTCTGGATTCCCCTTCTATAAGTCTCATCAATTCAGGGGGAAGATTTTCATCGGGGTGGTCTTCTTCACAACCTTCATCAGTATGATTAATTAGGCCATCAAAATCTGGCACTGAAATTTCAGCACAATCGTTTTCAAAAGTATTATCCATGAGCCTGCATTATCAAGGTTAGCAATAAGGAGAGAGTAAGGAAGGGAAGTACGAGGGAAAAGAAAAAGAGACACTTGGGATAAAATCAAAATGCGTTTTATTAATATTCAAAATATGCTAATGAAAAAACATGCGGGGCCCTTTAACATTTCCCCTACTGCCTCGGGCTGAGCGGAGAGGTGAGCATTAAGTGGATTACATTGAAAATGCATTAAGGATCCTAGGATTTTCCACGATCTCCCAATTTCAAGGAATTGAGGAACATGGGCGAACCCATTCCTCTTCAAGAGCAGCAAGATCCTTTTCTACGGCCGTTACTTGATCTGCATAAATCCATCCAGTGCTACGAAAAGTCTGACGGAGATCGCAGATGTGTATTTTCCCAAACTCGGGTTCCCGATTTTCAAGCCGAGCCTTCCTCTTTTCTTTCCTTGCCTCGATTGCTCTTCCCCTGTCCTCTCGAGTGGGGACAAATCCCAAGCCGTATCGGTCTTTGTTTTCAGGGATTCTTAGGATTGAGGCAATACCTTCCTGACTTTTCCCTAGTCCTTTTCCTGGCTGATATCCTCCTTTTAGCATGACTCCGCCCACCATTACGGCATTGTTGGATAGGCAGGGTTCTTTAATTGTAAACCCTACGTAAGCGCTATCGACAATTTCCAGTGCCTGAAATGATGTCCCAAGGGCTTCTTCAGCAACTTCAATGTAACTCGTCGATGTTGGCTTGCTCACCAGCAGGTCCTCTTTTCCTGATACGATGATCAACTTATCATCCACTACAAACTTCAGTTTTTGATGCAGAGTTGATGGTACTACCCCGGCAGAATGAATCCAAGGTCTTCCTAACAAGCAAGTATAGATGGGCTTGATGTCCATTACTTGGAAATTAACGGCAAAAGTGAAAGGGCCAATTTGAATCGGCAGCTCAATCTCACCCATTACTTCTCTTCTTGAACCATCAAAGGCTCTCACGAGCACAGAGCTGGGTTTCATATGGGTCTTGTCGATGGATAATTTATCCAAGGTAGATTTTGGCATCACATTCAGGGAGGATCCATTATCTACAAGGACTTTAGCTACAAGATGTTCTTTACACTGAACCGAGATATGTAGTGCTTTGTTGTGTCCTCTACCTTCTGCGGGCATTTCTTCATCATTAAAATAGAGGTAGTTGCATGCGGTGATATTGCCAACTAGGTCGTCGAACTGATTCAAGGTGATATTTTGAGACACATGGGCTTCATTCAGGATTTTCATCAATACTTTCCTGTGACTCTCAGAGTGCATTAATAGGGCAAGTAGAGAAACTCTCGCTGGTGTTCGGTTTAGTTGATCTATCACCTTATATTCACTCTGCTGAATGAATTTGAGGAATTCAGCTACTTCCTCACGGGAGGCTTCTTTCCTGCCTTCTTTCTCTATGTCTCCTTCATCCATTGCAACTCATTTTCCTTTGTTTTGGTCTTTTACCTGTCCCTTTGCAGCTACTTTTATTGGTTCTTTCTTAGGGGCATAAATCTGCCCACTCCGAGTCATCCCGCCTATTCCCACAATGTTGGTAACAGTCGGAACGCTTAGTTGTGTATTACTCCCTTCAACTTGGACTTTTGCATCGTATATCCAAGGAACTGCCTTATCGTCCTTGTACGGAAAAGGAGATGGTACTTGGACAGTAATAGCTTTGGGAGCGTTAGGCATCATGGGTGATGTATTCTTAGAGAATTGAACCACCAAGGGTTTTGGGACCGTGGTGCCCTAACTTTGCGCAGATTGGACCATAGATACTTCTTCTTCTCTCTGAGAGATAACTTGAACTATGTTTGTATCAAGCAGGTTTTGGAGGATACTTTTAAATTCCTCACACTCTTCATTAGACAAAAGATCTTCATCACAGGTCCTGCTGGTATCTGTTCTTTCTATCAAACCAGCCTTGCAAAGTTCGATGAACACTTCTCTGATAGGGGTTTGTATTTCAGCGACATCCTTTATTATGCTTCCTTCGTGCTCATTGTCTATCATGTTTACTGATGCATTCCCAAGGTTAGGTAACGGGTTGTTCCCTACATTGGGATTATTCTCTTGGAAACTCAACCACTTGGCATTTATCAGATCTTGAACTTTGAACTTCATATCCCGACATTCTTCTATGGAGTGGCCTGCTGCCCCAGCATGGTATTCACAGGTGGCGTCTGGGTTATACCATTTTGGGTAAGGTGGTTCCATAGGCTTTTGTGGGCAAGGGACCACCAATGAGTTCTTGAGTAAATGTTGATAGAGATCTTTGTAAGTCATGGGGATTGGATCAAACTGGACCGGCTTTCTCCCTTGAGGGTTGTTAACTCTTGGTTGATTGGGGTTCTGACCTCCTTGACCATCAGAAGCAAATGGTGTCATTTGGACAGGAGACTTAGGCGTGATAGTTGCCGTAACGTATAGAGGGGCACTACTCACCGCGTTAGTTTCTCCTTCTTTCTTTCTCTTGACGAAGGGCTTCTGAGTGTTGGATGATGAAGTATTATTATGGATCTTCCCATTTTGCATCCCCATTTCCACGCGTTCCCCTATGACAATCAAATCAGAAAAGTTTGAGAACATACTTCCAATCATCATATCATAAAAGGGAGATTGGAGCGTGTCAATGAACGTGTCAATCATTTCTTTGTCCAACAAGGGTGGTTCCACCTGAGCAGCCATGCTTCTCCATCTTTGAGCATATTCTTTATAACTCTCACTGTCTTTTTTCTTCATGCTTTGTAACTGATTACGGCTGGGAGCCATGTCCATATTGTACTTATATTGTCTGATGAAAGCATTAGCTAAATCATTCCACGAGTTAATTTTAGACCGTTCAAACTGCATGTACCATCGCAAAGGTGCCCTCGTCAAGCTTTCTTGGAAGAAGTGAATCAGGAGTCTGTCATCATTAGAACAGAAAACCATCTTTCGGTAATACATGACTAGGTGGCTTTTGGGGCACGTTTCTCCCTTATACTTGTCAAACTCGGGTACCTTGAATTTCGCAGGTATAACCACATCGGGGACCAAACACATGTCCGAAGCTTCAAAACCTATGTGATTTGCCCCTTCAATTGCCTTTAGTCTCTCTTCAAATATATGAAGCCTTTCTTTGGCTTGAGCATCTTCTTGGGGGGTAATGATAGGTGAAAAATTTTGAGTATTCGTGTTCTGCGAAGTCCCATTATTTAGAGGCGCATACCCTTGTGTGGTGTGGGTGTGCGTTTCATTTTCTCTTGGCTGACCTTCGTCTTATTCCTCTTCGGACCGCTCCGTTTCCGATGTCCTCCTTGCATGTAAGGCTTCCAACAAATCGCATAGCTTATCTATCCGTGTACTCATTCGGTCAAGCTCCCCTCTCATGGCCTGTTGATTTTGCTCTAATGCGTCCATGAGTCTAGCTTGGGATCTCGTTCTGTAAGGATGCAGTTTCTTCGTATTTATTTTCTGAATTATGAAGGATACTATGAGTATGGATGAATGGTTTATGTTATGCCATGATTATGTATGCTATGCAAGATGCTCATTCATTTACTTAATTTGTTTTATTTTATTGGTTTGTTGGAGGATCACAAAACCTTGCAAATGTCTTATCGGGTCGCTGCATATTGCGGAAACATATTATCTTATTAAAAGGAAATACAATAATCCAAACTAACCCGAAGGGCTTACAAAATTGAGAAAGAAATGGAAATTGCATGAACACATAAAAAAATAAAAGGAATATGGCCTTCAACGATCTCGTCTGATTTGTCTCTCCAACTCCTCCACCAAACTCTTGCAGTATTCTAGGAAATTCATTATCTTCCCTGGTAAAGGTCGGAAACCTATTGCCGATTCTGCTTCTTCCAAGAGTTCTGGCATATCTTGGATACCTCTATTTGCAAGCCAGACTAGCTTAGAGCAACGATCCATCCAGTATTTAGTTTCCTTATCAAACCAAATAATGACTTCTCGCTGATTGTCAATCTTCCCTTGCATGTTGAGGACCTTCTCACGTTCTTCCTCAAGATCTATGTGGTAGCCTATGAACTTTTCTTCGGCGATTCTCCTTTCTTCCTCAAGTCGGGCTTCGTGCAATTGCATGGTATTTTTCAACTGTTGTACTGAGTCTTCAATTTGTCTTTGCAAAGCCCTACTAGCCTCTCTAGAATCAGCCCACATTTTCCTCAGATTGCCCTTTTCACAGAGAACTAGATCTAATTCTTTTTTCATCAAGTCTAATTGTTGGTTTGCAGCTTTTAAACAACCTTGAGTCTGGAGCCGATTTGCTTTTTCAGCCTTGGCCTTCTTCTGGGATCCTTCCAAAGATTCAGTTTTTCTATTACATTCATCTTGCAGGACTTCTATATCCAGATATGCCCTTTTCAAATTCTCCCGGAGAAGCTTCCTCTCCTCTTCCACCTTTTCTAAGGCTAATTTTAACTCTTCCACTTCTTCATTCTCAGCAGGGGGTGGAGGCGGCACTTCGGGAACCAAAAATGTGTTTTGGAAAGGCAGCTTGACTTGCTGAACTCTTGCTACAACCCATTGGCGGTATTTTTCATCTGCATGAGTACTCTTGCGCCCTAGTATTCTTTTGATCGTTTTCTTCCAAGCTCGACATACCCTTGTGAACAATGCCAAATCCGAGGAGCCCCGATCATGTATAATGAAAGCGGGTACCTCTTCTTCAGCAGGTTCACCCAGCATCAGGGCACCGAGTTGTCTTAAAGCCAGAGTAGAATTGTAGTTGATGCAGCCTATGGTCCCAATGAGGGGTACATTGGGAAAATCTCCACACCGACAGATTACCTCCTTTATCTCTTGTTCTCTGGAATACCATATTATGGACTCTTCACTGAGACTCAATAAATAAGTAGCCCACCCTGCATTGCTCCTAGGACCAAAGGGATGCCCCCTTTTTACCAAATGATTTTTTAGCCATAAGTACAAGACAGGGACACAACAACGAATCCGACCTCCTTTTTTCTCGTGGCGCATATGAAGCTCATAGTATAGGTCTGCGAGGACGGCGGTAGTGGGGTCCATACCTCGAGTTTTAAATGCTATGAAGGTGTCAATAGCTGTTTCGTCCACAAAATGATCAACATGAGGAAATAGGACTACACCAAAGATAATAAGGGCTACCACATCCATGCATTCCTTTAATTTCCCAGCATCATGAAGGTCCTTAACCTTTCCTTCCAGGAAGCCCCTGGAGAAGCCTTTGAAATCTTCTTCTACCTTCACCGCGAGCGTCAAGTCCTCTTTAGGGATGCCTAAAACATCAGCAATGGTACTCATAGCTGGGGGATGCTTTGTATGGCGATACAGACCATTTTTCTTTTCTGGAAAGCCCAAGATTTTTCGGTATTCCTCCAAGGTTGGCGCCATTTGGAAATTCTTGAACGTGAAGCATCTTAGGGGAGGATCATAGAATTGGGCCAATGCTGTTAAGGCTCCCACTTGTACGTCCACGTTCAATAAGTCCAAAATATTCCCAAATTTCCCCACGAAGCTAATCCGATCCACTTGTACCCAATTCTCAGCTATGAAGTCAACCAACGTTCTTAGATGCATCAAACGGGGAGGTTCAATCTTGAATTTCAGAGTATTTCTCCTCTCTAAACCCACAACTGCGCTTTCCGAAGACATTTGCACTAAAGTTTTTTTTGTTTTGAAATTTCCAACAAACCTGGGTGAAACGGGGAATTAGTGTTATGGCATGTACATGAATGGGTATGATCGTGTTTATTATTGTAATTTCAAAAATGGAAAAAAGAAAAGAAAGAAAGGACCGTATTTTATTTTATTTATGAAGGTACAAAAAAAATACTCTTATTTTTTATTTTTATTTTATAAGAAGCTTATAACCTATATGATGTGTTTTTTTTTTAAAAAACATGGCATTTATTCTTTGGAATAGTGGAGTAAGCTCCTAAACAAAAGTTCGTATTTCGAAAAACCAATTTGGAAATATTATTTCTGAAATAAATTAGTAATAATAAGTAAACAAATAAAAGTGGTAGGGTAAGCTCCTTTTGTGACCAAGGTTGGAAATTTCTAAAAGAGGATCTAGGGATTATATAAAGTGTCTTTCCATTGGGCGGATTCAAGATATTAATCTAAAAGGTCCCTAAAGCCAAGGGTCCCATTTGAAAATGTTACCACCAATAATAAGTATATTATTAAAGGATGGTTTTTTTTTCAAATAGAGCCAAACTCTAGGTGAGGTTTTCATAGGAACCCACTGGCCGTACGTCCAGCAGAGCACCCATTACGCAGCCTCTTCTAACTTAAGGTTCACTCGGGCCCGGGTATAGGGCACCCACTCTTAGTGTGTGAATAAAGTGTATAAAGTGAAGTGTGTGAAGGAGCAAACTTAAAACTACCCGCTGCAAAATAAATGAAACAATATATACATGGTAACTATCCTAATGTTCAATATGCATATAATCAAAATAAACAAACTAAACAAGGATACAAACAAATAAGATAAGACAAAAATAAATAATCTGAAAAAATAAAAAATTTAAAATAATAATATTAATAATAATAATAATAATAATAATAATAATAATAATAGTGATAAATAAATAAAAGAAAAAATAAAAAGAAAAGGAAACAATTTACATTGAAGGCAAACAAACAATTCAAACAATCAATAGGCCTAACTCTCTAAACTCCCCAGTGGAGTCGCCAGCTGTAGCAACCACACCAAAATTTCAACGGAGCCGCCACCAATATTTTAATTTTAATAAGAAAACATTGGAAAACCTATTTTTGAATATATTTTTTAATTTAACGATGAAAAAGGTCTTTGAACCAGATTTAGAGCCCGGGAGTTGGTTACGTATAGAGAAAGTACTAGCACCCCTAAGACGCCCATAAAAATGGTACCTTTAATTGTTTTTTAAAAAAAAGTTGCTTGCCTTAAAAATTGATTTCCAAAATGTTTTAAAAGAGGATCATGAAAAGATATAAGCACAGTAATGATATTTTCCATAGTCATAAATATTATAAAATATTAACTGATGGCGTATTTATTTAATTGAGGTAGTAATCTAATTAATATTTGATTTTTGTCACTTTTTATTTGGGGAATCAGAAAAGAAATAAAAAAAACCTAAAATTTTAATTAACTAAACCTACTTCACATGTTTCCTTCTAAAAATATAATTTTTTTTATTGACAATTAGCAAATATGATCCCGGTCTTGATTCCTTTAGTTACCCAAAAAAAATCTTGTTTTTATTTTATAAAAATTGTTTTTTTTATTTTACAGGGACACATATTTTATTTTTATACCCAGATTTATGCCTTATTTACGATTATGACACTTAAGTTATTTGCAATTTGACCCTTTAACCTGGATTTGGCCCCTTTGGAAGGCCAAATCCCGTAACCCTAATTTACACAATTTTTCAGAACACAGAACGCAGGGGACGATGAAGAAACTGAATCAATAACAAGCAACAATCATTAAAAAAATAAGATGAAATCACATTTTAATACAATTCATAGGTTCAGATCAAAGTCCAGATTAAGATCAAACCAAACAAATGTGCATAAACAGAGCACTGCGAATTTACAGAAAAGAGGAGGAAGAAGAGAAAAAAAACCTGAACTCATAGCTTTGATCCAAAAAAAGAAAGGATAAAATTCAGAACCCTAAAATTCTAATAGTGTTTAAGAAAAAAAAAATTAAAACTCTCCCTCACGCCTTGCTTCAACTTCCTTGGAGATTTCTTGCTCTCACTCTCTCTGCGTGCCCCTTTTGCCTTCAGAAGGATGGGTATTTATAGCCTTTATTCTTGACTCTGAGCCCTTTCGAATTCAAATCCAACTTTCCTTATCCCTGCAAAACAGAATATGAAAATAAAAAACAGATAAAGATGTGATTTTGTAAACGAAAAAAAAAAATACTCCCTTTTCTGAGGCCTATTCGGATCTTGGTGAGATGAAGATGAGATGAGGTATGGAAAGAGGTGGGTATGGCCACGGCATGGGGGATAGGGTTTGGTGTTTGAAAGGAGAAAGGATAAGAGATGGAAAGGAAATCGTGATTTGGGGCGAGATAAAGGGGAGGCCGCGGCTTGGTTGATGGAGAATATGAGGATTAGGGTTTGGTGTTTGAAAGGAGAAGAAGAGAAGAGATAGGGAAAGGGGAAGATATGGCCGAGATAGGGGTAGAAGGACGAGGAGATAGAGAAGAAGATAGGGTTTGAAGAGATGAGGTTGAGAGGGAGAAGAAGACGAACGGCGCTAGGGTATGGGAGAAAGGAGAGGCCTTGAGGAGAATGAGGATGAGGGTGAGAGTTGGGCGTAATGTTTTAGGGTTATTAGGTTAGGTTTTTTTTTAGGTTAAAATGGGTTGTGCTGCGCCTGTGAGTGGGTGGGCCAAGTAGGGTGATGGGCCGCGCGAGCTGCTTGGTCAAGGTGGGTCAAAAGGTCTTGAGTGAAAGAAGCGGGGTGCAGGAAGCAGATGGCAAGGAAGGAGTACGCAGGGGCTGTATTGGAGAAAATGGGAGGTGCAGCGAATAAATAGGACATGGGCTGCATGCATTATTGGCTTGGGCCATCCTTTGGCTAAATGCTCTTGGCACCTCCCACATTGCAATTGGCACCCTCCCTTCTTAAAAAAATAATTTTCCCTTTTTCTTTTCTTTTCTTTTTTTCTCTTTTTTTAAACTTTTTATTCTTTATTATAGAACAAAATATTGTTTTGTTTACTATTACTACTACTAATTAATTAAAATAAATAATGATAATAATAATAAAAAAATAAAATTAAAATTAAAAAAGCCGGACAACGCGTATTTTTATGATGCGTTATTTAGCGTTAATTAGTACGTTTTGCCGTATTTATGCTATAATAAGCAATTGATTGTTCTTTAAGTAAGTGATTTAATTAAATCAAGAGTTAATATAAATGAGAATTAATATTTTTATATTGATTCATGGTTTGAATATCGTCGAAAAATTCTAATGAAGTTTCGTCGCGTTTCAAATTGCCAGGCAGTTTCTGCCGCAGATAAAATTTAAAATGAGCCCCGATTTCAATGAAAATCGAATCGTATCTTGTTCTAAGTGTTTTTGAGTGATTATTATTGTTATTAGTAATTATGAAATAATATTATCACGCGGAGAATTAATTCCTCGCGAATTAATTTTTCGGGATTTTATCGGCGAGAAATTAATCGGTTTTGCGGTTTCTCGTCGCCGTGTTTTTAAATCTTGAGACTCTAGATTATAGGGTAACCTTGAGAGAAGTGAGATTAGATGGGTTAAAGTGAGTGATGTGATTAGCATCTTTTAAAGTGATTTAAGTGTCACATGTGTGTGGTTTTTATTTTAAAAACTATTACTTAATTTATTTTTATTACTACTAATTATGCCTTATTATTTTTTTTAAGTTTATAAAAGAAGGGAACCCCCCCCATTCAGCTGCTCTAACTCGTGACCCCCACCCCCACTCTCTCATTTCCTCTCTTTTACTTTCTTCTTGAAGAAGCCAAGAGCTTCATGACTTCCATAGCCAAAAACCTTCAAATCCGTTGAGTTTTTCAACTAGCTTTCTTCATCAAACATGTTCCAAATCATCACCGCAACTTAGTTCTTCATTCTAATCATCATCCAAGTAAGAAAAACAGAATTTTTCTCCTTATTTTGCTGCTGGAAATCGTGATTTTCTCCCCCACTTTTAGTCTTGATTTTTGCTTCCAAACTTTGTGTAACGACCCGTTTCCAGATCGTTACGAAACCAAAAGAAACCTATATGTGACGCGTTTTAAAAACGGTACTCTTGTGCCCTTTAGAAAAATGCGGTATTTTTTTTTAAAAAACAATAGTGCCCGTAAAGCACACACAGAGTACTTACAGCGTTTCGAAACATGGTGCAACTAGGGCACAAGACTCAAATGCTGATAAAGCATACATGCATAAATACGTAAGTCATATACACAGTATGTGCAAAATAACAGAGTAGAAAATGTGTAAAGAAATACACCTATGGTATGATGACCCTCAAGAGAGCAACCATACCCTGGGGGTACTTCCGGCAGACACCCGCGCAGGGGGCTGCTCCAAAAGCAGAACCACCAGTCTACCCTGTCTTAGTAAACCATCACAAGCCCAACCGGTCACCAACCAATCAGACACAAAGGTATATATGTATATATATATACTACAGTCCTCCAAAAAAAAACATAACAGCAAACAACGATCAACATGCAATCAAGACAAATAATGATCGTTGCCCGAATCCTCGAAGGGGCCCTCCTCGCCATCGTCCACCAACTGATCTTCTGCGTCCTCGCCATCGCCTGGGTAACCATCATGGATTGAAGGCACCACGGGAAAGGGTCAACTTCTCAACAATTCAAATATAGCAGTTCACAGACAATAAGCAACAACAGTGTATACAGTTCAATTCAAATACTCGCTCATGACTCAACTCACGACTCATCTCACAACTTATTTTCTCTCGACTCGACAATTTTTTCGGAAAGCAGACGCCGATCCATCCACTGAATACCAACCGTAGCTTTGGGATCCTCGCTCTCCCTAGGTAAGCAGCTCCGGTTCCTTAACGCTGCAACGCCTAGCTAATCCACCATGAACAAAGGGGACCTAGCACCCTTAGTTGTCCCGCTCACAGCTCAAAAACGTCTCGACGACTCGACAATGCTCTCAGACTCGATGAACAATTCGCCGCATACGATATTCAAAGAGTTATACGCAAGATTATTTGACCGCATATCAAATAATAAGAGCATGCTTAATATGAAGAAACGCAATTCAACAACTTAAGCAATAAAAGCAGCTTGCATGAAGAAACGCAATTCAATGATACAAACAGCATAAGCAATTCACAGCATTATTCAACTGCATATTAAATAATTGCACAGCTCAACAACAACAGACGGCAATCAACTCATAGAATTCATCCCTCTGCAACTCGATGGAGTTCACAGAGAGGAACAAACAAGTGTGGGGGGTTGGGGACAGCTGCCAACCACTTGCAGACAAACCCACTAAATAATCAGTATATCAAAAAAATAAAGTGAAGGGGTACAAGACCCTCACTTCGAACCCTGAGGTTCTCAGACTTCTTCACATAAACACTTGAAATTAAATTCTAACAATATCCAAAAGTTGCCCTTACACAAGGACATACAAAAATAAAAGCCTACAATGTCTAGAAGTGCCCTTACGCTAGCATACTATGAAAGTATTAATGTGAAGCGCCCATACCACAGGCTGTCACTAACGTGGCTCTGACTTCTGCAGGTCCACGTCACTCGATCTCCGATAATACGATCCCTATTACCATGAACAACTTAGCACGTATCTATAAATATTAACTTAAACTTAGGCTCTCAACCTAACCCTTTTTCTAACCAAGCATCCACAAAATTTTACTTCTAACTACTAGAAAACAATTAAGGATTTTGAATCAAAATCACTTTTCTTGAAAATTAACTAATACATAACACTTTAACGTAAAAAAATGCTAACTTTTAAAGAATCCTTTTTCTTGAAATCTTAAGCATAACACATAATCAATTAATCATTTTGCACATTCAAGCTTCACAACAACTTCACAATTAAAATCTTCCTTCCAATAACCTCCTTGGCCTCTCGGCCATGATCCTCTTCTTCTTTAAAATTTTTTTGCAAAAACTCCTTTTCATCACTACTAACATTTTTCACACCAATCAACCATATTTAAGGTAGCGCACATCAAACCTTATCTAAGCATCATTCACACCCATATTTGAAACAAGTTGTAAAGCATTTTTCAAATCAATTTTTCATTTCAAAAACTCAATACTTACAACCATTAAATTCACTAACATGCTATACATCATACAATGCATGGCTAACCATTTAAACTAAATTACAAAGTTCTCAAAACTCATTTCCAACTTTTTCAAGAATAAGTATTTTCCCAAAAATACTTTCAATCAACAAGATCCCAATTTCAAGAATCCTAAGGCATTTAATACATTGCCAATATCATGCTAAAAAAAATATGTTCATGCCAAATTAAAATAAAGAACAACCTAATCATGCTCATATATCAATCTAGTCCTACATAAACTAATTTTTGCATAAAACATAAACTTCACTCATGCCAATTCATGCATACAAGTTCTAATAACCTTAAAAATAATTCTAATAACTTTGTTAAGCATCTAACACATATTTGAACATCATATCCTCAAGTTCTCATAGTTCAAGAATTGAAAAAATGCTAAAACTATCATGTTACACATAATCAATTTAAACAACCACTAAATTCAACACATAAGCACTTCCAATAACACAATTAAACATCTAATTAGTTGATTCTTTAAGGATCACACCATTTCCCTCTTTTTCACACTTAGGGTTTTCACCCTCAAGTACCAAGAGAAATTAGAGATGTTCATCTCCTCATATTCATCATCAACTACTCAAACAACATCACAAATCAATTAAACTGAAACAACAATTTAAGCAACACAAAGGGGGGAAGGTATGGCCCTGTTTTGGCTTCATTTAGGGGTGGAAAAATTCTGTTTTTCTCCCCAAATAATTGCTAAGAAGAGTAGCTAAGACAAAGGGGAGGATAACCTAGCAAGAAATCAAGTTTTGGAAGCAAAAATCAAGTGTATAAAAAGGGGGGTTGATGGCGCACAAAAACAGAATTTTGGTGGGAGAAAAATCTGATTTTCTTCTTACCCAAATGGTGTAGATGATGAGGAACTATGTTGAGGTGATGATTTAGAACAACTTTGATGAAGGAACCTTGCTCAAAAACTCCAAGGAAATGGAGGTAGCTTCAATGGCTTTGTCTTGTTCAAGGAGAGGAAAAAGAAGAAGATGAGGGTTTTCTTTGGGAGGAAGAAGGCGTGAGATTGGGCTGAAATGGGGCTTCACATAGCCTTCATTTCCTTTCTTTTATAATAAAAAAAAATAAGCATAGTTAGTAGGAGTAGTTGAATAAAAGATTTTTTTAAAAATAGTCACACAACTAATGACACCTAGCAATTTTTATGAGATGTTAAACATATCACCTAATCTTATCCATCTAATCTCACATCTCTCATGATTACCCTCTAATCTAAAGTCTTAAGATTTAAAAACACGGCGACGAGAAACCGAAAAACCGATTTGTTTCTCGCCGGAAAAATCCCGAAAAATTAATTCGCGAGGAATTAATTCTTCGCGTGATAATATTATTTCATAAATAATAAAAATAACAATAATCACTCAAAAATAGTCTCAACAAGTTACGATTCGATTTTCATCGAAATCGGAGTTCATTTAGAATTTTATCTCATGATTTAAATCGCCTTACGATTGAAACACGATTTAAACTTCATAGAATTTTTGACGATTTTCAAACCATGAATTAATATAAAATATTAATTCTCAAATTTAATTTAATCTTGATTTAATTAATACACTTTCTCAGAGAACAAGAAATTGCTTTATTATAGCGTAAATACGACAAAATACACTAAATAACGTTAATTAACGCATAAAAAAAAATACGCGTGTTACACTTTGTCAAAATACTAGGTTATTCTCTCTACTATATTACCTATGTTTCTAACCATTTGAATGAGAAGAAAAATCAAGTTTTCCTCCCCCAGACCACTGTTCAAATCAGCGCCCAAAACCCTCCCCTTTTGATTACTTGATTTGTTTGTTTCTAGTTTGAATTAATTGATGTTTATGTGTTGTTTTGTTGGTTGTTGACGATTAGAAAGAGATGAAACATCATGAACCCCTTTCTTGATGATTTAGGGTGAAACCCTAAGTGATAAAAGAGGGGAGAAATGTTGTGATCCTCTCCAATCATGTAATTGATGGTTTATATGAGTTAGTGGAACTTGTTTGATGTTGATTTAGGTTGTAGTTTAAATTGATTATGTGTAACATGATAGTTTTAGCAATTTTTCAATTCTTGAACTATGAGAATATGAAGCTATGATGTTTGATTATGTGTTAGATGTTTAATAAAATGATTAGAATAAGTTTTAAGGTTGTTAGAATTTATATGCATGTATTAGCTTAAGTATTAGTTGTGTTTTGAGTAAAATTGGTTCTTGAGGGACTAGAGTAACATGTAAGGAAATGATCCATTGTTCTTTAAATTCTTGACATGGTGATGGCAAGATTTAAGTGTTTAAGGATTTTTGGAATTTAACTAAATGATAGAACTCTTGTTTTGGGACTAATTTGTAGAAATTGGACTATGAGGCTCGTGAACTAGTTTCGAAAATGACTTGTTTTGAAAAAGAAGGCTATGGAAAGGTATGAAATTGTTATGGCAATTATTTTAGAAACATAACTTTGGATATGCTTGAGTATGTTTAGTAAAGGTTTGATGCTTTAATGCTTTGAAGTATGTTTGGAAGTGATTTGGAATTGTTGTAACCATGGAAAGAAGATTTTGCAAAAAAAAAAAAAAAATTGGAGTGTTTTTATTCTAAAGCTCCACTTAATTCAAGTATGTTAATAATTTGAAATGTTTGTTTGAGTTTTGGTTAGGAAAGGGGTTAGTTGAGAGCTAAGTTCTAATTTTTCCTATGCTAAGTTGTATTTGGTAATAGGAATCGTAATACCGGTGACCGAGCGACGCGGACCCGAGGACGTTGGAGCTACGCAAGTGACAGCTTGTGGTAAGGGCAACTTTAGATATTTTTAGGCTTTCGTTATTTAATTATTTTATTAAATACGAAGAAGTCTGAGAACTCTACGAGTTCGAAGTTAGGGTTTTCGAACCCCTTCGTTATTTTATTATCGTGCGGTCACCATATTCCGAGTCATTCGTGGGTGAAAAATGGTGCGGTTGGTCTTCTGGCCCCAACCCCCCACTTGTTTGTGCCTCTCTGTCAATTCCATCGAATTGCAGAGGGATGGATTCCATATTGACTGTCGACTGTTGCTGCTAAGTGTGATTATTTGAGATGAGATGCTTATGTTATTTATCTCTGATGGATTGAGTTATATTGCTATGTTGCTTATGCTGTTGAACTGAATTATATTATTATAATTATGCGAATTGTTCATCAGAGTGCGAGAGTTGGTCGAGTCGTTGAGTCGTTGAGACGTTTTTGAACTTGAGCCGATTCACCTAGGGTGCGAGAATCCCCTAAAAGGCTACGGCTGGTGTTCGGTAGTGAATGGCTAGACGTTAGTTTTACCGGGACGTTTTTGAGCTTGCGTCGATTCACCTAGGGTGCGAGAATCCCCTAAAGGCTACTACCGTGTTCGATAGGGAATAGCTAGGCGTCGTAATGCTAATGGAACCTGAGCTGAATGTCCTAGGGTGAGGAGAGAGCCCAAGGCTACGGCTGGTATTCAGTGGATGGATCCGTGTTACTTCCGGTATGTGGCGAAAGTGTTGAGAGAATGAGTCTTGATTTGGGTCTTGAGTCGCGCTTGTGAATTGTATACACTGTTGTTTGCCTACTGCTTTATGCTTTGGTTGATTTTGATTATTTGAGAAGTTGACCCTTTCCCGTGGTGCTTTCAATCCATGATGGCTACCCAGGTGATGGAGAAGAGTATACCGATCCCGGCGATGTGGACTTCATCGGAGATTATCTTTGACTTTCCCGATATGGAGCTGCCCACGGCGTTGGAGTTTGATCCCATCTCTCGCTGTGTTGTATACATGGGGGATGTTGTACAAACCTTCAGGGAGGGCAGTATGGTTATGAGGCAGGAGGTGACGAGATGTACAGTGAGCTTCCCGATTCGGACTACGCAGGTGATTGAGGCTTGGAGGGCTACACAGAGGGAGGAGGCTATGCCAGACTCTTCCTCATCTCCAGAGAGACCGACTGAGGTTCCTAGAGCGACGGTTACCAGGATTTTGTCACGCGGACGTGGTTGAGGACCCCGGGTGAGATGGACCGCTCGTAAGAGCGTGATTAGGCGAGGATCTGCAGGAGCGTCGACCTCGAGGGCAGCTGCTACACCGATTCTTCCAGTGGGACCGAGTTCCCCTCCTGTGGATAGGGTTCCCACCCCACCAGTGGATCGACCCCCTGTTTGTATGGTGTGTGGAGAGGCAGATTGCTTGGGTGCACGGTCTGATAACGATGTGACTATAGGAGAGTACGTGCCGAGTGATGTGCCAGAGGATGTACCAGCTGCAGCACCCTTCATCGACTTGACAGGCGAGGACCCGATGGAGGACGAGGAGGAGGAGGAGGATCCATCGGAGGATCGGGGCAGTGATTTGTAGATGCGGTGTTCTATGACTGTGTTGTGTTTCTTTTTTTGGATGACTGTAGTGTATATGCATCTTTTGTGTACAGTGGGTTGGTGACCGGTCAGGCTAGTGATGTTTTGCTAACAGGGTAGACTGGTGGTTCTACTTTTGGAGCAGCCCCCTGCGTGGGTGTCTGCCGGGAGTACCCCCAGGGTATGATTATTCTCGCAAGGGTTTTCATATCATAGGTGTATTCTCTCATACATTTCTACTCTGCTTTATTTTGTACGCACTGTGTATATTGACTATGTATGTTTATGCGTGTATGCATTTCTAGTACGTAACTTGTGTCCTAGATGCACCATGTTTCGAAACGCTGTAAGTACTATATGTGTGCTTTACTGGCACTATTGTCCTTTAAAAAAAATATATACCGTATTTCCTGAAGGACACAAGAGTACCATTTTTAAAAATCCATCACATACATGTTTAGTTTTAGTTCAGTAGCGGTCCGGAAACAGGTCGTTACAATTTGCAATTGCCTTGTACGTTTTTGTCTTATGCTAAAGGTGTCACCTTTGCATCCTCGTACATCAAAATGAGCGCACAAAATCAAATTCGAATTCCGTTCCAGAACAGTCTGAGGCTAAGAGCAAAAACGTGATCATCACGTGCTTCATTAAAGAGATCAGACGCTCGCTCAGAACAGAGGACGGACGCTCGTAGCAATTGAGTGTTCCACGTGTCAAGAAGCCATACTGCTGGACGCTTGCTATTAACAAGACGCTGAAGTGAGTTCAGAAGCTGACACTAGTGGATTGTAATCAATTCTTTTGTAAATTTCTTCTTCTTCCTTGAGTGATTTGTACATATATAAATGAAACTTTTGATACCTGTACACTCAAAGATATGTTAGAAGATAAATTGTTCTCTTGAGAAATATTTTGTTATCATCAAAATTAATGAGGGTCTAAACTTCTCAATCGTTTAGGTTCCAACAATTGAACGTGAACACAAGAAGGGGGGTTGAATTGTGTTGAAAACTTTTCGCAAACTATACGTAAAAACTTCAACACAAGTTGTTCAAAACTGTTTTGTATATCAGATGCAGAGAATTAAACAGGACCGGATGCAGAAATTTAAACAGTTTATAAAAACTTGTTTTACTGAGCAAGGTAAAGATAAATAATGTAAAGCAGTAAAGGATGAGACTCAGAGATTTATACTAGTTCACCACCAACTGGTAGTTACGTCTAGTTCCTTCGTTCCCGAAGGATTTTCCACTATAATCAACTGATTACAATTTCCTCAAGAGTATTCTACTGTCACAAACTTGACAATACTCTCAACTTCTCAAAACGACTCAGTATAGTCAAGCCTTTGAGGAACAGAGCCTTAACTAGGCCAAATACAGTTTTACAAAAAAAGATTATGCTTTTGATAACAATCAAAATAACTCTCACAGAGAGGATGAAAAGATTAAGCTCAAAACAGAATAGCTTTCTAAAAGAAAGTATAAGATGCTGAGTTCAGTTCTATGTAGACCAGAAACTTGGCACGAAGCTTGATTGTTCACTTGAGTAATATTGCTTTCAGAATGAAGTTTCTTCACAGTTTTTCTAACATTTCTTCAATGAATACCTTGGGGTATTTATAGGAGTCTTCAAGGATATTACCGTTGCAGTAAAAATATCTCCTTTCCATTGAGTGAGGTAATTTGAAATGTAGTCCTTTTCTTCCTTTCCAGAGAATATCAGAATAGTACACATTACTGTTTTCGTACTATCTGTAATTTGCAATTGCCTTGTACGATTTTTGTCTTATGCTAAAGGTGTCACCTTTGCATCCTCGTACATCAAAATGAGTGCACAAAATCAAATTCGAATTCCGTTCCAGAACAGTCTGAGGCTAAGAGTAAAAACGTGATCATCACGTGCTTCATTAAAGAGATCAGACGCTCTATCAGAACAGAGGACGGACGCTCGTAGCAATTGAGTGTTCCACGTGTCAAGAAGTCATACTGCTGGACGCTTGCTATTAACAAGACGCTGAAGTGAGTTCGGATGCTGACACTAGTGGATTGTATTCAATTCTTCTGTAAATTTCTTCTTCTTCCTTTAGTGATTTGTACATATATAAATGAAGCTTTTGATACCTGTACACTCAAAGATATGTTAGAAGATAAATTGTTCTCTTGAGAAATATTTTGTTATCATCAAAATTAATAAGGGTCTAAACTTCTCAATCGTTTAGGTTCCAACAATTGAACGTGAACACAAGAAAGGGGGTTGAATTGTGTTGAAAACTTTTCGCAAACTATACGTAAAAACTTCAACACAAGTTGTTCAAAACTGTTTTGTATATCGGATGCAGAGAATAAAACAGGACCGGATGCAGAAATTTAAACAGTTTATAAAAACTTGTTTTACTAAGCAAGGTAAAGATAAATAATGTAAAGCAGTAAAGGATGAGACTCAGAGATTTATACTAGTTCACCACCAACTGGAAGCTACGTCTAGTCCCTTCGTTCCTGAAGGATTTTCCACTATAATCAATCGACATAATTTCCTCAAGAGTATTCTTCTGTCACAAACTTGACAATACTCTCAACTTCTCAAAACGACTCAGTACAGTCGAGCCTTTGAGGAACAGAGCCTTAACTAGGCCAAATACAGTTTTACAAAAAAAATATTATGCTTTTGATAACAATCAAAATAACTCTCACAGAGAGGATGAAAAGATTAAGCTCAAAACAGAATAGCTTTCCAAAAGAAAGTATAAGACGCGGTGTTCAATTCTATGTAGACCAGAAACTTGGCACGAAGTTTGATTGTTAACTTGAGTAATATTGCTTTCAGAATGAAGTTTCTTCACAGTTTTTCTAACATTTCTTCAATGAATACCTTGGGGTATTTATAGGAGTCTTCAAGGGTATTACCGTTGCAGTAAAAATATCTCCTTTCCATTGAGTGAGGTAATTTGAAATGTAGTCCTTTTCTTCCTTTCCAGAGAATATCAGAATAATACACATTACCGTTTTCGTTCTATCTGTTATTTGCAATTGCCTTGTACGATTTTTGTCTTATGCTAAAGGTGTCACCTTTGCATCCTCGTACATCAAAATGAGCGCACAAAATCAAATTCGAATTCTGTTCCAGAATAATCTGAGGCTAAGAGCAAAAACGTGATCATCACGTGCTTCATTAAAGAGAGCAGACGCTCGCTCAGAACAGAGGACGGACGCTCGTAGCAATTGAGTGTTCCACGTGTCAAGAAGCCATACTGCTGGACGCTTGCTATTAACAAGACGCTAAAGTGAGTTCGGATGCTGACACTAGTGGATTGTATTCAATTCTTTTGTAAATTTCTTCTTCTTCCTTGAGTGATTTGTACATATATAAATGAAGCTTTTGATACCTGTACACTCAAAGATATGTTAGAAGATAAATTGTTCTCTTGAGAAATATTTTGTTATCATCAAAATTAATGAGGGTCTAAACTTCTCAATAGTTTAGGTTCCAACAATCTCCCTCTTTTTGATGATGACAAATATCCAAGGTTGATGAACAATTTAATTTCAAAATAACATCAAGGGTCTCCCCCTGAATTTAACAATTTTGATATATAAGAGCAATTTAGGTATTAAGGTGATTGTTGATAGACAAATTCATTTAAGTGATCGCAAAAATACATAGATGAATCAAAGCATATTTTTAACAAAGTGAGATCGGATGCTGATTTTCATTTTATCAAAAAGATTTTCATATTACCAATTTTATTGATCATTGTTAGATTATTGGGTCAATGAATATCAATGCAGTTAATAGATATTAGAGCAATGAATAACCATACAAATGCTATGTATGAAATGATATGCATGATAAATTCAGTTTTAGTGTATTCATCGGACGGTGAATTTGTTAATCAGACTTTCACGTGTTCATCAGACCTTTCTTTTACTTCTTTTACTCTCCCTTTTGTCATCAGACAAAAAGAGTGTAAAGCACATCATAGTCAAAAAGATGGCTTAGAAAAATTTGAATGTGTATAAACAGATAATCAGATAAAGGTATGTATAGTCAAATAATCAAAAAGAAACACTGAATATATATATAAAAAAAATAAATATGATAGTACCAAAAAAAAAATTTATATCACACAAATTTTTTTTAAGGGTTTAGTGGTGGAGGAGGGATGTTGAGACGTTCATATAGAAGTTTCAGTGCATTCTCCAGCTGAGTGACTTTCAGATTAGTAGCCTTCATTTCTTCAAACTCTGCTTTAGGAATGGTGACCATTTCAACTGCAGGAGTAGAAGTAGAAGGTCCAGCTTCTGGTGCAGGTTTCATCTTCTGATGCTTTGCTAGCACCCAGTTGGAAAGCTTCAGTCTCAAGTCCTTCTTTTGTTGAGCCTTTTGAAAGAATGCATCATTTGGTATAAACCATTTGATGAGACTTCCAAGTTTCCTCTGCTCAGATTCGATCAATTCTTCTCCTTTTCTCCACCTCTTACGGATACAAAGAAATCCATGAAGACCGCTTTCCTATACGTACACGCCAAGAAAGGAAAGCATCAAACTTGTTCCCAGCTTCTTCTCCCCATATCCTTCTGATGAATTCACTTAATGCTTCAGAAGCAAAAGAGATTCCTTCATTTTCTGCCAGGTATAATCCTCTCAGATTTTCTGTGTCATCTTCTGTAAGCACCAAGGGGACGAGGCATGGTAACAAAGCTTTGTCCTTCCATGTCTTCGACCATTGACTCCAAGTGAATCCAATGTCAAAGTGCTTTGTCACAGCAGCCCATTGGACATAAGTCTTCATGCAGTCGAGTGGTCTGATTACTGAGCATCTGAACATATCATCAAAGTAGACTGTTCCCAGATTGATGTCAGTAATTATGCTGATAGTGCCAACTGTTGGAATAGTGGCCTTCTCGGCATTGCAGCAGTTTGAGGAGCCAGTTCTCCATTCATCTTCCTTCAGAGAATTCAGGTAAAACCTTCTGGCATGATCCTCAGAGATCTTGGCAATCGGAAGCTTAGAAAATTCCTTAAGATTATACTTCTTGGGAGCCTTCTCATACTCCGTGAGCCCGATCTTCTTTGAATGGTCGCTTGTCGTGAGCAGGTTCTTTCCTTTTCCTGTGGATAGACCAAGGTAGCCACCTTTGTCATGCAGTACAATCTTCACAGATATAGACGAAGGATCCCCTGAATCGTCTGACATTTCAATCTTCTTCATCTCAAGACAGTGTACCATGAAGGCAGCTTCTTCATCTGTGATCCACCTTCCGCATTCTTCCAATGTGAGCGGTTCAGTTTGTGGTAGGGATCTAGGAAGGTCAACAGAGAAGGGAATTGCTCTGCTACCAGATGCTGGTCTCAATCTTCCTTTAAATGACATCTGAAAGTGGTCTTCTCCATCCTTGAAGGTAGCACTCATCGGAGAGGCAATCTCCAGTCTGGCAGCTCCAGAGGTGAAGGTTTTCAAATGCCATGTAGACGGACGATTGTAGATGCTATGATATATCTCATACTTAACAAACCGTGGTTTGTTAATACATGAGACATTCTTCCTTCCACCAAAGTCTGTAGGTTTATAGGTAATGGTGAGTAAGGTGGGAGTGGTTTTGGTGATTTTATAGGTTTTAGGTGTGTAGGGTTTGAAGGGATTAACGGGAGGTACTTTGAATAACAGGTTAAAGGGATGAGAGTGAAGTTTGGAAATATATGTGGTAAGTGAAGTATTTGAGGAATTTTGTGGTAGGTTAAGGTTGAGTGTAGAGGATGATGGTTGGGTAGGTTTAGGGAGGTAGAGGTTTGTCGGAGGCTCATTCTGGTTTTCTTGGTTTGTGGTTGTGTTTGTGGTTGTGAAACAGACAATTGGGGTGCAGGAATAACATCATGAGCATCAAATCAAAGACAGATACTGATTCATCAGCAGTAAAATCGAGTGCCTTTGGGTTAACCTCTGATGACTTAACCAACCTTCTTTTCGATCCTCTCGTGACAACAACAGCAGGAGGAGGAGGAGGAGGGATGTGCTTCCCTTGACCGGACGATGAAGCATCTTTTTCAGCTGCTGGCCTAAACTGTTTCTCCAAGACCTTTCTGATGGGAATTCTATCCTCATCTTCTGGTTCCTCAACAGTAGGTGCAGGAGCCACCTTCTGTTTTGTTCTTCTTGTCTCCGTTGAAGGAGACTCAGCAGGTCTTTTCACACCAGTCATTGAGCTTCTGGTTGTTTTCTTTTCAGCTTCTCCTTCCTGTTGCTCTATTTTCACTTTCTTGATCATATAGCCAGTTATTAGCTGCATTCTGACCAAACTGTTTACTCCAAAAACTTCTGGACGAACAACAGCGCCAACACCAAAGTATTTTTCTTTTTCTTCTGTGTTGATGGAGTCAGTCAGCTTCTTCACAACGCCGTCTTTAATCATCATAATGGAGAGAAGAACTCCATAAGGGATTACCTTGACGATATTCTTCTTATCGACACTCTTCCTTGAGAAGACAAGGGCATTTATCAGATTGTTGATAATCAACCTTGGCAGATTGATTTTCTTCCCATCCATGTAGTTCCTCATAATGAACTTTTGTTCGTAGTTCACTATGTCGCTTGAGCCAGCCTTCAGAATCACGCTCTTGGCGATGATTTTGTACAGTACTCGGTAGTGGCTTTTCAAGTCTTTGGCCGTGGGAGTAATGTTCTTCTTCTTCAGTTCACGGTAGTTCTCAAACAGGGCTTCGTTGACGTTTTCAAGTCCTCTGTAAGCATCAGCCCAGTTTGCTTCGTAACTGATTCCTTCACACGGACACTTGATCGTCTGAGCAATAGAGTTGATGGTGAAGCGTAGTTTGAAGCCTTTGATGTGTCCTTCTATGATTTCCCCCGGAAGTAAGTACGCATTCCCCCAGAACTCCTTAATAGCATAGCTCAGTACGTCGACTGGTTCCCAGATGAAGTAGTTTTTCCAGCCCAGTTTCTCAAGACCTTCTTCAAAATCAAAACCGTATAGCTTGAAGTTCTCAAAATCAATCCGGTTCTCATTCTGAAGTTTTGCCTCAGAGAAGACGTCGAAAGCAGTAGTGTATTGTCCAACCTTTCTGTCGGCCATTGTAGCAGTTGAAGAGAGGGTGATGGAGGTTTTAGGGTTCGAAAACACAGAGAGAGAGAGAGACAGAGAGAAAGAGAACAGTTTTGCAAGAAAACGCAGAGTGAAGTGATGGAGCGAAAAATGTGGGGTAGTGGGAAAGTTGATAGAAAATGGTACAGTCCTTTTTCAAAAAATCGCTTCGTATTTCCACATAAAAATTAAATCAAAAAGAAAAGAAAAGAAAGATTCGCCTTTTCATTAAATGCAGATGCCAAAAGAAAAGTAAGATCAAGAAAAAGATTTTATCGAAAGACATAAATAATTATGACTCAGTAGATGTGATGAGACGCTTAAGTCCTTAACACGTGTGACACGTGTGGGTGTGCTCGGACGCACGCAACCGATTCACCAGACGATGAGTTATGAAGCACATGACAAATAAGATGCTTATTCATATATATGCTTATGTCATACCAGATGCTGAGATTGTGCATATTATCTGACGCTGAGATTAATCATTCTTCTATAAGATGAAAGTTTAAATTTCTTCTTATAAAATTGAATCTATCTTCAGCAAGGGGTTTTGTAAATATGTCAGCCCACTGATGATCAGTGTCTACAAATTTTATTTCTAGAATACCCTTCTGAACATAGTCTCTTATAAAATGATGCTTAATCTCAATGTGCTTGGCTCGTGAATGCAATATGGGATTTTTAGTAAGACAGATTGCAGAAGTATTATCACAAAAGATAGGAATGTTACTCTCTTTTATCAGATAGACTTCAAGTTGATATTTCATCCACAGAAGTTGAGAGCTGCAACTTGCTGCTGAAATATACTCAGCTTCTGCTGTTGAGAGTACAATCGTGCTTTGCCTTTTGGTTGACCAAGATACAAGATTTGCTCCAAGGAATTGGCAGCTTCCACTTGTGCTTTTTCTTTCAATTCGGTCTCCAGCAAAATCAGCATCACAGAAACCTACTAACTTGTAATCTTTTGATTTCTTATAAAGCAAACCAAGATTAGTAGATCCTTGCATATATCTAAAGATTCTTTTAACAGCACTCAAGTGTGATTCTCTAGGATCTGATTAAAATCTAGCACACAGACAAACGCTGAACATAATATCAGGTCTTGAAGCTGTAAGATAAAGTAGAGATCTAATCATACCTCTGTACATCTTCTGATCTACCTTTTTACCAGTTTCATCTTTACCAAGAATACATGTGGGATGCATAGGAGTACACATAGGTTTGCAATCCACCATTTTGAATTTCTTTAGCAATTCCTTGATATATTTGCAGTGATGTACATATATAAATGAAGCTTTTGATACCTGTACACTCAAAGATATGTTAGAAGATAAATTGTTCTCTTGAGAAATATTTTGTTATCATTAAAATTAATGAGGGTCTAAACTTCTCAATCGTTTAGGTTCCAACAATTGAACGTGAACACAAGAAGGGGGGTTGAATTGTGTTGAAAACTTTTCGCAAACTATACGTAAAAACTTCAACACAAGTTGTTCAAAACTGTTTTGTATATCGGATGCAGAGAATAAAACAGGACCGGATGCAGAAATTTAAATAGTTTATAAAAACTTGTTTTACTGAGCAAGGTAAAGATAAATAATGTAAAGCAGTAAAGGATGAGACTCAGAGATTTATACTAGTTCACCACCAACTGGTAGCTACGTCTAGTCCCTTCGTTCCTGAAGGATTTTCCACTATAATCAACTGATTACAATTTCCTCAAGAGTATTCTTCTGTCACAAACTTGACAATACTCTCAACTTCTCAAACGACTCGAGACAGTCGAGCCTTTGAGGAACAGAGCCTTAACTAGGCCAAATACAGTTTTACAAAAAAAAGATTATGCTTTTGATAACAATCAAAATAACTCTCACAGAGAGGATGAAAAGATTAAGCTCAAAACAGAATAGCTTTCTAAAAGAAAGTATAAGACGCTGAGTTCAGTTCTTTGTAGACCAGAAACTTGGCACGAAGTTTGATTGTTCACTTGAGTAATATTGCTTTCAGAATGAAGTTTCTTCACAGTTTTTCTAACATTTCTTCAATGAATACCTTGGGGTATTTATAGGAGTCTTCAAGGGTATTACCGTTGCAGTAAAAATATCTCCTTTCCATTGAGTAAGGTAATTTGAAATGTAGTCCTTTTCTTCCTTTCCAGCGAATATCAGAATAATACACATTACCGTTTTCGTACTATCTGTAATTTGCAATTGCCTTGTACGATTTTTGTCTTAGGCTAAAGGTGTCACCTTTGCATCCTCGTACATCAAAATGAGCGTACAAAATCAAATTCGAATTCCGTTCCAGAACAGTCTGAGGCTAAGAGCAAAAACGTGATCATCACGTACTTCATTAAAGAGAGCAGACGCTCGCTCAGAACAGAGGACGGACGCTCGTAGCAATTGAGTGTTCCACGTGTCAAGAAGTCATACTGCTGGACGCTTGCTATTAACAAGACGCTGAAGTGAGTTCGGATGCTGACACTAGTGGATTGTATTCAATTCTTTTGTAAATTTTTTCTTCTTCCTTTAGTGATTTGTACATATATAAATGAAGCTTTTGATACCTGTACACTCAAAGATATGTTAGAAGATAAATTGTTCTCTTGAGAAATATTTTGTTATCATCAAAATTAATGAGGGTCTAAACTTCTCAATCGTTTAGGTTCCAACACTTCTCCTAACTTGTGCCCAATCATGTGGTGGTGAGAGGAATGAGAGATCTAGGGAGTTTGGGGAGTGGTATTACTTGCCTTGAAGCCGCGAAATTGTGAGAGTGTTAGACCTTGATTCTTCTTCCATTTCCTTCTTGAGAAACAACAAGCTTTAGGATGGTTTTTGGGATAAACCCTCTTTCATTTTTGTAATTTATGTTGATATTGTGTATATTGTTGTTGTTGGTGATTTTGAGAGCTGTCCTTTACCCTTGATGTCTTATAACCATGGGCTTTTAAAGGATTTGTGGGTGAGTATTTCAACTTATTTAAGCTTTTGATTTTGTGTTGTTTTAAATTATTTTGTTAATGGCTTTGGGAAAACTTTTCTTTTCATGTTGTTGAAACCGAGAGTTATTTTAAGAAAAGAAAATTTCATGATTTTTCTAGTTGATCTATTATTGATTTTGTTGTTGTTATGGTTTAGGAGTTGTAGAGAAAAGTTTTGTATTGATCCTTGTTAAAAAGCTTTTGAGTGAATAGAATGATTTTTAGAAATAGATTTGAGTGTGTGGGTGTGTGAACCGTGAAAATTCTTTGAGAAAAGTAAGATGATTTCAAGTTTTAATACTTGGTTTTTAGTGATTTTGTTGTTGTTGGTGTTTAAAAGCTTTTAGTGAAAGTGTTAATTTTGATCCAAGTATATTTTGATGACATAGAGTTGATGTAAGTTTTAGTTTTTGATTAAGTGTGTCTTGATGATTTTAAGACAATGAAAAACCTAATCTCAAAAGAACCATAGTATTCTTGAGAAGGTTGAGTCTTGAAGAGGTCAAGTGGGTTTTAAGAAAATTAATTCTTGCTTTGTGTTATTTTGAAATTAGATGTTTTAAAAACATAAAAGAAATTTGATTTTTGGGTTTCGTTTTGAAAACGTGGTTGTGTAGGGATATTTGTGTTAGTGCGTTTTACTGGTATTTGTATGTAGTCGTGGTTCAGTAGTCGTCATGACCGTGTTCGTGATCGCGATGTGGTAGAGATCGTTGCTGTGGAATAAAGTGTCAGTTAACGGTGATGAATGTAGCAGACTTGTGATCCTTCTTTTCGGAGTCCGTCCAAGATTCCATCTATAAATATACCTGGAAAATCAGAGTGTGATACATCAAGAGTTTTCTTTGGATTTGATTCATACCATGCTTCATACGATACTAGCCTCGTTTACAGCTTGTTACCTGTTCTTTCACATGAATGTTTATTGTTGTGTTTTATGATTATGTGAGTTAATGATGTAGTGTTTTAACTTGTTAATGATATTTCTGATAAGTTTTTTAGTATTAAGTTATGATTTTTCATATTTCTGATTTTGTTTTGGTTTATAAGTGAATTTTCGGGGACGAATTTTTTTTTAAGGAGGGTGGTAATGTAACATCCCAATTTTTATGAAAATCATTTTACAGTTTCCAACTACTTGAAAATAAATCATAGAGATTGATCACCTCAATGGTTTGTTAAAAGTACGAAGAACTACAAAGATTTTTCGCAAACAATTCGTAATTTTCATAATTAATTCAGATTAACAGACAGTGTAGACGTATACTATTTTTAATATGAATTAATCCTGAAAAATGTGAAAAATTGTTGTTTGATTAAAGAAAATTTATTTATTGAAGGAGAAATAATTTTCAGGATTTAATAAATATTTTTAAGTCACAGTTTGAATTTTTGACGTTTAGTTGTTGATTAATTAAAAGTTGTGTTGTAATTAACACGACTTTTATTTTAATGATTTTATCTCGATAATTTTATTGTTTGAATAATATTTAGATGATAAGAGAAATTGGAATTAGTGATCCTCACTAATTTACGATTTTTATTACGCTGCGAGAATTCTATTGAATTCTGCCGTAACTAGGCTATTGGGTGAGTTTCTAACTGAAACATACCCAAACGTGATCCAAAGTTTACAAAATTGGAGATCTTAGCATTTTCCATTATTTAGGATTTATTGAAATTTTTCTGGAATTTTTGGGCATCAGAAAAATATAGGGTATTTTCTATGCGTAGGAATTGCCTAACAGTAGCGTTTTAGCTCGTAAGCCGAGAAAGCAACATTCATAGAAATACTTCTAATATTTTTAGGGAAATTTTGGTTGATTAATAATTTTTTATTATGGAATAATTTATTAGCTTTATTTTTGGAGTTTTTGGATCAAAAACCCTAATGTACGCGTAATACCGCACACCCGATTGAGCGAGAACGCGACGAAATGAAATATCTGGATATTTTGGGCTGAGGGGCGATGAATCCAGCAATTAGGGGAGGTGAATCCAAGATTTAGAAGCTTCTTTGACATGTGTTAGATTATAGTTGGTTAGTTAGTAAATGGTGGGTAGTTAGTTTGGTTAAGTTGTAACTAAATAAGATAGATTCCAACTAAATGAAGAAATTTCCTTCCACCCATATGCCACCTGAATTTCGTGGCCTTCAACCTTTCCCAAGAGCAGCACCTTCATTCCTCCATTAGAGGAAAAAATCAAGAGAGTTTTAGAAAAAGAAAGTGTGAGGAAACTTGAAAAAAATTGTGATTTTGGAGTTCAATCTTCCTTCCTTGTTCTTGATCCTTGTTCTATCACCTCTAATCTTTTTGGTAAGCTCCATGATCATCCTTTTTCCTCTATTGAATTCCTTGATGTGGGTTTGCATGAACTTGGAGTTATTTTTGCTTAAAAGTGGTAGATTTTGCTAGATTAGCATGATTAGTCTTTTGATCCTTCACTTTCTTCTATGATTAAGCATGTTTAGAGTTTTTAAATTTGGGAACCCTAACCCTTGACCTTTGGCCGAGCCTAGGGGCTGTTGTTGGAGCTTGATCTTGACTTGTTTTTGTGGTTTTGGAGTTAGTTCTTGGAGGGTTTTGGGTAGTATGCTTAAAACTAGTCATATATGCATGTTTAACAAGTTTTGAGAAATTAAATGATTTGGTTTTTGGGGCTGGAGACCATGGCTGTTTTGTATGGTTTTGATGAAGTTTTGGTTTGTTGTAAAGTGTATCAAAGTGATTTGGAAGTTGGTTTTGGTTAGGACTTTAAATCTATAATGATTTTTATGATTAAGCTTTGAAAAATGGTTTGAAATAAAATGAATTTGGGGCTGTTTTGTGGTTCTTAAAATAGTGGCTTATCAACAAGATTTGGGTGTGTTTTAACTTGGTTTTAAGTGTTTCAAAGTGGTAAAGAAGTTTGGTTTTGGTAAAATGTTTGGATGTATCAAAGTTTTTGTAATTTAGAAGTAAAACATTTGAAAAATGGAAGTTGTATTTGAAACTTAAAACCGTGGCCCTCAAAGGAAATTTGGGGCATGTTTTTAACTTGTTTCTATGCCTAAAATAGTTGTAAAAAGTGGTTGATGATTTGATTTAGCAAAGCCTTTCAAAGAAGCTTGATTTTGGGAAAAGATTTGGTTTATGTTTCAAGAATTATTTTGAACTTGTAATAAAATTGTTTCTAAAATTTTACGGCATGTTCTAGGGTTTCAAATGTGGTTCAAATTTGGCAAAACACTATTCAAAGTGGTAAAAACACTATTCCAATTGATAAAATTTGGTTTAAGCTTTTTCTAAGTGTGTAGAGTTAGTGAAAGTTTCAAAACTTGCATGACTTGAACTTGTATCATGGTATATGACTAGGTGTGATCCAAATGGGTTTAGTTGAGTAAAATTTTTAGGTTTCTAAGGACCCAAACCGTGGCTGTCCTAGGGCTCTAGGATTTGTATTTTTTGGTTCTAATTGTATTAAGTTTGTGTTGTTAAGGTTGGTGCTTAAGGTTCGTGCGAGGTTCGACTTGACGATAGTTTGGAATTATCTTGCTTGGATTGTTAAAGCACCCAAGGTAAGGGAAATTCTTACATAATGAGTTTGGGCTTTTCACCTTGTGTGTTGTTTGGTTTGATTGTTGATTAATTGTGTGGTAGTACTTGTAGTGTTACTATATGCTGTTTGAAATGTTGTAGCATACTGAATTGTTATATGCTGTTTGAAATGCTGTAGCATGTTCTTGGCCCTGCGTGGCATTAGTAATTTGTATTTTTTCCTTAAATCATGTTTGATTTAATTGGAACTTGATATTGATTGGAAATTGCAAAATATTGTTGATGATAATGGATGAATTAATAATGCGTTGATCGACTGTTATTGGTTTGACGATTTACTACGGTAAATCCGATGCGATTTCACAAGCTGAGTTATGATTTCTGAAGTAAATTGTTAAGGCCATTTTGACTTAAAAGTAAGCGTGAGGGTTTTAGTACAACTAGCCAAAGCTTGCAAAGAATTTTCAATGGACCAATAGTAGGAAAAAGCACTTGAGTAAACATTGTAAATTGTGAAAACGGTTGAGTTAAATAATGTGTTTGGGAAAATTCTGGCTAGGAAAGACTTGGTTATTAAGAGTGTTTGCACCACCTCTCTTTCCTGGGAATTATCCTAACATATTATTTAGCACAACTAGGGTTTTGATGACATAGAACTAAAAAGTATTTTCAAATATCGTAGTGTATAGAATTGACACAAGAACTGAGAAAGAGATTTCAAAGATCGGGATTTTTAAAGATTAAAATATAGGGAACCCAGTGTTCCTATTGAGCATATGGGCCATGTGTCCTGTGCTGGGACTTAACGTCCTACTTGCGTGCGCATGTTCTTGATTAAGGATTGGACCTAGTTTTCCGTATGGTGTGCCTAGTATCTCAAGCTGAGAATTGAGCCTAGTGTTCCGCATTACGTGCCTAGAGTTTTGATCTAAGATTGAGATTATCGTTCCGCAGTTGAACACCTGTACCTAGTGTCCTGTGTTTAAACTCTAAAGGGTATTTCTCATCATCTCAGTTTACTGTGTGATGAAGAATACCCGAGCATTACTTGAGTAGTATGGGATGCTCAGTGTAGTGCTCAAACTTTGAGTTCCCTCCACCTTTTCAAAAATGAAACATAGTTGATTGTCGATCCGCATTAATTAATTAAAACATATCTTGGGCGCTCCTTATGGTGAGCAAGCCATATTAAAGAATTTGTTTGGATGCACACTTTAACACCTTAAATTCAATTTTCATTGAATCATAGCATTTAAACATCATAAGATACCATAAACGCGAATAAATTAAAAACTTAACATTTACCAAGTTATAATTCACAAAGAGGGCATATTCAGGAGAATACAACCCATGAAATTGTACTTCAAATACCAATTACATAGTCTCGAATATTACACTACATAAGGTTGTAGGCCCTTAAGTTACATTACAATATCCAAAATACCTGAGAGGTTAACTACTATTAGAAAACTTCAAGCTACAGTCAGTTGTCTTGAACCTGCTATTCTGAAAAACATCAAATGGAAAGGGATGAGATTTAAAGAAATCCCAGTGAGTCCTTCACAGACCCCTCGCAATCACTATCGTCAAACTTATTAGTGTAATTGAAAAATTCAAACATCAATTACAATACAAACATATATCATATAACATTCATGAATGTGGTTGGCACCACTCAATTGCCGAAATGAGTGAGAAGCTATTTATTGGTTCTAGCTAAGGGGTCCCTGTCAATGAAAGTGTATTTGATCCATAATTGACGGGTTTGTAGTCAAATTGCAAACACTCACCCACAAACAAAGTTCAACCAAAAGAAAATTAATCACAAAGCAAGCCTATAATTTATTATTTGTTATCATATAAGGTTAAAACCCCTTTAATTAAGGACCCAAAACACAAGCCATCACCCATCAAAACATTGAAATAAAGAGAGAAAACAAAACTGCACAGCGAGGCACGGCCAGGGCATGCCAGGAGGCACGGCCGTGCCCCATCTCTCAGAACCAAACATGGCCAGGCCGTGACAGGGGTCACGGCAGTGGTGGCCTGTTCTGTAGAATTTTCTGCTTTTCTTTTTGCTTTCCAAGATGCAATCCAAATCAATCCCAATCCAAATCCAATCAAATTAAGACTCAATGCAATTGGTAACATGCAACATTAGGAATCAAAAACATCATCAAGACAAAACCAAAATCAAACATGAGATTCATCTTGCATGTTCATCGAATTGAAACCGAAGAATCTTATAAGCTCAAACCCACATCCTTACACTTCCCAAATACCAAACTTAGGGTAGCTAAGAACACATGCAAAGGAAGAAAATAATCCTATTGAGGGACTTATGGGTTGCCCATCACCTAAAGTAGAAAGACTCACTTAATCAAAGGAAATGAAGGTAGAAGCTTGAACAAATTTCTTGTTCTTCTTCTCCAAATTCGAGTTCCACTTTTTACCAACTTAGGGCAACTCTTAATCTTTCTCAAAATCAGAAAATGACAGCCCTAATCTTCTTCCTTAGCAAGGATTAGGTGGAACCTTCATGCCTTTCCCTTCCTTCCTTCCCAATCTCCAAAATCCTAGCTCTTCCTTTCTCCTTCTTTTCCTCTTCTTTTTCTTCTTTTGATCAGAATTTTTGAGAGAGGGGAGGGAGTGAGAGCTGAGGCGAGAGTTGAGGATTGTGTTGAGGAGGAGGCCCAAATACCTAGTGGAGAGCTACTTATGATGAAAAGGTTGTTGGAAGCCGTGGTAAAGGAGGAAGATGCGACTCAAAGGGAGAACATATTTCACTTAAGGTGCCTCATACAAGGCAAGGTATGTTCCCTGATTATTGATGGTGGGAGTTGCACAAATGTTGCTAGCACAAGGTTAGTTTCCAAACTCCAACTAGAAACTAAACCACATCCCAAGCCATATAAGCTTCAATGGCTTGTTAATGATGTTGAGATGATTGTTGATGAACAAGTAGAAATTTCTTTTTCAATTGGAAAATATGAAGATGTGGCTGTTTGTGATGTAGTTCCTATGGAGGCCAGCCATGTCTTGTTGGGAAGGCCTTGGCAATTTGACAAAAAGGCAAGCCATGAAGGGCATACCAACAAGTACTTTTTGTTCATCATGGAAAAACAATTGTATTGGCCCCTTTGAGCCCAAGTGAGGTGAGAGATGATCAAAAAAAATTAAGAGAAAAATGTGAAAAAGAAAAAGAAGAAAAAGAAGAAAAAGAAAAGATCGCCAAAGAAAAAGAGAAAAAGAGTGACAAAAAGATTGATGAAAAAGAAAGAAAATTTGATGGCGACAAAAGGGAGGTTAAAAAGCTATTTTCTCTAATCAGCCCCTATATTTGCTTTTTAGCAAAGAGGTGGCCTTCTTTGGAAAATTTACCTAACACTCAAGAATTGCCAAATTGCATAAATTCTCTTGCGAGGAATTTGAGGATCTGTTTCCTAAGGAGGTACCAAGTGGTGCCACCCTTGAGAGGGATTGAGCACCACATTGATCTCATCCCAGCGCCACTTTGCCTAATAGGCCAGCCCTCCGGAGCAACCCACAACAAACGCAAGAGATACAAAAGCAAGTGGCTGAATTGGTAAGTAAAGGTTGGGTAAGGGAAAGTTTAAGTCCATGTCTTTGTCCTCGTTATTTTAGTCCCTAAGAAAGATGGTAGTTGGAGAATGTGCACCGATTGTAGGTCATTAATAATATTATGTTAAGTATAGGCATCCAATACCTCGGTTAGATGACTTGCTTGATGAACTGCTTGGTGCATGCTTGTTTTCCAAAATTGATTTGAAAAGTGGATACCATCAAATTAGAATAAGGGAAGGGGATGAATGGAAAAGCGCTTTCAAAACTAAATATGGTTTATATGAGTGGTTAGTTATGCCTTTTGGATTAACTAATGCACCTAGCACTTTCATGAGATTAATGAACCATGTTTTGAGGAATTTTTGGGAAAATTTGTTGTTGTATATTTTGATGATATCTTGATATATAGCAAAAATTTAGAGGACCATTGCATTCATCTAAGGGCTGTTTTAAATGTGCTAAGAAAAGAAAACTTGTATGCAAACTTGGAAAAATGTGTGTTTTGCACGGATCAAGTCGTTTTTCTAGGCTTTGTCATAAGCTCTCAAGGAGTACATGTGGATGAAGCAAAGGTGAAGGCAATCCAAGAATGGCCAGCACCTAAAAGTGTGACAGAGGTAAGAAGTTTCCATGGTTTAGCAAGTTTCTATAGGAGGTTTTGTAACACCTGAGGACGGGATCGACAGCGTATTAGGACGACGTATCGAGACCTCGACCAAGACCTTGTGTCGAGATCCCGTGCCAAGATCGTTTGCCGAGGTCTTTTGCCGAGCTGAGGAGACCACGTGCACTAACTGCTGAACTGAGGAGATCGCGTGTCGAGTTAATGAAGTCGCGTACCGAGCTGATGAGGACGCATGTCGAGCTGAGGAGACCGCGTTCACGAACTCGTGTTAGAACCTTGTGCGCTTGCACGGACACCCTAGTCGACATCGTGTCGAGATGATACCTGTAACACCTGAGGACGAGATCGACATCGTTTTAGGACGACGTATCGAGACCTCGACCAAGACCTTGTGTCGAGATCCCGTGACTAGATCGTTTGCCGAGATCTTTTGTCGAGCTGATGAGACCACGTACACTAGGCCGGGTGAGGAGGTCGGGTGTCGAGTTGATGAAGTCGCGTCGAGCGATGAGGGCGCAAGTCGAAGTGAGAGACCGCGTTCACGAACTCGTGTTAGAACTTTGTACGTTTGCACGAGCACTCTTGTCGACATCGTGTCGAGATGATACCTCGTATTATTTCGAACGTTACTCAGCGTTATTATTATATTGTTTGTAATTATTACATTGTCGGCTTGTCGTTGACCGACATAGTAGAAGGTAATCATGAGAGGAACGAGTTAACGGGTAGATAATTGATGGGATTGGCATCTTATAGCTGGAGTTACGTTTTACCCTATCTCGCCTTTGTATACCACGATCGTTTCACTCATTTCTCTTTTCTTCTTTCTTCTTCCTTCTTCTCCTCTGTGTTTCGTTGTTTTCTTCAAAATCTTCATCGACGAAACCGTGAGTTCCAGCGAGTGTCTGCGCAAGATTTCTTCATCAATTTTGTTCATCATCAACTTCTCGACCCATATCTCGTCGATCGACCATCATCATTGAGGTATGAAGAACAGATTTTCTTTCATCGTAACTCTTGTTTAGCGCTAAATCTTCTTCCATTTTTAATCGCTTTATGCTTCCAAATCATATCAAATTGATGGGTTTTCTTCTTCACAATATTACCTATCTTTTTAACCGATTAATTGGGCTTGTAAAACAAATTTCTTTCTCTCGCTTTTTCTGCACCAATGCCCGTAAACCCCATTTTTGGTTCATTTCGATTTTCTTGATTTTCATTCGTTGCTTCGATTATTGTTGTTGTCGATCTATCTGTTGAAGCATCGATAACTTTTCATGAACATTCGATCGAAATCCCTAACTTTGTGTTGGAGGAAAAATATCTTTCAGTTCTTGAGTTTTATATTTTCGGGTTGTGGTTGAGTTTGGGAAGAGAGAGCTAGATGTATTAGAACCATAGATCGATCCGAGTTGTGTTTGTTTTAGGAAGTCCGATTCGAGATCGAGTGAATTCAATCGAGGTGTACGGAAAGCGAATCCAAGGACGCGGGCAGAATCCGTAACGAGGATCGACGTGTCGAGGTCGACCGAGAAGCGACGTATCGAAGTCGTTTGTCGAAGTTCGTTGAAGACACCGTGTCGAGATCGAGTAAGAGAAGTCGTTGTCGAGTTCTTTGAAGACACCGTGTCGAGGTCGTTGTCGAGCAAAGATTTAACTTGGAGTTCGGTAGGGCAACTTCTAGATATCTCTAAGGCTTTATTGTATAAGTCCTTAAGTGGCGCTTCACATTTATATTTGTTATAGTATGTAAGGGCATTTCATATTCTATGTGGTTATGTTATTGTGTATGGAATTACCGATTTGTGTCGAGATGAAATGTTGTGATATGATTGAGTTTTGCATGTATTTAATATGTGATTGAATATATGTCGTGAAGTGTGTATTGCATGTTGAATTGCGTTTCTTCATGTCGAGCTTGCTCTTTTATTTGACATGCGGGTGAATATTTTGTGTTTAACTCCTTGTATATCGTATGCTTAATTGTTCATCGAGTGAGCGAGCTAGGTGAGTCGTATGACGCGTTTTTGAGCCGTGACCCGGATAATCGAGGTGCTAGGTCCCCTTTGTTTACGGAGATTGACTAGACGTCGCCACGCCACGGGACCTGAGTTAGCCCTAGGGAGAGCGAGGATCCCAAGGCTTCGGCTGGACTTTCCGACATACGCGCAGCGTGTGCATTCCGGAAAATTGTCGAGTCGAGAGAAAATGGAATTGTGAGTTGTGTCGAGTTTAGAGTGAGATGGTCGAGTCACGTCGGTGAATGTTATACCTTATTGTGTTTGCTTATATTTTTATGTCGAGCTTATCTTAACTTGTTGAGAAGTTGACCTTTCCCGTGGTGCCTTCAATCCATGACGGTTACCCAGGCGATGTCGAGGGCGCAGGAACTCGGCGATGAGACGATGCCGAGGAGGAGGTCGACGAGGACCCGAGTGACGACCTCTACCTGTCGTGATTGTTTATTTATTGGATGTTGGTTTTTCTGAGGACTGTTCTTGTATTTCTTTTATGTTCGAGGTCGTGACCAGTTTGGGCAGTGTTGTTTTTGTTGCTACAGGGTAGACTGGTGGTCTTACTTTTGGAGCAGCCCCCTGCGTGGGAGTCTGCCGGAAGTACCCCCAGGGTATGATTACTCTTTTGAAGTTGTCGTACCTTAGGTGTATTTTCTTTGCACATTTGCTACTCTGTATTTGTATACATTATTATTCGGGTGATATATATATGTGTATGTTATGCATATATGTTTTATTTGAATTTAAGTCTTGTGTCTTAGTTGCACCATGTTTCGAAAAGCTGTAATTACTCTGATGTGCACGAGTTGGTTTTATATGAAAAAAAAATATATATCGCATTTTTAAAAGGCACAAGAGTTTTGTTTTTAAAAACACATCTCATATAGGTTTATTTTGAGCTTGGTGTGTTGAGCTCGGTAACTCGAGCTCGGTATATTGAGCTCGGTAGCGGTCCCGAAACAGGTCGTTCTGACTTTGTATCGTGAGCGATTCGGTTCGACCAGTGTGCATAGGATTTGACCGGTCACTTGTCGGGTTATGTGTTGGGTACCTAGTTGTTTTGTGTTGATTCTTTGTTTGATTAAGTGAAGCACTTATTGCTTGAGAAATTGTTTGAACTGTTTCTTGATTGAAGCGGTGTGTTTTAACACATCCTTGTTGTGAGATTCGATGTGGTTTTGAACTTTGTGGAATCTAATGCCACCTCGTAGGAATACGACATCCGCAATCGAGAACGCCGACATGGAACGAGCTATTCAAGCTATGGCCGAGATGGCGGCAGCCATGGCTCAACAATCAGCCGCAACTCAACAGCTAACGCGATGGCTCAACAGACGGCGTTAACTCGTGAACTTGCAAAGAACAAAGAACGAGCGTAACGTAATGTCAAGCAAGAGGATTGGCCGACTTTAGGAAGCATGATCCACCGGTTCTACGGTGAGCCAAATCCGGATAAAGTCGATCTTTGGATGCAAGAGATCGAGAAGATCTTTGAGGCACTTCATTGCGGACAACGTGAAGGTCGACTATGCCACCTACTTATTGCTAGAGACGCAGAGTATTGGTGGAGAGGAGTGAAGCAACGCTTATAGCGAACATCGCGAGATGACCTGGGAGCTTTTTCGTGAAAGGTTCTTGGACAAGTACTTGACATCGCACGAGCCGAGAAGGAGCAGGAATTTCTTCAATCAAAGAAGGCAACTCGGCGGTCCGAGTATGCGCCAAGTTTGAATCGTTAGCAGGTATTTCAGTCCATTTCGTGACCGAGTTGACCAGAGATGGTTAAGTGAGAGATTCCAACGGATTGAGATTCGACATTCGTAAGTCAAGAGTGTCGCTGAGGATCCGAAATCTCCAAGAGCCGATTGATCGATGTGTCGAGGTAGAAGGAGTGAGGAGCCACAAGAAGAAGATCGCTGGGCGGACCGGTGAGACCCCGTGCGGGGCGTAGATTTGCACGTAAAGGAAACTACCGCAGAAGAGACCTTACGACCGACCTCGAGGGAACAACAACAGGGACAAGATCGTCCGATGACCCAAGTACCGAGGAGCGGGAGGTCACCCAGTCGAGGTGATTTGCTATCGATGTGGAAAGCCGGGCATTACGCGAGTAATTGTACTCGAGGGAGGAGGTGTGTTTCAACCGCAGAAGCCAGGGCATTTTGCTAAGGATTGTCCTACACCTAAAGTCAACCGACTATGCTTGCAAAGGCCAAAGGAAAGCGTCAAGTGGCTAAAGCGCGTAGTTTTCTCGCATGAGTGGCGAGGAAGCAACGAGCCGATGATCTTATCCAAGGTGAATGTGAGATCGAGGGTAAATCCTTATCCGTTCTTTTTGATTCTCGTGCAACCCATTCCTTCATTTCTTCCGATTGTGTGAACCTTTGAGCTTGACCGTGATCGCTTTACCGCTTAAATTAGTAGTTACAACCCCAAACCGCTAAAACCTTAGTCACAAACACCGCATGTCTTAATTGTGTAGTGATTATTCGCATAGAAAGTTTGTGGTCAATTTGGTTTGTTTGCCTCTTAAGGGTTTAGATGTTATCCTCGGGATGGATTGGTTGTCACACCACCATGTCCTTTGGACCGTGCCCGTAAGGCGTAATTTTTCCAAACTTGGAGTCTCCAATTATCTTTCGCCAACGTATTGGAGTTTCTTTGAAAGAAGGAACTAGGGAATACGTGTATCTCGCTAGTTCGGAAGTTTTCCACAGATCGACGTGAAGAATGTTCCGGTGGTGTGTGATTTTGAGGACGTTTTCAAGACGTGCGGGATTACCACCAAGACGAGAGGTCGAAGTTCTCCATCGACCGATTCCAGGAACAGACCGATTTCCAAAGCGCCGCATGTGATGTCTCTGCCGAGATGAAAGAGTCAAGTCCCGGATCGAACACTTGGAGTCGAAGCAATTCATACGACCGAGCGTGTCACCGTGGGAGCTCCGGTGTTGTTGGTTAAGAAGAAGGATGGGACGATCAAGGCGTGCGTGGACTATCGCGAACTCAACAAGGTTACCGTGAAGAACCGTTATCCGTTACCACGTATTGACGATTTGATGGACCAACTTCGTGGAGCGGCGATCTTTCCAAGATAGACTTGAAGTCGGGCTACCATCGATTCGGCGTGAAGGAGGAAGATGTCGCCAAAACAGCTTCAGGACTAGATACGGTCACTACGAGTACTTGGTGATGCCGTTTGAGTGACGAATGCGCCACCGTGTTTATGGACTACATGAACAGGATTTTTCATTCGCTTTGGATCAGTCCGTTGTAGTGTTCATCGACGACATATTGATTTACTCGAGGAACCGAGAAGAGCACGCAGAACACCTATGCCGAGCATCGCAGATATTACGAGATAAGCAACTCTATGCCAACTGGTCAAGTGTGAATTTTGGCTTGAAGAGGTGAATTTTCTAGGTCACGTGATTTCCGCAGAAGCGGATACCGTGGATCCAACTAAGATTGAGGCGGTGATAGCGTGGGAACAGTAGAAGACGATTCTGAGATCAGAGTTTTGTCGGCTTAGCAGGATATTACCGAAGATTCATTGAAAGTTTCTCGAAGATTGTCGCGCCTCTTTACGATTGGCGAGGAAGGATCAACCTTTGCTTGGGCCGAGGAGTGTGAAGCCGATTTTCAACGATCAAGGAGCTTTTGACGACAGCGCTGTTGATTTTGCCTCAACCCGAAGAGCCTTTCGAGGTGTATTGTGATGCGTCACACCAAGGATTGGGATGCGTCTTGATGCAACATCGGAAGGTGGTCGCAGATGCTTCAAGACACTTAAGATTCACGAGAGGAACTATCCTACTCACGACTTGGAGCTAGCGGCAGAGTTTTTGGCGAAGATATGGAGGCACTACCTTTACGGAGCACTCTTCATCGCTTTCAACGATCACAAGAGCTTGAAGTACTGCTCGACCGTAGGAGCTCAACATGCGCCAACGTAGATGGGCGTAATTTCAAGGACTACGACTTTACGCTGGAATACCATCCTGGTAAGGCTAACGTAGTAGCGTATGCGTTGAGCAGAAAAGCGCTTTAACCTCGGTAATGATGATCAAGGAGTTGGAGATGCTCGAGAAGTTCCGAGATTTGAAGTTGAGTGTCGAAGTTTCACCGGAAGCCGAGATTTGGTATGCTTACCATTTCTAACAGATTGTTGGATCGAGATCCGAGACCAAAGAAGTTCGTGACGAGCTTCGCAAGAGAAGATTCAGCTGATAGCGCAAGTGGAAGCGCGACAGCACTTCAGGCCTGAGCGACGACATCTTGAGGTGCAATGGCCGAGCGCGCGCCTAACGATCCGAAATGCCGAGGAAGTTGATTCTCGACGGCGCATAAGAGCAACTTTAGTATTCATCCCTGAGTTACGAAGATGTATCAAGATTTCAAGAAGCATTTTTGGTGGTCCTGAATGAAGAAGCAAGTGGTCGAGCACGAGCTTCATGTTTCGACGTGTCGTAAAGCGGAGCACCAACGACCTGCAGGAATGCTACAATCGCTTGACGTACCAGTATGGAAATGGGACAGTATTTCCATGGACTTCGTTGTAGGTTTGCCGAAGACGCAGAAGAAGAATGATTCGATTTGGGTGATCGTTGACCGATTGACCAAATCTGCTCATTTCTTGCCAGTGAGGTCGACATACAACGTGGAAAAGCTGACCGAGATCTACATCGCGGAGATAGTACGACTTCATGGAATACCCTCTTCGATCGTGTCGGACCGAGATCCGAAGTTCACGTCTCATTTTTGGAGGGAATTGCAAGGAGCGATGGGAACCGAGCTCGTGCTTAGCTTCGGCATATCATCCACGCATCGACGGACAGATCGAGAGAACGATCCAATCGCTTGAAGATTTGTTGCGAGCTTGTACGTTAGATCACCGAGGAAGTTGGGACGACGTCTTACCATTGGTGGAGTTCACATACAACAACAGCTTCCATGCGAGTATTGGAATGGCACCTTTGAAGCTACCAGATGGACGGAAATGTCGACGCCTCTTTGTTGGTACCAGGATCGGCGAGCGACCGTCAGAGGACCGGATATGATCCGGCGGACTCGAGAAGATCCGTTTGATCGTAGATCGGATGCGAACATCTCAAAGTCGATGTAAGAGTTATGCGGATCAACGACGTCGACCACTCGAGTTCGAGGAAGGAGGACATGTATTTCTTAGAGTCACCCCACCATCGGAGTTGGTCGAGCCGATCAAATCCAAGAAACTTACCCCTAAATTCATTGGACCTTACCAGATTCTTCGTCAGATTGGTCCAAAGGGCATATCGATTGCATTGCCACCATTCTTGTCGAACATCCACGACGTCTTTCACGCCTCACAATTGCGGAAGTATGTTTCCGACCCTTCTCATGTCATCGAACCGGATGTGATTCAACCGAAGGACGACTTATCTTTGAAGCGTCACCGAAGAATCGTTGATCGGAAAGCCAAACAGCGAACAAAGAGATCCAACTTGTCAAGGTTGTGTGGGATCAAGGCGGGGATGCGACTTGGGAGCTGGAGGAGAAGATGAAGATTCGGACTCAACTTTTCCGAGGTAAAAGCTTATTTGCAATTTCGAGGACGAAATTTTTTAGAGGAGAGATTGTAACACCCGAGGACGAGATCGACATCGCTTTAGGACGACGTGATCGAGACCTCGACCAAGACCTTGTGTCGAGATCCCGTGACTAGATCGCTTGCCGAGATCTTTGTCGGTGATGAGACCACGTGCACACCAGTCAGCCGAAATGGAGGAGTCGGTGTCGAGTCGATGAAGTCGCTGCATCGAAATGATGAGGACGCAAGTCGAGCTGAGGAGACCGCGTTCACGAACTCGTGTTAGAACTTTGTACGTTTGCACGAGCACTCTTGTCGACATCGTGTCGAGATGATACCTCGTATTATTTCGAACGTTACTCAGCGTTATTATTATATTGTTTGTAATTATTACATTGTCGGCTTGTCGTTGACCGACATAGTAGAAGGTAATCATGAGAGGAACGAGTTAACGGGTAGATAATTGATGGGATTGGCATCTTATAGCTGGAGTTACGTTTTTACCCCTATCTCGCCAGCTGTATACCACGACCGTTTCACTCATTTCTCTTTTCTTCTTTCTTCTTCCTTCCTTCAGTGTTTCGTTGTTTTCTTCAAAATCTTCATCGATTTAAACCGTGAGTTCCAGCGAGATTCTGCACAAGATTTCTTCATCAATTTTGTTCATCATCAACTTCTCGACCCATATCTCGTCTGATCGACCATCACCGCTGAGGTATGAAGAAACGATTTTCTTTCATCGTACTCTTGTTTAGCGCTAAATCTTCTTCCATTTTTAATCGCTTTATGCTTCCAAATCATATCAAATTGATGGGTTTTCTTCTTCACAATATTACCTATCTTTTAACCGATTAATTGGGCTTGTAAAACAAATTTCTTTCTCTGCTTTTTCTGCAATCGGCAATGCCCGTAAACCCCATTTTTGGTTCATTTCGATTTTCTTGATTTTCATTCGTTGCTTCGATTATTGTTGTTGTCGATCTATCATTGAAGCATCGATAACTTTTCATGAATTGATCGAAATCCCTAACTTTGTGTTGGAGGAAAAATATCTTTCAGTTCTTGAGTTTTATATTTCGGGTTGTGGTTGAGTTTGGGAAGAGAGCTAGATGTATTAGAACCATAGATCGATCCGAAGTTGTGTTTGTTTTAGGAAGTCCGATTCCCGAGATCGAAAGTGAATTCAATCGAGGTGTACGGAAAGCTAATCCAAGGACGCGGAAGCAGCAGAATCCGTAACGAGGATCAGACGTGTCGAGGTCGATCGGTGAAGCGACGATCAAGTCGTTGTCGAAGTTCGTTGAAGACAAACCGTGTCGAGATCGAGTAAGAGAAGTCGTTGTCGAGTTCTTTGAAGACAGCTGTGTCGAGGTCGTTGTCGAGCAGCATTTAACTTGGAGTTCGGTAAGGGCTACTTCTAGATATCTCTAAGGCTTTATTGTATAAGTCCTTAAGTAAGGGCGCTTCACATTTATATTTGTTATAGTATGTAAGGGCATTTCATATTCTATGTGGTTATGTTATTGTGTATGGAATTACTGATTTGTGTCGAGATGAAATGTTGTGATATGATTGAGTTTTGCATGTATTTAATATGTGATTGAATATATGTCGTGAAGTGTGTATTGCATGTTGAATTGCGTTTCTTCATGTCGAGCTTGCTCTTTTATTTGACATGCGGTTGAATATTTTGTGTTTAACTCCTTGAATATCGTATGCGGCGAATTGTTCATCGAGTGAGCGAGCTAGGTGAGTCGTATGACGTTTTTGAGCCGTGACCCGGATAACTGAGGGTGCTAGGTCCCCTTTTTGTTTACGGGAGATTGACTAGACGTCGCCACGCTACGGGACCTGAGTTGACTGTCCTAGGGAGAGCGAGGATCCCAAGGCTTCGGCTGGACTTTCCGACATACGGTACGGCGTGTGCATTCCGGAAAATTGTCGAGTCGAGAGAAAATGGAATTGTGAGTTGTGTCGAGTTTAGAGTGAGATGGTCGAGTCACGTCGGTGAATGTTATACCTTGCTGTTTGCTTATATTTTTATGTCGAGCTTATCTTAACTTGTTGAGAAGTTGACCCTTTCCCGTGGTGCCTTCAATCCATGACGGTTACCCAGGCGATGTCGAGGGCGCAGGGAACTCGGCGATGACGATGCCGAGGAGGAGGTCGACGAGGACCCGAGTGACGACCTCTACCGTCGTGATTGTTTATTTATTGGATGTTGGTTTTTCGAGGACTGTTCTTGTATTTCTTTTATGTTCGAGGTCGTGACCCATTTAGGCGATGTTGTTTTTGTTGCTCTGAGGTAGATCGGGTGGTCTTACTTTTGGAGCATGCGTGGGAGTTCTGTAAGTACCCCAGGGTATGATTACTCTTTTGAAGTTATCGTACCTTAGGTGTATTTTCTTTGCACATTTGCTACTCTGTATTTGTATACATTATTATTCGGGTGATATATATATGTGTATGTTATGCATATATGTTTTATTTGAATTTAAGTCTTGTGGCTTAGTTGCACCATGTTTCAAAAGTCAGAATTACTCTGATGTGCACGAGTTGGTTTTATATAAAAAAAAAATATATATCGCATTTTTAAAAGGCACAAGAGTTTTGTTTTTAAAAACACATCTCATATAGGTTTATTTTGAGCTTGGTGTGTTGAGCTCGGTAACTCGAGCTCGGTATATTGAGCTCGGTAGCGGTCCGGAAACGGGTCGTTACAATACCTCGTATTCTTTCGAACGTTATTCAGCGTTATTATTATATTGTTGTAATAATTATAGTGTCGGCTTGCCGTTCTTGTCGCGTGTCTAGACCGTTGACCGACAGAGTAGAGGGTAATTATGAGAGGAACGATTAGACGGGTAGATGATTGATGGGATTGGCATCTTATAGCTGGAGTTACGATTATGCCCTTCCTGCTGTATTCACGATCGATTTTCCCTCAAACACTCATTTCTCTTTTCTTCTTTCTTCTTCCTTCCTTCTGCTCTGTGTTTCGTTGTTTTCTCCAAAAACTTCCATCGACAAAACCGTGAGTTCCATCGAGATTCTGCGCAAGCTTTCTTCATCAACCTTGTTCATCATCATCTTCTCGACATATCTCGCCTGTTCGACCATCATCATCTGAGGTAAGGAAAAACAGATTTTCTCTTCTTCGTGTTACTGTTTAGCGCTACTTCTTTCTTCCATTTTTAGCCAGTTTTATGCTTCCAAATCATGTCAAACTGATGGGTTTTCTTCTTCACGATATTACCTATCTTTCTAACCGATTAATTGGGCTTGTAAAACAAATTTTCTTCCTCTGTTTTTCTGTAATCGGCAGTGCCCAGAAACTCTTCATTTTCGGTCTATTTCGATTTCTTGTTTTTCGTTTGTTGCTTCTGGTTATTGTTGTTGTCGATCTATCTGTTGAAGCATCAGATAACCTTTTTCATGAACTTTTGATCGAAATCCCTAACTTTGTGTTGGAGGAAAAATATATTTCAGTTCTTGAGTTTTATATTTTCTGGGTTGTGGTTAAGTTTGGGAAGAGAGAGCTAAGTGTATTAGAACCCATAGATCGAGCTGAGTTGTGTTTGTTTTAGGAAGTCGATTCAGAGATCGGGTGATTTCGAATCGAGGTGTACGGAAAGCGAATCCAAGGGCGTGGAAGCGGCGGAATCCGGTCGAGGCTGTGCGTGTCGAGGTCGATTGAGGGCGATGCGTGTCGAAGTCGTTGTCGAGCTTGTTGAAGACAGCCGTGTCGAGATCGAGTAAGAGAAGTCGTTGTCGAGCTCATTTGAAGACAGCTGTGTCGAGGTCGTTGTCGAGCAGCATTTACTTGGAGTTCGGTAAGGGCAACTCTTAGACATTATTAAGACTTTATTTTTATTGTTATATTTATGTATGGACTCCTTGATTGGTGTCGAGATTGGGTTTTTGCATGTATTTGATATGTGATTGAATATATGTTGTGAATGGTGTATTGCTGTCGAATTGCGTTTCTTCATGCAGAATGTTTTATTGCTTAAATGTCGAATTGCGTTTTCTTCATGTTAAGCATGCTCTCTTTATTTGATATGTGATCAAGTAAGTTATGTTATTCTTTGACATGCGGCGAGCTAATCATCGAGTGAGAGAGCTAGGAGTCGTATGACGTTTTGAGCCGGACCCGGATAATCGAGGGTGCTAGGTCCCCTTTTGTTTATGGTGGATTGGCTAGGCGTTGTAGCATTATCGGTTTGGGGATGGACCTGATTAATGTATGGAATTCGGTTTGGGGATGGACTGCCGTTTACCTATTACGTCGGTTTGGGGATGGACCTGTGGCGATATTCCTAATAAGAGTTGTGTCGAGTCTAGAGTGAGATGGTCGAGTCACGTGTGGTGATTGAGATACATTATTGTGTTGCTTATTTCTTTATGTCGAGCTTATCTTGAATTGTTGAGAAGTTGACCCTTTCCGTGGTGCCTTCAATCCATGACGGTTACCCAGGCGATGTCGAGGGCGCAGGAACTTCGGCGAGAGATGATGCCGAGGAGGAGCTCGACAAGGACCCGAGTGGACGACCTCTATCCGCCGTGATTGTTTGTTTGTTGGATGTTTGTTTTTCCGAGGACTGCATTTCGCTTTTTCTTTTGTGTTCGAGGTCGTGACCAGTTTAGGCGATGTTGTTTTGTTGCTCTGAGGTAGGCGGTGGTCTTACTTTTGGAGCAACCCTGCGTGGGAGTCTGGAAGTACCCCAGGTATGATTGCTCTTTTGAAGTAAATGCGTACCTTAGGTGTATTTTCTTTGCACATTTGCTACTCTATATTTTGTATACATTATTATTTCGAGTGATATATATATGTATGTTATGCATGTATGTTTTATTAGAATTTAAGTCTTGTGTCTTAGTTGCACCATGTTTCGAAAAGCTGTAATTACTCTGATGTGCACGAGTTGGTTTTATAAAAAAAAAAAATATATCGTATTTTTAAAAGGCACAAGAGTTTCGTTTTTAAAACACATCTCATATAGGTTTATGTTGAGCTCGGTGTGTTGAGCTCGGTAACTCGAGCTCGGTATATTGAGCTCGGTAGCGGTCTGGAAACGGGTCGTTACATTTGTTGGTATCAGAGAAGTTCGGTTCTGACCGAGCTGTGCATAGGAATTTGGACTGGTCACTATGTCGGGTTATGTGTGTTGGGTACCTAGTTGTATATGTTGATTGCTGTTTGATTAAGTGAGGCACTTATTGCTTGAAAAATTGTTTGAACTGTTTCTTGATTGAAGCAGTGTGTTTTAACACATCCTTGTTCTGCCATGGCTCAACAATCAGCTGCTGCAACTCAACAGGCTAACGCGATGGCTCAACAGACGGCAGCGTTAACTCAGCAGAACTTGCAAAGAACAAAGAACGAGCGTAATCTAAATGCCGCGAGAGGATTAGCGGACTTCAGGAACCATGATCCACCGAAGTTCTACGGTGAGCCAAATCCGGATAAAGCTGATCTTTGGATGCAAGAGATCGAGAAGATCTTTGAGGCACTCCATTGCCCGGACAACGTGAAGGTCGACTATGCCACCTACTTACTGCTAGGAGACGCAGAGTATTGGTGGAGAGGAGTGAAGCAAACATTTATAGCGAACGTCGCGAGATGACACAGGAGCTTTTTCGTGAAAGGTTCTTGGACAAGTACTTCCCAGATCTGCACGAGCCGAGAAGGAGCGAGAATTTCTTCAATTGCGTAAGGCAACTCGACAGTTGTCCGAGTATGCGGCCAAGTTCGAAGTCGTTGGCGAGGTATTTCAGCCCATTCCGTGATCGAGTTGACCAGAGATGGTTAAGTGAGAGATTCCAACGGGGATTGAGATTCGACATTCGTAAGTCGATGAGTGTCGTTGAGGATCCGAAATCTCCAAGAGTCGATTGATCGATGTGTCGAGGTAGAAGGAGTGAGGAGCCACAAGAAGAAGATCGCTGTGGGCGACCGGTGAGACCCCAGTGCGGGCGTAGATTTGCACTGAAAGGAAACAACCGCGAAGAAGCCTTACGACCGACCTCGGGGAACGACAACGAGGGGACAATATCGTCCGATGACCCAGTACAGAAGCGGAGGACAGGCCGGTGTCGAGGTGACTTGTTTCCGTTGTGGAAAGAGCGGGACATTACGCCAATAAGCGTACTCGGAGGGTGGAGGTGTGTTTCAACCGTAGAACCAGGACATTTTGTCAAGGATTGTCCTACACCTAAAGTGAACCGACGATGCTTGCGGCAAGGGCCAAAGGAAAGCGTCAAGTGGCTAAAGGCGAGTTTTCTGCATGAGTGGCGAGGAAGCGGTCGAAATAAGATCTTATCCAAGGTGAATGTGAGATCGAGGGTAAATCCTTATCCGTTCTTTTTGATTCGGCAACCCATTCCTTTATTTCTTCCGATTGTGTGAACCATTTGAACTTATTTGTATCGCTTTATCGCTTAAATTAGTAGTTACAACCCCAAATGCTAAAACCTTAGTCACAAACACCGCATGTCTTAATTGTGTAGTGATTATTCGAGTAGAAAGTTTGTGGTCAATTTAGTTTGTTTGCCTCTTAAGGGCCTAGATGTCATCCTCGGGATGGATTGGTTGTCACACCACCATGTCCTTTTGGATGTGCCAGTAAAACTATAATTTTTCCAGACCTTGGAGTCTCCAATTATCTTTCCGCGAACGTATTGGAGTTTCTTTGAAAGAAGGAACTAGGGAATACATGTATCCGCTAGTTCGGAAGTTTTCCAGCAGATCGGCGTGAAGAATGTACCCGGTGGTGTGTGACTTTGAGGGCGTTTTCCCGAAGACGTGCCAGGGTTACCACCAAGACGAGGTCGAGTTCTCCATCGACCGATTCCAGGGACAGACCGATTTCCAAAGCGCCATACAGATGTCTCCCGCCGAGATGAAAGAGTGAAGTCCCGGATCGAACACTTGGAGTCGAAGCAATTCATACGACCGAGCGTGTCACCGTGGGGAGCTCGGTGTTGTTGGTTAAGAAGAAGGATGGACGATCAAGACTGTGCGTGGACTATCGCGAGCTCAACAAGGTTACCGTGAAGAACCGTTATCCGTTACCACGTATTGACGACTTGATGGATCAACTTCGTGGAGCGGCGATCTTTTCCAAGATAGACTTGAAGTCGGGCTACCATCAGATTTGCGTGAAGGAGGAAGATGTCGCCAAAACAGCTTTCAGGACTAGATACGGTCACTACGAGTACTTGGTGATGCCGTTTGGAGTGACGAATGCGCCAGCTGTGTTTATGGACTACATGAACAGGATTTTCCATTCGTTTTTGGATCAGTTCGTTGTAGTGTTCATCGACGACATACTGATCTACTCGAGGAACCGAGAAGAGCACGCAGAACACCTATGTCGAGTACTGCAGATATTACGAGATAAGCAACTCTATGCCAACCTGTCGAAGTGTGAATTTTGGCTTGAAGAGGTGAATTTTCTTGGTCACGTGATTTCCAGAGAAGGAATAGCTGTGGATCCAACTAAGATTGAGGCGGTGTTAGCGTGGGAACAAGAAGGCGATTCTGAGATCGAGTTTTGTCGGCTTAGCGAGGATATTACCGAAGATTCATTGAAGGTTTCTCGAAGATTGTCGCGCCTCTTTACGATCGACGAGGAAGGATCAACCTTTGCCTGGGCCGAGGAGTGCGGCCGTTTTCAAAGGCGAAGGAGCTTTTGACGACTCTGCGGCCGATTTTGCCTCAACCCGAAGAGCCTTTCGAGGTGTTTTGTGATGCGTCGCACCAGGGTTTGGGATGCGTGCTGATGCAACATCGGAAGGTGGTCGCGTATGCTTCAAGACAGCTTAAGATTCTCGGGGGGGACTACCCTACTCACGACTTGGAGCCGGGCAGCAGAGTTTTTGGCTGAAGATATGGAGGCACTACCTTTATGGGAGCACTCTTCGTTTTCAGCGATCACAAGAGCTTGAAGTACTGTTCGACCGTAAAGAGCTCAACATGCGTCGGCGTAGATGGACGTAATTTCTCAAGGATTACGACTTTACGTTGAAATCCCATCCAGGTAAGGCTAACGTAGTAGCAGATGCGTTGAGTAGGAAGAGCGTTTTAACCTCGGTAATGATGATCAAGGAGTTGGAGATGCTCGAGAAGTTCCGAGACTTGAAGTTGAGTGTCGAAGTTTCACCGGGAAGCCGAGATTTGGTATGCTTACCATTTCTAACAGATTGTTGGGCGAGATCCGAGACCAGCAAGTTCATGACGAGCTTCGCAAGAGAAGATTCAGTTGATAAGCGCAAGGGAAGGCGCATGAATTTCACGTCGGAGCGGACGACATTTTGAGGTGCAACGGCGAGTGTGCGTACCTAACGTATCCGAGCCGAGGAAGTTGATTCTCGACGAAGCGCATAAGAGCAACTTTAGTATTCATCCAGAGTTACGAAGATGTATCAAGACTTGAAGAAGCATTTTTGGTGGTCCTAATGAAGAAGCAAGTGGCCGAGCACGTAGCTCGTGTTTAACGTGTCGTAGCGAAGGTGGAGCACCAACGACTGCGGGAATGCTACAATCGCTGACGTACCAGTTTGGAAATGGGATAGTATTTCCATGGATTTCGTTGTAGGTTTGCGAAGACGCAAGAAGAATGATTCGATTTGGGTGATCGTCGACCGATTGACCAAATCGCTCATTTATTACCAAAGGAGGTCGACATACAACGTGGAAAAGTCGACCGAGATCTACATCGCAGAGATAGTACGACTTCATGGAATACCCTCTTCGATTGTGTCGGACCGAGATCCGAAGTTCACGTCTCATTTTGGAGGAATTGCAAGGAAGCGATGGGAACCGAGCTCGAGCTTAGCTCGGCATATCATCCACGCATCGACGGTCGACCGAGAGAACGATCCAATCACTTGAAGATTTGTTGCGAGCTTGTACCTTAGATCACCGAGGAAGTTGGGACGACGTCTTACCATTGGTGGAGTTCACCTACAATAACGACTTCCATGCGAGTATTGGAATGGCACCTTTTGAAGCGCCAGATGGGCGTAAATGTCGACGCCTCTTTGTTGGTACCAGGGCGGCGAGCGAACCGTCAGAGGACCGGATATGATCCAGCCAGACTACGAGAAGATCCGTTTGATCGAGAGATCGGATGCGAACATCTCAAAGTCGATGTAAGAGTTATGCGGACCAACGACGTCGACCACTCGAGTTCGAGGAAGGAGAACATGTATTTCTTAGAGTCACCCCACTCATCGAGTTGGTCGGCGATCAAATCCAAGAAACTTACCCTAAATTTATTGGACCTTACTGCATTCTTCGTCGTATTGGTCCAAAGGGCATATCGATGCCTTACCACCATTCTTGTCGAACATCCACGACGTCTTCCACGTCTCACAATTGCGGAAGTATGTTTCCGACCCCTCTCATGTCATCGAACCGGATGTGATTCAACTGAAGGACGACCTATCTTTTGAAGCGTCACCAGCAAGGATCGTAGATCGGAAAGCCAAACAGTTGCGGAACAAAGAGATTCAACTCGTCAAAGTTGTGTGGGATCAGAAGACGGGAGATGCGACTTGGGAGCTGGAGGAGAAGATGAAGACTCAGTACCCTGAACTTTTCCGAGGTAAGAATCTTATTTGCAATTTCGAGGACGAAATTTTTTTAGAGGGAGAGATTGTAACACCTGAGGACGAGATCGACAGCGTATTAGGACGACGTATCGAGACCTCGACCAAGACCTTGTGTCGAGATCCCGTGCCAAGATCGTTTGCCAAGGTCTTTTGCCGAGCTGAGGAGACCACGTGCACTAACTGCTGAACTGAGGAGATCGCGTGTCGAGTTGATGAAGTCGCGTACCGAGCTGATGAGGACGCATGTCGAGCTGAGGAGACCGCGTTCACGAACTCGTGTTAGAACCTTGTGCGCTTGCACGGACACCCTAGTCGACATCGTGTCGAGATGATACCTCGTATTCTTTCGAACGTTATTCAGCGTTATTATTATATTGTTGTAATAATTATAGTGTCGGCTTGCCGTTCTTGTCGCGTGTCTAGACCGTTGACCGACAGAGTAGAGGGTAATTATGAGAGGAACGATTAGACGGGTAGATGATTGATGGGATTGGCATCTTATAGCTGGAGTTACGATTATGCCCTTCCAGCTGTATTCACGATCGGTTTTCCCTCAAACACTCATTTCTCTTTTCTTCTTTCTTCTTCCTTCCTTCTGCTCTGTGTTTCGTTGTTTTCTCCAAAAACTTCCATCGACGAAACCGTGAGTTCCATCGAGATTCTGCGCAAGCTTTCTTCATCAACCTTGTTCATCATCATCTTCTCGACATATCTCGCCTGTTCGACCATCATCATCTGAGGTAAGGAAAAACAGATTTTCTCTTCTTCGTGTTACTGTTTAGCGCTACTTCTTTCTTCCATTTTTAGCCAGTTTTATGCTTCCAAATCATGTCAAACTGATGGGTTTTCTTCTTCACGATATTACCTATCTTTCTAACCGATTAATTGGGCTTGTAAAACAAATTTTCTTCCTCTGTTTTTCTGTGTCGGCGGTGCCGAAACTCTTCATTTTCGGTCTATTTCGATTTCTTGTTTTTCGCTTGTTGCTTCAGTTATTGTTGTTGTCGATCTATCTGTTGAAGCATCAGATAACCTTTTTCATGAACTTTTGATCGAAATCCCTAACTTTGTGTTGGAGGAAAAATATATTTCAGTTCTTGAGTTTTATATTTTCTGGGTTGTGGTTAAGTTTGGGAAGAGAGAGCTAAGTGTATTAGAACCCATAGATCGAAATGAGTTGTGTTTGTTTTAGGAAGTCCGATTCAGAGATCGGGTGATTTCGAATCGAGGTGTACGGAAAGCGAATCCAAGGGCGTGGAAGCGGCGGAATCCAGATCGAAGCTATGCGTGTCGAGGTCGATTGAGGACGATGCGTGTCGAAGTCGTTGTCGAGCTCGTTGAAGACAACCGTGTCGAGATCGAGTAAGAGAAGTCGTTGTCGAGCTCATTTGAAGACAAATTGTGTCGAGGTCGTTGTCGAGCAAAGATTTACTTGGAGTTCGGTAAGGGCAACTCTTAGACATTATTAAGACTTTATTTTTATTGTTATATTTATGTATGGACTCCTTGATTGGTGTCGAGATTGGGTTTTGCATGTATTTGATATGTGATTGAATATATGTTGTGAATGGTGTATTCTTTGTCAGTGCGTTTCTTCATGCAGAATGTTTTATTGCTTAAATGTCGACTGCGTTTTCTTCATGTTAAGCATGCTCTCTTTATTTGATATGTGATCAAGTAAGTTGTGTTACTCTTTGACATGTGGCGAGCTAATCATCGAGTGAGAGAGCTAGGAGTCGTATGACGCGTTTTTGAGCCGGACCCGGATAATCGAGGGTGCTAGGTCCCCTTTTTGTTTATGGTGGATTGGCTAGGCGTTGTAGCATTATCGGTTTGGGGATGGACCTGCCGATTAATGTATGGAATTCGGTTTGGGGATGGACTGCCGTTTACCTATTACGTCGGTTTGGGGATGGACTGTGGCGATATTAGGAATAAGAGTTGTGTCGAGTCTAGAGTGAGATGGTCGAGTCACGTGTGGTGATTGAGATACATTATTGTGTTGCTTATTTCTTTATGTCGAGCTTATCTTGAATTGTTGAGAAGTTGACCACTTTCCGTGGTGCCTTCAATCCATGACGGTTACCCAGCGATGTCGAGGCGCAGGAACTTCGGCGATAGATGATGCCGAGGAGGAGCTCGACGAGGACCGAGTGACGACCTCTATCATCGTGATTGTTTGTTTGTTGGATGTTTGTTTTTCCGAGGATCAGACTTCGCTTTTCTTTTGTGTTCGAGGTCGTGACCGGTTTAGGCGATGTTGTTTTGTTGCTCTGAGGTAGACTGGTGGTCTTACTTTTGGGCGACCCCTGCGTGGGAGTCTGCCGGAAGTACCCCCAGGGTATGATTGCTCTTTTGAAGTCGTCGTACCTTAGGTGTATTTTCTTTGCACATTTGCTACTCTGTATTTTGTATACATTATTATTTCGAGTGATATATATATGTATGTTATGCATGTATGTTTTATTAGAATTTAAGTCTTGTGTCTTAGTTGCACCATGTTTCGAAAAGCTGTAATTACTCTGATGTGCACGAGTTGGTTTTATAAAAAAAAAAATATATCGTATTTTTAAAAGGCACAAGAGTTTCGTTTTTAAAACACATCTCATATAGGTTTATGTTGAGCTCGGTGTGTTGAGCTCGGTAACTCGAGCTCGGTATATTGAGCTCGGTAGCGGTCCGGAAACGGGTCGTTACAGGTTTGTTAAGGATTTTAGTACTATTGCTGCACCTCTTAATGAAATTGTTAAAAAGGAAATTGGTTTTAAATGGGGTGAGAAACAAGAACAAGCTTTTTCAATTCTTAAAGAAAAGCTCACCCAAGCACCAATTCTAGCATTGCCTAATTTTTCAAAATCTTTTGAAATTGAGTGTGATGCTTCCAATGTTGGAATTGGGGCTGTTTTGATGCAAGAAGGTCATCCAATTGCTTATTTAGTGAGAAATTAAAAGGGGCTGCCCTAAATTACTCCACTTATGATAAGGAATTGTATGCCTTAGTAAGGGCATTGCAAACGTGGCAACATTACTTGCTGCCAAAAGAATTTGTCATTCATAGTGATCATGAGTCCTTGAAGTATTTAAAAGGACAAGGTAAGTTGAATAAAAGGCATGCTAAATGGGTTGAATTTTTGGAGCAATTTCCTTATGTGATTAAGCATAAGAAGGGTAAAGCCAATGTTGTGGCTGATGCATTATCAAGAAGGTACGCATTACTCTCTACCCTTGAAACTAAAATTTTTGGTCTTGAGCACATTAAGGAATTGTATGAGCATGATCTTGATTTTTCCGTAAATATGCTGAATGTGTGCATGCTGCCCATAATGGATTTTTTAGGCACAATGATTATTTATTTAAAGAAAAAAGGTTGTGTGTGCCAAAAGGATCCATTAGAGAACTCTTAGTCAAAGAGGCGCATGAGGGGGGCTTAATGGGACATTTTGGTGTTCCTAAAACTTTGGAATTTTTGTAAGAACATTTCTATTGGCCTCACATGAAAATTGATGTGCAAAAATATTGTGAAAGATGCATTGTTTGCAAAAAGGCCAAATCCAAAGTGATGCCCCATGGTTTAGATACTCCATTGCCTGTTCCTGAATATCCCTGGATTGACCTTTCCATGGACTTTGTCTTAGGGTTACCTAGAACAAAGAACGGGAAAGATTCTATTTTTGTTGTTGTGGACAGGTTCTCAAAGATGGCACATTTCATTCCATGCAAAAAGGTGGATGATGCTTGCCACATTGCTGATTTGTTTTTCAAAGAAGTGGTGCGCCTACATGGTCTACCAAAAAGTATAGTGTCTGACCGTGACACTAAATTTCTAAGCCACTTCTGGAGAACTTTGTGGGGTAAGGTGGGAACTAAGTTACTATTCTCTACAACTTGTCATCCCCAAACTGATGGGCAAACTGAGGTAGTAAATGTAACCTCTCTACTCTTTTAAGGGTCAGATTTTCAAGGAATTTGAAAATGTGGGACCCGTGGCCGCCACATGTTGAATTTGCTTATAATAGGGCTGTCCATAGTCCCACAAATCATTCCCCATTTGAGATTGTGTATGGTTATAATCCTTTAACTCCTCTTGATCTATTACCTTTACCTAACACATCTCTGTTGAAGCATAAAGATGGCAAAGCGAAAGCTGAATTTGTGAAAAGTTTGCATGAGAAAATTAAACCGCAAATTGAAAAGAAAAATGAAAGCTATGCCAAAAGTGCCAATAAAGGGCGCAAGCGGTTACTTTTGAACCCTGAGATTGGAGTCCGGGTCCATATGAGGAAAGAAAGGTTTCACACAAAGGAAATCTAAGTTAATGCCTAGAGGCGATGGCCACTTTTCAAGTGATTGCCAAAGTCAATGATAATGCTTATAAAGTTGACCTTCCAGGTGAGTATGGTGTTAGTGCCACTTTCAACGTTAACGACTTGTCTCTTTTTGATGTAGGTGATGAGGACTTCAATTCGAGGTCGAATTCTCCTCAAGAGGAGGGAATGATGAGGACATGGAGCACCAAGAGGCCATTCAAAGCTTAGGAGGACCAATGACTAGGGCAATGTCAAGGAGGTCCAAGAAAGCTTAGTCCAATTCATGACTAAGACAATTGCAAACAGAGGCAAAGATGTAATTGCACCAAAAACCATGCTTGTCATACAAGCCATGGAGGAGGCGCAACTTGCATAAAAGAAGGCAGCCAAGTTAATTTCTTTTAATTGAATAAAAGTGCAAGTGACCAATTGATTTATTTGGGACCAAGGCACTAAGTTATTTAATTTTTTGGTGTGTTTAATCCACTTCAAGTGGTCAGTGTGGCGCAAGGAGCAAGGGGTCCCACACCTCTCAACCACTCTTTGTGTAGTTTTAATGGGTGAATAATCTTGCTACCAAGGAAAGACAAAGACATTCAAAGCAATCAAGGCAAAGAGGAGTTACACAAGACAAGGTGATGAATGCTAAGACAAAGACATTCAAAGCAATAAAGGCAAAGAGGAGTTACACAAGACAAGGTGATGAATGCTCCAACAAAGACAATAAAAGCGCATCCATCCACTTAATTACAGTTAATGAGTGGTTGTGAAACCTTCACCTGGTCATGAAGAGCAATCAAAACAGAATATGAAGCGTAGACCTTTACTTCACCGCGCCACTTAGGCCATGAGGCAAAGAATAATTATTTTTGTTTGTAATTTCCTTTAATCATTTTGCTTGTAACCCTAGAAAGGAAGGACTTTGTCTCTTTACTCTTTGTAACAGCAAGAACCTCCTCATTATATATAGAGCAAGTTTCAATAGAGGTTAACAAAGATTTTAGCAAAATATTGAGTTCATACTCTTTTGTTCTGGATTGGACCAGTTTATCGATCTTATCAAGAAACTCTCTTCTTGTGGTGATCCTCACATTCATAGGCTTATCCTTGTCTTGGATTAGACTAAGGTGGCGCCCCTGCCTCCCAATCATCCATCTTCTTCACTTACTCATAAACAGATCCTTGAGACCTTGTTTGCTTCTTGTTTTATTTTGTGTTTTCACAATCTGTCCCCTTAATTCTCTACCACCAAAGCCACGAAATTCCATTCATTCTCTATCCAATTTTCATTCATTTTATATCAAAAATACAAAAACAAAAGTCACAACCAGATTCTATGTTGAAAATCAAGCAAATGGCCAATTTCTACAACAAGGAGGCCATCAGTTAGGGACTAGTATCACATAGCTTAACTTGGTTACCCACATGATTAGGGGGCCAGGGTTAGGAACTATATTTACTTAGTTTGACTTTAAGGTTAAGCTTAGGGACTATTATAACTTAACTTAACTTGGTTGGCCACATGGTTAGGGTTAGGGTTAGGGTTAGGGACAAGTATTACTTAGTTTGACTTGGTTGGCCACATGGTTAGGGTTAGGGTTAGGGACTAGTATCATGTAGCTTAACTTGGTTGACCACATAGTTAGAGCTAGGGTTAGGAACTAGTTTTACTTAGTTTAAGGTTAGGGTCTATGTACTATTATTACGTAGCTTGACTTGGTTGGCCACATGGTTAAGGTTAGGGTTAGGGACTAGTATCACGTAACTTAACTTGGTTGGCCACATGATTAGGGTTTTGGTTCGGAACTAGTTTCACTCAGTTTGACTTGGTTGCCCAAATTGTCAAGGTTAGGGTTGCGGACTAGTATCACGTAGCTTAACTTGGTTGGCCACATGGTTAGGGTTTTGGTTCGGAACTAGTTTCACTCAGTTTGACTTGGTTGCCCAAATTGTCAAGGTTAGTGTTGGGGACTAGTATCACTTAGCTTGACTTGGTTGGCCACATGGTTAGGGTTAGGGTTTGGGACAGGTATCACGTAGTTTAACTAAGTTTCCCACATGGTTAAGGTTAGGAAGTAGTTTTACTTGGTTTAACTTAGTTGGCCAAATTGTTGAGGTTAGGGTTGGGGACAAGTATGACTTTGCCTGACTTGGTTAGCTACATGGTTAGTGTTATGGACTAGTATTACTTAGCTTGACTTGGTTGGCCACATGGTTAGGGTTAGGGTTAGGGACTAGAATCACGTAGCTTAACCAGGTTGCCCACATGATTACGGTTTGGGTTAAGAACTAGTTTCACTTAGTTTGACTTAGTTGTCCAAATTGTTAAGGTTAGGGTTAGGAACTAGTATGACTTAGCTTGACTTGGTTACCCAAATTATTAAGGTTAGGGTTAGGGACTAGTTTTTACTTCGCTTGACTTGGTTTGCCACATGTTTACGGTTAGGTTTAGGGACAAGTTTCACGTAGCTTAACTAGGTTGCCCACATAGTTACGGTTTGGGTTAGGAACCTGTTTCACTTAGTTTGACTTGGTTGTCCAAATTGTTAAGGTTAGGGTTAGGGACAAGTATGACTTAGCATGACTTGGTAGTCCCACTTATTAAGGCTAGGGTTAGGGACTAGTTTTTACTTAGCTTGACTTGGTTAGCCACAAGTTTATGGTTTGGTTTAGGGACAAGTATCATGTAGATTAACTAGGTTGCTGTAACGCCCGTACTTCCATAATAATTGAAGTAAGACAATTTACATTAAAGCACAGGAATTACACAAAATAATTTAAACTTGAATTGTAAAATTACAAGTCCAAACACAAACTATGCCATAAGTCTAATAAATAAAGTTTACAACTTCATCCAAGTCCAAGGCTTGGGAAATTACAAAATACAATGTCAATTTTTGCCTCAACAACAAAAGAGACAAGTACAATGCACATCTAATATAAATTAGAGGTTTAAAGCTCCTAGAATCATTATCTCTCCTTTGCCGGTACCTGCTTATCTGAAATAAAAGAAAAAAGGGGTGAGATTAAAATAATCTCAGTGAGTCGTCCTCTGACCCCTCACAGACTCTTGTCAAAATCATAATAACATTACTACTCGAATAATATAGTGACACGACTAAACATACAACTAGGATTACTCGTAACAGTCGGGTCTTATCGTTTGGTAACAGTGGTATACCGCTCTGCTACACTAAGGTAAACAGCCGGAACTTATCGTTACCTCACAGTGGAACACCGCTCTGTACTTACAATCCTCGGAGTAACGGCAGGGACTTATCGTTGGGTAACAGTGGTACACCGCTCTGCCACACTAAGGTAAACAGCCGGGACTTATCGTTACCTTACAGTGGTACACCGCACCGCACTACGTTTATCTCATTAGAACCACTACGAATCAAACAGTTCTAATTTCTTTCTCTAAGCTTTCAGATAATAAATGCACTAATAACTTATCTAAGGGTATCTTAGGATGTCCCTTTTATCTTCTATGTTTTAGAACACTCAACTTGAGTATTCATGGCCTTAAAGGCCCATAAAATGCTAAAGTACACATTTCTGGTAAAACTGGCGCGCCACGCGCGCCCAAGAACGCGTCGTGCATATTTCACAACTTCTGGTACAGGGGTTATCTTGAAATAATTCTTGTGCCATTGGAAACTAGACACATTTCTCTTCAATTTGGACATATATTTCTCTATTTTTCATTAAGTATTGAAGGAGAAACATAGGTTACAAATAGGGGGAAAGTTAATGTTCAACTTTCTGAACCTAGTAGCTTGTTGCTTAAAACTGCACTAATTGGGTGGGTATTTTCTAAAATAAAAAGTTATATTTAGAAACTAGACATCCTAAGCTTTCTAACGAGTGGTCATTTCCCCAATTCCAACTTCGTTTGATATTTTAATAAAATCCTCGAAGTTGACCTTCTGCAGAATACGCGCCGTGCGCGCCGAGTCTTGGCGTCACGCGCATTCTGCTGTGCAGATCTTTGTTTACGTGGCGTCGGGCGCATTTGTACAGCGCGTCACGCGCATTTCTCCATTTTGGCTCTGTTTTGATGCGCGTCACGTGCACCTATGAGGCGCGCCACGCGCAATCCTGCAGAATTATGCAGAAACGAGTTTTTCTGCATAGTTCCAACTTCCAACTCACTTTTTCTTCAATCCAAACCAATTTCAAACCAAATTGGTACTCAAAATCAAGCATATGACTGCTATACAAGATTAAGAGCAACACAAGACATATGAAAACACAATCCATCATGCTTCAACATGTCACAAAACATTAATGCATCAACTTAAGCACAATCATTCCTACCCAAACCCATTCATGCATTTCAACCATTCCCAATTCAGAAATCAAGAAAATACACAAGTGAGATCAAAAGAAAAGACCCTAAGTGGTGGGTCTTATGGGTTGCCCAACCTCTAAGTGAGAAGAACTCACCAACACACTCCAAGAACTTGAGCTATGGAGGTTGAAAACCTTGGTCTTCTTCTTCTCCAACTCGTGGTCCTCTTCCTCAAGCTTAAGGCATGCTTCCAAATTTCTGAAAATGCCCCAAAGATCAGCCCCAATCTTCTCCTTCTTGCTGTTGATGATGAACTCTCACTAATTTTCCCTTTATCTCGCACAAACCCTCAAGCCCTAGGTCTCCTTCTTTCTCTTTTTTTTTTCTTTTCTTTCTTTGAAAAAGCGAGGGAGGGAGTGAAAGAGAGAGAGGGTTGAACGTGAGGGAGAGCCACAGAGAGAGGGAAAAGTGAGTTTCATCCAATAGGATCATTTTGTCCCTATCTTAATAAGGTAATATACTATATTAACCTTCCTTTTAACCTAAACTCTCACAATGCCATTACTACATACACCCCTATATTAATAAATACCACCCAATCTAATTACTCAACTATTAATTCAAAACATATAAATGCTTAAATCAACAAAGCTAAATAATTAAATTAGGCAGGGTGTTACAGTTGCCAACATGGTAAGGGTTAGGGTTAGGAACTAGTTTCTCTTAGTTTGACTTGGTTGCCCAAATTGTTAAGGTTAGGGTTAGGGACTAGTATGACTTAGCTTGACGTGGTTGGCCACATGGTTAGGGTTATGATTAAGGACTATTATTACTTAGCTTGACTTGGTTGGCCACATGGATAGGGATAGGGTTAGGGTTTGGGACTAGTATGCCCACATATTTAGGGTTATGGTTAGGAACAAGTTTCACTTAGTTTGACTTGGTTGCCCAAATTGTTTAGTTAGGGTTAGAGACTAGTATGACTTAGCTTGACTTGGTTGGCCACATGGTTGGGTTAGGGTTAGGTGTTGGAACCTAAACGATTGAGAAGTTTAGACCCTCTTTAATTTTGATGATAACAAAGTATTCAAGAGAACAATTTATGTTCTAACCTTTCTTGAAGTGTGCAGATACTAATAATACGTATATTCTAAGCCACTCATGCAAGAAGAAAGTAATTCTCAAGAGAAGGATACATTCCATGTGTCAGCATCCGGCTCATCCTTGTGAGCGTCTGGAATTTTATCTTTATGACACGGCTTACACAATTGCCACGAGCGTCCGAACTTCCGGTTCTGAGCGAGCGTCTGAACCTCACTTCTAATCACGTGTTAGTCACGTTGCTGCTCTACCTCTCAGAAGTTTCTGGAACGGATTTCAAAATTGATTCTGAGCGCTAAAATTGTTGTACGAGGTATCAAAGGTGAAACCTTTAACTAGAAGACAAAAATCGTACAAGCAAGGTAGTAGTACGAAGCGGTAACATGTACTCTTTGGGATATTCTCTGCAAAGCAAGAAAGAGACAACATTTTGAATTTACCTCACTCAATGGTAAGGAGCCATTTTCTTTATCAGAACGGTTATATCCTTGGAACTCCTATATATACCTCATGGTATCCATTGAAGAAGGAACGAACATCTTGTGAAAAAGCTTGCTGAAATTCTGTGAAATATTTATCGAGAACAAGCACCGCTCGTGAGCAACCAAGTCTTGTGCTAAGTCTCCGGACTCTACGTAATCAACTCGGTCCGCCCCTTTCTTTAAGAAAGTTTTTCTATAGTTGAGCTTAATCTTTTATCCTCTCTGTGAGAGTTATTTTTAACTGTACTTCAACTCTTTTGTAAAAGTTGTTTTGGCCTAGTTAAGGCTGTATCCTCAAAGGCTCGACTGGACTGGGTCGTTTTGAGAAGTTGAGAGTATTGTCAAGTTGTGATGAGAATACTCTTGAGGAAATTATGTCAGTTGATTATAGTGGAAAATCCTTCAGGAACGAAGGGACTAGACGTTGCTACCAGTTTGGTAGTAAACTAGTATAAATTTCTGTGTCTCTTGCTTTACTGCTTTCTATTCATTTCTATCTTGCTGTGTTAAAAACAAGTTTTATCAAATCGCTTTTCCAAATCATCCGATTATTTCCAGCATCCGATAAACAAACAGTTTTGAAAAACTTGTGTTCTAAAGTGTTTCTAACTTAAAGTTTGCGAAAAGTTTTTAACACAATTCAACCCCCCTTCTTGTGTTCACGTTCAGTTGGTACCAGAGCTCGGCCTCTTGGTTGAGCACTTAACAGTGTCAAGAGAAAAGATTCTATATTGTGAACATGTCTACTGAAGGTGGTCATATGAATCGTCCTCCTCTATTCAATGGAGAAAAATTTGATTACTGGAAAGATAAGATGAAAGCATTCCTTGAGGCACAAAGTCTTGATTTGTGGGATATAGTTGAAAGCGGATACATTCTTCCCGCTAATGCCCTTGGCGTTGCAATACCTAGGGAAAACTGGTCTGATGATCAGAAAAAGAGATATCAAACCAATCAGAGGGCCAGATTTATTCTCATCTGTGCTATGACAGAAAGAGAATAGGATAGATGTGGCAAGTGTGATTCTGCCAAAGAAATGTGGGATTCTCTTGTGTTGTCTTATGAGGGTTCTGCCCAAGTAAGAGAAACAAAGGCTAGCATGATGGTTCGCCAATATGAACTATTCAAAATGGAAGATGGAGAAAACATTGAAACTATGTTTGGAAGATTCCAAACACTTGTTCATGGGTTGCAGGCCCTTGGAAAAAGTTATACCACACCTGATCATGTGAGAAAGATTTTGAGAAGCTTGACTAGGCAGTGGAGACCCAAAGTCACTGCTATTCAAGAAGCAAAAGATCTGAATGTTCTTCGACTTGAAGATCTTATGAGTTCCCTAAAAGCTCATGAACTTGAGCTAAATGAAGAAGAACCTACCAAGAAGAGTAAGTCTATTGCTTTAAAAGTTAATCAACATAAACCTAGTACTTCTAAAGCTTTTCAAGCTGAAGAAGAAGAATCAGAAGATGAAGCTTCAGAAGGAGACTCTGATGGATCAGATGATGAGCTTGCATTCATATCTAAAAAGATCCAAAGAATGTGGAAGAAAAGAAACTTCAGAAGGAAGTTTCAGAAGAAAGATTCAAAGGACAAGAAGGAGAGCAAAGACAAGGACAAAGCCCAAGTCATTTGCTATGAATCTAAGAAGCCTGGACATTTCAAATCCGAGTGTCCTAATCTTAAAGAAAAGCCCACAAGAAGCTCCTTCAAGAAAAAGAAGAAAGGTCTCATGGCAACATGGGAAGATCTTGACTTATCCTCCTCTGAGGAAGATAAAGAAGAAGAAGCTCACATTGCCCTCATGGCGGAACAATCGACATTGAGTCGGAAGAAGATGTTGAAGAGGTAATAGTATATGATTCCTACTCAACTTCAACTTGCTTTTGATGATCTTCTTAAGGACTCTGCCACTCTCCATCGAGTATAAGAATTTGAAAAAGAAATTTTCAAAATTATCACAAGATTTTCATTCCTTACGCAATGAAAACTCAGTACTAATGAAGAGAACCGTGTCGAAAACTGAAAATCAGCGTCTGGTTGATAACCAGCGTCTGGAAGCTAACAAGCAACCAGAAGCTGAGAGCTCTCAAGCTAAGAGTTCTGTAGTTACAGGCAGTCCTAACTGCAAATCAAATGACTATGAACAAGCATTTCAAAAGTTTCTTGCAGAGAGTGTAACTCGAAGCAAGCAAGCTTCAATGATCTGGGGTGTCAGTAAAACGACAACTCATGGTCTTGGCTATATACCAGATGAAACCCTTTTGGAAAATAATTCAGCATCTGATAAATCCCATAGTCATAGTAAATGCTTACATTGTACTTATTGTAATAAATCTGGTCATTTGAAAAGTGCATGTAATATTTTTAAAACTGTGAAGGATAAGCCTCCTTCAAGAACTAACAAGAAAGGACCCAAAAAGATATGGGTACCTAAAGATAAAATAGTCTATGTTGCAGACATGCTTAGCAACAAAGTCAACACACCAGTCTTGGTACTTAAACAGTGGATGCTCGCGTCACATGACGGGAGAAAAGCATATGTTCCAAGAACTAAGACCTAGAGAAGCTGGATTCGTCGGTTTCGGAGGAAACCAGAAAGGTAAAATAGTTGGAATTGGTCGCATAGGTAAAGGCTCTCTTCCTTCTATTGATAATGTTTTATATGTTGAAGGACTGAAACATAATCTACTAAGCATAAGTCAATTATGTGACAGTGGTTATAGTGTTGTCTTTACAGAAACTGGATGTTTAGTAAAAAGCAAAAACGATGGATCTATATTCTTTACAGCAAAGAGGAAACAAAATGTTTATAAAGTTGATCTTTCTGAACTTGAAAAACAAGATGTCAAGTGTCTTATATACTGGAAGATGAGCAATGGATTTGGCACAAAAGATTAAGTCATGCCAACTTGAGGTTAATCTCAAAATTAAACAAGCACAATCTTGTTAAAGGCTTACCAAATCTTAAGTACAAATCTGATGCCCTTTGTGAAGCTTGTCAAAAAGGAAAACAAGTTAAAACTTCCTTTCATTTAAAAAATGTTGTTTCAACTTCTAGACCACTTGAACTTTTACATCTTGATCTTTTTGGTCCAACAAGGACAGCCTCTTTAACTGGAAAGAAATATGGTTTAGTCATTGTTGATGATTTTACTAGATGGACATGGGTTAAATTCCTTGCCCACAAGGATGAGTCTTTTAAAGTATTTCTTTGTTTCTGCAAATCAGTTCAAAATGAAAAAGGCATTTGTATTTCTTCTATTAGAAGTGATCATGGGGGAGAATTTGAAAATGAGAACTTTCAAAAATTTTGTGAAGAAAATGGCATCTCTCACAATTTCTCCTCTCCTAGAACACCTCAACAAAATGGTGTTGTAGAAAGGAAAAATAGGTCCCTCCAGGAAATGGCCAGGACCATGATCAATGAAGCTGATATTGCAAAACATTTTTGGGCAGAAGCAGTAAACACAGCTTGTTATATTCAAAATAGAATTTATATAAGACCTATTTTGAATAAGACTCCTTATGAACTGTGGAAAGGAAGAAAACCAAACATTTCTTACTTTCATCCTCTTGGTTGTATTTGTTATATCTTGAATACTAAGGATCAGCTTGGTAAGTTTGATTCCAAGGCTGACAAAGGAATCTTTTTGGGATATTCTGAAAGATCTAAAGCTTTTAGAATATACAACAAAGAAACTTTGACAGTTGAAGAGTCCATTCATGTCAAGTTTGATGATAAGAAGCCTGACACTGCAATGTCAGAGCTAGATGAGTTATTTTCAGATTTAAACCTCAGTGACAAGCCAGACGCTGAATATACATCTTCATCATCCGGTGGTGACAAGACGATGAATTCTACTCAAGCGGAAGCTGAAGCAAGAAAAAGCTGGAAGTACAAAACCAATCATCCAAAAGATCAAATCATAGGAGAACCTGGTGACAAAGTACAAACCAGATCCTCTTTCAAGGAGCATGCTGACTTTGCACTTCTCTCTGAGATGGAACCTAAGACGATTGATCAAGCGTTGGAAGATGAAGGGTGGATTCTAGCAATGCAAGATGAGTTAAATCAGTTCCAAAGGAATGATGTCTGGAAGCTAGTCACTCTACCAGAAGATAAGCAAGCTATTGGTACTAAATGGGTATTCAGAAATAAGCTTGATGAAGACGGTAAAGTTGTGAGAAATAAAGCAAGGTTAGTTGCTCAAGGCTACTCACAAGAAGAAGGTATTGATTTCACTGAAACTTTTGCACCTGTTGCAAGATTAGAAGCAATTCACATTTTACTTTCATTTGCAGCACATCATGAGATAACTTTATATCAAATGGATGTGAAAAGTGCTTTTCTAAATGGTTTTATAACTGAGGAAGTTTATGTTAAACAACCTCCTGGTTTCGAAGACATTGAATTTCCAGAACATGTTTTTAAACTTAAAAAGGCACTATATGGTCTTAAACAAGCTCCCAGAGCATGGTATGATAGACTAAGTTCCTTTTTAATGGAAAATGGATTTACAAGAGGTTTAGTTGACACTACTCTTTTCAGAAAAACCTCAAACAAGCATTTCATACTTGTTCAAATATATGTTGATGATATTATTTTTGGAGCCACTAATGAAAGCCTTTGCAAAGAATTTTCTAAGCTTATGCAGGCTGAATTTGAGATGAGCATGATGGGAGAATTAAAGTTCTTCCTTGGAATACAAATCAAGCAATGCAGTGATGGTATTTATATTCATCAAAGCAAATACATCAAAGAATTATTGAAGAAATTCAAGATGCTGGAGTGCAAGCCTATGTGTACACCTATGCATCCTACCTGCACTCTTAGTAAAGATGAAATTGGTAAGAAGGTAGATCAGAAACTATACAGAGGTATGATTGGATCTCTACTTTATCTTACGGCTTCAAGACCTGATATTATGTTCAGCGTCTGCCTGTGTGCTAGGTTTCAATCAGATCCTAGAGAATCACACTTAAGTGCTGTTAAAAGAATATTTAGATATTTGCAAGGAACTACTAATCTTGGTTTGCTTTATAAGAAATCAAAAGATTACAAATTAGTAGGTTTCTGTGATGCTGACTTTGCTGGAGATCGAATTGAAAGAAAGAGCACAAGTGGAGGCTGCCAATTCCTTGGAGCTAATCTTGTGTCTTGGTCAAGCAAAAGGCAAAGCACAATCGCACTCTCAACAGCAGAAGCTGAATACATCTCAGCAGTAAGTTGCAGTTCTCAACTTATGTGGATGAAGTATCAACTTGAAGACTACTTGATAAAAGAGAGTAACATTCCTATCTTCTGTGATAATACATCTGCCATATGTCTTACTAAAAATTCTATATTGCATTCTAGAGCAAAGCACATTGAGATTAAGCATCATTTTATAAGAGACTATGTTCAGAAGGGTATTTTAGAAATAAAATTTGTAGACACTGATCATCAGTGGGCTGACATATTTACAAAACCCCTTGCTGAAGATAGATTCAATTTTATAAGAAGAAATTTAAACTTTCATCTTATAAAAGAATGATTAATCTCAGCGTCTGATGATAAACTAAATCTCAGCATCTGACATGACGTAAGCATGTATGTGCATAAGCATCTTATCTGTCATATGCATCATAACTCATCATCCGGTAAGTCGGTTGCGTGCGTCCGAGCACACCCACACGTGTCACACGTGTTAAGGATTCAAGCGTCTCATCATATCTACTGAGTCATGATTATTTACGTTTTCAATAAAATCTTTTACTTTTATTTTGGCGTCCGCATTTAATGAAAAAGCGAATCTTTATTTTCTTTTCTTTTTGATTTATTTTTATAAGAGAATACGAAGCGATATTTTGAAAAATAACTGTACCTTTCCCACTACTCCACATTTTTCGCTCCACTCTGTGTTTTCTGCTAAACTGTACTCGTTCTCTTTTTCTCTCTATTTCTCTGTGTGTGTGTTTAAAACCTAAAACCTCCATCGCCTCCATCTCTCAACTTGCAATCATGGCTGGAGTAACAACTTCTGAATATACAGCTATCTACAACACCATGACTGAAGGAAAAGTCTTGTTAGAAAATCGAGTTGATTTGGAAAACTTCAAGCTCTATGGCTTCGACTTCTACAATGGGTTCAAGGCAATGGGCTAGGAACAGTATTTCTTCTGGAACCCGGTTGAGGTTCTGGTGACTGCGATTAAAGAATTTTGGAGTAATGTTCGGTTACACAAAGGTGGCATCTTTGAAGGAACAGTGAAAGGATTCAAGTTTGTTTTTACCATCAAAAATATTTTTGAAGTTATTGGGTGTCCGTGTGAAGGCATCGTCTTCTATTCAGAATGGGCTGACGCATTTCATGGGATTGAGAAGGTAAATGATGATCTGTTTGAGAACTACAAGCAGCTGAAAGAATCTGGTGAAACACCTACTGCCAAGAATCTGAAAAGTCATTTCAGAGTTCTTCATAAGATAATCACCAAGAGCGTCCTGTTGAAGGCTGGCTCTAGTGACATTGTCAACTACGAATAGAAATTCATCATGAGACACTTCATGGCTGGAAACAAGGTGAACCTGCCAAGGTTAATCTACAACAACCTGCTTAATGCACTGGTTAACTCAAGAAAAGGTGTTGCTGACAAGAAGAACACCTACAAGTTCATTCCTTATGGTGTCCTGCTCACCAAAATGATGATCAACAATCTGGTTGTAAACAAGCTAACTGCTTTACCAGATCAAGAGAAGGCAAAGTATTTTGGTGCTGATAATATTGTGATTCCTGACACTTTTGGAGTCAACAGCCTGGTAAGAATGAAATTGCTCACTAGGTCCATGATCAAGAAGGTGAAAGTTGAGCAACAGGAAGAGGAAGTTGAAAAGAAAACCACCAGAAGCTCAAAGCCTGGTGCGAAAAGAACTGTTGAGTCTCCTTCGAGAGAGACCAGAAGAACAAAACAGAAGGTGGCTCCTGCACCTACTGTTGAAGAACCAGAAGATGAGGACCGAGTTCCCATCAGTCAGGTTCTGAGAAAAATGAGCGAACTGTGAAAAACCAGCCAAAGATCCGGTCACAATGACGAAGGAAATTCAACGTCCTCCTCCAGCTCGCTCCCGACATTAAGATCAAAAGATTGGTCGTGCAATCCAACCTGAACCAAAGGTACTAACTTCTTCCGATGAGCCTGTATGCTTTCACATCCGATGATACTATTCTGCTCCACCAATATCTGTTGCACCATCACCAAACACTCAAACTCGTACAGTAAAACCTCCATAACTCCCAAACACCTTACCCAAACACTAACCAATACACTCACCATCTCATCACCTCAAACCTCCACATATAACTCCCTCACTTCATACATTTCCAAGCTTCATTCTCATCCGTTTTACCTCCTTTTCAAAATACCTCCCATTAATCCTTTCAAAGCCTACAAAATTACCAAAGCCACACCCACCTTACTTACCCTTACCATTAAACCCACAGACGCTGGCAGAAAGAAGAATATCTCATACAAACCTCAGTTTGTAAAGTATGAGATATATCATAGTATCTACGATTGTCCATCCACATGGCACTTAAAAACCTTCACCTCTGGAGCAGCCAGATTGGAAATTGCCGCTCCAATAAGTGCAATCTTCAAGGATGGGGAAGACTACTTCCAAATGTCTTTCAAAGGAAGGTTGAGACCAGCTTCCGGAAGCAGAGCAATTCCCTTCTCTGTTGATCTTCCAAGATCCCTACCTCAGTTTGAACCGCTCACATTGGAAGAATGCGGAAGGTGGATCACAGATGAAGAAGCTGCCTTCATGGCACAATCGCCTTGGCGTAAAAGGCTTGAAGTCATAAGTCAATATCGTGACCCATCATCTGTTTCTGTCAAGATAGTACCAGATAGACAAAGGTGGCTACCTTGGTCTATCCCTGGGAAACGGAAGGAACTCGCTCAAGCAAGCGACCTTCAAAGAAGATCGGGCTAAAGGAATATGAGAAGGCACCTACCAATTACAATATTAAGGATTTCTCTCAGCTTCCGATTGCCAAGATCTCTGAGGATCACACCAGAAGGTATTACCTGACTTCTTTGAAGAAAGATGAATGGAGAACTGGCTCCTCAAACTGTTGTGATGCTGAGAAGGCTACTATTCAAACTGTTGGGACAATCAGCAGAGTTACTGGCATCAACCTTAGAACAATGTACTTCGATGATATGTTCAGATGCTCAGTAATCAGACCCTTGGATTGCATGAAGATTTATGATCAATGGGCTGTTGTGACCAAACACTTCGACATTGGATTCACTTGGAGTCAATGGTCTGAGTCTTGGAAAGACAAAGCCATATTACCATGCCTCGACCCCCTAGTGCTAGAAGAATATGACAGGGAAAATCTGAGAAGAATTTACCTGGCTGAAAATGAAGCACTCTCCTTCACCTGTGAAGCTTTGAGTGTCTTTATCAGAAATTTATGGGGAGAAGACGCTGGGAATAGGTTTGACTCTTACACAGCTGATGTTGTTCTTCATAGAGAAACCATCTTCATGCATTTGCTATATCCAGAAGATGTGAAGCATCAATGGAAGATTCAGACAGAATCAGAGCTCAGAAGACTCGGAAATTTCATCAAATGGGTTATACCAAATGATGCATTCTTCTTGAGAGCTCAAAGGAAGAAGGATTTGAGACTGAAGTTATCCAACTGGGTGCTAGCAGAGCATCAGAAGATGAAGTCTGCATCTGTACCAGAAGCTGGACCTTCTGCTTCTTCTTCTGCAATGGAAATGGTCACCATTCCCAAAGCAGAATTTGAAGAAATGAAGGCTACAAACTTGAAGGTTACTCAGCTGGAGACTGCACTGAAGCTACTCTATGAACGTCTCAATATCCCACCTCCACCTCTTCCAAACCCTTGATTTTTTTTACTTGTGTGTGATATAAAATCTATTTGGTTGATACAATTATATATATATAAATATGTTTGATCTAATTATCTGCCTTTTGTTCAAATTTTTCTAAGTCTTATTTTGACTATGATGTGTTTTTACACTCTTTTTGTCTGATGACAAAAGGGGGAGTAAAAGAAAGGTATGATGAACACGAAAGAAAGGTATATTGAACACGTGAGAATCCGATTATCCACCATCCGATGGATACACTGGAACTAAAGTATCATGCATATCATTTCATACATAGCATTTTTGTGCGCTAATATTCATTGATCTAGTGCTATGACAATGTTTAATAAATTTTCGGTACAATGAAATATATTTGATTAAATCAATCTATTTGGCATATAATCAGCATCCGATCTCACTTTATTAAATACATGCTCTGATACATTTACGGATTTTTCGCAATCACTTATTGCCTTAATACCTGAATTGTTCATATATATCTAAACTGTTAAATTCAGGGGGAGACCCTTAATGTCTTTTTTAAACTAAATTGTTCATCTACCTTAGATGTTTGTCATCATCAAAAAGGGGGAGATTGTTGGAACCTAAACGATTGAGAAGTTTAGACCCTCATTAATTTTGATGATAACAAAGTATTCAAGAGAACAATTTATGTTCTAACCTTTCTTGAAGTGTGCAGATACTAATAATACGTATATTCTAAGCCACTCAAGCAAGAAGAAAGTAATTCTCAAGAGAAGGATACATTCCATGTGTCAGCATCCGGCTCATCCTTGTGAGCGTCTGGAATTTTATCTTTATGACACGGCTTACACAATTGCCGCGAGCGTCCGAACTTCCGGTTCTGAGCGAGCATCAGAACCTCACTTCTAATCACGTGTTAGTCACGTTGCTGCTCTACCTCTCAGAAGTTTCTGGAACGGATTTCAAAATTGATTCTGAGCGCTAAAATTGTTGTACGAGGTATCAAAGGTGAAACCTTTAACTAGAAGACAAAAATCGTACAAGCAAGGTAGTACAGAAACGGTAACATGTACTACTGGGATATTCTCTGCAAAGCAAGAAAGAGACAACATTTTGAATTTACCTCACTCAATGGTAAGGAGCCATTTTTACTGTAACGGTTATATCCTTGGAACTCCTATATATACCTCATGGTATCCATTGAAGAAGGAACGAACATACTGTGAAAAAGCTTGCTGAAATTCTGCTGAAATATTTACTGAGAACAAGCACTGCTTCTGTGAGCAACCAAGTCTTGTGCTAAGTCTCTGGACTACGTAATCAACTCAATCAGAACCTTTCTTTAAGAAAGTTTTTCTATAGTTGAGCTTAATCTTTTATCCTCTCTGTGAGAGTTATTTTTAATCGTACTTCAACTCTTTTGTAAAAGTTGTTTTGGCCTAGTTAAGGTTGTATCCTCAAAGGCTCATTGTCTTGAGTCGTTTTGAGAAGTTGAGAGTATTGTCAAGTTGTGACAGTAGAATACTCTTGAGGAAATTGTAATCAGATTGATTATAGTGGAAAATCCTTCAGGAACGAAGGGACTAGACGTAGCTACCAGTTTGGTAGTGAACTAGTATAAATTTCTGTGTCTCATGCTTTACTGCTTTCTATTCATTTCTATCTTGCTGTGTTAAAAACAAGTTTTATCAAACTGCTTTTTCCAGCGTCCGATTATTTCCAGCATCCGATAAACAAACAGTTTTGAAAAACTTGTGTTCTAAAGTGTTTCTAACTTAAAGTTTGCGAAAAGTTTTTAACACAATTCAACCCCCCTTCTTGTGTTCACGTTCATTAGGGACTAGTATTACTTAGCATGACTTGGTTGGCCACCTGGTTTGGCTTAGGATTAGGGATTAGTATTACTTAACTTGATTTAGTTGCCCACTTGGTTAGGGCTAGGGTTAGGAACAAGTTTTACTTAGTTTATGGTTAGGGTTAGGGACTATTATGACTTAGCTTGACTTGGTTGGCTACATGGTTAGGGTTAGGGTTAGCGACTTGCATCACATAGCTTAACTTTGTTGGCAACATGGTTAGGGTTGGGGTTAGGTACTTGTTTCTCTTAGTTTGACTTGGTTGCCCAAATTTTTAAGGTTAGGGTTCGGGACACGTATGACTTAGCTTAACTTGGTTGGCCACTTGGTTAGGGTTAGGGTTAGGGACTACTATTACTTAGCCTGACTTGGTTGGCCATATGGTTAGGGTTAGGGTTTGGGACTAGTATCACTTAGTTTGACTTGTTTGGCCACATGCTTAGGGTTATGGTTAGGGACTAGTGTTACTTAGCTTGATTTGGTTGGCCAAATGGTTTGGGTTAGGGACTAGTATTACATAGCTTGACTTGGTTGGCCACACGGTTAGGGTTGGGGTTTGGGACTAGTATCATTTAGCTTGACTTAGTAGCTCACACTATAAGGGTTAGGGTTAGGGACTTGTATCACTTAGCTTGACTTGGTTCGTCACATGGTTAGGGTTAGGATTGGGGATTAGTATCACGTAGCTTAACTTGGTTACCCACATGGTCAAGGTTAGGGTTAGGAATTAGTTTTACTTAGTTTTACTTTAAGGCTAAGGTTAGGGTTAGGAACTAGTTTTATTTAGTTTGACTTTAAGGCTAGGGTTAGGGACTATTTTAACTTAGCTTGACTTAGTCGGCCACATGGTTTGGGTTAGGGTTAGGGACTAGTATTACTTAGCTCCACTTGGTTTTCCAAATTGTTAAGGTTAAGGTTAGGGGCTTGTATGACTTAGCTTGACTTGGTTGTCCAAATTGTTAAGGTTAGGTTTAGGGACTAGTTTTTACTTAGCTTGATTGGTTGGCCACTTGTTTACGATTGGGCTTAGGGACTAGTATAACGCAGCTTAACTAGGCTGTCCACATAGTTAGGGTTAGGGTTGGGAACTAGTTTCACTTAGTTTGACTTGGTTGCCCACATTGTTAAGGTTAGGATTAGGGACTAGTATGACTTAGCTTGACTTAGTTAGACACATGGTTAGTGTTACGGTTAGGGACTAGTATTAATAGCTTGACTTGGTTGGCCATATGGTTAGGGTTAGGGTTTGGGACTAGTATCACGTAGTTTTAGTTAGATGCCCACATGTTTTAGAATATGGTTAGGAACAAGTTTCACTTTGTTTGACTTGGATGCCCAAATTGTTTAGGCTAGGGTTAGGGACTAATATGACTTAGCATGACTTGGTTGGCCACATAGTTTCGGTTAGCGTTAGGGACTTGTATTACTTAGCTTGACTTGGTTAGCCTCATGGTTAGGGTTAGGTTTGGGAAATGTATCAAGTTGCTTTAGTTGGATGCCTACATGTATAGGGATGTTGTTTGGAACAATTTTCACTTAGTTTGACTTGGTTGCCCAATTTTGTTAAGGTTAGGGTTAGGGATTAGCATTACTTTGCTTGACTTGGTTGGCCACATGGTTAGGGTTTGGGTTAGGGACTAGTATTACTTAGCTTGACATGGTTGGCCACATGGTTAGGATTAGGGCTAGGGACTAGTACCACTTAGCTCGACTTGGTTAACCACATGTTTAGGGTTAGGGATAGGGACTAGTATTACGTAGCTTGATTTGGTTGCCCACATGGTTTAGGTTAGGAACTACTATTACTAGGCTTGACTTGGTTGGGCACATGGTTAGGGTTTGGGCTTGGGACTAGTATGACTTAGCCTGACTTGGTTGGCCACATGGTTAGGGTTCGGATTGGGACTAGTGTCACGTAGCTTAACCTGGTTGCCCACATGGTTAGGGCTAGGGTTAGGAGATAGTTTTTCTTAGTTTATGGTTAGGGTTAGAGAGTATTATAATTTAGCTTGACTTGGTTGGCTACATGGTTAGGGTTAGGGTTAGCGACTAGTATAATGTAGCTTAACTTGGATGCTCAAGTCGTTAGGGTGAGGTTTAGGAACTAGTTTCACATAGTTTGACTTAGTTGCCCAAATTTTTAAGGTTAGGATTAGGGATTCGTATGACTTAGCTTAACTTGGTTGGCCACATGGTTAGGGTTAGGGTTAGGCACTACTATTACTTAGCTTGACTTGGTTGGCCACATGGTTAGGGTTAGGGTTTGGGACTAGTATCACTTAGTTTGACTTGGTTGGCCACAAGCTTAGTGTCAGGGTTAAGGACTAGTGTTACTTAGCTTGACTTAGTTGACCACATGGTTAGAGTCGGGGGTTGGGGTTTGGGACTAGTATGATTTAGCTAGACTTGGTAGCCCACATAGTAAGGGTTAGGGTTAGGGACTTATATCACTTAGCTTGACTTGGTTGGTAACATAGTTAGGGTTAGGGTTAGGGACTAGTATCACGTAGCTTAACTTGGTTACCCACATGATTAGGGGGCCAGGGTTAGGAACTATATTTACTTTGTTTGACTTTAAGGTTAAGCTTAGGGACTATTATTACATAACTTGACTTGGTTGGCCACATGGTTAGGGTTAGGGTTAGGGACTAGTATTACTTAGTTTGACTTGGTTGGCCACATGGTTAGGGTTAGAGTTAGGGACTAGTATCATGTAGCTTAACTTGGTTGACCACATGGTTAGGGCTAGGGTTAGGAACTAGCTTTACTTAGTTTAAGGTTAGGGTCTATGTACTATTATTACATAGCTTGACTTGCTTGGCCACATGGTCAAGGTTAGGGTTAGGGACTAGTATCATGTAGCTTAACTTGGTTGGCCACATGGTTAGGGTTTTGGTTCGGAACTAGCTAGTTTCACTCAGTTTGACTTGGTTGCCCAAATTTTCAAGGTTAGGGTTGGGGACTAGTATCAGTTAGCTTGACTTGGTTGGCCACATGGTTAGGGTTAGGGTTTGGGATAGGTATCACGTAGTTTAACTAGGTTTCCCACATGATTAGGGTTAGGAAGTAGTTTTACTTAGTTTAACATGGTTGGCCAAATTGTTGAGGTTAGGGTTGGGGACAAGTATGACTTTGCCTGACTTGGTTAGGTACATGGTTAGTGTTATGGACTAGTATTACTTAGCTTGACTTGGTTGGCCACATGGTTAGGGTTAGGGTTAGGGACTAGAATCACGTAGCTTAACTAGGTTGCCCACATGATTACGGTTTGGGTTAAGAACCAGTTTCACTTAGTTTGACTTAGTTGTCCAAATTGTTAAGGTTAGGGTTAGGAACTAGTATGATTAGCTTGACTTGGTTTCCCAAATTATTAAGGTTAGGGTTAGGGACTAGTTTTTACTTCGCTTGACTTTGTTTGCCACATGTTTACGGTTAGGTTTAGGAACAAGTTTCACGTAGCTTAACTAGGTTGCTCACATGGTTACGGTTTCGGTTAGGAACCTGTTTCACTTAGTTTTACTTGGTTGTCCAAATTGTTAAGGTTAGGGTTTGGGACTAGTATGACTTGGCATGACTTGGTAGTCCCACTTACTTAGGCTAGGGTTAGGGACTTGTTTTTACTTTGCTTGACTTAGTTTGCCACATGTTTATGGTTTGGTTTAGCGACAAGCATCACGTAGCTTAACTAGGTTACCAACATGGTTAGGGTTAGGGTTAGGAACTAGTTTCACTTAGTTTGACTTGGTTGCCCAAATTGTTAAGGTTAGGGGTAGGGACTAGTATGACTTAGCTTGACGTGGTTGGCCACATGGTTAGGGTTACGATTAGGGATTATTATTACTTAGGTTGACTTGGTTGGCCACATGGATAGGGATAGGGTTAGGGTTTGGGACTAGTATGCCCACATGTTTAGGGTTATAGTTAGGAACAAGTTTCACTTAGTTCGACTTGGTTGCGCAAATTGTTTAGTTAGGATTAGAGACTAGTATGACTTAGCTTGACTTGGTTGGCCACATGGTTGGGTTAGGGTTAGGGACTAGTATTACTTAGCATGACTTGGTTGGCCACCTGGTTTGGCTTAGAATTAGGAACTAATATTACTTAACTTTATTTAGCTGCACACAAGGTCAGGGCTAGGGTTAGGAACAAGTTTTACTTAGTTTATGGTTAGGGTTAGGGATTATTATGACTTAGCTTGACTTGGTTGGCTACATGGTTAGGGTTAGGGTTAGCGACTTGCATCACATAGCTTAACTTTGTTGCCCACATGGTTAGGGTTGGGGTTAGGAACTTGTTTCTCTTAGTTTGACTTGGTTGCCCAAATTTTTATGGTTCGGGTTCGGGACACGTATGACTTAGCTTAACTTGGTTGGCCACTTGGTTAGGGTTAGGGTCAGGGACTACTATCACTTAGTTTGACTTGGTTGGCCACATGCTTAGGGTTATGGTTAGGGATTAGTGTTACTTAGCTTGATTTGGTTGGCCAAATGGTTTGGGTTAGGGACTAGTATTACATAGCTTGACTTGGTTGGCCACATGGTTAGGGTTGGGGTTTGGGACTAGTATCATTTAGCTTGACTTAGTAGCCCACACTATAAGGGTTAGGGTTAGGGACTTGTATCACTTAGCTTGACTTGGTTAGTTACATGGTTAGGTTTAGGATTGGAGATTAGTATCACGTAGCTTAACCTGGTTACCCACATGGTTAGGGTTAGGGTTAGGAATTAGTTTTACTTAGTTTTACTTTAAGGCTAGGGTTCGGGTTAGGAACTAGTTTTACTTAGTTTGACTTTAAGGCTTGGGTTAGGGACTATTTTAACTTAGCTTGACTTAGTCGGCCACATGGTTAGGGTTAGGGTTAGGGACTAGTATTACTTAGCTCCACTTGGTTTTCCAAATTGTTAAGGTTAAGTTTAAGGGCTTGTATGACTTAGCTTGACTTGGTTGTCCAAATTGTTAAGGTTAGGGTTGGGGACTAGTTTTTACTTAGCTTGTTTGGTTGACCACATGTTTACGATTGGGCTTAGGGACTAGTATAACGTAGCTTAACTAGGCTGTCCACATAGTTAGGGTTAGGGTTGGGAACTAGTTTCACTTAGTTTGACTTGGTTGCCCACATTATTAAGGTTAGGATTAGGGACTAGTATAACTTAGCTTGACTTGGTTAACCACATGGTTAGGGACTAGTATTACGTAGCTTGATTTGGTTGCCCACATGGTTTGGGTTAGGGACTACTATTACTTAGCTTGACTTGGTTGGCCACGTGGTTAGTGTTTGGGTTTAGGACTAGTATCACTTAGCTTGACTTGGTTGCCCACATAGTTAGGGCTAGGGTTAGGAACTAGTTTTACTTAGTGTATGGTTAGGGTTAGGGACTATTATAACTTAGCTTGACCTGGTTGGCTACCTGGTTAGGGTTAGTGACTAGTATCACATAGTTTAACTTAGTTGCCCACATGGTTAGGGTTAGGGTTACAGACTATTGTTACTTAGCTTAACTTAGTTGGCCACATAGTTAGGGTTAAGGTTTGGGACTAGTATCACTTAGTTTGACTTAGTTGGCCAAATGGTTTGGGTTAGGGACTAGTATTACTTAGCTTGACTTAGTTGGCCACATGGTTAGGGTTGGGGTTTGGGACTAGTATCATTTAGCTTAACTTGGTAGCCCACTGATGATCAGTGTCTACAAATTTTATTTCAAGAATACCCTTCTGAACATAGTCTCTTATGAAGTAATGTTTAATATCAATGTGTTTTGCTCTAGAATGCAATATAGGATTCTTAGTGAGACAAATTGCAGATGTATTATCACAGAAGATAGGAATGTTACTGTCTTTTATCAAGTAGTCTTCAAGTTAATATTTCATCCATAGAAGTTGAGAATTGCAACTTGCTGCTGAGATGTATTCAGCTTCTGCTATTGAGAGTGCAATTGTGCTTTGTCTTTTGCTTGACCAAGATACAAGATTTGCTCCAAGGAATTGGCAGCCTCCACTTGTACTTTTTGTTTCAATTCGGTCTCCAGCAAAGTCAGCATCACAGAAACCTACTAACTTGTAATCTTTTGATTTCTTACAAGGCAAACCAAGATTAGTAGATCCTTGTAAATATCTAAATATTCTTTTAACAGCACTCAAGTGTGATTCTCTAAGATCAGACTGAAACCTAGCACACAGGTAGACGCTGAACATAATATCAGGTTTTGAAATAGTAAGATAAAGTAGAGATCTAATCATACCTCTGTATATTTTCTGATCTACCTTCTTACCAGTTTCATCTTTACCAAGAATGCAAGTGGGATGCATAGGTGTGCACATTGGCTTGCAATCCACCATCTTGAATTTCTTTAGCAATTCCTTGATGTATTTGCTTTGATGTATATAAATACCATCATTGCATTGCTTGATTTAAATTCCAAGGAAAAACTTTAATTCTCCCATCATGTTCATTTCAAATTCAGTCTGCATTAACTTAGAAAACTTTTTGCACAGACTTTCATTAGTAACTCTAAATATAATATCATCAACATAAATTTGAACAAGTATAAAATGCTTGTTTGATGATTTTCTAAATAAGTCTACTTGACCTCTGGTAAAACCATTACCCATTAAAAATGAACTTAGTATATCATACCAAGCTGTAGGAGCTTGCTTAAGACCATACAGAGCCTTTTTAAGTTTAAAAACATATTCTAGAAATTCAATATCTTCAAAACCAAGAGGTTGTTTCACATAGACTTCCTTAGTTATAAAACCATTCTAGAAAGCACTTTTCACATCCATTTGATAAAGAATTATCTCATGGTGTGCAGTAAATGAAAGCAAAATACGAACAGCTTCTAACCTTGCAACAGGTGCAAAAGTTTCATTAAAATCTATACCTTCTTCTTGTGAGTAACCTTGAGCAACTAATCTTGCTTTGTTTCTCACAACCTTACCATCTTCATCAAGCTTATTTCTAAATACCCATTTAGTACCAATAGCTTGCTTATCTTCTGGTAGAGTGACTAACTTCCAGACATCATTTCTTTGAAATTGATTCAACTCTTCTTGCATAGCCAGAATCTAACCTTCATCTTCCAAGGCTTGATCAATCCTTTTAGGTTCCATTTCAGAGAGAAGTGCAATATTTGCATGCTCTTTGAAAGAGGATCTTGTTCTAACTCTATCTCCAAGTTCTCCTATGATTTGATCTTTGGGATGATTGGTTTTGTATCTCCAATTCTTTCTGACTCCAGCTTCTGCTTGAGTAGAATCCAGAGTTTGGTTACCACCGGACGCTGAAGATGCTGGATCAACATTTGTAGTGTCACCAATATTTAAATCTGAAAATAACTCATCCAGCTCTGACATGGCAGTGTCAGGCTTCTTGTCATCAAACTTGACATGATTGGATTCTTCCACTATCAAAGTTTCTTTATTGTATATTCTAAAAGCTTTAGATCTTTCAGAGTATCCCAAAAAGATACCTTTGTCAGCTTTGGAATCAAACTTACCAAGTTGATCCTTAGTATTCAGAATATAACATATACAACCAAAGGGATGAAAGTAAGATATGTTTGGTTTTCTACCTTTCCACAGTTCATATGGAGTCTTCTTCAAAATAGGTCTAATAAGAATTCTATTTTGAATATAACAAGCTGTGTTTACTGCTTCTGCCCAAAAATGTTTAGCAATATCAGCTTCATTGATCATGGTCTTGGCCATTTCTTGGAGGGACCTTTTTTCCTTTCTACAACACCATTTTGTTGTGGTATTCTAGAAGAGGAGAAATTGTGGGAGATGCCATTTTCTTCACAAAATTTTTAAAAGTTTTCATTTTCAAATTCTCCCCCATAATCACTTCTAATAGAAGAAATACAAATTCCTTTTTCATTTTGAACTGATTTGCAGAAAACAGTAAATATCTTGAATGTCTTATCCTTGTGGGCAAGGAATCTAACCCATGTCCATCTAGTAAAATCATCAACAATGACTAACCCATATTTCTTTCCAGTTAAAGAGGTTGTCCTTGTTGGACCAAAAAGATCAAGATGTAAAAGCTCAAGTGGTCTAGAGGTTGAAACAACATTTTTTGAATGAAAAGAAGTTTTAACTTGTTTTCCTCTTTGACATGCCTCACATAGAGCATCAGATTGAAATTTAAGATTTGGTAAGCCTCTAACAAGACTGTGCTTGTTTAGTTTTGAGATTAATCTCAAACTGGCATGACCCAATCTTTTATGCCAAATCCATTGTTCATCTTCAACAGACATGAGACACTTGACATCTTGTTGTGCAAGTTCAGAAAGATTAATTTTATAAATATTTTGTTTCCTCTTTGCTGTAAAGAAAATAGAGCCATCTTTCTTGCTTTTTACTGAACATCCAGTTTCTGTAAAAATGACATCATAACCATTGTCACAGAATTGACTTAAACTCAATAGGTTATGCTTTAGTCCTTCAACCTAAAGTACGTTATCAATAGAGGGAAGAGAGCCTTTACTAATGCGACCAATTCCAACTATTTTACCTTTCTAGTTTCCTCCGAAACCAACAAATCCTTCTTCTCTAGGCCTTAGCTCTTGGAACATATGCTTTTCTCCTGTCATGTGACGCGAGCATCCACTGTCTAAGTGTAACACCTGAGGACGAGATCGACATCGTATTAGGACGACGTATCGAGACCTCGACCAAGACCTTGTGTCGAGATCCCGTGACTAGATCGTTTGCCGAGATCATTTGTCGAGCTGATGAGACCACGTGCACTAGCTGCTGAGCTGAGGAGGTCGGGTGTCGAGTTGATGAAGTCGCGTACCGAGCTGATGAGGACGCAAGTCGAGCTGAGGAGACCGCGTTCACGAACTCGTGTTAGAACCTTGTACGTTTGCACGAGCACTCTTGTCGACATCGTGTCGAGATGATACCTCGTATTATTTCGAACGTTATTCAGCGTTATTATTATATTGTTTGTAATTATTACATTGTCGGCTTGCCGTTGACCGACAGAGTAGAGGGTAATTATGAGAGGAACGAGTTAACGGGTAGATGATTGATGGGATTGGCATCTTATAGCTGGAGTTACGTTTATACCCCTTTCTCTCGCCAGCTGTATACCACGACCGATTCCCTCACACTCATTTCTCTTTTCTTCTTTCTTCTTCCTTCCTTCTGCTCTGTGTTTCGTTATTTTCTTCAAAATCTCCATCGACGAAACCGTGAGTTCCATCGAGATTCTGCACAAGCTTTCTTCATCAATTTTGTTCATCATCAACTTCTCGACCCATATCTTGTCTGATCGACCATCACCGTTGAGGTATGAAGAACAGATTTTCTTTCATCTGTGCTACTGTTTAGCGCTAAATCTTCTTCCATTTTTAACCAGTTTTATGCTTCCAAATCATATCAAATTGATGGGTTTTCTTCTTCACGATATTACCTATCTTTTTAACCGATTAATTGGGCTTGTAAAACAAATTTCTTTCTCTGTTTTTCTGCAATCGGCAGTGCCCAGAAAACCCCATTTTTGGTTCGTTCGATTTCTGGTTTTTCGTTTGTTGCTTCTGGTTATTGTTGTTGTCGATCTATCTGTTGAAGCATCAGATAACTTTTTCATGAATTTTGATCGAAATCCCTAACTTAGTGTTAGAGGAAAAATATATTTCAGTTCTTGAGTTTTATATTTTTCTGGGTTGTGGTTGAGTTTGGGGAAGAGAGAGTTAGATGTATTGGAACCTATAGATCGATCTGAATTGTGTTTGTTTTAGGAAGTCTGATTCCCGAGATCGAGTGAATTCCGAATCAAGGTGTACGGGAAAGCGAATCCAAGGACCCGGAAGCAGCAGAATCCAGATCGAGGATTGTACGTGTCGAGGTCGAACTGAGAAGCGTACGTGTCGAAGTCGTTGTCGAGTTCGTTGAAGACAGCCGTGTCGAGATCGAGTAAGAGAAATCGTTGTCGAGCTCTTAGAAGACAGCTGTGTCGAGGTCGTTGTCGAGCAGCATTAACTTGGAGTTCGGTAAGGGCAACTTCTAGATATCTCTAAGGCTTTATTTTATAAGTCCTTAAATAAGGGCATTTCATATCCTATGTGGTTATGTTATTGTGTATGGATTTCCTGATTTGTGTCGAGCTTGAAATGTTGTGATATGATTGAGTTTTTGCATGTATTTAATATGTGATTGAATATATGTCGTGAATTGTGTATTGCATGTTGAATTGCGTTTCTTCATGTCGAGCTTGCTCTTTTATTTGACATGCGGTTGAATATCTTGTGTTTAACTCTTTGAATATCGTATGCGGCGAATTGTTCATCGAGTGGCGAGCTAGGTGAGTCGTATGGCGTTTTGAGCCGTGACCGGATAATCGAGGTGCTAGGTCCCCTTTTGTTTACTGGAGATTGACTAGACGTCGCCACGCTCACGGACCTGAGTTAGGCCCTAGGGAGAGCGAGGATCCCAAGGCTTCGGCCGACTTTCCGACATACCTGATGCAGCGTGTGCATTCGGAAAATTGTCGAGTCGAGAGAAAATGGATTTGTGAGTTGTGTCGAGTTTAGAGTGAGATGGTCGAGTCACGTCGGTGAATGTTATACTTTGTTGTTTGCTTATATTTTTATGTCGAGCTTATCTTGAATTGTTGAGAAGTTGACCCTTTCCCGTGGTGCCTTCAATCCATGACGGTTACCCAGGCGAGGTCGAGCGCGAGGAACTCGGCGATGAGACGATGCCGAGGAGGATCTCGACGAGGACCCGAGTGACGACCTCTATCTGTCGTGATTGTTTATTTGTTGGATGTTGGTTTTTCTGAGGACTGTTCTTGTATTTCTTTTGTGTTCGAGGTCGTGACCAGTTTGGGCAGTGTTGTTTTATTGCTCTGAGGGTAGATGGTGGTCTTACTTTTGGAGCAACCCTGCGTGGGAGTCTGTGGAAGTACCCCAGGGTATGATTACTCTTTTGAAGTAAATGCGTACCTTAGGTGTATTTTCTTTGCACATTTGCTACTCTGTATTTTGTATACATTATTATTTCGAGTGATATATATATGTGTATGTTATACATGTATGTTTTATTTGAATTTAAGTCTTGTGTCTTAGTTGCACCATGTTTCGAAAAGCTGTAATTACTCTGATGTGCACGAGTTGGTTTTATAAAAAAAAAAATATATCGTATTTTTAAAAGGCACAAGAGTTTTGTTTTTAAAAACACATCTCATATAGGTTTATGTTGAGCTTGGTGTGTTGAGCTCGGTAACTCGAGCTCGGTATATTGAGCTCGGTAGCGGTCCGGAAACGGGTCGTTACATTGTTGGTATCAGAGCAGTTCGGTTCGGCCAGAAATTTGTGCATAGGAAGATTTGGGTAGTCAGCGTGTCGGGTTGTGTGTTGGGTACCTAGTTGTTTTGTGTTGATTCTTTGTTTGATTAAGTGAAGCACTTATTGCTTGAGAAATTGTTTGAACTGTTTCTTGATTGAAGCGGTGTGTTTAACACATCCTTGTTGTGAGATTCTCGACGGGGTTTTGAACTTTGTGGAATCTAATGCCACCTCGTGAGGAATACGACATCCGCAACCGAGAACGTCGACATGGAGCGAGCTATTCAAGCTATGGCCAGAGATGGCGGCAGCCATGGCTCAACAATCACCGCCGCAACTCAACAGGCTAACGCGATGGCTCAGCCAGACGGCGGCGTTAACTCAGCAGAACTTGCAACAGCAACGAAGCGAGCGAAATCTTTGGCGAGAGGATTGGCCGACTTCAGGAAGCATGATCCAATCGGTTCTACGGTGAGCCAAATCGGATAAAGGCGATCTTTGGATGCAAGAGATCGAGAAGATCTTTGAGGCACTTCATTGCCGGACAACGTGAAGGTCGACTATGCCACCTACTTCATCGCTAGGAGACGCAGAGTATTGGTGGAGAGGAGTGAAGCAAGCGTTTATAGCGTAACATCGCGAGATGACCTGGGAGCTTTTTCGTGAAAGGTTCTTGGACAAGTACTTCCGGATCTTGCACGAGCCGAGAAGGAGCGGGAATTTCTTCAAGCTGCGGCAAGGCAACTCGGCGGTGTCCGAGTATGCGACCAAATTCGAATCGTTGGCGAGGTATTTCAGTCCATTTCGTGACCGAGTTGACCAGAGATGGTTGAGTGAGAGATTCCAACGGGATTGAGATTCGACATTCGGAAGTCGATAGTGTCGTTGAGGATCAGAAATCTCCAAGAGCTGATTGATCGATGTGTCGAGGTAGAAGGAGTAAGGAGCCACAAGAACAAGATTATTGGGGGCGGACCGGTGAGACCCCAGTGCGGGCGTAGATTTGCACAGAAAGGGAAACTACCGCAGAAGAGGCCTTACGACCGACCTCAGGGGAACGACAACAGGGGACAGTATCGTCCGATGACCCAAGTACCGAGGAGTGGAGGTCAGACCAGTGTCGAGGTGATTTGCTACCGATGTGGAAAGCCGGGACATTACGCGAGTAACTGTACTCAGAGGGAGGAGGTGTGTTTTAATTGCAAGAAGCCAGGGCATTTTGCTAAGGATTGTCCTATGTAACGACCCGTTTCCGGACCGCTACCGAGCTCAATATACCGAGCTCGAGTTACCGAGCTCAACACACCAAGCTCAACATAACTTATATGAGATGTGTTTTAAAAACAACAAAACTCTTGTGCCTTTTAAAAATACGATATATTTTTTTTTATAAAACCAACTCGTGCACATCAGAGTAATTACAGCTTTTCGAAACATGGTGCAACTAAGACACAAGACTTAAATTCAAATAAAACATACATGTATAACATACACATATATATATCACTCGAAATAATAATGTATACAAAATACAGAGTAGCAAATGTGCAAAGAAAATACACCTAAGGTACGACGACTTCAAAAGAGTAATCATACCCTGGGGGTACTTCCGGCAGACTCCCACGCAGGGTCGCTCCAAAAGTAAGACCACCAGTCTACCCTCAGAGCAATAAAATAACACCGCCCAAACCGTCACGACCTCGAACACAAAAGAAAAACAAGTGCAGTCCTCGGAAAAACAAACATCCAACAAATAAACAATCACGACAGATAGAGGTCGTCACTCGGGTCCTCGTCGAGCTCCTCCTCGGCATCGCTTCATCGCCGAGTTCCTCGCACCCTCGACATCGCTGGGTAACCGTCATGGATTGAAGGCACCACGGGAAAGGGTCAACTTCTCAACAATTCAAGATAAGCTCGACATAAAAATATAAGCAAACAAAGAAAGTATAACATTCACCGACGTGACTCGACCATCTCACTCTAAACTCGACACAACTCACAAATCCATTTTCTCTCGACTGACAATTTTCCTCGAATGCACACGCCGTCTCAGTATGTCGGAAAGTCCAGCCAAGCCTTGGGATCCTCGCTCTCCCTAGGATAGTCAACTCGAGGTCCCGTAGCGTGGCGACGTCTAGTCAATCTCCGTAAACAAAAAGGGGACCTAGCACCCTCGATTATCCGGTCACGGCTCAAAACGCCATACGACTCACCTAGCTCGCTCACTCGATGAACAATTCGCATATACGATATTCAAAGAGTTAAACACAAGATATTCAACCGCATGTCAAATAAAAGAGCAAGCTCGACATGAAGAAACGCAATTCAACATGCAATACACAATTCACGACATATATTCAATCACATATTAAATACATGCAAAAACTCAATCATATCACAACATTTCAAGCTCGACACAAATCAGGAAATCCATACACAATAACATAACCACATAGGATATGAAATGCCCTTATTTAAGGACTTATAAAATAAAGCCTTAGAGATATCTAGAAGTTGCCCTTACCGAACTCCAAGTTAATGCTGCTCGACAACGACCTCGACACAGCTGTCTTCTAAGAGCTCGACAACGATTTCTCTTACTCGATCTCGACACCGGTGGCTTCAACGAACTTCGACAACGACTTCGACACGTGCGCTTCTCGATCGACCTCGACACGCGTCTGATCCTCGATCTGGATTCTGCTGCTTCTGCGTCCTTGGATTCGCTTTCCCGTACACCTCGATTCGGAATTCACTCGATCTCGGGAATCAGACTTCCTAAAACAAACACAACTCAGATCGATCCATGGTTTCCAATACATCTAACTCTCTCTTCCCCAAACTCAACCACAACCCAGAAAAAGATAAAACTCAAGAACTGAAAGATATTTTTCCTCTAACACAAAGTTAGGGATCTCGATCAAAATTTCATGAAAAGTTATCTGATGCTTCAACAGATAGATCGACAACAACAATAACCAGAAGCAACGAATGAGAAACAAGAAATCGAAACGAACCAAAAATGGAGGTTTCTGGGCACTGCCGATTGCAGAAAAACAGAGGAAGAAATTTGTTTTACAAGCCCAATTAATCGGTTAAAAAGATAGGTAATATTGTGAAGAAGAAAACCCATCAATTTAACATGATTTGGAAGCATAAAACTGGTTAAAAATGGAAGAAGAATTAGCGCTAAACAGTAGCACGAAGAAGATAAAAATCTGTTCTTCATACCTCAAGCGGTGATGGTCGATCGATCAGGCGAGATATGGGTCGAGAAGTTGATGATGAACAAGATTGATGAAGAAAGCTTGTGCAGAATCTCGATGGAACTCACGGTTTCGTCGATGAAGATTTTTAAAGAAAACAACGAAACACAGAGCAGAAGGAAGGAAGAAGAAAGAAGAAAAGAGAAATGAGTGTGAGGGAATCGGCCGTGGTATACACCGGCGAGAAAGGGGTATAAACGTAACTCCAGCTATAAGATGCCAATCCCATCAATCATCTACCCGTTAACTCGTTCCTCTCATAATTACCTCTACTCGCCGGTCAACGACAAGCCGACAATGTAATAATTACAAACAATAAAATAATAACGCTGAATAACGCTCGAAATAATACGAGGTATCATCTCGACACGATGTCGACAGCGGTGCTCGTGCAAGCGCATAAGGTTCTAACACGAGTTCGTGAACGCGGTCTCTCACCGACTTGCGCCCTCATCAGCCAGACGCGACTTCATCAATTCGACACCCGACCTCCTCACCAAAGCCTAGTGCACGTGGTCTCATCACCGACAAATGATCTCGTGAACGATCTAGTCACGGGATCTCGACAAGGTCTTGGTCGAGGTCTCGATACGCCGTACTAATACGATGTCGATCTCGTCCTCAGATGTTACAATCTCTCCCTCTAAAAAAATTTCGTCCTCGAAATTGCAAATAAGGTTCTTACCTCGGAAAAGTTCAGGGTACTGAGTCTTCATCTTCTCCTCCAGCTCCCAAGTCGCATCTCCCGTCTTCTGATCCCACACAACCTTGACAAGTTGAATCTCTTTGTTCCGCAATCGCTTGGCTTTCCGATCAACGATCCTTGCAGTAACGCTTCAAAGATAGGTCGCCCTTCGATTGAATCACATCCGGTTCGATGACATGAGAAGGGTCGGAAACATACTTCGCAATTGTGAGACGTGGAAGGCGTCGTGGATGTTCGACAAGAATGGTGGTAAGGCAATCGATATGCCACGACCAATACGACGAAGAATCTGGTAAGGTCCAATGAATTTAGGGTAAGTTTCTTGGATTTGATCGCTCGACCAACTCCGGTAATGGGGTGACTCTAAGAAATACATGTTCTCCTTCCTCGAACTCGAGTGGTCGACGTCGTTGGTCCGCATAACTCTTACATCGACTTTGAGATGTTCGCATCCGATCTCTCGATCAAACGGATCTTCTCGGTAGTCCGCTGGATCATATCTGGTCCTCTGACGATTCGCTCGCCGTCCTGGTACCAACAAAGAGGCGTCGACATTTCCGCCCATACGGCGCTTCAAAGGTGCCATCCCAATACTCGCATGGAAACCGTTGTTGTATGTGAACTCCACCAATGGTAAGGCGTCGTCCCAACTTCCTCGGTGATTTAACGCATAAGCTCGCAACAAATCTTCAAGCGATTGGATCGTTCTCTCGATCGACCGTCGATGCGTGGATGATATGCCGAGCTAAGCCTGAGCTCGGTTCCCATTGCTCCTTGCAATTCCTCCAAAAATGAGACGTGAACTTCGGATCTCGGTCCGACACGATCGAAGAGGTATTCCATGAAGTCGTACTATCTCCGCGATGTAGATCTCGGTCGCCTTTTCCACGTTGTATGTCGACCTCGCGGCAAGAAATGAGCGATTTGGTCAATCGGTCGACGATCACCCAAATCGAATCATTCTTCTTCTGCGTCTTCGGCAAACCTACAACGAAATCCATGGAAATCATCCCATTTCCATCTTTGATGCGTCAGCGATTGTAGCATTCCCGCGGTCGTTGGTGCTCCACCTTCGGCTTTCGACATGTCAAACATGAAGCTACGTGCTCGACCACTTGCTTCTTCATTCCTGACCACCAAAAATGCTTCTTCAAGTCTTGATACATCTTCGTAACTCTGGATGAATACTAAAGTTGCTCTTATGCGCTTCGTCGAGAATCAACTTCCTCGGCTCGGATACGTTAGGTACGCACACTCGGCCATTGCACCTCAAGATGTCGTCGCTCAGGCCTGAAGTGCAATGCCGCTTCCACTTGCGCGCTATCAATGAATCTTCTCTTGCGAAGCTCGTCATGAACTTGCTTTGGTCTCGGATCTCGCCCAACAATCTGTTAGAAATGGTAAGCATACCAAATCTCGGCTTCCCGGTGAAACTGACACTCAACTTCAAATCTCGGAACTTCTCGAGCATCTCCAACTCCTTGATCATCATTACCGAGGTTAAAACGCTCTTCCGCTCAACGCATGCGCTACTACGTTAGCCTTACCGGATGGTATTCAAACGTAAAGTCGTAGTCCTTGAGAAATTCTGTCCATCTACGTTGACGCATGTTGAGTTCCTTCTGGTAGAACAGGTACTTCAAACTCTTGTGATCGCTGAAAACAGTAAGAGTGCTCCCGTAAAGGTAGTGCCTCCATATCTTCAAGAAAAACTATCTGCCGCTAGCTCCAAGTCGTGAGTAGGGTAGTTCCTCTCGTGAATCTTGAGCTGTCTTGAAGCATACGCGACCACGCTTCCGATGTTGCATCAAAGACGCATCCCAATCCCTGGTGTGACGCATCACAATACACCTCGAAAGGCTCTTCGGGTTGAGGCAAAATCAAGACAGCGCTGCCGTCAAAAGTTCCTTCATCGTTGAAAACCGGCCGCACTCTCTGGCCCAAGCAAAAGGTTGATTCTTCCTCGTCAATCGTAAGAGGCGCGACAATCTTCGAGAAACCTTCAATGAATCTTCTGGTAATAGCCTGGCTAAGCCGACAAAACTCGATCTCAGAATCGCCTTCTACTGTTCCCATGCTATCACCGCCTCAATCTTAGTTGGATCCACAATATCCCTTCTCCTGGAAATCACGTGACCAAGAAAATTCACCTCTTCAAGCCAAAATTCACACTTCGACGAGGTTGGCATAGAGTTGCTTATCTCGTAATGTCCGTAGTACTCGACATAGGTGTTCTGCGTGCTCTTCTCGGTTCCTCGAGTAAATCAATATGTCGTCGATGAACACTACAACGAATTGATCCAAAAACGAATGGAAAATCCTGTTCATGTAGTCCATAAACACACCGGCGCGATTCGTCACTCCAAACGGCATCACCAAGTACTCGTAGTGACCGTATCTAGTTCTCGAAAGTCGTTTGGCAACATCTTCCTCCTTCACGCGAATCGATGGTAGCCCGACTTCAAGTCTATCTTGGAAAGATCGCCGCTCCACGGTTGGTCCATCAAGTCGCCAATACGTGGTAACGGATAACGGTTCTTCACGGTAACCTTGTTGAGTTCGCGATAGTCCACGCACACCTTGATCGCCCATCCTTCTTCTTAACCAACAACACCTGAGCTCCCCACGGTGACACGCTTGGTCGTATGAATTGCTTCGACTCCAAGTGTTCGATCCGGGACTTCACTCTTTCATCTCGGCGGAGACATCCCCGACGCGCTTTGGAAATCGGTCTGTTCCTAGAATCGGTCGATGGAGAACTCGACCTCTGCATCTTGGTGGTAATCCCGCACGCCTTCGGAAAACGCCCTCAAAATCACACACCACCGAACATTCTTCACGCCGATCTGCTGGAAAACTTCCGAACTAGCCAGATACATGTATTCCCTAGTTCCTTCTTTCAAAGAAACTCCAATACGCTCGCGAAAGATAATTGGAGACTCCAAGGTCCTGAAAATTACGCTTTACGGGCACAGTCCAAAAGGACATGGTGGTGTGACAACCAATCCATCCCGAGGATAACATCTAAGCCCTTAAGAGGCAAACAAACCAAATTGACCACAAACTTTCTACTCGATTAACCACTACACAATTAAGACATGCGGTGTTTGTGACTAAGGTTTTAGCGGTGGGGTTGTAACTACTAATTTAAACGGTAAAAGCCACAATAAGTTCAAAAGGTTCACACAATCGGAAGAAATAAAGGAATGGGTTGCACCGAATCAAAAAGAACGGATAAGGATTTACCCTCGATCTCACATTCACCTTGGATAAGATCATCACTCGTTCACTTCCTCGCCACTCATGCGTAAAACTACGCCTTTAGCCACTTGACGTTTCCTTTGGCCTTTGCCGCAAGCATAGTCGGTTCACTTTAGGTGTAGGACAATCCTTAGCAAAATGCCCTGGCTTCTTGCAATTAAAACACACCTCCTCCTTCTGAGTACGCTACTCGCGTAATGTCCCGCTTTCCACATCGGTAGCAAATCACCTCGACACCGGTCCGACCTCCACTCCTCGGTACTTGGGTCATCGGACGACATCGCCCCCCTCGTTGTCGCTCCCCGAGGCCTGGCCGTAAGGCCTCTTCTCGCGGTAGTTTCTTCTCTGCGTGCAAATCTACGCCTCGCACTGGGTCTCACCGGTCCGCCAACAATAATCTTCTTCTTGTGGCTCCTTTCTCCTTCTACCTCGACACATCGATCAAACAACTCTTGGAGATGTCTGAGCCTCAACGACACTTGACTTCGAATGTCGAATCTCAATCCCCGCTGGAATCTCTCACTCAACCATCTCTGGTCAACTCGGTCACGAAATGGACTGAAATACCTCGCCAACGACTCGAACTTGGCGCATACTCGGACACCGTCGAGTTGCCTTGCTGCAGTTGAAGAAATTCCTGCTCCTTCTCGGCTCGTGCGATGTCAGGAAGTACTTGTCCAAAACCTTTCACGAAAAAGCTCCCGTGTCATCTCGCGATGTTACGCTATAAACGCTTGCTTCACTCCTCTCCACCAATACTCTGCGTCTCTAGCGATAAGTAGGTGGCATAGTCGACCTTCACGTTGTCCGCAATGAAGTGCCTCAAAGATCTTCTCGATCTCTTGCATCCAAAGATCGCCTTTATCCGGATTTGGCTCACCGTAGAACTTCTGATTGGATCATGCTTCCTGAAGTCGGCCAATCCTCTCGCTTGAGCATTTCGCTCGCTTCGTTCTTTGTTCGCAAGTTCTGGAAGTTAACGCCGCCGTCTGTTGAGCCATCGCGTTAGCCTGTTGAGTTGCAGCGGTGATTGTTGAGCCATGGCTGCCGCCATCTCGGTCATAGCTTGAATAGCTCGTTCCATGTCGACGTTCTCGGTTGCGGATGTCGTATTCCTCTGAGGTGGCATTAGATTCCACAAAGTTCAAAACTCTGTCGAATCTCACAACAAGGATGTGTTAAAACACACCGCTTCAATCAAGAAACAGTTCAAACAATTTCTCAAGCAATAAGTGCTTCACTTAATCAAACAAAGAATCAACACAATACAACTAGGTACCCAACACACAACCCGACACGTTGACGGTCAAATCTTCTATGCACATTTCTGGCCGAACCGAATCAAGCTCTGATACTAAACAATGTAACGACCGTTTCGGACCGCTACCGAAGCTCAATATACCGAGCTCGAGTTACCGAGCTCAACACACCAAGCTCAATATAACTTATATGAGATGTGTTTTAAAAAAAACAAAACTCTTGTGCCTTTTAAAAATACGATATATTTTTTTTTATAAAACCAACTCGTGCACATCAGAGTAATTACGACTTTTGAAACATGGTGCAACTAAGACACAAGACTTAAATTCAAATAAAACATACATGTATAACATACACATATATATATCACTCGAAATAATAATGTATACAAAATACGAGTAGCAAATGTGCAAAGAAAATACACCTAAGGTACGACGACTTCAAAGAGTAATCATACCACTGGGGTACTTCCAGACTCCCACGCAGGGTCGCTCCAAAAGTAAGACCACCAGTCTACCTCAGTAGCAATAAAACAACACCGCCCAACCGGTCACGACCTCGAACACAAAAGAAAAACGAAGTACAGTCCTCAGAAAAACAAATATCCAACAAATAATCAATCACGACAGATAGAGGTCGACACTCGGGTCCTCGCCGAGCTCCTCCTCGGCATCGTCTCATCGCCGAAGTTCCTGCACCCTCGACATCGCCTGGTAACCGCCATGGATTGAAGGCACCACGGGAAAGGGTCAACTTCTCAACAATTCAAGATAAGCTCGACATAAAAATATAAGCAAACAAAGAAAGTATAACATTCACCGACGTGACTCGACCATCTCACTCTAAACTCGACACAACTCACAAATCCATTTTCTCTCGACTGACAATTTTCCGGAATGCACACGCCGTCAGTATGTCGGAAAGTCCAGCCGAACCTTGGGATCCTCGTTCTCCCTAGGATAGTCAACTCAGGTCCGTAGCGTGGCGACGTCTAGTCAATCTCCGTAAACAAAAAGGGGACCTAGCACCCTCGATTATCCGGTCACGGCTCAAAAACGTCATACGACTCACCTAGCTCGCTCACTCGATGAACAATTCGCCGCATACGATATTCAAAGAGTTAAACACAAGATATTCAACCGCATGTCAAATAAAAGAGCAAGCTCGACATGAAGAAACGCAATTCAACATGCAATACACAATTCACGACATATATTCAATCACATATTAAATACATGCAAAAACTCAATCATATCACAACATTTCAAGCTCGACACAAATCAGGAAATCCATACACAATAACATAACCACATAGGATATGAAATGCCCTTATTTAAGGACTTATAAAATAAAGCCTTAGAGATATCTAGAAGTTGCCCTTACCGAACTCCAAGTTAATGCTGCTCGACAACGACCTCGACACAGCTGTCTTCTAAGAGCTCGACAACGATTTCTCTTACTCGATCTCGACACGGCTGTCTTCAACGAACTCGACAACGACTTCGACACGTACGCTTCTCAGTCGACCTCGACACGTACAGTCCTCGATCTGGATTCTGCTGCTTCCGCGTCCTTGGATTCGCTTTCCCGTACACCTCGATTCGGAATTCACTCGATCTCGGGAATCAGACTTCCTAAAACAAACACAACTCAGATCGATCCATGGTTTCCAATACATCTAACTCTCTCTTCCCCAAACTCAACCACAACCCAGAAAAAGATAAAACTCAAGAACTGAAAGATATTTTTCCTCTAACACAAAGTTAGGGATCTCGATCAAAATTTCATGAAAAGTTATCTGATGCTTCAACAGATAGATCGACAACAACAATAACCAGAAGCAACGAATGAGAAACAAGAAATCGAAACGAACCAAAAATGGAGGTTTCTGGGCACTGCCGATTGCAGAAAAACAGAGGAAGAAATTTGTTTTACAAGCCCAATTAATCGGTTAAAAAGATAGGTAATATTGTGAAGAAGAAAACCCATCAATTTAACATGATTTGGAAGCATAAAACTGGTTAAAAATGGAAGAAGAATTAGCGCTAAACAGTAGCACGAAGAAGATAAAAATCTGTTCTTCATACCTCAACGGTGATGGTCGATCAGACGAGATATGGGTCGAGAAGTTGATGATGAACAAGATTGATGAAGAAAGCTTGTGCAGAATCTCGATGGAACTCACGGTTTCGTCGATGAAGATTTTTAAAGAAAACAACGAAACACAGAGCAGAAGGAAGGAAGAAGAAAGAAGAAAAGAGAAATGAGTGTGAGGGAATCGGTCGTGGTATACAGCTGGCGAGAAAGGGGTATAAACGTAACTCCAGCTATAAGATGCCAATCCCATCAATCATCTACCCGTTAACTCGTTCCTCTCATAATTACCCTACTGTGTCGGTCAACGACAAGCCGACAATGTAATAATTACAAACAATAAAATAATAACGCTGAATAACGCTCGAAATAATACGAGGTATCATCTCGACACGATGTCGACAAGGTGCTCGTGCAAGCGCATAAGGTTCTAACACGAGTTCGTGAACGGTCTCCTCACCGACTTGCGTCCTCATCATTTCGATGCAGCGACTTCATCAATTCGACACCCGACCTCCTCACCAAGAGCCTAGTGCACGTGGTCTCATCACCGACAAATGATCTCGACAACGATCTAGTCACGGGATCTCGACACAAGGTCTTGGTCGAGGTCTCGATACGTCGTCCTAATACGATGTCGATCTCGTCCTCAGGTGTTACAATCTCTCCCTCTAAAAAAAATTTCGTCCTCGAAATTGCAAATAAGGTTCTTACCTCAGAAAAGTTCAGGGTACTGAGTCTTCATCTTCTCCTCCAGCTCCCAAGACGCATCTCCGCCTTTTGATCCCACACAACCTTGACAAGTTGAATCTCTTTGTTCCAAGAATCGTTTGGCTTTCCGATCAACGATCCTTCTTTGGTAACGCTTCAAAAGATAGGTCGCCCTTCAGCTTGAATCACATCCGGTTCGATGACATGAGAAGGGTCGGAAACATACTTCCGCAATTGTGAGACGTGGAAGACGCCGTGGATGTTCGACAAGAATGGTGGTAAGGCAATCGATATGCCCTTTGGACCAATACGACGAAGAATCTGGTAAGGTCCAATGAATTTAGGGGTAAGTTTCTTGGATTTGATCGCTCGACCAACTCCGATGTGGGGGTGACTCTAAGAAATACATGTTCTCCTTCCTCGAACTCGAGTGGTCGACGCCGTTGGTCCGCATAACTCTTCCGCCGACTTTGAGATGTTCGCATCCGATCTCGATCAAACGGATCTTCTCGGTAGTCTGCTGGATCATATCTGGTCCTCTGACGATTAAGCTCGCCGTCCTGGTACCAACAAAGAGGCGTCGACATTTCCGCCCATACGGTAGCTTCAAAAGGTGCCATCCCAATACTCGCATGGAAACCGTTGTTGTATGTGAACTCCACCAATGGTAAGACGTCGTCCCAACTTCCTCGGTGATTTAACGTACAAGCTCGCAACAAATCTTCAAGCGATTGGATCGTTCTCTCGATCGACCGTCGATCTGTGGATGATATGCCGAGCTAAGCTCGAGCTCGGTTCCCATTGCTCCTTGCAATTCCTCCAAAAATGAGGCGTGAACTTCGGATCTCGGTCGACACGATCGAAGAGGGTATTCCATGAAGTCGCACTATCTCGCGATGTAGATCTCTCGCTTTTCCACGTTGTATGTCGACCTCACCGGCAAGAATGAGCAGATTTGGTCAATCGGTCGACGATCACCCAAATCGAATCATTCTTCTTCTGCGTCTTCGCAAACCTACAACGAAATCCATGGAAATCTGGTCCCATTTCCATACTGGTACGCTGCGATTGTAGCATTCCCGCAGTCGTTGGTGCTCCACCTTCGCTTTCGACATGTCAAACATGAAGCTACGTGCTCGGCCACTTGCTTCTTCATTCCGACCACCAAAAATGCTTCTTCAAGTCTTGATACATCTTCGTAACTCCTGGATGAATACTAAAGTTGCTCTTATGCGCTTCGCCGAGAATCAACTTCCTCGGCTGATACGTTAGGTACGCACACTCGGCCATTGCACCTCAAGATGTCGTCCGCTCAGGCACCAAATTCTCGCCTTCCCTTGCGCTTATCAATCAATCTTCTCTTGCATAAGCTCGTCATGAACTTGCTGGTCTCGGATCTCGTCCAACAATCTGTTAGAAATGGTAAGCATACCAAATCTCAGCTTCCCCGGTGAAACTTCGACACTCAACTTCAAATCTCGGAACTTCTCGAGCATCTCCAACTCCTTGATCATCATTACCGAGGTTAAAACGCTCTTCCTGCTCAACGCATCTGCTACTACGTTAGCCTTACCGGGATGGTATTCCAACGTAAAGTCGTAGTCCTTGAGAAATTCTGTCCATCTACGTTGACGCATGTTGAGTTCTTTCTGGTCGAACAGGTACTTCAAGCTCTTGTGATCGCTGAAAACAGTAAGAGTGCTCCCATAAAGGTAGTGCCTCCATATCTTCAGCGCAAAAACTACTGCTGCTAGCTCCAAGTCGTGAGTAGGGTAGTTCCTCTCGTGAATCTTGAGCTGTCTTGAAGCATACGCGACCACCTTCCGATGTTGCATCAGCACGCATCCCAATCCCTGGTGTGACGCATCACAATACACCTCGAAAGGCTCTTCGGGTTGAGGCAAAATCAGCACAGGCGCTGTCGTCAAAAGCTCCTTCAGTCGTTGAAAACTGGCTTCGCACTCCTCGGTCCAAGCACACGGTTGATTCTTCCTCACCAATCGTGAAAGAGGCGCGACAATCTTCGAGAAACCTTCAATGAATCTCCGGTAATAGCCTGCTAAGCCGACAAAACTCCTGATCTCGGTAACGTCTTTCGCTGTTCCCATGCTATCACCGCCTCAATCTTAGTTGGATCCACGTTATCCCTTCTCTGGAAATCACGAGACCAAGAAAATTCACCTCTTCAAGCCAAAATTCACACTTCGACAGGTTGGCATAGAGTTGCTTATCTCGTAATGTCTGTAGTACTCGACATAGGTGTTCTGCGTGCTCTTCTCGGTTCCTCGAGTAAATCAATATGTCGCCGATGAACACTACAACGAACTGATCCAAAAGCGAATGGAAAATCCTGTTCATGTAGTCCATAAACACGGTGGCGCGATTCGTCACTCCAAACGGCATCACCAAGTACTCGTAGTGACCGTATCTAGTTCTCGGAAGCTGTTTTGGCAACATCTTCCTCCTTCACGCGAATCGATGGTAGCCCGACTTCAAGTCTATCTTGGAAAGATCGCCGCTCCACGGTTGGTCCATCAAGTCGCCAATACGTGGTAACGGATAACGGTTCTTCACGGTAACCTTGTTGAGTTCGCGATAGTCCACGCACGGCCTTGATCGCCCATCCTTCTTCTTAACCAACAACACCGAGCTCCCCACGGTGACACGCTTGGTCGTATGAATTGCTTCGACTCAAGTGTTCGATCCGGGACTTCACTCTTTCATCTCGGCGGGAGACATCCTGCACGCCGCTTTGGAAATCGGTCCTGTTCTAGAATCAGTCGATGGAGAACTCGACCTCTCGTCTTGGTGGTAATCCCTGGCACGTCTTCGAAAACGCCCTCAAAATCACACACCACCGAACATTCTTCACGCCGATCTGAGGAAAACTTCCGAACTAGCCGGATACATGTATTCCCTAGTTCCTTCTTTTCAAAGAAACTCCAATACGTTCGCGTAAAGATAATTGGAGACTCAAGGTCCGGAAAAATTACAGCTTTACTGGCAGTCCAAAAGGACATGGTGGTGTGACAACCAATCCATCCCGAGGATAACATCTAAGCCCTTAAGAGGCAAACAAACCAAATTGACCACAAACTTTCTACTCGATTAACCACTACACAATTAAGACATGCGGTGTTTGTGACTAAGGTTTTAGCATTTGGGGTTGTAACTACTAATTTAAACGGTAAAGCGATCACAGTCAAGTTCAAAAGGTTCACACAATCAAGAAATAAAGGAATGGGTTGCACCGATCAAAAAGAACGGATAAGGATTTACCCTCGATCTCACATTCACCTTGGATAAGATCATCACTCGTTCGACTTCCTCGCCACTCATGCAGAAAACTCGCCTTTAGCCACTGACGCTTTCCTTTGGCCTTTGCCGCAAGCATAGTCGGTTCAGCTTTAGGTGTAGGACAATCCTTAGCAAAATGCCCTGGCTTCTTGCAATTAAAACACACCTCCTCCTCTCGAGTACGATTACTCGCGTAATGTCCCGCTTTCCACATCGGTAGCAAATCACCTCGACACTGGTCCGACCTCCACTCCTCGGTACTTGGGTCATCGGACGACATCGCCCTGTTGTCGTTCCACGAGGTCTGGTCGTAAGGCCTCTTCTCGCGGTAGTTTCCCTTTCGTGCAAATCTGCCCGCACTGGGGTCTCACCGGTCGCCAACAATAATCTTCTTCTTGTGGCTCCTTACTCCTTCTACCTCGACACATCGATCAATCGGCTCTTGGAGATTTCGATCCTCAACGACACTCTTTGACTTCTAATGTCGAATCTCAATCCCGTTGGAATCTCTCACTCAACCATCTCTGGTCAACTCGGTCACGAAATGGACTCAAATACCTCGCCAACGACTAACTTGGCGCATACTCGGACACCGCCGAAGTTGCCTTGCTGCAGCTTGAAGAAATTCCTGCTCCTTCTCGGCTCGCGGCAAGATCCGGAAGTACTTGTCCAAAAACCTTTCACGAAAAAGCTCCCAGGTCATCTCGCGATGTTCGCTATAAACGCTTGCTTCACTCCTCTCCACCAATACTCTGCGTCTCCTAGCGGTAAGTAGGTGGCATAGTCGACCTTCACGTTGTCCCGCAATGAAGTGCCTCAAAGATCTTCTCGATCTCTTGCATCCAAAGATCGCCTTTATCCGGATTTGGCTCACCGTAGAACTTCTGCGGATCATGCTTCCTGAAGTCGGCCAATCCTCTCGCCAAAGATTTCGCTCGCTCGTTCTTTGCTTTGCAAGTTCTGCGAGTTAACGCCGCCGCCTGGCTGAGCCATCGCGTTAGCCTGTTGAGTTGCAGCGGTGATTGTTGAGCCATGGCTGCCGCCATCTCGGCCATAGCTTGAATAGCTCGTTCCATGTCGACGTTCTCGGTTGCGGATGTCGTATTCCTACGAGGTGGCATTAGATTCCACAAAGTTCAAAACCCGTCGAATCTCACAACAAGGATGTGTTAAAACACACCGCTTCAATCAAGAAACAGCTCAAACAATTTCTCAAGCAATAAGTGCTTCACTTAATCAAACAAAGAATCAACACAATACAACTAGGTACCCAACACACAACCCGACACAAGGACTACCCAAATCTTCCTATGCACATTTCTGGCCGAACCGAATCAAGCCTCGATACTAAACAATGTAACGACCGCTTCCGACCGCTACCGAAGCTCAATATACCGAAGCTCGAGTTACCGAGCTCAACACACCAAGCTCAACATAACTTATATGAGATGTGTTTTAAAAACAACAAAACTCTTGTGCCTTTTAAAAATACGATATATTTTTTTTTATAAAACCAACTCGTGCACATCAGAGTAATTACAGCTTTTCGAAACATGGTGCAACTAAGACACAAGACTTAAATTCAAATAAAACATACATGTATAACATACACATATATATATCACTCGAAATAATAATGTATACAAAATACAGAGTAGCAAATGTGCAAAGAAAATACACCTAAGGTACGACGACTTCAAAAGAGTAATCATACCCTGGGGGTACTTCCCAGACTCCACGCAGGGGTCAGCTCCAAAAGTAAGACCACCCACTACCTCAGTAGCAATAAACCACCACTGCCCAAACTGGCCCCGACCTCGAACACAAAAGAAAAACAAGTACAGTCCTCAGAAAAACAAACATCCAACAAATAAACAATCACGACAGATAGAGGTCGTCACTCGGGTCCTCGTCGAGCTCCTCCTCGGCATCGCTTCATCGCCGAAGTTCCCTGCACCCTCGACATCGCCTGGGTAACCGTCATGGATTGAAGGCACCACGGGAAAGGTCAACTTCTCAACAATTCAAGATAAGCTCGACATAAAAATATAAGCAAACAAAGAAAGTATAACATTCACCGACGTGACTCGACCATCTCACTCTAAACTCGACACAACTCACAAATCCATTTTCTCTCGACTCGACAATTTTCCGGAATGCACACGCCGCATCAGATGTCGGAAAGTCCAGCCGAAGCCTTGGGATCCTCGTTCTCCCTAGGGACGGTCAACTCAGGTCCCGTAGCGTGGCGGCGTCTAGTCAATCTCCCGTAAACAAAAAGGGGACCTAGCACCCTCGCTTATCCGGTCACGGCTCAAAACGCCATACGACTCACCTAGCTCGCTCACTCGATGAACAATTAAGCATACGATATTCAAAGAGTTAAACACAAGATATTCAACCGCATGTCAAATAAAAGAGCAAGCTCGACATGAAGAAACGCAATTCAACATGCAATACACAATTCACGACATATATTCAATCACATATTAAATACATGCAAAAACTCAATCATATCACAACATTTCAAGCTCGATACAAATCAGTAAATCCATACACAATAACATAACCACATAGTATATGAAATGCCCTTATTTAAGGACTTATAAAATAAAGCATTAGACATATCTAGAAGTTGCTCTTACCAAACTCCAAGTTAATCTTTGCCGACAACGACCTCGACATTTGTCTTCTAAGAGCTCGACAACGATTTCTCTTACTCGATCTCGACACGGTGTCTTCAACGAACTCGACAACGACTTCGACACGTCACGCTTCTCGATCGACCTCGACACGCATACCTCGATCTGGATTCTGCTTCGCGTCCTTGGATTCGCTTTCCGCACACCTCGATTCGAATTCACTCGATCTCGAATCGACTTCCTAAAACAAACACAACTCGGATCGATCCATGGTTTCCAATACATCTAACTCTCTCTTCCCCAAACTCAACCACAACCCAGAAAAAGATAAAACTCAAGAACTGAAAGATATTTTTCCTCTAACACAAAGTTAGGGATCTCGATCAAAATTTCATGAAAAGTTATCTGATGCTTCAACAGATAGATCGACAACAACAATAACCAGAAGCAACGAATGAGAAACAAGAAATCGAAACGAACCAAAATGGAGGTTTCGGCACCGCCGATTGCGAAAAAGCAGAGGAAGAAATTTGTTTTACAAGCCCAATTAATCGGTTAAAAGATAGGTAATATTGTGAAGAAGAAAACCCATCAATTTAACATGATTTGGAAGCATAAAACTGGTTAAAAATGGAAGAAGAATTAGCGCTAAACAGTAGCACGAAGAAGATAAAAATCTGTTCTTCATACCTCAACGGTGATGGTCGATCAGACGAGATATGGGTCGAGAAGTTGATGATGAACAAGATTGATGAAGAAAGCTTGTGCAGAATCTCGATGGAACTCACGGTTTCGTCGATGAAGATTTTTAAAGAAAACAACGAAACACAGAGCAGAAGGAAGGAAGAAGAAAGAAGAAAAGAGAAATGAGTGTGAGGGAATCGGTCGTGGTATACAGCTGGCGAGAAAGGGGTATAAACGTAACTCCAGCTATAAGATGCCAATCCCATCAATCATCTACCCGTTAACTCGTTCCTCTCTCATAATTACCCTCTACTCGCCGGTCAACGACAAGCCGACAATGTAATAATTACCAACATTAAAATAATAACGCTGAATAACGTTCGAAATAATACGAGGTATCATCTCGACACGATGTCGACAAGGGTGCTCGTGCAAGCGCATAAGGTTCTAACACGAGTTCGTGAACGCGGTCTCCTCACCGACTTGCGCCCTCATCGCCTCGATGCAGCGACTTCATCAATTCGACACCCGACCTCCTCAAAGAAAGCCTAGTGCACGTGGTCTCATCAGCTCGACAAATGATCTCGGCAAACGATCTAGTCACGGGATCTCGACACAAGGTCTTGGTCGAGGTCTCGATACGTCGTCCTAATACGATGTCGATCTCGTCCTCAGGTGTTACATCCTACACCTAAAGCTGAACCGACTATGCTTGCGGCAAAGGCCAAAGGAAAGCGTCAAGTGGCTAAAGGCAGAGTTTTCTGCATGAGTGGCGAGGAAGCTGAACGAGCTGATGATCTTATCCAAGGTGAATGTGAGATCGAGGGTAAATCCTTATCCGTTCTTTTTGATTCGGGTGCAACCCATTCCTTCATTTCTTCTGATTGTGTGAACCTTTTGAGCTTGACTGTGACTGCTTTACCGTTTAAATTAGTAGTTACAACCCCAAATAAAACCTTAGTCACAAACACCGCATGTCTTAATTGTGTAGTGGTTATTCGAGTAGAAAGTTTGTGGTCAATTTGGTTTGTTTGCCTCTTAAGGGCTTAGATGTCATCCTCGGGATGGATTGGTTGTCACACCACCATGTCCTGTTGGACTGCGTCTGAAACTGTAATTTTTCCAGACCTTGGAGTCTCCAATTATCTTTCTGCCGAACGTATTGGAGTTTCTTTGAAAGAAGGAACTAGGGAATACATGTATCTAGCTAGTTCGGAAGTTTTCCAGCAGATCGACGTGAAGAATGTTCCAGTGGTGTGTGATTTTGAGGACGTGTTTCCCGAAGACGTGCCAGGATTACCACCAGTACGAGAGGTCGAGTTCTCCATCGACCTGATTCCAGGAACAGGACCGATTTCCAAAGCGCCGTACAGGATGTCTCCTGCCGAGATGAAAGAGCTGAAGTCCCAGATCGAACACTTGGAGTCGAAGCAATTCATACGACCGAGCGTGTCACCGTGGGGAGCTCCAGTGTTGTTGGTTAAGAAGAAGGATCCCAAGGCTTCGGCTGGACTTTCCGACATACGGTACGGCGTGTGCATTCCGGAAAATTGTCGAGTCGAGAGAAAATGGATTTGTGAGTTGTGTCGAGTTTAGAGTGAGATGGTCGAGTCACGTCGGTGAATGTTATACTTTGCTGTTTGCTTATATTTTTATGTCGAGCTTATCTTGAATTGTTGAGAAGTTGACCCTTTCCCGTGGTGCCTTCAATCCATGACGGTTACCCAGCGATGTCGAGGGCGCAGGAACTCGGCAAAGAGACGATGCCGAGGAGGATCTCGACGAGGACCCGAGTGACGACCTCTATCCGCCGTGATTGTTTATTTGTTGGATGTTGGTTTTTCCGAGGACTGCTTCTTGTATTTCTTTTGTGTTCGAGGTCGTGACCAGTTTAGGCGATGTTGTTTTATTGCTGCTGAGGTAGACTGGTGGTCTTACTTTTGGAGCAACTGCGTGGGAGTTCTCTGGAAGTACCCAGTGGTATGATTACTCTTTGAAGTCGCTGCATCTTAGGTGTATTTTCTTTGCACATTTGCTACTCAGTATTTTGTATACATTATTATTTCGAGTGATATATATATGTGTATGTTATACATGTATGTTTTATTTGAATTTAAGTCTTGTGTCTTAGTTGCACCATGTTTCAAAAGTCATAATTACTCTGATGTGCACGAGTTGGTTTTATAAAAAAAAAATATATCGTATTTTTAAAAGGCACAAGAGTTTTGTTTTTAAAAACACATCTCATATAGGTTTATGTTGAGCTTGGTGTGTTGAGCTCGGTAACTCGAGCTCGGTATATTGAGCTCGGTAGCGGTCCGGAAACGGGTCGTTACACTAAGTACCAAGATAGGTGTGTTGACTTTGCTGCTAAGCATGTCTGCAACATAGACTATTTTATCTTTAGGTACCCATATCTTTTTGGGTCCTTTCTTGTTAGTTCTTGAAGGATACTTGTCCTTCTTAATCTTAAAAGCAGTACATGCACTTTTCAAATGACCAGGGTTGTTGTAGTAGGTACAATGCAAGCATTCACTGTGATCATTGGATTTATCAGATGCAGGATTTTTATTTTTTAAAGAGAGTTCATCTGATATGTAACCAAGACCTTGAGTTGTCGTTTTACTGACACCCCAAATCATTGAAGCTTTCTTGCTTCGAGTTACACTTTCTGCAAGAAACTTTTGAAATGCATAATCATTATCATTTGATTTACACTTTGGATTACCTTTAGCTTCAGAGCTTTCAGGTTGAGAGCTCTTAGCTTCTGGTTGCTGACATGTCACCAGACGCTGATTTTCAGTTTTCAACTTCTGGTTCTCTTCACTGAGCTTTGAGTTTTCATTTTTCAAAACTTGAAACTCTTGAGATAATTTTGAAAATTTCTTTTTCAAAGCTTTATACTCAGTGGAGAGGGTGGCAGAGTCCTTAAGGAGATCATCAAATGCAAGTTGAAACTCAGAATAAGAATCATATATTATTACCTCTTCAACTTCTTCTTCAGAGTCTAAGTTAGTATTTGCCATAAGGGCAAGATTGGCTTCTTCATCATTATCTTCCTCAGAGGATGATGAATCTAGATCTTCCCATGTAGCCATGAGACTCTTCTTCTTTCCCTTGAAAGAACTTCTTGTGGGCTTCTTCTTAAGATTAGGACATTCAGATTTGAAGTGTCCAGGCTTTTTACATTCATAGCAGACAACTTGGCTTTTGTCTTTGCTTTCATTCTTGTCCTCGACGTCTTTCTTGTGGAATTTCTTCTTGGAGTTTCTTTTCTTCCACATCCTTTGGATCTTCCTAGATATGAACGCGAGCTCATCATTTGACCCATCAACGTCTCCTTCTTAAGCTTCATCTTCTGATTCTTCTTCAGCTTGAAGAGCTTTAGAAGTACTAGCTTTATGTTTGTTAACTTTCAAAGCAATAGACCTGCTTTTCTTTACAGGTTCTTCCTCATTCAACTCAAGTTCATGAGCTTTCAGAGAACTCAAAAGATCTTCAAGTCTTAAGACATTTAAATCTTTTGCTTCTTGAATAGTAGTGACTTTGGGTCTCCACTGCTTGGTCAAACATCTCAGGATCTTTCTCACATAGTCAGGTGTGGTATAACATTTTCCAAGGGCCTGTAACCCATGAACAAGTGTTTAGAATCTTCCAAACATAGATTCAATGTTTTCACCCTCTTCCATTTTAAACAACTCATATTGGTGAATGTTGTGTAAAATAATAACAGTTGTGCAAGTATACACAATCGCAACAAGTAGTAAAGAGTAAATCAAGATCGTTCCCACGAGGATTGATTAATTGCTTTTACAAGTTTTTGCAATAGCAAGTGAGTTAGCGAGTAAATAATAAAAACAGAAAATAAACATCAAGTTTTTGTGATTTTAATAACTGAACAAAACAGAATTAAGTAAGTGATTTGAGTAAAATTTGGATAAAGACAGCTAGGAATCAGTTCATTCATATTTCCACCAAGTTGGTTTCAGTGCCAAAGTCAGTGCCATTTGGCACCTGGGCGCATGGCACTAATGTGTGTGTCTTTCAACACTTTCACCAGGGTTAAGTAAAGGGTACCTTATGTCTAAGCCCCCATTATGTTCCCCCTTGTCTAGTTAATGTGGCCAAGAACACCCTACAAGACAGATTTCCTATGTCTAGTTTAATCAAAATCAATTAAAGTGTTCTTTAAATTGATACCCCTTATATATTGCCTCATGAAATCAGCATGTTATCACCTTTCAGCATCTAACATACAAGTACCTAACTAAAGTTGATCAAGCTCAAGTTAAATATGTAAGCAATAAAATCGCATGAGACAAAGGTACAAAGGAAAATACAAATAGACATTCACCAACCAGGTTTCAATATAAAATCACTTCATCCTAGCTTAGGAAAGTTAGCTCATAATGAGCCTAAAATTAAAACAACAGAAACTGGTGCCAAAAATAGAATCCATGGCACTAGAGTAAGAGTTCAGAAACTATTACAGATATGGAATAAAACAGTAAACAGAATTTCTCCTAGCTTTGTGAGCTCTAGAACCACTCTTTAAACAGCACTGTCTTGCTGAATTTGCTTCATTATGTACTGAACAAGTTCCTTCTCTTCATGGACAAAGCTAAGAGCTTGAGTTAATGGTGTTTGAAAGGAGGGAGATAGAATGCGACTGCTTCTCTCAAATGGGACAAGTGCTGCCCTAGCAGAATGTATCAGAATCAGCCTCCTTTCCTTAATTAGGTCATTTTGCTTTTATAGCCTCTGCTCAAATGGGCTGTCCAATGGTAAACCCAATGAAAGTTGGTTCCTTTTGGCCCAAAAATAAAGGCTTTTGTCCTTTAGCTAGCTGAGAGAAAATGCTTTGCAGAGGGGACCACCAAGTGCACATGCTGCAGTCTTTAAAATAAAGGACAGAGTCCTTTTCTTCATATTAAATAACTGGGACACGCTGCTGCACTAAGGCCAGGGCTGCTAAAATTAGGACCCGGTGCCATGGCACCAAATTTGGCACTAAACATTTCTTCCATAAAATCTTGCACACTAGCAAAACACATTAAAATGCTCATAAAAGTACCAAAGTGCCTTAAACAGCACCAAGCAAGGGATATCACATTATTTACACTATTCTAATAATTAGAGGCCCTAAATTACTCTTGAAATCACTTGATTCATAGTTAATAAAGCATAAATAACTATTATTTCTAAGAGTTATCACCCCCAAACTTGAACCATTGCTTGTCCTCATGTAATGACACTAAAACAAAAACTGAAAACAGCAAATTGCAAGAATTGCAGCAGCACTAAACAAGTGAGTTTAAACAGTAAAATTTTCTTTTTGGATGGTCTTCACATGGCTTTACTTTCAGACTAACACTTTGTCAAGCAATCCCTTTGTACTTCATGCTTCCTTGAATTGTTCCACCAACCTCATGTGTGTGTGTGCACCCCTTATGCTCAATCAAAAAGCTAGTATAGTCCTATCAATTTCATCTCAATTTCCCCCCTAAAGTGTTCCTAATTTGCACCTCCTAATCAAACAAAGGGAATAGGCTTACATGATGGATACTAGGGGTTGAATACAAACATCATATACAAACATAACTTGAATATTCAAGGCTCAATGCACACTTATTCAATTTTAACTATTTTTGCCTTTTACTAGAATTTACCTCCTTGCCTTTTGACGCGAATAACAACAATTGTAATGAAGTTACCCGATTACTCAACAAAGAGGCTCATTCCATTTTTATTTTTATTTTTATTTTATATTTTTGGCTTTTTCTATTTGCTAGTGTGTGTGCACAATGCCTATTCTTTGGATATTTACAGCGAACTTACCCCCAAACTTATCTAATTGCCTATCCCCCCTTATTGGTCAAATTTGGCAACAAGGTTCAGTTCACAAAAGAGGTTCAACTTCAACTAGTTAACAAGCTACCTATTCTTTTCTCTTAAGCTAAGGGTTTTGTGTCAAAGGTCAGTGTTCCTATCAATTTGCAATCAGCACAAAGTTCCAACACAATCAAGAACAATATCCTCGTTAAGTTTAGCCCATGTGTCAACCAATTTTTCTTTTTAACAGCAAAATAGGATAACACTGCTACAACAACAACACTAAACCTAAACTGTCCCTCCCCCCAGCACAAAACCTTGTAGTGTCCCTACTGCAAAAATTCTATGCTAGATGAAAGGTTCATACAAAACAGCAAATTAAGCAACTTAAAACAACTAAAAATAGCAAATAGCAACAAACAGCAACAACATATTACATATTTACTACAAAAAAACAGAAAAAGATTAGGTTTCAGAAATCCCTGCTTGGAGCCTTGAGCTCCTTCTCTTTGGTGTTCGCAGTAAGCTAGCAATGGACTCATCCTCCTCATCACCAGTGATGGTGATCACAACCTCTTTAGTAGCTCTCTTTTTTCCTCTTTTCTTACTCCCTTCAGCAGGGGAGTCCTTCTTCTTTGGGGTGTCAGCAGGGGGAGGTGGTGGCTCCCAATCATTTTCAGCATCAGTGCCAGATTTGGCACTGCCCTGTTAAGGTGAGGCTTGCTTCTGAGTGGCCTTTCTAACTGGCAATTTGGCTCTTAAAGTGGATGCCCGCATTGGTGCAGTAGACACAGTCTTCATTGGGCTGCCAGTTGCAGCCTCTGCTTCTTTTTCTTTCTCTTTCTGTGGTGCCAAGCCTGCACCATCCATGGCACTGGCCACTGCATCATCCTCTTCTGTCTGTGGGGTGGTGGCTGGTGTTCCTTCTTGTGTACCAAAGAACTCATCCGCACTCCCAGTGTCAACCCTCTCACTTTCTTCTTCAACCCCCTTTTCTTTTTCCTGAGGAACTTCTTCAACTACCACAGGCTCCTTCACCTTTCTAGAACCTTTCTTCTTTTCCTGTTTCATTTCACTGGAGGCAGGCTCAGCATGTTCGTCTTTAGCATCCTCCTAGTCACCTAAAATCCATTCAGGGAACTCAGGAGGTGCATTGCCCAATTTCTTAGGGAAATTGAAGTTGAAGACTCTCTTTTGCCACATGTATTGCTCCTGAGCAAACCTCCAATATGCTTGCTATTTCTTCAACAATTGGCTCACAACTTCAGCAAGTTCCTCACTGCCTTCTTCATTGTGGTGAGCAAAAACAGTAGGACTGGGGGCACCAGTTGTTGCATTCCAGGGTTTTGGAATAGGCCATGTGACATCACTGTAAAAAATAGGCACTCCTTCATGCTTACATAGGGCAATAATCAAACAAGGGAAGAAAAGACTACCCCTAGTCCTCTTAGCACAAACAACGATTTCCCTATGAATTAACCTACCCACATCAACCTATTTCCCTTCCAAAATGTGATGCAGCAGCACAATCCTTTCCTTATTTATGGTTTGGTTGTGTGTGGTAGGAAGTAGGCTAGTAACCATAAAGTTGTACCATGTTTTAGCTGCAGGGATTAGGGCGTTTCTCTTAATCTGGTAGTCATCCCCATGTCTCCTTTCCCACTTGGTGCCTTCAATTGTCAGTTGATGCATTATCTCGGTCATCTGTTTATCCTTCATGGCCTTCATTCTCTTTTCAAAGGCATCTCCTTTCTCCGGCAGGGAGAGATATTCATTGATTTCTTCTGTAGAAAAAGGGACAGTGATTCCTCTAATGTTAGAGTAGTTGGTCTCAGGTTGACCTTCTTCCTGAGGGGGAATTCCAACATAAAACTCCCTCATAATGGTTGTTACAGGGCTCTTAGGCCGCGAGCAAAAATACTCCCATTTATATTGTTCAATCAGCATCATGATTTCAGGGGAAGCCTTTTGCAAATCGAAGCCTCTCTCAGGGTGCAGAGGTCTTTTCCCCATGCATTCTTTGTACCTCTTCTTCGACTCCTCATCATGGAATCTATCCTCTGGTGCCAGATTTGGCATCCTCGATTTTGTTTTCTAAGCTGTGTGCTTGGTTCTCATGGCTGTCAATAATTGTTTCCAACGTTCTAATGCTCGTATCTCAATGATTTCTGGGCAAAGGGGATGCTAGGTTTCACAGATTTGTGAATTAGGAGTTTCGAAATGAGTGAGAATGTGGGAGTGAGTATGATGAATAGGGTTAGGGTTATAAGGTGGGCTTTCACGATGGGTGGAGGTTAAGGTGAGTGGAGATATTGGGGAGGTTTCTGGAGGTTGGGTGATGATGAGGGTCGTGGGTGGTGCTTGGGTGTGGCAAAGGTTACTGTTTGGGAAAACAAGGTGGAGGTTGGGGTATTTAATTGTCTTTCTCGTTGGAACTTAATTGAGGAGGGAGAAGATGATTTTCTAAATTAGAAATTAAGATTGTGGAGATGCTAAGTGGCATGATGCCATTGGTCCACGCAGTAAAAAGTGCACTTGTGATGTGCCAAGTCATTTATTGCCCAGGTGGATTGCTTTTGACTGTTACTGTGCACCTGCCCTTTCACACTTGCTTCTTTAAAAACTCAACTCCTGATTTGGTGCCCCCTGTGGTGCCATGACACCAAACGCAAAACACTCAGAACTTCACACCAGCCACCACAGTTTCAACACAACTTCCAGCACCAATAATTCAATTTATTCCTGCAAAACAAAATTAAAACAAAGTTAAAAAGATCTAGGCTGCTTCCCAGTAGCACTTGGTTTATAAAAGTCCTCAACCAGACTTTTTTTTCCCTTTAACTATCCTTGAATTTAGTGGTGACCCTTGTTCTTTCATCAGGGTCACCCCAGTATTGCTTTACCCTCTGGCCATTGACTTTAAATGTTGAACTCGTGGCCTCATCCAGCAAGTCCACTGCCCCATATGGATATAGCTTGATCAGCTTGAAAGGGCTAGACCACCTTGATTTGAGCTTCCCAGGGAATAATTTCAATTTTGAATTGAACAATAGCACTTGAGATCCTTCTTTCAATTCCCTGGGTTGAATTTTCTTATCATGCCAAGCCTTAGTTTTGGTTTTATACAGCTCAGCATTCTCATAGGCAAAGAGCCTATGTTCTTCTAGTTCATGGAGTTGCAGCAACCTTGCTGCACCAGCACTCTGCAGATCAAAATTCAGCTTCTTTGTAGCCCAAAAGGCTTTGTGCTGCAACTCAATAGGCAAATGGCGTGCCTTCCCAAACACCAATCTATGTCTTATATGCTGTTCTGTAGGCCCACAGGGCATCATCAAGATGTAAGGACCAATCTTTCCTAGAAGGGTTGACAACCTTCTCAAGAATCCCTATTGGATAGCTCAGCTTGGCCACTTGTTTGTGGATGGTATGCAGTGGCTATCTTGTGCTTCACCCCATACTTGAGCAGCAGCTTTTCAATCTGTTTGTTACAAAAATGGGCGCCCTCATCACTTATAATTGCTCTAGGGACACCAAACCTTGTGAAAATATTCTTTTGCAAAAACTTGCTCACTACCTTGGCATCATTGGTAGGCAGAGCTACTGCTTCAATCCACTTGGACACATAGTCCACAGCCACTAAAATGTATAGATTTCCAAAGGAAGGAGGAAAAGGGCCCATGAAATCCATGCCCCATACATCAAAGAGTTCAATTTCAAGGATGCTATTAAGAGGCATCTCTTGTTTGCTTGAAATATTTCCTACCCTTTGGCATCTATCACAATGTTTAACAAAATCATGAGAATCTTTAAATAGAGAGGGCCAGAAATAACCAGATTGCAGAACTTTGGCAGCAGTTCTGGCTCCTCCAAAGTGTCCTCCATAAGGTGCAGAGTGACATTGTTGCAGGATGCTTCCAACTTCTTCTTCTGCCACACACCTTCTGAATAATTGATCAACATCCTTCTTGTATAGGAAAGGTTCATCCCAGTAATATTGCTTCACTTGCTGGAAGAACCTCCTCTTTTATTGGTAATCCATCTCAACTGGAATGATTTTGCAAACCAGGAAATTCACTATATCAGCATACCAAGGTGCTGTGATGGCATCATCTTTGGCATTTGTTACTGCCAGCAATTGCTCATCAGCAAAACTTTCTTTAATTTCACCTCCCTGTTGTTCAACAATGTCATTTGCAATTCTGGACAGGTGGACAGCTACTTGATTCTCCACTCCTTTCTTATCTCTGATCTCTAAACCGAATTCTTGAAGTAACAGCACCCATTTTATCAATCTTGGTTTTGCATCTTTCTTGGCAATCAAATACTTGATTGCTGAGTGGTCAGTGTACACCACTACTTTTGCACCAACCAAATAGGCTCTGAATTTGTCAAAAGCAAACACCACTGCAAGCAATTCTTTCTCAGTGGTGGTGTAGTTTAACTGAGCATCCACCAATGTCTTGCTTGCATAGTAAATTGAATGAAACACCTTGTCTTGTCTTTGACCTAGAACAGCACCTATAGCAAAATCACTTGCATCACACATTAACTCAAATGGCTTGTCCCAATTTGGGGCAACAATGATAGGTGTTGTGGTCAAGGCTTTCTTCAGAGTCTTGAATGCTGTCATGCAGTGTTCATCAAAATCAAAGGCAGTCTCATGCTGTAAGAGTTGGCAAAGGGGCTTTGAGAATTTTGAAAAATCCTTAATGAACCGTCTATAGAAACCAGCATGCCCCAAAAAACTTCTTACCCCCTTCACACTAGTTGGGGGAGGTAATTTCTCAGTGACCTCAATCTTTGCCTTATCCAATTCAATGCCTTTCTTGGAAACTTTGTGCCTAAAACAATGCCCTCTTGCACCATGAAGTGGCATTTCTCCTAATTCAGTACCAAATTAGTCTCCTCACACCTAGATAGTACTTGTTCCAAATTATCCAAGCAAGCTTGAAATGTTTCCCCAAAAACAGAAAAGTCATCCATGAAAATTTCCATGGATTTCTCAATAAAATCTGAGAATATTGCCATCATGCACCTTTGGAAAGTTGCTGGTGCATTGCACAACCCAAATGGCATCCTTCTAAAATCAAAGGTGCCATAAGGGCATGTGAAAGTGGTCTTGTCTTGATCTTCAGGTGCTATGGCAATTTGATTGTAGCCTGAATATCCATCAAGGAAACAGTAAAACTCCTTCCCTGCCAATTTATCAATCATTTGGTCAATGAAAGGCAATGGAAAATGATCTTTCCTTGTTGCCTTGTTGAGCTTTTTGTAATCCATACAAATTCTCCAACCAGTCACAGTTCTGGTGGGAATTAATCCATTCTTGTCATTAGCTATGACAGTCACTCCCCCCTTCTTTGGAACACATTGCACTGGACTAACCCAAGAGCTCTTTGAGATTGGATAAATAATTCTAGCATCCAACCATTTAATGATCTCCTTCTTAACTACGTCTTTCATCACTGGATTAAGCCTTCTTTATGCTTCAATGCTGTTCTTGGCATTTTCCTCCAGAAAAATTTTGTGCATACAAAGAGTGGGACTTATGCCTTTAATGTCATCCATTTGCCACCCTATAGCCTTCTTATGTTTCTTCAAAACAGTGATCAGTTCTTCTTCTTGCTGCAAGCTCAAATCAGAAGCAATAATAAGAGGAAGAATGTTATTCTCACCCAAATAAGCAAACTTCAGGTGTGGAGGTAGCATTTTCAATTCCAGCTCAGGAGGTTTTTTAACAGAGGGAAATTGGATTTGGAGCTCTTGTCACTGAGTTCCAGTGACTCATACTTTCTGGACCACAATTGATTTACTGAGGCCTTCTTTTCTGACTTTTTCTCCTGCTCAAATTCACAATCAGGGGCATTCTGTTCCTGTTTTAGCACATCTTTGTCCCTCAAGAATTGATGTTGAACCAAGGAATCAATGGTTCTAACAATGGAACATTCTTCCACATTTTTTGCAGGATATTTGAGAGCATTAAAAACATTAAATTTGATTTCTTGATCATTGACTCTCATAGTGAGTTCACCCTTCTGCACATCAATCAGTGTTTTCCCTGTGGCAAGGAAAGGTCTTCCTAAAATAATAGGCACCTCAGCATCAGCTTCAAAATCAAGAATAATAAAGTCAGCACGAAATACCAATTTGTCAACTTTAACTAGCACGTCTTCGATTTTTCCTTCTGGATAAGCTAGAGTTCTGTCTTCCAGTTGCATAGTCAGTGTTGTAGGCCTGGACTTACCAATTCCAAGCTGTTGGAAGATGGACTTAGGCATTATATTAATGCTTTCCCCTAAGTCACATAGAGCTCTCTCATAATAAGTGTCACCAATAGTGCAAGGAATGGTAAAACAGCCAGGATCTTTTAGCTTTTCTGGGATCTTGCTTTCATCAGCATACTACACTCCTAAGTCATAGCAACTGTCTCAAAATTATCCCAGCCTCCTCTTCTTGGTTAGAACATCCTTCATGAACTTTGTGTAGTTTGGCATTTGTTGCAAGGCATCAACTAATGGAATGTTGATGTGCAATTGTTTCAGCACATTAATGAACTTGTCAAACTGCTTGTCTTGATGGGCTTTCTTAAGTCTCTGAGGGAATGGTGGAGGTGGAAATTCAGGAATTAATCTGTTACTTGCAGTTGCTGGTGTAGCTTTCTCAACAGGTGCAGTGCGAGGTGGTCGGATGGCACTGCACTCGCTCTGTAGTTTTTAGCACTTCAGGTTCTTTTTCTTTTTCTTTTGAGGGCTGGCTAGTGGTAACATCAGGCCTTTGGGAAGGACCTGGTAATTCAGTACCACTCCTCTAATATATGGCTTTTATTTGCTCTCCCCCTGCTGGCTTGGCAGGTTCAGTTGTGGCAGGCAATGAACTACTTGGTCTTTGGTTCATAGCTATTGCAATCTGCCCCAATTGATTCTCCAAGTTTTTAATTGCTGCCCCCTGACTTTGGTACTGGGCCTTAGTTTCATTCATGAAAGCCTTCAGCATAGCCTCCGTTGAGTTGTCAATAACAGGAGCAGCAGCTTTTTGAGCTGGTTGAGTAGGGAAACCAGGGGGATGTGTAGCCTTTGCAGGCACAGCAGCAGGTGCTGCAGGATTATTGCTACTCCATGAAAAATTTGGGTGATTTTTCCACCCAGGGTTGTAGGTGTTGGAGTAAGGAATATTGTTTTTGTTGAAATTCCCTACATAATTGACAGATACAGGGTTGCTAGGGCACTCCTCATACAGATGATCTCCTCCACAATACACACAAGAAATAGCCTTGGCTTGAAGCAGTCTGGTCTGCAGTGCCAGTCTTTGTGGTGGTCTTTGTGTTGGCACCAGCAGTATTCAGATTTTTCAACATGTTCGCAATTGCAGCCACCTGTGCAGAAAAGGCTATCATTTCACTCACTTCATGGACTCCAGTAACCTTCTTTGCAAAGACTCAATCCGGCAAGGCCACCGATAATCGCTTATAAGAATGGTCTCAATTTTCTCATAAGCATCATTGTAAGATTGTGCCAAAAGGGCACCACCAGAAGAGGCATCAAGCATGTCTCTTGTTCTTGCTGAAAGACCATTATAAAATGTTTCCATTTGAATACAAATAGGTATGCCATGGTGAGGGCATTTTCTGAGCAGCTCCTTAAATCTTTCCCAAGCTTCAAACAGTGATTCCTCTTCATTTTGCCTAAAAGATGTAATTTCATTCCTCATCCTAGCATTCTTGATTGGAGGGAAACACTTGGTGTGGAATTTTTCTGCCATTCCATTCCAATCAGTGATAAAGTTTGGCTCCAAGGAATTTAGCCAAGCCTTGGCTCTATCCTTCAAGAAATATGGGAATAGCCTAAGTCTGAAAGCATCAACTGTAACTCTAGGAATTTTGAAATTACTGCACACTTCAAGAAATTGTTTCAAGTGCAAACGAGGATCTTCTTGAGTTGTGCTATCAGAGCAGTTCGGTTCTAACCGGACCGCTTTGTCTAAGCTGGCCTAGATTGTTAGGAATTATCGGGTATAAAGTTGTTATGTCTAGGTTATGTGAATCTTATTTGTGATTGTCTGTAATGTTTCCTAGTTGAAACATGTGACATTGTGTGAAATTGTGTGCAATCATCCCAGATGATTGATCTTGTTATGGGATTCTGGTTAGTTTACATTGTAGAAATTAGATGCCTTTGAGATGAACGAGTCTTTCTGCTAGAGCTAGTAACTTAGATGTGAATCACGTAGTCCAAGTGATAACCGGGATGGCAACTGCTGTTACCCAATAGATCGCAGCAGAGAATCAACACGATTTGCTAAGACGACAAGGGGAAGAGCGAGCTATTGGAGGGCCAGTTAGGCCAGATTATCGGGACAAAGGACAAAGAGGAAGACAACAACAAGGAGTTATGAGTGGATAGAGATTTACGGGAGATTATCCGTAGAAGATGCTATAATTATCGTATTATGTATTATGGTGTGTGCATGGTTCTAAATATAGACCACATAAGTGTTATGACTCTGTGACATATTTTACTATTATATTAGATTTCAAAAATCCAAATTTATAAAATACTTTTGGTATTACAATATATGTTATTGTTATTTTTGTGAGCATATTATTATACGCGAATATTTTTTAGAGCGTGTTGAATTAAATTTCTCATGATAATTTAATTTACGTGATTTGTCGCCAATCCAGCAACCGATTACGCGACCACCTGACACAATGAATTGGTGCAATGCAGAGACCGTGGAGGGCTAAGTTAGAAGAGCAATTTGGAGTAGGTAAGAGTTAGTGGAAGGAGTATAGTGCGTGATGATTATTGGTTAGACATTGTTGCAAAATCCTATCCAACCTTTTCTTTGTCTTCACACCCATGGATAGCTAAGTGGAAACTTTAGGTGGGGGTCATTTTTCTTCCTTTCTTTCTTACGAATTCCTTCTCGATAATAATGGGAGAGTATAGGTCTATTATTGGTGTTGATGTTAGTGGAGAGAAAACATAAGATTCCTTTCTTGTTTTCTTGTGAGTCTTTTCCTTCCTTTTAACCTCTTGGCCAGTTCCTTTTAATACATTTAGAGGGAGGAATTTTCTTCCATTTAGTGTGGAGTGTTGGTGAGAGTGTTAGAGCTTAATCTTTCTTCCATTTCCTTCTTGAGAAACTGCGAGCTTTAGGATGATTTTTGGGATAGATCCTCTTTCATTTCTGAATGTAATGATGGTGTTGGTGATATTGTTCTTGTTGGTGATTTTGAGAGTTGTCCTTTACCCTTGATGTCTTACAACCATGGGCCGTAGAAGTATTTGTGGGTGAGTATTTCAAAGTATTTAAGCTTTTGATTTTATGTTGTTTTAAATTATTTTGTTGATGGATTTGAAAAACTTTTCTTTTCTTTTGATGTATGAAAACCGTGAGTTATATCATGACTTTTCTAGTTGATCTTATGTTGAAAAATGTTTTTGATCTTGTTTTGCTTGGAAAATCAAATTTCATGAAAGTAGTGTTGAATTTTTTTTTTGAAAGTTTCATGTTAAATTGGAAGCATGAATCTGTGACCACATTTAAATGTGTGAGGTTGGATTTCAAGTTTTTCCAACTCAAACCTGTGGTGATTTTGTGTCTATTGTGAATTGGGAATTTTAGATAAGGGTTTTAATATTAAGCTTTTGTTAAAGAACTTATGTGTGAGTAGAATGATTTTGAGAAATAGATTTGAGTGTGTGAGTGTGCGAACCGTGAAAATTCCTTGAGGAAAGTAAAAAGATTTCAAGTACTAATAAAAGATTCTTAGTGATTGTGTTGTTGTTGATGTTAAAAAGCTTTTAGGGAAAGTGTTAATTTTGATGACTTAAAATTTTGCTGTAAGTTTTAGTTTTTGATTTAAGTATGTCTTGATGATTTTGAGACAATGACAAACCTAATCTCAAAAGAATCATAGTGTTCTTGATAAGGTTGAGTCTTGAAGAGATCAAGTTACATTTTATGCAAATGGAGTCTTGTTTTGTGGCATTTTTAGAAGTTAGATGTTTCTAAAAGAAAAGAGATTTGATGTTGGTTTTTGTGTTAGGACCACGTTTGTATGGGTGTTTTGTGCGGGCGATGTTTGGTTGGTGTTTAGCGTGTGGCCATGGCTCAGGAGCTGTCGTGATCGTGTTCGTGATCGTGGATGAGTAGAGATCGTAGTTTGGAATAAAGCGTCGTTTGCAAAGACTTTTCCGCGTGGGAGCTTATCATTGTGTTTTGTGAATGTTGAGTTGAAGATGTAGTGTTTTCACATGCTAATGATATATGAATAAAATGTATGCTTTGGTGCTAGACTGTTTGAGTGTAATAATTACCATGTTGTATTATTCTTCAGAGTCCAATATTTATGATATGTTTTTAGTATTAAGTTATGATTTTTCAGATTTCTAATTTTGTTTTGGTTTATAAGTGAATTTTCGAGGACGAAATTTTTGTAAGGAGGGTGGTAAATTTTTTCTTTATACAACCATTAGGAAGGAAAACCTTTGTTTATTAAATCATAATCAACAATTTCTCTGATACAACTATTGTAACACCCCGTTTCCGGAGCGCTACTGTGCAACCTAATCTAATGCTGAAAAACATTTAATGCTTATATGCTTTCAGTAAAAAGTACTCTTCTGTATTTCGCAATGGAAAATAGGAGTAATTTTTTTTTCCTTTTTCTTTCCTTGAAATCCTTTTCAAAATTGAGACATAAAGAGTACTGCAATTTTCTAAATGATGCCAAATCAGTCTTTTACAAATATCAGAGTATATCACATCACAATTAATGCTTCAGATCACATAAGACATAACATTATCATTTCGCACTGAGGCGAGTTTTTCGAAGAGTGTAATTACAAGACAATACTTAATTACACAAATAATCAAAACAAAACCCTAAGCTAAGCTGACCAACAACTATAAACTTTACTAAAAAAGTCATTCAGCAAGATCACAGCACAAAGCACTCAGAGGAATCTTCCTCCACTGGCTCATTCTTCAATACATCCTGGAAGGACGAAACAGTAGCAGCAATGTGACACTCCATCTAGTAACATACATAAGAATGTCCAATCCAACAACAGTGCAAGGGTAAATTCTTTGTCCACGAGTTTATCATAGGCTATGTCGCATACAAACAAGATATATATATATATATATATATATATATAATACAACAACACGCCTTTATATACATATACATACTTAATAGACCGCACACATTATCATGATATATCAAGCATTTGCATGTGAACAGACAAATCAACCAATCAGATCAACAATCAAGTCACCACAATATTAAACAATTGCATGTGAGCAAAACAGTTCTATCAGCAGATCAATGATCTAGTCATCATAATGTCAGTTCATCAAACAATTCATCACATATCATAAATGTGGTTAACCATGCATGCCATTGCATTATGAACAAGTTTGTGTATACACTTGCAGCCTTAAACAAGGACAGCAATAGGAACAAGAAAAGCCTTTTCTAGGTCCAAACAAATTCCCCTACCAAGGGTATAGCCACACATTAGGCCGTGTTGCCAACTACTACCTCTGGTCCAATGGGTACCATGGGTAGCTGGCAAATGAAGTGACAACCCGCCCTTTTGAAGTCCTTAAGATAATCAAATGCTACGAGTGTCGATGCTCAATGGTCAGTATGCATCCAAACAATTTTTTTTATACAACCTATTTATCTTTAAGGAGCGTCTGAGACATAATTTATTTTAATCAATGCGGATCGACGAGTCCTCACTTCCTTAGTGAATTTTTAAATCTCAGTTTTGGTGTCACATCTAAGTGATATTGTGCCAGAAATAGCTTTTGAGCTTAGGTCGTTGGACCCTAGTTGTGCTAAACAAGGCATTAGGGGAATTCCCAGGAAAGAGAGGCGGTGCGAACACGCTTAATTACCAAGTCTTTCCTAGCCAGAATTTTCCCAGACAAATCATTCAACTCAACCATTTTCGCAAATTTTACTCAAGTTCTTTTTCTACTATGGTTCCATTGTAAAATTCTTTGCAAGCTTTGGCTAGTTTTACTAAAATCCTCACGCTTACTTGTAAGTCAAAATGGCCCTTAATATTTCTTTTATGAAATCTTTTCTCAGCTTATAGAATCGCATCGGATTTACCGTTCGTAAATCGTCAAACCAATAACAGTAGATCGTCGCATTATTAATTAATCCATCATCATTGACCTTATTTATGCATACTTTAATCAATTCCAAGTTCAAATCAAAACATTCATAATTGATTTAAGACATAAAATCCAAATCATTGTTGCCACACGGGGCCAAAAAATGCTACAATATCTCTATAACACATAGTAATACTACAAGTACTACCACACAATTAACAATCAATCAAACCACTCAACAAACAAGGCGAAAAGCCCAAACTCATTATGTAAGAATTTCCCTTACCTTAGGCGCTTTAACAATCCAAGCAAGGCAATTCCAAACTATCGTCAAGTCGAACCTCACACGAACCTTAAACACGAACCTTAACAACACAAACTTAATGCAATTAGAACCCGAAAATACAAGTCCTAACACCATAGGACAGCCACGGTTTGGGTCCCTAAAAGGCCTAAGAATTACTCACTTAATCCCATTTGAATCACACCTAGTCATATGTCATGAATCAAGTCAAAGTTATGCAAGTTTTGAAACTTTTTCAAACACTACACACTTAGAAAAATACCTAACCCAAAATTTTACCAATTGGAATAGTGTTTTACCACTTTGAATAATGTTTTCCCAACTTTGAACCACTTTTTAAAACACTAAAACATGTCACCAAATTTTAGAAACAATTTCATTACAAGTTCAAAACAATTATTGAAACATAAACCAAATCTTTTCCCAAAATCAAACTTCTTTGAAATGTTTTGCCAAACCAAATTCTTAACCAATTTTTTCAATATTTTAGAGACATAAAACTTAAAAGAATGTTTAAGAATAACATAAGAGCCACGGTTTTGGTGCCCTGAAACAAACCCAAAATTTTCAACTTTTCATTTCCAAAACATATCATTTCACCACACTTAAATCCTTAAACCTTAAACCAACTTCCATAACATCTAACATACTTTAAAATCAAGTTACAACATCCCCCAAAACCATCTTAGAGGCCAAGGTTTCTAGCCCCCTAAACAACCAAATTTATTTTTCCAAAACTTTGTAAAACATGCTTATATGACAAGTTTTCAAACATACTACTCAAAACCCTCCAAGAACTAACTGCAAATCAACAAAATAAGCCAACATCAAGCCCCCAACAGCCCTATAAATTCGACCAGAACCAAGAGTTGAAGTTTTCAAATTTTAAAAACATTAAACAAGCTTAATCATGGAGGAAAAGGATGGATCTAAAGATTAACCAAGCTAATACATCAAGATCTAACAATTTCTAAACAAAACTACACTAAAACCTTGAAGAACTCTTCCATGGCAGCCAAGAGGAAAATAACATGGGTTAGGAGGCTTACCAAGAAGTCTAGGGATGGTTGATCAAGAATCAAGAACAAAGGAAGGAAGTTTGCACTCAAAAACACTAAGTTTTTCAAGATTTCTCACACTTTCTCTCCCTAGAATTTTCTCCACCAAGCATAAGTGGAAAAATTATGAAGGGGCTGATCTCCTATTTATAGAGATCTCAAGGGACAAGGAAGAGATAAAAATTGTTCATTTAGTTGGATCTTAACCATTTAGTTACAAACTAACTAAGTAACCTAACTACCATTCACACCTATGCCAATCAAAACATTCCATTTGCCCAAGGTGGGTCCCAAGCATGTGTCTTGGCTCCCATTGGTCTAAAGTGGTCGACATCCCCCTAAAAAAACCAAAGGGTTTCGCTTCGGCGCGTTATCGATCAACCGGGTGCGCGGCGTTCCACGTCTTTTAGGGTTTTTGTACCAAAAACTACAAAAATAAATCTAATAAATTATTCTATACTAAAAAATTATTAATCAACCAAAATGTCCCAAAAAATATTAGAAGTATTTCTATGAATGTCGCTTTCTCGATTTACGAGCTAAAACGCTACCGTAATGCAGTTCTGGGCATAGACAATACACTAATTATTTTCTGATGCCCAAAAATTTCAGAAAAATTTCCAATAAATCCTAAATATTAGAAAATGCTAAGATCTAAAATTTTATAAAATTTGGATCATGTTTGGGCATGTTTCAGTTAGAAACTCACCCAATAGCCTAGTTACAGTAGAATTCAACAGAATTCTCGCAGCGTAATAAAAACTGTAAATTAGTGAGGATCACTAATTTCAATTTCTCTTGTCATCTAGATATTATTCAAACAATAAAATCATCAATATAAAAATCATAAAAATAAAAGTCATACTAAATATGATATAAAACAGACAATTTGACAATTAACTAAATATTGAAAATCCAAACTGTGACTTATAAATATCTATTAAGTCCTAAAAATTATTTCTCCTTCAATAAATTATTTTTCTTTAATCAAACAACAATTTTTCACATTTTTCAAGCTTAATTCATATTAAAAACAATATACGTCTATACTGTCTCTTAATCTGAATTAATCTGAATTAATTACTAAAGCAGTAAATTGTTTACAATAAATCTTTGTAGTTCTTTGTACTTTTAACAAACCATTAAGGTGATCAATCTCTATAATTTATTTTCAAGTAGTTGGAACTGTAAAATAAATTTCATAAAATTTGGGATGTTACATGTGCCACCAAATTGTCCCACAGTTTGCAGCATTTGGAACATCATAGGCTTAAATTCAACGTGATTTGCAGTGAAGTTAAGCCTTACTATGCCAGTGTGCATAGTTTGAGGATCAAAAACAGCATAGTCCCCCATTGACCTGTCCCTATCATTGCCCATGCCTATGATATCAGCATTCAGCACCAAAGCTTGGTACTGGCTGTGAACAATGTGTTGGAACTAAACACTGCCTTCTTTTTCTACCTCAGAAAGTGATTCATCAGTATGGGGACCAGTGCCTGCCATATTTACAGCAACACCTAATGCAGTAAAAGCTTGCCTCTCCCTTAACAACCTTCTGAAAGTTCTGTCAATCTCAAGGTCCAATGATATTCAGGTGCAGTGTGCCTGCGCATGTGCAGAATTGAGCACTAACAGCTGACACAAACACCAAAAGAATTAGAATATCTCAACTAACAAACCTACTAAATTCAAAACTATGTGAATTTAACCAATTCAATCCCCGGCAACGGCGCCAAAAACTTGTTGTGTAAAATAATAACAGTTGTGCAAGTATACACAATCGCAACAAGTAGTAAAGAGTAAATCAAGATCGTTCCCACGAGGATTGATTAATTGCTTTCACAAGTTTTTGCAATAGCAAGTGAGTTAGTGAGTAAATAATAAAAATAGAAAATAAACATCAAGTTTTTGTGATTTTAATAACTGAACAAAACAGAATTAAGCAAGTGATTTGAGTAAAATTTGGATAAAAACAGCTAGGAATCAGTTCATTCATATTTCTACCAAGTTGGTTTCAGTGCCAAAGTCAGTGCCATTTGGCATCTGGGCGCATGGCACTAATGTGTGTGCCTTTCAGCACTTTCACCAGGGTTAAGTAAAGGGTACGTTATGTCTAAGCCCCCATTATGTTCCCCCTTGTCTAGTTAATGTGGCCAAGAACACCGTACAAGACAAATTTCCTATGTCTAGTTTAATCAAAATCAATTAAAGTGTCCTTTAAATTGATACCCCTTATATATTGCCTCATGAAATCAGCATGTTATCACCTTTCAGCATCTAACATACAAGTACCTAACTAAAGTTGATCAGGCTCAAGTTAAATATGTAAGCAATAAAATCGCATGAGACAAAGGTACAAAGGCAAAGACAGATAGACATTCACCAACCAGGTTTCAATATAAAATCACTTCATCCTAGCTTAGGAACGTTAGCTCATAATGAGCCTAAAATTAAAACAACAGAAACTGGTGCCAAAAACAGAATCCATGGCACTAGAGTAAGAGTTCAGAAACTATTACAGATATGGAATAAAACTGTAAACAGAATTTCTCCCAACTTTGTGAGCTCGAGAACCACTCCTTAAACAGCAATGTCTTGCTGAATCTGCTTCACTCTGTACTGAACAAGTTCCTTCTCTCCATGGACAAAGCTAAGAGCTTGAGTTAATGGTGTTTGAATGGAGGGAGACAGAATGCGGCTGCTTCTCTCAAATGGAACAAGTGCTGCCCTAGCAGAATGTATCAGAATCAGCCTCCTTTCCTTAATTAGGTCATTTTGCTTTTATAGCCTCTGCTCAAATGGGTTGTCCAATGGTAAACCCAATGAAAGTTGGTTCCTTTTGGCCCAAAAATAAAGGCTTTTGTCCTTTAGCTAGCTGAGAGAAAATGCTTTGCAGAGGGGACCACCAAGTGCACATGCTGCAGTCTTTAAAATAAAGGACAGAGTCCTTTTCTTCATCTTAAATAACTGGGACACGCTGCTGCACTAAGGCCAGGGCTGCTAACATTAAGACCCGGTGCCTTGGCACCAAATTTGGCACTGAACATTTCTTCCATAAAATCCTGCATACTAGCAAAACACATTAAAATGCTCATAAAAGCACCAAAGTGCCTTAAACAACACCAAGCAAGGGAAATCACATTATTTACACTATTCTAATAATTAAAGGCCCTAAATTACTCTTGAACTCACTTGATTCATAGTTAATAAAGCATAAATAACTCTTATTTCTAAGAGTTATCAGCGAACCAACATGCTAGCTTTAGTTTCTCTTACTTGGGCAGAGCCCTCATAAGACAAAACAAATGAATCCCAGATTTCTTTGGCAGTATCAAATTTGCCACATTTATCATATTCCTTTTCTGACATAGCACATGTAAGAATGAATCTAGCTTTTTGATTGATTTGATATCTCTTTTTCTGCTCATCATTCCAATTTTCTCTGGCAATGGCAACACCAGCAGCATTAGTGGGAAGAATGTAACCACTTTCAACAATATCCCACAACTCAAGTTATTTTGTCTCAAAGAAAGTTTCCATCTTATCTTTCCAATAGTCAAATTTTTCTCCAGTAAATAGAGGAGGACGTTTCATGTGACCACCTTCTGTAGACATGTTCACATTATAGGATCTTTTCTCTTAACACTGTTAAGTGCTCAACCAAGAGGCCGAGCTCTGGTACCAACTGGACGTGAACACAAGAAGGGGGTTGCATTGTGTTTACAAACTTTTCACAAACTTTGAGTTAAAAACACTTTAGAACACTTGAAAATGAATCTGTTTGAAATCAGATGATGGAGTAGGACCAGGCGTTGGAAATAAGATTTTTGAACACTTGTTTTTATGCGCAAGATAACCGTAAGTATAAAGCAGTAAAGCAAGAGACATGGAGATTTATACTAGTTCACCACCAACCTGGTAGTTACATCCAGTCCCTTCGTTCCTGAAGGATTCTCCACTATAATCAACTGAATACAAATTTCCTTAAGAGTATGCTACTATCACAAACTTGACAATACTCTTAACTTCTAAAAACGACTCAGTACGTTCGAGCCTTTGAGGAACAAAGCCTTAATTAGGCAATACAACTTTCACAAAGATAGTTTTGAATACAATCAAAATAACTCTCACAGAGAGGATGAAAAGATTAAGTTCAAACAAATAACTTTCTAAAAGAAAGAATCAGACGCTGAGGTACAGTTCTTGTAGTCCAAAGACTTAGCACGAAACTTGATTGCTCACTTGAGTAATAACCTTTTCAGAATGTAGTTTCTTGCAGTTTCTCTCTTGCCTTTCTTCAATGAATACCTTGAAGTATTTGTAGGAGTATTGAGGATTATACCGTTGCAGATATTTCAGCTCCAAAACATTGGGTGACGCAATTTCAAATTCTTTCCTTTTCTTCCTTTCCAGAGAATATCAGAATAGTACATATTTTCGTTATTGTACTATCTGCTTTTCACACAATTGCCTTGTACGAATTTGTCTTATTCTAAAGGTGTCACCTTTAATTCCTCGTACATAAAATTGAGCGCACAAAATGAAATTCGAATTCTGTTCCAAAGTAGCTGAGGTGAAGAGCAACAATGTGATCATCACGTGATTCATTAAAAGACCAGATGCTCACTCAGAACAGGAGACGGACACTCGCAGCAATTGAGTAATCCACTTGTCAAAGAATAACACTACCAAACGCTCGCTTTACACAAGACGCTGGAGTGAGCCGGATGCTGACACACATGGAATGTATTCAGTACTTGTGAATTTTCTTCTTCTTGCTTGAGTGAGATAAGACACAGTAGATTTTAATACCCGCGCACTCAAAGACTTATCAGAAAATACTTTGTTATCATCAAAATTAATGAGGGTCTAAAGTCGTTTAGGTTCCAACACCTATTGCACGTTTATGAAAGGAGAAGGAAACCCAAGGAGGAAGTGGGAACTCAGGATTACTCCATTGAGTAATTCAGCGCGTGTCAGAGTTTGGAAAGTTGGTAGTGAATTTCCAGACAGGTTTATAAGGTTCTTTTGTTGTATATATACTAGGTTTGTGTAGTACTAGGGTGACAAGGTCTATAATCACACCTTTTTGATGTATTTTGAGTCTTTCTTTAGGTATATGTATTATGTACTTATGTAACCACATTTTTAATTTATGTAAAAAGCATTTCTATGTGTTATATGTTATTTTGGTTAAAAGTTTTTAATTCTCGTCTTTATATACGTCATACTCCATGAGACACCCCTCATCCCATCATAGTAACCTTTAATTAATTAGCCTTAATCGCTTAGCTTATCGACAATAAATACAGCAAAAAATACATAAAAATTTAAACTGAAGCACACAGTGGAAATAAGCACACAAAATATACACTATATGCATCAATATAAGGTTTGTGGCCCCTCCTAGGGCTCACGTACATCAGAGTCTAAAAAGAAAACAAACGAAAGTCAAAGATAGAAGCGTAGCAAGAAGGTAATACAGTCATCCTCAAAATACAAGCTAGATGCTAACACGCGCCTCATCAAAGGAGCCACCATCAAACGAAAGCAAAATAAGATTCCTGGCCATAGGTACGTAACTGGGTATCGAGAGCTCCCGCCCTACGATCCCTAACTACTGAGAAAGGAAAAAGGTAGTGCCCAACTCAAAATTCCCCCAGACGGGGATCCTCAGACTCGACCATATCAACAGATGCATGAGCTATGCCATCCTCAGCAACAACAGCCTCTTCGGTACCTGTATCTAACATATACCACATATACCCCCAAAAACATATACAGGGAGATAAGAATAACATGATCACCATAAAATGGGAAAGTAGCATGTAACATCCCAATTTTTATGAAAATTATTTTATAGTTTCTGACTACTTAAAAATAAATCATGGAGATTGATCACCTCAATGGTTTGTTAAAAGTATGAAGAATTACAAAGATTGTCGTAAAAAATTCGTGATTTTGATGATTAATTCAGATTAACAGACAGTGTAGACGTATACTGTTTTAATATGAATTAATCTTGAAAAATGTGAAAAATTGTTGTTTGATTAAAGAAAATTATTTTATTGAAAGAGAAATAATTTTCAGGATTTAATAGATATTTTTAAGTCACGGTTTGAATTTTCATTGTTTAGTTATTGTATTAATTGTCTGTTTTATATCGTATTTAATATGACTATTATTTTAAAGATTTTGTCTTGATAATTTTATTGTTTGAATAATATCTAGATGATAAGAGAAATTAGAATTAGTGATCCTCACTAATTTACAGTTTTTATTATGCTGCGAGAATTCTATTGAGTTCTGCCGCAACTAGGCTATTGTGCGAGTTTCTAATTGGAACATGACCAAACGTGATCCAAATTTTATAAAATTTGATATCTTAGCATTTTCCAATATTTACGGTTTATTGGAATTTTTTTGGGATTTTTGGGCATCAGAAAATATTTAGTGTATTGTCTACGCCCAGAACTGCATTACGGTAGCATTTTAGCTCGTAAATCGAGAAAACAACATTCATAGAAATGCTTCTAATATTTTTAGGGAAATTTTGGTTGATTAATAAATTTTGATTATAGAATAATTTATTTGATTTATTTTTGGAGTTTTTGGTACAAAAACCCTAATATACGCGTAACGCCGTACGCCCGATTGAGCTAGAACGCGACGAAACAAAATATCTTGATATTTTGGGGTAAGTGGCAGTTGAGATAAGGCTAAAGGAGCTGAACCTTGAGTCTTAGAACCTTACTTGACAAGTGTCGTATTATGTTAGGCTAAGTGGTAATTTGTAGTTAGTTTTGTAAGTTGGTTTCTAACAAATTGGTTAAGATCCAACTAATTAAACATTTGTATTTCCACCCTTGTCCCACATGAAATTTCGTGGCCTTCCTCTTCATGAGACCAGCACCTCCATTTCTTCCATTGTTGGTTGGTTTAAGAAAAAAAATTAGTGAGAGAAAATGGTGTTCTTGAAGAAAGTTTAGTGATTTAGTGTTGTGTGAAATAATAATAGTTTTGTGCAAGTATACACAATCGCAACAAGTAGTAAAGAGTAAATCAAGATCGTTCCCACGAGGATTGATTAATTGCTTTCACAAGTTTTTCCAATAGCAAGTGAGTTAGTGAGTAAATAATAAAAACATAAAATAAACATCAAGTTTTTGTGATTTTAATAACTGAATAAAACAGAATTAAGCAAGTGATTTGAGTAAAATTTGGATAAAGACAGCTAGGAATCAGTTCATTCATGTTTCCACCAAGTTGGTTTCAGTGCCATTTGGCACCTGGGCGCATGGCACTAATGTGTGTGTCTTTCAACACTTTCACCAGGGTTAAGTAAAGGGTACCTTATGTCTAAGCCCCATTATGTTCCCCCTTGTCTAGTTAATGTGGCCAAGAACACCCTATAAGACAGATTTCCTATGTCTAGTTTAATCAAAATCAATTAAAGTGTCCTTTAAATTGATACCCCTTATATTGACTCATGAAATCTGCACATTATCACCTTTCAGCATCTATCATACAAGTACCTAACTAAAGTTGATCAGGCTCAAGTTAAATATGTCAGCAATAAAATTGCATGAGACAAAGGTACAAAGGCAAAGACAAATAGACACTCACCAGGTTTCAATATAAAATCACTTCATCCTAGCTTAGAAAAGTTAGCTCATAATCAGCCTAAAATTAAAACAACAGAAACTGGTGCCAAAAACAGAATCCATGGCACTAGAGCAAGAGTTCAGAAACTATTACAGATATGGAATAAAACAGAAAACATAATTTCTCTCAGCTTTGTCAGCTCGAGAACCACTCCTTAAACAACAATGTCTTGCTGAATCTGCTTCACTCTGTACTGAACAAGTTCCTTCTCTCCATGGACAAAGCTAAGAGCTTGAGTTAATGGTGTTTGAAAGGAGGGAGACATAATGCGGCTGCTTCTCTCAAATGGGACAAGTGATGCCCTAGCAGAATGTATCAGAATCAGCCTCCTTTCCTTAATTAGGTCATTTTGCTTTTATAGCCTCTGCTCAAATGGGTTGTCCAATGGTAAACCCAATGAAAGTTGGTTCCTTTTGGCCCAATAATAAAAGCTTTTGTCCTTTAGCAGAGAGAGAAAACACTGCAGAATGGTGGGGACCATCAGAAATACATACTGCAGCCTTGCACTAAAGGACAAAGTCCTTTCCTTCAGCTCAAATGAATTAAAAACGCTGCTGCAGTAACAGGGGCTGTAACATCATAGTGTAGTGCCATGGCACCAGACTTGGCACTGTGTATTTCTCAATAAAATCCTGCACAATGTCAAAACACATCAAAATGCTCACAAAAGCACCAAAGTGCCTTAAACAGCTCCAAGCAAGGGAAATCACATTATTTACATAAATCTAATAATTAAAGGATCTAAATTACTCTTAAACTCACATGATTCATAGTCATAAAAGCATAAATAACTCTTGTTTCTAAGAGTTATCACACCCCCAAACTTGAACCATTGCTTGTCCTCAAGTAATGACACATGAACAACAGCAGAAAACAGAAAAATTGTCACAAATGCAGTAGCACTAAACAAGTGAATTCAAAGAGCAAAATTTGTATTGAGTGGTTTTCACATGGCTTCATTTTCAGACTAACACTTTGTCAAGCAACCCCTTTGTGCTTCATGCTTCATCTCTTTGCCTTTTAACGCGAATAACAACAATTGTAATGAAGTTACCCGGTTACTCAACAAAGAGATTTTTATTTTATTTTCTTTTTTATATATTTTTGGATTTTTCTGATTACTAATGTGTGCATTGTCCTATTCTTTAAATCTTTACAATGAGCATACCCCCAAACTTATCTTTTTACCTAATCCTCCTTCATTGGTCAAATTTGGCAACAAGGTTCAGTCCATTCTAAGGGTTCAACATCAACTAGTTTATAGGCTACCTATTCTTCCCTCTCAAGCTAAGGGTTTGTGTCAAAAATTAGTGTTCCTATCAATTTGCAATCAGCACAAAGTTCCAACACAATCAAGCACAATTTCCTCATTAAGCTCAGCCCATGTGTCAACCAATTTTTTTTTAACAGCAAAATAGGACAGCACTGCTACAACAACAACAACACTAAACCTAAACTGTCCCTCCCCCTAACACAAAACCTTGCAGTGTCCCTACTGTAAAAATTCTATGCTAGATGAAGGGTTGACACAAAAACAACAAATTAAGCAACCTATGAGCAAACTAAAACAAATTTCAGCAAACAACAAAACAAACAAACATACTAAATATTTACTACTAAAAAAACAGTAAAAGATTAGGGTGAGAAAATCCCTGCTTGAAGCCTAGAGCTCCAATCATCCTTAACATTTGACAACAAGCAGATGTCAGTGCAGTCTTTGCCTCGGACTAACAAATTTTCCTTACTCTTGATTTCCAGTCTTTGAAAGCAGTGCGATGAGTGGTACCTCCAATTGTGATTGCAATTACTGTTTCAATATTCCCAGCACCCTCTTCAGTATTTATTGCTTCTTTCACTGTGCCCATCTTATCAATCTTCTTTTTCTTTTTCTTGAATTTGTGTGGATCAAATTTTTCATCCTTCACAATTTGAATGCAATCCTCCATCATAATGATAGCAGCCATGATTACAGGAAGTATGTTTTCCTCTACAAAACGAGCATACTTTAAGTGTGGAGGAAGCAGCTTCAACTCTAATTCAGGAGGCTTTTCCATAGAAGGCACATAAGCTTGGAAACTCTTATCATTGAGCTTCAATAACTCATATTTTTTAGCCCACAATTGATTCACAACTTCTTTCTTTTCTGATTCCCTTTCTTGCTCGATCCCACTATCAATGGCAGTCAATTCTTCTTTTAACACATCTTTATCCCTCAACAGATGATGTTGAACCAAAGAATCAATGGTTCTGACAAAAGAACACTCCACAACATTTTCTGCAGGATACTTGAGAGCATTAAGAACATTAAATTTGATTTCTTGATCATTGACTCTCATAGTGAGTTCACCCTTCTGCACAATAATCAGTGTTTTCCCTGTGGCAAGGAAAGGTCTACCTAAAATAATAGGCACCTCAGCATCAGCTTCAAAATCAAGAATAATAAAGTCAGCAGGAAATACCAATTTGTCAACTTTAACAAGCACATCTTCGATTTTTCCTTCTGGATAGGCTAGAGTTCTGTCTGCCAGTTGTAGAGTCAGTATTATAGGCCTGGCCTTACCAATTCCAAGCTGTTGGAAGATGGAATTAGGCATTAGATTAATGCTTGCCCCTAAGTCACATAGAGCTCTCCCACAATAAGTGTCACCAATAGTGCAAGGAATGGTAAAACAACCAGGATCTTTTAGCTTTTGTGGGATCTTGCTTTGCATCAACATACTGCACTCCTGAGTCATAGCAACTGTCTCAAATTCTCCCAGCCTCCTCTTCTTGGTTAAAACATCCTTCATGAACTTTGTATAGTTTGGCATTTGTTGCAAGGCATCAACTAATGGAATGTTGATGTGCAATTGTTTCAGTATATCAATGAACTTGTCAAACTGCTTGTCTTGATGGGCTTTTTTAAGTCTCTGAGGGAATGGTGGAGGTGGAAATTCAGGAATTAATTTGTTACTTGCAGTTGCTGGTGCAGCTTTCTTAGTAGGTGCAGGTGCCAGAATTGGTGCTGGGATGGCACCAGAATTCTGCTCTGCAGTTTTTGGCACTTCAGGTTCTTTTTCTTTTTCTTTTGAGGGCTGGCTAGTGGTAACATCAAGCCTTTGGGAAGGACCTGGTAATTCAGTACCACTCGTCAAATATATGGCTTTTATTTGCTCTCCCCCTGCTGGCTTGGCAGGTTCAGTTGTGGTAGGAAGTGAACCACTTGGTCTTTGGTTCATAGCTGTTGCAATCTGCCCCAATTGATTCTCCAAGTTTTTAATTGCTGCCCCTTGACTTTGGTACTGGGCCTTTGTTTCATTCATGAAAGCCATTAGCATGACTTCCAATGAGTTTTCTACAACAGGTGCTGTTTCTGGCACTACAGCAGCACTGTTGTTGCTCCAAAAAAAATTTGGGTGATTTTTCCACCCAGGGTTGTAGGTGTTGGAGTAAGGATTATTGTTTTTGTTGAAATTCCCTACATAATTGACAGATACAGGGTTGCTAGGGCACTCCTCATATAGATGACCTCCTCCACAATACACACAAGAAATAGCCTTGGCTTGGCGAGTCTGGTCTGCGAGTGCAGTGTTGTGGTGGTCTTTGTGTTGGCACCAACAAGATGTTGATTTTTCAACATGTTTGCAATTGTAGCCACCGTGCGCATAAGGTCGCTATTTCACTCACTTCATGGACTCCAACAACCTTCTTTGCAGCACTCAATCTGGCAGTGGGCCACTGATAACTGTTTGCAGTAATGGTCTCAATTTTCTCATAAGCATCATTGTAAGACTGTGCCAAGAGGGCACCACCAGAAGAGGCATCAAGCATGTCTCTTGTTCTTGCTGAAAGACCATTATAAAATGTTTCCATTTGAATGCAAATAGGTATGCCATGGTGAGGACATTTTCTGAGCAGCTCCTTAAATCTTTCCCAAGCTTCAAACAGTGAATCCTCGTCATTTTGCCTGAAAGATGTAATTTCATTCCTCATTCTAGCATTCTTGATTGGAGGGAAATACTTGGTGAGGAATTTTTCTGCCATTCCATTCCAATCAGTGATAGAGTTAGGCTCCAAGGAATTTAGCCAAGCCTTGGCTCTATCCTTCAAGGAATATGGGAATATCCTAAGTCTGAAAGCATCATCTGTAACTCCAGGAATTTTGAAATTACTGCACACTTCAAAGAATTATTTCAAGTGCAAATGAGGATCTTCATGAGGTGCGCCACCAAATTGTCCCACAGTTTGCAGCATTTGGAACATCATAGGCTTAAATTCAAAGTGATTTGCAGTGATGTCAGGCCTTACTATGCCAGTGTGCATAGTTTGAGGATCAAAAATAGCATAGTCCCTCATTGGCCTGTCCCTATCATTGGCCATGCCTATGATATCAGCATTCAGCACCAAAGCTTGGTAGTGGCTATCATGACTGTGCTCAAAATGGACACTCTGCTCATCAGGAATTGTTTCCTCAGTAAAGGGACCAGTAGCTGCCATGATTGCAGCAGCACCTAATGCACCAAAACCTTGCCTCTCCCTTAACAACCTTCTGAAAGTTCTGTCAATTTCAGGATTCAACTGGTATTCAAATGCAGTGTGCCTGCGCATGTGCAGATTTGTGCACTAACTGGTGACACAAACACCAAAAGAATTAGAATATCTCAACTAACAAACCTACTAAATTCAAAACTATGTGAATTTAACCAATTCAATCCCCGGCAATGGCGCCAAAAACTTGTTGTGTGAAATAATAACAGTTGTGCAAGTATACACAATCGCAACAAGTAGTAAAGTGTAAATCAAGATCGTTCCCACGAGGATTTATAAATTGCTTTCACAAGTTTTTCCAATAGCAAGTGAGTTAGTGAGTAAATAATAAAAACAAAAAATAAACATCAAGTTTTTGTGATTTTAATAACTGAACAAAACAGAATTAAGCAAGTGATTTGAGTAAAATTTGGATAAAGACAGCTAGGAATCAGTTCATTCATGTTTCCACCAAGTTGGTTTCAGTGCCATAAGTCAGTGCCATTTGGCACCTGGGAGCATGGCACTAATGTGTGCGCCTTTCAATACTTTCACCAGGGTTAAGTAAAGGGTACCTTATGTCTAAGCCCCCATTATGTTCCCCCTTGTCTAGTTAATGTGGCCAAGAGCACCCTATAAGACAGATTTCCTATGTCTAGTTTAATCAAAATCAATTAAAGTGTCCTTTAAATTGATACCCCTTATATTGACTCATGAAATCTGCACATTATCACCTTTCAGCATCTAACATACAAGTACCTAACTAAAGTTGATCAGGCTCAAGTTAAATATGTAAGCAATAAAATCGCATGAGACAAAGGTACAAAGGCAAAGACAAATAGACATTCACCAACCAGGTTTCAATATAAAATCACTTTAACCTAGCTTAGAAAAGTTAGCTCATAATGAGCCTAAAATTAAAACAATAGCAACTGGTGCCAAAAACAGAATCCATGGCACTAGAGTAAGAGTTCAAAAACTATTACAGATATGGAATAAAACAGTAAACAGAATTTCTCCCAGCTTTGTGAGCTCGAGAACCACTCCTTAAACAGCAATGTCTTGCTGAATCTGCTTCACTCTGTACTGAACAAGTTCCTTCTCTTCATGGACAATGCTAAGAGCTTGAGTTAATGGTGTTTGAAAGGAGGGAGACAGAATGCGGCTGCTTCTCTCAAATGGGACAAGTGATGCTCTAGCAGAATGTATCAGAATCAGCCTCCTTTCCTTAATTAGGTCATTTTGCTTTTATAGCCTCTGCTCAAATGGGCTGTCCAATGGTAAACCCAATGAAAGTTGGTTCCTTTTGGCCCAAAGATAAAAGCTTTTCTCCTTTAGTGGAGAGAGAAAACACTGCAGAATGGTGGGGACCATCAGAAATACATACTGCAGCCTTGCACTAAAGGACAAAGTCCTTTCCTTCAGCTCAAATGAATTAAAAACGCTGCTGCAGTAACAGGGTCTATAACATAATAGTGTAGTGCCATGGCACCAGACTTGGCACTGAGTATTTCTCAATAAAATCCTGCACAATGTCAAAACACATCAAAATGTTCACAAAAGCACCAAAGTGCCTTAAATAGCTCCAAGCAAGGGAAATCACATTATTTACATAAATCTAATAATTAAAGGATCTAAATTACTCTTAAACTCACATGATTCATAGTCATAAAATCATAAATAACTCTTATTTCTAAGAGTTATCATTTAGCCTTTGATCTTACTCCTTTCTTCTCAATCCTTGATCCATCATCTCTAATCTTCTTGGTAAGCTCCATGATCATCCTCTTATCTCTTTCAAGTCATGAAATGGGTTTGCATGATTTTTAGAGTTGTTTTTGCTTAGACGTGTTAGATTTTGTTAGAATAGCTTGTTTAATCTTTAGATCCATCATTTTCCTCCTTGATTAAGCTTGTTTGATCAATTTAAAATTTTGAAATCCCTAGATCAACTTCAGGCCGAATTCATGGGCTGTTAGGGGGCTTGATCTTGACTTGTTTTTGTTGATTTAGAGTTAGTTCTTGAAGGGTTTTGAGTGGTATGTTTGAAACTAGTCATATATGCATGTTTTACAAAGTTTTGAGGAATTAAATTATTTGATTTTTAGGGGCTGGAATAGTGGCTTATTAGTATGGTTTTGTTGATGTTTTAATTTGTTTTTAAAGTGTGTTAATTGTTTAAGAAGTTGGTTTTTTTGGTTAGGACTTTAAATCTATAAAGATTTTCAAGTTTAAAGCTTTGAAAAATGGGTTGAAACAAAATAAATTTGGGGCTGTTTTGGGGTTGCAAAAACAGTGGCTTATGAACATGATTTGAGAGAGTTTTGACTTGGTTTTAATTGTATTAAAGTGGCAAAGAAGTTGTCTTATGGTTAAAGAATTTAGGTGTATTAAATTTGTATGTTATGGAAGTGAAAAGTTGAAAAATTTGAGTTTGTTTTAGGGCACAAAGCCGTGACCCTTAAGTTAGTTTAGAAACTTGTCTTAAGTTGTTTTATGCCTTAAAAATGTTGTGAAAAGTGATTGATGATTTGGTTTAGCAAAACATTTCAAAGAAACTTGATTTTGGGAAAAGATTTGGTTTATGTTTCAAGAATTGTTTTGGACTTGTAATGAAATTGTTTCTAAAAATTTGTGACATGTCTTAGTGTTTTAAAAAGTGGTTCAAAGTTGGGAAAATACTATTCAAAGTGGTAAAGCACTATTCCAATTGGTAAATTTTGGTTTAGGTATTTTTCTATGTGTGTAGCTTTTGTAAAAGTTTGAAAACTTGCATGATTTGAATATGTGTCACGGCATATGGCTAGATAGAACCTATTAGGGATTAAGTTCAGTAATTCCTAGGCTTAGGGAACCCTAAACCCGTGGCTGCCCTAGGGGCATTAGATTGAGTTTTTAGTTCTAATTGATTGAACTTGCGTTGTTAAGGTTCGTGCGCGGAACAACTTGACGATAGTTTGGAATTACCTTGCTTGGATTGTTAAAGCGCCCAAGGTAAGGGAAATTCTTACATAATGAGTTTGGGATTTTCGCCTTGTGTGTTGTTTGCTTGATTATTGATTAGGTGTGTGCTAGTACTTGTAGTATTACTTTATGCTGTCTGAAATGCTGTAGCATGTTCTTGGCCTTGTGTGGCATTATGATTTGTATTGTTTTCCTTGAATCATGTTGGATTTAATTGGAACTTGATATTGATTGGAATATGCAAAATATTGTTGATGATATGGATTAATTAACAATGTGTTGATAGACTGTTATTGGTTTGACGACTTACAACGGTGAGTTTGATGCGATTCCATGAGCCGAGAAATGTTTTCGATGTAAACTAAAGGTATCTTTCTAAAATAAGTCAGCGTACAAACACGCTTTATGGATCAAAGGGTTAGAAGTTGTTTAAGAGGTTCTTTTGAAAAGAAAACATTGTAAATTTTGAAAACGGTTGAGTTAAATAATGTGTTTGGGAAAATTCTGGCTAGGAAAGACTTGGCTATTAAGGGTGTTCGCACTGCCTCTCTTTCCTGGGAATTATCCTAACATATTATTTAGCACAACTAGGGTTTCAATGACCTAGAGCTAAAAGTATTTTTAGATAAATGGGAGTGATACAGGAACTGAGATCAAGATTTCGAAAGATTAAAATATAGTATTCCTATTGAGCATATGGGCCATGTGTCCTGTGCTGGGACTTAATGTCCTACTTGCGTGCGCATTTTCTGGATTTAGGGTTGGACCTAGTGTTTCGTATGACGTGCCTAGTATCTCAACCTAAAAATTGATCCTAGCATTCCGCATTACGTGCCTAGAGTTCTGATTTGAGATTGAGACTCGCATTCGCAATTGAACACCTGGACCTTTGTCCTGTGTTTGAACTCTTAGTAAATTGGGGTTTGAAATTCACTAAATTGAGTGAGTTGAGGTTTATTCGATCTGCATTGATTAATTAAACATTACTCAGACGCTCCCTGCGGTGAGCAAGCCAAATTAAAAGAAAGATGCCGGAAGTTTTCTCCGATGATCTGAAAGGTTTGGATTGATGCATAATAACCATGGAGTATTGATATTATTGTATTGCTGGAAGTTTTCTCTGATGCCGGAAGTTTTCTCCGATGACCTATTGCAGGAAATTTTCTCCGATGTCTTATTGTTTCCCCAAGTTGGGCAGCAATGTGTATACACAAGGATTTCATATGCACCGGCATGCATACTGACCACATTATAACATGTGATGATTGATGGTTGATTTACTGATTGCATTGTTTGGTCACATGCAAATGTTTGATATTGTGATGACCTGATCATTGATCTGTTATTAGAATTGTCTGCTCACATTCAATTGTTAGATATTGTGGTGACTTGATTGTTGATCCGTTGGTTGATTTGTTTGCTCACATGCAATGCTTGATATACCATGATGATGCATGCGGTCTATTAAGTATGTATATGAATATAAAGGCATGTTGTTGTATTATATATATATATATGTTGTTTGCATGAAAAATAGCCTATGATAAACTCGTGGACAAAGAATTTACCCTTGCACTATTGTTGGATTGGACATTCTTATGAATGTCACTTCCAGATGGAGCTCCATAGCTACTACTGTTTCGTCTTTCCAGAAGCGTTGAAGATTGAGCCAGTGGAGGAAGATTCCTCTGAGTGCTTCGTGCGTTGATCTTGCTGAATTGTTTCTCAGTAAGAGTTATAGTTGTTGGCCAGCTTAGCTTAAGGTTTTGTCTTTGTTGTTTTGTAATTACTCTATTCAGAAAACCTCACCTCAGTACGAAATGATTATGTTATGTTTTATGTTATGTGAAGTATTGATTGTGATGGGTTATACTCTGATATTCGCAAAAGACTGATTTTGCATTATTTAGAAAATTGTAGTACTCTTTATGTCTCATTTTTGAAAAGGGTTTCAAAAAGAAAAAAAAATACTCATATTTTCCATTACGAAATACATAAGAGTACTTTTTAACTGAAAGCATACAAGCATCAAATATTTTCAGCATTAGATTGGGTTGCACAGTAGCGCTCCGGAAATGGGGTGTTACATAGCAGTAGAAGGTAATTCAAAGTATACAACATGCAAGTAATCATATATACCATGTTTCACATTCCTAATTTAGACACTAATTATTTATCACACTGTGGTTACCAAGTTATAGACTCGTGGCCACTAACTACACCGGCTTGCTATACTCCTCACCACTCAGAGTACAACCCTATGACACAATGTATTCCTAACCACTCATAGTATCAGTCAGTTGTCCAAGCAATGTAACACCCCATTTTCGGAGCGCTACTGTGTAACCCAATCTAATGCTGAAAACATTTAATGCTTGTATGCTTTCAGTTAAAGAGTACTCTTATGTATTTCGCAGTGGAAAAATAGGAGTAATTTTTTTTTTCATTTTCTTTCCTTTGAAACCCTTTTCAAAATGAGACATAGAGTACTAAAGTTTTCTAAATGATGCCAATTCAGACTTTCGCAAATATCAGAGTATAATACATCACAAAAAAATACTTCACATAACATAATCATTTCGCACTAAGGCGAGGTTTTCTGAAAAGAGTAATTACACGAATAACAACGGCATTACCCTAAGCTAAGCTGGCCAACCACTATAACTCTTACTGAGAAACAACTCAGCGAGACCATAACATGAAGCACTCAGAGGAATCTTCCTCCATTGGCTCAATCTTCAATGCTCCTGAAAGATGAAGCTGCAACAGCTACCGAACTCCATCTGGAAGTGACATCCATAAGGATATCCAATCCAACAACAGTGCAAGGGTAAATCCTTTGTCCACGAGTTTATCATAGGCTATGTCGCATGCAAACATCATATACATATATAATACAACAACATGCTTTTATATACATATACATACTTAATAGACCGCACGCATCATCATGGTATATCAAGCATTGCATGTGAGTGAACAAAACAACCAACAGATCAACAATCAAGTCACTACAATATCAAACTATTGCATGTGGGCAGGAAAATCTATCAACAGATCAGTGATCAAGTTATCACAATATCAAATTCATCACATATCATAAATGTGGTTAGCTATGCATGTCAATGCAGTATGACAAGTTGTGTATACACCTGCAGCCTTAATAGGTCAGCAGTATGACGGGGACTACTTTCCCAACGTCCGAACAAAATAGCCTCTGCTTAGGCTTGCCACTACTTTGGCGTGCCTCTACTTAGGCAATGCAGTGTCAACTCACCTTTTGAAGTCGGTACGACCAATCAAACGCTACGAGTGACATGACAACTCGTCTTTTGAAGTCTTTAAGACCAATCAAACGCTCCGAGTGTCGATGCTCAATGGTTAGTACTTATCCAAACAAATTCAACAATATGGCATGCTCACCGTAGTGAAGGCCCGAGTGATATCCAACAAATTCTACAATATGGCATGCTCACCGTAGGGAATGCCCGAGTGATATCCAAACAAATTCAACAATATGGCATGCTCACCGTAGTGAACGCCCGAGTGATATCCATGCTCACCGGAGTGAACGCCCGAGTGATATCCAACAAATTCTACAATATGGCATGCTCACCGTAGTGAACGCCAGAGTGATATCCAACAAATTCTACAATATGGCATACTCACCGTAGTGAGTGCCCGAGTAATGTTTTAATTAATCAATGCGGATCGACGAACCCTCACTCACTCAACTTAGTGGGTTTCCAAATCTCAATTAACTAAGAGTTCAACACTGGACACAAAGTCCGGGTGTTCAATTACGGAACACTAGTCCCAATCTTAGATCAGAACTCTAGGCACGTAATGCGGAATGCTAGGCTCAACTTTTAGGTTAAGATACTAGGCACGCCATACAGAACACTAGGTCCAATCCTTAATCAAGAAAATGCACACGCAAGCAGGACATTAAGTCCCAGCACAGGACACATGGCCCATATGCTCAATAGGAACACTAGGTTCCCTATGTTTTATTCTTTCAAAAACTCGATCTTTGAAATCTCTTTCTCAGTTCATGTATCACTCCTATGTATCTGAAAATACTTTTTAGTTCTAGGTCGTTGAAACCCTAGTTGTGCTAAATAACACACTGGAAGAATTCCCAGGAAAGAGAGGTGGTGCGAACACTCTTAATTACCAAGTCTTTCTTAGCCAAAATTTTCCCAGGCGCATCGTTTAACTAAATTGTTTTCGCAAATTGTACTATTTATTTCAAGTTCTTTTCTCCACTATTATTCCATTGAAATTTCCTTGCAAGCTTTGGCTAGTTGTACTAAAACCCTCACGCTTACTTTTAAATCAAAATGCCCTTAACAATTTGTTTATGAAATCAGAATTCGGCTTGTGGAATCGCATCAGATTTACCGATGTAAATCGTCAACCAATAGCATTCGATCAACGCATTGTTAATTAATCCATTATCAACAATAATATTTTTTATATTCCAATTCAATGCCAAGTTCCAATGAAATCCAAGGTGATTCAAGGAAAACAATACAACTCATAATGCCACGCAGGGCCAAGAACATGCTACATATTATCATCAATTTCAAGTCCAATTAGATCTATCAAGTATGATTTAAGTCACACAATACAATTCAGTCTTGCCACACAGGGCCAAATCAATACACAGCAGTTCATGCTACAACATCTCAACAGCACATAGTAATACTACAAGTACTACCACACAATCAATCAATAATCAAGCAAACAACACACAAGGCGAAAAGCCCAAACTCATTATGTAAGAATTTCCCTTACCTTGGGCGCTTTAACAATCCAAGCAAGGTAAATTCGAACTATCGTCAAGTCGTACCTCGCGCGTATCCTAACAACACAAGTTTCAATCAATTAAAACCAAAACTCAAGCCCTAATACCCCTAGGGAAGCCACGACTCTAAGGTTCCTAAGGCCTAAGAATTACTCACTTAATCCCATTTGGTTCACACCTAGTCACATATCATGAAACAAGTTCAAACTATGCAAGTTTTCAAGCTTTTACAAAAGCTACACACTTAAAAAAATAGCTAAACCAAAATTTACCAATTGGAATAGTGTTTTACCAAATGAATAGTGTTTTGCCAACTTTGAACAACTTTTCAAAACATTAAAACATGTCACAAAATTTTAGAAATAAATTCATTACAAGTTTAAAACAATTCTTAAGACATAACCCAAAACTTTTTCCAAAATCATGCTTCTTTGAATTGTTTTGCTAAATCAAATCATCAACCACTTTTACAACTATTTTTAAGCATAAATACAAGTCAAGAACAAGTTAGAAATCTCCCTTGAAGGCCACGATTTTTGGAAGTTCAAAAACAACTTCAAGGTTCTAAACCTTTTAACATCAAAATCTTACAAACTTTGCTTAATCAAAACTTCTTATCAAAACCAAACATATTTACCACTTTAATACACTTGAAAACAAGTTAGAACTCACTCAAATCATGCTCATAAATCACTGTTTTTAAGCAACACAAACAGCCCGAAATTCTTTTTTTCTTCAACTTATATTTCAAAGCTTTAAACTAACAAATCTTTATAGATTTAAAATCCTAATCAAAAACCAACTTCCAAATCACTTTGATATACTTAAGAACAATTAAAAACATCATCAAAACTACGGTTCCAGCCCCCCCCCTTACACACAAATTTGTTTTTCCAAAACCTTGTAATAATGCATATATGATTAGTTTCCAAACTTATCAAGTATACCCCATCAAGAATCAACCCTAAAACAACAAAAATCAAACAAAGCCAAGGCTTAGAACAGCCCCTAGGTTTCGGCCAACTCAAAAATTTAGGGTTTCCAATTTTTAAAAATCAAGAACAATGCTAATCATGGAAGAAAACAAAGGGCTTTAAGACTAATCATGCATATCTAGCAAAATCTAACACTTTTGCCCAAAAATAATTCCTAAAACCAACCAAACCCATATCATGAAACTCAAGAGAGAAAAGAATGGGTATGAAGCTTACCAAGAAGTTTGGAGGTGATGGATCAAGGATTAAGAAGAAAGGATGGAAGATTGAAGCTTAAACATCACTTTCCTTCAAGAATCAAAACTAAAATCATGAGAAACAACACAAATACCATGAAAACTCATCCATGGCAGCATGGAGAAAGGAAAAGGGATTAAGATCCTTACCAAGAAGATTAGAGGTGATAGAACATGGATTGAGAAGAAAGGAAGTAAAGATGGAAACTTTGATCACCAAAACTTCAAAAACTCAAGCTTTCTCCTTCCAAATTTTTTTTCAAGTTTTTCTCCAATGGAAGAATTAAATGGATCTGATCTTGGGCAAGGGAGAAAGCCACGAAAATAATGAGGACAAGGTGGGAATAAAATTGTTCATTTAAGTTGAATCCTAACCAAATAATTAGAAACTAACTTAACAAACTAACTACCCATTACTTCCTAAACCAATCAAAATGCTTCCTTCAAAATTGTAGGCTACAAGCACATGGCTGATCTCCCATTGGTCCATGTGTGGCAGCCATTTACTCAAAATATCTCAGGGTTTCGCTACGACGCGTTTTCGCTCAACCGGTTGCATGACGTTACGCGTATATTAGGTTTTTAATACTAAAAACTCCAAAAAATAATTCTAATTATAACCCCACACCCAAAAATTACAAATGCTCCTCGCGGCATAAGAAAAGTACCCATGTTTCTCGTTTTCTCGAAATGCGAATCGAAACGTTGCGATTAGACAGTTTCTGACCATAGAAAATACACTAAATATTTTCTGATGCCCAAAAATTCTAGAAATATTACAATAAATCCTAAATATTGGAAAATACTAATATCTCAAATTTTATAAAATTTGAATCACGTTTGGGCATGTTTCAATTAGAAACACACACAATAGCCTAGTTACGGCAGAATTCAATAGAATTCTCGCAGCGTAATAAAAACTGTAAATTAGTGAGGATCACTAATTTCAATTTTTCTTATTAACTAGATATTATTCAAACAATAAAATTACCAAGACAAAATCTTTAAAATAATAGTCATATTAAATATGACATAAAACAGACAATTAATACAATAACTAAACCATGAAAATTCAAACTATGACTTGAAAATATTTATTAAATCCTGAAAATTATTTCTCTTTCAATAAAATAATTTTCTTTAATCAAACAACAATCTTTCACATTTTTCAAGGTTAATTCATATTAAAAACAGTATACGTCTACACTGTCTCTTAATCTGAATTAATTGCTAAAACAGTAAATTGTTTACAATAAATCTTGGTAGTTCTTCGTACTTTTAACAAACCATTGAGGTGATCAATCTCTATGATTTATTTTCAAGTAGTCGGAAACTATAAAATAATTTTCATAAAAAATGGGATGTTACAAGCAACATACCCCGCTCATTGTGACCTATAAGAGCACATCCCCGTTGTGACACCCTCTACCCCGCATGTTATAGTTACGAAAATAAATTAAGAAAAAATATAACTGCTGAAAAATACAGTCAAATAAAATTTTCATAAATAAAGATAGAGTCGTCACACTCTCATAAACTTGCGGAAATAATCATTTGACGGTTACGAATAAAATTCACATGATACAAACACCCCGATGTCACAACGTCTCAGAGCTGACCCTAAACATTTACTTCGAAAATAATAACATCGATAATAACCAAAACATCGAAAATCCTAATCTACGATGACCGCGCCCATAGATCACTCCTCAGCCACGTCGTCATCGTCACCTGCAGTCTCATCGTCTAAACATACACAATGGTGTATAAGTAGCCACAGCAAAAAGGGGTTAGACATCATATACAATCATAGCACAAAACGGCAAAGGACATAGCTTAAGCAATGCGCATACAACACGTTAACTTAATCAACACATAACATGAATGCTTGACTCAACGAGTACTTATGCAATCCTAGACAACGTCTACTTCACCGAACATGTGGATCCAAACCAACTCAGATGAACAAGTGGGAAAGCAACATCACTCTTGAGTACGAACAGTGTCTAGTCAGGGTAACCGGTATATTTATTGGTCACGCCCCAGCTGTGGTAGCTATCCACCGCCTTTATATAAGACGCTCCTACCTGATTGACCCCCAAGGCCAGGTACCTTGCCCATCATGGCCGATACTATATCGCATCATCGTTGCTCACCCCCAATAACGTTAACTTAACAAGACATATATGATGCATGAACACAAACCAAGCAAGTGTCTAACAACAACAACAACAACAACAACTCACCAACCATCTCGTCAAGCGACCGGCTATAACAACGATAACAAGGTACTACTCGTCAGTAAACTGACAAATTTCCCGCAATCTTGGAACAAGTCCAAGTTATCAACCTACCTCACCACACTAAGTCTAAGCTAACTTAACTAAATTTCCAACTCTTAACTCAAGTGTTTCAACTTACTTATTTGACCAGATGTACCATACTACTCCCCTAAAATTATAGGACACTATCCAAGAGAGTTTGGATCAATACTTATTATATCCTGAATTTAAAAATTCAATTAGTGAGACTTTGCTAAAATAATTCTAAACTTAGTCATCTTTCTGCATAATTTTTCTATATTTCCATTACTCTAAGTTGTCAACTAGGCTGAAATACTCATAACACAAAATCTTGCTTCTAAAGCATTTAAACCATCGACACCACAATATCACCATCATATCCTAGTCCTAAGACTTGCTTGTATCATAACTTAAACGCTAAAAATATCATTATACCTTAGTTAACTCCTAACAATTACACCCATCATCCATACTTTATCCTTTCACATAACCATGATATACTACCTAGAGAATCTAAGTGTAACAAACCACACCCTATGATAATCTAGCTCTCACTCAACATAACAAATCCAGAACATCAAATAGCAACAAGCAATCTCATTTAAACACATTTACCCCTACATACATTTATCAATAACAAGCCAAGACAACCAAATCATCATATGATCCATACATGACATTTCATCGTAACACATCAATTCAAACAACACCTTATAAGACATTTTCAATTAACATTAACATCATGACATAATTTAATATCAAATTTTCCCATCACAATGGCAATGGTACTTATTTTGCACAACCGCGCCAAGTCTAGGGACCATGGGACGTCCCTATTGCCTAATTATATCAATAAGCCCACTAATCTTGTATCCATCTACCCCCTTATGTAACGCCCCGAATTTTCGAAGCGTTAACTAGTCTGTTCTTAGAAAATCGGCCTATATTTTTTTTTCCACATTTAAATAGACATGTGTAAACAAGAGTAATCATATTGAACACCAATAAGAAAATATATTCACATTTACGTACGAACTTGAAATTAAAAATAATCACTTTTAAGACATAAGAGGATCTATTCACCTTTTTTTTCTTCTTCTTTATACTAACTTACAAATAAAATCATCACACATCATATCCAAATAACACATCGAAATTTCTTTCACCAAATAATATCACCAACACGGTTTAAAACAACAAGTACACATCGAGCAAAAGAATGACAACAATCAACAATACCCCTATTAGTAAAATACACATAAATCGTTTTGCACTAAATTACAACAACAAGAATCAACAAGTATCCATATTAACAATTTTACGCTTCCTATGAAACACGTTTCCAGTTATGGGGGCGCAAATCAACGGCAATTTCATTAATAAAAGAAACACATTTTGATTGAAAATGGCTGCACTTTTTATCAAAATTTGCCAATGGAATCAGACATATATATAAAAAGAAAACAAAAGCCTTTTGATTTGTGCATTAAAAAAAACACGTCTTTCGATTTTCGTGCAGCACCCAAACAAACCATGGAACAGAATTGAAGACCCGCACTAATCAAATTTAGGTTCGAAAATATTTTGGATAAATAGAATACATGAATTAAATTGTAGACAATAAAATGCTCATAAACAGAAACGATTCCAAATTACGAACAGGACCCATGAAGGTAAACTAAGTTGCACTTATAGGCGAGACATACATAACAGGATCAAAATCGACAAATTTCATATTTCATAAAAAAATAGACTTTTCCTATAAACAAGACACCACACGAAATTATAATGGTATTTAGACAACAACCAATGTTTAGCTCTAACTTGTAGGAGAAAAGCCCTTACCTTGGTCGAGAAAAATCGCAGTGGACTCATCGACAGCAATGAAGGCAAAAACAGAACGCCCAAGGAAGGAAACGTTGTTGTTTCTGGTGAAACGACACTCCGATTTATCGAACTGATGTCGAAAACACGTTCAGTGGCTGATTTTGAGTGGGAGGGTGAAGTTTCGTGCGCCGCCGTGGCCTGAGGGGTGAGAACTCAAAGAGAGAGGAAAGAGGAATAAGGGTTGAGTGTGTCTGCGGCGTGTTTTAATTCATCAAGAAGATGATGAATAGTGCAGGCCTAGGGGGTGCATATGTGAAAGACCAAGGTGCAACAAGTAAAGGAATAATGTGGATCTCCTCAAAATAAAACAAAGTATAAGACTTATCGAATAGTTGCAGCAAAATAACGTTATTATTATTTAATAATAAACTACCAGGATAAATTTTAACTAATTGATAATATAATAAATTGATATAATCTAATAAAAGAAACTAAAACAAAAATATAGGCCGATTGTCTAAGAACAGACTAGTTAACGTTTCGAAAATTCGGGGCGTTACACCTTACCTCAATAAGAAGTTCGAAGTATTGCAAGGTGAAGAAAATTGCCTACAACGACAATTTGGGCACCAATCGAGCACAGGGTAAAATTTACAGAATAGCGAATTGCGACTGGAAAAAATAACAATTAGTATAACATATTTTTTTTTGAATTTTTAAGGCTGAAACGAAATTAAAAGAAAGCAAAAAGAGTGACCGGAGAACGCCATACCGAGACAAAGGGGTTACAAGGGGCCCGGGGTCAACTTCGCCGAAACGAGCAAAGGAGTAGTGATTTCTGAAGGTTTCAACGCGAGGAATTCGAAAATGACGTCCGTTTTTCCAACCGAAAACTGTGGTGGCCGAAAAAATGAAATTACAGTTCGCCCAACAGAATAAACGCGATTTAACGGAGCGCTGATTGAACGAACAGAGGCCGGAAACGAATTCTATGGTTGATTTCGAGTGGGGAGGTGAAGTTTGGCAATTTTTCGTGTCTTGGGGAATGAGAACGAGAAGAGAGAAGTTTAGAGCAAGGGTTTCCTATTTTTTTTTCCTCCACCTCTGTCGAGTGCGCAAGATAGGGGACGATGAACAGTTTTCTTTATAAGTGGACAGGGATATATGCGTGAAAAGGAGGGGTGCAGGAAGCAAAAATATTTAAAAACAAGCATTAGCGTGGATCACTGCACTCTTTTATATATATATATATATGTACTTTTTTTTTTAAACAATTTTCACTTAAAAACAAAACATCATTTCTATACTAGTTCTAAAATAAAATATTATTCTAAAATATTTATAATAGATTCGAGACTAATATTTTACAAAATAAGGTAAAATAATATTATTAAAAGCATTACTAATTATTAAGATAAACACACATAAGCTATCACAAAATTAACAATATAAGCACACAATTTATAAGATCATAAGAATTCAATTTTGAGGGTGTTACAATTCTCTCTTAACAATAGTACTAAGAATAATAATAAAATATCATTCCAATACTCCTTAAATTTAAATAATTATTAACAAGATAATATTAATATTTCAAACTAATGTTTTACAAAAATAAAGATAATAATAAAACAATAAAGCATTACTAAAAGTACTAATTTCCAAAGTAACTTACATAAAAATTATCAAAAAAATTATTAATATATTCAGGCATATATACATATGTATTAATACGAAAATTGGGGTGTTACAATTCCACCCCCTTAAAAAAATTCCGTCCTCGGAATTTCTCTGGGTGCTATTAAACGATACGGTTCATGTCCCTAAAACATCATGCAACCATCTTCACTATTGCTATATATATTCCACACAATTCTTTCTTAAGAGGGTCAACTAAGGTCACTAGCTGGAGAACTTAGTCCTTTTAAAGGTCTAGAATTTCAAAAGTTGTAACTTAAATGTCTGGTGTACTAACCAATCATGCTCAGTGTAACGCCTCGAATTTTCAAGGCATTAACTCGTCTATTCTAAGAAAATCAGCCTATTTTTTTTTTGAAATAATAAATTAAAGTTACCGTTAATAACTTATAAATGTTTGATAATCGCGAAAATGCTTTATTGTCAATTATAAAAATTTAATTTTATTATTACTAAGTGAAGGCTAAATTAAAGATCGTCTGTAATTATTATTTTTTATTCCCAAAGCATGTGGGTACTAAATTAGTAAAAACCTGTAACTAATCTACAACATAACTAAAATATAATAAAATTTTAAAATTATAAATTGTAGCGAAAATAACCAAAGTTTAAGTTATCCCAATTACTTAGTGGAGAAACAGCACGTCCGCAATATAAAAAAAATACCAAGTTCAAATTGCGCAAAATATCGTTAACGTTTCAAATAGTAGCACAGAGCATCTAAAACCCATGTACCCACAATCATTCGTCGATGGCGCAATCAACAATAATGCAAACAACTTATGCTTGAGGCTTCTCAAATCCACTTGTACCTAAAAAGTGGTGTAAGGGTCAGTTCATATGACAAGTTGTAATAAGCTAAAGCATGGAAAAATTGCTCAAATACGATTTATACATTTTTTCACATTTAAATAAAAATATGTAAACAAGAATAATCATATTGAACACCAATAAGAAAATATATTCACACTTAAGCACGAACGTGAAATTAAAAATAATTACTTTTAAGACATAAGAGGATCTATTCACCCTTTTTTTTTCCTTCTTTATACTAACTTACAAATAAAATCATCACATTTACAACATCACAAAAATCAGGATATTCAAGTTAGTATGCATGCCTTATGCAAGACTCTCAAGATCGCGATATAGTCATCCCATACCAATGAGGAATTTAATTTAACACCGCTGCGAAGGCCTTAACCACGAAGGTCGTCCAAAAATAATAGCTACCTCCCATACCAATGGGGAATCAAAACATATCACCGCCACGAAGGCCTTGACCACGAGGGTCGTCCCAAAAGTAATAACTACCTCCCATACCAATGGGGAATCAAAACATATCACCGCCACGAAGGCCCTACACATGCCACTCTACATGATGCATGTCATTTAATCAAGTCAATTCATGTCGCGAGAAGGAATTCACCAGAAAATCCACCACACATTATATCCATATAACACATATCAAAATTTCTTTTACAAAATAACATCACCATTTCACGGTTTAGAACAACAAGTACACATCCATCAAGAGAATAACAACAATCAACAATACTCTTATTATAAAATACACATAATTCGATTTGCACTAAATTACAACAATAAGAAACAACAAGCATCCATATTATATATATATATATATATATATATATATATATATATATATATCGTTCTTCCTTATCAAATTAAATATAACAAATCATCAACCAATTCCATATTATTAAACATCTATATATCGCTTCCCTCAAATTTATAACAATTAACTATTACTCACTACAAGAATTTAAGCAAGCGGCGGCGGTCTAACTGCGGCGGTTTCCATAGAACCGCCCCCAACGTGTTACTCGCGGCGGCTAGTGCGGCGGTTAATCGGACCGCCTTCAATTGCAAGATATCTGCGGCGGTTTTATGGCTACCAGCGGCGGTTGAAGAAGCGGTGCTATACGCGGCGGTCATAGCAACCGTCGTCGCTTACCTGTATCATATATTAATTTTCACAAAAAGAAACCCTTTTCAGAAAGTTGCTGCTCGCTGCCGTCGCTCCGTTCCTCTGCCAGTCGCCGTCGTCGCTTCATTTCAGGTAACAAAACTGATTCCCAATTCTCACATTCCTCCTCTACATTCCCGATTCTCACATTCCTCCTTTACATTCTTCGAGTTGGACGGTCGGGTGATTCTTCTTCGAGGTCGTGTCATGCTCTGTGTGTGTGTGTGTGTGAGAACTCGTTTGCTGTGCCGTGTCGTGCTCTGTGTGTGTGTGTGTGTGTGTGTAAGAACTCGTTTGTTGTGCCGTGATTCTTCTTCGGGTGATCCTCCTCCAATAGTTTGCTGGAAGGTTCGCTGGGGAAGGAGGGCGTTTGTGGGTGCCACGGTTCCTCCTCATTAGGGTTCTGCCTCTCCTCTTCCTCCAGCCACCACGCACCACCCTCTTTTTCTTTCCCTATCTTCTAATTAGTTTTACTGGTTGCAAAACTTTGCAAACACATTTAACTGTTTCAAAGCACACAGATTCAATACACTACAAATGGTTTATGAAGGGTTCTCATTAACCATACCTCCAACCTTCCTTTCTTAGCCCAAAACTATAATTTATTGAGCAAATAGGTATTAGCCTTGAATCTATCCAATGGGTAGAGACTCTAGCAACTGAAATTCAGGGAATTTTCTCTTGATATGAGTATAACATGTGACTTCTTGTGTGGAATTGTCTCCTCAACTTGTATTTAGCTCTTTAAGGTGTAACCCATACCATGGTATTGTTTTATATACTTGCAGCTTGCCAACTGAGTTAGCTGGGACTTGTTATTCATTCCAGCTAATCTTGTCTGTGTTGTGGCTATAGGGACATGGGATGGTTTACTCTGTTTGAGATAACTTTGAGGTTTTGTACACCGTATTCTAGTGTACAATGGTTTGGTATTGAGAATGTGGTTATGTTTTGGGATGCTTGTCAGGTGGTGAGCATGGGAACATTAAATTTGCAGAGGATAATATGCTGGATTTTCAGTTAAAAACTTTTTCAGAACAGGGATGTACCTATGTTAGTTAAACTAAGTTGTTAGTTAAACTAAGTTTTTATAAAAAGTATTTTGAAATATTTTTCTGTTGTTGGGTTTGCCAATATTGGATAAGATTTATGAATATTTAACCAATGTACCGGTCAAAGATTATGGACAACCCATCCCTTAGTTACCAACTTGCAAGCTAACTCTTACAAATACACTAGCTGAATTGATTTGATATTTTTGTGGGCTGCGTATATGAATCAAAGTCAAAACAGAAATTGGGTATCAGCATGTGCACGCCCTCCATTCATTCATATTGTCCATACCCTAAAGCCCATGTCATTAAACTCTATGTCGTAGCCTTGAGGTTGTGTTTGTTCAAATTGTCTTGGATGATACTACAGTATTCCTAAAGATGTTTGGTCATCTAGTTAACTGTCACTGTCATGTATTTAGAATATGGTTTTACTTTAATTAGTTGGTATATAAAAGTTTTATCAGTTCACTTCTAAAACTATCATTTTTATGTCTTTTAATAGGTGAGGCAAATTCCAAGGACATTCTTCCCAGGAGAAAGTTAAGGTAACTAAGCATATTGGGATGATTCCACTTAATGTACTTTATTTATTTTGGAAAATAATTGAGGAAGGTAATTAAGGAAGACAACTTTTTTGATTGTTTATTTTGGATTAATACTTGTACTTTATTTATTTAGATTAGCATGATGTGTGATTAGAACAGTACAAAAGAATGAAACTAAAAACTTACATGAGCTTATAACTATTTTTAGTAAAGTGAAAGGTTGTTTATATCAACATAAAGATGAGTTCCATTTGTTGTTTGCTTTACATTTCTTAGCCAATATTGATTCCACCCAAAATATGTTTTCAAGGAGTCATGATTGTCATATATTGATTTTGAAAGTTTCAATGCTATTTTTTCCCCAATGATTGTTATATATAAGCTAAGTTTCAATGCTGTTTTTTCCCAATGAAGTTACTAAAATGATATGGTTTTGAAAGTTATTAGTACTAAAGTACTGTCTGTTGTATTTTTTCCTTGAATATTTGTATGTTTTAGCTGCATGGTAAGTTGCTAAAATGATGCCAAAAATTTGCAAAATTCTGCAGATTTGATGTCCAAAAGATGGAGTTGTTAATATTTACTATTTATTAATTTATAATTTGTTTTGACTTTGTTTATTTTTAGAAAGAAAATATCAAATCGATGGATAAGTCATGGATTACGATGCCGCGAAATTCATCCATGTATGACAAAGGGGTTAAAGGATTTATCGAGTTTGCTTTTCGACGTCGTCCTGCAGATGGTAAAGTTGTATGCCCTTGTCCTCCGTGTCGTTTTAAAAATCGGCTAGCTGGGCCTGAGGTGTATGACCACTTAAGTTGGAATAAATTTCCTGAAGGATACACCGTTTGGTTCTTTCATGGGGAGTCGGATATAGGGGAAGATGCCGACGTTGCTAATATAAATGTTTCAAATGCAACACAAGACACCGTGATTGATGAAGATCCAATTCGAAACATGATTAATGAAGCTTTTGGAGTTGATAGACACTGTGTAGATGAAGACAGTGCCCAGGATGTAGGAGGGACACCAAATGTAACTCAAGAAGGGCATGAAGCTAAAGAGTTTTACGAATTGGCAAGAGATGGAGAACAACCATTGTATGAAGGGTGCAAAAAATATTCTAAACTTGCTTTTATAGTGAAGTTGTATCACATCAAATGTTTATGTGGGATGACTGATAAGGCTATGACAATGATCTTAGAACTACTACAAGATGCATTTGAACATGCAAAGATTCCAAGCTCATTCTACGAGGCAAAGAAAACTATAGCGAAGCTTGGTTTGATCATGAAAAGATACATGCATGTCCAAATAATTGTATGCTGTATTGGGGTGAAGATGAAATTAGGCAAACATGTAAAGTATGTGACAAGTCCAGATGGAAATCAAGGACAAAAGATGGTGAGGTTGAGGCATCCAATGATGGAAGTAGCAAGAAAAAGGTGCCTGCAAAAGTTCTTCGTTACTTTCCACTAAAACCGCGTTTGCAGAGATTGTTTTTGTCTTCAAAGACTGCTGAGGATATGAGATGGCATTCTATGGATATTAATAGCGATGGCATGATGAGGCATCCTAGAGATTCTGATGCTTGGAAGGCATTTGACTCAACAAACATCTCATTTGCATCAGATCCCCGGAATGTTCGCCTTGGATTGGCTACTGATGGCTTTAATCCATTTGGTAATTTAAGTACAAGTTACAGTATTTGGCCAATTATTCTCATACCTTACAACACCCCTCCATGGGTGTGTATGAAGCCAACATCTTTTATACTTTCAACGATAATTTCTGGTAAAAATGCCTGAAATAATATAGATGTTTACATGCAGCCTTTAATCAAAGAGCTGAAAGAGTTATGGCATGATGGTGTAGATGCTTATGATGCTTCAACTCGAGAGATGTTCAAATTGCATGCAGCTTTGATGTGGACGATTAGTGACTTTCCTGGGTTGGGGACTCTTTACGGATGGAACACGATATCTGTGGCTAGCTTGTCCGACTTGTAACTTTGATTCTATTCCTTGTCGCTTGCCCCATAGTAAGAAATGGTGTTTTATGGGTCACCGTCGATTTCTTAATCAAAGACACAGATTTAGATTGAGCAGGATTCGGTTTAATGGAGAACAAGACATGCGCAGTCCACCCAAAATGTTATCTGGTTCTGAAATCCTTGAACAAGTTAAGAATATCAATGTCACCTTTGGTCAGAGTGCTGAAATAGGTGGAAGGGGGAAAAGATCACGTGGTGGTGGGCGTACCACGCAAGATGGCACTCAACAATGGAAAAAGAAAAGCATCTTTTTTGAGCTACCATACTGGGAGCATAATTTATTGCGTCATAACCTTGACGTTATGCATATTGAGAAGAATGTGTGCGACAATGTCATATATACCTTGCTAAATGATGCAAAATCAAAGGATCATATCTTTGCTCGGAGAGACCTTCAATCAATGGGTTTTAGGCACGAACTCTGGCCTGATGAAAATGGAAAGTTTCCTTTAGCTATTTATACATTGACTAAACAAGGAAAAAAGTCCTTTTTAACAACTTTGAAGAATATCACTGTGCGAGATGGTTATTCAAGCGACTTTTCTAGGTGCATCGATGTGGATAATCTTCGAGTAAATGGGATGCTAAAAAGTCATGATTGTCATATATTGATGGAGCAATTTCTACCGTTGGCTGTGCGAGTAGGATTGCCCAAGGAGGTATCGACAATTTTAATTGAGTTATCCTCGTTCTTTAGGAAGATATGTGGTAAAGTGTTGAGCATTCCAGATTTAGACAAAATGCAACATGATATTGTGCTCACTCTATGCCACATGGAAATGTTATTTCCGCCTTCATTCTTTACAATCATGGTTCACTTAACTGTTCACCTTGTTAAGGAAGCTAAGCTTGGAGGTCCAGTATAATATCGGTGGATGTATCCTATAGAGAGGTAATTATGTGTGGTGATACTTCTTTTTGACTGAATAATGTTTAGAATGATTTTTAACAAAAATGTTTGTTATGATTTAGGTACTTAGGGTTGTTGAAATCCTATATGCAAACAAGGCACGACCAGAAGGGTCTATAGCAGAAGGCTACCTAATGCAAGAGATTCTAACATTTTGTTCAAGATATCTAGATGATATTGAGACAAGAAGGAATCGACCTAGGCGTGTAGATGATGAACCTAATGATATACAACCTAAAACACGAATGGATGAATTGTTCCCGCAAGTAGGAAAACCAATTGGCGGTTCTTCATACTTCATTCTTACATCCAAACAAAAGCAACAAGCTCATCGTCATGTACTAACCAACTGCCCTGCAGTTGATCGCTATCTCCAGTAAGTACTTCTCAAAACAATGTACTCCCAGTTGATCGTTTTGTACATCTACTAACTTAAATCTATATAGGGAATTTAGAGATATTGTGCGGAGACAACTAAGGAGCCGTACAAGGAATCCTGCCGAGATAGATAAGAAGGTTCATAGAGAATTTGTTAACTGGTTCTCCAATCATGTAAGTGAAAAATCACTATGTTCAAAGTCATGTTCTTGGTAACTTGCATGTTGCTAACACTACAAATGTTTGTTTTTAGATTGTCAAAGATTTGAACAATCTTAGCGAGTCAGATAAAGACGTTCTTCTTTGTCTTGCTAGAGGTCCTATTAACAAGGCTAGGAGATTCACTGCATATAATGTCAACGGATATAAATTTCGAACCTTGGCACGAGACGAAGGATTAAAAACTCAAAATTGTGGGGTTTTTGGTACATTTGGCACTAGAAGTTACTCAAGTAATAGTGATTCCCAAATGAGATTCGGAGGGGTGCCTTACTATGGGAAATTGATAGATATTATTGAGCTTAACCCCAGAGGCATGAAAACAGATAATTTGGGTTTTACTTCAATTAATTTCACAAGACTTATACATACCGGTGATCATGAAGATGATGAACCATATATTAAAGCTTCTGAAGCGCAAATGGTTTTTTATGTGGATGATGAGAAAGAAAAGGGTTGGATCATGCCTATTCATTTGAGGCCAAGAGACTTATATGACATGGGTGAAGAAGATGATGAGATCTTGGTTTCCAATGAGGTCTATCCATCACAAAACTTGGAACAAACATTTTCTGATGATACTGAATATATTCAATTAGCAAGAGCCACTACAGATGATGATCCTCCAACATCAACCATTAACGAAAATATTGATGATTACAATGATAATATGATTGAGTGACAGACATAGGTAAAAAATGAAGTCTTTGTTTTTATTCTTTATTACTTGATTTTTGATGTTTGATGTGTTTCTTTGTCTTGATAGTTTTGTGTTATTCTTGTGCATTATATGTCTAATTCTCTTTCTTACATTTTATAAAGATTATTAACATTATGGTTTTGTAGGATGCCTAAAAAGAAAAGGTTTACTCCCAGGACTCAGTCCATACCGGCTCAGATTCAAGCTAATACTTCGATTATGATTGGAAGTGCATCACATGGTTCACCACATAGTGCACCTCCATCTCATACTATTCCAAATCTGCAGCCTATGCAAGATGAAAGCCAAAATCAGCAACCTACTTCCCCAGAAGTCCAACATACTCAACCTACTCCCACAGAAAACTAGCCTACTCGCCCAGAAGACCAACGTCGTCCACCCACTTATAAGAGAAAGTCCGAAAAACATTGGACAGTTGATGTGATCGGTATACAATTTGCATCTTAGTTTTTTATGAATTATTTGTTTTGGGACACTAATATTATCTTATAATTTGCATTTAGATGAGGATGGAGTAATGAAGAAACACGTTTACGAAGTTTGTGATTGGTTTGCGCTACCGAGTGGGAAGAAAGTGGTGCTCGAATGGAATGAGAATGGTCAGCCAATTGGAGAAGCCGCTGGCCTTTTGGGTGGAGCTTTGGGATCAATTGCTGCCAACTTTGATGACTTCCCTATTAGCTATAAGCGGTGGCCAAAGGTTCCATCGGCTTACAAGGAGAGCGTTTGGAACAATCCTATAAAGGTATGGATATAATTGTACAAATTATGATGGTTTATTTATCTTTGTTTACTAAGAGTTCATTTGTTTGATGAAGGCAAAATTTGATGTAAATGATGGGGTTCATAAAAAGTACATCATTGAAAACATTGGCAAAAAATGGAAGGACAATCGGGTGCGACTGTTTGCAGAATTTTATGATGAGACTCTTAGTTGGGAAGCTAACCTTGAGTCGCGGCCAGATGGCATGCCTATGGAGCAATGGGACGCTTTTCTGTCATATCGACTGAGTGAAAAAACTATGGTAAGAGGTGATGTGTTAAAAATGTTCTAATAAAATTTATGATATACTAAGTTGTTTTTTCCTTAATATTTAGGGGATTTGTGAAAAAAATGCTGCAAATAGACAAAAACAAACTATTCCTCATACACTTGGGTCGAAAACAATTGCCAGGAAAAAGCATGAACTGGTATCATTTATATATTATTTTAATGCTTTTATATTCTTAAATTTAAATTGATTATTTGATGATATTACTGATATGATACACGATGTTAGGAAATTCAAACTGGTAGACCTTATAGCAGAGGAGAAATGTATTCCATTACTCACACAAGAAAAGATGGAACTTTTGTTAACGATGAAGCAAAACAAAAGAGTGTGAGTTCTTTTGTCATTTATTTCAAAGTTAGAAATGATTGTATTAAAGTTTTGTATTCCTAATTACATATTTGCCAATTTATATATAGGAGCAACTAGATGAGCTAATGAATGACACATCTTCTGAAAATGATGCCTATCTTGATGTGTTTGGAAAAGAGCACTCGGGACGTGTACGAGGCATGGGGTTTGGTATTACCCCCACTCAAGCCTTTGGACCCACTTACCGATATGGGAGCTCGAGTTCATCATCATCTGCTGGTCCTTCATCATCTGAGTTTGAAAAGATGAAGTTAGAATTGCAAGCAAGTAATGAAAAAGTTGAAGCCTTACAGCAAGAGGTATCAAAATTTTGAACTGTAGAACAACAAGTGGCTTATCTTATGCAAGCCTTTGGTGGTCAATTTCCACCTAATCAGGTAAGAATATCAAAATACCTTAAATATGCACTTGTAATCATATATTGAATTTGGTTGTGATATTGAATTTGTGAGTGCATAATTTCTGGTTTTAGTTTTTTGGTTTTGTTGGTGCAATTTGGTTTTCTGGTTTTGGTAGTGAATATTAAGATGTGGTGTTTTGCTAGGAGAATAACAGATATTTGCTAACAGATATTTGAAGCGTTATTGGATAGTTGAAGCATTCTTTTGCATTGACCCACATCAATTGGGCCACTCGGAGTCCTAACATTAACCTAGTCTCATGGTGGTCCAAAAAGCAAACAGTTGTAGTACGATAGTCCACTAAAGCAGAATACTGTAGTCTTGCTGCTGTTGCTGCATCTGAAATTCTTTGGATTGAGACACTTCTTTTTGAGCTACGTGTACTAGCTTCAACTCCTTCTATCTTCTGTGATAATCTATGCAGTGCTGCTCTGTCCCACAATCCAATTTTCTGTGCTCAAACCAAACATAAGGAGCTGGATCTATTTTTCGATTGAGAACAAATCTCTCCAAGTGCAGCACATTCCATTCCACTTTTAGATTGCTAATATTTTGACTAAAGCTCTATCTCCTACTCGGTTTCTGGAAATGAAAAGCTAGCTCAGAATCTATGATCAAACTAGCTTCATCCATACTCCTTGAGCTTGAGGGGAAGTACTAGTGTATTAGTACACAGTAGTCGTGTGATGCTTAGCCGCTTAGTACTACGGTGGCGCTAGTTATCAGTCTAGAGTATCCTGTTTTCAGATGCTTAGTTAGTTATAACTGCTAACAGAAGTGTGGTAATGTAACAGGGATGTGATAACCCTCTGAATCTTTCTCTATAAAGGTTGATTAAGCTTTTCAATAATATATTCAGAATCTGATTTCTCTAAATATAGTTTATGCTCTCACATTCTCAATTTTGTAATACTCCTAACTGTCTGTTAAGCAGACTTAAATGATTTCCTAACAAATTAGCACCTATGATCTAGTTTGAGGGAAAATGTTAAGATTTTAAGTTTTATTAAGCACATATTAATGTATGGAGGATATTTATCTATTCTCAGACTTCGCTATATTTTTCTACATTGTACGGCTGGAATTTACTGAATATAAATACAGAGGCCTGCGTCAACGGAGGGTACTATTTTGCCAAATATCTTTTTATTGTACACAGTCCAACTTGACAAAATAACTTAAGGAAACCTAAAATGGTGTGTTTTGCAGTGAATGTAACTGTAATCAAAGTGTTGTTAAGGGTCAAGAGTTTTCTGACTTTGGTGGGTTTTTGCATTTTCTCAGAAATCTGTTGTTTGGTTTCTATGATTGGCTTTTCATGAGTGAATTCTGAGGATGAAACTGATTTGAGTTACTGGTCTTAATGCCTATTCTCTTTTGGATCAACATGGAAGCAAAGTTTTTTCATTTTGCTAAGTTGACCTGTTCATTGAGTCTTCCAAATCTTCATGTTTTTATTTAACACTGGAAGATATTGGTCTGCATGAATACCAAATGGTTTATATTGGTTGGTTTTTTGCTAATTTTGCTCTACGTAGATACAATTACCATCTAATGGGCCTTTAGGTACTTGATTAGTACATCTATAAAGGCACACAAGTGCAGTTGTTGAATGTGGGTGATGTGATTGTGATCATAGAATTGAATTACACTGAGCAACCAACTAGTAGTCATTGGTTTGTGACAGCTTGTAACTAAATGCAGCACTTGCACTATGTAGAAGCTAACTACTCTAACAGAGCTTAGATTGTATTGTCAAAACTAGTCATGTAATCCACCAATTATCATCAAACAGTTTCTTAAGGTCTTTTATAGCAATTTGGATATGTTGAGTTTTGATTCCCATAATTGTAGAGGTTATTAACAAATACTGGGTTTGGTTTGGAAATTAATATTGGATAGTTTGTGATGGATGTAGTTCAAGCCAAGGGATGCAGAAAATTTAAAACTGGTTTATTATTAGAACCAAATGACCTAAGAAAACTACATGATATATAATCGACATAGATCAATAAATAAACATCCCTACAAGTACCTAAGCACAACATATAACAGCACCTTAGCATGAGTAATAACATTCTTGTATGCAGCAGAACCCAAGTTTTTAAACCAAATGTTATCACCATCTGAAACTTTGGACACCAAGCTAATGTAGGATTCTTGTCACTCCAAAACCAAAAATGTTATCTCCTGTGCTTTTTTTTTTTTAAAACCAAACATGAATTCTTGTCACTCCAAAATTTCAGTTCTTCATTCTACTCTGCAATTATGTATGATTCTGTTGTGCTATGTTTGTAACGTTGTTGTGTTTTAAAAGTGTAATCACGATTTGTAATCGGTCGATTCAAGGTAAACTGCACTATGGTGCTCTATTATTTTCAATTAATTTTCTTGAAAGTGTGTTTAATATTTGTTTTTATGTTACATTTTCGGGCTTGATTTAGGATCACTGCAGAAGTGAGACGTTCTTCAAATGCCAGTCACGATCTCCCAAGTCATGGAGATGGATCTCAAAGTGCTTAGTTTTTTAGGATTTATTAAACGGATATTTCTTAGGGATTAAACTTATATTTTTGTATAATTGCACTTGATTATGGATGTACGTTTGTTGGAATTTTTCTGTTATCTTATTTTGCAACCGAGATTCAACTTATATTTTGTATGACTGTACTTGATTATGGATTTATGTTTGTTGGAATCCTAGTGTTATCTTATTTTGCAACCAATGTACCATCTTCTTTATAATTAATTTTTGATGTTTTAAATATTGTGATGGTATAATAGTTATATATTCGGTTAGTCAAATAATTAAAAAAAATTAGATAATTTAAATGATTAAAATAACAAATTATCTGCCTGATTTCAAAAAAAAAAAGGACTCACAAAAAAAAACCGCTTAGCGGCGGTTTAAAACCGCCCCTAAATACCATAACAGTACCGTGCTTTTTGCGGCGGTTATGAACCGCCGCCAATTGCAAGACGCCGCCTCAACCGCCACAAACTGTCTCCATATTGGCAAAGTTGACCACTCGAACCCGCTCAAACCGCCGCTAAACGAACCGCCGCCAACAACCGCCGCCAAATGAAGCTGCCAGCGGTTATTCCAGCGGTTGGTCTGAACCGCCGCAAATTGGCCTGCCGACCGTGTAAATAGCAGCGGTTTCCCAACCGCCGGGAGGTGTAATCTGCGACAGTTGTAACCGCCGCCAAACGCCTCTGAAACCGCCGCAATCTACCAAAATTCTTGTAGTGTTTATTTTATTACTCTTGATTAACCCATATTATAAAGATTGATCAACTTTAGAATTAATCATGTTCATGTTATCAAAGACCAAGAAGTAACCATCATCATCAAGAGACAAAATACAATAAATATTTTGCACTAAAAAAAATATACCCAGACGAATTTTCAACAACATATGAATCTAGAATCAACAAAATAGACAGAAAAATCATTAACACATTTATTTAGAGGAGTACACGAAAATTAAAATTGGATGGAAGAACAACATAGATTAATATTTCATAAAAATATAAACTTTTTCCTGTAAATAAGACACCACACGAAAATATATCCATATTTAAACAACCACCAATGTTTAGCTCTAACTTGTAGGAGAAAAGCCCTTACCTTATTCGCTTTCCTTCCTAACAAAATAACTCTAAGTCCAGGAATTTGAATGGCACGAGCAAGAGGAAAGGTCAAAGCTTTACTGGGAAAACTAAGTATTAGTGGCTTTCTAATGAGTGAAATTAAAAGAAAATAATGGAAATGGCTTACCTTTGAGGTCACACAAAAATGGAGAGAATAAGGTTAGAAAATTGTTCTTGATGGACTAGGAATGATGCTAGGATGTAAAGGAAGTCGCCCCGGTCATGGCACTTCAAACGGCGTTGAATTCCGACGAGAAACGCGTAAGTTTGGTAAAAATGGGCGAGATCCTCCTTAGGTTCCTTGGGCAGCTCTTAGATAGGATTAGGATGAGTAGAACTGGTTTAAAATGAGCCTTTAGGGTTAGGGTTAGGTGGTTTAATCATCTCCAAGAGTTTCAGGTCGATTTGGGTTACTTGGGTCAAGCCCAATGGGTCAAAACTCACTAAAACACGTATAAGAATTACTGCCTCGAGTACAATGACACTGCATCACAATTTTTGATGTAACTTGAGCTAGATATATCCGATTTAGGAGTGCTTGGTGGCGTTGGAAAGCTTAGAGAGAGATCTATAAAAGTGTGTCTCATAAGCAAGTCCTAATTTGGACTCTAGATAGGTAAAAAAGACAATAGAAGTTTAGATACAGAATTGGTACTTGTTTCTAGATAAAATCTTTTGAAGATTAAAATAAGATCTCAAGAGATAACCGAGGAAAAGATTATCCTATCTTAATTATGATTCCTATTAAATCTGTCACATATCTACTCGAAACTTTAAAGAGTAAGATAAGGTAGGAGTCTCTATCACATCTAACCGATTACATAATCCTGATTTCATGCAAAACCATACCATATCTTGTACTATAATTATAGACACAATTATACATAATTATAATTACAATCTCATATTAATATAGATAATCTCATATTAATGCAAACCCTTATCAATGCATATACAATCTAACATTAATATATACATGACCAAATATTAATATAAATACAATCACTGATTACTATATAACTACATAGTAACATGAATGATCTTATCCTATTATAAACACCATATAAATATAAGTATAAATATGTTTATGCGCCATTAACTATCAACACAATTACATATTATTATAAGCACAATTAATATATAATTCACATACTATACATATATACACAAATATAATATAATCACCTCTATAAATATACTCTGACACAACAATAATTATATTATTATTAATTATATTAATAATAACACTATCATCGATAATAATAATAATAATAATAACAACAACAATAGTTCTACTAGTTTAAATAAATAAATAAAAAAAATAGAGGGTGTTACACTCAGGTGACTTTCATGGCTCTTTCTAGGATTAACTCCTTAAACTAAGGAATACTAAAAATTACTATCTTAAGGCTTCAAAACTGCAACAACCACAACGAATCAACAAGGCTAACATCTAAATCCTTAAGAACCACTTCATAATTTGAGATTCAGTCCTTAAGCTAAGAATTATATTCCTCTTACTCAAACAAAATAGTCTTCCTAATCATGACAATTGAAATATGCAAGGATTCTTTCTTAGACATTAATCACTACGTCTGATCTTTCTTATAACATGCTACAACTCAAAAGCACTATTTCATTCTATTCTCATGTGTCTATACTGTACGACACCTAGTTCCATATCACTACGCATTCTATATTAGGTTTCATAAAGGCAATGTTTTCTCAACCTTCCAAACCAAAAGCTATGAGTTCCAATTCTTACCACGAATCTCAACTTAACGGTGTTGATTATCGGTCCTTATTTCGCATAACCACGTTCTTTAAAACTTAATACAACACACCGTACAAGGTCTACTAAGGTCAGGTGGAACTAAAACGAGATTGAGGTTAACTATCTTATGGTAAAATCATGCGAAGCTAGACATACAACCTTTATAAAACCAAATCATAATTAAAGCTATAATATATATATATATATATATATATACACACACACACACATTTAGCAACATATCATAAACAACAATTCAACAATCAATATTCACTTAAACATAATATACAAAAGTTAACGACCAAAGTACGACAGACTAAAGCATCAATTTAGAAAGAGAAAATAACATTTTTTTATAAATATTAATACTAATAGAAAAAATGAAACACAAGCAAAACAATTTCTCTTATCAAAGACATTTTATATTGCAGCCAAGATTAATCACGAGCTAAATACATAAGCTGATCAAAAGGCATCAGACAATTAAACTAGAAATCAATAATTTAGTAATGCAACACAGTCATATAATTATCTAACAGAGTTCAGAAACTTACCTCAGTTCAAGCATGTAACAGTTTCAAAGCAAACTAAGCAACAGATATAACGTAGCGCTTTCACATTTCAATATAAATATTCAGTATAACCTGAAGTCCCCTTGAAAGAAATAACACGTTTGTATATTGTATTTAATAGAGAGTCAAATGAAGCATAAAATATAGAAAGATCAATTAACCGCATGTAAGTGAATGTAACAAAATGATTTTAATTTTTTTTTTAATATCATATCGAAAATAATTCAGCAATCAAGACTTAGTTAAGCATAATGCACACACAAAAATTATAGGCTAAAGTATGTTAAACTAAAACGTTAAAATAAAATGAATAAAAAAAATTATTCATCATTTTTAATATATTTATTCCGTAAAAAAAATAGAAACCTATTTATCCTAAAAGAAATAACATGTTTGTATGCAATGTTTCATAGTCATTAAAGTTAAGCACACAATATAGCAAAAGTAGTTTATCACAAATTAAGGCATGACTAACTACAGTATTTATCTTAAGGTACCCTACGCAAAACCTTTATTATTTCTACTGCTCAACTTACTCTAGGAAAAACATTCTATAGGGTGCTACACAATGATAGACTCGGTTTACATAGAACATCTAAAATCGGTTTTGTGGTCTTATCGTAAGGCAAAACAATATATTTCCCAAAGATTAACTAATGTCCCCATTACGTTCTACTTCTATCCTCACTCTAAGCTTGTCTCTACGCCTAGGAAAAATTACTTTCCACCTTTAGAATCTACGGTTTCAAACCCTTATGCCTATCCGAAGCCCTTAAGAATTTAACTGCAATGTAGATAATCTATGCCCATAACTAATTCTAGTAGCTAAGGGAATTCAAAAACTAATACTATCCACCAAACTGATTATCATTGCTTCTCTCACCGGCGGTAAGTGATTGGGTGAGCCCCTCCTACTGCTCGCCAGGTAATCCAAGCAATAATAACCATGTGCAATAATCACCTATTTTCTATAAGGTTCTCTGATAGGGGCTTAAGCGTAAAGATGTCGACGCCACATGATTACCCTCAAGCTCTACAAAAGATCCTTCCTATAGCATAGCCACGATTCCGCTGCACTACTCTGATAACATATTTCCCAAATTAACAATGTCAGAATCTAAAATAAGGTCAGCTTATCCTTTCTAGTTAAGCTACTAGCCCATTGTACTTACTAGAATTCCTTTAAGGTAATGGATAAAAGTCTTGCACCTTAAGTGCAACAACTAAGGGTTAACCTGCATCTCTCAGTTCTGGGTTGATCCTTCTCGATTCACTAAGCGTAATTTTAAACAAGATACTAAGAAATTAACAACTTAGGAAATTGCTAACCTAAAATTCACAGTTAATGGTTCAGGTACCTACTATCTTAGCTCTATCTATCATATGCTCTTGTGAACTTAGCCCACTCAGAATTGTCCGTGTACTAGAACAACCAAAATTAACCAAGTAATGCATATAACTCTACTCAGAGTTCACGCACTGAAACACAATAGACCACACACAAAGCCCGGTTAGAACCGAACTACTTTGATACCACTAATTGTGACACCCTCTACCCCGCATGTTATCGTTACCAAAATAAATTAAGAAAAAATATAACTGCTGAAAAATACAGTCAAATAAAATTTTCATAAATAAAGATAGAGTCGTCACACTCTCATAAACTTGCGGAAATAATCATTTGATGGTTACGAATAAAATTCACATGATACAAACACCCCGATGTCACAACGTCTCAGAGCTGACCCTAAACATTTACTTCGAAAATAACAACATCGATAATAACCAAAACATCGAAAATCCTAATCTACGATGACCGCGCCCATAGATCACGGCTCAGCCACGTCATCATCGTCACCTGCAGTCTCATCGTCTAAACATACACAATGGTGTATGAGTAGCCACAGCAAAAAGGGGTTAGACATCATATACAATTATAGCACAAAACGGCAAAGGACATAGCTTAAGCAATGCGCATACAACACGTTAACTTAATCAACACATAACATGAATGCTTGACTCAACGAGTACTTATGCAATCCTAGACAACGTCTACTTCACCGAACATGTGGATCCAAACCAACTCAGATGAGCGAGTGAGAAAACATCATCACTCTTGAGTACGAACAGTGTCTAGTCAGGGTAACTGGTATATTTATTGGTCACGCCCCAGCTGTGGTAGCTATCCACCGCCTTTATATAAGACGCTCCTACCCGATTGACCCCCAAGGCCAGGTACCTTGCCCATCATGGCCGATACTATATCGCATCATTGTTGCTCACCCCCAATAACGTTAACTTAACAAGACATATATGATGCATGAACACAAACCAAGCAAGTGTCTAACAACAACAACAACAACAACAACTCACCAACCATCTCGTCAAGCGGCCGGCTATAACAACGATAACAAGGTACTACTCACAAGAACTGACAAATTTCCCGCAATCTTGGAACAAGTCCAAGTTATCAACCTACCTCACCACACTAAGTCTAAGCTAACTTAACTAAATTTCCAACTCTTAACTCAAGTGTTTCAACTTACTTATTTGACCGGACGTACCATACTACTCCCCTAAAATTATAGGACACTATCCAAGAGAGTTTGGATCAATACTTATTATATCCTGAATTTAAAAATTCAATTAGTGAGACTTTGCTAAAATAATTCTAAACTTAGTCATCTTTCTGCATAATTTTTCTGTATTACCATTACTCTAAGTTGTCAACTAGGCTGGAATACTCATAACACAAAATCTTGCTTCTAAAGCATTTAAACCATCGACACCACAATATCACCATCATATCCTAGTCCTAAGACTTGCTTGTATCATAACTTAAACGCTAAAAATATCATTATACCTTAGTTAACTCCTAACAATTACACCCATCATCCATACTTTATCCTTTCACATAACCTGTGAAGAAGATTTCCTTCTTAAACTTGGCTGGGTTTAGATGATAACAAGATTGCTGATCAAAAAGAAGAAAAGCCTCCGATAGATCAAGTCAAAGATTCTACAGAGACTTTAATTATGTATTGTCAATTCTCTGTAAGTATGGTTTGTATCTTTGACATATTACAAGCTGTGATTATATAACTTAGATGTGCTCAAACAAATCATTCCTTAAGTTTAAAACTTAATCTAAGTTATTTTCAAAGTTAAGTGTTGAAGCAATCCTTTTGAAATCTCAAGGAAAACTTTTTATTGCGAATCGATTACCTCAAAGTCATGAATCGATTACCTAAAGTCTCGGTGATGTGGATGTAATCGATTACCTAAAAGGTGTAATCGATTACATCAACTAAATTTTTGAATAGCTGATTTTCAACGTACACATGTAATCGATTACCACAACGACATAATCGATTACCACTGCTTCAAAATCAAATTTTCTGAAACGTTATGATTTCAAATGGTGTGTTTTGGTCCCTGGAAAGTTGCCAAACGATCACCTTGCTTCGCATAATAACTGATGATTATATATATACCTTTCTTTTACATCGAATGGACACAACTTTCATTCTTTCAATCATAAGAGTTCAATATCATTTTACAAGTTCTAAACCTTCAAAACTTTCTTGCCTAGAACTTAGATACTATTTTCATATTCTCGAAAAAGTTCTTGAGCACTAAGTTGTATAGTTACAAAGTGATATTGATCCGATACACCATATGCTTTACCATTCTTCACAATTATTAAACTCATCCTTGTGTTGGGTTTTGGTTTGAAAAGATAGTGGGGTGCTATCTTGTTGTATAGAGATTGTTAGGAGCCTTGGGGTGAGGCTTGCTTGTAACAAGAATTTCTATCATAGTGAATTGCTCAGAGGTGTCGGAAGAACTGGATGTACCCAAGTGGTTAGGGAACCAAGATAAATTCTTGTGTCTCAATCTTCTTCCTTATCCTTTTACTTTTGTTTATCAATCAAACTCCATCTATCTATCCATAAAACAAAAGAACGAAAAATCTCTAAAAGTCACTCGAAAATCGCTCAACCTAATTCACCCCCTCTTAGGTTGTATACCGAGTTAACATTTGGTATCGAGCGAGGTTAAGGTAACTCGCTCCTTCGATCCATGGCTTCCGCAAGCAACAATCCTACTTTTAGAGATGGTGGCGAATAACAAGCCTCCATGTTTCGTTGGAGAACACTATGACTTCTGGAAGATTCGCATGTAATCCTATCTTGAAGCACAAGGAGAAGAAATATGGGATCTTTGTAGAGAATGGTCCTTATGTGCCTACAACAGTCATCAACAATGAAGTGCAAGATAAAGTCAAAACCTCATGGACGGATGATGACAAGAAGAGAGTGCTCTACGACAAAAAGGCCAAGAACATTCTACAACAAGATTAGGTATGGATGAATTCTTTCAGATCTCACATTGTAAAGCGCTAAAGAGATTTGGGATACTCTAGAAGTAACCCATGAAGGAACAAGAGAAGTAAAGAGATCTAAACCTAATACTCTATCACAAGAGTATGAAATGTTTAGAATGCAGCCCGATGAATCAATACTTGATTTGCAAAAGAGATTCTCTCATTTGACAAATCACTTAATGGCGCTTGGAAAGACCTTTACCAATGATGACTTGAATCTTAAAATTCTTCGATCATTGACTCTAAGAATGGCAACCAAAGGTTACAGCAATTTCGAGAAGAAAAGTCTCATCAAAAATGACTTCATGGCATTATTTGGAAAACTCCAAGAACATGAATTGGAACTTGGAAGATTGGAAGAGATCAAGTCAAAGAGAAGAAGAACAAAAGCATTGCCTTAAAGGTTGAAACCAGAAAACAACATGAAGAAGAAAGCACCGATGAAGATGAGAACATCACCCTCCTGGTAAAAAGGTTTGGAAAATTTCTTAAGAAAGACCAAAATATTAAATTTGATAACAAAAAGAAATTTTTCAAGAAAAGGGATACATCCACTTCAAATCGTAACTTCACATGTTTTGAATGCGGTAGGAAGGACATATGAAAGCGAATGTCCTAATCGACAAAGAAGAAGTACTTCAAAGGGAAAAAGGAATTCAAATCCAAAGGCCTACATTGCATGGAATGACAATGAAGTAAGTACATCCTCCGATTCAGTAAAGTGGAGAATCAAGTCAAAGCACTAATGGCATCACATCACTCGGATAATGAACAAGAGAAATACGAACAAAGACCAAAGAACACATGGTATCTTGATAGTGGCTGTTCTAGGCACATGACTGGTGATTGTACAAAGTTTACATCTCTGAAGCTGAAATCTAAAGGATATGTCACATATGGAGATAAAAATAGAGGAAAGATTCTTCGGATTGGAAAGATTGGAGCTTCTCCGTTCACAACTATTGATGATGTCCTATATGTCGAAGGTTTGAAGCATAATTTGAATAGCATAAGTCAACTCTGCGATAAAGGATTCAGAGTAAACTTCATCAAGGAAAAATGTATCATTGAAAATGAAGCCTCTCCTGAAGAGAAGTTAGTGGGAAATAGAATCGACAACTCCTATAAGGTATCTCTAGATGATTTATCTTTGAAGATTAAATGTCTAGTGGTAAACAATAATGATGCATGGCTTTGGCACAAAAGAATAGCACATATTCACATGGAACATTTGAATAAGCTTGTCAAACATGATCTTGTTATTGGATTACCCAAAATGAAATTTGTCAAAGATAGATTATGTGACGCATGCCAAAAGGGGAAACAAACAAAATCCTCTTTCAAACCAAAGAATGTGGTATCAACTACAAGACCACTTCAGTTGATTCACATGGATCTTTTTGGTCCCTCAAGAACTAGAAGCTTTAGAGGTAATGTTTATGCTTTAGTTATTGTTGATGATTTCTCTAGATATTCTTGGACTCTATTTTTAGCACAAAAAGGTGATGCATTTAAGGCGTTCAAGAAATATGCAAAACAAGTGCAAAATGAAAAATCTATGAAGATTGTGTCAATTAGAAGTGATCATGGTGGGGAGTTCCAAAATGCTCTTTTTGAGGAATTCTGTGAAGAACATGGTATCACTCACTACTTCTCAGCTCCAAGGACTCCTCAACAAAATGGCGTGGCAGAAAGAAAGAATCGATCTCTAATTGAACTGGCTAGAACAATGCTCAGTGATTCAAGTCTACCAAAGTACTTCTGGGCAGATGCAGTAAGTACAGCTTGCTATGTTACAAATCGAGTCAATATAAGGCCGATCTTGAAAAAGACTCCTTATGAACTATATAAAGGAAGAAAGCCAAACATCTCACATCTTCATGTCTTTGGATGCAAATGCTTTGTACTCAACAATGACAAAGACAACCTAGGTAAGTTCGATGAGAAATCTGAAGGTATATTTCTTGGCTATTCTCTTTCAAGTAAAGCCTATAGAATTTATAATAAAAGAACCTTAGTTATAGAAGAATCTATGCATGTTTCCTTTGATGAAACTAACCCAATCAGAGAAAGTTTCTTGTGACGATGATGATGATATAATGGAAGCATCTACAAAAGACACTACTAAGGATGCCGAGCTGTAATTACCTAAGGAAGACTCTGTCAAAGAAAAACAAATTAATTCAATCAATCACCAAGACGACAATCTTCAACAAGAGCGTAATCATTCGATCTACCTCGTGAATGGAGAATTCATCTGATCATCCTCTTGACAAAGTATTTGGTGATATTGAATCAGAGTAAAAACAAGATTAAATCTGAAGGAAGCTTGCCTATACATGGCTTTTGTCTCTCAAATAGAACCTTCAAAGATAAATGAAGCTCTTGAAGACGATCAATGGATTCTTGCCATGCAAGAAGAGTTAAACCAATTTGAAAGGAATCAAGTTTGGGAACTTGTCCCTAGACCACAAGACAAACACATCATTGGTACAAAATGGGTGTTTAAGAACAAACTTGATGAAAATGGGATAATTATTCGAAACAAGGCAAGGTTGGTTGCTCAAGGCTATAATCAAGAGGAAGGAATTGATTTTGAAGAGACATTCGCTCCTGTTGCAAGGTTAGAAGCTATACGTTTATTACTTGGTTATGCTTGCTCTTTAGATTTTCAATTATTTCAAATGGATGTCAAAAGTGCCTTCTTGAATGGATACATAAATGAGGAAGTTTATGTCAAACAACCTCCTGGGTTTGAAGATTTCAAAAACCCCTCACATGTATTCAAATTGAAGAAAGCTCTTTATGGCTTAAAACAAGCCCCTAGGGCTTGGTATGACAGACTTAGTCAATTCTTAAGTGAAAAAGGATTTGAAAAGGGTAAGGTAGATACTACTCTGTTCATCAAGAGAATTAAGGATCACACTCTATTGGTCCAAATTTATGTTGATGACATCATTTTCGGATCAACCAATAAAGATTTGTGTGAAGAGTTCTCAATGGTAATGCAAGGAGAATTTGAAATGTCCATGATGGGAAAGCTGAATTACTTTCTTGGACTTCAAATCAAGCAAACTAAGAATGGTATCTTCCTAAATCAATCAAAATATCAGAAAGAAGCTGTTAAAAGGTTTGACATGGATAATCGCAAAGAGATTGCAACTCCTATGGGATCTGGTACTTATATTGATCAAGATGAGTCGGGTTTATCAAGAGACATCAAGAAATATCGAGGTATGATTGGTTCATTATTATACTTAATCGCCACCGTCCTGACATTATGTTTAGTGTATGTCTCTGTGCTCGATTTCAAGTCAATCCAAAAGAATCTCATCTTTTTCTGTAAAGAGGATCATGAAGTATCTAAAAGGGACAACAAATGTTGGCCTATGGTATCCCAAAGGTAGTATCTGTTCTTTAGTTGGCTACTCAGATTCTGATTATGCAGGATGCAAAACTGATCGAAAAAGTACTAGTGGCACATGCCATATCCTTGGAAATGCTTTGATATCCTGGTCTTGCAAGAAACAAGCAAGTGTTGCTCTCAGCACCGCTGAAGCAGAATATATTGCAGCTGGAAGTTGTTGTGCTCAAAGTCTTTGGCTAAAACAACAACTATGTGATTATGG